>CAWUFW010005095.1:0-1407186 GCA_963921515.1 Calotriton arnoldi | reverse complement strand
CGGCCTCATGATATACAATGGGCCAACCTGGGACTTATTGATGCCACTTGTTGAACCGTGATGACAGATGTTGGCCATGTATGTACCATACATGTCCTTACGGAACTGCACACTTCATGTAGTTGTGCCTCATAATGATGTATGATGTGATATTGAGTGTGTTCAATGCTGCATATGTGGGGTGACTGACAATCTTGCTTTCTTCTCCTCTGCACTGCAGGGCTCCTGCTGTCCATAGACCATTCCCAGACCTGGCAACGATGGTGGAACGGGACAGCATCCGACGGTACCGCTTCACCAGGCAGCTGATTGAGGATTTGGCAGTGCGGTTGGCCCCACATTTGCAGCCTGGCCGGCCGTATCCTACAGCGCTGACCCCCAAGGTGAAGGTGATGGCAGCCCTACACTTCTTTGCCACCGGTACCTTTCAACATACTGTGGCGACTGCTGGTGGGATGTCACAGACCATGTTCAGCCGTATGCTCCGCGATGTTTTGGAGGCAATGTTGCTATACCTGAACCGGTACATCTATTTCCCTAGACTGCAATGACTCACTGACGTGAAGAGTGACTTCTATGCCCTGGGGAGGATGCCGCATGTCATTGGCTCCATTGATGGGACACATGTGGCTTTGGTACCACCACAGGCCCAGGAGCAGGCCTACCGTAACCGCAAGCACTACCACTCGGTCAATGCACTGGTGGTGTGTCTTGCAGATATGACCATCTCACACGTGTGTGCCCGTTTCCCTGGTTCAGCACGTGATGTCTTTGTGATGAGGAGTAGTCGCATCCCCAGGATGATGGCACAGATGCAGAACCAGCGTGGCTGGCTTGTCGGTGTCTACTGACTTTGTGCCATTGTGTGTGATCTGATCTGTAGTATTCCGCCCACTTTTCCAAGTCAGCTAATGTGCACTTGTCTGTCCGTAGGTGACTTGGGATACCCCAACATGCCGTGGTTGCTGACACCCCTCAGGAACCCTGTGACACCAGCCCAGATGGGCTACAATGAGGCACATGGTCGGACCAGGAGAGTGATTGAGCGGACATTTGGTCTCCTGAAGAGCCGCTTCCGCTGACTCGACAAGACAGGAGGGTCCCTCCCATATGCCCCAGCGAAGGTGTGCAAGATTATCATCGTCTGCTGCATGCTCCACAACCTGGCAGTGCGGAAGGAGTTGCCTCTCATCCAGGATGACAATGACCAACATCCGCCACCTGTGGAGGATCCTGGCCTGGACCACGATGCCAGTGATGATGATGATGATGGTGATGTCCGCACACAGCTCATCACCAACTTCTTTAGCTGAATGTGAGTATCCTGAGGTGTCATGTCAATGATGTGAGTTGGCATGATATGTGTAGATGGTGCTCTGGTGCTGTTGGAGTGTGTCCATGGGCTACTTGACTGGATGTGTGTAGCGATGTGTGCTTACAGGTGGTCTGTACTCCCCAACAGTGTTGACATGCTAACTTGGTTCTGGATGGGTATCTTGTAACATGTATTGTGCATTAGTTTTACTGTTCTGTCCTGTTCTCCATTGCTTTTGACTGTGTGTCATTTCTGTCCTTCACAGGGTACTTTCAGATTCGTTTGGACAACTGTGTCCACCGACGACGTCATTGTACTTCCAGGGTGGTAGCTGTTGTGTCCCTACAGGTGATGTGCGCCACACTCATGGACTTCCTTCCTTCTACAGTTGTTGACTGTGTGCCCGCTGCCAGGTGGGATTACCTTGCATCTGTAGTGGTTACGACATGTTGCAACTGTGTAATAAACCTGTGCTTCACTTTGTGATGTGCGTTGTCTGTGGTCACACATTTGACTGCCATTTGCTTACAGCACCTGTGGGCTACTTGACTACAACTGGGAATAGGTGTGGTGTCTGTGCATTGCCCCGTCTTTCCTGGCAACATCAGTGTAGGCAATGAGTCAGATGGCCTAGGTGTGTATGTGTTGTGTAGCCCTGGTGGTGTGTCTCCCTCATATGTGTCACGTTGCCATTACTCACATGCCTGTGTTGTACTTGCTGTTGCAGTTCGCATACACAGTGTAATTTTGCAGTTCATCATCCCCATGACAGCACCCACGTTGGAATCACAACAGAGGCAAGTGTGGTGTATTAGTGTGTTTATTGTGATACATTTGTGTGAATAGTGCATAGGATGGTTGGTGCTGTACATTTATATTGCAATCAGAAGTTCCTAGATGAATTGAAAGTCCTGGTAGACAAAATCCCCAGTATCGGGTCCACAGTTGTCTGAGACATTGGTCCAACTTGTACTCCCCATGTCATGTGTGGGAGTTGTGTTGCCGTCAACAGGGTGAACAGTTTGTGCACAAAGGTGAACATCCAGAACAGGTTCAGGCTTCCTGGGGATTGCACTTGGCCATCGGCCTCTCACTTGCCCCTCCTCGGACGACCCCTCTTCTTTGGGGGGCCCCTCAAGTACAGGCTGCTGCGGTGCAGGGGACTCTCCGCCAGAGTCATCCTCCCTCCCTGTGGCAGTTGCAGTTGTTTCGGCCCAGATGTTGTTGGCACACAGGGAGGTGTAGACTGGTTGCTGTTCATCTGGCGGAGGCATTGTAATATGTCCCTGTGCACCGCCGTCATCTCTTGCAGTGTGTCCCACTTGGACTCCACGCGGGACATGTGTGAGTCCAAGCGGGCATGATGGGCAGCCTGCTGCTGTTTAATGTCCCTGAGGAGCCCCACTACCTGGCTGAGATCTCCGGTGCTGGACTGGTACGCATCGGCTATGCGTGCCAGTTGTGGGTCATCATGCACACCAGACACCTCTGCAAGCAGCGACCTCTGTCTCCCACCCCTCCCACCACCCCTGCCGACATGTGCAGTGCGTGCAGTGGCACGCACAGATGACCCTGGTCCCCCTTGGGGGTTGGTGGTGGTGGTGGTGTCCATGGCCCCACGTTGGTCCAGGGTCCCTGTGCTGGTGGTGTTCCTTGTTCTGTCCATGTCGGCAGGGATGGTATTTGTGGTGACAGTCGTTGGAGGGGTGGGTGCAGGGGGTGCAGCTGGTGGTCCTGCTGGTGCTGCAGCTGGTGGTCCTGCTGGTGCTGCATGTTGACTTGCACCAGAGGTGCCAGGTTGGTCTTCTTCATCCGAGGAGGGCAGAGGCTGTTCGACACCAGTGAGCTCCGTATCCTCTTGAGCCTGGGACTGGGACTCTCAGCGTCTGCTGCTGTGTCCCCATCATCACCTGTTTTTGGGAGACACACACAATGTATGTTATGTTTCTGCAGGCATCAATGGTTGACACACCTGACAGTTGTGACTGTGCCTCTGGGTGCGGGCCTGTACATTGCATTGCCTAAGTTGTCACAGTCAGGGGTTGATATTGGTGTAGCACATTGTCCTGCATTATTTGGGCATTTCTATGTATTTGTTGGGGTGTGAACATGGTCTGCATTGGTTGTATTTTGTTGACAGCCGGCCCTCCTTCCCACCCAGCCAGTCAGTTATCCCACCATGGACTGTGCTTGCATTGCAGGGAGTGGAAGTTGTCTTTCAAGATGTCAGTCAGTGGTGTCCTGCTGTTGGTTGTTGCACAGTTGCCAGCAGGGCCTTGTGCTCCCCACAGCAGTAGCCAGTGTCAGCCATCTTGTGAGTCCTTTTCCACTCCCTGTGATGTGAGCATGGTTGTGAGTGGTGTTGATGGGCCAGTTGTGAGGCTGAGCAATATCTGTGCCTACTACTCCCATCATGCTATTGCCTCCACCCCCCTTCCCAGCATGCCCATGCTTCCTTCCTTTGACTCTGCTTCCCTGTGGAGTGGGCTGCCTGTGCTGACAGGATGGCTGGGAGTGTTGTCCTGGCAGTTGTTTGGCTAAAAGTCCCAAGAGTGTCCCTGTGCTTCAAACAACATAACACAGGGTGGTGGTTCTTTGTGGGATCTTGAGTTAGGATGTGAGGCATTGCATTCTCCCAGGTGGGTTATGTGGAGTTTGTGTTGAGGCGGTGTGTGAGGGGAGGTGCTTGTGACTATGGTCAGTGCTGCAAGTCCTCCTTCCCACCCAGCCAGATATCCCACCATGGAACGTGCTTGCATTGCAGGGAGTGGAAGTTGTCTTTCAAGATGTCAGTCAGTGGTGTCCTGCTGTTGGTTGTTGCACAGTTGCCAGCAGGGCCTTGTGCTCCCCACAGCAGTAGCCAGTGTCAGCCATCTTCTGAGTCCTTTTCCACTCCCTGTGATGTGAGCATGGTTGTGAGTGGTGTTGATGGGCCAGTTGTGAGGCTGAGCAATATCTGTGCCTACTACTCCCATCATGCTATTGCCTCCACCCCCCTTCCCAGCATGCCCATGCTTCCTTCCTTTTGACTCTGCTTCCCTGTGGGGTGGGCTGCCTGTGCTGACGGGATGGCTGGGAGTGTTGTCCTGGCAGTTGTTTGGCTAAAAGTCCCAAGAGTGTCCCTGTGCTTCACACAACATAACCCAGGGTGGTGGTTCTTTGTGGGATCTTGAGTTAGGATGTGAGGCATTGCATTCTCCCAGGTGGGTTATGTGGAGTTTGTGTTGAGGGGGTGTGTGAGGGGAGGTGCTTGTGACTATGGTCAGTGCTGCAAGTCCTCCTTCCCACCCAGCCAGATATCCCACCATGGAACGTGCTTGCATTGCAGGGAGTGGAAGTTGTCTTTCAAGATGTCAGTCAGTGGTGTCCTGCTGTTGGTTGTTGCACAGTTGCCAGCAGGGCCTTGTGCTCCCCACAGCAGTAGCCAGTGTCAGCCATCTTGTGAGTCCTTTTCCACTCCCTGTGATGTGAGCATGGTTGTGAGTGGTGTTGATGGGCCAGTTGTGAGGCTGAGCAATATCTGTGCCTACTACTCCCATCATGCTATTGCCTCCACCCCCTTCCCAGCATGCCCATGCTTCCTTCCTTTTGACTCTGCTTCCCTGTGGGGTGGGCTGCCTGTGCTGACGGGATGGCTGGGAGTGTTGTCCTGGCAGTTGTTTGGCTAAAAGTCCCAAGAGTGTCCCTGTGCTTCACACAACATAACACCAGGGTGGTGGTTCTTTGTGGGATCTTGAGTTAGGATGTGAGGCATTGCATTCTCCCAGGTGGGTTATGTGGAGTTTGTGTTGAGGGGGTGTGTGAGGGGAGGTGCTTGTGACTGTGGTCAGTGCTGCAAGTCCTCCTTCCCACCCAGCCAGATATCCCACCATGGAACGTGCTTGCATTGCAGGGAGTGGAAGTTGTCTTTCAGGATGTCAGTCAGTGGTGTCCTGCTGTTGGTTGTTGCACAGTTGCCAGCAGGGCCTTGTGCTCCCCCAGCAGTAGCCAGTGTCAGCCATCTTGTGAGTCCTTTTCCACTCCCTGTGATGTGCGCATGGTTCATGGTGGTGTTGATGGGACAGTTGTGGGGGTGAGCAATATCTGTGACTACGACTCCCATGATGCTATTGGCTACACTGACTTGCCCAGCATACACAGAATTCCTTTCTTTCAGTGGTCTTCACTGTGTGTTGGTGTTGTAGTGGTGGCTACATGTCTGGATGTGTTTGTTAGTTATATTTGTGCCACTGCCTAGCTGTAGTTGTAGTTGTGTTTGTACATGTGATGACACGGTTAAATGTAACTTTGAGATGGCATCTGTGTTGTTTATCTGACTGACATACACATTTTGGGATGATTCTGTTCTGGTTGAAGTGTAATTGCTAAGAGTGCATGGTTTGACTCTCCCCTTGACAGTGATGTGTGTGTGTATTGTGGCAGAATATTGTGTACATTTGTTGTGTACTCACCAGGCTCTGGGATGTTTTCTAGTCCATAGACGCTCACTGGCGGAAGGATGGCCCGCACCTTCTCCTCCCAGGGCCTGAGGTATACTGGCTTGGCAGGAGGGCCACTGCCGGTGTATTGGCTCAGGAGGTAGTTCTTCTTCAGCAGCTCCCGTACCCTCCTGCGCACATCATACCACCTGTTCTGGATGTCAGTCTTTGTGCGCAGACATGGTGATTGTGCGTTCACCCTGTTGATGATCCTCTCCCACATCTTTGTTTTCTGGGAGATGGGTGTCTGTTGGACCAGTGCGCCAAACAGCTGTGGCTCTACCCTGAGGATCTCGTCTACCAGGACTTCCAATTCACAATCTAGGAACTTGTGATTCTTCTTTGGGGGCATGGTGATGGGTGGTGATGGTGAGTGATGTGTGTGTTGGTGTGCAGGTGAAGGTGTGTGAGTGTGTGTTTTGCTGGGTGTATGTGAGGTAGCTATTTGTTGGTGTGCTGATGGTGTGTGGCTTGTGTGAGGGATGAGCTGTGGGTGTGTGGTTGCTGTCTGTTGAGTGCTGGCAGGTGAATAGCATTTGCAAAGGATCATGGTTGGGATTTGTGTCCTTTATATGGGTGGAGTTGTGGGTGTGTCTTTGTTCTCTGTCCCCACCCCCCAGTATTTATTGGCTTTGTAATTGCTTGTTTGGCCTTTTTTTGTGTATTTTCCCTTAGTACTTTCTGTGCATGTTGGAAACGTTCTTGTGACCGAGTCGGACCCTGCAGTTGTCTCGTACGGTCTTCTCCGCTTCGTTCACGCTGTGTTTGTGCAATTTTCTATGCTGCGTACGCGTCGGTCGCGGTGTTTTGTGTTACTTCGGCTCGCAGTTTTGTATGCGTGTCGGTCGTACGGCTTGTCCTCCGTACGACTCGGTCGTGGTTTTCGCGCCTTGCATCGTACTTTGCGGTTTGGAGTTCGCGGGTACGTTTCGGTCGGATTTGTTCCGGGTGCGTGTCGGTCGGTTCGATTCGCGTGTTTTTCCGGCCGGATTGCTGTTTTCCGTGCGGCTCGGTCGTTCGGCTTGGGTTCCAGTACGTGTCGGTCGGATTTTGCACGCTTTGCATCGTACTTGGCGTGTCGGGCACCACAGGTACGTGTCGGTCGGAATTAATTCCGGCTCCGAGTCGGTCGGTGCTTTTTCCGGCCCGAATCAGAATCGACCCCATAGTGTAGCATTGTTGCATTATTACAAATATTTTCAAACATTTTATTTTGAACATTAATTTTATTTTACAGACTGGGAAACATTTTTCATACACTTACTCATTTTAAATACTTTAAACATTTATTTTATATTTTGTTCATTTTCTATCCACTTTCTATACATACACTATAATAAATCAACATTATATCAGTTTTTATGTTATTGTTACATGGTTATAGTTTTTAGGTCATTTTGAATATGTTTTTCAACAGTTTTACACATTTTCATACATATAATATTTAATTTGAATGTTTATTTTTTATTCCCATTGTTTTCGATGGCTAGGAAGCCTTTTTTTGTTTTAATTTATCAGCCATTCATTTTCACTGCTATCTTGCTTTTTTAGTCTACTCGCCTTACTTTTGTGTTGTTCCAAGATGTTAGCTATCACACTTCCCTGTTGCTGTTCTTTGATCAGTTAAGAATACTTTTTTAAATAGTTCCTTCAAGTTCTAGGATACTAGTGCTTGCTTCCCTAAGGTCTTCAAAAACATTTTTATCTTCTATTTCAGTCAGTTTTGGTGGGTGATTATATTCTCTAATGTTCAGTACTGCATCATTTCTAGTCATAGGCCCTACTATAAAATACATTTGAATAGTACTTTGTGCATTTCCAGTTCATATTTCCTGTGCTTGTGCTCTGTTAACTGTAAGAATATTCCATTTGAGACAATACCAGTTTTCCTTTTTGGGATTTGATGTAAGTGGCTCTTTCCACCATTATATCTGTGTATTGTATAGTTAAATATAAAATGTTTGCAGTAAGTACATTTTTAATTAGCATTAATATTCAAACATGCTCTTTTTTTATAAGTTATAATGTGGATGTTTTATTTTGGAGAGAAGTTTGCTGAGGTTTTCCTTTATTTTTGCAATTTATGGGACAGGGGCTTGATTTTTGCCTGTTTATAAAAGGAATGTTGCAATTATATGTTTGAAAATTAGTCTTGGTTATATCTAGTCTTTATTTTATTCTAGGCTTATTTTTAATCTGCAAAGGGGTTACATTTTTTTATTGCAAAGTTATATTTATTTACTTGTGAAAGTATGTTTGTGGAGTTTTTAATTTAGGAAAGAAATTCCATCCTTTAATTTTTGGATTTGATCTGCTGCTGTTTCCTACACTAGGGCCATGTAACAGGAAAGCATAGAATTACTTTTGTGTTTCAGTTGTAATTTTGGCTGTTGCCATTTATTAATTATAAATAATAATAATAATAATATAAATCTTTATTCGGTAAGTAAAATCACCATAAAAGAATAGAATTCAAAGACAATAATATCAATTTCATGAATGATAAAAAACAAACAATAAGATTTCTCATAAAAACAAAGAACATTAAAACAATTAATCAGGTCTCATTTTCCTGGACACCCAGACAGCTGTATAAAGGAAAAAACTGTAAAAATCACATACTCAGTGAAAGTATCTGAAGGTACACCAGGGCAGGCCTAATTTGTTTAAAATTCAATGATTTCAGCAAGGAGATTAAAAAATACTTCCTCAGCCAGCTGAAGTAAGAGCAAAACATTATAAAATGGAGCATATCCTGTGGAGACACATTGTTGCAGCTGCAGGGTGCCCTTACCTCAGACCGAACCTATTGTGCTGTGAGCGAACCAAGCCCAGATATAGCTCCATCCCCTGCACAGTTTTTAAAAGCATGTGGCCCCTAACTGAAGGCTTCTGGAGTTCTAAACCTTCCTCTCCAAACAGGAGTGTTCCAAAAACAATCTTTTGACACTCCCCACCTTGTGAACAGAGAGAGAGGTTGGGTTCATAAAAATATCAGGCCTACCTATGGAAAAAAAGGCTGCCTTAACATGAGCAATCCAAGGTATACTGGTTACCAGAGCTAGCAGCTCCGCCCTGCTACAGATCTTAGTCCTGCACACTAGCAGGCTTAAAGATATCAGGTCCAAGCCCAAGCCCCGCATGCACAGAAAATGCTGGGGTAGACTGGAGGACCTGGACCAACTTACGCAAAAAAGTATTCTCCATCGTTTGAATCCATTCCAATTTGACATACCCCCAGACCTCACTACCATAACGCAGCGGTTCAATGCACTTGGCCTGATACATTTTTAGAAGATACCTTGGTGACCTGGACCCAAGCCTATGTGCAAAACTAATAACCGCCCCCATAGTTTTTACAGACTCCAAACTTTTGCCTTGACCAGGGGTATCCAACAATTGTTAGCATCAAATAAAATACCCAGGTAAGGGAAGGCCTTGACTTTGCTCAGGGTAGAATTGGATACCTTAAAGGTCTTGCTACTTGTTGATTTGGGGCCCACTACAATTAAGGAGGACCTCAAGAAGTTAACCGACAGGTCCAAGAACCCCATGAAAGACACATACTTGGCCAGCAACAAGTCCAACCACTGTACGGTCCGAGCCATCAAGACCTCTTCGTCCACATAAAGTAAAACAGGGAGAAATCTGTCACCATTCTTAGGACAGTCAGCCGAAACTTATGAAAGTGCAGACTCCAGCACGTTCACATACAAGGTGAACAAAAAAGGGGCAAGTATGCACCCCTGACGAACCCCACAGCTCGTCAAAAATGATCGGGTACACGATACACCTTGACAAAAAAGCACTGAGGTCGTTGAGTGGAGATCAGCTAAGAGAGCCACAATACTTGGATCAACCCCCATCTTGCTGAGCAAGGCCCAGAGTTTCACTCGGTTCACCCTATCAAAAGTGAACGTCAAGTCCATAAATGCAAGATGTAAAGATTCAGACTGAGCCAACGTATATTTATTAATAATTAAATGAAGGTTTAAGCATTGGTCTGAAGTCGACCTCCCCGCCCTAAAACCATACTGGACGTCACTCAAAACATTATTTTCTTCTGCCCAATCACAGAGCTTATTTAAAATCACCATCCCCAAGACCGTGACTGTAGCGTCCAGTAAGGAATTTGACCAGTAACATTGTGGGTTCTCTTTATCCCCCTTCTTAAATATGGGGACACTCATGGCGGTAGATCAAGAGGGTAACTACCCCTCCTGTGCAGCTGCATTCAGGACCTGTGTTAATATGGGGGCCCAGACCTCTGTATTTACTTTGAACAGGTCTGGCGGTATGCTGTCCCAGCCCGGGGCCTTGTTGCTGGTTAGGGCAAGAATGCCTTGTGTGACTTTATCTAATGTGAAGACCACTCGGTTACCAATTGTAACAGGTGCAACTGAGGTGTTGACACCTCCACCAGCCCCCTGATTATAAATACCCTCAAAATTAGCCACCCACTGTTGCTCTGATTTGTGATGGCATAAGAGCTGACGGGAGCCCTCATCAAAACAAGGCCTATTGCCAACGCTCCAGAAAAGAGAGCTGTGCCCCGTTTCACAAGCTTGACAGAGCTCCTCCCAGGCTAATTACTGTAGATTATATTTATTTACACACCTTTTGAGCCAGTTTATAAGCCCATCTACAATTTCTGATCAGCTGCCCGTCCCTCGGTGACTACTTCAAGGCGGCCTTCAGGTAGCGCAGGGTTCGCGAGCAGTTCCTATCAAACCATTTACGGTTTTGTGGCACCCGCTTACTAGAGGCTGTGACAGTCATTCATTTATAAACCTCCAGAACTATGCCTTTAAAAGCTTCCAATACCTCCCACCCACCTGCATCACTATCCAGACAAATATTGATTTTATGCAGACAAGTTAAAAAGAGAGAGGATTGAAGGTGCTGAGGGTCCACCTGAGACGATTTCAACCTTCTCCCCTGGTCAACAGCAGAAGGGCTCATGAGGGCTCACCTTAACTGTGGTTTTGGACCCATGGCAGTGTACAAAGTTAAGGATATTGGGTTGTGGTCACTAAAAGGACTAAAAATAATGTTAAAATAAGAGATGAGCAGATATAGTGGTGCGGAGACAAATATAAAGTCGATAAGAGAACCACTGCTCCTCCCTTTATAAGACAGGCAAGTTACGGGGTTCAAGGAATTAACCAGTTTCTCCATGCTGAAAATCAGTTTTGTGAGAATTTAAGAGCTCATTAGCTCCCGACCATCGTGAGGCCCTTATAAATTATAAATAATTTAGGTTATGTTACTTACTTTTTTGAGTTTGCATTCTTTTTGGTAGAGAAAGTCTTCATTTCATTTTCTGTGTGTTAAATCCAGCACAGTATCATTTTCTTCAAGTTTTAGCATTTTTTCTCTACATTAATGCATGTTTTTGTGTGATTTTGACAGTGGACATTTTATATGGAAAAGTGATTGTATTGGTCACTTAGTTTTAACTTTAATTTAATTACATTGACTGTTTTTACTTGATGTTTAACTTTTTTATCTGTTTAGTCTTCATTTGAGGGATGCTAACGTATGTTAATGTGTTAATAATAATATGTATATATATATTATCTACTGGCGGTCGCCAGTAGATAGTTATAGTTAGGACCTATTATCCATAGGAAATCCGCGACATTCTATTTGAAATAACGTTGGCGTCGGTTGACGAATCTTCGCGAAAGTTTCCAACTTGTTGGGGCGCTCCGCTCCTACCCTGAAAGTCTCGGGTTGATTCGTCAAGCGGGGGCCGAGAAAAAAGGGGGGTCCCAAAACGCGTTTTCCCCATTCATTTTTCCATAGGAACCTTTAGTCACAGCTACAGCCCGAACTGCTGAACGGAATTACACCAAATTTGGCAAAGAGGTAGCCCTTGGTTCAGACTGGTGCCTTTTACTTAAATGGTGTAAATCCGTTCAGTAGTTCCTGAGAAAATCAAAAGTAAAGTCACATATATATCTATGGCCGAGTAGGGTCCGCGTACCCTCAGCGCACCCTGCGCGCACCGTCCCGATCACGAGCTGCATGCTAATTGGCTGTCAGCTGGCTGTCAACACTCCAAACCAAAAAGTGTTGGCAGCCATTTTGTCCCTCGGTAGAACCGAGGCACAAAAACAAGTGCGCAAAACGCACAAAGGGGGCAGGGTAGAAACACCCTGACCTCCTAGGCCTGCTCAGGGGTCCCACAAGGACCCCTGGGCAGAAAAAGCATTTTTTTTTTCAAAATTGGCGGGATGCGCTTAGGGTGCGCGGATCCCACTGATTAAAAAAAAAAAACACAAGAAACAAGTGCGCAAAATGCACAAAGGGGGCAGGGTAGAAACACCCTGACCCCCTAGGTCTGCTCAGGGGGTCCCACAAGGACCCCCTGGGTAGAAAAAAAAAAAAAGACCGGCATTGTGCCAGGCCCGCCCACTCCCTGCAGCAGTCTGCAAACGCGCTTCCTGGCACGTTTAAGAAGGGAAGTGATTCCCTTGAATACTGGGGTCTCTAGGGCCAACTAGCCCACCAGGAACCTCCTGTATGCGCTAGGGGCTGCGTTGCAGAGAGGTGTACAGAGGCCACGCCCCTTTTACACCTCTCTGCAACGCAGCTCTGTGGCACTTTTTGGAGGTACATGGTGGGCTAGTTGGACTCCAGGGACCCTCAGTATTCAAGGGGACTTAATCCCCCAACTTAAAACGCGCCACGGGCACGTTTGCACAGTGGTGAAGGGAGGGGGCGGGGCTTCAGGTGACATGTGTGCAAACAGGCCCCGTGGCGCATTTTAAGATGGGGAATGAAATCCCCTTCAATCCTGAGGGTCCCTGGGGTGAACTAGCCCACCAGGTACGTCCAGAAAGCGCCACAGAGCTGCGTTGCAGAGAGGTGCAAAAGGGGCGTGGCCTCTGAACACCTCTCTGCAAAGCAGCTCCCTGGCGCATACTGGAGGTACAGGGTGGGCTAGTTGGACCCCAGGGACCCTCATGATTCAAGGGGACTTAATCCCCCAACTTAAAACGCGCCACGGGCGCGTTTGCACAGATGTCACCTCAGGCCCCGCCCCTCCCTTCACCATTGTGCAAATATTCCTCTAAAATCAGCCGAACTACGAATTCCGATTTACTCACCTGTTATCAGGAGAGACCTCAGTCCTGCATCTTTCAGCCCAGTACTGATCCTGAAAAGTAATTTTAACCGTACTTACCAGTAACTTGAATTTCCTTCCATAGGATATCATTGACTGGTTTCACTTGGAAATTCTTCTAAGTGTGGCGTTTTGGAAGTTTATAATATTCCTCTAAAATCAGCCGAACTACGAATTCCGATTTACTCACCTGTTATCAGGAGAGACCTCAGTGCTGCATCTTTCAGCCCAGTACTGATCCTGAAAAGTAATTTTAACCGTACTTACCAGTAACTTGAATTTCCTTCCATAGGATATCATTGTCTGCTTTTTGCTGAAAAAGTTTCTAAGTGTCGATTTTTGAAACATACAAATATTCCTCTAAAATCAGCCGAACTACGAATTCCGATTTACTCACCTGTTATCAGGAGAGACCTCAGTGCTGCATCTTTCAGCCCAGTACTGATCATGAAAAGTAATTTTAACCGTACTTACCAGTAACTTGAATTTCCTTCCATAGGATATCATTGACTGGTTTCACTTGGAAATTCTTCTAAGTGTGGCGTTTTGGAAGTTTATAATATTCCTCTAAAATCAGCCGAACTACGAATTCCGATTTACTCACCTGTTATCAGGAGAGACCTCAGTGCTGCATCTTTCAGCCCAGTACTGATCCTGAAAAGTAATTTTAACCGTACTTACCAGTAACTTGAATTTCCTTCCATAGGATATCATTGCCTGCTTTTTGCTGAAAAAGTTTCTAAGTGTCGATTTTTGAAACATACAAATATTCCTCTAAAATCAGCCAAAATACGAATTCCGATTTACTCACCTGTTATCAGGAGAGACCTCAGTGCTGCATCTTTCAGCCCAGTACTGATCCTGAAAAGTAATTTTAACCGTACTTACCAGTAACTTATATTTCCTTCCGTAGGAATCCATTGTCTGGTTTTCAGCAGAAAAGTTTCAAAGTGTTGATTTTCACAAACTACAAATATTCCTTAAAAATCGCCTGTATGACTTAAACGCATTCTTTCAACCGTTTACAGGAGATGCACCAGTGCTGGATCCAGGATCCACCACTGAGTAAGAAAAAGTAACGATAACACTACTTACCTGCTAAGTGAATTTCCTCCCATAGGATAACATTGGTGATTCTATGTGAAAAAGTTTCTAAGTGTCAACTTTTAAAATACAATAATATTCCTTAAAAATCACTACTGTAACCAAAACGCTTTAACTCAACTGTTTACAGGAGATGTCCCAGGACTGAATCTAGGATCCAGTCCTGTGGTTAGAAAAGTAATCCATAAAGTAACTAATTGCATTTAGCTAGAAATTCACATTGAGCTCAATGTTGCATTGTGTTTGAAATTGTGTTGCCCATTGCAACAACTGTAACTACTGTACTTAAAAGTCTATTGCCTATTTGCAAAGTATTTAAACTAAAGTAATTCATTCTGAGAAAGTATATTTTGTAATGTAATGTATAATGTAATTACAATGTAATTTAAAAAATAAAACATCTAAAAATAAATAGTTTAAAAAATGTAGTAAATCAGTATAAAAAAATAAATATAACAATTAATACATTTAAAAATTGTCATTTACAAAACTTTTGAAATTCACTGAAAAAAACTATAGGTTTCAGACATGTTATAGTTAGGAATTAGCATTTAAAAACCTTTGTAATTCACTGAAAAAACCATAGGCTTCAGGCTTGTTATAGTTAGGAATTAGCATTTTAAAAACCTTTGAAATTCACTGAAAAAACCATAGGTTTCAGGCCTGTTATAGTTAGGGTTTAGCATTTAAAAACCTTTGAAATTCACTGAAAAACCATAGGTTTTAGGAAAGTTATAGTTAGTTGGACATTGCACTCGTACAAAACCCGTGAAATTCCCCTGTTATAGTTAGTTCAGCTAACTATAACTCGCGCCCCGCAATGCACTGCTGATGACGTCACATATTACATCACTCATGACATGGTCAGTGACATCACTGATGACATCACTGATGACATCTCAAATGACATTACTGATGACATCATCCATGTGAGAATTTAATGCATCTTCTCACAACCTAATATAACTTTTGATACACCCACTCTAAATTACAGACTGCCATTCTCAAAACCATACACACTCCAATACCAATAAGTACATACCCACTCACTGATTCTTAGGTCTACACACACACATCTACTCACTCACCCGTACAGTCACTCATACTTACAGTCACTCAGTACAGGACTATCATATGCACTCATACACCTATATAAACACTCACACAATGCAACTCATCCATAGAGGTACTCACACACCTAGTCAGTCATGCTAATAATTAATCACACTCCCATTTACTCACCTATACAGTTATACACACTAGCTCACTTACTCATAAAAATACTAGCACATTCTTACGCTCCTATGCAATCACTGATGCAAGCACACACTCATCCATATACCCACTCTCACAATCACACACTCTCACTTATAGCCATTTATATACTCCAACACACATATATACTGCCTTTCGCATATGTAGTTACTCACACATGTACCACTGAGATATACATTCAATCACTAACACACCCATACACTCACTCACCCACCCATACAGTCCATCACAGACGCACTCTTGAAACCATGCACCCAGTGAATCACCCACTCACACATCTATGCACAGAGTCACACACACCCCACCCACACAAACACTGAGGCACCCATACAGATACTCAGAGAACCAATCCATAACCCATATAGACACTCATTTAGCTAGTCAGAAACCCATGCAGCTGCTTACACAACAACAGACAGACGGATACAGACATTCACACAGTTTAGTCACTCACCCATGCATCCAGTAAGATACGTTTAATCACTCACTTATAGACTCAGTCACGCACCTACTAAATCATCCATTCAGACGCTTATACACCCACTCATTCTTCAATACGCCTTTCCCTATATATATTAAACATATTTAAACTTTACAGAAACACACAATCACTGGATGATGTCATCAGTGATGTCATCAGTGATGTCACTGACCATGTCATGAGTGATGTAATATGTGACGTCATCAGCAGTGCATTATGGGGCGCGAGTTATAGTTAGCTGAACTAACTATAACGGGGGAATTTCACGGGTTTTGTGCGAGTGCAATGTCCAACTAACTATAACTTTCCCTAAAACCTATGGTTTTTTCAGTGAATATATATATATATATATATATATATATATATATATATATATATTGCACAAATGTCCAAGAAAAGCGCACACCATAGAGGTCACCATATGCAGTGCTGGATTTATTCAATCTTGTAACGCGTTTCGACTGCGGACAGTCTTGTTCAATATTCTGATCGCCAGGCTCCGCCGGCACATGGCACCACCTATCTACGGGCCCAGGATTTCAGACGGGCCATTCTCGAGTGTTGAGATATATATATATATATCACGCTCAAAAAATGAAAACTTTGACCAAATCTCACGGGAGAAAGAATATACTTTTTATTGGATTATTTGTGCACAAACAGACACGTTTCGGCTAAACCACGGGCACTCACGGGCATGGTATAATCATTTATTGTCAAGCAGACGCGGTTCGGCCCGGAAAGTCATACCCGGAATTTCAGAAGGAACATCCCGCCGATGCTTTTCGACAATTATTGAATTGTTGGGATCCCAGCTATACAGTAGGATTCCTGCGGGTATGTGAAAAGCAGGATTACTTAACGTGGCTGAGATGAGGGGCATGTAATTCAGCAGCAACAAAAGGTATGAACTGTGTAACACGAGCTGCGTGCAGAACTGAGGGAAAAGGGGCTGCCGAACACAAGGCTGATGTTTTCTGGAAGGCATGTAACTGTTACTGTGTGCATCTATTTGAAGAACAATGACTTTGTGCTCAATCAATGACTTGATTCCAACAAAGTGGCAATGAGTACAGTTACCTTGTGTGGTTAGGAAAACCCTTCAAATATTGCCGCCAGAACTGCAAAATTATCACCATTAGGGCAGTAGTCCCTTCCCTCTTCAAGTACTATGAATTTTTTAGCCAATGGGAGTATACCAGCTGCATCTATAAATGACTACCGGCTGTGTTATCTGGTTTTTAAACAAGCATTGATAAAGGCCAACGCCGAAACGCGTCTGCTTGACAATAAATGATTATACCATGCCCCGCGAGTGCCTGTGGTTTGTTTGGAGCGTGATATGCATGTGGGCCTATCCCCACAACATGAAATGGCACCCGTCCTGAGTGCAGTAAAGTGCTTGGTGGACTTTGGAGTGAAGAGTTATGTGACACTGTTGCACCGCCGTATAAGGATTTCGGAAGGCACATCCCGCTGATGTTTTTCGACAATTATTGAATTGTCGGGATCCTAACTATATAGTAAGATTCCAGCGGGTATGTGAAAACCAGGATTACTTAACATGGCTGAGACGAGGGGCATGTAATTCAGAAACAACGAAAGGTATGAACTGTGTAACACGAGCTGCGTGCAGAACTGAGGGAAAAGGGGCTGCCGAACACAAGGCGGATGTTTTTCTGGAAGGCATGTAACTGTTACTGTGTGCATCTATTTGAAGAACAATGACTTTATAGTCAATCAATGACTTGATTCCAACAAAGTGGCACTAAGTACAGTTACCTTATGTGATTAGGAAAACCCTTCAAATATGGCCGCCAGAACCGCAAAATTATCACCATTACAGTAGTAGTCCCTCTTCAAGTACTATGAATTTTTTAGCCAATGGGAGTACACTAGCTGCATCTATGAATGACTACCGGCTGTGTTATCTGGTTTTTAAACAAGCATTGATAAAGGCCAACGCCGAAGCGCGTCTGCTTGACAATAATACCATGCCCCGCGAGTGCCCGTGGTTTGTTTGGAGTGTGATATGCATGTGGGCCCACCTTCACAACATGAAATGGCACCCGTCCTGAGTGCAGTAAAGAACTTTGTGGACTTTGGAGCGAAGATATATATATATATATATATATATATATATATATATATATATATATATATATATATAATATATATATATATATTTGAAGTTATATTTATTTAAGTTTATTTAAGCTAATGTTATGTTTTAATATACCATTATGTTATAGCAGTTCTATAGCTTGTTTTAATTTATTTATATTTGAATGTTGGCTTAACGTTATTTTTTTTACTTTAATTTTAGTTTGATTTATTGTATAATATTTTTATACATTCTTGTGTTTATATATTACATACATTAATTAAAAAATGTCTTAGTTTTTTCGTTTTAAAATATTAGTTTAATGTTTTTAAATATAGCTATAATAGTTTAGGTCATTTTTAAAAAAAAAATGTATTGAAGCTTTGCAAGCATTACCATCAAATCTATGATACATGACACAAGCTCATTAAAATAGCAGTAGCTGTGTAACTGCGCACAAGGTGTGCTAGTTCCTAAACAAGAGAGGGTAGGAGTGGTAGATACAAGAGCAGAATCATAGCCACAGTGAAACAAAGAGGGAAGATAAACCAGGAATGAGCAACAAAGGCTCACACGGGCAAAGCACAAAGGCGGCTGGTCCCTCATTACACTTGCTTGAACATCCGTTGACATGAGAGGAGTGATAATTGTGTAAGTGAAGCACCTATGGAACACGTAAGTGGTGGGGATCAGGGGAAGGGGGATAATGGGGGAGGGAGAGATGGGCCAATCCTATATTGATGCGTGGTCAGAGAATGTAGCAGGCAAGACATCCGTAGCAGGAGCCATATAAGGGGCTCCAGCTGGAGAAGCAAGGTCCGGGCCAAGGGAGGTCAACAGCTGGGCAGGTGGGGGACATTCGGGAGTGGTTACCTCTAATCTGCAAATTTCAAACGAGACATCCCACTGGTGCGATATTGGGTATTCCCAGAGGCCCCACAGCTCTTCTGATTGCAAGGCAAAGCCCTCCGTCGTCGCCCACATAACCCCCCTTTTGCTAAGAGAAGTGCCAGGTCAATGAATCTTTTGACTGTCCTATTGTTTTTGGCATGTGGAAACAGGTCAAGGACACATATGCCCCATGTGTAGGTCTGGGTGTAAAATTCCACTCAGCTCACGGAATTTGCGAAATTTTGCAAGTCTGTGTTCCGCGGAGAATGCAGAGTTACCAATAAACTCTGCACTCCGCAATAGAGAGGACCTTTTTTTTATTTTAGCTCACATGAAATGTCCTCTCAATCACCAACGAGATTTTCAGTGCCGTCATGGTTGCCACGAGATTTGCTAGCTGGCCGCATGCCCTCAAGATTTTGAGGTCGCCAACACGTCATTCGGGCATGCTAGCGACTTCTAGCGGATGTTTTCTGCCATACGCGATCTCCTATGCGCAGGATCTACTGCGGCTGCAATCTGGGGAAGATTTTCTCCTCGAGAATCATTCAAATCGTCCTAAAATGATGATTTGGAGTCAAAAACCTCCTCGAATGGACATTTGGCGTTGGTATTTTTTGTGCGGGAGTGCTTCTTTTCCACTTTTTTCCAACTGGAAGGAAGTGCCCCAGAGTCTCCAACTTCCTGTTCCTGTCCAGCAAGCTCCTCCCAGTGCTTTGTCCATCTCCTGGTCACTTTTCATTTGGATTTGGAGCTGGAAGAATCACCCTTTGTGTCTGTTGTATATACAATTGGATTTAAGGACATTGTATTTGAGATTTCACAAGTAAGGGGTCGAGTACGATACTGTCAGGAAGGCCTTCCCATAGCCGTCCGAAGCCGGAGCCTCCATCCGACTCGTACTGGAAGCTGCGTCTTCCAAACGACAAAGTACGATGCTCAAAATCCCTTACTTACTGAACGGCTTGGTCACTTCGAAACCGTCTTCATTTTCCCAACGAGAAGCCTCCGTAAACGCTGAATGGAGTCGTACGGAGGCATATTCCTAGCAGGATTATGACCGGCCAAGTATGATGCGTACTTCCCATGCGCCGAATCCGTCGCAACTACACGTCACAGCATCTAGAAGGGGAGTATTTCAGCTCCGAAGCATGCCAAAACACGATTCCTGTGAACGAGACGGTGCAGCCATGTATCCTATCACTCACGTCATACCCATACTCTACGCCTACGGCCAATACTACAATGCCAACCGACGCATTCATCGCAGACGGTAAGTCAGACACCTACCACACACAAAAACGCCACTACCCCGCGAAAGGCAACATTACACACAGCTTGTGAAAAACCACAGTCACCATTGTGGTGGGGGGAATACTTGCAGCATTGTCTACCCTATAGGGGGGTGGATGGCTAACACCACCAGCTATTTAATGCCCATAGGGGGGTGGATGGCTAACACTACCAGCAATCTAATGCCCATAGGGGTGTGAATGGCTTACACTACCAGCAATCTAATGCCCATAGGGGGGTGGATGGCTAACACTACCAGCAATGTGGAGACAATATTGTGTTTGGGGGGCTAACCCCCTCAGCAATGTGTAGACAATATGGGGCTTGGGGGGCTAACCCCCCCAGCAATGTGGAAACAATATGGGGTTTAGGGGGTAACCTCCTGCAATGTAGAGGCAAATATGAGGGTTGTGAGGGTCAAAACCCCCCCAGCATGGCATACTCATAAGGGCTTTGGAAGGGCAAACTCCCACCCGCATTCAGAGAGAATTTGGGTGTTTGGGGCCAAACACCCACACCAACGTACAGGCAAGCATTGTTTGGGGAGGTTACATACACACAGCTATGTGTAGCTAATCTGGTGTTTGGGGGGCTAACACTCCCAGCAATGTGTAATTGGACAATGTAACATTTTACCATCCAAAATGCATCAATACACACATTTGAAGTACAAGCTGCTGCAAATACAAAACAATGTAAGCCAATTCTCACTTTTAATGAAGCGCAGTCCCACACTGTGGCATTAATGTTGACTGGCAAGCTTAGGGAATGGCCAGAGTGGAGATGTTGGAGGCCCATGGCGAGGAGAGAAAAAAACAAAGAGCAACATCCATTCAATGCCCCTCAAATACAGATGAAATACACGGGTGCTGATGCAGAAAGACAACAGGCCAGCCACACACATCAGATTAATTTCAACGTGTGTGTGTGTGTGTGTGTGTGTGGAAGCTATGTCAACCTGGCTTGACACACACGACTGGGGTGCTGAACTCCACTGAGCCATATGTGTGTTGAGTCCAATCAGGAAGTGGCTGGATAGGCCTTGGATTGGCAATTTGGGCAATCAGGCATTTGTCGATGAGCGGGTGCACCAGGGTCACCTGCGGCCCAAGCTGTGTGCAGCCTCCAACAACCACAACAAGAGACTGACTCACTTGCACAGTCCCCACCAGGCCACAGCACTGTGGTGCCAGTATCTGGTCTGCTGAGCTGCTGTGCTTCAAATTGATGATGTTGGCCAGACTTCTGAGCAGACACTCTGTTGTGCCCTGTGTCACGTGCCTTGCAAGTAGCAGTGTCTTATCACACACCCAACCATGACTTTCAGGGCATGCCAGTTGCAGGGAGGCTGTATTGGATGTAGGGGCCTTGCAGGTAGCAAAGTCACTATTGGACAGTCTAACCTCCCCCCTCCTTGATCAGCAGCATTGTGCCTCATTGAAACCACCATCGACAGGTGACATCGCAGAGGCCACCATGAATGCGAAGATCAGGGAATGTATGGCAAGAACTCCATGAAGGCCATTGTGATTCAAATCTGACCATGTCTCCATAGCATGTTGAGTATGACCAATGAGGGAATGTCAGCATCAGGTAGGTACACCCAGCCCACTACATACTAGGAGAAACACACATTTCACAGTGGTACAGGAAGTGCCAGACCTACACATATGTATGTGACACATAGTCCAAGCATCCATCTACCACAACACACACTCAAACCTCGCAGGGCAACAGCAGTACACAAACTCACAGAAGGATGACATTGTGATGAGTCTGTGTACACTGAAGCACAGAGGATACCAGACCCAACAGCACACAAGTATTCGGATAATCAAAAATAATTTATGAGCCTCCCACTACAACAAACCAGAAGTATTTGTCACAGTTGTCAGAGCCACATCTGTAGACTGCATTCCTACTTGCAATGGAGAAAATCATGGACCAACAACAATGTTGGAGACAGTCACCATGGGTGGCCTGGTGGTGCTGCACACAACTATAATTCAGAACATGTACACTGTCAACTTCGTTGAATGTCATTCACAGCAAGTCTGCACAAAACTACAAAAGCTGAAGTATGTGCAGCTAATGACTAATGCCATTTTGCCTATGCAGATTGTGTACTGCAGAAAAGTTGGATGACACAGGAGTCTCCGGACAGAGGATACACCAACAGGCTTTGGAGGCTCCAATGCACAGTCAAATGTGTAAGAGGATCTGATAGCCCTGTGACACGGGGGGGGGTCAATCTGTGGCTCACAAACACAATCCACATAGCTATCCGCAACTTAGTGTAAATGGCTAAATCTTGTGAGGATGGTGGACATGTGCAGAATGAAATCTGCCTTTGCCACATTAGGTACTTTAACACTGTCTCAAAATCCATGAATCCGTAAGGGAGACACACAACAAAGACATATGTACCACAAGCTCCAGGGCAGGGTTCAAAGTTCTGATTGGGAGCCCTCATGTACACCTACAAGCCCCACCCTTGCCATACCAGATGATAGCTGCAAAGAAATTGACAATGCCAACACCTATTGAAATGTGTGAACTGTTCCAGTGTCACAAGGGAGTGTGCTCACAGTGCAAAGTGTTGTCCTCAGCACAACCAGAGATGTCATCAATATGAGTCCATTCCCCTGTGCCCCCACATCTTGGTCATTTAAAGTCAGAATGCCATGAATATCACGTGTGTCTAGTCTACTGGGAAGTGTGGGGATGCGTATCTGGACTAATCTGAACACAGGTGGCATAATAACACACATACCTGCCCATTCACTTGAGGTGCCAATAACCCCCTAAGCAAAGGAATGCCACACAATGTTCCAGCATCATGACTTAACTTCAGACGCAATCACCACCTCCATACCAGGGTATCATCCAAGGGCATTGTTGACCAATCAGTGACCATTAGTGACTATGAAGGGTAACTTGCCACTCATGCCCACACACAATTCACACAAGCCAAGGCTAGGTGGAGGCTACTCCTCCTATGATGCCAATAGGTTTAGCACACACCAGTGTCCTTAAAGTGACCATCACAACAATCATCCATGTACATACATTGGCAAATAGCAAGCTCCAGCAAACACATAACACATCCACAGATTCACTCTGGCTACTGTTTCTGCATACTCACATACACATAATCAACACATATGCACATGTCAACTTCAACACAAGGCCTGCATCAACTCAACATATGCAGGTATCACCCCTCCAACATCAAGGTCACAGTACATGCTCAACTCTCATCACTAACAGACACACAAGCACGTCATGAGCCCCTTCTGTTTAATCTAGACATAAAAGCATGTCTGCCACACGAGCTCTGTCCCATTACACAAACCATTACAATCTGAGTCGTCCTAACTCACATGTGCTCTGCCCTCATCTCATCCACACATACACTGGCAGCACCACTCTCCATCGGCATGTGCACAACACCTCTCACATGCATGACATGCACACAATGTACAGTACACATTCCCTCCTCAGCCGACGTCAAACGTAACATGACAGATGGACCACTCCCATCACCAGTCGCACACTCAGTGATGCCTTGCACTGCACTCATGCCACAACTTGCAGCATCACTGCACACCCTGACATGCACACTCCACACATCACCACATCTCACAACAAGACACATACATAGCTCAATGGATGTGTACTCAGTCATTTACATATCACGATATACTCAATCATATCTGCACAAGTTCGAACAATTGAGAAAAAGATGCATCTGCAGATTCAAACAAAACATACTACAACTCTACAGCACCTCACATTTCACCATCCAGCACCCATAATCACACCACTGGTGTACATAACTTCACATACACGTGTCCACTCTGTCACATATGACTAGTTAAAGCTTGTCTCAATGTGGCCCAGTCCCATCCACATAAGACTTCCATGAGCAAGAACACCATGGACTCATGCACAGTATCAACAAACCTCACTCATCAAAAATGCACCGTCACTGCCCAATTGCACAATAGTGCCACAGACCACAGCTCTCATCACCTGCAAAAATCCAACCTTGTCCAGCTGGATATTCCCCTATCACATCTACACATTCCTGCCATACATTGTGCAGTATGGAAGCAGGAAATCAGGCTTGCATACTATGAATCACACCCCTGCATGTCAAACACTCACATAGGGACAATGTGGACACACCATGTCACCACCACAAGAATTGCCAATATACTTTAGTCACAACCCACACCCTCTCACATTCTCCTGAATTGTACTTTCGCCATCACATAGGAGTCTACACTACACGAAAACTTGTGTTACACCAGTCTCTATCACCTCTACCCTTGTGTGTGCCAGCTCATCACATGCAATATCAACTTTGCTAAATACACCTGCAGTTAGGTCCCGCAAACACATTTCACCATACTCCCCTCTGTGGCTTTGAAGAGCATAGATGTGACACAGGCTCCAGTGTCATCTGCATGGCAGACAGACACACTACACATCTGGGCACACACAGTCCACTTGTCTTAACAGATGGAGCATAGGGCCAAACAACATACATCACAGCACCCCTAGGCCAGATCAGTGTGACCAGGCACAGCATCAAGCATAGCTCAAAAGGACAACATTAGTGGTCTAGCATAAATGACAACTTACACACAAATCTCATGCTCAATTACAAATGGTGTGTGAGTGAATACATGATGCTACAGCTTGCACAGACAAAAAAAAACATCAACATGATGTAGCCAGACAAAAGCAGGATGGCACGACACACATTTGCATGAGAAAGCACTGGACTGGTAAGACCACGGAAGCCTTGTCAAACAAGAACATCTTCATAAACTTGAGTATTTAGAGGCAACAGGGTCTGAAGACTGTCAGATTCCAGATCACCTCACACACACCATGGATTCAGGATATGTCACAGATGGTCACACTGCCATGAGGGAAATTCCCTACAGTGGAAGGCCACCTGTGGCAAGCTTGTCATTGGCAGGCGTCTACCAGATCAAAAGGAGACACAGATATGGCTCCAACACTATCAAGTCACATAATAGCTTTTGGACCAATACCTTGTGTACATGGTTGTGTCCAAAGTCACCACCACATATACAAAATCCAAATGTACCCAGATGTACTGATGAGACAGGTGACTTGCTGCACATCACAAACATATTCTGCATGCCCCTCGTAAACTATTGCACTTTGCAACACTTGCACTTTGGTAACATATGGCAGCATTACCTATGTGCAAAGGTGAAAGGAAAACAATGGAAGCTTGGCAGATTCATGTCACCTTCAAGGCCCAAAATGATATGGATGATGATACCCTGCAAAGGTAAACTATGAGGACTTGTATACATACTGTAATAGGTCACATACTCCATGGACCACATGTAGTCCATGACATAACAACATCATTGTATACCCACCACAAGAATTGTACATGAGTGACAATTGACTTATAACCAAGTTGTGGGACACAAAAATCAACAGTAAGGAACTTCCAACATGCTTTATTCAGCATGAAAATGCAATAATGTGAAACTCTAACATAAGGCCAATGGCCAGTCATGATTTTAAAGTCTTTGAGGGGGTCAGGGGTAATCCCAATCCAGCACTTGCCTGCGCTGTAACCGCAAGGAGACATCCCCCCTGGGAGGGGCATCTGGAGGCATGCCAGGCACCAACGGGACCGGACTATGGAAGTCTGTGTTGGGTTGTGGGAGGGATGGGATCTGGAGGGTTGTGTGGGTCCACTGCAGTGGATGGGCCAGATTGAGGGGGGTCCACTGCAGTGGCAGTTTCTGACTGAGGGGGGCAGTTGGAGGGTGACTGTTTGTGGGAGAGGGGGAGGGGCTGGGCCTGACTTTCTTTGGGATGGTGTATTTGTGGATGGGTAAACCTGTGACAGGGATGGACTCTGGATCTTTGGGAGGGGGGGCCTTGGATTGGGAGGAACGTTTTTTGGCTGGAGAATTATGGGTCGGTGGTGGGGTTTTGGATTTGGTAGATCGGGGGGATTTTTGGATGGGGGATTTGGGCTATTCCTCTTTGCAGGGTGGTGGGGCCAGGTTTGGATGTCAGGTCGAGGGGGGGTTCCTCTTCCCCTTGGGAGGTGGGACAGATGGGTCTTTGGAGAAGAGGCCAAGGTCACAGAGGAATAGCTTCTGGGCAGAGGGGGATGCAGGAGAGTCAAGTGTAGGGGTTGTGGAGGCAGAGGGATCTGAGGTATGCGGAGTGCCTATGGATGCATGTTTGTCTTGTTTTGGCCTCTCCTTGGTGTGTGTGCTGTCAGTCCCCTGAGTGTGTGTGTGTGTGTGTGTTTGGAGTCTTGTGTGTGGGGTTGTGTTCTGCATGTGGATGTTGATGTGTGTGCACGGGCATGTTTGCGTGTGTTTGGGTCAGATAGGGTAGTTGAGACTGTAGATGGGGAAGAGGAAGGAGGGGTGAGGAACTGCTCGATCAGGGACACTGCTGCCATCAGTGTGGAGGCCAGTGCTTGATTCGATCTCTGTGGGGCAGAAATGTCTGAGTGGATGCCCTCCATGTATGACACCAATTGTGTCAAAAGACTGGTATGCGCATGGAGGACATTCAGCATGGATGTCTGCCCCACAGTTATCTGCTTCAGCAAATCCACGGCCTCCACACTCAGGGCGGCAGGGGAGACTGGTGCAGGGGGTGCGGTGCCTGGCCCAAAGGAGACATTCTCCCTTACATGAGAGTGGCCACAGACACTGGGCATGGGAGCAGCTGGGAGGGTAGAGATGGTGGTGGTGGTGGCGGACTCAGATGTAGTTTGAACCAATCCTGGCTCACCCACCCCCTCAAGGGAGTCATCACTGGAGGTGTAATCTTCGGCAGTTCCTTCTGATGGTGATCTGGATCTGCCCTCAGTGTGGCTCCCCTCACCCTCCATGCCACTAGGTCCCTCCTCCTCCGCACTGGACCCAGTCTGGCGAGCTGCTTCTCCTTGGTCCGTGGCACTGCCTCCTCCGGTAGCCAATGCTGATGCTGTGAACAAGAATGCCAAAGAGATTCACATGAGTCATCCGCATGTCCTTGGCACATGGGTATCATCACAAATCATCACAGAGCAAGCATTTACATCATTTTGACTGCAGCTTTCTACTCATTACACATATGTGTACATGGCACTTGCCAGTCTGCCAGTTAACCATGGTTCCCAGACACATGATGTCATGTGCAACATTGGTTAGATCAATGTCAAATCCCACAACCACAATGTCAACTCCTACACTGCGTAGTATGTGGTCTGATTTGTAATGCTCCTGATGGTCTTGTGTCATGACATACCTGTCTCATCTGCTGGAAGGGAGTCTTGATCTGAGACTGCAAATGTGATGCACACATTTGAAATGTGACATGGTAACCATTCTTCAATCCCCAGTCATCAAATTGTGAAGCCATGGCTATGGCCTAACTGGGAAAATGATCAGCCTGCAATGCAGCAGGCTTCTATAGTCAGTGCATGACTCATTTCACACAGATGACAGTGATAGTGGTCATTTGTCCAGAGTCTTAGGTCCTCTGCTGTCAGGTCATACATCTGATTCTCATTGTGTAAAAAACAAGGTGGTAGGCCTAGCTAGGGTGAGAGGCACTTGGCCCACTGTCTTGTGTCAGCCATGGACAGTGGTAGGGAGATTCTCCAGGCTGTCATGCACATTCTATAGAGTCCAACAGTTACATATTTGTATAATGTCAAACACAATTTGAAGACCAATGACTGCACCATCACAATGCTTCATGTGGTACACTATGCCACTGGCCCGTCTGGGTGCACCATCTGTATGGACTACTAGTACAGAACCTCAACATCACATGATTCCAGTCAACATTGTGTACCAATCCTGTCTAGACTACTTCAGTCCACATCTTTGGGTGCCAAGTCTGCATGTCCCTTATGTGGTAGACACAATTTGCACACTATGACAAGCTGCCATTGCTCTTGTTCACCATCAGGGTTTGTATTCTCACAAACGAAATTGAATGCACAGTTGACATCTATCATGATGAAAGTAATGCATCATGCACATGAATGACCAAGCCACAAGTATGTATAGTCAAGAGAAGTTACACACATGTAAACAGTTGTGTATGTGAAACAAAAATCATACATTTGAAGTGTAGCCTTGTTTCCAACAGTGACCACCTGTGTCTGTCAAAGATTGTCACGTGTAGTCTCTCATTTTAATGGGGAGGATGGATTAACACATACAAACATGTGATAGGCCAGTGTCACAGTTGCCCGGAATTGGCATACCTCTCCTTGGCCCATGGGATACATGTGATTACGCTGAGCACTACAGCTGAGACAGACATTTGGCACATTGAGCAAGATGAACTCAACAAGGCATCCACATTAGTGTCAGAATGTATAGCATTGGCATAACACACCTGTGTGCTCCACTTGCAACATACATTCAAAATAGCCGCATCGGCCTGCTATTGACTTAGATACATTGGTGATTGAAGGTTACCGATTCGTTTTGCATGCGATTCGGACACGAAACAAAACGCGTGTCTGTTACCATGACGACCAACATCCAATGGGTGCGAAAGGCTAGGTTCGAAAGCTGCTCCTGCGTCCTTTGAAAACTCACCCGCGTCGTTCACCATGACGACCAACAGCCAATGGGTGCAGCAGACTCGGTTCGGAAGTGGCTCCCGCTTCCTTTGAATACTCACCCGCGTCGTTCACCATGACGACCAACAGCCAATAGGTGCAGCAGACTCGGTTCGGAAGCGGCTTCCATGTCCTTTGAATACTCACCCGCGTTGTTCACCATGACGACCAACAGCCAATGGGTGCGACAGACTCGGTTCGGATGCGGCTACCGCATCCTTCCACTAATCAGTCGGCAGGGCAGACACTAGTGCAATTGAAGATGTTCTGGTGCATTACATGTGTGGGAACAGTGTTTTCATGATATATTGTACATTTGAATTGATAGCTCACACTCCAATGAGGAGTGTTAAATTTGGGGGTCTCTAGTTGGCAGAGGTAGGTACCTTTGTCCAAATAGGGACCCTTGAGTCTAGTCAGGGAAAGTAGGTACACTCCCGAAATAACCCCTGCTCACCCTCTTGGTAACTTGGCACGAGCAGACAGGCTTAGTTCAGAGGCAGTGTGTAAAGCATTTGTGAACACCTACAGTAATCAAGTGACAACACTACAAATGGACACCACACAGGTTATATATTTATAAAAATAGGTATACTGTATATAGATTTATCACAAGACCATAAACGACAAAAATAATCCACAATACTGCCAAGAGTGCTTAGTTCTGATCAAAAAGGCTTAATTCAAGGTTCTGTGCGAGTCTGTAGCCTCCTCCGGCTACGGCGATGTCGAGAACAAACAGAGTCTAACAAATCCAGCTGACCGCGTCGAGACGGGCCACACAGAGCGTAGACAGACTCGGTCACAGTACCTTTTACTTGAAGCGGCAGGCACAGGCGTGCGAGCCGGATGGCTGTTCGTCTCGGTCGCGATGCAAAAATGGAAGCTTTGCAGGACGCATTGTCCCTCGATGCGGTGCAGGCAGCGGCTCGTTGACGTCGTCGAGACGGAGTCGGTGAGACCAGGGCCGTGCGTTGCAGGGCGAGACGGTGCTTTGATGCGGTGCTGGCAGGTTGCGGTGCGGCGACGGAGCCGGATTCAGGAGCTGGCGTCGATCAGTCCGGACAGCGGTGCGAGTCGGGCGGTGTGTCGCAAAGCGTGCGAGCGGTGCCCAACTCCGGTGCGGTCACAGGACTCGAACTCAGCAGCAGTGACCGTGTCGGTCGGACCAGTTCGATTCGGCGTAGCGAAGCGTTGCAGGACGCGTTGTCCCTCGATGCAGTGCAGGCAGCGGCTCGTTGACGGAGTCGGTGAGACCAGGGCCGTGCGTTGCAGGGCGAGACGGTGCTTCGAGGCGGTGCTTACAGGACACCGAGTCGGTCGTGAGAGTCGGTCACAGCTCCCTACCTCTGTAGCCACTGAAACAGAGTTTCCAGCAGCAATTCACAAAGGGGGTGAAGTCCAATGGTCCTGGGACTTCGGTCAGGGGGCAAGCTCTCTTCCAAGCCCTTGGAGATCCTTCACAAGTTGATGAAAGTCACAGCAAAGCAAAAGTTCCTTTCTCCTTTCTTTGGCAGTCAGGCAAACCACTGCAGGCCAATCCCCCAAGCAGCACTTCAGGCTTAGGGATAGTCTCTCCTCAGTTTCTTCTTGGTTCCGCTCCTCAGCAAAGGTTTCTTCTTGTTCCCAAAAGTGATCTAATTTCATAGGGGTCTGGGTCCCCTTTTTATACACAGTTTCTCTTTGTTCTCTGAAGGCAGAGAGGCCTCTGCCTAGCCCAAAACCAGTTCTGGTCAGTCCTGGAGCACTTTGTTTTTCTGACTCCTTCTTTCCTTTCAGAATGTGGGGCAGAGTGCTCAGCCGCCCGGCAGGAGGTGGAGCCAGCATTGTGGAAGGCAGGCACAGCCCTATTCAGACCCAGGTGCAACTCCTCCCTCCACTCTGGATGCAGATCTTTCTATTCAGCCCTGTGCTGACTCACCCTGTCTCCTGTAGCCACCCCCAGCCCCTGTCACTCAATCTCCAGACAAGGAATACACAACCTAGCAGAGGCAGGCTTGGATAGTTAGGCAAGAAAATACCCACTTTCTAAAAGTGGTATTTTCAAACACAGAATGTTAAAACCAACTTCACTAAAAGATGTATTTTATCATCCTGAGTTCAGGCATACTAAATTCGTTTTTCTACCATGTTCCCGGGGTCAGTTCTGACTATAAGGTGTAATAGTCAGTCTGCCCATTCTGGCCTATGGGGAGCAGGTAGCCTTGCAATAGTGAAAACGAAAATGGCTGTAATTCACTATTAGGACATGCCACACACACCAGGGCATGTCCTACCTTATACTTACAATGCACCCTGCCCTAGGGCCTACTTTAGGGGTGACCAACATGCAGTAAAGGGAAGGTTTAGGGACTGGTAAGTGGGTGCACTCACCAAGTCGACATGGCAGCCCTAGGCTGCACACAGGCTCTGCAATGGCAGGCCTGAGACACACTTTACAAGCTGCTTCTGTGGGTGGCACAACCTGTGCTGCAAGCCCACCAGCAGCATTGGATTTACAAGCCCTGGGCACACTCAGTGCATGGTACTAGGGACTGACAAGTAAACCAATCATCCAATCATGGAGTCACTAATACATACATCAATTCACGATAGGGAGAACTTGCACTTTAGCACTGATTAGCAGCGGCAAAGTGCCCATGAGCATCTAGTCCAGCAAAAACATATCGGCAACAGTGGAGGCATTACGAAAAAATGGAAGGGAGACCCACGCCAAGGATGCCAGGTCTAACACGTGTCCCCTCCAGCTGAAATGTGGCGAGAACTATCCTACCCCTAGGGAGTTCTCATTGCTAAGGCGGAAAAATCTGGACAGTCCATCAGCATTGGCGTGTTCTGTACCAGGGCGGTGTTCCACCGTAAAGTCCATCCCCTGTAGGGAAATGGACCACCTCAACAGCTTTGGATTCTCACCCCTCATCTGCATCAACCATCTGAGGGGCCTGTGGTCTGTCTGAACCCGGAAGTGAGTCCCAAACAGGTATGGTCTCAGCTTCTTCAGAGCCCAGACCACAGCAAATGCCTCCCGCTCAATAGCACTCCATCTCTGTTCCCAGGGAAGTAACCTCCTACTGATGAAGGCTACAGGTTGGTCTAGGCACTCCTCATTGATCTGTGATAGAACAGCCCCTACACCATGCTCTGAAGCGTCGGTCTGAACAATGAACTCATTGGAGAAGTTGGGTGCCTGGAGCACAGGCGCCGAGCACATGGCAGTCTTCAAGGTGTCAAAAGCTTTTTGACAGGCGTCAGTCCAAATCACTTTCCTGGGCTGCTTCTTGGAAGTCAGCTCTGTCAAGGGGGCAACAATGCTGCCATACCCCTTGACGAATCTCCGGTAATACCCGGTGAGTCCTAGGAAGGCTCTCACCTCTGTCTGGGTCTTGGGGGCTCCCAAGCCAGAATGGTATCAATTTTCGGTTGGAGGGGCGCCACCTGGCCGCTCCCAACCTGGTGTCCCAAGTACACCACAGAACCCTGCCCAATCTGGCACTTACTCGCCTTGATTGTGAGGCCTGCCCTCCGCAGCGCCATCAACACTTCCCAGAGGTGACGCAGATGTTCTTCCCAACTGGCACTGAACACTGCGATGTCATCCAGGTAGGCGGCACTGAAATCCTCCAGTCCAACCAACACCTGGTTGACCAACCTCTGAAAGGTGGCAGGGGCATTCTTCATCCCAAAGGGCATCACCCGGAACTGGTAGTGCCCATCTTTTGCCCCATCAGTCAAGGCGATCTGCCAGTACCCAGACGTTAAGTCAAACGTGCTGAGGTACCGCGCAGCCCCTAACCAATCTATGAGCTCATCAGCTCTGGGGATGGGGTGGGCGTCAGTCCTGGTGACGGAATTGAGTCCCTGTAGTCCACACAGAACCGGAGTTCTGGTGTGGCACCAGGCGCGGCAGCCTTTGGAACCAAGACCACTGGGGTGGCCCAAGGGCTGTTAGAGGACTCAATCACCCCTAGCGCAAACATCTTGGAGACCTCCTCCTTGATGCAGGCTCTGACCCTGTCAGTCACCCTGTAAGCCTTGTGCTTCACAGGAAGACTGTCCCCAGTGTCCACATCATGGATGCACCAATGAGTGACACTGGGAACCAGGGAGAACAGGTCAGGGAACTGTCCCAACAGTTGGCGACAGTCACCCTGCTGCTCAGGTGTCAGGGAGGTAGAGAGGTTTACTCCTCCACTGATCCATCTTGCTCTCGGGCTGACAGGAGGTCAGGAAGAGGCTCGGTCTCCTCCTCCATTCCATCATCTGTAGCTAAGAGCATGCCCATTTGGGACCTCTCCAAGTTGGGCTTCAGGCGGTTCACATGCAGGACCCGCAAGGGGTTCCTGGGAGACTGCAAGTCCACCAAATAGGTAACTGGACTCTTGCGCTCCACCACCGTAAAAGGGCCGGTCCACCTGTCCTGGAGCGCACAAGGCTCCACAGGGGCCATGACCCACACTTTCTGACCAGGCTGAAGCTCTACCAGAGTGGCATTCTGGTCGTACCACCGCTTCATCTCCTCCTGGCTGGCTTCCAGATTTGCCTCAGCAAGTTCTCTGAAACGCCTAGTCTGGTTCCTGAAGGCCAGCATGTAACTGTAAACATCCTGGGGAGGTTTCCTGGGAGATTGCTCCCAGCCTTCCTTGACCAAACTCAGAGGTCCTCTCACCGGGTGTCCATAGAGGAGCTCAAAGGGCTGAACCCTAGAGACTTCTGTGGCACCTCCCAGTATGCAAACAACAGGCATGGTAAGAGGACGTCCCATTTACGCCTCATGGGTTCTTCCAGACCCATAATCATGCCCTTGAGGGTCCGGTTGAATCTCTCAACTAGCCCATTTCCTTGAGGGTGGTAAGGAGTGGTGAACTTGTAAGTTACACCGCACTCCTGCCACAGGGACTTCATGTACTTGGACACGAAGTTGGTACCTCTGTCAGACACCACCTCTTGAGGGAATCCCACACGTGAGAACATTCCCATCAGTGCCCGTCCCACCGCGGGGGCCGTCACTGTCCTCAGAGGGATGGCTTCAGGGTACCAGGTGGCATGGTCCACCAAGACCAGGATAAACCTGTTGCCCATGGCTGTCTTGGGGTCCAGTGGCCCCACAATGTCAATACCCACCCGTTCAAAGGGGGTGCTGACCACAGGGAATGGCAGGAGAGGAGCCTTGTGCTTCCTCCCACTCTTTCCACTTGCCTGGCAAGTCTGGCATGTCCTGCAGTGAGTGGCGGCACTCCTGCGCATCTGGGGCCAATAGAAATGGGTAACAAGCCTGTCAAAGGTCTTGTCCTGCCCCAGATGTCCTGCTAACGGTACATCATGAGCCAACCCCAGTAGGAAGGCTCTGAAGCGCTGGGGTACCACCAGCACACGGGCTGACCCAGGCTCAGCAACCTTAGGCTCTGAATACAGGAGACCATTCTCCCAGTAAATCCAATGTGATCCAGACTGATCACCTGCTGCCTGGTCTGTGGCCTGTTGCCTCAGACCCACAAGAGAGGGGCATGCGTTCTGCTCCTCGCAGAACTCTTCCCTGGAGGGTCCTCCTTCTTGCTGCCAATGGGTCAGCTCAGGTAGGTCCCCCAGTTCAGCTACCTGTTCCCCTGTAGGCTCCAGGGCATCCCCCTCAGGGTCTGCCTCCTCCTGGACCGTGGGAACTTCGGGGGCCGGTTTCCCGCGCCCCCTGCCTCCTCTCTCTCCGGCAGGCACCTGGGCCTCCCTTTCAGGCTCCAGGTCCTCTTGAACACCTTTCGCTGCCATTGACCGGGTGGTCACACATGCCCAATCAGGCAAGCCCAACATTTCTAAATGCGCACTCCGCTCCACCTTAGCCCAAGGTGAGCTCTCCAAATCGTTCCCTAACAAACAGTCAACAGGCATGGCTGGCCTCACAGCAACTTGAAGAGTACCCGAGACCCCCCACTCAAAGGGAACCTGAGCCACCTTGCAGTGACTCTCTGTGTTGTCAGCGGCAACAACCGGATAGAATGCATCGGGGATAACCTGCTCCTTAGACACCAGGTGACACATGACAGCTGTCACACTGGCTCCTGTGTCTCTCAGAGCCTCCACCCTATGGCCATTGATGGTCACCCACTGCCTGTATTTCTTAGTGTTCTCAGGCAGCTGGGTCCTAGGGACCATCTCAGAGTCTCCTAATGAGACAAGGGAAAACACTGTGGGATCCCCCCCACCTTGGGCACCCAACTCCTCCCCCAGGGCTACACTAGCCAACTGCCGGGGGACTGCACCAGTGGGTGCTGGTTTTCCATGCAAAGGGCAACGAGGATCGTTTGCCTTGTGGCCAGGGGCGCCACACTTGTAACATACCAGTGGTCCCTGGTGAACAGGGGAGCCTGTCAGGGCCACTGGCTTCTTCTCAGGGGAGGCTGGGAACCTTTCCCTTGGTTCCCTTGGGGTTTACTTTGGGGCCCTTTATGGAACTCCCTCTGTTTACCCTTGTCCCCCCACTCTTCTGCTGGGGACCCTGCCCACCCTTGGCGGAGTCTCCCACGTGACCCTTGTGGACCCGGGTACTCACCCAGCGGTCCGCCTCCTCAGCAAGCTGCCTAGGGTTAGTCAGCTTACTATCAATCAGGTGCTGGCGTAGCTCAGGAAAACAATTACCGGACAAGTGCTCCCAGGCAATCAAATCAAAGAGCGCCTGAAAATCAGTCGCTTTGCTACCCTTTACCCAACCATCCAAGGCTCTGCAAAAGAAGGTCACATATTCAACCCAGGTACTGCTTTCAATCTTACTACAGTTCCTGAACCTTTGCCTATAAAGCTCAGGGGTCAAACCATACCTAGTCATTAAGGCATCCTTCATGTGGCTGTACGAATTATAGACTTCAGAGGGCAAATCCAACAAGGTATCCCGCCCTTCACTGAGGAACCGTCCCCACAACCCCGCTCCCCAATCCTTCTCAGGGACCCGGTGGGAAGACATGGCTACCTCATAGGCTTTGAATCACTGCCCAATGTCATCATTTTTAAAAAAACTCCTTCACCACATCTTTGGGAATATACACCCTAGCTTCAACAGGCACAGGCGGTACACTGCCACCAGAGGGAGTAATCTCTAAACTTTTGGCCTTCAATTCCAACTCCCTCAAAACTTTCTCATGTTCAAACTGCATTTTCTTTTCCTCTAGGGCTAATTTCCTAGTTTGCATTTCGAATTCTAACTGCCCATTCAGCTTGAGCTTGGTCAGCTCCATTTCGTGCATCCTACTCTCTTTCCTGTCCTCCAACTCCTCTGGAGACAGTCCTCTGGCAGAAACACTGCTACCTACTGGGGAAGGTGGTCTTCCAGCCCCTAGACCCAATAGGCACTCCAGCTGCCCTTCTGCATTCTCAGCCCCCTCCACCGGGGCACTCCTTGATTCAACCCAGGCCCTCAGCGCCTTTTGGAGGTCCTCCTTCCTGGAGAGCCCGGTCATGGACACTTTAAACTTTTTGCAGAATTGCCTGAGCTGCTTGAGGGTGTAGCATTCTAGCCTCTCTTCTTCCCAATCACACTCAACAGAGGCTACTGATGCTGGTTTCTCCATAGTGATTAAACTTGGCAGTTGCAAAAATAGGAAATCCTAGAAAAAAAATGCTATAAAAGTATGTGGTTGCGTTTTGGTCTGCACTCACTAAGTAGTGTTCACCAATCACTGTACATGAGTCACAAATGCAAGTCCAGAATCCTCACCGCTGACCACCAATGTTAGATTTGGGGGTCTCTAGTTGGCAGAGGTAGGTACCTTTGTCCAAATAGGGACCCTTGAGTCTAGTCAGGGAAAGTAGGTACACTCCCGAAATAACCCCTGCTCACCCGCTTGGTAGCTTGGCACGAGCAGACAGGCTTAGTTCAGAGGTAGTGTGTAAAGCATTTGTGAACACCTACAGTAATCAAGTGACAACACTACAAATGGACACCACACAGGTTATATATTTATAAAAATAGGTATACTTTATATAGATTTATCACAAGACCATAAACGACAAAAATAATCCACAATACTGCCAAGAGTGCTTAGTTCTGATCAAAAAGGCTTAATTCAAGGTTCTGTGCGAGTCGGTAGCCTCCTCCGGCTACGGCGATGTCGAGAACAAACAGAGTAACAAATCCAGCTGACCGCGTCGAGACGGGCCAACACAGCGTAGACAGACTCGGTCACAGTACCTTTTACTTGAAGCGGCAGGCACGGGCGTGCGAGCCGGATGGCTGTTCGTCGCGGTCGCGATGCAAAAATGGAAGCGTTGCAGGACGCGTTGTCCCTCGATGCGGTGCAGGCAGCGGCTCGTTAACATCGTCGAGACGGAGTCGGTGAGACCAGGGCCGTGCGTTGCAGGGCGAGACGGTGCTTCGATGCGGTGCTGGCAGGTTGCGGTGCGGCGACGGAGCCGGATTCAGGAGCTGGCGTCGATCAGTCCGGACAGCGGTGCGAGTCGGGCGGTGCGTCGCAAAGCGTGCGAGCGGTGCCCAACTCCGGTGCGGTCACAGGACTCGAACTCAGCAGCAGTGACCGTGTCGGTTGGACCAGTTCGATTCGGCGTAGCGAAGCGTTGCAGGACGCGTTGTCCCTCGATGCGGTGCAGGCAGCGGCTCGTTGACGGAGTCGGTGAGACAAGGGCCGTGCGTTGCAGGGCGAGACGGTGCTTCGATGCAGTGCTTACAGGACACTGAGTCGGTCGTGAGAGTCGGTCACAGCTCCCTACCTCGGTAGCCACTGAAACAGAGTTTCCAGCAGCAATTCACAAAGGGGGTGAAGTCCAATGGTCCTGGGACTTCGGTCAGGGGGCAAGCTCTCTTCCAAGCCCTTGGAGATCCTTCACAAGTTGATGAAAGTCACAGCAAAGCAAAAGTTCCTTTCTCCTTTCTTTTGGCAGTCAGGCAAACCACTGCAGGCCAATCCCCCAAGCAGCACTTCAGGCTTAGGGATAGTCTCTCCTCAGTTTCTTCTTGGTTCCGCTCCTCAGCAAAGGTTTCTTCTTGTTCCCAAAAGTGATCTAATTTCCTAGGGGTCTGGGTCCCCTTTTATACACAGTTTCTCTTTGTTCTCTGAAGGCAGAGAGGCCTCTGCCTAGCCCAAAACCAGTTCTGGTCAGTCCGGGAGCACTTTGTTTTTCTGACTCCTTCTTTCCTTTCAGAATGTGGGGCAGAGTGCTCAGCCGCCCGGCAGGAGGTGGAGCCAGCATTGTGGAAGGCAGGCACAGCCCTATTCAGACCCAGGTGCAACTCCTCCCTCCACTCTGGATGCAGATCTTTCTATTCAGCCCTGTGCTGACTCACCCTGTCTCCTGTAGCCACCCCCAGCCCCTGTCACTCAATCTCCAGACAAGGAATACACAACCTAGCAGAGGCAGGCTTGGATAGTTAGGCAAGAAAATACCCACTTTCTAAAAGTGGTATTTTCAAACACAGAATGTTAAAACCAACTTCACTAAAAGATGTATTTTATCATCCTGAGTTCAGGCATACTAAATTCGTTTTTCTACCATGTTCCCGGGGTCAGTTCTGACTATAAGGTGTAATAGTCATTCTGCCCATTCTGGCCTATGGGGAGCAGGTAGCCTTGCAATAGTGAAAAACGAAAATGGCTGTAATTCACTATTAGGACATGCCACACACACCAGGGCATGTCCTACCTTATACTTACAATGCACCCTGCCCTAGGGCCTACTTTAGGGATGACCAACATGCAGTAAAGGGATGGTTTAGGGACTGGTAAGTGGGTGCACTCACCAAGTCGACATGGCAGCCCTAGGCTGCACACAGGCTCTGCAATGGCAGGCCTGAGACACACTTTACAAGCTACTTCTGTGGGTGGCACAACCCGTGCTGCAAGCCCACCAGCAGCATTGGATTTACAAGCCCTGGGCACACTCAGTGCACGGTACTAGGGACTGACAAGTAAACCAATCATCCAATCATGGAGTCACTAATACATACATCAATTCACGATAGGGAGCACTTGCACTTTGGCACTGATTAGCAGCGGCAAAGTGCCCATGAGCATCTAGTCCAGCAAAAACATATCGGCAACAGTGGAGGCATTACGAAAAAATGGAAGGGAGACCCACGCCAAGGATGCCAGGTCTAACAAGGAGCTAACCTTGAAGGGCACACAACACACTGTTTGTGAGTCCCATTACAACATTGAGAGTACACTTCTCAGATTACCCTCCTAGGCTTGGTCACAGTCCCAGGGGATAATTTGTGAAAACATGTCTTGGCTACACATATTCACTGCTTTGGTGGACTGTGTGACCCACTGTGCATTGGGGGAAGTTTCTGACTGTGAATCTGCTGTGTCTGAGTCATGTACAACGCAGTCAATTCAGAATTTTTGTACCGTGACATTTATCAGCCACATCAGCTTGTGTATGTTATGTGAGTTGCTGTTTTGTCTTTGTGTTCCAGGCTTATGTGGATGATTGCAAACTAAATACCACCCCTACATTGTAGATGTTCAGTGTATGTGATTGTACATGTTTGTCAGAAATGACATCATGACCGTGTCCAACCTGTGACAGTGGTGTGTAGGTTTCTCATGGTGACCCACTGTATGCATGATGTGTACCAAATATCTGGCATTACATGATCCTATTGTGTGTACCTTTCAACTATGTGATGGCTGTCACAAACCCATTTCTTGGCTAATGTGTTTGGGGGTTGTTGAGTATGTGATGGTTGCTCACAAGTACGGTGACAGACACAAGTGACTATTTACAGTACAGCACTCACACTGATGTGTAACCGTAGTTTGATGACATGTCTGGAATGGGAACTAATGCTGTGCTTTGTATCTAGGCTCAACATTTATCCTATCAATGTTCATTTCCAATGTCCTGTGACTTCATTTTGTCCAGATATCATGTTACGTGTGTTTCAATGCATGTAGCTTCGTACGTTGTAAACTGACATCAACTGTGTTTACACTCTACACATAGGTATCACAGAAGACCTCCAGTCTACAGGCCCTTCCCCGACCTCCAGGCCAGGGAAGAACGTGATTGCATCCATAGATACCGCTTTACCAGGCCACTTATTGTGGAGCTGGCTGACCAGTTGGCACCGCATTTGCAGCCTGGACACCCACATCCCACTGCACTGACCCCCAAGGTGAAGGTGATGGCGGCCCTACATTTCTTCGACACTGGTTCATTCCAGTATACTGTGGCAACATCAGGTGGCATGTCCCAGACCATGTTCAGCCAAGTGCTTCATGATGTTTTGAAGGCATTGCTACATTTCCTGGACCAATACATAAAGTTCCCAACACCTAGACAGTTGACAGACATCAAGGGGGAGGTTTATGCATTGGGGTGCATGCCACATGTCATTGGCTCAATTGATGGGACACACACATGTAGCTTTGATCCCACCACAAGCCAATGAGCCGACCTACAGGAATCACAAACATTACCACTCAATCAATGTCCTGGTGGTATGTCTGGCTGACATGGTGATCTCCCATGTGTGTGCACGTTTCCCTGGATCAGCACATGACGCGTACATCATGAGGAGTAGTGCTATCCCCCAGTTGATGTCTCAGCTGCAGCCTGAGCGTGCCTGTCTTGTTGGTAGGTTATGTTGTATGTTTATGTTGTGTGTGGCTTGTATGTCACATTGTGCTCTGTTTTCAGACAACTGACGTATTTTCTGTGTTCAATGTAGGAGACTCTGGATACAAAAATATAAGGGAGAAACCTTAATGCTAAGAAAAGGGACGGGTTTGTCAAGCGCAAAAACAAAGAAATCCCTTTTTAACTAGAATGATTGTAACCGTGATGGATATACAAGTAAATATTATAACCTTCTTCAGATGCGGATCATGTGGTATAGGTACTTAACATACATATAAGCAAGCAATAACATCTATAATTAATGCAAAGAATTGAGAGAAAATAATCAGTATACTTGTTTTTTGTGTTTTTAAAAAAATATTTCTGTATTTGTAATTTACCTTTAGATACAATATTACAGATAAAGGTGAAGAGATGTAATTGGTAATGAAATCACTGTGATAAATGTTTTTAATCGTTGGGTTTTAAATGTCTGGTTTACAACCAATAGTGTTTTAATAAAATAATTGGAATCGAAGCACATTATTGTTCATTGTTTATTGTCCTTTAAGGAATTGCTTGTTTGGAATCACTGTTATAAAATCTCAACTACCTCAACACTGATTATTTTCTCTCAATTCTTTACATTAATTATAGATGTTATTGCTTGCTTATATGTATGTTAAGTACCTATACCACATGATCCGCATCTGAAGAAGGTTATAATATTTACTTGTATATCCATCACGGTTACAATCATTCTAGTTGAAAAGGGATTTCTTTGTTTTGCGGAGACTCTGGATACCCCAACATGCCTTAGTTGCTGACACCACTCCGGAACCCTGTCACCCCAGCTGAGATTCGTTACAATGAGGCACATGGGAGGACCAGGCAAATGATTGAGCGTACATTTGGTCTACTGAAGACAAGGTTCCGGTGTCTGGATCGGACAGGAGGTGCACTACAATATGGCCCCCTGAAGGTGTGCAAGATTATCACTGCAGCATGCATGCTCCACAACCTGGCAATCCGGAAGGAAATACCACTTATACTGGATGACGGAGACCAGCAGCCACCAGCAAGGGAGGAACCAGACTAGGGACATGATGCCAGTGATGATGAGGATGATGAGGGGGATTTGCTACAACAACCTATCCGCAACTTCTTCACCTAAATGTGAGTATTGAATGGGAGGAGTCAGCCCCTAAATGTTCATTTTTGTGTTGCTGTAGTCCTATGTGTATGTAAGCTGCTGAGTTATGTTATTCTTCAATGGTTTTGGACCGAATTGCCTAATCCAATTTAGCATGTGACATGGACAATGCTACACTCAGTAACAGCTTGTGTTCACACTGACATTGGCATGCTTTAGCTGAGACAGTTTGCAACATTAAGATACATCATTCCTGAGTTCCTGACTCAATTATGTTTTTCTCCTTCCCAGGATCATTCACCATGTGAACTGCTGAGTTGTTACCAGACCAGAGCCATGATCCTGTGTCATACGCCAACAGTGAACAGTGTTGAATATCCCTGGGCCACGACACCTTTTGAACAGATGGTCATTTGTTTGGACCTTTGAGAGTTTTGTTACTGTGTGATGTGATTGCAGTTTGTGTCAAGGTGCAAGGTTGTATCAAATAAATAAACCTGTGCTCCACATTGAGGTGTGCCTTGTCTGTTTGCACACATCCACAGGTTATCTTGATACAAAACATGTTCCATGGAGATCTGTTTGGTAACAATGAATGTTTTTAGTGTTTGCAGATGGGGACATGTGTGCTGACAGTAGACTACGATGGCATCAGTACCATGTACAATGATTTGTGTGATGACCTTGTGTCTGTCTATCATGCTGTGACTGGTTACATCTACTGCCAAGCCAGTAGTTGACATTACTGATTTGATTACTTGTCCAATTTTGTGGACACCTTCAGCTTTGTTCTTCAATGCTGTGTTTTATCTGTCTAACTATGCATCCTGTGTGTGTTTGTCATAGTCTGCCATTTTCCTTTGTTCCCCATGCCATGTGGACAGGGGCCATTTAATTAGTCAGTTTCCTTTGACCTGCTTGTGTTCATTGTTTTCCAGGCCTCCAGCTTCTTGTTGCCATGTGACTGGTGGGCAGTTTGCGTAGACAGTCAGTGTACTTTTGTCATAGGCCTGCATGTGTTCTTTGTTTGTGGCCATGCCTTCTTGCTTGCTGGTTGTTGTTGTTCTGTGACCAATGACCATGTGTCTGGCGGCCATTTTGTGTAGCCAGCCAGTGTGCTTTTGCCATAGACCTGCATGTCTTTTCTTTGTTCCCAATGCCTTCTTGCTCAGTGTTGTTGTTGCTGACCATGTGGCAATGGCAGGCAGGCATTTTGTGTGTCCAGCCAGTGTGGCCCTTCGCATTGCCATATGCTTGCATGGATTAGTGAGCAATGAGATAGCAGTTTAATAAATTATTATTATATCTTTGAGGATAACTTCACTTATTTATAACTTTTTTAATTTTATTTTTTTAATTTTTTATTGTTAATTTCATTTTGTTGTTAAAATTGTTTTACTTTTTCAAAGTTTATAATTGTTTGTAAAAATATTTCTTAAAAACCATTTTCACTACATTTGGCATCAATGAATCAACCCCAGTCTGCTATTGGTGTACAACAGCATTCATTGTCTAAGGATTAATCCATTGTCATTTGTCAGCTGCACCTCCCTGAGTGCCACATCCCACGTTGTGCCATGTGACACACATAAAGCAAACATTTACATTTGTATGTTGCTGTTGTTGCTCTTTCTTATCCTTCCTGAGTGTTCAGTTAGTCACCATGAAAGTTTAGGTTGGTGTGGTTTTCTGTTTTACGAGTGGATACACTGTATTGTTAATTATTTATAATAGGAGTAACCAGTGACCACACTAAAAGATATTGTTTTGTTTGTACTACTAATTGAACTGCAACAATTCCATGTTTCACTGATGTTCTTCTTGCTTCTTTTTTTTTAGGTGCACAAGAGACAACATAACCCACAGTACTGCCAGACAGAAGGCCTGTGTACGACCTGATGTGTGACCCACACATCACACAAACATCTCTTCAACTTGTGTGAAGCTAACTGCTTTAGCTGAGACAGTTTGCAACATTAAGCTACATCATTCCTGAGTTCCTGACTCAATTATGTTTTTCTCCTTCCCAGGATCATTCACCATGTGAACTGCTGAGTTGTGACCAGACCAGAGCCATGATCCTGTGTCATACGCCAACAGTGAACGGTGTTGAACATCCCTGGGCCACGACACCTTTTGAACAGATGGTCATTTGTTTGGACTTTTGAGAGTTTTGTTACTGTGTGATGTGATTGCAGTTTGTGTCAAGGTGCAAGGTTGTATCAAATAAATAAACCTGTGCTCCACATTGAGGTGTGCCTTGTCTGTTTGCACACATCCACAGCTTATCCTGATACAAAACATGTTCCATGGAGATCTGTTTTGCTAACAATGAATGTTTTTGGTGTTTTCAGATGGGGACATGTGTGCTGACAGTAGACTACGATGGCATCAGTACCATGTACAATGATTTGTGTGATGACCTTGTGTCTGTCTATCATGCTGTGACTGGTTACATCTACTGCCAAGCCAGTAGTTGACATTACTGATTTGATTACTTGTCCAATTTTGTGGACACCCTCAGCTTTGTTCTTCAGTGCATCATTTCAAACGTGTACATTTGTGTTTAAAAGTCATGACATGAGCAAGTATTTGGTACAAAGTGATTTCTTTCAGTGCATGGTTGTTTGATGACAAATGAGTTGCTGGGGGAGTGATAAAAAAAAAACGGGACAACAAAGTGCAGAAAGGAGTTGGTAGTGTTTGTAGATGAAGTTGTCAGAAGTAAATCCACAGTTATTTAAGTCCAAAGTCTAAATAAGACCCTCCAGTCAACGTTGGAGAGTTCAGTGAGAGTCAACAAAGTGAACGCTTGGCACACAATGGAGGGTATCAGAAGCAGGTTGACACTTCCTGGGGGTAATGCGTAGCCATCAGTCTCTCATGTTGTATTCTTCTTTGGACGACCCTTTTTCTTTTTCTCGGGGGGAACCTCAGGTGCAGGCACGGCGGCGGTGCAGGGGGCGCTCCTCCAGCATCCACATCGGTCCCTGTGGCAGGGGCAGATGTTGATACACCTGATATTGTGGGCACACAGGGAGGTGTGGACATGGTGGCTATCTGGCAGAGGCAGGTGAGAATGTCCCTGTTCAAAGCCGTCAGGTAATCAATTTTTGACATGTAGTTGTCCACTTTTGAATAATGGGTTGCCTGCTGTTCTTGCATGGTCCTGAGGATCCCAACTACCTGGCCAAAATCCCCTGTGCATCCCTCTTATGCATTGAGAATTCTGGATAGGTGTGGGTCATCGGCAGCATCAGCATCAGCTGCATGTTGGCGCATGTCCCCATGGTCCCTACCACACGAGCAGGACCAGTTGGTGCTAGCACAGTCACCACGGAGCCTCCTTCCTCATTGACTGTGGTGGTGTTGCCCGCCAACTCCAGAGTGCCCCGTGTTGCAGTGCTTTCGGTGTTAGCTCTGGCTGGTGTGTCTGTCAGCTAGGTGTCGCCTGCTGAGGTGGGAGGGGTCGCAGAGGATGCTGGTGTTACTGCTGCTGGTGCTGTGGTCTGACCCACACCTGATGGGCCAGGTAGTTCATCGTCATCCGAAGGATCTGGAGAGACCTCAACGCTGTAGAGCTCAGGGTTGACCAGAGTCTGGGACTGGCTGTCCTGGTTTATTGCTGAGGAGTTCTCAGCTTGCCCTGTGGGTACATGAAAGACACAATGATTGTTGTGAATGCCTACATCCCCTCAGATCATTACCATGACATTGTCTACTGAAGCCAATGATGACTTGATGTGCAGAGTTTGGCCTCTCACAACAAGGTGGAAGAGTGTTGTCAATGGCCAGATCTCCCATCATGCCCTGTCCTCCACACACCATCCCAGCCAGCCCAGACAGCACACCTGGGACCATGCTGTCCCAGATGTTGAGTGGAAAAGTACTGTCAAGATGTCGGACACTGTGGACTGGTGTGAGGAGCACAAGGCCTTGGTGGGAGATGTGGCTAAAAGCAAAAACCAGGTCCCAGTGTCAGCCATCTTGCCAGTTCTTTTCCACTCACTGTGAGGTAAGCACAGTTCAAGTTGGGCTTGTCGGGCCATGTGGGGGAGGAGTATTTGCACTGACTTCAACTCCCATCAGGCCCTGTCCCACACACACTCCTCCCACCCAGCCCAAACAGCACACCTGTGACTACGCTGTCCCTGAGAGTGAATGGAAATGTACTGGCAAGATAGCTGACATTGGGGACTGGTGTGGGGACTGGAGCACAAGGCCCTGATGGGAGTTGTGGGCAGAAGCAAACACCAGGTCCCAGTGTCAGCCATCTTGAATGTACACTTTACTCATTGTCAGTACATCAAACTCCCTGATGGCATGGTTGGACTGCCTGAGAGGAGGACTGTCTGCACTGACTACGTCTAAAATCAGGCCCCGTCCTCCACACACATTCACAGCCAGACCAAACAGCATACCTGGGACAATGCAGTCCCTGACAATGAGTAAAGGTGTGGGTGAGTGTGAAGGTGTGGGTGAGTGTGAATGGGTAAAGGAGTGTGTGTTTGAGGGTGTCCTTTCTCCCCAAAAAAAAGTGGCAGTTGTTTGGTGGTTGATGTGTGTGTGTGTGTAGCTGGGAGCAGTGGATCAGTGGCTATTTGGTGCCTTCTGGTCAGTTCTCTTGCTGCAAAGGATCATGGTCATCTGTTTTACCCTTTATATAGGTGGATTGGTGGGTGATTTTTAATTATTATTTTTTTGGCGAGGCCAATGCTTGTTTTCCTAATATTTGACATTTCCCAATTGCATTTTCTGTCACAAACAGACACGTTTCAAAGACTGCATCGTATGCGTTGCCATCTGTTCGTGGGTTGAACTGAGTCTGATTCATGTCCGCAATGCTATGTTTCAGCGTTCCCAAACAATTTGGTTGCTTTTTCTGGCCCAAACCGACATCTTTCAAAGACCGCGTCGTACACATCGTCATGTTATGTTTGTTATGTTATGTTAATTGCATTTTTAGAGCGCACGGTTACCCAAGGGTGTCCTGGCGCCCATCTGTTCATGGGTTGAAATGAGTCTGATTCATGCCCGCAATGCTATGTTTCAGCGCTCCCAAACGAGTCGGTCGGATCAGGCTTATTTCCGGACAAATTGGTCAGACGAATCAGACTCCGAACGAGTCAGCTGGAGTTTACATGCATTGCCTCGTACTCCGTCGTTCAGACAGCTCGCGCTCAAGTCGTTCGCAAAGCATTCTGGAACAGAGTCGGTAGGGATGCTTTCCGAATGAGATCATACTCGGGCCCTAAGTTGAAAAACTAGTGTTTGATTGGGGCCATGCACCGGGATTTATTTGTACTTTTAATAACATTTTTAAATGTATTGTGGTGGGTGGCCTGTAGTTTGAGTAGGGGCCTGTTTATTTCCTGGTAAGTAATTTTTCGTCTATTATAAAGGAAAAATGTTGCACAGTCCACTACATTATCTCCGTGTTTTTTAATAAATGTGTAATATTGATTTAATTCACTATGTGGCCTAGTCTGCCAAAAGACTGGGCCACAGTGCTAGTCATGGGTGCATGAAACAACTGTTTCAGTGTTGTCTGTTGAACTTGAAACATCATTTAGGTCATGGATGGATTTGGATTGAAATACAAAATGTGTTTATTGTGGTATTTCTCACTTTTTTCCCTGCAAACAGTGTTTAGGTGGGGTAATGCCTTTGGTGGACATGTTTAGCCTTGTTAATTTTAATTTTTGGCATTGCTGAATTAATGCTGTGTTCCCTGTATTGCCAATGCCTCCTTTGTCTGGCTGGTGTGTGTGTCTGTGTGTGTTTGCCATAGGCCACCATTTGGTTTTGTTCCCCATGTGACCAGGGGCCATTTTGTATAGTCAATGTCCATAGGCCTGCATGTGTTCTTTGTTTTCCAGGCCTCCTGCTTGTTGTTGTGACCATGTGGCTGGCGGCCATTTTGTGTAGCCAGCCAGTGTGCTTTTGCCATAGACCTGCATGTATTTTTTGTTGTGGCGATGCCTCCTTACCTGCTGTTTACCATGTGGTCGGTGACCATTTTGTGTAGACAATGAAGAGCCAGTGTGCTTTTGCCATAGGCCTGCATGTCTTATTTGTTTTCCAGGCCTCCTGCTTGTTGTTGCTTGTGAATTGTGACCATGTGGCTGACGACCATTTTGTGTAGCCAGCCAGTGGGCTTTTGCCACAGGCCTACACGTCTTCTTTGTTGTGGCCATGTCTTCTTGCTGGTTGTTGTTCTGACCATGTGGCTGACAGCCATTTTGCGTAGGCAGTCAATGTGCGTTTGCCATAGGCCTGCATATGCTCTTTGATGCCATGGCTTCTTGCTTGCTGGTTGTTGTTGTTGTGTGACCAACGACCATGCCTTCTTGCTGGTTGTTACTTTTTTTTGCATGCGGTTTTTCTTCTTTTGTAAAGGAAAAATGTTGCACAGTTTAGTACATTTTCTCCATTTTTTAAAATAAATTTGCTGTATTCTTTTAATGCACTATGTGGTCTGGTCTGCCATGGGCCTTCCAGCCCGTAGGTCCAGTGCTAGCCATGGGTGCATGAAAAATAACTGTTTTCTGTTGTGTCTGTTAAATTGAAACATCATTTAGGTCATGAATGGCATTGGATTAAAATACAAAAGGGTTTTTTGTGCTATTTCTCGTTTTGTTTCTTTCTGCAAACAGTGTATAGGTGGGGTAATGCCTTTGGAGGATGTGTGTTGTTGTAAACATTTGTAGCCCTGTTAATTTTCATTTTTGGCATTGCTGAATTAATCAATGCTGTGTTTTATCTGTCTAACTATGCATCCTGTGTGTGTTTGCCATAGTCTGCCATTTGCCTTTGTTCCCCATGCCATGTGGGCAGGGGCCATTTTTTATAGTCAGTGTCCTTTGGCCTGCTTGTGTTCATTGTTTTCCAGGCCTCCAGCTTCTTGTTGCCATGTGACTGGTGGGCAGTTTGCGTAGACAGTCAGTGTGCTTTTGTCATAGGCCTGCATGTGTTCTTTGTTTGTGGCCATGCCTTCTTGCTTGCTGGTTGTTGTTGTTCTGTGACCAATGACCATGCATCTGGCGGCCATTTTGTGTAGCCAGCCAGTATGCTTTTGCCATAGGCCTGCATGCCTTTTCTTTGTTCCCAATGCCTTCTTGCTCAGTGTTGTTGTTGCTGACCATGTGGCAATGGCAGGCAGGCATTTTGTGTGTCCAGCCAGTGTGGCCCTTCGCATTGCCATATGCTTGCATGGGTTAGTGAGCAATGAGATAGCAGCTTAATAAATTATTATTATATCTTTGAGGATAACTTCACTTATTTATAACTTTTTTAATTTTATTTTTTTAATTTTTTATTGTTAATTTCATTTTGTTGTTAAAATTGTTTTACTTTTTCAAAGTTTATAATTGTTTGTAAAAATATTTCTTAAAAACCATTTTCACTACATTTGGCATCAATGAATCAACCCCAGTCTGCTATTGGTGTACAACAGCATTCATTGTCTAAGGATTAATCCATTGTCATTTGTCAACTGCACCTCCCTGAGTGCCACATCCCACGTGACGTCATGTGACACACATAAAGCAAACATTTACATTTGTATGTTGCTGTTGTTGCTCTTTCTTATCCTTCCTGAGTGTACAGTTAGTCACCATGAAAGTTTAGGTTGGTGTGGTTTTCTGTTTTACGAATGGATACACTGTATTGTTAATTATTTATAATAGGAGTAACCAGTGACTACACTAAAAGATATTGTTTTGTTTGTACTACTAATTGAACTGCAACAATTCCATGTTTCACTGATGTTCTTCTTGCTTCTTTTCTTTTAGGTGCACAAGAGACAACATAACCCACAGTACTGCCAGACAGAAGGCCTGTGTAGAACCTGATGTGTGACCCACACATCACACACACATCTCTTCAACTTGTGTGAAGCTAAGTGCCACAGCTAACTGACAGCTTCAAGATGTCCCCAAAGAAAGGTGCCACCAAAAAACTGGCAAGTGAGAAGAAGAAGGAGCTTACCACCATTGGAATGTCGACCCAGATAATTTTTGGAAAAAAAACACTGCCTGCCGCACCGGCCTCTGGGGAGCAAGCTGGGAGCAGCACCCCCACATCAGTGGACCCACCCCAATCTAGGCCCAAGCCTATATCTTCACAGACGCAGCCAGTCAAATCATGGCAACCCTGACGAGCAGTGATGTTGAAATTGACTTTTCTCTATTGCAAAGAGGTACCCACTCTTTGCAGGAAACTCAGAGAAGTGGACAAACCAACAACAACCACCAAGAGTAGTTCCTCCCGAAGTAGAAGCAGTTCAGGTGATTAAGTTTCATGCTGAGGAAGTACAGGAAGCCGCTCTTTCACAAGATCCATTGTCTTCCAGATCTCCAGCTAAAAGGGTTAGTGCATCATCTTCTTCCCCAAGCCCCCCTTCTGATGATCTAGACACTACTTGGATCCCACCTCAGTCTGAGAGTCAGCCATGCCAAGAGACGAGGCTAGGGAAATGGAAGGTTCCAGAAATCCTTAGAGTTATGGAGGCAGATGTAGAAGAGGAGGAAGAGGACAAGCCAGTCATCATGGATGCTAGCCCAGCCCCAGTGGAGACTGACATTACCCTATACCAACTTGCTGGGAGGGATGTGGCACCACAGATACCACCACTGCCAGCTGCCATATTTGCAAAGTCCCGGCAGCGACCTACATCCACAACCGCCTCAGTAGAAGTAGGTACTGCCGAGAGTCAAACGTTAAAACGCTCACCTACCGCCACTTTATCCTACATTGGCACCAGCATCGGAAAGTTGACCTCCCCAGTTTGGGACTTCTTTACCGTTAGCAAGAAGGAGATGAACATTGCCATATGCTCCCTTTGCGGAGCAAGTGTTAGTCAGGGTAAGCTTGGTACAAACTATGGCACCGGGGGCCAAACAACCCATTTGAGAAAACACCTTATGATCCAGTGGGAGGCGCACCTTAGTGGCCAAAAAACTGCAAGTGTTGTTGGTGAAGGGGGTGAAAGGCTGAGCAGGGAATTCGATCTGATCATGGTGGAAGGTGAAGAAGAGGAAAACATTTTCATTACTCAAAGCAACCCCAGCAGTACAGTAGGATCGCCCACATCAGCAACATCTCAATTGCACAAGACTCAGGATGAGATACCAAGGCAAGAGAGGGCAGTGACAGCCCCGCTGAAATGCACATTGAGCCTACCACCTTCTGCTCTCAAAACGTCACCTGTATCAGTTGCACCAGAAAAGAAAAAAATCCAGGCTACTATTCCTGGCAAAATTAAGCTGGAGGGGCAGTATGAACGCAACCACCTAACGGTACATTTGTACAATGCAAAGCTGGCTAAAATGTTAGCACCTTTTTCTTTTGTGGAAGGGGTGGGTTTTCTTAAAGTTGAGGCATCCATCTGTCCAAAATGGAATGCTCCTACTGGTCCTATTTTACCAGAGTTGCTGTTCCAGTGATACATCACAATGTGCTGGAATTGCTTGGACAAGCTTTGTAGCAGAGTGTTGTTCCCACTATCAACCTGACAACAGACATGTGGACCAGTTGCCAAGTGACTGTTTACATGTGCATCACTGCACACTGGATCTCTTTTGTGGGGGCTGGTAAAAAGATATCTGCAGGTGTTGACACTGCTGAGATTTTTAATGCCTCTCGGAAGCATGTGATAGTAGCCATGTTTGCCATGGAGAAATCACGTACTGCTGCAAACATTTTGGAAGACTTTAACAACAAGGTCTTTAAATGGCTGCGACCAAGAGGGCTTAACATTCAATTTGTTGCCACCTACAATGGTAGAAATATAGTTAAGCCATGGCAGATAGTGGCTATTTCAGGGTCCTGTGTTTGGCGCACTGCATCAACATCATTGTAGAAGGCTTTCTCGACAAAGAGGACCAAGTAAACAACTCACAATCCACCTTCAGAAGAATCTGCACTCATTTCAGCCATTCATTTAAAGCCCGGAAACGCTGAGAGTCATTCAGTATGATAATAGTATGCCAGTTAAAGCACTCATACAGGATGTGTCAACACGTTGGAATTCGAATTATTACATGCTTGAACGCCTGTTTGAGAAGTATAGACCGATCAATGAATATGTCATGCAAAGAGGGGGTTCAACTGTGAAAGGCATGATCATTGAGATGTACCAATGGGGCCTTGTCAAATGCCTGACAAAGATGCTGCTTCCTTTTGAGGTGTTCAAACGAGAAGTCAGCCAGGAGGACAGTACCATGGGCCAAGCTATCCCGTTGTTGCACTAGCTACAGGAACAGCTAAAGGAGGTGTCTGCAATGTACGTAGGTGTGGAGGAAAGAAAAGATGCGTTTGACTTGGTGGAGAGCTTAATCCTTTGCTTATCAGTTAATACAAGGGTGCAAAGAGACATTGTGTCATCCAAACATTACATCTGTGCCACAATTCTTGATCCACTGTACAAACCATTACTGTCCAGTTTCGTTCCTTTTTCAGACGCGGATGTTGCAAACTACAAAACATGGATAGTTGAGCAAGCCAGTGAAAAAGAACGGCCGGGAATTAGAGGCCCACTCCTCCAGGGCACAAGCTCTGCGGGCAGCCTTCAAGTCCAGAGCCTGAGGGCAGTGCGGTTGGCTCACAGCAGCCAAAACCAACAACAAGAACTTCATCAATAACATGAATAGGAGCATCAGCCCCAAAATCTGCAAAAGAATGGTTTCTACTGGCATGGCTTAAGTCCAGTGCAGAGGCAAAGGCAAAAGAGGTTGAGCAAGGTGGAGAGCCAATGACCATTGGTCCAGGCCTATCTGGATGACCCAACAGAGGTCTACCTTGATCAAAACCCATAGGTGTATTGGTATGGGAAGAGGCGCCAATGACCAGTACTCAATAGGCTGGCAATAAACTATCTGGCATACCAAATAGCCAGGTATCCACTGAGCATGTTTTCAGTGCTGCTGGTGCCCTTGTCACAGTAAGAAGAACCAGTCTCTCGCCTCAAAACATGGAGAGATTAACCATGATTAAAATGAATCAGCACTTTATATCACTGGATTACTCCATACCTGAAGTAAGACAGGAGGAAGATGAGGGAGGCTCAGGCCATGGAAGTAGTGTGTTAGATGACCTCCTTCTGGGTGAACCACCTGAGTTTGAGGGCAAGCTCTTCTTCTCTGACTACTAAGCCTGGGCCAGCAACCATAGAACTATCTCTCTATCGCTGATCTTCTTTCTTATATATATAGCTAGGGGAAAATTATTTAATTTTATTTGTTTGTGTCTGTTTGACTAATTCAGCCCCACCATCTTACTCTTAGACACATTTTATTGCTGAATTGGGGTTGCAACAGTGTGAAGTGAAGAAGTACCCCCAACCCATTTCCCTCAAGGACATTGGAGATACAAACAAATGTGTGCCTGCCTCCAACCCTGGGACGCGGCATGTGAATATCTATCCTTTCCCAGTTTTATATTCCCCTGGCCGGACTGCCCCACATTATTTGATTTAGACTGCCCAATGTCTGTTTCTTGAACAATGGATTAGCAATGTACCACGGTCATGGTGCCACGCCTGAATTGGAAGAACAGGTAAATGGCATGCATTTCACGCTGAGTGATTTTTGTTTGTGAGTGTGTTGAGATGATTCATGTGGTGGCAGGCAGTGACACTGGGTGTTTGTTTTTCTGCAACTATTACACTTAAATGTGTTTGTGATGATTTACAATGTTGGTGAGCTACCAACGGCTAGTCATTTTTTCCCCTTTGAGAGTTAGCGAGATTTGTTTGCCGATGTGGGGTCCACTTCACACTGTTTTGTTTTCTGCTTTAGTTTATATTCCTCAAAGAGTCAGACCCGAACAGTCCCTTTAGAATAGATTAGACAAACACAAATCTAGTCTACACAAAAAATGACTCAATGTTTCTCTTGTGCATCAACAGCATTTTACTACAGGTCAATTGCATTTCAGTCAGGACACAGTCGGTACAGAGTTGGACACCTTACTCAGAGTCAGGAGGATCAGGGATGATGGACGGACTCAGGGCGTAAGCATGACTACTTTGAGAACTGCCACCAAAAGAAGGAAGTTTTCAACTTCACTGAAACCAACCGATTTGATGATGACTTTAAAGTGGCCTACTCAGCTCTGTGGAGTGATGGTGAGTGGTAACAGCGGTGTGTTGATTATTTTACTTCATTTTGGAAATGCAATGTTGCTGAGTGCGTGTGCTCATTCAGTGCTGTCTGGCTCAAATTTAAAGCTAAGTGGTGGTTGGGTGGTGAGCCTGTTGTTGTAGGTAACTGGAGACAGACTTTTAATCATAAATGTTCATCACATTATGCAATGTGTTGTTAGGTTACATGTTATTCTTATGATTCATGGATGAAGATGAATTGATGATCATGACAGTTGCGAGTTAGATCAGCCCTATACCGATAGTTACATGTGGCAACTTTTGTGTGATTTTTTGTTGTTGTAAAATTGCTCTCACCTACTTGTTCACATGCCAGACATAAAAATGAATGAATGCAAAAAGGACTATTCTTCTCTTCTCTCTTGTGCTGCCTCTAAGTCTTCTCAGTGTACTCTTTATGAAGTTCAACTTTTTTCTTTCTCCTTGACTCTACAATATCATTTTTGTTTTTTAATCTGCAGGCCCTCTTACCCTGCGCCAATCAGGAAAAGCAACATAACACTCACGCTTACCTTACCAGACCGCATCCGCTCAAGGCACCCTAGATTGACGGACAGTTCAAGAGGAATGCAGATGTAACTCACAATTTGGCAATACAGTATAATTTTTTCCTTTAATATTCATTAGAACTGTGTGTGTTGCTCGCTTGACTCCTACATAATTTGTAATATATTTGCTATCTTCCAAAGCTAGGTAACACAGGACATTTATATATATATATATATATATATATATATATATATATAATGTTATGTAACTTGGGTCTCTCAGGGGGAAGACAGACAATTTGGTTTGGTTTGCATTCAAGTTACTTGTACTCATTCCTTTGTTTCCTTTTCCTCCCATAACAGATTTATAATGGTTGGCTGCTCATTGCCCAGATAAATGTTGTCCTTGTGTAGTGTTTGTCTTTGTCAAACCTTATCCCAAATCACCCTACCCATCCATTCATCAAAAACCCCTAACCCTCTTCCCCTGGGCTATGTGTTTTATTGAGGTGTGGCTCAATTTACACCATCAATTGATCACACACTTGGTGGGGCAGATGTAGTGAAAGCAAAACCAGCTCAGTGCAGGATCTTCAGTTTCTACTCCAATTACTGAAACAATAGTCCACACTGGCCCTAGTTACTCACCCATGCATAAAAGTGATCGATATTTTACTTATAGAGGACCATCATTCATCAGTATCAGCATTCAGGCATTGTGTGTTGCGTTAAACGCTTAACCAACAATAACCTTGTCCTCTAGACTTTAAGTCTTCCTCCTAACGAATCACAATGCAAGACTAAGAGTCACTTTTGTTTCCTCAAAATACTAGCTCACCAACCATTGCTCTGACTAATATAGTTATTATTCTGCATCAGGTATTCTTTGTTGTGTGCTAGACTAGTCTGGTCGCAACTCTCAAGTGTTTGTAAAGCTAATAATACATACCACATTAACTCAATATTTTGTATTTACAATTAGTTGCCTGTGATGAATAATCCTTCTGATTAAAATCCTACAGTTGGAGTTCACCTAGGTGGGAGTAGAACCCGACTTCTGATTCCTGCATTGTTGTTAGTGCGCTAGTCTGCTACTAATACCACCAGGGAACCTTGGGGAACCCTGTAGCCCTTACTTCTACTTCTATTCAGCAAGAGAACTATAGTTCACTGTTCTACTAAGTTGTTGTAGGAAAGGCATTGGCAAACCCCACACCCCCTTTAGTGGTCAATATAGTTGCAGACTGCAGAGACTTGGAGAGTAGTAGGCCAAAAGTACCACATAGGCATAGCACACACCTAATTGTTGTTACACACTATCAGCATATTTTAAAAATATGTTGCACTAAAAGGCAGCTTTAAAAAGTGAAACACCCAAAGACCTTGATTAGACATTAGAGGCATAAATAAAGAAATATAAATATTTATTTTACTAGACAAACAAACCCCCCTTCCACCCACCCCAAACAATAACTCCCTACCCCTCTCCCCAAGCAAATGAAATATTCCCATCCCCAACCATTGCCTGAGAAAAAGAAAGCCCAGAAACCCCGATCGTAATTCCTGCATCCCCAATCTCCCCACCTACAACAACAACCATGTCCCACCCACTAAAATAAAAGTTAAAAAAGGGGATAGAGGGATCTAAACACGGCACCTCTAGGTGTCGGTCCATTCTTCTCTGCTGGGCCTCCATTCCCGCCAGCTTTGCCAGGACGCAGCGCAGTAGGGTCCAGTCTGAAACTGTAAGGTGGTTAGATAGCGGGCAGCTGCCTGCAGACTGCTGTGCCAATTTTCGGAGTGGGAAGCTGGAAGTGCTGGGGCCTGGCTGGGCACTGGGCTGCCTCCTCCTCCTGGGGCATCAGGCACTGGTACTCAGCCCGTATCACCTCCAGCTTCTGCTGCCGCAGCTGGGCTGCTACATCCTGACGAGATGGACGATGTTGACCAGGAGTAGCTAGAAAGAAAAAAGACAAATTGTAAACAATGCTCTGTCACTATGTGCCAAAAAGATGTTTAAAATAATATAGTGGGTGGCACAGTGGCAGTATAATGATGGTCCCCTAGGGCCATTAGATTTGATGTGATTAGAGTCACAGCCGCCATTACCCACTCTCATAAAACTAAAGTCAAATGTCAAAAAAGCTCTAATTGTCTGAAAGGAATTAAGGCAGTTTCAATAAACACAGCAAAGCACCAGTTTAATAAAACTGCTATAGTTTTTTTTTTTGAAGGATTTCCTAGCAAAGTGCTTAGATGGTTTGGGGCTTCAAGAATTAGGCCCATTTACTAATGAATGGTCTAGTTAGCTACAATAATGACAGATATGATCAGGCAACTTAATTTTCAATTAGCATCTCCGGTCTGACCTTTTCCATTTGCATATTTTTGTTCATGGGGGATCAGCCCACTGCAAACTGTCCAAAGTGATCAGACCTTTGTCTCACTCTCTGCGAGGTTTGGGAAGCCTGTTGGATCTTGGGTCAAGGTATTTAGATGTTATCAAGGATTGCCAAATAAGAATCCTTGCGTTGCTATGTGCATGTTAATTTTATTATCACCTCAGGCCAGTTTAACCTTTTTACTCCCTCAGCTATAACCTACATCCTTTTGAGGAAGTAGACAGTGGGAAAAGTGATGTACTAGCAGGTCAGTCAGTAAAAGAATGAAGGACTGGGATATAGCCTTGGCACATTGGTCACAGATTATCCCATCCACAGAAGTTAATCAAATTACACCATCCATTTAGCATTGCATTGTTCTTCTAGTAATCCTAATCGTCACCCTTGTCTTTGATATGCACCATTCAAGCTTTACATTCTCAATCCACTCTTTGGCTATAGAAAACTAGCCATAATCATTATCCAATCAATCCATCCATCCAAACATAGCTCCAAAAAATATTTAACCAACACCCATTTACCCAGCCATGCATCCTTGCTTTCACCCATTCCATTCACCCATCCTGCTTTGCCTTAACCCACCGAAGCATTCCTTAGTTTTTCAACCATCCTTCACCCAGCCATACAGATTGATTCATATCATCATCGCCAACCTTGAATCATTCCTTTCACCCATGTATATTTTCACTCATATGTAAACATACATCATGTCACCCATCCTTTCTCCCTCCATCCTGTTTTGCCTTTCCTATCAAGCCTTCATTCTTAAAGTTCATTTATGAACCTTTCTCTGTGTGTTGAGTTGCAGGTAGAAAGGAGCATACATAACTACTCAACTCCCACTGTATCTGCTAAAGTGGGGTGTTGTTCACGAGTCAGCCAATGCCCTTGCAGTGAGTATGTTACTATTTGTCAATAAGTAAGCAATGTGCCTTACCACTGCCCGGCCTGCTGCCGCTAGTTATCCCCCACCACTGACCACTGCAGCCGCGTCCCCTCCACTGGCGCCGCTGTTCCCAGCGCTGGTGTTCTGTGCAGCTAGAAACAACATTACACATTTATAATTTGAGATGCCAGATATGCCTCCCTGGTTTGTTTTAACCGAACCACAAAACAACACTACAATTCGGTTACAGTTGCTTCATCTTCAATCAACATGCAAAATATCATGTTGGTCATTTTATTGGTTGGCAATCATCGAAAAGCCAGGTAGTCAAGCCAAACAAAAACTGTTTGCAATTATGGAGGGGCAGAGGCAAAGCTATAATGAATCAGAGTTATTGAAGTGCAATGAAGTAGTTCAATGATTGGTCAATGAAGGGCATATGGCCTTAGTTGGCAAATGCAAAGGGGCCATCCTCTTCATCATACTGCCAAGTTTCAGCCGTGCTGCATGGTCATTACCTGCTGGTATGCCATTACCAAGGCAATAATACATGCACACCACATGGTGGTCCACCATGGCCATGGCCACTCTCTCGGTTTGCAGTAGTGTTTGAACATGAGCAAGAAAAAGAAAGCCTTCTCAACAAACATGCATAGAATACCTTGAACTGCATGCAATTTTCCCTGTAGGCTACCTGACCTAAAATGGGTTCTCTGAGTCTTACTGTACCACCAGTCTATAAGGGAAAGGGAAAGCTTGCTGACAAAGCAGAAGAAAAAAGGAAGCTACAGACTAGCACATATAGTTTTGAAGTCAAGTAAAGAAAATTATCAATATAGAGACAGTAAAGTAAGCAATAAATAGGATAATGTAGGGATAAGAAGAATTTAGGAAACAGATCAAAGTGGAGTTGGGAAAAAATTATAAGACAGGCACAGTAAAAAGGAAAAATAATAGTTCTAAATGTGAAGCAGTAAAAGAAGGATCAAGATAGGCAAGTAAATAATATTACCAGGAGGACTTACTGGTCCCAGCAGAGCCGTCTGCACTCGTGGAGGCACCTCCATCCCCCTCACCCACCTGTGCCACAGTGGTGGTACTCACTGCCATATCTCTCCTGCACCTGGATGCTGATATTAGAAATAAACAAAATAAAATGTAAAAAAAGATTTGTGGTACTAATAATCTCCCTAAAAAAACTTTCGATTCGGAGAGGCAAACACAGTAACGTTTTATGTAACGTTTATAAATCAGATCTCCTCTCCAAATGCTATTGTGCACCTATTCCTTAATTTCTTAACCCTACCCTATTCCACATTTCCTAAACTACATTGGAACTACTAATAACTTGCAACGATTGATCTTTGCTTGTCATTTCATTCTGAATCTCCTACTCTCAACCTTTGACGGGTCATCTCTGTCTGCATTTTTTTTCAATTCAATCAAGCTGATGCATGCATAATTACTAGTTACTCAATACTTTCTACACATCACTCGGAAATCAGTGTCACTTGGGATTGGGAGTTGGGACTGTACGAGCTACAAAAAACTAAAGGCACAGAGAAGTGAAAGAAGAATGTGCTAGCTCACTGTCCAATACACCGCTATCTCAGTAACAGGACAAAGGAGTCTCTGCATGACTTCTTAAATAAACAGTCAAAGCGAGCACCAATGACACAAGTTGGATTAGGTAGCACATCCCAGCACCAGCACCTGTCTACTCCAGGATGATCATATAATATTTGTAACATAAACTTAACTTACCTGAGTGTGAGCTGCATGCTTGCTAATTGGGAAAAAAATATTATCATACATAGAACCCAATAAAAAAAATAATTAGTACTCACCAAGCCACGAAACCTCTATGCCCAGCAGGTCAAGCAGGTCCTGGTCCCAGTCCAAGATGTTCACCCACCGGTGCCTCAGCTGCTGTTGGGTGCGCTTGATGTCCGAACAGAAGCGAACTACCCGGCGAACCCTCTCCCAAGACTGCTTCTGCTCCCGGAGGGCTTAGCCATAACCAGGCCTGCCGCCTGCTGCAAGGGTGGAGGGGAGGTGGAGCTGCACATAAAATGCAAGTGCTGCCACCCCCACCTCGGTGAACAGTGCGCGGGGCTACACCCCTTGTCTGTGCGGCCTACCGCAAGCAAGGTGACTGCACCTGAAGGTTCGGGGGGCCTGGCGTTTCCTCTCCCCTGCTCTGCCATGGCGGGTTGGGACCGGGGAAGAGAAGAAAGTAGAAGATTGACAAAGAAGGAAGGAAGGAAAAAGAAAGTAAAGCGAAAAATAAAGTACAAAAAGTCAAGCAAAAAACCCACAAAATGACAAATAAACGTAAAGTGCAAAAACACAAAGACACAGGGCAAGGATATAAAAAGAAATGAGGGGTAGATAGGTTTTAGAGGGGTAGGATTAAGAAGATTAAGAAGATTAGGAATAAATTGAAAAAATAGGCCCAGCACCATAAACAGAGCAAAATCCAAGATGACTGCACTCATGCAAACCGCGTGGTGCAGTTTGCGTGAGATTTCCAACGTGAGAACGCACATTGCGTTACGTTTGAGAGAAAACGTAACGCAAGTGGGCATGGCAAGTGTTGGACTTGACCCTTTTTGCAGGGTAATCCTCAAACGTTTTGCTTCTTCCTCCTATTTTTTTCCTGACCTGTTGGTGTTGGTTTTAGGACTGGGCACTTTACCACTGCTAATCAGTGCTAAAGTGCATATGCTCTCTGTGTAAATTGTTATTAAGATTGGTTCTCCCTGATTGGCATATTTTGCTTTACTGGTAAGTCCCTAGTAAAGTGCACTGGGTGTGCCGGGGCTGGTATATCAAATACTACTAGTGGGCCTGCAGCACTGATTATGCCACCCACATGAGTAGCCCTGAAAAGATGTCTCAGGCCTGCCACTGCAGTGCCTGTGCGCAGTTTGTTAACTGCCATGTCGACTTGGCAAGTGCACCCACTTGCCAGGCCCTAACCTTCCCTTTTCTTACATATAGGACACCCCTATGGTAGGCCCAAGATACCCCCCCTGGGCAGGGTGCAGTGTATGTGAAAGGTAGGACATGTACTGATGTGTGTAAAATGTCTTGATAGTGAAATACTGCCAATTTCGTTTTTCACTATTGAAAGGCTATCTTGCCCCATAGGACAGAATGGGGAATGCTTTGTAACATTTTACAAATGCAAAAACAACAATTGATGGACAGAATGCAGAACAATGTCATACATTCACCCCAGTACAGAGATCTGGGCCTAAATCCATCGTTTTTTTGCTCACCATGCCATTCCAGTTTGGACCCAGCCATATGCAAATCAGTCTTGACCCTGCACCCAATGGGAACATCCCAGCCCGAACTGCCAGGCCAGGTCCTCCCTGGACTGGAAACAAGCATCCTAGGACCGGTTTCGGGTTTTCAGTCCTCATCAGCCAGGATAGCTTGACTCCAGTGGCATGGAAAGCACGGGACCCACGTCTGGGCATACCCGTCCCACTCGGGGTGACAAATGCAAAAACAACAATTGATGGACAGAATGCAGAACAATGTCATACATTCACCCCAGTACAGAGATCTGGACCTAAATCCATCGTTTTTTTGCTCACCATGCCATTCCAGTTTGGACCCAGCCATATGCAAATCAGTCTTGACCCTGCGCCCAATGGGAACAGTCCAGCCCGAACTGCCAGGCCAGGTCCTCCCTGGACTGGAAACAAGCATCCTAGGACCGGTTTCGGGTTTTCAGCCCTCATCAGCCAGGATAGCTTGACTCCAGTGGCATGGAAAGCACGGGACCCACGTCTGGGCATACCCGTCCCACTCGGGGTGACAAATGCAAAAACAACAATTGATGGACAGAATGCAGAACAACATTCACCCCAGTACAGAGATCTGGGCCTAAATCCATCGTTTTTTTGCTCACCATGCCATTCCAGTTTGGACCCAGCCATATGCAAATCAGTCTTGACCCTGCGCCCAATGGGAACAGTCCAGCCCGAACTGCCAGGCCAGGTCCTCTCTGGACTGGAAACAAGCATCCTAGGACCGGTTTCGGGTTTTCAGCCCTCATCAGCCAGGATAGCTTGACTCCAGTGGCATGGAATGCACGGGACCCACGTCTGGGCATACCCGTCCCACTCGGGGTGACAAATGCAAAAACAACAATTGATGGACAGAATGCAGAACAATGTCATACATTCACCCCAGTACAGAGATCTGGGCCTAAATCCATCGTTTTTTTGCTCACCATGCCATTCCAGTTTGGACCCAGCCATATGCAAATCAGTCTTGACCCTGCGCCCAATGGGAACAGTTCAGCCCGAACTGCCAGGCCAGGTCCTCCCTGGACTGGAAACAAGCATCCTAGGACCGGTTTCGGGTTTTCAGCCCTCATCAGCCAGGATAGCTTGACTCCAGTGGCATGGAAAGCACGGGACCCACGTCTGGGCATACCCGTCCCACTCGGGGTGACAAATGCAAAAACAACAATTGATGGACAGAATGCAGAACAATGTCATACATTCACCCCAGTACAGAGATCTGGGCCTAAATCCATCGTTTTTTTGCTCACCATGCCATTCCAGTTTGGACCCAGCCATATGCAAATCAGTCTTGACCCAGCGCCCAATGGGAACAGTCCAGCCCGAACTGCCAGGCCTGGTCCTCCCTGGACTGGAAACAAGCTTCCTAGGACCGGTTTCGGGTCCATCATCCCCTTTGGTTTTGCTATGTTCGCCCTAAGTTGGCAGGGTATGCCCAGACGTGGGTCCCTTGCTCACTTTGCCACTGGATTCAAGATGGCCTGGCTGATGACGGCTGTAAGCCAGAAACCGGTCCCAGGATGCTTGTTTCCGGTCCAGGGAAGACATGGCTTGGCAGTTTGGGCTGGACTGTTCCCATGAGGCACAGGGTCAGACTGATTTGCATATGGCCATGTCTGAACTGGGGTGGCGGAGTGAGCTAAAGAATGATGATGGATTAAACCCAGATCAGTTGACTGGGGGTGAGTGCTTGCAATGTTCAACACTCCGTCCATCATCCCCTTTGGTTTTGCTATGTTCGCCCTAAGTTGGCAGGGTATGCCCAGACGTGGGTCCCTTGCTCACTTTGCCACTGGATTCAAGATAGCCTGGCTGATGACGGCTGTAAGCCAGAAGCCGGTCCCAGGATGCTTGTTTCCCGGTCCAGGGAAGACATGGCTTGGCAGTACGGGCTGGACTGTTCCCATGAGGCACAGGGTCAGACTGATTTGCATATGGCCATGTCTGAACTGGGGTGGCGGAGTGAGCTAAAGAATGATGATGGATTAAACCCAGATCAGTTGACTGGGGGTGAGTGCTTGCAATGTTCAACACTCCGTCCATCATCCCCTTTGGTTTTGCTATGTTTGCCCTAAGTTGGCAGGGTATGCCCAGACGTGGGTCCCTTGCTCACTTTGCCACTGGATTCAAGATAGCCTGGCTGATGACGGCTGTAAGCCAGAAACCGGTCCCAGGATGCTTGTTTCCGGTCCAGGGAAGACATGGCTTGGCAGTTCGGGCTGGACTGTTCCCATGAGGCACAGGGTCAGGCTGATTTGCATATGGCCATGTCTGAACTGGGGTGGCGGAGTGAGCTAAAGAATGATGATGGATTAAACCCAGATCAGTTGACTGGGGGTGAGTGCTTGCAATGTTCAACACTCCGTCCATCATCCCCTTTGGTTTTGCTATGTTCGCCCTAAGTTGGCAGGGTATGCCCAGACGTGGGTCCCTTGCTCACTTTGCCACTGGATTCAAGATAGCCTGGCTGATGACGGCTGTAAGCCAGAAACCGGTCCCAGGATGCTTGTTTCCGGTCCAGGGAAGACATGGCTTGGCAGTTCGGGCTGGACTGTTCCCATGAGGCACAGGGTCAGACTGATTTGCATATGGCCATGTCTGAACTGGGGTGGCGGAGTGAGCTAAAGAATGATGATGGATTAAACTCAGATCAGTTGACTGGGGGTGAGTGCTTGGAATGTTCAACACTCCGTCCATCATCCCCTTTGGTTTTGCCTTGTAACATTTTACAAGCATATCTTCCCGTAGGGATAAGATGGAAAAATAAAACTTAGGCTCTCTGACCTCAGAATTTAATAACACATCTTTTACTAAAGATGGTTTTTAAATTGTGTGTTTGAAAATGCCACTTTTAGAAAGTAGGCATTTTCTTGTTTAACCATTCCGTGTGCCTTTGCCTGTTTGTGTATTGACTGTCTGGTTTTGGAGTGACAGGGGCTGGGGAGGTGACAGCCACCGGGGGGGGGGGGGTTGATGTGTGTCCTGCCTTTCCTGAATGAGTCAGGGCTGGGCTGAATAGACCTGGGCTGCATTCAGAGTAGGGGGAGGAGTTCTCACTAGCACCTGAATAGGCCCAGTCTGCATTTAGAGTGGTGGGAGGAGATTTCCCTTGCACCTGAATAGGGCCTGTCTGCCTTCCACAATGCTGTCTCCACCTCCTGCCGGGCAACTGCACCAGAGAGAAAAGAACTGGTTTGGACTGGGCTCAGAGTCCCTTGCACAAAGAGAACAAAGACATTTTGGGGTATAAGTATTAGACCTAAAACCCCTGAACTTTAGACTACTTCTGGAATCAAGAGGAACCTTTGCCAAGGAGAAGAGCTAGAGAAACTGAGGAGAAGTACTGCCCTTGCTGTGTGTCTGGGTTGGCCTGCAGTTGCTGTTTCTGCCAAGGAAAGGAGAAGGACTTTGCTGTGTGCTGTGTCCCCTGCTTGAGGAAAGTCTTCAAGGGCTTGAGTCGAGCTTGCCTCCTGTTTTGAAGTCTCAGGAACACAAAGACTTCACCCCCAGGTCCCCTGAACTTCCTTGCTGGGAGTACTGACCTGTCAGTAGTGCCTGTGTCTGTGTGTGGCCTCTGGAGGTTATTTCTGCTACTGGGAGCTGGAAAAGCAACGCACCGACAAGGAAATCAACGCATTGCTCTTCTTGCAACCATTTTCCGACGCAACGCCGTGGGGCGAGAAGAATCTCCCCGCATCGCCGCGCCCAAAACCGGCGCAGCACCTGTCACCGCGGCAAGAATCGACGCCTCGAGGGATTGCGGCTGAAAAGGTCGATACAGCGCTGCTCGCCGCTGCCGCATCATTCACCGATGCATCCCGGATTTCCACGCATCGTCCCTGTGCGGCAAGTTTTCCCTGACGCATCACCCGCGGATCGGCGTCGTCTCAGAATCGATGCATCGCTTCCCCCTACAGACCAGACCCGGCACACCGCTCCTCTGTGTCCAGCGGAACTGTTGCATCGCATCCACGAAGGTCTCAGGAATCGACACATCTCTTTGTTTTCGATGCTTCCCATTGCTGCGGCTGTTTGGCTTGATGAATCTTGTCGCAACAGCAGGTACTTTGCAAGAAATCACGCATGCATAGTTTTCTATGGACTCAGTTGCTAAAACCTTTTGAAAGTCATTTTACTTAATACTTGTACGTTGGATTTTCGTCATTTTGGTCTTGTTAAAGTTTAGATAAAGATACTTTATTTTTCTAAACCGGTGTGGTGTCCATTTGTGCTGTTATCACTGTGTTACTCTGAGTGTTGGTACGAATACTTTACACATTGCCTTTGGGATAAGCCTGTCTGCTCGTGCCAAGCTACCAAGGGGGTGAGCAGGGGTTATCTAAAGTGTGTATCCCCCTTACCCTGACTAGAAGCAAGGGTACCTATTTGGACAAAGGTACCTACCTCTGCCAACTAGAGACCCCCATTTCTAACAGCAAGCAACTAGCAGGTGCCCGAAATACAGATCAGGACGAAGCCGCAAATGTAAGAGGCAGGTAAGAATAATACCTCCAGCTCACCTTTAATGCTGTTTAACACCCTTCAAGAGATATGTATTACAACGTTGATAATGTTGATGTATAAGTTACTATAAGAGCCTTGAGAAAGCCCTAGGCCAATGGGAAACTAGGAGGTGAAACACGAGTAGGCTGTTCCTACAACTATCAGTCTGTGAAACTGAGATGAATATGAAGGAAACATCTGATGTAAAATAAAATAATAAAACTACAAAAGAAGTAATATTCAGACTCATTAGACTGTATTACACTTCATCATTGGAATAAGAAATTACTTCAAACTGACAGGAGGACGCACTCAATCTCTTTACCTTGGTAAGCCATGTGCCTACTAGGTGTATGTTTTTTTAAGCACTTGATGCATGTTTAGCTCAGACTGCAGCAGCCCCCAACTTGTATGTAGAATAGGTATAATGGATTTGTATGTGAGGAACTGTCCAGGGGGTAGACCAGTTGGTTCACTCAGGTCAGCAATGGGGATGAGCGCAGCGTCTGAGTAGATGTCACCCAGGTATCATGGGTAAGCTGCGGATGATGGCGGGTGGTTGAATAGAGAGCTCCTGGCTCATCAATTGAATTCTTCTGCTCTTCTGGACTGAACTCCATCCCCAACATGTAGAGGCATGCAACTGATGACCGTTTAGGTGATATTAATTTTGCGGCTTACAGTCCGCTATCGACAGCTGTATCAGACCTTGGACCTGGGAAATTGGCCCAATATGGCGGCTCCTGCAGTGTGAGCTGGGCCCAACCAGTCTTTGCTCGAGTGGTAATGAGCTGTGGACATGTTGTGGTGGATTCAGGGATGCCCCCTGAAAATGGACGACACATGCCCCCAGAGGTCTGGACTGCTAATATAGACCAATGTATTGTTCAATTGAAAGAAATCCTGACTGTAAAGTCTTGTTTTGTAACCTCACCAATATGTCCTTCTGTTTTAAATAGGGGTGAGCAAAATCCACATAATTTGCTTCAGTTATCTGTAATTAGGCAAAATGCAAATCTCTCATTTTGTGCTATATTGTGTGTTTGCCGCAAATTTTTACAGCAAATGCCATGTTTCACACAAAGGGGCCAATTATGATGCCAGTCAGAATGCCTCCGACTGCTAGTCAGAGGCTTTCCAACTGTGTCAGAGGCTTTCTGACCGACTCGGTCGCTTTGCGGTCTGACTCACCGATTACGATGTCAGTGGTCGGAACGCAAACCAGCCAGTCATTCCGACTCGGTTCCAACTGGCTCTCGGAGTATTCCTGTTGATCGGAACCGCACTGCAATCCCCTATGGATGGCATTTCCACCGTCAGGATTACGATGTTGGTTTCTAACAGCCTTTCCATGAGTGCCTTTCCCTCATGGAAAGGCTGTCAGAAAGCAACTTTAGGGGCCCCTAGCAAGGCCCTAGGGGCCCCTTGCCTCCGCGGCCTATGGTTAGTGGTCGAAGGGGTACCTAGGGAACCCCCCTGTAAAACCCTGCATGGTGTGGCAGGCACCATAGGGTGCCTGCCACAGGGTGCAGAGTTTTACACAAACCCCCATTTCTCTTTAGGAGCCTATATTACGGCCGGTTTACGGCCTTAACACAAGCTCCCATAGAGAACAGTGAGAATCCGAATGAACCATGTTCAGTCGCATCGTAATCGGGCAGTCGGAACCGCCAAACTTATGCTTTCACACTTCCCAGAGCCATCTGCCATCTATACACTTAATGATATGTTAGTTAAAAGTAGACTGGGAAAATAGGAATGGGTTAGGAGTGAAAACACAATTAGTGGATAGCACCACTCAGCCTGGTAAAACAGATCTGCACTTTCTCCATCTGGTGGAGTGTTTATATCTAAAGATGAACGAATGTCTATAGTGATTGCACTGATATTGCTAAAGCATCTGATTTGCAATGTGGTATATGTTATTCCTTGGTTATACTTTTATAAATATTTGACTTTTTTTTAGGGTTAAGGGATGAAGATCCTTTTTGCTCCTCATGTAGAAATAAGGAATGATATCTGAGTTCATAATCATCGAGGCATCACTTATAAATGACTGTTTGTAGATATATGCCCAAATCCTTACACATACATTGTTTCTTAGAATGCCTCAATAGCTAGTTTAGTTTTCACTGACTTGCAAGCATAACAATAGTCTTTATAATTTAAACTTTTTGTGTGGCAAGATCCTGGGTGCAGCAACTGCGTATATTGATTACCTAGCAAGGATGCTCGAGGCCACAAGTAACGTATACTCCGTAACTCCAAGATGGCCACCATGGCTTGCAAACCTTGTGAGAGTCCTGTGGCTTCAGGAGACATGTAGTGTTCTTGACTGAACTATCCAAAAAGCACCACTATTCCGTGGACACTGACAGTTTTTCAAGCAGTTTGGAGTATCCCGCTTGTGCACAAGTCAAACACAATGCAGCATGAGTAGGTCATAGATCATGACGACAATGGCTTTACTGAAAAGTTAAAGAGACCAGGTGAGTGAACCAAATTTTAATGTGCCATTTTAAAGCACTGTGGCATTGTACAGCAATGTCTCAGTGCACAGAGAACTAATACCCCTAAAGATTATTAGGTCTAGAAAAGTGTGAAAATCAAAGGAGACTGTACAAGAAGGCAATTTTACTGAAATTGTTATATTCCAAAAGAAACTTCAGGCCAGAAAACAAATGTTTGGAGCAATCAGGCATCATAAGTGTTGGGCAACTGTGTGATGTTAAATGATTTAAATCTGTCTGATTGTCATACACTCGGTAGGCAGAGGTCTGTTTTACCTACTTCAAAATTAGAGTTTTTTTTTAGATAAAACATGCTGGGAATTTCTTCTCTAATAGTTGATAATTCTTTAACTGAAGTTTCAGAGCCACATCAGTTATTTAGTAATCATGATTTATTAACAAGCGTCCCAATTTAAATGCTTGACTGAGCAAGGTTAATCCTATAATAACTCCACAAGTGGAACAAATTGTTGAAATTAACAAACTATGAACTGAGAGTTACTAATCTATGGTGCATATAGCATTTTTCTATGTAAAGAAATCGTACCACCTCAGATCAGTAAAATGTACCATGAGGCTGATGTAAAATGCTCATGCTCCATGGATTCAGACAACTGAATCATACGCTCTGGAAACTGCCCAAATTAGAGACATTTTTGATGCAATGTATTTGGAATTGGGGGCATCAGTGGTGAAGGTTATTGAGACTATAGCTGGATTGTTGATGCTGGGGGCCAAACAATCAGATTTTTACCTAATGAAGAAAATACGTTTCTCTTAGTGGTTCACTTTTGGCTTGGCCGCATCCACTTATGATTTGGGCCAAAATCGGTGTAGGAATTTACAATCCAACAGTTGCTAGTACCACAAGTGGCTTATTTGACAAGTGTGGAATGTCATCTTAATAATGAGTTTCACTCCTCAAAATGAAAGATAATTGTGGAAACTAGACAGATTTGCACAGGTTTTTCCTTACCTCATCCTGGGTCCTTTTTAAAATCCACATTTCACCAGCTTTTACTGGTGAACCTTGATTGGGGAAGTATTTGAGGTTTGGGTTTCCCAATTAACTCGTTATTCTGATTCAGGTATGAACTCCTGATTACACCTAAACCTGTATATCCCAACAACTTTCTACAAGGAACTTTATAGTAAAATACTGGTAGAATTATGTTTTTTCTTAAATATTTGAATGCGCAAAAAAACATTTTTTCAAGAAACTTATTATTCTGTGAGAGGGGCATAGCCAGAAGTTTGAAGCCAAATGGTAAGGATTTACGTATTACATCAGAGATGGGATGTGAAGCAAAAAAAAAAACATAATACACAGCATGATTTGATAAACACCTTACAGATAATTAATGAAATGTCAAATTAAATGTTTAGAATTCATTCAACAGCTGAAGAAAAGAATCTACAACTTGACGTCAGTCATCTTCAGCAGAATGAACCGTTCGCCTACAAGCTTCTTTGGCTTCTCAAGTGCAGTATTATGTCAGGGCTGTATATTGGCAGCAACCTTTTTTTTATCACAACAACAATGGCTTAGAAGGCTGATTAACATTTTATTTGTTTGTGCCAGTTGAGTTTGCCCCTCAAAGCAGGGACTCTTTAGAAACTAACTGATGCATATGCCTCTCTTACTAGGTGACTATATGAATATTATTTGGAACATACGGTCTGATGTACTAACAATGATTCTGCAATGCTCAAACTGTGACTAATAACAAATTGCAAGTTAAGAATCACAAATCTATATGTACAAATCCTCATCTATAACATTTAGGGCCTTTGAATACGGCGGTCCATTACGACTTGGGCAGTCGGAGCACATTGGCACTACCACACCTGCCAGGGGTCAGAGATCCCTGGTGGTGTTTTGGCAGTCTTGAGGCCGCAATATGCCCCACCAAGCATATTACGACTTACCTCTCCACCAGGGTTTTAAAAAGTGAGACAGAGAGGAAACTAACCCTGGGCGTAGTTCGCGAAGTAGCGCCACGCGAAGCTACGCAAAGTGCACTTCGCACTACGCGAGCTACGCGTAGCACTACGCGAACTGCGTAGTGCGCTGTTCACGATGATTGCACAGTGCCGGATGCTTGTCCGCACTGTGCAATCATTGAAAACGGCATCTTGCACAGTGCGAGCTGTCTTTTACTGCCGCTCGAGTAGATTTTTACTCGAGCGGCTGCTTTCTCAACGCGGACTGGTAGTTTCTCATCGCGAGCGGTCGCGAGCATACGCGACCACTCGCAATGAGAAACCTGACCTCCCCGCGTTGAGAATCTCGCCGGAGATTTATTTTCCACGCTCGCGATCGGCAACTTGATGTTGCTGATCGCGAACGAGGAAAAAGTCTCGCCGGGATGTCATTTTGCTTGCTCGCGGTCGCCAACTTGACGTTGAGGACCGCGAGCAAGCAAAAAATGACCACTACGCTATGCTACGCTACGCGACGCGTGTTTGCACTGTGCTACGTGCAATTCGCGTAGTGCGAAGTAGCGCAAACTTCGCAAACTACGCGAGCGTAGCGTAGTGCTTTGCCCAGGGTTAGAGGAAACAAAGGGAGCCCTACAGGGCCCCCTGTTGCCTCTGCGCCAGGGAATGTATGCAGGGAGACACATAGTGTGCTGGATTAATGTGCTTTCTCTATAGGAGGGTTCAGCACAGTTTCAGTGATAAATGAATCCCCAAATAATCAAAAGTGGAAACCAATTCAATAGTGCGGTCCCCAACAAACATGCTTCTCTTAGGCGTCTTCAAAGAACCATTTGAGGAGACCATATACTTTGTTTTCGAATTATTTAACTCCAAACCACAAAATCACAAAAAGGTTTAAACTCATTCAATAACTGTTGAAGCCCTTGAAGAGACTTTGATAACAATAGCGCATCGTTTGCAAGAGAAGAGCCGAGACCCTACTCCTTCAAACTTTTGGGGCGTCACACCTCTCTCTGGCGAGTTACCCTACTACCCCATTTATTAATTGGGAAAACAGGGTGGGTGCTAAGACGCACCCCTGCCTGACTCCACATCTGATCATAAAGGGCTCTATTAGCTGTCCTTCTGTTCCTCACCTAACCTGGGCCTTGTTATCTTCATGCAATCCCATCAGGATATCCAATAGATTTAGTGGAATCCCCCTCTCTGCCAGCACCTTCCAAAGTTTGTCCGTGGCACCATGTAAAAGCTGTCTGCAGGTCCACAAACGCAATGTACAGCTTCCCCCCTTTTACTGAGTCTTCTTTCCAATAAATACACATAAATCGTAAGACCTGGTCCAAATTACTGATATTGGCATGAAACCCAGCTTGACAATAAGACAGAATATTCCCTTCTAAGATCCATTCCTGGAGACAGGCCAAAATCTGCTTTCAGAAAATCTTCTGCAAGGAATCAATCAAATTGATGGGTCTGTGGCTTCATGGTTTTGCCCTAATCCCCTCTTGAAAATCAGTATCATCTGAGAAAACTTCCAAGAGGCAGGGATCTCCATGCCCAAAAGAATGGCATTAGATAGCAAGTTGATGTAAGCACCCCACACTTCTGGGTCTTCCCTGTATAGATCATTTGGAATTCTGTCTGGACCAGTGGCTCTAGCTGGAATACAAGAGCCAATCACTGCATAGATTTCTTTAAGAGAAATTACAAGGACGTAAACCTTACTAAAGAAAGACTTATCCACAGGTGTTATGCAGTTCCTACAAATCTATATAGGATCTGCACGTTTAGGCAACATAAACTAAGAGATTGGTGTTCAGACTGATTCCAGACACCCTCAAAGGATGTGCTAGTGTGTAGACCAGCTACCTCACAATGCCACTATTAGCCCCCCAACCTTACCAAGGAGTGAATAGTTTCTGCCAACTATCGAACAAGACAACCCTGACCCCTCTGGGATAGTGGAAACAGTACAGTACTTTTCGCTCAGTCACTCGTGCTCACTTTGTCTCAGAGAGATACACTGAATAAAAGGTGGGGACGTTTTCAATAAGTATTTATTGAACCAGCGTCATTCTAGTATAAAATACGTGTGCTGCAACAACCATTAGACAGAAACAGATATATACGATTACGAGCACCAACAGAGTAAATAAAAGGTAGAATTATACCATGGTGCTAAAACAGTGTATTTATGCAGTCATATAGATACATGGCATTAATCATGCGTACTCCTAAGATGCTAGTCCTAACTAAGTGTACATAAGTGTACTTAGCATGTATGTAGGTGTAAAGCCAAGAATCCCCCTAGGAAAGAGCCAGCCCCATTACTTGATGGGAGAGAATGAAGGACCCGGTCTTGGTCTCAAGTTGGACACCACGCAAGGGATTTCAGACCACTGCGTGCTTGAGTGCCTGCGTGCAGGGACTTCCACGTCTCGTGTAAGCATGGAAGCTTCTCCTCTGGTTTGCCCAGTGAAGATGTGGTACTTATATACCCGAAAGGTACCCTTAGGGGTTCTACCTAGATGTGTTAAGGTACTGTGGGCCTGTCGGCCAAGGATGACGATAGTGGTGACTTTTGTACAGAGTTATTATGCAGAAGATGGTAATCCTGCTGTGATACTAAGAATCCTAATGCATAATAAATGAGGCTAATTTTTGAAGAAAGCCACCCGACATGTATTCGGCACCTAACTAGGTAAAAGGTCAGCGCCAGACCCGTTATGTAGAGCAAGGTAGGACAAATGTAGGTAAAAGGTTGTGCAACTAACTAAGCCTATATTGGGGTACATTGGGGCTCATAACACCCACTACTCATCCAACTGGACGATAAAATTAACAAATGCTAAAATATGCCTGTCTAAAAAGCATAAAAGACATTGCTAAAATATGAGTATAAAAAACAATGCGAAAGTTAAAAAAGCTCTTTAAGTCCTCTAAATTGTCAATATACTGTTAGACCAACTGAGCACGCCGAAAGCCATAGTGCTCAGTGAGAGCAAGAGAGAAAAATATCAATTTGGGTAGTTTTGGAAAAAGGCTGTATTGTTCCTATCACACGGAGAGCCAAATGTTTATGTGTCCTGTGTGGGAGACGCAACATCACTGCTGCTTGCCTTCGCAGACGACGGTCCCTCTACACCTCTTGCATCAGGTCAATGGAGCAAAGGTGATCTTCTCCGGTTCCAACAGCAGCTGCTGAGGAAGCACTCGACACCTGTGAGCCTGTTGTAAAGCCGGTTCCCATTCCGACAGGAGCTGAAGCATCCTGTGGTGGCTCTAAGAATGCCAACATCAGCACTGGAATACGCTGAGGACCCTGCACTACGTTGGCCTTTAATGGGTCCAGCAGTACGTCCACGTCCAGAAGCGCAACCGATGGAAGTGTTAGACATATGTCCAACGCGCATTCATATGCAACGTCGATCCTCTTCTCCGGCGATGCAGGGTGCTTCCCACGATGCGAGCCGCGACCGGCCCTGCGACACGCTTCCCAGTGATGCGGCGGCGTCTGCTGCAATGTCGATCCTCTTCTCCGGCGATGAGCCGTGACAGGCCCTGCGACACGCTTCCCAGTGATGCGGCGGCGTCTGCTGCGACGTCGATCCTCTCCCCTGGCGATGCGAGGCGCTTCGGTGGCCCTGCGATGACTCAACGATTCTTCTGCGACACGCTTCCCGGTGATGCGGCGGCGTCTGCTGCGACGTCGATCCTCTTCTCCGGCGATGCGAGGCGCTTCGTGTTGTGAAGTTGCAGCGGCGTTCGGCGACACGCTTCTCGTTCGTGAGTCGCGCTTCCAGCTCCCAGCGACACGCAAGTGTGTCAGAAGGTCCAAATTCCCCACAAGGGAATACAGGAGAGCTGGTGGGTGAAGTCTGTTGTCCCTGAGACTTCAGCAGGAGGCAAGCTCTGAAATCAAGCCCTTGGAGATCCTTCACAAGTTGATGAAAGTACACACAAACTTCCCTTCTCCTTTCTTTGGCAGTCAGGCAACCACTGCAGGCAGATCCCTCTAGCTTAGGGATAGTCTTCTCCTCAGTTTCTTCTTGGTTCCGCTCCTCAGCAAAGGTTTCTTCTTGTTTCCCAAAAGTGATCTAATTTCCTAGGGGTCTGGGTCCCCTTTTATACACCTTTTCTCTTTGTTCTCTGAAGGCAGAGAGGCCTTTGCCTAGTCCAAAACCAGTTCTGGTCAGTCCTGGAGCACTTTGTTTACAGGACTCCTTCTTTCCTTTCAGAATGTGGGGCAGAGTCCTCAGCCGCCCAGCAGGAGGGGGAGCCAGCATTGTGGAAGGCAGGCACAGCCCTATTCAGACCCAGGTGCAACTCCTCCCTCCACTCTGGATGCAGATCTGTCTATTCAGCCCTGTGCTGACTCACCCTGTCTCCTGGAGCCACCCCCAGCCCCTGTCACTCAAACTCCAGACAAGGAATACACAACCTAGCAGAGGCAGGCTTGGAAGGTTAGGCAAGAAAATACCTACTTTCTAAAAGTGGTATTTTCAAACACAGAATGTTAAAATCAACTTCACTAAAAGATGTATTTTATCATTCTGAGTTCAGGCATACTAAATTTGTTTCTCTACTATGTTCCCTAGGTCAGTTAGGATTATAAGGTGTAATAATCAAAACTGCCCATTCTGGCCTATGGGGAACAGGTAGCCTTGCAATAGTGAAAAACGAAAATGGCTGTAATTCACTATTATGACATGCCACACACACCAGGGCATGTCCTACCTTATACTTACAATGCACCCTGCCCTAGGGCCTACTTTAGGGGTGACCAACATACAGTAAAGGGAAGGTTTAGGGACTGGTAAGTGGGTGCACTCACCAAGTCGACATGGCAGCCCTAGGCTGCACACAGGCTCTGCAATGGCAGGCCTGAGACACATTTTACAAGCTGCTTCTGTGGGTGGCACAACCAGTGCTGCAAGCCCACCAGCAGCATTGGATTTACCAGCCCTGGGCACACTCAGTGCACTGTACTAGGGACTGACAAGTAAACCAATCATCCAATCATGGAGTCACTAATACATAACACAATTTACAATAGGGAGAGCATATGCACTTTAGCACTGATCAGCAGTGGTGAAGTGCCCAGAGTCATAAAACAGCCAACAACAGGTCAGAAAAAATATAGGAGGAAGGCAAAAAGTTTAGGGATGACCCTGCAAAAAGGGCCAAGTCCAACACAACCCCCTTCCAGCCAAAAACGCAGGGGAGACCAATCACTACCCTGATGGGCTTCCCTGCTTTGGGCGATAGAACCTGGACCCTGGCCCACAACAGCAGGGGCATATTCCAGTTCTACGCCAATCTGAACCTATTTGGATCCCTCTGTCCATACTCTCAGGGCCCACCAAGCTAACCCATGGGGAACCCTTCTCCTCACCTGTGGACACCATCTGTGCAGCACCTAACCTTAACTTGCTCACAGGTGTGTCCCAACAGACAGACAGCAAGCCACAGTGGCCACTGACAGTGGTCAGGGATGAGACCCAGGCCTTATGCCTCTCAGGGCTCTCAAACCTCTGTGGCGTCAGAAAGCGGGGGGCAGTAGCCCCAGGTGCTTGGCACCCTTTGTCCATTCTCCCTCCTGTCAGGTCAGGGATGACATCCTGGCGCTGACCCACCAGCCCCGGGCCTATACCCGGCGGCTGGACTGGAGACTGGGGTGGGCTTTCCCACACCCGGTCCTCCTCCTTGGGGCTCTGTACCCTCCCACCTGGAGCGGTACCCCCTTCCAGAATTGCCAGGGCACCTGTGGCAGGTGTCCTGCACAATTCGCCCACCAGTTCAGGGGTTCTATCCTGCAACTGGGCGTCCAGGTCAGGGGGGGACACCCTGAACCTGGTCCTCCAATCTAGGGTCTAAACCCTCCAGTTGAACCGGGGTCAGAGGCGAGGACTCCCTCCCTCTGCACCCCCTTCCAGAGTACTGCCCCCTCCCATCAGGAGCGGTACCCCCAGAAGACAAACCGGTCAGGACACTGTTTACAGTTGTCCCACCCTCCAGGTCAGACAACACCTGAACCTGGCTTCCCAACCCAGGGTCTGTACCCTTAGGCTGGACCTGTGCCTGGCAACCCAGGACTTCCGGGAGGGTACACCAACCCCCCAAGGGAAACACACTCCTCTAGAGTTGTGTAAGAATCTGCCTGGCGCACCAGGACTTCCTGGGAGCACGCATGCCCCCCAGAGGGTAACACATCTCTCATGTGTTGTGTGACAGTCTGCCTGGCGCAGATCTCCCGACCCCTGTCCATCTGACAGTGCGTGAAGATCCCCCAGGACAGAAGTGGTGTCACCATGGTCATTCACTGGTGACTCAGCCCTTCTGGCTGGTCCCTGACCCACTGGTTCTTCCACTGGGGACTCTCTCCCCCTCTCACCCCTCACTCTGGACTTCTGCACCCTCCCAAGTGGAGCGGCACCGCCAGACACCAGAAACACTGGAGCTCCATTTACAGACGCTCCAGGTTCTCTAGACACTAGGAGATCCTCCTCAACAGGCGGCCCATCAGGGCAGCCTAGGCTCCCTACCTGGTGTTCCCTTAAAGAACCATCCAGGCTCTGAGACTGGGTTTCGGGCACCTTGGGACACGCAGCCCCACACTCACTCCTTCTCCACTGAGACAGGACGTGAGTCCCTACACCCCTCCCACTACCACGGGACCTAGCTGGGCTACACTGAACCTCTCCCACCACTCTGGGTTGGAAGACACCTGAGCCACTCCTCTTAGGGTCACTCCCCAATGCCTCTTCAGACCCTCTGGAATCCACCAAAAGGTCTGCCTCCATTGTGAGCTCCCTGGGGTCAGAGATCTCACACTCCAACAGGTGTTGGCATAGCTCTGGAAAATAGGGACTTACAATATGCTCTTCCACAATTGGATCACACAGCCCCCTACAAGGGTTAACCAAACTATCCTTCACCTCACCATCCAGTGCCTTGCACACGTACTCCACACCACTCTCCTGAGATTGGCAAGACAGTATCTGACTGTCTCTGTCACTCAACCCACACTCTTCTGGGCGGTCTCCACACTCACACATCAGGACTTCAACCATGGGGGAACCCCTCTCCCTGCACCTCTCATCTAGAGTCAGTAGAGTGTCCCTCCCACCTCTAGGACCATGAACCCCTGTGCCAGTTTCCCAATCCTCCTCAGGGACACTGCGCACTACTGGAGCTACCTCATGTCCTTGAACCTCCTGGTGTATGTTAACCCCCTCCTTCAAGTCAGGCGCCACATCTCTGGGTGTGTGTACTACTCCCTCAGCACTAGATAACATAATTTTGCTGCCACCATCTGAGCTGGACTCCACCTCCAACTCAGCAAAGCTCACTTCCTGAGCTAAACACATTTCTTGTTTTCTGGGCTGAGACACTCATGGCCTCAAGCCTTTCGAGCTTCAAATCAAGCTCCCTCATTCTCAACTCATGCTCAAACCGCATCCTCTTTTCCTCTAGGGCCAACTTTCCTAGTTTGCAACTCAAATTCTAGCTGCCCACTCAACTTGAGCTTGGTCAGCTCCATCTCATGCATCCTACTCTTTTCTCTGTCCTCCAGCTCCTCTGGGGACAGAACTTGGGCAAAAACCCTGCTACCCACTGGGGAAGTTACTCTCCTCCCCCAATCACAATCAACAGATGCTATGGATGCAGCTGTATCCATGGTGATTAAACTTGGCAGTTTTTAGCAAACATAGAAAGTCCCAGAAAAGAATATCTACCAAAAGTATGTGGTTGCGTTTTGGTCTGCACTCACTAGGTAGTGTTCACCAATCACTGTACATGAGTCACAAATGCAAGTCCAGAATCCTCACCGCTGACCACCAATGTTAGATTTGGGGGTCTCTAGTTGGCAGAGGTAGGTACCTTTGACCAAATAGGGACCCTTGCGTCTAGTCAGGGTAAGGGGTACACTCCTGAAATAACCCCTGCTCACCCCCTTGGTAGCTTGGCACGAGCAGACAGGCTTAGTTCAGAGGCAGTGTGTAAAGCATTTGTGAACACATACAGTAATCCAGTGACAACACTACAAATGGACACCACACAGGTTGTATTATAAAAATAAGTATCTTTTATATAGATTTACCACAAGACCATAAACGACAAAAATAATCCACAATACTGTACTTTAAAGATGGTAGAATTAGCTTGAGTCTCTTAAAATGGAAATGCGACACTTTGCGTTCAATGTACCTGAGATGCGTAACGCGATACAACAAAAAGTGGTGCAGGGAAGGTGATGCGATAGTCCCTTACACGCAAGGACGGTGATGCGTTGAAGATCTGGTGCAAAGAAACAAAGATGGCGCTTTCTTCTTGAGTTGCGACAACGACGGGTGATGCCTGCACGCTCGACGGCCGTGCGGCGATTTCGATGAATCTGGAGCCGCGACAGGCCCTGCGATACGCTTCCCTGGTCGTGCGTCGGCGTCTGATGCGAGGTCGATGCTCTGCCCACGGATGCGACGGCGTCTGATGCGACGGCGACACTTTTCTCCAGTGCTGACGAGGCGCTTCAAGGATCGAGGGTGTCAGTGGCCGCTTCTTCGGGATGCGCCGGCGTCTGCTGCGGCGTCGATCCTCTTCTCCGGCGATGAGCCGCGACAGGCCCTGCGACACGCAAGTGTGTCAGAAGGTCCAAATTCCCCGCAAGGGAATACAGGAGAGCTGGTGGGTGAAGTCTGTTGTCCCTGAGACTTCAGCAGGAGGCAAGCTCTGAAATCAAGCCCTAGGAAATCCTTCACAAGTTGATGAAAGTACACACAAAGTTCCCTTCTCCTTTCTTTGGCAGTCAGGCAACCACTGCAGGCAGATCCCTCTAGCTTAGGGATAGACTTCTCCTCAGTTTCTTCTTGGTTCCGCTCCTCAGCAAAGGTTTCTTCTTGTTTCCCAAAAGTGATCTAATTTCCTAGGGGTCTGGGTCCCCTTTTTATACACCTTTTCTCTTTGTTCTCTGAAGGCAGAGAGGCCTTTGCCTAGTCCAAAACCAGTTCTGGTCAGTCCTGGAGCACTTTGTTTACAGGACTCCTTCTTTCCTTTCAGAATGTGGGGCAGAGTCCTCAGCCGCCCAGCAGGAGGGGAGCCAGCATTGTGGAAGGCAGGCACAGCCCTATTCAGACCCAGGTGCAACTCCTCCCTCCACTCTGGATGCAGATCTCTCTATTCAGCCCTGTGCTGACTCACCCTGTCTCCTGGAGCCACCCCCAGCCCCTGTCACTCAAACTCCAGACAAGGAATACACAACCTAGCAGAGGCAGGCTTGGAAGGTTAGGCAAGAAAATACCTACTTTCTAAAAGTGGTATTTTCAAACACAGAATGTTAAAATCAACTTCACTAAAAGATATATTTTATCATTCTGAGTTCAGGCATACTAAATTCGTTTCTCTACCATGTTCCCTGGGTCAGTTAGGATTATAAGGTGTAATAATCAAAACTGCCCATTCTGGCCTATGGGGAACAGGTAGCCTTGCAATAGTGAAAAACGAAAATGGCTGTAATTCACTATTAGGACATGCCACACACACCAGGGCATGTCCTACCTTATACTTACAATGCACCCTGCCCTAGGGCCTACTTTAGGGGTGACCAACATGCAGTAAAGGGAAGGTTTAGGGACTGGTAAGTGGGTGCACTCACCAAGTCGACATGGCAGCCCTAGGCTGCACACAGGCTCTGCAATGGCAGGCCTGAGACACACTTTACAAGCTGCTTCTGTGGGTGGCACAACCAGTGCTGCAAGCCCACCAGCAGCATTGGATTTACCAGCCCTGGGCACACTCAGTGCACTGTACTAGGGACTGACACGTAAACCAATCATCCAATCATGGAGTCACTAATACATAACACAATTTATAATAGGGAGAACATATGCACTTTAGCACTGATCAGCAGTGGTGAAGTGCCCAGAGTCATAAAACAGCCAACAACAGGTCAGAAAAAATATAGGAGGAAGGCAAAAAGTTTAGGGATGACCCTGCAAAAAGGGCCAAGTCCAACAGATACCCATTACAAGTAGCAGGACCAGCGGAAAGCCCTTCAAAAACGCTTCCTAATACGGAGTGTATAAATGATGGAATTACTCTGAAGATTATCTGAAAGGTGGTCAATAGTCCAGAACCTAGGCTCTTAAATAGGTGTACTATCCCACTCATATCAAACATGTTAAAGATACGATGTACCATTTCCGCGAATTGGAGTGGGAAGTTAGTTCGGACTAGTGCCTGTATCTCAGTTGAAGACCTTGCAACCTGTAGATCAAAAATCTCTCGGGCTGAGGTTATCAAACCGTATAAGGGAAACATTTAATGAAGGCCATAGCGATGCCTCCCTGACTGTGTGGGTCGGTGGAAGCAATACTTGCATACAGCAAGTAACCCTGGAACTTACTGTGACTAGATATGTGATGCCTGGCAGCATCCCACAGCAACCTTGATCATTCAACATCAAATAACTCCCATTCAAGAGCAGTTTGAACACCGGATGAATCACGGCAGCTGGGGACCCTTTCAAGTGACACGATAGGTTTGCAATTAAAGCATTACATGCTCCGTGAAGGATAATACCCTGACAAATTAGAGACTCACTTAACAAATTCTCACAGTCTGAACTGCTGAGAAAGACTTCAGTGTCCCCATTCCTGCATCTAAATTTGTACGGTAATTCCCAAGATTCATGTATGTATTCCTTCCCAACTCTTTATACCTGCCTACTTGGTGATACCTGTGAGAAGTTGGCCTGGCATATGCTGTCCACTAATTATAGTGGGCACCTTGCACCAGTCCAAACAACCCCTTATTGGAGATAGGTTAAAGACAACCTTTATTGAAAGCTATCCTAGTGGTAGCTATGGAGAGCAGCCTTCAGGCTAAGTCTTGAAGGAATGTAAAGCAGCTTGTTTTACCAGTCTATAATCTCTTGAGTGACCAAATGAAAGAGGACCACACCAGGTATATATTCAAAATATATGTATTTATTACTAAACACACCCCTCTAGTCTCTTTATGAGGCTAGAGTTCAAGTACATAAATTATAAGTTAGTTATCTACAATAATAGCACAAATACACGTTTGAGCCCCAGGGGCGTACCAAACCATATACCAATAAAGTGGTATAAGAACCACGACTGAGCTAGACACAAGGCCTAGAGCCTGTAGAAGTGCTTGGACCACAAGGAACCACCCAAGGTAGTGACACAGGGGACCCACGGGGGTCGCGTGCAGTGTATGAACACAGCCGCGAATCGCCGTTAACTTCTATGGGAAAGTCGCGATTAGAATTTAAAGAAAAGGGACACTTAGAGGAGGACTTGGAGCAAACCCTTTGAGAACTAGGCTGTTCTAGTGTCAATACCCACGGGAGCACCGGAGTACTCGAGTTACCTCACCCAGGGGAGCCGGGTGCATAGGTGTCTTTCGCGGTCGGGTTTCGTCGTCGACTTTCAATGGCGATCTGCTGCAAAGTGCTGCTGGCGGCCAAGTCGAAAGTGTTCGGGTGGATCCAAAGGTGGATCGAAGATCTGAAGAACCTGAAAGCAGAGGGGACAGAGTCTGGGTCACTAGCCAGTGACCAGGAAGGCGATGAGCAGATGCCCACCGATGTCGAGTGCTTCAGGTAGGTTGACGGTCGTCTTGACTCTTCAGCCACGAGGTCCAGGAGGCGTCGACGACAACCAGGAGATGGATTCGAGCTGTCCCACAACGTTTGTCGATTGCAGAGGTGTCGGCAACCGGATTGGACCCAACAAGCCTTGGCAACGGCAAGTCTTGTGGAAATGGAAGAAGGACGATGTTGCAGACCAGCAAGGTCTGTGGGACTCACCCAGCAAGGGTAAGTCAGGGCACGCCTGGAGCAACCAGGGAGCCCAAGCAGAAAAGGATTGGCCTTCGGGAGGGCCTACTAGCCAACGGACTAGCGACCGCGAAGGAGCCTTGAGTCAATGCACGTGGAGCTAGCTCACAGGACACTCGTGGAGTGGAGGCCAGTGATCTTTGGTGCAGTTGGTGCTGGAGGCTGGGGCTACTCGGAGCCCAAAGCACAACTTCGTGGGAGACCCAGAAGAGGATACACTTGCAAATGCGATCAGTGTCCAGGGGTCACGGTTCCACGTTACCCACGACAGCTACGGGCCTCAGCTTTGCTGGGGACTCAGGGCAGCCCCTGGGAAGTCTGGAAATCTACCTCTGGTGATGCAAAGACTTCAGCGTCCGACGGGAGCTTCAGCGATGCAGACCGGACAATTGCTTCTTTGGTGCCTGCCAAGCAGGGGAGTCACTCCTTGACCCCAAGGGAGATTCTTCAGTCCTCTAATCTTAAAGTAGAGCGTCGAAGGTCCAGGATTCTGTGTCAGAGTTTCGTCCAGGTAAATCTAAAGTCCTAAGGACTGGGGTCCCATACTTATACTAAGAGAGAAGTGGAGAAGTGTGGCTCAATGGTTAGAGCGGCAGACCCTGATGCAGAGATCTGGCCCGGGACCAGGGTTCAATTCCCGCCTCGGCGGGTCTTGGGCTCAATTTCCTCGGACCTGATAATTCTCGCCTCGGTGCCTATTCTAATCATGGGTCCCACTCTGCAACTCTGGGCAATAGCTTGCTTAATCTCCACAATGGCCCCAACAGCGCTGGGATGCCTGGCTTCACCCTGGGGGTGCCCAGAAGTGGACATTTCACAGGGAAAGGCCAGGAAGGGTTCCACAGCGGTATGCGTACAGCGCCTGGACACCCCTTTGGGGGTATGGGTGCGCTTTACAAGTACAAGTTTCAATGTTCGAGGGTCAGGGCAGAGGGGTGGTTACACCCCTTTCCCTTTGTCCAGTTTCGCGCCAGAGCAGGGGCTGGAAGCCCCTGAGCCGGTTTGAACTGGGGTATGCACAGGGACACCAAATGTGCCCCCAGTGCAGGACTTCAAAGCACCAGAGAGTGCTCCCGCCCAGCCCCAATACACACTATCCTGTCTGGGGAGGTGGTTACACCTCCCTGGGACAGGAAACCTATTGTCCAGGCCTCCCCTGCCGGAGTTTCGGTCAGCAGCAGGAGGCCAGACTCGTTTCTGTGGCAGCGGCATCCATTTTGTGATGCCAGGGCTCTGGAAAGTCAGTACCGGGTATGCCGGTGTGTACATGTCTCTCCCTCTAGAAGGGTGGAATGCTACCCCCGCCACCAGAACTGGCGGGGGTAGTATTCCAAGATGTTTGACACCAAACACGACATGTTTCCGTGCAGCCATTCCAAAGTTAGCATTTAACGTGAGGTTATAATGCGCTTAAGAGTATATGGTCAGGCTGCACTACAAACAGCATCAGAGAAGGGTCTCCGAACGCTGCAGAGGGGCTCTGCTCATGCAGGGGCACCCTCTCACATAGGAACCAAGCACTCTGCCTTCAGGATTGATAAGGCCTGCCATAGGAGTGACTTATAGGTTTATATGTGTGTATCTATGTAGTGATATAGGTAGCCTATATCACAGTAAGGGGTGCATGCACCACCTTACCCAGGCTGCAGTAGCAGACCTGTGGTGTCATTTGGGATGGCCTTCCAGGGGTGGCACAATACATGCTGCAGCCCCTGGTAGGCCTCTGAGGTACCTATGCCCTGGGTACATAGTATACCATATACTAGGGACTTATAAGGGCACTCCAGATTCCAATCAGAGATGTGCCTAAGGCACATGGAAACCATTTTATAGAGGAAGCAGATGGACTGGGGCCCTGAATAGCAGGATCCCAGTCCAACTAAGTCATAAACCAGCAAAACACCAGGAAAAAAAGTGGGGGCAACCATATAGTCAGATTCCACCTTCCTACATAACCCCCCCCAAACGAAAAGAGATAAGGCTAACCTTGGCCAGTTGAGCCTTTATTGACTAAGTGGCCATATAAGGAAGCACCTGCACTAGCATGGTTGCCCCCTATCTTATGGTCCACTAAGCAATCCCTCACCCTAAGGGTATGAGAGGGTCTCCACCATGGGGAATTTCTACCTGTGGTGTGCTTTGGTAAAGTACAAGGCTGGTGAGGTGTCTGAGAAGGGAAGTGAGGCCCTAGGAAGGTTGGTCTCAGCTTCCTCAGATCACTGGTCACCATGTATGCCTGTCTTTCCATGACTGAGTTGCACTGTGCTCTAAGGGTCAACCTTTGGCTGCCTACAGCTGGGGTTTGGGTTCCCTTTGGATGGACCGCTGGAGGGACATGGCAGGTTTGGAACCTTTGGTCCCAGGTTTGCCCTTGCCTAACAGAGTCCTTCTGGGGGAGGTCCCTACACAAAGGTATGGGGGATCCCTCAGTGTGTTGAGGAATTTTCACCTGGCTAGGGCTACTAGCCTGGGTGCCCCTCATCTGCTGATGGGGGGGTTCCTCTGGACAGGGGGCCCTGGGGGGTCCACTGACCTCACTGACCTCTGCAGCCCTGGGCTGACTGAGGCAGGGCAGAGAGGAGCAGGTTACCTGCTCCAGACTGGGTACCACCTTGGAAGGGTCCTCTGCCATCAGGGGTGGGGCCAGGCCAGGCCTGACTACCTCTGGGGCAGTTCCTTCACTAGGGGTAGGGTCAGTTCCCTGAGGAGGCTGACCCTTACCTACTGTCTGGAGGGAAGAAGACTTTTCTTCAACCCTTGTGCTCTCTTTTGGGGGAGAGTGGGCCATTCTTCCAGGCTCCATCTCTCCAAAGTTTCCCTGGGCTTGGGCTGTGGCCATCACAGCCCCACTAACCTTTACAGGGACGCCCAGCATTCTCAGATGGGTTTGGTGTTCAACTTCAGCCCAGGCTGAAATTTCCAGATCATTGCCCATCAGGCAATCTACAGGCAAGGTTGGGGACACTGCCACTCTTTTTGGGCCTGTGACCCCTTCCCAGCTGAGATTGACTATGGCCATGGGGTGATCTGTTCTGACACCATCAATGTTGGTTACCTGGTATTTAAACTCAGGTAAAAGCTGGTGAGGGGGGACTAGTTTCCCTGCTGTGAGAAGTTGGCCTGGCATATGCTGTCCACTAATTATAGTGGGCACCTTGCACCAGTCCAAACAACCCCTTATTGGAGATAGGTTAAAGACAACCTTATTGAAAGCTATCCTAGTGGTAGCTATGGAGAGCAGCCTTCAGGCTAAGTCTTGAAGGAATGTAAAGCAGCTTGTTTTACCAGTCTATAATCTCTTGAGTGACCAAATGAAAGAGCACCACACCAGGTATATATTCAAAATATATGTATTTATTGCTAAACACACCCCTCTAGTCTCTTTATGAGGCTAGAGTTCGAAGTACATAAGTTATAAGATATTAAATCACAGTAATAGCACAAATACACGTTTGGGCCCTAGGGGCGTACCAAACCATATACCAATAAAGTGGTATGCGAACCACGACTGAACTAGACACTAGGCCTAGAGCCTCTAGAAGTGCTTGGACCACAAGGAACCACCCAAGGTAGTGACACAGGGGACCCACGGGAGACGCGTGCAGTGTAAATACACAACCGCGATACGCCGTTAACTTCTATGGAGAAAGTCGGGATCGGGAAAATAGAGGAAAGGGACACTTAAAAGAGGACTAGGACAAAACCCTTTGAGATCTAGGACTTTGAAGAGTCTCTACCCACGGGAGCACCGGAGTACTCGTGTTACCTCACCCAGGAAGCCGGGTGCATAGGTGCCTTTCGGGGTCGGGTTTCGTCGTCGATTCGAATGGCGATCTGCTGCAAAGTGCTGCTGGCGGCCAAGAGAAAGTGTCCGGGTGGATCCAAGAGTGGATCGGAGTTCTGGTGAACCTGAAAGCAGAGGGGACAGAGTCTGGGTCACTAGCCAGTGACCAGGAAGGCGATGGACAGATGCCCACCGATGTCGAGTGCTTCAGGTGCGTTGATGGTCGTCTTGACTCTTCAGCCACGAGGTCCAGGAGGCGTTGTCGGCAACCAGGAGCAGGATTCGGGCTGGTACACGATGTCTGTCGAGTGCTGAGGTGTCGGCGACCGGATTGGACCCAACAAGCCTTGGCAACGGCAAGTCTCGAGTGAAGATGTAGATCGTCGATGGTGCAGACCAGCAAGGTCTGTGGAACTCACCCAGCGAAGGTAAGTGAGGGCAGGCCTGGAGCAACCAGGATGCCAAGTAAGAAAAGGATTGGCCTTCGTTAAGGGCTACTAGCCAACGGGCTAGCGACCGCGAAGGAGCCTCGTGACGCCGCACGTGGAGCTGGCTTACAGGACACTCGTGGAGTGGGGGCCAGTGATCTTCGGTGCAGGTGGTGCTGGAGGCTAGGGCTACTCGGAGCCCAAAGCACGACTTCTTGGGAGACCCAGAAGAGGATGCACTTGCAAATGTGCTCGGTGTCCAGGGGTCACGGTCTCAAGTCACCCACGATAGCCACGGGCCTCAGCTTTGCTGGGGACTCAGGGTAGCCTCGGGGAAGTCTGAGAATCTACCTCTGGTGATGCGATGACTTCGGCGTCCGACGGGAGCTTCAGAAATGCGAACCGGACAGATGCTTCTTTGGTGCCTGCCAAGCAGGGAGTCACTCCTTGACCCCAAGGGAGATTCTTCAGTCCTCTAATCTTGTCGTAGAGCGTCGAAGGTCCAGGATTCAGTTTCAGAGTTTCGTCCAGGTATAATCTAAAGTCCTAAGGACTGGGTTCCTACCTTTATTCTAAAGATAGGGGTTGGACTACTCTGTGGCCCCACCTATGGGTGGGTCAGGGCAGAGGGGTGGCTACACCCCTTTCCCTTTGTCCAGTTCGCGCCAAAGCAGGGGCTGCAAGCCCCTGATCCGGTTTGAACTGGGGTATGCACAGGGACACCAAGTGTGCCCCCAGTGCAGGACTTCAAAGCACCAGAAAGTGCTCCCGCCCAGCCCCAATACACATTATCCTGTCTGGGGAGGTGGTCACACCTCCCTGGGACAGGAAACCTATTGTCCAGGCCTCCCCTGCCGGAGTTTCGTCCAGCAGCAGGAGGCCAGACTTGTGTCTGTGGCAGTAGCATCCATTTTGTGATGCCAGGGCTCTAGAAAGAAGTTACCGGACCAGGCCAGAGTTAACATGTCTCTCCCTCTAGAAGGGTGGAATGCTACCCCCGCCGCCAGGATTGGCGGGGGGTAGTATTCCAAGATGTTTGACACCAAACACGACATGTTTAGGTGCAGCCATTCCAAAGTTAGCATTTTACCGCGAGGATATAATGCGCTTAAGAGTATATGGTCAGGCTGCACTACAAACAGCATCAGAGATGGTCTCCGAACGCTGCAGAGGGGCCCTGCTCATGCAGGGGCACCCTCTCACATAGGAACCATGCACTCTGCCTTTAGGATTGATAAGGCCTGCCTTAGGAGTGACTTATAGGTTTATATGTGTGTATGTATTTCGTGATATAGGTAACCTATATCACAGTAAGAGGTGCATGCACCACCTTACCCAGGCTGCAGTAGCAGACCTGTGGTGTCAGTTTGGATGGCCTTCCAGGGGTGGCATAATACATGCTGCAGCCCCTGGCAGGCCTCTGAGGTACCTATGCCCTTGGTACATAGTATACCATATACTAGGGACTTATAAGGGCACTCCAGATCCCAATCAGTGATGTGCCTAAGGCACATGGAAACCTATTTACAGAGAAAGCAGATAGACTGGGGCCCTGAATAGCAGGATCCCAGTCCAACTAAGTCATAAACCAGCAAAACACCATAAAAAAAGTGGGGGCAACCATATAGTCAGATTCCACCTTCCTACATAACCCCCCAAACGAAAGGAGATAAGGCTAACCTTGGCCAGTTGAGCCTTCATTGACTAAGTGGTCATATAAGGAAGCACCTGCACTAGCATGGTTGCCCCCTGTCTTATGGCCCACTAAGCAATCCCTCACCCTAAGGGTATGAGAGGGTCTCCACCATGGGGAATCACTACCTGTGGTGTGCTTAGGTAAAGTACAAGGCTGGTGAGGTGTCTGAGTAGGGAAGTGAGGCCCTAGGAATGTTGGCCTCAGCTTCCTCAGATCACTGGTCACCATGTATGCCTGTCTTTCCATGACTGAGTTGCACTTTGCTCTAAGGGTCAACCTTTGGCTGCCTACAGCTGGGGGTTGGGTCCCTTTGGATGGACTACTGGAGGGACAGGGCAGGTTTGGAACCTTGAGGTCCCAGGTTTGCCCTTGCCTACCAGAGTCCTTCTGGGGGAGGTCCCTACATAAAGGCATGGGGGATCCCTCAGTGTGTAGAGGAGTTTTCACCTGGCTAGGGCTACTAGACTGGGTGCCCCTAATCTGCTGATGGGGGTTCCTCTGGACAGGGGGCCCTGGGGGTCCACTGACCTCCCTGACCTCTGCAGCCCTGGGCTGGCTGAGGCAGGGTAGAGAGGGGCAGGTTACCTGCTCCAGACTGGGTACCACCTTGGAAGGGTCCTCTGCCATCAGGGGGTGGTCAGGCCAGGCCTGACTACCTCTGTGGCAGTTCCTTCACTAGGGGTAGGGTCAGTTCCCTGAGGAGGCTGACCCTTACCTACTGTCTGGGGGAAGAAGACTTTTCTTCAACCCTTGTGCTCTCTTTGGGGGAGAGTGGGCCATTCTTTCAGGCTCCATCTCTCCAAATTCTTGGGCTGGGGCTGTGGCCATCACAGCCCCACTAACCTTTACAGGGACGCCCAACATCCTAAGATGGGTTTGGTGTTCAACTTCAGCCCAGGCTGAAATTTCCAAATCATTGCCCATCAGGCAATCTACAGGTAAGGTGGGGGACACTGCCACTCTCTTTGGGCCTGTGACCCCCTCCCAGCTGAGATTGACTATGGCCATGGGGTGATCTGTTCTGACACCATCAATGTTGGTCACCTGGTACTTAAACTCAGGTAAAAACTGGTGAGGGGGACTAGTTTCCCTGCCACCATGGTGACACTAGCCCCTGTGTCCCTAAATGCCACAGCTTTCTGACCATTAATTATTGGCTCCAATCTGTACCTGCCCAACGCTGTGGGACCCATGGTAAAGGTGGCAAATCCTATACCACCATCAGAGTCAGAGGAGTCTGTTGAGGGTCCCTGTCTAAACTAGGGCTCACCTCTGTTCCTCTTGCAAAAGCACCCAACTTTTTGGGTGCACTACTCCCAACTGGAGGATTACTACTGGTAGTACCAGGAGGGGTGGTAGTAGTTGTGGGAGGAACATTTTCTTTATTGCCAATCCTGGGGCAACTGGGATCAGTTTTCCAGTGCCCAGGCTTTTACAGACATGGCAATAGGGTTTCTTTTCAGGAGAGGAAGGAGTTTGGGACCCACCCCCAGAAGAGGAATTTTGGGGCCCTGTAGGGGACTTATCCTTAGATTTATCCCCACCTTTCTCTTGGGACTTAGTAGAATCTTTCTTCTGGTCACCACCCTGATTTCTAGTTTTTACTCTGGTTCTGACCCATTTGTCTGCCTTCTTTCCCAATTCTTGGGGAGAGGTCAGATCAGAGTCCACCAGATACTGGTGCAAAAGCTGGTTTTGACAATTATTAAGGATCTGCTCCCTCATAATCAAATTGTACAATCCTAAAAAGTCATGCACTTTGTTGCCATGTATCCAACCTTCCAGAGCCTTTGTAGCACAATCTACAAAATCAACCCAGTCTTGAGTCTGAGCTTTTGGGTGTCTCTGAACTTCAACCTATACTGTTCAGTGGTTAGGCCAAACCCATCTATCAGAGCACTCTTCAAGACTGTGTAATTGTCAGCATCCTCTTCTCTTACAGTGAGGAGCTTGTCTCTACCTTTGTCTGCAAAGGAGAGCCACAAGATTGCTGCCCACTGCCTCTGGGGGACCTTCTGAACTTTACAGGCCCTCTCCAGTGCAGTTATCCATTTGTGGATGTCATCCCCACTCTGGTAGGGAGGGACAATCTTGTTTAGGTTTCTATGGTCATAAGACCTTTCCCTATCTCTAGGGATATTGCTGCCACCATGGGACTCTAGTCCCAACTTTCTTCTCTCTCTAAGGAGATCTAGGGATTCCCTATCTAAAGCCAATTGCTTTTTCTGATTTCCAGCTGAGTTTCCTCATACTGGACCAGTCTGGTTCTCCTCTCATGAGAGGATTCCCTCCTGTGAGAAGAGACAGAGCTCCCTATAGAGGTGCCAGAGTGGTTAGACTCCTGAGAAGGAGATCTAGACTTCCTGGGCACACTCTTAATCCTTCCTGGGGGACAAAGAGGGCATCATCTTGATCATCCTCATCATCATCCACAGGAGGGATTGGGTTATCCAGGTCAGGGTCATTGTCACCCTCCTGGCCAGTTTCAGAGGGGGGCTGGGGGTATTGGTACCCCTGGCCTCGTCCTCTTCTTCTGCCCCACCCTCAGCTCCTACCCCTTCAGTCCCTACAGGCTTACTAAGGTCATAAGCCACCAACAACTCCTTGAGGTGTTGGGTGGTGAGGGCTTTGGCCTGTCCTTATTTTCTCAAGTTACATAAAGCTCTCAATTCCAAGAATGGGAGTGTATCATACTTGGAGGGTGGAAGCTCAATGGCTTCCTGCAAGGATTCTTTGGATCCTGCCCTTAAAGACATTACTAGTGTGGTGTGGTGTATGCACTACCTACTCTAGTGTGGCCTACTAAACTCTCTTGAGTTGTAGAAAGGGTTGTGCTATCCCTTAACACACAACTCTAAGTTCAGTAGAACTTACTGTATTCTAAGCTTAAATTATATGTACCTTAGGTACCTTTAGTGGTTTTCAGTTGATCAATTCAATTGAGATTATCTGGTAAAACAATAGCAAGCTGGAATCCCACACGCTGCACACCAATGTGAGAAGTTGGCCTGGCATATGCTGTCCACTAATTATAGTGGGCACCTTGCACCAGTCCAAACAACCCCTTATTGGAGATAGGTTAAAGACAACCTTATTGAAAGCTATCCTAGTGGTAGCTATGGAGAGCAGCCTTCAGGCTAAGTCTTGAAGGAATGTAAAGCAGCTTGTTTTACCAGTCTATAATCTCTTGAGTGACCAAATGAAAGAGCACCACACCAGGTATATATTCAAAATATATGTATTTATTGCTAAACACACCCCTCTAGTCTCTTTATGAGGCTAGAGTTCGAAAATACATAAGTTATAAGATATTAAATCACAGTAATAGCACAAATACACGTTTGGGCCCTAGGGGCGTACCAAACCATATACCAATAAAGTGGTATGCGAACCACGACTGAACTAGACACTAGGCCTAGAGCCTCTAGAAGTGCTTGGACCACAAGGAACCACCCAAGGTAGTGACACAGGGGACCCACGGGAGACGCGTGCAGTGTAAATACACAACCGCGATACGCCGTTAACTTCTATGGAGAAAGTCGGGATCGGGAAAATAGAGGAAAGGGACACTTAAAAGAGGACTAGGACAAAACCCTTTGAGATCTAGGACTTTGAAGAGTCTCTACCCACGGGAGCACCGGAGTACTCGTGTTACCTCACCCAGGGAAGCCGGGTGCATAGGTGCCTTTCGGGGTCGGGTTTCGTCGTCGATTCGAATGGCGATCTGCTGCAAAGTGCTGCTGGCGGCCAAGAGAAAAGTGTCCGGGTGGATCCAAGAGTGGATCGGAGTTCTGGTGAACCTGAAAGCAGAGGGGACAGAGTCTGGGTCACTAGCCAGTGACCAGGAAGGCGATGGACAGATGCCCACCGATGTCGAGTGCTTCAGGTGCGTTGACGGTCGTCTTGACTCTTCAGCCACGAGGTCCAGGAGGCGTTGTCGGCGACCAGGAGCAGGATTCGGGCTGGTACACGATGTCTGTCGAGTGCTGAGGTGTCGGCGACCGGATTGGACCCAACAAGCCTTGGCAACGGCAAGTCTCGAGTGAAGATGTAGATCGTCGATGGTGCAGACCAGCAAGGTCTGTGGAACTCACCCAGCGAGGGTAAGTGAGGGCAGGCCTGGAGCAACCAGGATGCCAAGGAAGAAAAGGATTGGCCTTCGTTAAGGGCTACTAGCCAACGGGCTAGCGACCGCGAAGGAGCCTCGTGACGCGGCACGTGGAGCTGGCTTACAGGACACTGGTAGGCCTCTGAGGTACCTATGCCCTGGGTACATAGTATACCATATACTAGGGACTTATAAGGGCACTCCAGATTCCAATCAGAGATGTGCCTAAGGCACATGGAAACCATTTTATAGAGGAAGCAGATGGACTGGGGCCCTGAATAGCAGGATCCCAGTCCAACTAAGTCATAAACCAGCAAAACACCAGGAAAAAAAGTGGGGGCAACCATATAGTCAGATTCCACCTTCCTACAATACCATAGACAATATTGAAATTGGAATGTCGTGACTGGCAATGTAATATGGCCATGGAATAACCATTCTGTGGGAGGTGGCTCAGCCACTGTAAAAGGTAATTGGTCCAAGTTTTCAATGTGCAGCATTGTATATTTTGCATCTCTTCGTGCCATAGTTGTCTGTCTTTCTGTCAGATTGTACGCAGAAAACAGAGACGTACTGTTGATATCCACCAGGGCTCGCGACCAGAGTGCAATGAGTGTAGAGTTCAGCTTAATAATAGAATGGACCGCAATTGCGATTGCCCATGCTGATGAATAGACAAATCCTGTTCTATTATATCTATCGCAGAAGACACAATGTTGCCCAGTGAATAAATCCTGGAGGTTAGTGTGGTCATACCATTGTCAATCACTGCCAAAGCCTATTCTAGATTAACCTTGTCAATCTCACGCAATCTCTCTGTAGTCTCCTGTTGCGAGATTTTCCATACTTCGTAATAAATAGCATATAAGATGTGCTTCTGACGTGGTTTCTGGAGACCTAATAAAAAATCCCTAAGACCCATGTCATCTGAGAGTAAGGACAAGTGTTGTTTCACCTGGGACAGTGTTGAGGTTTTTAGTCACGACAGGCACAACTACCTAACACTGTAAGATGTCACCACCCCCTGAGTGTTCTCATTGTATGTAACGTTGGTAAAGCCTATGGATACTAAACCCTTCGGTGGTACCCCTGAATCTTGACTGACACCAATTTGTGTCGATAGGCCAAACCAACCATCCCTTCCAATTGGAGTCTGATGAATTGTGTGAACCATCATGTAGAATGTCATTCAGTGTATCCTCACTATGTTGTGTGTAATTTTGCCATTCTTCAAAGTGTGTAGGTGAGGAAATCTGAGGTGTGTTCTAGTCCTTAATCTTGGCTACCCCAAGACAGGAAGTCTGTTGCACAGTGTCGTTCAGGAAGATAATTTGCTGTGGAATGAGACATGCTCTAAATAAGGCCTCAGTTCCCTGAAGATGCCAATCGTTAGTCCCCCAGACCGATGTTGTGTCTATGGTGTCCCTCCAAAAGTCGAAACCCTGTAAAGACAGCTAGGAAATAAAGCAAGCAGAGTATATCTGTTTTGTGTTGTGAGTATATATTTTTTTGCAGGTGTAGGCGCAACCTTATAATAATAAGATGTTGGGTCTGAAGTGTTAAACCCAGAAAAAAAGGCAAACTTCTGTGCAAACGTTTGTGAACTACCTTTCGGTGGTGTTGGGCAATGTTCCCATTGATGGTAAGTGAAAACATTACGTGGGATACTTGCTTTGTGCAAGAAATGATGACCATAGTGTTGGTAACAATAGATGGTGTCAAAATCAATTGTATGAACAGACAATTCATTACTAGAGAATGAAGCAGATTGTTCTAAATCAGACAGCATAGTATTTACAGTTTCAAAGTCCCAATCATCAGAGAAAGTACTGGAGGGGATGATATCGTTCAAAGAAATTTTAAACAGGTGTGGTATTTTTAGAAGTTCTGTAGGACCATATACATCGTTTGCAACCCTATGCCAAACTATTCCTTCAGGAACCAGAACTGCTGTAATGTTCACAAAGGACAGGTCTCTTTGTTCACGATGAGATGATGTATGTGGTTTCAGGACCAAGTTCACATGTTGTACTGGGGAGCATTCTGGGAGATAGTGTCCATTCAGGAGCAGGAAAAAGACAGTCACTACACCAATCCAAGGACTAGGAAAAGTAGACCAATTGCAATCCAGAGCTCTAGCCAGGGAGAAACAAAGTAAGTCTTTTTCAGCCAAAGGTAGAGATCATAAATTTTTTCTTTGTGGGAAACAGAAGCTGGCGGTAACTCAGGTTCACCCGGATCCAAAGAAAAGGTTTCAAAATCGATGAAGTAGCAAGACGCTGTTTGATCTATCTTTGGTAGCTCAGCAGGCTTTGTTAAACTGGCAGATGACTCGTGTTGAGACATATTCACATAGATGTCGGAGTTAGGCCAAATTGAGATCTGTGTTTAAGTTGTATTTTGTTGCTGATCAGTTTCAACAGGCACAAGTTCCATTCCATTGCTGATAGCTCCTTTACTTCGTAGAGTAGAATCCTCAAACGATATTAGTCTTTCTGTCTGAACTTCCTGTATGGTAGCGAGAGGAGATCGAGGGCTACCCAGGAGCTCAAGCGGCCTGCTATTCAGTATCGGCCACATAGTGTGGTTTGATCAGATCAATGGAGACAAATCTCTTTTCTTTTTTGCCGGCAAGAGGCGGAAGAAGTACTGTTCCTGTTTCTTCGCCACCCAGGACAGGTACAGGTGCTCTATAAGATGGCCCAAGTTAATTTTTTTATACAATTTTGTCTCTGACCAGGTCCGCAATCTTCGGGGCCTAGGCAGGTCTTGCCGGAACAGCTTTCACTTTCCCAGTGGCCGTGCGTTTTACTTGGACGTTGCTTTGTAATGCCCGGAATTCTTTGAGTTCTTGTAAAACTGCCAAACGATCATTGATGTCAAATGCTTTTTCATCCGGCACTGTGCGGCCACAATTGAAGTTGGGTACCCACATTCTAGTCCCAAACAGGACCTCATATGGAGTACGGCCTCCTAGGGAACTTCTTGGCATGTTATTAAGAGCCCTCAGGACCCCATATAGGTGATTGACCCAACTGCCACCCGAGACTAATACCCTTGCTGTTAAGGATTGTTTTAAGCCCCGGTTTTTCCTCCCCACAATTGAATTTCCCTCTGGATGATACGGAGAGGAGTACCGCAAGACCACACCCAAACTTCCCATGGCTTCTTTGTAAGCCCGAGAGATGAAAGCAGGGCTGCGGTCAGAATGTAATAAGCCAATTCCGTATGTCCCTATAAAGACTCGTAAATCCTTTATAACAGTTAGAGCATCAGCCGAGCGCTGGGGCCAAACCCACAAGAATCTAAAGCATGAATCCACTGCCACCAAGATGTACTTGTAAGCCCCGTCAGATTGTAAGGGGCCGCAGTGGTCCAAATAGACACATGCGAGAGGTCTGTCTGATATCAGTAGTGGTGTTTGTGGCGGACGTGCTACGGTGGAGCTCTTTATCTGCTGACAAATGTTGACTTTAAGGACAAAGCCTTTAGTCTGCTTCTTAAGACCTGGCCACCAGTAACACTGTTTCAGAAGAGAAACTGTTGCAGTAATACCTGCGTGAGCTGAACCCAGACCCTCCTGTGCAGCTAGATTTTAACCTAATCTGCGATCCATGTTTGGTATTACTCTGTACCACACTCCTGGACTTTGAGCATACAGAAATATTTTGTGCGTCTAACTTGTAGGAGCACTTGAGTGGAAAACATTTTGGTAAGGCTGAGCTGTTATTACACGTAGTGTTGGCAGCTACCATTATCTGTACCTCTATTCTTGTGCTAATTCTCACTGTTTCCTTGGCAGGGTTCATCAGCCAATGAATTCCCTTCAACGTGCACGCCAACACGCTGATGACTCAGCGTATGAACCACGTGAGCCCATGGCAAGCCTTTTTTCAGCTCTGCCACTTGTTCCCAAAGTATGTAATGCTTTATTGTGCAACCTTTGGAATCTCTAAACCCATTCTGGCCCCAATAGTGAAGATATTCGTTGTATGACTGGACACAGTAAAATGAATCGCACACAATAAGTGTGGGGAATTCCCGATCTGTATTTTTTAGTGCCAGTATCAGGGCTTTTAGTTCTGCCAGCTGTGTCGTGCAATCTCCTAGAGATTGTGTCTGCATATTGCTAGGACGGAACTTGCCGTCCCGCATACGTCCCTTCACAATCACACATGCCGCGCTGTATTGCTGTTTACTTCCTATGGCCAGCTGGGCAGATCTGTCAGTGTACATTATGTGTTCATACTGATCTAGAGACATTATTTCATTCAGGAGAGGATATTCTTGTTCGTACTGCAGGAATGCTTGCGTTTTTAATGTAGAATCAAATTTGTAGTCTACATCTGTTGCAGTGAGAGAATTAGCCCATTGTATCCATCGCGTATGCAGTGCTTTCGCGTTTGGAATGTTTGCCTTTATAACAGCCTCTAAGATTGGTACTGGAGTCACGACAATTATGCGTTTCCCCTGAGCTAGTGCTATTTCTCTCACTACAGCAGTCTGTACTGCTGTCAGTATTTTTTCTGTTGATGCAAAACGCATTTCAGCATTTGTATACAAATGGGATTTGTATGCAATGGGTACAGTTTAACCTTCATTGAAGGTGTGGTAAGTTTACCCGGATTGACCTGCGACTACACGGATCATCAAATTCATGGTGTTTACACATGTGTATTAGTGCTTAGAAGCTATCATGTCAGCTTGTAAGGAACGGAGAATTTCTGTGTGTTCCTGCGTCCAATGTTGAACTGAAAAATCAGATCTTATTAAGCCGTAGAAAGGTTTTACTTTTTCTGCGTGATCCAAAATGTATGTTCTGCCAAAATTTAGGAATCCTAAAATGGATTGTAAATTTTTCAGAGTCTTTGGAGGTTGGAGCAGCGCATATTTTCTAAAAAACTAGCTAGTAGGCTTTTCCCTTCACTTGAGAGCTCATATCCTAAAAATAGGACATTGTGGTGGGCATTTTTTAAATTTTTTTAAAGTTAAACTTGTAGCCCTCAGAGCAAATCCCAGAATTATGTTGTTCACCCTGTTCAAATGATCCAGTAGTTCATCGTCCATTAGATAAATAACATCTACATAGGACAATGTCTCTTCATTAAAATTTTGAAGTAACTCCGATACTCAAGCTGAGAACAACCCGGGGCTATTCTTATACCCTTGGAGCACTCTACAGAATTGGCTTTGAGAGTCCAGGGCTGAAAATGCTGTCAAATATCTGCTTTCAGGAGCTATATTTTGGCGAAAGTATCCATTTGAGACATCTAGTGTTGTTTTGTATTTCTTCTGCACAATGTTATTCATCAATGCAGCACTGTGTGCATTTTGTACTGCAAATGTTTTCGTGCGTGTGTTCAAATGCCTGTAGTCTAAAACTATACAGTATGAATTGTCTGCTTTCATTACAGGAAACAAAGGATTATTCATGGAAGATGTGCAATTCTCAATCACACCTTGGTATTCAAGTTGATCTAAGATCTCCCTGACTTGTTTCTTTGCATCACGGTTAATAGGGTACTGCCTCTGTGGAGTTGGAGTCGTTTTTAATGGAATTTCACGGTGAAGTGACCCAGCATCCCACCCTACATGATTGCGGTATAATGCCTACCGCCTACTCCTGCGCCTATGTGTGTTTTAGTGATTCTGGAACGAGGTCGGAGAATGCTGGTAATATTACTGCTTCTCCTTTTGGTCAGTCCATAACAAACTCAGGTGGCCAATCTTTTTCAGCCAAAAGGACATCGTATCCAAAAGTCAGACTCTCCCAAAAGTGACCTTTCCCTTTCCTTGGTATGTCCCCCTCCATTTGGAGTTTTATTTCATGTAATTTAACTGATGTGGGACGCTTACCCTTATATCAGGTGTTTCCACTGTGATATGTTCATTCAACGCTGCTGTCACCAGATATTCCATCAGGTTCTGGCGAGCTATTGTTACTTCTGCTGCACTGTCTAGGATCGTCAGAGCCCATTCCCCATTCAGTAGTTGAGTCCTCAGTAGCCTGGGCATTTCTTATTTTAAGGCCGACTACCTTCTTCTTTTTAAATTGAGGTTTACTTTTGGGTCTATCTTCTTGTTTGATTATGTAGTCTGAAGTGCAATATGTGTCTCTTGGCTTGAATCACTCTTCTGATCTGTGTTCTGACCGTCCTTCCCTCTTGGAGTTTTTGGATGAACCCTGAAAGGAATGAGAGGAACATGTATCAGTATCCTGATACCTGTCAGGTTTCTTAATATTGTCAAGGTTTCTAAGGTTATATTTCCTGTCAGAGGGTTCCTGTTGAGGAGAGCCACCCTGTGATTGTGATGCATTCTGCTTGTTTTTTGATTGTTTATTATCCCATTTCATTTTAGAAGAATCAGGTGCTTGCTTTGAGTTGTCCTTTTCAGGATTACCCATTAATTGTGGTTTCACAAGTCTAGTTCCCAAATTATCTCTACCAAGCAAAGCATAGATCTCTTTGATAATTTTAGGTAATTCCTGCTCCTGTTGTGCAGGAGTGCATTCCCTCAGGCATTGGCGTATAGCCAACGCTGCTGCCTCCCCTTTTATGTTTGCCAACATAATTGTGGATACCTGTGAAAAAGTGCCTATTAATTTCATCCCTAAGTCCAGGGCAGGTTCTGCCCCGTATTCGTTCTGTATTTGTTTCAATACTTCTGGTATTACTGCTATTGGGGGGTAACATGAGTTCTGGTATAAACTGCAGCGAAAACTGTACCCAAAGTGGTACAATCCTCTGTCGTGGGAACTATCCCCATTGGCAAGCAGATTGTCAGTATTCTGTGTTTTTCTTGCGGGCCTGTGTGTGGAAACACAGCCTCAAGCTGCACTATTTTCTGTGCTCATGTTTAGCGGGCATTATTCCCATAAGCGCGTTCAGCGTTTGTGGGGTGATTTTTGTTGCAGTCCCTTGTAGTTGACCTGTTTGAGGGACCCTTGTAGGTTGAAGTGTGAGTGTTCTTTGTGAAGTGGACGTAAGTCTGCTGCTGGTAATATATCTATCTCTGGAAGCGGTGTGTAAGCAGCTAGAACTGGCCAAGTCGCTCCATCTCTGCTGAGTCTCACTTTTTCTGTGATATGTGGGAGGGTGCCTTTAAACCAATTGATATGCTCTTGGTAAGTTAACAGGACTTCTATGTCCTTTATGGAGACTATTCATCTGGTATTTCATCCGGGGTGTAAGAATGAAGGGCAGCGGGAGCAATTTCAGTACCGGACAGCCAGACACCGGCTAGAAAACGGCAGCGAACCGGAGCAGGGGCTGCGTGACCGCCGCCAACAGCAGAAAGTCTGATCTCCTAACGCGAGCGACCCCCTCACATTTAAGAGGCCAGCCTGAGGGGCAGAAACTGCACAAATGAAATGGGGGGGGATCTGGGGGCTGAAATAAACAGCGGGGGACCGATTGCGGCTTGCCTGACTCCAATATGGCACCCAGAAGAGACTTGCCTGACCTAAATATGGCGCCCGCCATACACCAAAGCAGCAGGCAGAACTGAACCTGGCTGCCCCTTCGGGTTCCTACATTCAGGATTACTGGAGGGGGGAGGGGGTGTTGGTGAGCGGGAGCTTTAAGATCGCCATACCCCAACGGAAAGAGTGGATACCTGCCTTGACCTTCGCAGGTGCGGATCCTAGTCCTTAGAATTGGGGAGGGGCACAAGCTTATCCCTTTTTGAAATAGTAGGTATTTTCCTCCAGAAAGTGGTGAAATGACTAGTAGGAGGGAAAAATGCAGGCGAAGCGACACGATTAAAAAGTGCGGGCTCCTCCATACGCGGAGAGAAGAGGTGAAGGAATTGCTTCCACCTCTCCTCTCACCACTCTTGACCGGGGGGCGAGATGGAGGACTTTGCGGACGGCGCTGCCCAGTAACACCAGGACCGGTGTTTTCCATTGGAACTATGTCGAGGCCTACTGGGCGGATATCATAACTGCTTTTTACTTACTGCGGAGCCCGAGCAACCTTGGCCGATGCCCGGTGGAGCTGTCCTATGCAGCTATAGAGGAGTCTGGCTCTGGTGCAACCCCTCAGCCGTCACCTACCCAGCCGGACATTTGACATTGTTTTTCTGCGTCTCTGTTAGAAATGGGATCTCTGGTTGGCTAAGGCTTGCGCCAAAGCCAGGCAGAGACCACCACTCTAGTCAGGGCGAGGGAGTTACACGCCAAATATAACCCCTGCTCACCCCCTTGGTAGCTTGGCACGAGCAGTCAGGCTTATCCCGGAGGCAATGTGTAAAGCGTTTGCGCAACGCACCCACAGCAACAACATACTAGGCACACCACAAAAAGGAACTCCACACAAGGTTATATATAAAAATAGCCTTTGTATTATCATAAAACACATTAGAATAGTACTCACATAATATACATCGTGCCACCTGGCACGGGGTCATATTTACAAGGGATTATTTACACCTGACAGGGCCAACTGGACCACTGTCAGAACCAGCACAAAGCGAACTTAGTATATGTAGTACTTATAATAAATGTAGAACACATCATAAACGTACAACCAGTAATCACTGGTAACCACTGTACTTAGCATCAGCCTGTAACATAAACCACATTATGCACAGCATCACATTAGGCGCGAATTACATTCTGCGCCAACCTCACCAGCATAAATACATTATGCAATCCTCTCATAAGTCTAAACACATTAGACCCTAACCTCCTAAGTATAACTCACATTAGGGGCGTAAAGCACAGTAGAGAATAACTCACAACCTAAACGCATTAGGTAATAATAAAATCACAAGCATAAACACATTATGCAAAACCTCATAATCATGACAGTACATTAGAGGCATAAAACAGGGTGCGTAAACCATAATACCTGAATCACATTTCCTAGCACCACCATATCACGTTAGCCCATACCTCACAGTAGACCTTAGCAGAGGCATAAATCACATTAGGGCCTGGCGCCCTATAAATCTAACAGTCCCCCTGGCCAACTGGCCATCTCTAAGGGGCTCAAAGGCCCTGTGTCCAGAATGTCAGGGCGCGCTGCCAAAGCAGCGAAAGTCAAGGGTGAGCAACTGCGCAAACCTAAACGTAGCAGCTGCCCACTACTTGCTGGGCAGCTGGGAAAGATAGGGGGCCAAAGAGTGCGTTCCACTCCTACTTCTAAGCATGCCCCCAAAGCACTGTGGCCTAAACGCTGCAGCTGCCCACTCCTTGCTGGGCAGCTGGGAATCACGTGACGGCCTGGCACCTCTGTGCCTCCGGTCCCACTCAGGGACTCTGAATTAATTGTGCCCAAGGGTTGCAGCTGCCCTCTGTCAAGCGGGGCAGCTGTAAAAACATGGCCAAACGGGAGGGGCACAGGCTCCTCTGGACCCCCACGGGGGCCCTAAACAAATATGGCCACGTTGCAGCTGCCCACTGCGAACGGGGCAGCTGGGGTTGACACGGGAGGGGCCCTGGCACATCTGTGCCCTCGGGGCCCCACTGTGCCTTTCAATAACATTGGCCCCTACGTTGGAGCGACCCGCTGCCAGGTGGGGCCGCTCGTATGTGGTGCCTCGCACCGGCACCAACAAAGGCTGGCACTCGCAGTGCCTGGGGGGAGCAACACTGTGCCTCACAAGACGCCATCACTCGGGTGAAGCCCCTACTCACCGGTCTTCTCTTCACTGCGGCTGCATCAGGAGAGCTCCTGTCTCCTCTCTGCCCTCGGGACCAGTGCTGCTCCCTGCTTCCCTTCACCCGGGCCCCCTCCTGGGACCTGGGACTTCTCGGTGGAGCCGGCGAGGCTCCGGGAGCATTTCTCTCGTGGCGCGGGGCTTCCCTCCATTCCTGGGAGCCCTGCGCTGCCGTCGTCGGCCTCGGCTGACTTTACTGTTCACCCGGGCCCCCTCCTGGGACCCGGGACTTGGATGCGGAGCCCGCGAGGCTCCAGCCGTCTTCCCAGCATGTCCCAGTGCGGGGTGGGCTCCCGCCGGACTTCCTGCTTCCGGCCTCAGCTTCCCATGCTGGCCCCGCCCACAACCAGGCAACAGTGCCTGTCTTCCGGGTCGCGCTCGGCCGCGGCCCAGCAGTTTCCTTCAGCTTTTCGGCTGCGATGCGGGGTGGGCACCCGCCATAATAAAATAACACACCACATGCGGGGTGGGCACCCGCCAACACAACGGCCATGCGGGGTGGGCACCTGCCATCAGAAATAAGCATAAAGCGGGGTGGGCTCCCGCTCGGCATCGCAATGCGGGGTGGGCTCCCGCCGAATAAGGCACCAACTGCGGGGGAATCCCTCCCTCTCCTCCTGCAGCGCAGCGCTGCAATGCCCACACTCTCTTGGCAACAAGTAGGATATAGCGCTCACGAGGCGCTAGCTGCAGCAATAAATCTTCTAGGCCCAGTAAATTAAAAAGCGCTCACAGGGCGCTAAGAATGCCGCAAAGGTCCTGGGTCCTGGAGGATGCCAGGAAAAGCAGAAGAGTCCCAAGAAGCCAGTCCTTTGATGAAGGGGCATCAAGGGGCAATGCAGGGCCCAGGGAGGCAAGCCCTCAAGGCAGCCCCCCCTGGGCCCCAGCAGCAGCACGCCCTGCAGGATTCAGGAACAACCACAGAACTGAACACTGAACAACTTTCATGAGGTCACAGCCCCTATATTTATATTAACATTTTCCTTTGTGCAAAGGTGCAGGGCTGGGGGAAAACCAGACACAACTGGTTTGGGGGAGCTTTGGAGCACTTTGTTTTGCTCAGCTCCTCTCTCCTTTCACAGGACAGGCTAGGGACATCAGACGCACCACAGGGGGTGGAGCCAGCATTGTGGAGGGAAGGCACAGCCCTATTCAGGTCCCGGGTGCAACTCCTCCCTCCCATCTAGATGCAGATCTCCCTATTCAGCCCTGCGCTGACTCACCCTGCCCCTCCTGGAGCCACACACACCTCCCAGCCCCTGTCACTCACAAGCCAGACATGCAATTCACATCAGGCAGGCAGACACAGAGCACACATAAATGCCAACTTCTAAAAGTGGCATTTCTACACCAGTCACAATAAATCTGCGCACACCATTGCGCAGCATTTATTCTCACGAGTTCGCACATACTAAACTCGCCCCTGCACTCCTCTCACACCAGGAATTACCATGGACACACATATCCCCCATGCATTCCAATGGGAGGGCAGGACAATCTCACCACACGCACTCAGCGCGCACGCACTTTACACTGGCCCACAGTGCTAAAGTGCCCAGAGACTTAAAACTACTGACATACAAGGCAAAAAGTTTAGGGGTGAACCGGCCAAAAAGTGCCAAGTCCAACACAACCCCCTTCCAGCCAAAACGCAGGGCAGACCAATCACCACCGTGATGGGCTTCCCTGCTTGGGGCGATAGAACACGGACGAGGGCCCGCACTGCAGGGACACCCTCCGGTCTTCTCTTCACTGCGGCTGCATCAGGAGAGCTCCTGTCTCCTCTCTGCCCTCGGGACCAGTGCTGCTCCCTGCTTCCCTTCACCCGGGCCCCTCCTGGGACCTGGGACTTCTCGGTGGAGCCGGCGAGGCTCTGGGAGCATTTCTCTCGTGGCGCGGGGCTTCCCTCCATTCCTGGGAGCCCTGCGCTGCCGTCGTCGGCCTCGGCTGACTTTACTGTTCACCCGGGCCCCCTCCTGGGACCCGGGACTTGGATGCGGAGCCCGCGAGGCTCCAGCCTTCTTCCCAGCATGTCCCAGTGCGGGGTGGGCTCCCAGCCGGACTTCCTGCTTCCGGCCTCAGCTTCCCATGCTGGCCCCGCCCACAACCAAGCAACAGTGCCTGTCTTCCGGGTCGCGCTCGGCCACGGCCCGGCAGTTTCCTTCGGCTTTTCGGCTGCGATGCGGAGTGGGCACCTGCCATAATAAAATAACACACCACATGCGGGGTGGGTACCCGCCAACACAACGGCCATCCGGGGTGGGCACCTGCCATCAGAAATAAGCATAAAGCGGGGTGGGCTCCCGCTCGGCATCGCAATGCGGGGTGGGCTCCCGCCGAATAAGGCACCAACTGCGGGGGAATCCCTACGCTGGGAATTCCCTCCCTCTCCTCCTGCAGCGCAGCGCTGCAATGCCCACACTCTCTTGGCAACAAGTAGGATATAGCGCTCACGAGGCGCTAGCTGCAGCAATAAATCTTGTAGGCCCAGTAAATTAAAAAGCGCTCACAGGGCGCTAAGAATGCCGCAAAGGTCCTGGGTCCTGGAGGATGCCAGGAAAAGCAGAAGAGTCCCAAGAAGCCAGTCCTTTGATGAAGGGGCATCAAGGGGCAATGCAGGGCCCAGGGAGGCAAGCCCTCATGGCAGCCCCCCCTGGGCCCCAGCAGCAGCACGCCCCGCAGGATTCAGGAACAACCACAGAACTGAACACTGAACAACTTTCATGGGGTCACAGCCCCTATATTTATATTAACATTTTCCTTTGTGCAAAGGTGCAGGGCTGGGGGAAAACCAGACGCAACTGGTTTGGGGGAGCTTTGGAGCACTTAGTTTTGCTCAGCTCCTCTCTCCTTTCACAGGACAGGCTAGGGACATCAGACGCACCACAGGTGGTGGAGCCAGCATTGTGGAGGGAAGGCACAGCCCTATTCAGGTCCCAGGTGCAACTCCTCCCTCCCATCTAGATGCAGATCTCCCTATTCAGCCCTGCGCTGACTCACCCTGCCCCTCCTGGAGCCACACACACCTCCCAGCCCCTGTCACTCACAAGCCAGACATGCAATTCACATCAGGCAGGCAGACACAGAGCACACATAAATGCCAACTTCTAAAAGTGGCATTTCTACACCAGTCACAATAAATCTGCGCACACCATTGCGCAGCATTTATTCTCACGAGATCGCACATACTAAACTCGCCCCTGCACTCCTCTCACACCAGGAATTACCATGGACACACATATCCCCCATGCATTCCTATGGGAGGGCAGGACAATCTCACCACACGCACTCAGCGCGCACGCACTTTACACTGGCCCACAGTGCTAAAGTGCCCAGAGACTTAAAACTACTGACATACAAGGCAAAAAGTTTAGGGGTGAACCGGCCAAAAAGGGCCAAGTCCAACAGTCTCCCTCCTGTTTCCTTCCCTCCCCCACCTCCTCCCAGCTCCACCAGCCCATCTCTGGACTCTAGACTTTTGGTCCCTTCCTGAACACGTAACACGATGTTTCCTTATGTTAGCGCTAGACCTAGTTTTTTGGCCCATGCCCGGTGGAGCTACCTGATAGCTATAGAAGAGATGGCCCCCTTGGCCGTCACCTACCCAGCCGAACTTTGGGCAGACTTTCCTTCGTCTCGCCTTCGCATTCTCCCTCCCACCCCTTTACCCTACCCCTTTCCCCTCTATGCTCCACTTTCTCGTCCCCTTCTTAATGTTCTTCCGTTGAGACCTAGCTATCTGGCCGATGCCCGGTGGAGCTACCTGATAGCTATAGAGGAGATGGGCTGTGGACTTTCCCCTCGGCCGTCACCTACCCAGCCGGACTTTGGGCAGACTCGCCCTCGTCTCTCCATCCTATTTACCTCCTACCCCTTTACCCTACCCCCTCTCCCTTCTAAGCTCCTTTTTTTCTTGTCTTTACGCGCTTGAAATGTTTTTCTAGTAACTGATGTAACTGGTAGCTGATGTAATTTTGTAACTTTGTGGAACCTTATGTAAAGCGCTCTGATACCTCCGGGTCTAGCCAGCGCTATATAAAACTCAAATAAATAAATAAAAATAAATGAAACCTATTTGTGCGTGCATCTGCAGGTGTAAATATCACCCAAAAATAGAACATCTCTGTTCTGAATGCCTCGTGTGCCTCAGTCACGAAGGTAACGGTCCCGCCTAAAGCTGAAAGTCCAAAATTCTGTGAAATGTTTATAGCACCTTCCTGTTCAGCTTCCTCCCTACTAGCACTACTAGCACCACTGGTAGCACTATCACCTGTGTCTGACCTCTGAGACATTATGGGTGGAATCTCTACGGAAAAAGAAATAAGGTTTTGCACAATGTGGGGAACTATAATCCTTCAAGCTTCAATATACCTACAGCCAATACATAGGGTATACCACGTCAGGGGTGGCTGATTTTCCCTCCCAACTCCAGACATCTCTGGGTAAATGTGAGTAGGGATCTCTGAGAAAGCACGACTGAACTATTCAGATTTGACTGTTACATAAGAACCTAACCAACGTTGGTGGTGCAATGTCATGTAGTTCTTACAAATCTATATAGGATCTGCGCGTTTAGACAACATAAACTAAGGTATTGGTGTTCTGACTGCTTCCAGACACCCCCAAAGGAAATGTTAGTCTGTAGACCAGCTAGCTCACAGTGCCACTATAAGCCCACCAAACTTACCAAGGAGTGAATAGTTTCTGGCAACTATCGAACATGACAACCCTGACCCCTCAGGGATCGTGGAAACAGTACAGTACTTTTCGCTCAGTCACTCGTGCTCACTTTGTCTCACAGAGATACATAGAATAAAAGGTGGGGACGTTTTCAATAACTATTTATTGAACCAGCATCATTCTAGTATAAAATATGTTTGCTACAACAACCATTAGACAGAAACAGATATATGTGATTACGAGCACCAACAGAGTAAATAAAAGGTAGAATTCTACCATGGTGCTAAAACAGTGAATATATGCAGGCATATAGATACATGGCTGTAATCATGAGTATCCCTAAGAGGCTAGTCCTAACTAAGTGTACCTAAGTGTACTTAGCATGTATGTAGGTGTAAAGCCAAGAATCCCCTAGGAAAGAGCCAACCCCATTACCTGATGGGTGAGAATGAAGAATCCCGTCTTGATCTCAAGTTGGACACCCCACAAGGGATGTCAGACCACTGCGTGCTGGAGTGTCTGCGTGCAGGGACTCCAGCATCTCGTGTCAGCTTGGAAGCTTCTCCTCTGGTTCACCCAGCGAAGATGTGGTACTTATATACCCGAAAGGTACCCTCAGGGGTTCTACCTAGATGTGTCATCATACTGTGGGCCTGTCGGTCAAGGATGACGATAGCAGTGACTTTTGTACAGAGTTAATATGCAGAAGATATCCTGCTGTGATACTAAGAATCCTCATGCATAATAAATGAGGCTAGTTTTCGAAGACAACCACACAACATTTATTCAGCACCTAACTAGGTAAAAGGTCAGCACCAGAGCTGTTATGTAGAGCAAGGTAGGACAAATGTACGTAAAAGGTCATGCAACTACCTAGGCCTATATTGGGGTACATTGGGGCTTATAACAAGGTGCCACTGTCCTCCTCATCCTCCTCTGTGCTTTCATGAGTGTACACCCCCCCAAAATGAGACACCCATTCATCCTGCTGAAGAGTGAATTCTAGTGCAGTCCTTGGGCCGTTTAAAGATAGAGCCACTTACTTACAAAAGTACTTATTATCTTTTTCTACCAAGGCTCTATGTAGGGAGGACCATAGCGAGCGCTTTCAATGCCTCTTAACATGAGTACCTTTCTATACTTGGCTCTACACTCCACCAAGTCGGGGCGAGACATGGATTTTACTGCCTGTAGGAGCTCACCCTTGGCCTTCCTACATTCCTGATTGCACCACTTTACCACACTAGGCCACTTTCCCCCCCCCCCCTGTTTTAGCTTGGTTCCCCCCCTTTTTAGCTTGGCCCAAAATCCTCTTTCATGGTAAATTCGGATTTTAAGTCACAATTCCAAAAACGCCACTTTTAGCCAGTTTAGCATTTTCCTGCCCTAAGCATTTGTGTCTTCTGTCAGTGTCCTGGGGCACATATCTGTGAATAGCTCTGCTGTTGGGCTTTGTGTATTCCTCCCAGACAGTGAGACAATAGTGGACTAGGTGTGGACAGTATGGGCCATCCTGCTAGGAAGGGTGAGGTGGAGCTATAGCCGGCGCCACTTACACTTTAAGTGGCTTACCTCCAGCATACACAATGGAACCTGGCACTAGTCTGTTGCCATTTGTTTCTTGGAGCCTTGAGAGGGGAAGTAAAAACATTCCAAAACCAGATAGGGTAGCATAGGAAATTTCTCCACTTCAATAGCTGGAACCAGTTATAAATGTTGGACCTGAAGAACAACTCTTCAGTATACTCCTGCACCTGTTGAAGGACTGTCTGGGCCGCCGGAAGACTGCCCTGCTGCTTGAAGGCCTGCCTTGCTGCTTGAAGAACTGGACTATCTCCTTGAACCCAGGACCACCACAATGAACTCCAAGGCCTAGTTAACTGGCCGCCTCTGTAAGCTACAGGACATAATAAGCTCAAGAGGCCTTGAACCCTATACCTGGCCTCTGTTGGAGTGAGTCCTAACCCCCAAGTGGTGCCCTCCAGTTCCTGCACCCTTGAAAGTGGTGTTAGTGGGGTGTTAATGGGGCTGCCCTTGCCTAATCCAAAACCTTGGGACTTAGGAAAATGTTCTTAAAAAGAGCCTGGAGAACCAACAGATGTGCAGGACCTACCTAACAGCCGATCTGTCCAAGGTCCACTGCTGGTTGATATGTTGTTCTCTGCAGCAGCAAATTCTGTTCAGCTGGACCTCTTAGCAATGGAATCCAGCTTTTTGGACCACTCTTCGGCTGCATCCTGCAGCTTTGTCCCGCTGGAGGTTTTCTACTTCCAAAAAGTGGTCTAGGTCTTAACTTAGAGACAGTGTGCATTTATGCAACATTTCCAACAGTAAAACTGTGAAAACAGCACACAAAAAATATCACACCAGGTTATAAAAATAGAACTTAATTTAATAAATAAAACAAGACCAAAACGACAAAGGTCCAATAAAGTAGAACTTGAGATATACATTTTAGAAGAATAAACGGTAACATAGCGCTTAGAAGCAATGGGATATCTGGTCACGCCATACTGGTACAAAGTCAAAAGTTCAGGCTGCCCATGATGGAGCATGGGCCGGATGCAGGGATACTTTGAGGCCCGCTGAATAAAAGTGCCTTAATCCTGGGTGTGTCAACGAAGATGCGGGGTGCAGCTGAACGATGCATCGGTGTCCCCCTTGCAGTTGGGGTGATGCATAGACTTTCTGGCAATGCATCAGTTTCTAAAGCGGTACACTGGTTCTGAGTGCAATGCAGTAGAGGTGATGCGTTGATTTTCTCCACACAGTGGAGTCGATGCAGTGGTTCCAAAGCAGCAGTTGCGAAGGCGATACGTTGATTCTGAGTGCAATGCACCAATCCTGTTCTAGCAAAAGCATTGATGCGTCAATTTTGCTCTTGATGTGTCAGTCCTGCTGGAGCAACACTTTAGGCCCAGTTCCATTGGTCCAACACTGGGGTGTCAAAATCTCCTCTAGTATGGCATAATTTTTGCTGGTAGGTTCAGGCACATTAAGTTGTTTAATTTCGTCTTCTAAGGTCTGAATCTCCTGTAATAGTTTTGCAATCTTCCTATCCGCATTCTCTATCAGAATATTATTGAGACTCCTGGAACTATTAGTAAGTTCCTTTTCCCATAGTCCCAACAGATCTGGTTCTAAGTCCTCATACGTAGGAACTATTTGTGATCTTAAACCACGTGGTATCCTGTTTAGTGTAAGATACTGCTTCAGAGTCGCAGCATCCCACCATTTATTTAACTCTGCTCTCTTAAGATACTCCAAACGTACAAATTTGTCTCTTAAGCCTTCTTTTTTAGTATTCCTAGTATTGCCAATAGCTGTGCCTATAGAGATTCCTGCGCTCAAGTTCATAAATAAATCAGCTGCTTCTTTGTCTCGATTCATGATTAACCCTGGTGGCTGCCCCCAACCTGACAATATAATACAATTTTCGTTTGGTAACCAGGTACTGCTAGTGGGCGCTCTACTCTTATCACAGGTTAAGTACGCATATACATTATAATCTAGGTGGTGCTCAAAAGGGAAGAGAGATTGGTTACCAATTCAATCTTGTGTATACCCTCCACAGAAGAGTACTAATGCATTGAAAATCGACCCCGAGCACACAATAAGTAAATTCAACAGTCCATGAAATGTTGAGAAAGTCCAAAAGTCTTCAATCCAGTGTCCAAGTATTTATTCAGTCTTTCCAATTCTCAAAGTGAGACCAGGTAAAATTTTTCTAGACACAGCTAGATCTTCAGTTCACAAAGCAAACACAGCCAACACATGTTTCGTCGTGCAGTATGATGCACAAAATGACTTCTTCAGGGCTGCAAACCCAAGAGGAACATAATTACTCTATACATTCTACACAATAACACATATATATCACGGTGGAATGAGGATTACTGATATATAATCCCCTACCACAATATAGGTCAGAAGTAAAAATAAAGTGTGGATAATAAGGATTTAGTCCACTGTTACAGAAAATGTGAGCACAACCACCACCGAAGTATAGTCAAAGACCAGTGAAAAAGAAAAGATTTGTTACAAATCACCCTAGGCGTGAGTACCCGAGAGCAGAAGGCAAGCAGAAAATAGAATTCCAAATCACCTGATATGAACGATTCTTAGTTAGTTGCACAAGATAAGGTATTACAATTGTTAGACTCCCTTAAGATCAAAACCTATAGAGACAAAAGACACAACATGAAATCATCTCCATTCAGGACTGTCTATCTAACTAGGCCAACCCTGATTAAAAACCATAATCACCTCACTAGTTTCTCCTATCGAGTATCAGTTCCTGTATCCAAATTTCCAATTAAATACTAATATGACCAAAGGGATCTATCTATAAGCTGTAGGAAAATATAAGAAGCAAAGATTTAGAGAATACACTTATTTCATATTAAAAAGGATTATAAAACGAACACGTTCATGACACCCCATATCATCCATATGGATATTTAATATTCTCACCTTTATTATGAGTCGATCAAGTTCTGATAGTGATATTTCATCAACCAACTTCTCTAAAGCTCAGGACAAACACGAATATAGAGAACACAAAAAATCACAAGTTCGTGACCTGAAAAAACATCAAAGAGGTATAGGGCCAAAAATCAGAAAATCTAATCTCAATAAGTAAGTCAATCCAGTAGAGTCAAGCCGCACATCCTCATCATCATACCAATAAGTAATACCACGTCCCGGTAGTCCTATTCTCTCGACGACATACAATGCCTATACAATGTAGTAAAGCATGAGAAACAAAAATTGTAGAAAACTATTTATATTATTATTATGAAAAACGGGGGGACTTGAGAGACGAATAAGTCATGACACCCCTAAAAACACACCTAAATTCCCATGCAAATATTTTATACTCTCACCTAAGGAAAAGACGTTCAAGGTCTGAAAGTAATCTTCTCTAACGCTCTAGTTAGACACAAGTATTTTCGGAAATACGAGAATCACGAGTTCGTGACCTGGCGATATAATAAGAAGAGATGTCGGGCCAAAATTCAACAAAACTGATGTCCAAAGAAGTAACAGTCCGGTTAAAGCAAGCCGAAGTTCCTGATCTACATACCTGCAACGAGTACCGCGTCCCGGTAGTCCTCTTCTCTCTACGGCGTACAGCGTGAGCGCCATCTTGGTATAGTCTTATATACTGTCTCAGTACAAGCGCCATCTTAGAGTGGTCAACTCTAAATGAACTAAATATAATTACTTATATGGTCAAGATGACAGTTATTAAACTTGACAACCGACGGTCACTAACCAAATTAACCAGTATCACTGCTGCTGTCTATAACACTCATGTAGTTACTAACGAGTCTCAATAATTCTCTTCACTCTAGATCGTACATACTCAGTCCCATGGAGTATCGTTCTGTATATACGCTAGGAAAATCGCCATCTTATAGTGCTCAGTATCGTATAAATTCAATTTATATCAACCACTCCGAATATCAGAAGGATGATATCTACCTATTTCTTTCAAGTCAGCACGTCATAGTTTGGGATTTATAGTACCTATCAACCCAATGAATCCACTAATAAAGTACTTATCACTCGACCATCAAAATCGAAAATACGTATAAAAATAAGGAAACACGTCAACCATAACAGTGCAATAATACCGTTATAGTGCCGAAATAAATATTATCTAAGTTTTGTCCAAAATCATAAAACCATTATGAAATCATGGCCCGAAGTTAAAGAGCAAAAGTAGGCGCCATCTTCGAGTACTTGATCACCGGTTTAAGTAGCCGGTTCTAAGTGATCCTTGTACCCTACCTCCAATGTGGTTCAAATCTAAGTTGGGTCAGTTTAATAAACAGAGGTGCGAGACAAAGAGTGAAGTGAAGAAAGTAAAAGAAAATGTATGTAGAAAAATGAACTTGGTGCAATAATTGCCTACTACAGTATTCAACATTATTAAAGCAGCGAGAAACTCACTAAAAAAACACAGTACTGTAAATATCATTTGATATCCAATCGATCTTAAGATGAGCTGCATCATATATCCATCAGAGTTAGGTAACGAAACAAATAAAATCTTGAATGAGTTATCTCTCAGTTCAGCATAATATACAAAGCCCCAATAAACAATATATTACATCATCCATCCCAAGTAATTATTCCTCTATATCTGAACATAGGGGACCAAGATTAACAGTTTTAATTTTCATCTATAATAGAATAGCAATTCATTGGCCAAGGAAATACTGTAACTCATTATCAATATTCAAACCGAGTTCTACTGCCCTCAATTTCATGATCTAAAACGCTTGACTGAAAATGAGGATGACCCGTTAACTATGACAAGGTTACTTGAAGACTTGGAAGTTAGCACAGACTATAGTACAGGAAGTGGTCTCAAGAGTAAATCAAAATGGACCCCACAATTATCTTCAGGTAACACCATTGATGTGTTTTATAAAGCAGTGAATCATGAGCTAGATAAAATCATTGCTAGTAGCCAGAGGAAGGGGATTTGATTTTCCAAGGATTTGACAATTTATCTAGAGCTGAAAGAATGGCCTTGAAGGAATTAAGTAATAATCAAGAATTGATAATTCGCATGGCTGATAAAGGTGGTAACATCGTATTGATGAACAAGTCAGATTATAATGGGGAACTCTTCTCCCAATTGGACAATGAATTATACTATGAACGACTGGATAATAACCCCATTCAAGAACTGAAATGCTTGATTAATATGAATCTTAAAACATGGTATGATAAAGGTTTGATTAATCATGATGAATATATGTATTTACTAGTAGATCATCCCAGATCACCTTGCATGTACAGTTTACCCATGATTCATAAGAACCGAACCAAACCACCTGGTAGACCTATTATATCGGGGATTGGGGGTCCCACAGAAAAACTCTCCCAATTTATTGACACTTTTCTCAGACCTTTTGTTCAAAATCTACCGTCACACATACAGGATACAAAACATATTTTAAACTTAATCAATGATGTGACCTGGGAACCAGGAATGATCCTAGTAACATTAGATGTGGTGTCCTTATACACCAATATACACCATCATCTAGGCTTGAAGGCCTTAGAATCATTTTTGAACAAACGTCCAGTAGAATATTATGAACATACCTTGATGTTATTAGACATGACAAAATTGATATTAGAAAATAATGTGTTTTTATTTGACAATAAGTGGTACAGACAAAGACTCGGAACTGCGATGGGTTCCAGATTCGCTCCGTCTTTTGCCAATCTTTTCATGGGTTGGTTTGAGGCGGAGTGGATCTGGGGTCACAAGGGCAGAAAATGGATTAACAGTATTTATTATTGGGGAAGGTTTATTGACGACTGTTTGCTAATATGGACAGGTACAACTTCTGAATTAGAGGACTTCTTTGGCTATCTGAATTCTAATGACTTGAACTTGAGATTCACCACACATTATGATACTCAAAGAATTGTCTTCCTAGATGTTGAACTGTATACTAAGGATAACGAGTTATGTAGTAAAATGTACCGTAAAAGCACAAGTTGTAATGCATTACTACATGCTGAGAGTTGTCATCCACGCTGCCAAATAAATGCTATTCCGTATGGAGAGATGATAAGAGCATGTAGGAATTGCTCTGAACAGGTAGATTTTGAAGAAAACATTGAAGATATCAAGACTAGATTTACGGCTAGGGGCTATGACTGTAGTGTTGTCGATAGTGCAGCAGCTAAAGCTCATAAGTTACAGAGGAAAGAGACCTTGAAACCTGTCAGTAAGAACAAGCAGGTTTATGGCAGTGACAAGATTAGACTGGTAACGAATTACAGTCAAGAGAGTAACATATTATACAGGATACTCAATAAACATTGGCATATGCTAAGATCTGACAAAGCGATTATGCCCTATCTAACAGAGAAACCGGGTTTGACATTTAGGAAGGGACTAACACTGGCAAATATTGTCAGCCCTAGTTATCCCAGACCACCGCAAAATGTGAATTGGTTGAGTAATCAAGTAAAAGGATTTCATAAATGTGGACGTTGTAGCTCATGTCGATGGGCTGTTAATAAGATTACCCACTTTAATTATAACAACACTGGTACTTATAAGATTAATATGTTCATCAACTGTGACACCACTTTTGTTATGTATGTTATTACGTGTACTTGTAGTAAGATATACATCGGAAGTACGATTAGGCGACTCCGAGAGAGGATGGTGGAACACTTTAGAGCACTGAAGAATGGTGACACACGATATCCTATAGCAGCACATGCTGTACAAAACGATCAAGACAAAGAAAATCACAAACTTAGCTTTCATGGAATTGAGCATGTGAAAATGGATATACGTGGTGGTAACAGAGAACTAATGCTCAGACGCAAAGAAGCGTTTTGGATCATGAAATTGAGGGCAGTAGAACTCGGTTTTAATATTGATAATGAGTTACAGTATTTCCTTGGCCAATGAATTGCTATTCTATTATAGATGAAAATTAAAACTGTTAATCTTGGTCCCCTATGTTCAGATATAGAGGAATAATTACTTGGGATGGATGATGTAATATATTGTTTATTGGGGCTTTGTCTATTATGCTGAACTGAGAGATAACTCATTCAAGATTTTATTTGTTTCGTTACCTAACTCTGATGGATATATCAATTGGATATCAAATGATATATACAGTACTGTGTTTTTTTAGTGAGTTTCTCGCTGCTTTAATAATGTTGAATACTGTATTAGGCAATTATCGCACCAAGGTCATTTTTCTATATACATTTTCTTTTTACTTTCTTCACTTCACTCTTTGTCTCGCACCTCTGTTTATTAAACTGACCCACCTTAGATTTGAACCACATTGGAGGTAGGGTACAAGGATCACTTAGAACCGGCTACTTAAACCAGTGATGAAGTACTCGAAGATGGCGCCTACTTTTGCTCTTTAACTTCGGGCCATGATTCCATAATGGTTTTATGATTTTCAACAAAACTTAGATAATATTTATTTCGGCACTATAACGGTATTATTGCACTGTTATGGTTGACGTGTTTCCTTATTTTTATACGTATTTTCGATTTTGATGGTCGAGTGATAAGTACTTTATTAGTGGATTCATTGGGTTGATAGGTACTATAAATCCCAAACTATGACGTGCTGACTTGAAAGAAATAGGTAGATATCATCCTTCTGATATTCGGAGTGGTTGATATAAATTGAATTTATACGATACTGAGCACTATAAGATGGCGATTTTCCTAGCGTATATATAGAACGATACTCCATGGGACTGAGTATGTACGATCTAGAGTGAAGAGAATTATCAAGACTCGTTAGTAACTACATGAGTGTTATAGACAGCAGCAGTGATACTGGTTAATTTGGAAGTGACCGTCGGTTGTCAAGTTTAATAACTGTCATCTTGACCATATAAGTAACTATATTTAGTTCATTTAGAGTTGACCACTCTAAGATGGCGCTTGTACTGAGACAGTATATAAGACTATACCAAGATGGCGCTCACGCTGGTCGCCGTAGAGAGAAGAGGACTACCGGGACGCGGTACTCGTTGCAGGTATGTAGATGAGGAACTTCGGCTTGCTTTAACCGGACTGTTACTTCTTTGGACATCAGTTTTGTTGAATTTTGGCCCGACATCTCTTCTTATTATATCGGCAGGTCACGAACTCGTGATTCTCGTATTTCTGAAAATACTTGTGTCTAACTAGAGCGTTAGAGAAGATTACTTTCAGATCTTGAACGTCTTTTTCTTAGGTGAGAGTATAAAATATTTGCATGGGAATTTAGGTGTGTTTTTAGGGGTGTCATGACTTATTCGTCTCTCAAGTCCCCCCGTTTTTCATAATAATAATATAAATAGTTTTCTACAATTTTTGTTTCTCATGCTTTACTACATTGAATAGGCATTGTATGTCGTCGAGAGAATGGGACTACCGGGACGTGGTATTACTTATTGGTATGATGATGAGGATGTGCGGCTTGACTCTACTGGATTGACTTACTTATTGAGATTAGATTTTCTGATTTTTGGCCCTATACCTCTTTGATGTTTTTTCAGGTCACGAACTTGTGATTTTTTGTGTTCTCTATATTCGTGTTTGTCCTGAGCTTTAGAGAAGTTGGTTGATGAAATATCACTATCAGAACTTGATCGACTATAATAAAGGTGAGAATATTAAATATCCATATGGTTGATATGGGGTGTCATGAACTTGTTCGTTTTATAATCCTTTTTTAATATGAAATAAGTGTATTCTCTAAATCTTTGCTTCTTATATTTTCCTACAGCTTATAGATACATCCCTTTGGTCATATTAGTATTTAATTGGAAATTTGGATACAGGAACTGATACTCGATAGGAGAAACTAGTGAGGTGATTATGGTTTTTAATCAGGGTTGGCCTAGTTAGATAGACAGTCCTAAATGGAGATGATTTCATGTTGTGTCTTTTGTCTCTATAGGTTTTGATCTTAAGGGAGTCTAACAATTGGAATACCTTATCTTGTGCAACTAACTAAGAATCGTTCATATCAGGTGATTTGGAATTCTATTTTCTGCTTGCCTTCTGCTCTCGGGTACTCACGTCTAGGGTGATTTGTAACAAATCTTTTCTTTTTCACTGGTCTTTGACTATACTTCGGTGGTGGTTGTGCTCACATTTTCTGTAACAGTGGACTAAATCCTTATAATCCACACTTTATTTTTACTTCTGACCTATATTGTGGTAGGGAATTATATATCAGTAATCCTCATTCCGCCGTGATATATATGTGTTATTGTGTAGAATGTATAGCGTAATTATGTTCCTCTTGGGTTTGCAGCCCTGAAGAAGTCATTTTGTGCGTCATACTGCACGACGAAACACGTGTTGGCTGTGTTTGCTTTGTGAACTGAAGATCTAGCTGTGTCTAGAAAATTTTTACCTGGTCTCACTTTGAGAATTGGAAAGACTGAATAAATACTTGGACACTGGATTGAAGACTTTTGGACTTTCTCAACATTTCATGGACTGTTGAATTTACTTATTGTGTGCTCGGGGTCAATTTTCAATGCATTAGTACTCTTCTGTGGAGGGTATACACAAGATTGAATTGGTAACCAATCTCTCTTCCCTTTTGAGCACCACCTGGATTATAAAGTATATGCGTACTTAACCTGTGATAAGAGTAGAGTGCCCACTAGCATTACCTGGTTACCAAACGAAAATTGTAAGAATGATTTGTATATGGCTGGGTCTAAACTGGTATGGCATTGTGAGCAAAAGAACAATGGATTTAACTAACCCTGGGCAGAGGTCGTGGAGTTGCACTACGTGGAACACCGTGAAGTGCAAAAAAAACTCTGCCGCACTACGCGGAGCTCTGCAAGCGGCAGAGTACGATAGAAAAATGTCGTTTGCGGTGATTGCACAGTGCCGGATGCTTGTCCGCACTGTGCAATCATCGCGAACGGCAGCATGCACAGTGCAAGCGGTCCCTGCTTTCCTTTTCTGCCGCTAGAGGAGATTTTTACTCGAGTGGCAGCTTTATCAACGCGCACGGGCTGTTTCTCAACGCGAGCGGTCGCGAGCATACGCGACCACTCGTAATGAGAAACCTGACCCCCCAGCGTTGAGAAATCTCGCCGGGAGGTTGATTTTCCACGCTCGCGCTCGCAAACTTGATGTTGGCGATCGCAAACGAGGAAAAATCTCGCCGGGAGGTTGATTTTCCTCGCTCGCGGTCACCAACTTGACGTTGACGAACGCGAGCGAGGCAAAAAACTCTCCGCAAACTCCATGAGCGGAGCCGAGTTCACCGCCCAGGGTTAGATTTAACCCAAATCTCCTGACTGGGGGTGAATGTATGATTTATTCAGCATTCCGTCTATCATTTGTTTGCGCAGCAACTTTCTAAAAGTGGCATTCGCAGAGTTGCATTTTAAAATCCAACTTCACCATAAGTTGTGATTTTAGATTGTGATTCTAGAGACACCAGACTTGGGAGTCTTATCTCCTCCCAATTTGAAATTACACTTATGAAATATAATAAGGTAATCCCAATGTTATCCTATAGGAGAGATAGGCCTTGCAATAGTCAAAAACGACTTTGGGCGTTTTTCACTACCAAGACTTGTAAAATGTAAAAGTACATGTCCTGCCTTTTAAATACATTGCACCCTGCCCTGTGAGTTATATATAGGGCTCCCAGTTTTATGGCATTTACTTTTGTAACATTTCAGTCTGTATTTATCCAGATTTATTTTTTGCCCATCTTATTGGTATTTATGGTATATTTCCACATTTATTTAACTCTTGGACGTGCACTCATACATAGATGCCTGTCGCATTTTAGCAAATTAAGCAGCCACATATAACAAAACACTACACTCACAGCTGCATATTAGCGTTCTACTACAAATACATGCTAACATATGCCTATTTAAGGAAATCTCATCTTGTTTTATAACTTCTCCATGCTGTCTATGTACTCCGCTGTTGCCTAAAATTCATGAAAGACGGAATGGAGAGTCTCTCACAACAAGCACCATTTTCAGTATTTTTCCACTTTTAAAAATAAATATTGTTTTCTGTCTGTATTTATCTTTCAAAATCAGTGCAAACGGAAAAACAGAAGCCTTAGTTATTCAGGGCCTACCATAGGGTGACTCATATGTATAAAAAGAAAATGTTTGGGCCTGGCTAAAGAGTTGTTTTGCCAGGTCGACATGGCAGTGTAAACTGCACACACAGGCTCTGCAGTAGCTGACCTGAGACATGGTTGAAGGGCTACTTGAGTGAGTGGCACAACAAGTGCTGCAGCGTTTAATTTACAGGCCATGGGTACAATGGGTACCACTTTACTGGGGAAATTAAATATGCCAATTGGGGGTGAACCACTATTACCAAATTTTATGGGAGAGACCACTTTAACACTGGTTAGCAGTCCTAATACAAGCAAAAATGAGATCATAAAAATGGAGAGAGGCAGGCAAAGGTTTGGTGGAAGGACCACCGTATAACTATCAGTTCTAACATCGGGATACACCAGAGGAGCAAGAGTAGGATGACCCTGAGGATGGGGAGCTGGGCTAGGAAGATGAGGAGAAGGAAAATTGACTGGCTACAAGTCCTGAGCTGTCGCAGCAGGAGGAGAGGGTTCACTTACCCATAAGAGTGAGGCCCCCAGCCAGGGCAGGGAGCAGTGTGTCCTCCCAAAACCTGTTCCCAAAGGAGCTCAGGACAGGAGAGAAGAAAGGGAGTTCCAGCTACACCTAGCCAAGCTCAAAATAGAGGAGGCTGTGGCACAGAGAGTCTTGGAAGAGAAGAAATGTTTGCTAGCTCACAAGGTTAGTCTGAAGAAGCTGGACTTCAAAGTCAAGCAATGCACAGGGCCCAACATTAATGGTGTCAGCAATAGTTTTTAGACCAGTGGAGACATGAGGGCCTGCATTTCCCAAGAACTGGTGCCTATCTATGTGGTAACGGATGACCTTAATAAATGGTTCCCAGTCTATGAAGTAGCCCTAAGTATGCAAAAGGTCTCAGAGGAGGATTGGGGGGCAGTCTTAGGAAACAGATGCCTACAGTGGGGAGTGATACCCTGCTTACACTAGCGGTAGTAGATGAAATTAAGTTTGGCCCATGAAAGTCATTTTTCTCCATTCAGAGATGTACCACATGAGATTTTAGGACAGCCAGATGCTGTCAAACCAGTCTTTTGGTGGCTTTCCATGATTATTCCAACAAGGCACTCAGTGGTTGGGTGAGAAGAAGCAAGGTGAGGGGTTTTAATGGGCTATATGATCTGATTCTGAAAGAGAACATGCTCAATACTTGCTTTAAAGAGCTGTGCCAACACCTGATAAATAGCAAGCACCCTGACTCAAGAGAGCTTGTCAAGGAGGTGGACCTCTGGGTCAACACCAGAGTGTCCATTATGGTGCCTGGGAATGACTCCAAGAAGGGTGGTTCAGGCCCCTCCCAGCAGAGTGAGAGGGAGGTTCAGGGTGACACATACAAGTCCTAGAGTAAAGTGGGGAGAAAGGGTTCACATACCCCTTCTGAGAAACAGGGCTGTACAATCTGATTTTGTGAGACTACATGCACAATACCTGTTTTACAGACCTGTGCCAACACCTGACTGATAGTAACCTTACTGACTCAAGGGAGCTTGGTATGGAGGCAGATCTCTTGATTAGTACCAGAGTGTCTCAGATGGTACCTGGGCTTGACCTCAAAAAGGGTGGTTATGGCTCCTTCCAGCAGAGTGAGAGGCAGGTCAAGGGAGATACAGACACGTCCCAGGATAATATGGGGAGAAAGGGTTCACACGCCCCTTCTTAGAAACAGGGAGGAGGTGCGTGCCTCAGAGCTTTGAATGTTCTGAGTTATGGCACAAGCAGTGGACTCTGTCTGTCCTAAGAAACCACCCACTGGTAGGAGCCCTACAGGGGTGGCCAATGTGGCCTTGGGGGCAAGTAGTCCCCAGGGGCAGGTGGTAGAACATGCCCTAGTCTCCCTAAGTTGGGAAATAGAATCAGAGGTTGAACTTGTTATCTCTGAGAAGAGGAGTTGTCACTGCCCCCAGGTCAAAGTGAATGGGATCCCTGTCACTGCTCTGAGTGACACTGGGGCCAGGCAGACAATGGTAGTGAAAAGTATGTTTTCCCCAGAGCAGTACACTGGACAGATGAGTAGGGTAGCTCCTGCCCAGGGGCAGGACTTTTTCCACCCCATGGTTCTGGTATTCTTGGAGTGAGGTGGGGAGGTGAACCCTTAGTAGGATGTTAGTTAGTCCCCAGATACCAATTGACTGCATTCTGGGGAACGTGTTGCCACTGGTATTGAAAGAGCTAGAAATGATAGCTTCCCCGGACACCCTGGAAGCACATGTTTCTGCGGGTACCACTCCCAAATAGAGGGTGCAGATGCCCAGATGGAGGGCCAGAGGGAAAAAGGGCTCACCCCTGACCCCTGTTCTGCCTCAATTTACAGATCCTGGGTTGCGTGGCCAGTCTCTGGTTAATTTCCACCTTGGCACTGGTGGGAAAGAGAATGGAAAAGAGGGTGCCTAACACCCAGGGCTATTGCCCCCCACTTTGAGAAACCTGAGATGTCAGAGGACCCTGGATGGCCCAGGGCCTTACGTTTGAAACTGACAGCTGTCAGTGGCCTCTGTTGGTTGATGTCCTTATGGACAGAGATTTTCTTGGGTTGGGGACAGAAGACTGATCCAAGGGGCGAAATAGGCCACATCACTTTGTAGGACTTGGTGGTACTGTCTGCCTACTGGAATGCATCTCTGAGCAAGTTAAGGTTTGGAGCTTCGCAGAGGAGGTCCACAAATGGGAGGGTTCCCTAAGGGTCAGTCCAGCAGCTCAGGAGGGTGTTGACAGAGGGATGCAACTGAGTTCAGAAGGCCATAAAATTGGCAAGCGCCTCCTCAGTAGAGGGCCATTGTCCATGTTCTATCGCCTAAGCAGGGAAGTCCATCAAGGTATTGATAAGTCTAGCCTGGCTTTAGGCTGGAGTGGGGTCATGTTGGACCTGGCACTCTCTGCAGGGCCACCACCAAACTTTTTGCCTTCTCTCCTCCAGTTTTGCTAAATCTTTTTTTGTTCGCTCCAGGACTTTGTGCATTTTACCACTGCCAACTAGTGCTAAAGTGCTTGTGCTCACTCCTATAAACATGGTAAAATTGTCTTATATCCAATTAGCATATTTAATTTACTGATAAGTCCCTAGTAAAGTTGAATACCATATACCCATGGCTTATAGATTAAATGCTACTAGAGGGTTTGCAGCACTTATTGTGCCACACACTTAAGCAGCCCTTTAAAAACATGCCTCAGGTTTGCCAAAGTAGTTTATGTGTGCGGTTTTAAGCTGCCATTTCGAACTGACAAAACCAACCTTTTCCCAAGCCTAAACCTTCCTTTTTAATCCAAATATATCAACCCTACGGTAGGCCCTAAACAGCCCACAGGGAAGGGTGCATTGCATTTAATAATTTGGACATGTACTTTTTACATGTCTTAGTAGTGAAAAACTCTCAAATTGGTTTCCATTATTATTGCACGGCCACCCTCTCACGTAGGATAACATTGGGTTACCTTCTATTATGTAATACGTGATATCTTTAGTTTGGGAGCCGGCAAGAATGTCTTGTTCGATGTTTGATGTCTGATGAATTGCAATTTAAAACCCTCTTTAATGGTAACGTTGGATTTTAAGTCACAATTTTGAAAATGCCACTTTTAGAAAGATGGCATTTTCTTGTTGTAACCATTGAGTGCCTGCACCCTATTCCTGGGTGACATGACTAAGTGTAGTTGATAGTTGACCTTTTGTGTATTTCTCCTAGACAGCCACACAATATAGGACCATGGTGTGTTATGTTCCATATAGGTATCCTAATATAGGCCCGGGTAACATCATGCCCCTTCACCTACATTACCTCCCCTACACTACACTGTAACAAGCCTTTTAGGATTGAACCTTTACCTAGTTCTAGTCCTGGGTGCAGAAGGACTGTTTCTCCTAAACAATAGAGTCCTATAACTCCATCAATAGATTCACACTGTATGAATGAATATTCATAAGGGTTCTTAGAAACCAGGCTGGGGCTACACCACCTTCCTCCCCATATCCATGTACACGGTTCATCCCATACGTCATCCTCAAATCCAACAATGGCTAATACAAGCAACAAGGGACAAAGGAACCCTAGATACTTTCTGTATAAATACAACACCTCTTGCTAGTGTTAGAGGGAACCGAGACTTCCAGGGCGACACACTGACCAGAGACGCTGAGGCTCCTGCATGCAGACGCTCCAGCTGACAGTGGTCTGAACATCCCTCGCGGGGTGTCCAACTCGTGACCAAGCAGGGCTCCTACATTCTCACACTTCAGGTAATGGGGTTCGACTAAATCCTAGAGGGATTCTTGGCTTCACACCTACTCACATGCTAGGTACACTTAGGTACATCTAGACAGGCATCGTAGGAGTACGCACTTTCTTTTATCATGCATTTTATATTCATGTATTTATTCATGCGTAGTGCAAAATGGTAGAACTGTACTATTCATTTATATTCACTGTACTGCTAATAATATATCTCTGCTACTGTCTAATGGTTGTTGCAGCTCATATATTCTACACAAGAATAATGACTGTTCAATAAAACCTTATTGAAACGCCCAGGCTGTTTATTCTGTGTATCTCTGAGACAAGATAAGTGAGCACGAGTGACTGAGCGAAAAGTAGTACATTGTTTCCACGACCCTGAGGGATCAGGGTTGTCATATTCTAAGGTTGCCAGAAACTATTCTTTCCCCGATAGGAAGAGACACTAGTGGCACTGTGAGCTAGCTAATGCAAACAGGCTAACATTTTTGGTGGGGGTGCTCAGAGTCAGTCTGCCACCAAACCCACAGTTCATGTTATCCGAATGCGCAGATTCTGTATAGGTTATATTTAGGAACTACACGACATGGCGCCCAACGTTGGTTGGGTACTTATTTAACAGTAGAATCTGAGTAGTTCAGTCGTGCTAATTCTCAGAGACCCCTACTCACAAAACGCCAGAGATGTCTGGAGTGGGTCGGCACCAACTCCACCACAGCTGAGTAGGCGAGAAATCCTATTTATTGGCTGTTGGTTAATCAAGCTTGAAGGACATTTTGTTCCTAAAATTGTGCATAACACCTTATCTTAGTTCCCTTGAACAAACTTCTCCTATTACAAAATGACTGAGGGTGAAGATAACCCGGTGGTGGCTAGGCACGCCTCTCAATAGGAGAAGAAGAGGTGGAGGGAATTCTCATTGCACCTAAATTTAGACGTACTATCACCCTGAAACTATTAGAAAATGGTTTACAAGCTAGGGGTGGCATAGTAGCTTTCGTGATTGAGGCACACAAATAAAATAAAACAGAGGAATTTTATTCATGGGTTACATTCCCAGCAGCAGATGCAAGAACACAGACATTTCACTATGTAGGAGGAGATGCTCCACAGGAATATGGTCCGTTCAAGGACATAGAAGTTCCACTCACGTACCAGGAACACCTATACTGGTTTAAAGGCGCCCTACCCATATAAGAAACAGAGTAAGATTAGGCCCGCTCGGAGGAGACGGGGCAACATGGCCAATATGAGTGGCCTACACACCACATCCTGACATTGACACAATGCCACAGGCACACTTACTCTTACGACACAAGGATTTAATTAAAATCTACAGAAACCTGACACAGTTTGTCATGAGGACTTTCACAGTCCAACCAACATCAGTTGCAACAAATGGAACTCAATATCAGAGTACAGCAACTAAAATCACACCACAAATATTACACGCAGTAATGGGCAAGATGCCCACGAAGCGTGAACAAATGCCATTCTGGGTAGCTCAGAAAATAACTCAGCTCGAGGCAGTATTCCCGAATACTACCCCGTTTGAAAAACACAGAATGCTAACAATCTGCTTGCCCATGGGGATAACACCACAAGTAGAGGACTGCACCTCTTGGGGTACAGTCTTTGCTGCCATATATACCAGGACACATGGTATTCCTTCATTAGCAGTAGTACCAGACGTATTTAGACAAATACAAAACAAGTACGGAGCAGAACCTGCCCTGAACTTAGGGATGAAGTTATTAAATAACTATGACCAGGTATCAGCCATTATACTAGCTAATATTAAAGGGGAAGCAGCTTCAGTGGCAATCCGCCAACGTCTAAGGGAGTTCAGCCCGTTTGAACAACAACACGAACTGCCCAAAATAATAGAAACTGCGTATGCAGAATTAGGCAGAGACAGTTTGGGTGAGAAAGCATTAAAACCACAACTGATGGGCAGTCCTGAAAAGGACACTACCAAGCAGACACCTGCTTCTTCTAAAAAGAAATGGGATAATAAAAAACAACAAAACTTTAAAAGTAGATCTCAATCCCGATGCAGATCTCCTCCACAGGAGCCCTCTGAAAAGAGGTACAACCTTAGGAATAGGGATAATATTAGGAAACCTGACAGGTATCAGGATACTGATACACGTTCCTCTCGTTCCTTTCAGGGCTCGAAGAAAAACTCAGAGAGAGAAGGATGGTCAGAACACAAAGAAGAGCGCACAAAGTCCAGAGACAAGCAGTACGCTCAAAACTATACTTCCAAAAAAGAAGACAAGCCAAAATCAAAACCTCAGTTTAAGAAGAAGAAAGTTGCAGGCATAAAGATCAGACATGCCCAGAATTCTGAGGACGCAACTTCTGAACGGGGAATGGGCTCTGATGATGCTAGACAGTGTGGCAGAAGTAGCAATAGCTCACCAGAACCTGCTGGAATTTCTGGTGACAGCGGACTTGAATGATTACATCACGGTGGAAACACCAGCACAAGGGTGAGCGTCCCACATAAGTTACACGAAATAACACTCCAAATAGAGGGGGACAAGCCCAGGAAAGTTAAAGGTCTCTTTTGTGAAAATCTGTCATCTGGTTATGACATCCTATTAGCAGAACAAGATTGGCCGCCAGCATTCATTATGGAGTGCCCTAGGGGAGAAACGGTAATTTTTCCAGCATTTTCCGACCTTGTTCCCATTCATCTTAAACATGCATATGCACAGGAGTGGGCAGTTGCTCTAGCTCCAGCACTATACAAAAATCATGCTGGTTGGGATGAGGATTCAACCCACCACGTGATCCCGTTAAAAGTTTCACCAAATGCTCAGAGGCAATACCCAATAAAGCAAGAAGCTAAAAAACAGGTCAGGGAGATCTTAGATCAACTTGAATACCAAGGGGTGATTGAAATATGCACCTCACCGATGAATAACCCTTTGCTTCCCGTATCAAATCCAGACAACTCATATCGTCTAGTTTTAGATTACAGACATTTAAACATATGCACAAATACATTCGCTGTCCAAAACGCACAGTGCCGCATTAATGAATAACATTGTGCGGAAAAAGTACAAAACTACACTAGATATCTCAAATGGATTTTTCTGCCGAAATATAGCACCTGAAAGCAGGTATTTGACCGCATTCTCAGTGTTGGGGTCCCAGCGGCAATTTTGTCATCTCCCCCAAGGGTATAAGAACAGCCCGGAGTATTCTTAGCAAGAGTAACAGAGTTACTCCAAAATTTTGATGAAGAAGCATTGTCCTATGTGGATGATATTTATCTGACGGACTATGACTTAAAAACGCACTTGATCAGGGTGAGCACCATTATTATGGGATTCGCCTCTGAGGGCTAGAAATTTAATTTTAAGAAATCAAAAATAGCCCACCTCAATGTCCTGTTTTTAGGATACGAGCTTTCAAGTGAAGGGAAAAGCCTGGCAGCTAACTTCTTAGAAAAGTGTGCGCTGCTTCAACCACCAAAATCATAAAAAAATCTATAATCAATACTGGGATTCCTAAATTTCGGCAGAACATACATTTTAGATTACTTAGAAAAAGTAAAACCTTTCTACGACTTAATAAAACCTGACTTTTCAGTTAGACAATGGACACAGGAACACACAAACATCCTACGTTCACTACAAGAAGACATGATAGCTTCAAAACACTTACAGACACGCGTAAATGCACGCAACTTAGTGATCCGAGTAATAGCGGGTCAATGCGGATACACTTACTCAACCTTCAATGAAGGCGAAACCGTACCAATCGCTTACAAATCACACCTGTACACAAGCGCAGAAATGCGTTTCACTTCAACAGAAAAAATCCTGACAGCAGTTCAGACCGCTGTAGCAAGAGAAAGAGCCCTGGCTTAGGGAAAACGCATAATAGTCGTGACCCCAGTACCAGCTTTAGAAGCTGTTACAAAAGCTAGCATTCCAAATGCTAAAGCCTTACTTCCGAGATGGATACAATGGGCTAATTCCCTTACTGCAACGGATGTTGAATACAGATTTGATCCAAAGTCTAAAAACACAGGCATTCCTGCAATACGAACAAGAATATCCTCTACCAAACGAAATATTGCCTCTCAATCAGTATGAATATATTATTTACACTGACGGATCTGCTCAACCGGCCATAGGGAGTAAGCAACAATACAGCGCGGCATGTGCTATCATTAAAGGTCGCATGCGGGATGGAAAGTTCCATCCGAGTTGCACCGAAACGCAATCTCTAGGAGACTGCACGGCTCAGTTGGCAGAGTTAAAAGCACCGATACTGGCACTTGTAAATACGGATCACGAATTCCCCACACTAATTGTGTGTGATTCCTTTTACTGTGTACAGTCATACAATGAATACTTATATCATTGGGAACAGAACGGGTTTAAAGACGCAAAAGGTGGCACAATTAAGCATAAAATGCTATGGGAACAGGTAGTTGACTTAAAGAACGAACTACCAAGGGCTCACGTGATCCATACACTGAATCATAAGCGTGATGGCGTTCACGTTGAAGGGAATTCATTGGCTGATGAAGCCGCAAAGGGGGCTGTACGTACGGCTTCCGTAGCTTCAATCACTCATTCAAAAACAAGGATAGACAGTGAGATTATGGTGGCTGTTAATGCTTCAAGCAAAACAGCGGTGCAGTACCAAAGAAATTTCCACTCAAGTACTCCTACAAGTTAGATGCGAACAACATTCCATATGCTCAGATTCCTGGAGTGGGGGACAGAGTAATACCAAATATGGATCGTAGGCAAGGTTTAATACTATCAGCACACGAGGGTTTGGTCTCTGCGCATACAGGCTTTGCAGCGACTATTTCATTGTTGAAACAGCGCTACTGGTGGCCAGGTCTAACAAAACAAACTAAAGACTATGGGGCCGATTCCGATTCCGGCCGGAAAACGTACCGACCGACTCGGAGCCGGAATACATTCCGACCAATACGTACCGGTGCAGCCCGACCCGCCAAGTACGATGAGAAGCGAGCAAAACCCGACCGACTCGTACGGAACACAAGCCGAACGACCGAGCCGCGCGGAAAACAGCAATCTGGCCGGAAAAACACGCGATTCGAACCGACCGACTCGCACCCGGAACAATACCGAACGAGACGTACCCGCGGACTCCCACCCGCCAAGTACGATGCAAGGCGTGGAAAACACAACCGAGTCGCACGGAGGACAAGCCGTACGACCGACACGCATCCAAAACTGCGAGCCGAAGCAACCCAAAACACCGCGACCGACGCGTACGCAGCATAGAAAACAGCACAAACACAGCGTGAACGAAACGGACAAGCCCGTACGAGACAACTGCAAGGTCCGACTCGGTCACAAGAACGTCTCCTACATGCACGAAAAGTACAAAGGGAAAATACACAAAAAAAGGCCAAACAAGCAATTACAAAGCCAATAAATACTGGGGGGAGGGGCAGGGAACAAAGACACACCCACAACTCCACCCATATAAAGGACCCAAATCCCTACCATGATCCTTTGCAAATTCAAAATACCTGCCAGCACTCAACAGACAGCAACCACACACCCACAGCTCATCCATCACACAAGCCACACACCATCAGCACCACAAGAAATAGAAACCTCACATACACCTTGCAAAACACACACTCACACACCTTCACCTGCACACCAACACACACATCACTCACATCACCACCCATCACCCTGCCCCCAAAGAAGAATCACAAGTTCCTAGATAGTGAATTGGAAGTCCTGGTAGATGAGATCCTCAGGGTAGAGCCACAGCTCTTCGGTACACTGGTCCAACAGACACCCATGTCACAGAAAACAAAGATGTGGGAGAGGATCGTCGACAGGGTGAACGCACAATCACCATGTTTGCGCACAAAGACAGACATCCAGAACAGGTGGTATGACGTGCGCAGGAGGGTGAAGGAGCTGCTGAAGAAGGACTACATCTTGAGCCAACACACCGGCAGTGGCCCTCCTGCCAAGCCAGTATACCTCAGGCCCTGGGAGGAGAAGGTGCGGGCCATCCTACCACCAGTGAGCGTCTATGGACTAGAAAACATCCCAGAGCCTGGTGAGTACACAACAAATGTACACAATATTCTGCGACTACACACACACATCACTGTCAAGGGGAGAGTCAAACCATGCACTCTTAGCAAATACAGCAGCAACCAGAACAGAATCATCCCAAAATGTGTATGTCACTCAGAGAAACACAACACATGCCATCACAAAGTGACATTTAACTGTGTCATCACATGTACAAACACAACTACAACTACAGCTAGGCAGTGGCACGAGTATAACTGACAAACACATCCAGACAAGTAGCCACCACTACAACACCAGCACACAGTTAAGCCCACTGAAAGAAAGGAAATATGTGTATGCTGGGCAAGTCAGTGTAGCCAATAGCATGATGGGAGTTGTAGGCACAGATATTGCTCACCCTCACAATTGGCCCATCAACACCACTCTCAACCATGCTCACATCACAGGGAGTGGAAAAGGACTCACAAGATGGCTGACACTGGCTACTGCTGTGGGGAGCACAAGGCCCTGCTGGCAACTGTGCAACAACCAACAGCAGGACACCACTGACTGACATCCTGAAAGACAACTTGCACTCCCTGCAATGGAAGCACGGTCCATGGTGGGACATCTGGCTGGGTGGGAAGGAGGACTCACAGCACTGACCATAGTCACAAGCACCTCCCCTCACACCCCCCCTCAACACAAACTCCACAGAACACACCTGGCGGAATGCAATGCCTCACACCCTAACTCAAGATCCCACAAAGAACCACCAACCTGGGTCATGCTGTGTGAAGCACAGGGACACTCCTGGGACATTTAGCCAAACAACTGCCCGGACAACACTCCCAGCCATCCTGCCAGCCCACCCCACAGGGAAGCAGAGTCAAAAGGAAGGAAGGATGGGCATGTTGGGAAGGGGGTGGAGGCAATAGCATGATGGGAGTTGTAGGCACAGATATTGCTCACCCTCACAATTGGCCCATCAACACCACTCTCAACCATGCTCACATCACAGGGAGTGGAAAAGGACTCACAAGATGGCTGACACTGGCTACTGCTGTGGGGAGCACAAGGCCCTGCTGGCAACTGTGCAACTAACCAACAGCAGGACACCACTGACTGACATCCTGAAAGACAACTTGCACTCCCTGCAATGGAAGCACGGTCCATGGTGGGACATCTGGCTGGGTGGGAAGGAGGACTCACAGCACTGACCATAGTCACAAGCACCTCCCCTCACACCCCCTCAACACAAACTCCACAGAACACACCTGGCGGAATGCAATGCCTCACACCCTAACTCAAGATCCCACAAAGAACCACCACCCTGGGTCATGCTGTGTGAAGCACAGGGACACTCCTGGGACATTTAGCCAAACAACTGCCCGGACAACACTCCCAGCCATCCTGGCAGCACAGGCAGCCCACCCCACAGGGAAGCAGAGTCAAAAGGAAGGAAGTATGGGCATGCTGGGAAGGGGGTGGAGGCAATAGCATGATGGGAGTTGTAGGCACAGATATTGCTCACCCTCACAATTGGCCCATCAACACCACTCTCAACCATGCTCACATCACAGGGAGTGTAAAAGGACTCACAAGATGGCTGACACTGGCTACTGCTGTGGAGAGCACAAGGCCCTGCTGGCAACTGTGCACTAACCAACAGCAGGACACCACTGACTGACATCCTGAAAGACAACTTGCACTCCCTGCAATGGAAGCACGGTCCATGGTGGGACATCTGGCTGGGTGGGAAGGAGGACTCACAGCACTGACCATAGTCACAAGCACCTCCCCTCACACCCCCTCAACACAAACTCCACAGAACACACCTGGCGGAATGCAATGCCTCACACCCTAACTCAAGATCCCACAAAGAACCACCACCCTGGGTCATGCTGTGTGAAGCACAGGGACACTCCTGGGACATTTAGCCAAACAACTGCCCGGACAACACTCCCAGCCATCCTGGCAGCACAGGCAGCCCACCCCACAGGGAAGCAGAGTCAAAAGGAAGGAAGTATGGGCATGCTGGGAAGGGGGTGGAGGCAATAGCATGATGGGAGTTGTAGGCACAGATATTGCTCACCCTCACAATTGGCCCATCAACACCACTCTCAACCATGCTCACATCACAGGGAGTGGAAAAGGACTCACAAGATGGCTGACACTGGCTACTGCTGTGGGGAGCACAAGGCCCTGCTGGCAACTGTGCACCAACCAACAGCAGGACACCACTGACTGACATCCTGAAAGACAACTTGCACTCCCTGCAATGGAAGCACCTTCCATGGTGGAATATCTGGCTGGGTGGGAAGGAGGAGCGGATGACAACCAAATACAACCAATGCAGACCATGTACACACCCCAACATTCACATAGAAATGCCCAAATAATGCAGGACAATGTGCTACACCAATATCAACCCCTGACTGTGACAACTTAGGACAATGCAATGTACAGGCCCGCATCCAGAGGCACAGTCACAACTGTCAGGTGTGTCAACCATTGATGCCTGCAGAAACATAACATACATTGTGTGTGTCTCCCAAAAACAGGTGATGATGGGGACACAGCAGCAGATGCTGAGGAGTCCTCGTCCCAGGCTCAAGAGGATACGGAGCTCACTGGTGTGGAACAGCCTCTGCCCTCCTCGGATGAAGAAGACTTACCTGGCACCTCCGGAGCAAGTCATCATGCAGCACCAGCAGGACCACCAGCTGCACCCCCTGCACCCACCCCTCCAACGACTGTCAACACACATACCACCCCTGCCGACATGGACAGACCAAGGAGCAGCACCACCACCAGCACAGGGACCCTGGACCAACGTGGGGCCATGGACACCACCACCACCAACAACCCACAAGGTGGCCCAGGGTCACCTGTGCCTGCCACCTCAGGTACTGCACGTGTCGCCAGGGGTGGTGGGAGGGGTGGGAGACATAGGTCGCTGCTCACAGAGGGGTCTGGACTGCATGATGACCCACAACTGGCACGCATAGCCGATGCGTACCAGTCCAGCACCGGAGAGTTCAGCCAGGTAGTGGGGCTCCTCAGGGACATTAAACAGCAGCAGGCTGCCCATCATGCCCGCTTGGACTCACACATGTCCCGCGTGGAGTCCAAGTGGGACACACTGCAAGAGATGACGGCGGTGCATAGGGACATATTACAATGCCTCCGCCAGATGAGCAGCAATCAGTCAACACCTCCCTGTGTGCCCACAACATCTGGTGCTGAAACAACTGCAACTGCCACAGGGAGGGCGGATGACTCTGGCGGAGAGTCCCCTGCACCGCAGCAGCCTGCACTTGAGGGTCCCCCAAAGAAGAGGGGCCGTCCGAGGAGGGGCAAGTGAGAGGCCGATGGCCATGTGCAACCCCCAGGAAGCCAAAACCTGTTCTGGAGAACAACCTTTGTGCGCAAACTGTTCACCCTGTTGACTGCAACACAACTCTCCCACATGACATGGGGAGCTCAAGTTGGACCAATGTCTCTGATTACTGTGGACTTTACTCTGGACATTTCTGCTACCAGGACTTCCAAATTATCTAGGAACTTTGGATCACAATCACAATGTACAGCACCCAACAACCTGTGCACTATACTCACACATGTATGTCAATAAACTCACTTATACACCATACTTGCCTCTGTTGTGATTCCTATGTTGTCTCAGAAGTTGCGATGATGATCGGGGAAATGACACTGTGCATGCTAACTGCTACAGCAAGTACAACACCGGCATGTGAGTCATGGCGACGTCACACATATGGGGGAGGCACACCACCAGGGCTACACAACACATACACACCATGGACATCTGACTCATCGCCTACACTGATGTTGCCAGGAAATACGTTGCATTGCACAGACCCAACACCTATTCACAGTCTGTGTTAACTAGCCCACTGGTGCAGTAAGCAAATGTCAGTCAGATGTGTGACCACAGACAACGCACATCACAAAGTGAAGCACAGGTTTATTACACATTTGCAACATGTTGTAACCACCACAGATGCAAGGTAATCCCACCTGGCAGCGGGCACACAGTCAACAAGTGTAGAAGGAAGGAAGTCCATGGGTGTGGTGCACATCACCTGTAGGGACACAACAGCTACCACCCGGGAAGTCGAATCACGGTGTTGGGGATCACAGTTGACCAAACGACTCTGAAAGTACCCTGTGAAGGACAGAAATGACACACAGTCAAAAGTACTGAAGAACAGGACAGAACTGCAATACTCATGCACAATACATGTTACAAGATACCCACCCAGAACCAAGTTAGCATGTCAACACTGTTGGGGAGTACAGACTACCTGCAAGGACACATCGCTACACGCATACAGACATGTAGCCCATGGACACACTCAAACAGCACCAGAGCACCACCAACACATATCATGCAAACTCACATCATTGACATGACATCTCTGGATACTCACATTCAGCTGAAGAAGTTGGTGATGAGCTGTGTGCGGACATCACCCTCAACATCATCATCATCATCACTGGCATCGTGGTCCAGGCCAGGATCCTCCACAGGTGGCGGACGTTGGTCATCGTCATCCAGGATGAGAGGCAACTCCTTCCGCACTGCCAGGTTGTGGAGCATGCAGCAGACGATGATAATCTTGCACACCTTTGCTGGGGCATATGGGAGGGACCCTCCTGTCTTGTCGAGGCAGCGGAAGCGGCTCTTCAGGAGACCAAATGTCCGCTCAATCACTCTCCTGGTCCGACCATGTGCCTCATTGTAGCGCACCTGGGCTGGTGTCACAGGGTTCCTGAGGGGCGTCAGCAACCACGGCATGTTGGGGTATCCGGAGTCACCTACATACAGACAATTGCACATTAGCAGAGTTGGAAAAGAGGGTGGAACACTACATAGCAGAACACACACAATGGTACAAAGTCAGTACACACCAACAAGCCAGGCACGCTGGTTCCGCATCTGTGCCATCATCCTCGGGATGCGACTACTCCTCATCACGTAGGCATCGTGTGCAGAACCAGGGAAACGGGCACACACGTGTGTGATGCTCATATCTGCAAGACAGACCACCAGTGCATTGACCGAGTGGTAGTGTTTGCGGTTACAGTAGGCCTGCTCTTGGGCCTGTGGTGGTACCAAAGCCACATGTGTCCCATCAATGGAGCCAATGACATGCGGCATCCTCCCCAGGGCATAGAAGTCACTCTTCACGCCAGTGAGTCGTTGGAGTCTAGGGAAATAGATGTACTGGTTCAGGTATATCAACATAGCCTCCAAAACATCCCGGAGCACACGGCTGAACATGGTCTGTGACATCCCACCAGCAGTCGCCAGAGTGTGTTGAAAGGTACCGGTGGCAAAGAAGTGTAGGGCTGCCATCACCTTCACCTTGGGGGTCAGCGCTGTAGGGTACGGACGGCCAGGTTGCAAATGTGGTGCCAAGCGCACTGCCAAATCCTCAATCAGCTGCCTGGTGAAGCGGTACCGTCGGATGCTGTCACGTTCCACCATCGTTGCCAGGTCAGGGAATGGTCTATGGACAGCTGGTGCCCTGCAGTGCATAGGTGAAGAAAGCAAGATTGTCAGTCACCCCACATATGTGGCATTGAACACACTCAACATCACATGATACATCATAATGAGGCACAAGTACATGATGTGTGCAGTTACGTACGGATATGTATGGCACATACATGGCCAATATCTAACATCACAGTTCAACGAGTGGCATCAATAAGTCCCAGGTCGTGCCATTGGATACCATGAGGCCGTGTCCCAGTTCCCATCTCCTGCTGCCAAATAACAAACACACCCCACAGTGACATGTGAGGACTGATGTGCCCCAGGCATCACAGCTCAACGACCGGTAGATTCCCAGGGACCCTGTATTGCCACATGGACACTGGCATGACATGGTGTATCATGTATACACCACAGCAAAACAACCATGAGCCCCACAGGTAGTGGTCCCTGTTGCCTCGGCAGGACAGACATGGACGTCTGTGAGACACACACGCACAACATCAAAGTCCATGCACAAACAACGTGGATGTGGAGACTGCCTCCCATTGTGCACATGAAATCAGAGACATTGTAAACACAACATGCACACAGACTGTGGAGGACCATCACCATTGTGCCAATAGGTCACCCTGGGTTGAACATAACGTCCCACATGGGACTCAGGGGGTATGTGACATGACATACACATACACCACCGTGAACTGTGACCATGCCACATGCTCAGATATGAACAGTTGCACATCACAGTGGTCATGTACACGAAACACCAAGGATTCTGTCCCCATAAACACGTGCCCAGCCTGGGGGTGGCTGCCCCCAAGTGACACCCACAGAACAACATGTTCACCCCCATACACGGAATAGGTAATGCAGCCTTACATGCCCTAGGATACAGTTTGGACAGGCTGTGGTGTTGTAGGTGTGCCCCTCACTCCCTGGGAAGTATATGTGGCTGGCATATGTTCACCTGTGACAGGCATGTTGACATATGCCAGTGACTTGTACAGGGATGCGTTGGACAGCAATGAACCGATAAGTGCGCACACATTGGCCATTGCATTCAATGTGCGCTGGTACGCTTTGTACCCGCAATACGCGTTGGACAGCAATGGACCGATCAGTGCGCACACATTGGCCATTTCATTCAATGTGCGCTGGTACGCGTTGTATTGGCAATACGCGTTGGACAGCAATGGACCGATCAGTGCGCACACATTGGCCATTGCATTCAATGTGCGCTGGTACGCGTTGTATTGGCAATACGCGTTGGACAGCAATGGACCGATCAGTGCGCACACATTGGCCATTTCATTCAATGTGCGCTGGTACGCGTTGTATTGGCAATACGCGTTGGACAGCAATGGACCGATCAGTGCGCCACACTGGCCATTGCATTCAATGTGCGCTGGTACGCGTTGTATTGGCAATACGCGTTGGACAGCAATGGACCGATCAGTGTCCCGGCACGGCCATTGCATTCAATGTGCGCTGGTACAGCGTTGTATCCGCATGTACGCGTTGGACAGCAATGGACCGATCAGTGTGCACACAGCTGGCCCATTGCATTCAATGTGCGCTGGTACGCGTTGTATCGGCATATACGCGTTGGACAGCAATGGACCGATCAGTGCGCACGCACTGGCCATTGCATTCAATGTGCGCTGGTACGCGTTGTATTGGCTATGTACGCGTTGGACAGCAATGGACCGATCAGTGCGCACACTGGCCATTGCATTCAATGTGCGCTGGTACGCGATGTATCCGCAATACGCGTTGAACAGCAATGGTCCGATCGGTGTTCCCGGCCGGCCCATTGCATTCAATGTGTGCGGATACGCGTTGTATCCTATGTACGCGTTGAACAGCAATGGTCCGATCGGTGTTCCCGGCCGGCCCATTGCATTCAATGTGTGCGGGTACGCGTTGTATCCCATGTACGCGTTGAACAGCAATGGTCCGATCGGTGTTCCCGGCCGGCCCATTGCATTCAATGTGCGCGGTACGCGTTGTATCCTATGTACGCGTTGAACAGCAATGGTCCGATCGGTGTTCCCGGCCGGCCCATTGCATTCAATGTGTGCGGGTACGCGTTGTATCCTATGTACGCGTTGAACAGCAATGGTCCGATCGGTGTTCCCGGCCGGCCCATTGCATTCAATGTGTGCGGGTACGCGTTGTATCCCATGTACGCGTTGAACAGCAATGGTCCGATCGGTGTTCCCGGCCGGCCCATTGCATTCAATGTGTGCGGGTACGCGTTGTATCCTATGTACGCGTTGAACAGCAATGGTCCGATCGGTGTTCCCGGCCGGCCCATTGCATTCAATGTGTGCGGGTACGCGTTGTATCCCATGTACGCGTTGAACAGCAATGGTCCGATCGGTGTTCCCGGCCGGCCCATTGCATTCAATGTGTGCGGGTACGCGTTGTATCCTATGTACGCGTTGAACAGCAATGGTCCGATCGGTGCGCACCCATTGGCTATGGCCTGGCCTGGCAACGGACGCGTTTTCAAAATTTGAACGAGTCTGATGCTGTAAATTCAGTTGGTCACCCACAACAATGTTGCAATTTCATGGGTGTCATGAAGTTGAACATTTGAAGGATGCTGGGGCGTGTGTAAGTGGTGCAATTCCATGGATTGGCCAGATTCAGATGATGCAAACGACTTGGACCTATCACTTTGGACACATGGGACAGTATCTGCCTCTGCAGCACACATATAATGCTGGCTGTTCCCCTGAGAGCTCACTTGCCTGCACTACATGCTCCAGGACGACATCTGCCACTACACTGCTGCTGTTTCTGCACCCTCTGGACCCTGCAATGGCACGTACTGTGGAGAGAGCCCCAGCCTTCAGCACTGAGGAGAACCAGGCCCTGCTGGATGGCCTCCTTCCACAGTACAGCAAGCTGTATGGGAAAGCAGGGGAGCAGGTGAGTGTTCTGTCCACTGCCTTTCTAAATGTGCATGTTGTCTGACTAGCAAGGCTAACAGTCTGCACGCCACTGGCTAGCAGGCTCACTGAGTAGTTGTCACCCCCCATAGTGTGTAGTTACATGCACTGGACAGGTATAGTGCAGTGACAGTGCATTTAAACAAGGTTTTAATGCCCAGGCAATGATACCATGTAGTAACTGCTGGCATACTGTCCATGGCCATCGTTGCACTGCCTGTGTACATCATATGCCCCTGTGATTGAGACATGTATATCCAACTTTGTAATGCACGGTTATGTTGCACGTGTAGTTATGGCATTCTCACTTTGTCATCCTCACAGGTTGATGCCCACCAGAAGCAGAAGATATGGCTGACCATCGTCCGGGCAGTGAGATCCGTGGGGGTCTACAAGCGCCGGATCCGCAACTGCCAGAAGAGGTGGCAGGACCTTCGGGGCTGGACCCGGAGGATCGCACGGGTCCAGCTGAAGCTGTCGCCTCCTCGCAGGAGGGGCGGACACCGGACCCTGACCCCCACATGCTGAGGATCCTGGCGGTGGTCTTCCCTGATCTGGATGGGCAGCTGAAGGCCAGAGAGCAGCAAGGAGGGGGTGAGTCCATGTCTGCATTGTGAACTATGTCTGCCATGCTATGTGCCCTCCTCTGGCCTGGTTAAACTTCCACAGTACATCAGTCATGTGGTCCAGGACCCATGTCCCTCTATTGTGCACTGCCCACTCCTCATCTGATACCCAGGTGTGGCCCTTACAGTCAGGGTATTGTGTCACTTGGGTACTGTGTCCTTGCAGTTTGCTTGACTCAAGGTGGGGGACAGCATCTGTTTCCCTGACTCTGTGGTGGGCATCATGGGTGGGTCCATTGCTTACACATTGCCTGTGTTCTGACATGTGTTCTGCGTGTCACTTTGATATGTGGCCCAATTGCTGAGCTGATCCACCACATGTGCCTGGGGTATCTGGCACACACCCATGCTGCGGGTGGGAACAATGTTTGTGCCCCAGGAGTGTGTATATTACGTGTGTCACACATACTTAGCCAGCTGCCTACTGTCCAGGGCTCATCCCTCATTCATGTGGGACAGGACAGTCATGCCTACTCCAGGCCATACAATACACTCTGTACTCCCACTGCCGTGTATCAGCTGACCCGTTTTGCTCAGTGATTTGTCCCCTCAGGTGTCTGCCTCTGTGTCAGTGTGCTGTGGCTTCGTTGTCAGGTCTGCTGGGGTGTTCCTCGGTTGGGGCTCCGCATGCCACCGGAGATGTGACCATAGGAGATGATACATGTGTGACACATAGGTGTTTGATCACCTGACCGTGCAGACTGGGGTATGCGAATATGAGGTTCAGGCAGCTGTTTCCCATTCACAGCAGATTGTGATGTGCTCAGGTGCAGAGGGTAGTGTTACAGGTCTCCCATATGTCCAATGGGTATGACCTGGACAGATGAGGGTACAGATGATGTGGTGTGTGGGGGATGTACATGTGCACTTGTTCAGCTCCAGGACTTGCATTCCCCATGATCTACTATTGTGACACAGTGCAGAGTGTTGTTGTCTGGCTGCCCTGCCCATGTGACTGGAGACAGTGATGTATGACTTAGCAGGCATGGCTGTGCCATGGCATGTGACTTCCTATTAGTGATCCTGCAGGGGAGTGACATGTGCTACATGCACACCATTGTGGCAATGGCTATCAGGACATGGGTGCATCATGGTGTCTGTCGCTGGTATGCATCACATGCATTTCCTATTTGACTCTGGGCATCCCTTTCATCCGGACACCTGCACTGACTCAGTGGCAAGAGTTGTGATGTGTGCATGTCCACATGCTTCACCGGGTTCTCTGCACTGTCCAAATACTGTGTAGGTGGTGCATGTGTCCACACTGGGGTATTGCCATCCAACAGACACCAGACAGATGGGTGCAAGGCCAGGTGGGATGTGAGTGCCATGGTTGACCATCAGACTGATAATTGACTTCTCCTGTTCTGTTTGTGCAGTTTTAGCAATGTTCAACTAAGGATGCCAGGGCTTGCTCTGTAATGTGCTGGACTTACTGTGGTGTGTGCGTTCGGTGCAGGTGACTGATGTCTGTCTGTTTCCCTATTGATTGCAGATACATCCACGGCCACAGGAGGGGCCAGCTCCACGGACCAGGAGGAGCCGCAGAGCCAGACTGGGTCAGCAGCCGAGGAGTGGTCGGAGGGACCCAGTGGCACGGAGGGCGAGGGGAGCCACACCGAGGAGTCCTCAGCACCATCCACCTCAGCTGAGGACCAGAGCAACTCGGACGATGACTCCCTTATGGAGGCGGGTGTCAGCAGCCACCACACCCCAGCTAGTGTTGCTGTCCCCGCCACCACCACCACCACCACCGCCCTCCCGTCGGCTCCCATTCCCGAGGTCCGTGGAGGCTCCCATGTTCGGGAGCGTGTCTCCTTCGGGCCAGGCACCGCACCCCCTGCCCCTGTGTCCCCTGCTGCCCTGAGTGAGGAGTCTGTGTACCTCCTCCGCCAGCTCCATGTAGGACAGACAGCGATGCTGAGTGTCCTCCATGCACACACCAGTCTGTTGACTCAGCTGGTGTCATTCATGGAGGGCATCTCATCGGGCATGTCTGACCTACAGAGGGGCAATAGGTCCATGGACTCCTCCTGACGGCAGCAGTGTCCCTCCTCCGACAGTCCCTCACCCCTCCTGCCTCTGCCCCATCCACACTCCCCAGCACCTTACCCGTCCCAAGCACACGCACACTGGCACAGGCACACACCAGCACAGACACATGCAGCACACGGACACACACGCCACAAACAAGACGCACACGCACGCACCGTCAGGGGACTGCAACCACACTCACAGGGGATGGGGCACAGGCACAAACACACGCATCCACAAGCACTGCGCAGTCCTCAGTTGCCTCTCCCTCCAAAGACCCCTCCCTTGCCTCACCTGCAACCCCAAAGACACAGCGGCTCTTCCTCTGTGACCTTGGCCTCTTCCCCTCCGATCCAGCTGATCCAGCATTCAGGGGGAAGAGGAAGCCCACCCACACGGAGCGGAGTGCCCCTGGCCCCCGGACACCATCCCCCAGGCGCAGACCGACTGAGGCCCCCACCCGCAAGTCCCCCGGTCCCGGAAGAGCAAGACCCCGCCGCCGCCCTGCAGCTCAGGCACCAAGTCTCCTTCCTCCATCCCTCAGGCCCCCACTCCACAGGTGCCCCCACCACACCCTGCCCCAGGTTCCCCCACCCACAGATACACCATCCCCAGAAGGGTCAGGCCTTCTCCCCTGCCACTTGCTCTTCCGGCCCCACACCCCCCGCTGCGCTTGTCTGTACCACTGATGTGGTGAGGGTGTCCTCCCCTCTGTCCTGCCCACCTTACCTGATCCCCATTCTCCTCCCCTGGAGGTGGGCACTGCAGTGGAGTCCACTATCACCCTGTTTGACTTGGGCGCTGCAGTGGCGGACCTGTCCACTCCATCTGCAGGGTCCACTGCAGTTGTGCCGGCACCCACAACATCTGAGTCATGCCACCCAGTTGTGCCGGCACACACCATGTCAGACACCTCCACTGCAGTTGTCAGTGGCTCTCCAGCACCCACCACCCCTTCCCTGCCTCCTCCTGGTGAGCCCTGATCCTGTCCCTGCGGTGCCTGGCCTGCCCCCGTATGCCCCTCCTAGGGGATTGTCCCCGGTTGTGATCAGTGCAGGCATGCGTAGGGTGACATCTGCCACTGTCACCCTGTATAGACTTCCTTGATGGACTGGCCATTGGCCTTTGTTGATACCTTACAGTTCTTCCAAGTTTTGAACCCACATGCTGAATAAAGCAACTTTCTGTTCTCTAGTGCTTTTACTTCTGATGTACATGATGTTGATGACGCTAACCATGCCCTTGCTGCAGTGATGGTGATATTTGGACTCATGAAAATGAAGTGTTACTGTGCAGGAACCCATGTGTTCCCGGGGACAGTGTCCTATCCTGTGGTGTATCCATGTCATCCTTAGCAGCATCTGAGGGTGTCATGTTTTCAATATTTTGCAATGTGATTTCCTACTTACATTAGCAATGTCACATCTGTGGGTTCCACCCATGCACATCTGTTGTGTTTGCCATTGTTCAATTAGTCTAGTTCCCTGACCGTGTGGCCATCTCCACTGGACATGCAGGTTTGGGCATCATTGGGGAAGGACTCATCTGTGTTGTCAGTGCAACTTGCTATACATGTGTGTTGGATCTGTGCTGTTGATTTCGTTGACATTCCCATGACCAGGCTGATGTGACGGGAGCCTTCATTTGGTGCTAATTGTTGACTGTGTGACCAAGTGTTCTGCTGACATGATGGAGCCCTACTGATGCGACATATGGCACAGCTTTCCTCACACAGGAGTGGAGTCCCCTCATGGCAGTGTGTACTCCTGTGACATCTCGTGCGCCCAAGGTGTGTGTTGTATGAGCATGTGTGTGTGTTCACTTCCATGTTGCTGTGCATGCTGGGATCCCTAGTGATGTTCCTGTTTGTGATGCTTGCTGAGTTGAGCTATGTTCCCCCAAAGTGTTCTCTCTGGGTTCTCTGTGATGTGGGTGCATGGCACATTACTGGTCATCAGGGTGTCACTCATAGGTGTGTTTGCGGTCAGGGCTGAGTTTGTGGGCAGACGCTGATGTGTCACAGTCAGGATTCCCCTTTGCACTTGTTGTTTACACCTGTCATGTGATTTCTGATTTGTGTTAGCTTTCATTGGTTGTGACACGTTGTGTGTGTGACTGCTGGCACTCCTCAGGGCTGCAATGTTGGTAGTTGTCTATGTGTGTTCTTTGTGGGTGACCTTGGCTTCTTCATAGGTGTGTGACTGTGGCTGGGATCCCATTGGTTGGTGTGGTATTGCCGTCATGTCCATGTACAGCGTAGTGTGCAGTGTGTCAGACATTCAGGAGTCTGGTTGAGTGGCCATGTGTGATGTGTTTCTGCACCTTGGTTCCCACCACCACCCCTGGGATTGTCATGGGTGCATGTGCAATGTCACCAGTGCATGTGAGCTTCACTGCTGCACATTGTTGGAGGTCGAGGTGTGTGGTGTTGAGTGTGTGCAGATGAGAGTTGTTGCCCGGCTACACCCCTGCCTCCATGTTGGCCTTGGCTGACAGGCCGTGCTGATTGATTTGTGCTTGTGTAGGTGTGATGGTAGTTTGTTGCTCAGGACACATGACTGTGGTTCACAGTGTGAACGACATCTAGCTTTGTCATCACAGTGGGATTGTAATGCAGCCCAGGGTCACCACATTGTGGGGGCCCTGGGTGTGGTGCTGTGGTGTCTGTGTGTCTTGCTGTGTCAGTTGCTGTTCCTACATGCTTGTGTGACATGTGTGATTTGTGCTCCCTCTCATCTGACAATGCCTGATTGCCCACATAGGGGATTTGGATCCATGAGTTACCTTTGTGTGGCACTGTATGCACATCTGTGTAATTGGTATTCAGGCCTCCTCATGTGTTGTGTGGTTGCCTGGGGACACTGGTACCCCCCTCACCTGTTGTGTTTGATGTGCAGTGTGGGTCTGCCTGTTTGTGTATGTGCATCGGCACCACTGCATTGGCATATCTTAGGTGTGCCATTGGCTGTATGTTGTTTGGTGTGTTTGCCCTGCTGTCCCTGGGACTCCTAGGTCATCAGTCAGCACAATGATCATTGTGTGTGTGTCCCATTGCTGCCATGGTATGGTATCTGTTCACCTCCCTTCTACAGTCTCCACTGGGTATCTGAATTTGTGTGCCCATTGGTGCAAATATGTGGGTCTGCATTCTGATGGTCACTTCTGTCATTGTGTCATTGATGAATGTTGACAGTGTCAGCCCCCATGGGTGATGTTTGTCTGCACATGGCCAAAGGTATGTCTTGTTTGCACTGCACTGTTTGCCTCCCCCATTCTATGTTGCTATGGGACACAAGCACTACTTTGCCACTGATGTGTTTGTTGTTCTGTGACCAGGAATCATCCATGCAGTTTGGCAGTTGCAGCTTATTCTTTGTCAACACATACATTTTGGTCAGTGTGATGATGGGGGTTTGGACCCCATTGCCACAATGTTCAATATGTGCTTCAGCTATGGACCCCACACTCACATTTTGGTCACTGTGATGATGGGGGTTTGGACCCCATTGCCACAATGTTTAATATGTGCTTCAGCTATGGACCCCACACTCACATTTTGGTCACTGTGATGATGGGGGTTTGGACCCCATTGCCACAATGTTCAATATGTGCTTCAGCTATGGACCCCACACTCACATTTTGGTCACTGTGATGATGGGGGTTTGGACCCCATTGCCACAATGTTCAATATGTGCTTCAGCTATGGACCCCACACTTACATTTTGGGCACTGTGATGATGGGGGTTTGGACCCCATTGCCACAATGGTCATGGCCTGCTTGCATTGTGGGTGCCACACACATTTATGTGTGGCACTTGTGATAGGGGGTCACATTGTATGTCCACAGTCCTTTTCAGTGTTGTAGGCATTTGACACAGTCTACACACGCTTGTCATGGTGTTGGGGGGATGTCTTTGTGTTGCATTCTTTCTGCTGGTGTGTGCTTCTTGTGGCATGTATTTGCCATCCTGTGAGTGGGGGTGTAGGTGGTGGTAGGCATCCAGCCCCCCATGGGTAGAGGTGGTAGTAGTGACAGGCACCTGGCACCCCATGGGTAGAGGTGGCAGTAGTGGTAGGCACCTGGCACCCCCTGGGTAAGGGTGGTAGTAGTGACAGGCATCCAGCCCCCCATGGGTAGAGGTGGTAGTAGTGGTAGGCACCTGGCACCCCCATGGGTAGAGGTGGTAGTAGTGGTAGGCACCTGGCACCCCCATGGGTAGATGTGGTAGTAGTGGTAGGCACCTGGCACCCCCATGGGTAGAGGTGGTAGTAGTGGTAGGCACCTGGCACCCCCTGGGTAGAGGTGGAAGTAGTGGTGGGCATCTGGCACCCCTGGGTAGAGGTGGCAGTAGTGGTAGGCACCTGGCACCCACTGGGTAAGGGTGGTAGTAGTGGTAGGCACCTGGCACCCCATGGGTAGAGGTGGTAGTAGTGGTAGGCAGCTGGCACCCCATGGGTAGAGGTGGTAGTAGTGGTAGGCACCTGGCACCCCCATGGGTAGAGGTGGTAGTAGTGGTAGGCACCTGGCACCCCCATGGGTAGAGGTGGTAGTAGTGGTGGGCATCTGGCACCCCCTGGATAGAGGTGGCAGTAGTGGTAGGCACCTGGCACCCCCTGGGTAAGGGTGGTAGTAGTGGTAGGCAGCTGGCACCCCCATGGGTAGAGGTGGTAGTAGTGATAGGCACCTGGCACACCCTGGGTAGAGGTGGCAGTAGTGGTAGGCACCTGGCACCCCCTGGGTAAGGGTGGTAGTAGTGGTAGGCAGCTGGCACCCCCATGGGTAGAGGTGGTAGTAGTGGTAGGCACCTGGCACCCCCTGGGTAGAGGTGGTAGTAGTGGTGGGCATCTGGCACCCCCTGGGTTGAGGTGGCAGTAGTAGTAGGCACCTGGTACCCCCATGGGTAGAGGTGGTAGTAGTGGTAGGCACCTGGCACCCCCATGGGTAGAGGTGGTAGTAGTGGTAGGCACCTGGCACCCCCTGGGTAGAGGTGGTAGTAGTGGTGGGCATCTGGCACCCCCTGGGTAGAGGTGGCAGTAGTGGTAGGCACCTGGCACCCCCTGGGTAAGGGTGGTAGTAGTGGTAGGCACCTGGCACCCCACGGGTAGAGGTGGTAGTAGTGGTAGGCAGCTGGCACCCCCATGGGTAGAGGTGGTAGTAGTGGTAGGCACCTGGCACCCCCATGGGTAAGGGTGGTAGTAGTGGTAGGCAGCTGGCACCCCCATGGGTAGAGGTGGTAGTAGTGCTAGGCACCTGGCACCCCCATGGGTAGAGGTGGTAGTAGTGGTAGGCACCTGGCACCCCCATGGGTAGAGGTGGTAGTTGTGACAGGCATCCGGGCCCCTATGTGTATATGTGGCATTGGTGATGGGCATCCCGCCCCTATGGTGCTGCTGTTTCTGGAGTAAGTAATTTCTGCATCCCTCTGTGTGTGTGTGATATGTCGGGTACGTGTAGTTTGTGTTTGGTGTCTGACCTACCTTCTGCGCCGTACGCGTCCGTGCCTGTTCCGGTAGTAGATGTAGAATATTGGTAGGATCGGAACGATGGGATTCATTGTTGGTTCGTCTCGTTCGTCTTTGTCATTGCTTCGCCTCGTCCTCGTCGCTTGCGTGTTCGTCTCGTAGCCGTGGCTCGTGTTCTGGCGCGAATCGGAGCTTGTGTGAGCCTCTCCCGGATGCTTTGACGTGCCGTGCTTAGCGACGGGTTCGGCGCGTACGGGAAGCGCATCGTACTTGTCCGGCCGGACGGGGCTGCTTTTTGGCTTACGGGCGACTCGACTCTGCGTTTACGGATCCGGCTCGGTCGGGGATCAGGACCTGGATTGGGTGAGTACGACTGGGTCGGAATCTGTGCTGTTGTGCGCATCGTACTTGTTCGTTCGGATTGATGTGCGGATCGGTCGGGAAACAGGCATTCGCATGGCTTTTTTCCCGACCGAATGGCGTTGGGTGCGTCTCCGACCGAGATCGGAATCGACCCCTATGTCTTGAAATGTGACAACTGCCAACAGATGAAAGGCTCCACCAGAACACGCCTGGCGCAGACACCATTACTAATATCAGACAAACCTCTCGCATACGTGTATCTGGACCACTGCGGCCCCTTACAGTCTGATGGGGCTTACAAGTATATCATGGTTGCAGGGGATTCCTGCTCAAGATTCCTATGGGTTTGGCCTCAGCGCTCGGCTGACGCTCGAACTGTTATAAAAGATTTGTGAGTCTTTATCGGGACATACGCAGTTGGCACATTACATTCTGACCATGGCCCGGCGTTCTGCTCTCGGGCTTACAAAGAGGCCATGAAAAGTATGGGCGTTGCACTGTGGCACTCCTCTCCGTACCATCCTGAGGGAAATTCGGTTGTGGAGAGGAAAAACCGGGACTTAAAGCAATCTCTAACAGCTAGTGTATTAGGCAAGGGCGGTGGTTGGGTCAATCACCTATGTGGGGTACAAAGAGCACTCAATAACCAGCCAAGAAATTCTTTAGGGGGTGTCACTCCATATGAGGTCCTATTTGGGACGAGAATGTGGGTACCTGATCTTGATTATGAAGGTACAGTGGCGGAGGAGAAACCATTTGATATCCATGATCGTTTGGCTGTTTTACAGGATCTAAATTAATCCAGGAAACAACAAAGTAACGTGCTCCAGAAACAGACCACCACTGGGGAAGTCAAGGCAGTAACGGCAAGACCTGTCTGGATCCCAAAAGTCGGGGATCTGGTCAGAGAGAAAATAGGGGACAAAAAAGAATTTGGACCATCATACAGAAAGCCTGTACCTGTCCTAGCAATTCAAGGAACACAAACTGTTCTTTTGCCGCCTCTTGCCGGGAAAAAGGAGAAACGATTTGTCTCAATTGACTTAATCAAACCACACTATGTGGCCGATACTGAACAGTAGGCCTCGTGGACTCCACAGTAGCAGACGCCCTCCTCTCGTTACCATCCAAGAAGTTCAAACAGAAAGACTCATCACGTTTGAAGAGCCTCCTGTGCGGAATGAAGGACTAAGCAACAATGCTATGGAACTCGTTCCCCTTGAACCAGAAGTTCCTCTTCAAAATTCAATTCAAAACAACACACAAGTTGCAATTAGACCAGTAGCAGCCCGTGGTGGGAGTGCTGCCGGGCGTTGGCGAAGGGGCGGGGGAGGGGCATGGTGGGGGGTAGTAAACTTCGGAATTCAGCCGAATAGAGGTAAGTAAACATATAAATAAATAAAACGAATTTGCGTTGCGCGCTGCATCGCCAAATGCGATGCAGCGCGTAACTGAAATAATTTATTTAAAAGTGCTCTAATATTCTAAATTGGTGTGGGATTTTTATTGTTTTGTGTCTTTACTTTATTACTATTTGAGTGTTGAATAAATACTGTAGTATAACTGGTCTGCAATAGAACAGGCCTCATACAGTAGAGGAGGCCTCTGAGGGTTCAAGGCAGGTTTCAGAGAGCAGAGCAGTCCTTCAAGTTACAGCAAAACAGTCTTCTGAAGGACACAGCAGGCCACAGCAGCAGGCAGTACTCTGATAGTCCTTTCGCAGGTCCAGAAAGAAGGAGAAGGTTCTAGAGAATTCCCTTTGAAGTTCTTGGACTTTTCTGCTTCCCTTGCCCTGGCTCTAAGCTGGCTGCATGAACAATGCAGGGGTGACAAGTCCTTTGTATGAAGGTAGAGCACAGCATATGCAGTTGCAATTGGGGCTGTGCCCAGCTCCTCCCATCCTGCCCTTCATGGGCCATCCAGGCACTCCTAATCCCTCTATTGCGTGTCTGCCTGGAAGGAATACACAAAGACCCAGGAACATGCTGCAGGCACCAAATAGTTAGGGCAGGAAAATGGCAACTTTCTGAATTGTAACTTAAAATCTGACTTTACCATTAAAGAGGATTTTTAATTGCAATTTCTCAGTGAACAAACATGAATAGTCTATATGTTCCCAATGAAAGGTAAGCACTTATTGAATGTTTTGCTTTGTGAAGTTTTATAAAGCGCGAACAAGACCCGCTTAGGGTATCAGAGCGCTGTACATCTAATCATTGACATTAAGCAGGTACAAAAGAAAATAATACAGCAAATAAAAGGTTACAAATGCACGAAATGCTTAGTAGTGCAGGAGGCCAGAATTGTATACAAAGCGTTAGAGTTACTAAGGGAGACAACTGGTATATTGTCGCATTTAGATCTTCAAGAGTAATCCTTTGACTTCTTTTTTGAAAGCAGCTGACGAGGAGTTCGTTCTGAGTTCAGGAGGGAGATCATTCCATATTCTTGGAGCCAGACCAGAAAAGGCGTGGTTGTAGGTTTTCTTCTTTTTGAACTTTTGTGGTTTCAGCAGTAGAGTATTGGAACTTCTAAGGGGTCGGTTCATGCCAGAAATTTCAAGTTTTTTTTGTAAAGTAAGAAGGAGCTTTATGATGTAGTGCGTTGTGCGATAAGCATGCTATCCTGTAACTAATCCTTGCATCGAGAAAGAGCCAGTTGAGTTGGATTCGATCTGGAGTGATGTGGTCACGTGTACTTGATCCAATGGCGTGTCTGGCAGCAGAGTTCAAAGTAGCCCTTAAAGGTGCCAGTTTAGCTTTGGGTAGCCTAGCCAGGATCATGATTCCATAGTCTAAACAGGAGGTGACCAGTGATTGGACAGCTAATTTCATGTCTGCAGGCGGTAGGAAGGGTTTGACTTTCCTTAGTGCGTTGAGCTGGTGATTGGCTCCTCTCGTTGTTGCACTGATGTGGTCTTGCATATTTAGACATTTGTCCAAGGTTATGCCCAGGGAATTAGTAGAGTCTACAACATGTGGGATGCAATTTAGGGCCGTTAGTTGTTTGAGCCAATCCTGAATGGGGGCTGAGTTATTGTGTGGGGCAATTAGGAGGAACTCCGTCTTGAGTGTGTTCAACATAAGGTGGTTTTGAGATAACCATTGTTGGGTTTTCCGAAGTGCACTATTAAGAGTTTTGATGTAATAAGGATAAGGCAGCCCATGTTAAAGTATGCCTTACAATAGTGAAATACTAATTAAGGAGTTTTCACTACCAGGACATGTAAAACTTAAAGGTACATGTCCAACCATTTAATTACAATGCACCTTGGCCTATGGTCTACGTAGGGCCTACTTTAGGGGTGACTTATGTGCAATAAAAGGGGACCTTAAGGCTTGGCAAGGGGGTTATATTGCCAAGTTAAATTGTCAGTTAAAAACTACATTCACGCTACAATTGCAGTCCTGGGACATTCTTTAAAGGGCTTCTTAAGTGTGTGGCACAATACGTGCTGCAGGCCCACTAGTAGCACTTCATTTACAGGCCCTTGGCATATGACATTCCACTTTGCTAGCGACTTACAAGTAAATTAAATATGCTTATCAGGTGTAAGCCAATTTTACCATATTTTAGGGAGAGAGCACAAGCACCTTAGCATTGGCTAAGTGCATAGAGTCCTAAAGCCAACAAAAAGAATTTAGCAATATAGAAGAGTGAAGGCAAAAAACTTGGGGACACCCACCATAAGGCTGACAGGTCTAACAGCTGCCTACAACTGACAAATGGACTCACAGTACTGGTCTGCTGACATGGTGGAGTTGTTTACTAAACACCCTACCTGTCAATACATTTAAAAGTCATCAAAGTTTTGTGAGGTCATTCACAGATATGAAGGAGGTTAACCCAGTTCATGAGGATTCATCCTGTTATACACATCTCTACTGAAACCTGCGGTTGACAGGACATGATTTAAACAACTCTCATTTATTGTCCAAGGGTGTCCAAAGCAAACAAATCAAAGGCGTTGAGGATGCTAAATGGCACACTGGACAACTGTGGTATCTATTATCTTGGTGGAGTTATGGACTTAAAAATTATTCATGGAAGCCATCTGCTGGTCAGTCTGCCCACTGCCCATCTGTTGCTCACACAGCAGGATAAAGGGGTGAACAAAGTACACCTGCTAAATGTTGGAGCTGCGTGTGTGGGCATGCTCACTTTCACGTTAAATGGATGCTACAATGCTGTGTACTCCATTACATTCTCCGAATTAATTCAGAGCAGTCTGGGTTTTTATGGTCTTGTGAGATGAAAGGGAAATGTTACGAGACCGATACAACTCTTGTAAGACAAGTAGGAATGCAGCTTTTTAAGGCAGCCACCCCAATTCACCTTGCCTGTTACTCTTAGTGTTTCTGGCAAATAGTTGGGCACCTAGAGACCTGCTTTTGGTGAACTGGACTCGATTGAAGACAGCTGAGATTTGAGATGATCCTGGTTAACACATGCCTCTACTTCAGGAGTAAGTAGGGCATGGCTTTTTTCATTATTTAGTGATGCGCGATGCTTTGAATTTAAGTGCCTATGATGTGTTGGCTTTTAACTTCTGGCTGCATTTAGTCCCCTCCCCCATTGCAAAGAGAAAGACTGCATAAGGAAAGTGGACATTCACAGATAGTAAACACCAGCGTGAGAAATAGACATACAGAACGCACCCTGTGCAGTGTGAGGTAAAAAGCGACTGTCATGGCCAGCCAGTTTACAGAGTCAGATGGTTCACAGAACATCCCAGGAAGTTGGTCTTTTTGGATACATTCATGGAGATGCAGAAAGATGACAGGGGGAGTCGCAGGTGTTAAAAGGTAATAGAACTGTTACAAACAAACATAATTTAAGACTGTTGGTAAAAGGAAAGAAGGTTGTCAACTAATTGCTTATAAATAGACTTTGAAAGCACATTGCAATCTATCTGGAAGAATCCGGAAAGTTCTGGAACAAACTAGAAGGTTCTGGAACAAGCCAGTAAATAGACATTGAAAGTACATGGCAATACATCTGGATCAAGCTAGAATGTTCTGGAACAAGCCAGAAGGTTCTGGATAAAGCCATGTGATATTGGCAGCCATCTTTGATTCAGAAGGGTATAAATACCACTCTCTTGAACCACACCCTTTGCTAGCCAATCAGAGTTCCAGCGAAGACATCACCCGTGTTTTTCTCTCTGAGCCAGCTTACTTGCACATCCAGGCAATCTTCTTCCTCTGTGAATCTTGTGCTTCCAGGAGAGAGTTCTCAATGATCTGCAAGATATAAAAGAGACAAGAGAAAGCTAACTACATTTAATGCTTACCTCCTTCATGCACATATGCAAGTCAGGAATTTGAGACAAAGGAATCATGATTGAGCAACAGTAAAAGAACTTGGTAGACAAAAATCCAAGATACTTGACTATTTACAAAGTACTTTATTATTATTCGGTGAATTGCGCAATCTGCGCAAACCAGAGAGAGACATTAAGGAAACAACCCAGCGTGTGAAAATCCTGAGGCTAGTTTTATTCTAGTAAAGAAACAACTAGAAGAGAAACAGCTAATGTTTTTAAGGATTCCCAGGTGAATTAACAGCTTTATTGTGTCTAGATTAAGAGAGACAATGTAAATGATTGAAACCTTAAATCAAAAGCTGTAAAAGGGTTATTTTCAGAAGAAAAAAATAGTTTTTGTTGTTCAGGCACTCACACACTGATAGACAGAAGGCAGATGAGCCTAAAGGGTGATGCAAGGAATCTGTTATACAGGCAATGATTGGCTATTTTCTTATTTCATCATGTTCCCCAATTCCTCTTGGTGTTCCTCCAGAATGAGTTCTGTGTAAAACTCACTTGGTTGAGCATCAGGGGTGTGGAAGGACAAGCATTGTGCATTGTTTCTGCCAGAATGATTATTACAAGTTAGTTACTCTCTGTTCAGTAATTGTGGTATCTGACAGTGACACAGTGAATTCACCATTGCAAGATGTCCTCCCTTCAAATTGTGGAGTGCTCTGATGTTAGCACTTGACATGATAGAAAGTAGGATTGATTCCAGATAAGAGCACATTTGAACTTTTACATTTGATTATAGATATAATCCAAAAGACCAAGAAGTAACCAGTAAAGATAAAAGTAGTTTAGTGTGTATGACTAACTGAAGCATTTCATCATTGAAGAGTATTTGTCATCATAAGGTATTTACCTAAATGAGAAGTAAGATTTGTTAATTATTTTGGCAGAAGTTGATATGTTTATAAAATAATTTGAATGTTTTACTTTTAGCTGGCACTTATGCATTATATCTCTTATGTCAGACCTCATTTCCTTCCCCTCAACTGACCGCTTACTATGGGTAGATTTGTGGCTGCTGTAAGGTGAGTTTCTGGAAGAGTGATGCTCCTAAGGATTGTTTTCCTCACAATGATTAACAGAACAATTTCTTTATCATGCTAATGGTTACCCATGCAAAGAAATCCTGGTAGCCACAACCATTAAAATGTCAATCTATCTGCCCTCTATTGTCAAATGTAATAGTTCTTTGAAAAATCCTATACCTAGCTTGTGGCCCCAGCAGCCCTCCAGGACAAGTGGAGTGGCCCCCATACCATTGCTGAACAGAAGGGAGAGGTTACCTACCTGGTAGAACTTGGAACTCCCAGGAGCCCCCACAGGGTGCTCCATGTCAACAGACTAAAACTATATGTTGACAGGGCAGACATGGGCTTGCTCATGGCTACTGAGGAGGGACAGGAGGAAGAGAGTGACCCACTCCCTGACCTGCTCTCTCAGAACCCTGATGATGGATCAGGAGATGGTGTAGCCTTGGCAGGCAGCCTCACTGTCTAGCAACAAACTGACTGCAGAAAGGTTCTCAGCCAGTTTAGACATATGTTTTCCCTGACTCCAAGTCAGACTACCTGGTGCACTCATGAAGTGGACACTGGGGACAGTCTGCCTGTTAAAAATAAGATTTACAGGCAACCTGACCATGTCAGGGACTGCATCAGGACTGAAGTCCAGAAGATGTTAGATTTGGGTGTGATTGAACCCTCAGATAGCCCTTGGGCTAGTCCAGTAGTCTTAGTGCCTAAACCTCACACCCAGGGTGGTAAGAGAGAGATGAGGTTTTGTGTAGACTACAGAGGTCTCAATGCAGTCACTAGGACTGATGCCCATCCAATCCCACGGGAAGATGAGCTTATAGACACTTTGGCCTCAGCCAAGTTTCTGAGCACATTTGACTTGACAGCTGGCTACTGGCAGATCAGACTAGCTGATGATGCAAAGCCAAAGACAGCATTTTCTACCCCTAGTGGGCACTACCAATTTGTGGTGATGCCCTTTGGTTTGAAAAATGCACCTGCCACTTTTCAAAGGTTGGTGAACAAAGTCCTTACAGGCCTGGAAGCCTATAGTGCAGCATATCTAGATGATATTGCTGTCTTTAGCTCCACCTGGGAGGATCACCTGCTCCACCTGCGAAATATTTTGGAGGCCCTGCAGAAAGCAGGCCTAACTATCAAGGCCACCAAGTGCCAGATAGGGCAGAGTCAGGTTGTGTACCTGGGCCACCTTGTGGGTGGAGGCCAGGTTCAAACATTGCAGAGCAAAACCACCCAGACTCAGGTCAGAGCTTTCTTGGGCCTGACTGGGTACTATAGAAGATTTTTCAAAGGTTATGGATCCATAGTGACCCCTTTGAATGACTTGACTTCTAAAAGAATGCCAAAGAAAGTTCAGTGGACAGTTAGCTGTCAAAAGGCATTTGATGACCCGAAGCAGGCCATGTGCACTGCTCCCATTCTGCAAAGTCCTGACTACTCCAAACAATTCATTGTCCAAACAGATGCATCTGAGTTGGGGGTAGGGGCTGTGTTATCACAATTGAATGATGAAGGTCAGGATCAGCCAGTAGCTTTTATTAGCAGAAGGTTGACCCCAGAGAGAAACGTTGGTCAGCCATTGAGAGGAGGCCTTTGCTGTGGTTTGGGCCTTGAAGAAGCTGAGGCCATACTTGTTTGGCACTCACTTCGTTGTTCAGACAGACCACACGCCCTCTTATGGCTAAAACAGATGAAGGGTGAAAACCCCAAACTTTTGAGGTGGTCCATTTCCTACAGGGGATGGACTATACAGTGGAACATAGACCTGGGAGTAACCATGCCAATGCAGATGGACTCTCCAGATATTTCCACTTAGAACATGAAGACTCAACTGGTCAAGGTTAGTTTAATGTCCCTGCGTTTGGGGGGGGGTTGTGTAGGAGAGTAGGATCTGCTTCTTATAGTTACCCCCACTTTTTGCTGATGTTTCACTGTTTTTCGACTTAGCCAGACTGAGGCCCTGCTAATCAGGACCCCAGTCTATCTGCTTTCTACTCTAAACTGATTGTATGTACTTTAGGTACACTCCAGATTGGATTCTGGGGTACCCTTATAAGTCCCTAGTATATGGTATACTATGTACCCAGGGCATAGGTACCCCAGAGGCCTACCAGGGGCTGCAGCATGTATTGTGCCACCCCTGGGAAGCCTTTTAAAATGACACAACAGGTCTGCTACAGCAGCCTGTGTAAGGTGGTGTATGCACCCCTTACTGAGATATAGGTTCCCTATATCTCTCCATATCACTGCACATGTAAACCTATCAGTCACCCCTACGGCAGGCCTTAACAATCCTGAAGGCAGGGTGCTGGGTTTCATGTGAGAGGGTGCCCCTGCATGAGCAGAGCCCCTCTGCAGCCTTCGGAACCACTATTCCGGGGTTGTCTGTGATGCAGCCAACCATATACTCTTAAGTGCATTATAACCTCGCAGTAAATGCTAACTTGAGAATGGCTGCATGGAAACATGTTGTGTTTGGTGTCAAACACCTTGGAATCATACCTCCACCCCAGTAACTGGGGTGGGAGGTATGATTCCACCCTACTAGAGGGAGAAACATGGCACCACCGGTACTCCCGGTACCAGCTTAACAGAACCCTGGCATCACAAAATGGATGCTGCAGCCACAGACACGAGTCTGCCCTCCTGCTGCTGGACGAAACTCCGGCAGGGGAGGCCTGGACAATAGGTTTCCTGTCACAGGGAGGTGTGACCACCTCCCAGACAGGCTTTAGTGTATTGGGGCTGGGTGGGTGCACTCCAAGAGTGCTTTGAAGTCTGCACTGGGGGCACATTTGGTGTCCCTGTGCATAGTCCAGCTCAAACCGGTTGCAGGGGCACTCAGCCCCTGCTCTGGCGCGAAACTGGACAAAGGAAATGGGTGTAGCCACCCTCTTCCTGACCCTCCCATAGGTGGGTCCCCAGAGTTTGTCCCACCCCTTCCTTGGGTATAAAGTAGGTACCCTGACTACAAGACTTTAGATTTACCTGGACGAAACTCTGCTACAGAATCCCAGAACTTCAACTATCTACACGACGTTGGATGACCGAAGAATCTCCCTTGGAGTAAAGGAGTTACTCCCCTGCTTGGCAGGCACCAAAGACGCATCTGTCCGGTTTGCATCTCCAAAGCTCCTGAGGACTCCGAAGAATTTTGCAACACAGGAGGTGGGTTCCCGTGGTCTCTGAGTTTGATCTGTGTGTTCAGCAAGTCTGAGGCCTGTATCCCTCGTGGAGACCGTGCAACCCGAACCCCTGGACACCGCAACCATTTGCAGAAGCATCAGCTTTGAGGCAACCTCTGAGGCTGAGCTTTGGGTTCCTTGTAGCCCTGACCCCGAGCAATAATTACTCCAAAGATTGCTGGCCTATATTCAACAAGTGTTCCGTGGGCTGCCATTTTGTGATTCCTCTCGAGTTCCCTTTGCGATCCCTGGTCCGTCAACTGGTGGGTCCCTATGAAGGCAACACTAAGATTTACTGGGCTGCCCTGGTTGCTCCGGACATGCCCTGACTCTCCATTGCTTGGGGAGTCCCCCGGACCTTGCTGGTCTGCACCAAAGCATCTTTACTCTTCCTGCGTGGGTTGCTGTTGCCAAGGCTTGTTGTGTTCAATCCGAGCACCGACACACCAGCACTCGACATCCTTTGTGGGACAGCTCAAATCCGGCTCCTGGTTGTCCTCGACATCTCCTGGACCCGGTGGCTGCAGAGTCAAGCTTCACCTCTCCGCACCTGAAGCACCCGACATCGATGGGCATTTGATTGCTCCACTCCTGGTCACTGGCTAGTGACCCAGACTCTGTCCCCTCTGCTTTCAGGTTCTTCACATCTTCAATCCAGGCTTGGATCACACCGGACACTTTTCTCCTTCACGGCAGCAGCACTTTGCAGCAGATCGCCATTGAAATCAACGACGATTCCCGACACCATTTGACACCTATGCACCCGGCTTCCCTGGGTGAGGTAACTCGAGTACTCCGGTGCTCCTGTGGGTGTTGGCCCTAGAAACCCTTAAGTCTAAAGGGGTTTGCTCAAAGTCCTCTCCTAAGTGTCCTTTAACTTTAAAATTCCAACCTCAACTTTCCTCATAGAATCCTACGGCGCTCGCGGCTGTGTTCTCACACTGCACACGTCCCCCGTGGGTCCCGTGTCACTACCTTGGGTGGTTCCACGGGGTCCCAGCGATTCTACGTGCTCTAGGCACTGTGTCTAGTCAAGTCGTGGTTCTTATACCACTTTCTTAATATATGGTTTGGCCCCTGGAGCCCATTGTATATTGTGCTATTTACTGTCATTTTAATACTGTGATATTGTGTATCTTGGACTCTAATCTCATAAAGAGATTAGCAGTGAGTGTTTAGAAATAAATACATATATTTTATATATACCTGGTGTGGTTCTCCTTTCATTTGGTCATTCAAGAGGTTATACTCTGGTAAACCAAGCTGCTTTACACTCCTTCAAGACTTAGCCTGAAGGCTGCTCTCTATAGCTACCACTAGGATAGCTTTCAATAAAGGTTGTCTTTAAACCTATCATCAATAAGGGTCGTTTGGACTGGTGCAAGGTGCCCACTATAACTAGTGAACATCATATGTCAGGCCAACTTCTCACATCAGGGCATTAATATAGTGCCATTGGGATATTTTTATCAACCACCAAAGGATCTATATACAAGATCAGCTAGGAGGGATTTCCACGACAATGCTCATTACACATACAATGTCCCTGTCTCCAACCGATTCGCCACCTTGCCAACCTTAAAGGAGGAAGGTTGACTAAACACGACAGGTTAACAAGCTGCACAAACAAGGGTAGGAAGCCTATACACAACACCAGATACACAAGTATACACCTGTGACCTTGTAACAACCCCTGAAACAGCTAATAACTCTGATACCTCTATAAGGTTTCCATCTTTCTCCTGCCCAGATGCAGGTACCTCGCTTCTTACCCGTGGTACAACGGCTACCCTAGATAAGCGTTTAATTCCAGAGATACCTTCCATTGTTATAGATCCACCAAATAAGGCAAATGATGATATGAAAGATACATGTTACAGTAGGGAAGATCTTTGCCATGTGCTATTCTGGAATGTGGCAGGTATCCGAATTAAGCTTACCAATCCATTATGGCTGGACTTTGTAGGGAAATTTAACATAATGATCCTTGAAGAAACTTGGGCAGAGGATATTATTCACATTAATGGGTATAAAACCTTTCATACTGCTGAGATACCGTCGGTACATGGGAGACCCAAGGGTGGGTTATGCACATATGTATCCAATTATGTGAATGTAAATGAGATTGAACTGAAAAAATCAGAAATCTATTACCAGCTTGTTATAATTAATATCGATAAAATGCACTGCATTGTTCTGTTAAATTTTTATAACAATGATAAAATAAGATTGTGGGGGTACTGAGGAAATTAAGCTACGATCTAAGCTACAGAACGATAATGCAAAAGATGTGTCTGTCATCTGGGGTGGGGATTTTAATTATGCACTGTGCCCGCATACTGTGGAGGATATTTGTGGCAGCATGTCTGACGATGGAAATAGTCACACACTTCCCACATACAATTTACCGGGAAATCCTAAATGAAATCATGTTCTCGTTCGATTTAGGATTTGCTAATGACCTATGTTCTCCGCCAGTCCCCTTTAGTCACACATTTAGCGGGAGAGGGTTATATTCGACTATTGATTATTCACTTCTGTCCAACAGGCACTCAAGCATGTTTAAAAGTTTTACCACCCATAAAAACGTCCTGAGTGACTATTTCCCACTAAGCATTACCTTTTTACTGTCAAGCAACGCGATAAACATCAAGGGTGGATCAGCTCACACGGTCCAGAACATAGACTTGAACAAAAACAATGGCTATTCCTTACGCTTGGCCAAGGGGGACTCGATTGAATTTCGAAGGACACTATTGACTAACTGAAAATCTGCCTTCCTAGCTTGTCTCGATGAGACAACCTCCCACATCGAAATTTTAAAATCTTTCACTCAGATTTCCAGAGATATTAAAAAGGCCCTATTCGTGGAGAACAAAAAATCTTTTTAGAGCAAACAAGGCTGGTTTGACACTAAATGCACTAAAGCCGTTACAAAACTGAAATATACACCCTACAGAAGCCAATCAGAAATAGACTAGAAATTGAAACAGCTAGGGGGGAATATAAACGCGCACTTAACCCCTTCGCTGCTAGGCCTTTTCCCCCCCTGTGCTAAGCCTTTTTTTGGCTATTTGGGGTAGTGCGCGCTTAGGCCCCTGTAACTTTTTGACCACATAAGGTATCCACGCCAAATTTGCGTCCTTTTCTTCCAACATCATGGGGATTCTAAAGGTACCCAGGGTTTGTGGATTCCCTGGAGGGTCCCAGAAATTAGTCAAAATACAGCAAAATTTTGTTTTTTTGGGAAAAATGGGAAAAAGGGCTGCAAATGAAAGCGTCTGGGTTTTCCCTGCAAATGGTATCCAAAAAGCGTTTGTGGGGCTGAAATCACCATTTTACCAGCTTTTAGGGAATGACAGACTTTTGTCAGAAAACCAACATTTTTTACACAGTTTTGGCATTTTTCTGGGACATAGCCTATTTTTGCTATTTTTGTGCTTTCAACCTCCTTACACTTAATGGTAGAAATGGGTATGAAAGCAATAATGAATCCTGAAAAGCTATACATTTTTGAAAAGTAGATAAAATTCTGAATTCAGCAAGGGGTCATTTGTGTAGATCCATCAAGGTTTCTTTATAGAAACGTACAGTTAAATATAGGAAAAATTGAAAATTAGTTGAAAAAAACAGCCTTTTGTGTCAACGTTTTCACCTGTAACTTCTTCTAATTATGACAGCTCTTTGAAAGCAATATACCGTTACATCCGCTGGACCTTACTGGTTGTGGGGATATATAGGACTTGTAGGTTCACCAAGAACCCGACGAACCCAGAGTAAAAAACTGAGCAGCAATTTGCAATGGCTTTTTATTATGTACCGGGTATATAGCAACTATTGTGGGAAAATGTATACATGGAAAAATTGGTATGAATGACACCTATGTATTTCTGAAATGGGAACAAGTTATAGAGTTTAGAAACAGTAGATATTTGCACATTTTTGAAATTGGGAATACTCATACAAGCATGAGAATTATCGATCATTTTTCAAAATGACTTTTTTTTTACACAATGTCTTTCATTTGGAAGGCAGAAATGCATTGAAAGTCAATAGGTAATAACAGTTGCTTTACAAATCTGAATTACCCTAAGTCTCCCGATAAAAATGGTACCTCACTTGTGTGGGTAGGCATAGTGCCCACGACAGGAAATGGCTCAAAACCCAACGTGAACACACCACATTTTCTCAATGAAAAATTACCCTTTTTTGCAAAGTGCCTAGCTGTAGTTTTTGAACCCTAGCTCTCCCGGCACCTAGGGAAACCTAGCAAACCTATACATTTTTGAAAACTAGACACCCAGGGGAATCCAGGATGGGGTGACTTGACTGCCTCCCACCAGGTTCTGTTACCCAGAATCCCTTGCAAACCTAAAAATTGTCCAAAAAAACACATTTTCCCCACATTTCTGTGCTGGAAAGTTCTGGAATCTGCGTGGATCCACAAATTTCCACCCACCCCGCGTTCCCCAAAGTGTTCCGAGAAAAATGGTACCTCACTTGTGTGGGTCGGCCTAGTGCCCGCGGCAGGAAACGGCGCAAAACGCAATGTGGACATACCTCAATTTCGCAGTGAAAAATGACCCTTTTTGGCAAAGTGCCTAGCTGTAGTTTTTGAACCCTAGCTCTGCCGGCACCTAGGAAACCTAGCAAACCTATACATTTTTGAAAACTAGACACCCAGGGGAATCCAGGATGGGGTGACTTGACTGCCTCCCACCAGGTTCTGTTACCCAGAATCCCTTGCAAACCTAAACAATTGTAAAAAAACACATTTTCCCCACATTTCTGTGCTGGAAAGTTCTGGAATGTGCGTGGATCCACAAATTTCCACCCACCCCGCGTTCCCCCAGGTCTCCCGATAAAAATGGTACCTCACTTGCGTGGGTTGGCCTAGTGCCCGCGACAGGAAAGGGCGCAAAACGCAACGTGGACAAACCTCAATTTCGCAGTGAAAAATGACCCTTTATTGGCAAAGTGCCTAGCTGTAGTTTTTGAACCCTAGCTCTGCCGGCACCTAGGGAAACCTAGCAACCCTATACATTTTTGAAAACTAGACACCCAGGGGAATCCAGGATGGGGTGACTTAACTGCCTCCCATCAGGTTCTGTTACCCAGAATCCCTTGCAAACCTAAAAAATTGTCAAAAAAAACACATTTTCCCCACATTTCTGTGCTGGAAAGTTCTGGAATCTGCGTGGATCTACAAATTTCCACCCACCCGCGTTCCCCAAAGTGTTCCGAGAAAAATGGTACCTCACTTGTGTGGGTCGGCCTAGTGCCCGCGGCAGGAAACGGCGCAAAACGCAATGTGGACATACCTCAATTTCGCAGTGAAAAATGACCCTTTTTGGCAAAGTGCCTAGCTGTAGTTTTTGAACCCTAGCTCTGCCGGCACCTAGGGAAACCTAGCAAACCTATACATTTTTGAAAACTAGACACCCAGGGGAATTCAGGATGGGGTGACTTGACTGCCTCCCACCAGGTTCTGTTACCCAGAATCCCTTGCAAACCTAAAAAATTGTCAAAAAAACACATTTTCCCCACATTTCTGTGCTGGAAAGTTCTGGAATGTGCGTGGATCCACAAATTTCCACCCACCCCGCGTTCCCCCAGGTCTCCCGATAAAAATGGTACCTCACTTGCGTGGGTTGGCCTAGTGCCCGCGACAGGAAAGGGCGCAAAACGCAACGTGGACAAACCTCAATTTCGCAGTGAAAAATGACCCTTTTTTGGCAAAGTGCCTAGCTGTAGTGTTTGAACCCTAGCTCTGCCGGCACCTAGGGAAACCTAGCAACCCTATACATTTTTGAAGACTAGACACCCAGGGGAATCCAGGATGGGGTGACTTGACTGCCTCCCACCAGGTTCTGTTACCCAGAATCTCTTGCAAACTTAAAACATTGTAAAAAAAAACACATTTTCCCCACATTTCTGTGCTGGAAAGTTCTGGAATCTGTGTGGATCCACAAATTTCCACCCACCCCGCGTTCCCCCAGGTCTCCCGATAAAAATGGTACCTCACTTGCGTGGGTTGGCCTAGTGCCCGCGACAGGAAACGGCGCAAAACGCAATGTGGACAAACCTCAATTTCGCAGTGAAAAATGACCCTTTTTTGGCAGAGTGCCTAGCTGTAGTTTTTTAACCCTAGCTCTGCCGGCACCTATGGAAACCTAGCAAACCTATACATTTTTGAAAACTAAACACCCAGGGGAATCCAGGATGGGGTGACTTGACTGCCACCCACCAGGTTCTGTTACCCAGAATCCCTTGCAAACTTAAACAATTGTCAAAAAAAACACATTTTCCCCACATTTCTGTGCTGGAAAGTTCTGGAATCTGCGTGGAGCCACAAATTTCCACCCACCCCGCGTTCCCCCAGGTCTCCCGATAAAAATGGTACCTCACTTGCGTGGGTTGGCCTAGTGCCCGCGACAGAAAACGGCGCAAAACGCAATGTGGACAAACCTCAATTTCGCAGTGAAAAATGACCCTTTTTTGGCAAAGTGCCTAGCTGTAGTTTTTGAACCCTAGCTCTGCCGGCACCTAGGAAACCTAGCAAACCTATACATTTTTGAAAACTAGACACCCAGGGGAATCCAGGATGGGGTGACTTGACTGCCTCCCACCAGGTTCTGTTACCCAGAATCCCTTGCAAACCTAACAAATTGTCAAAAAAACACATATTCCCCACATTTCTGTGCTGGAAAGTTCTGGGATCTGCGTGGAGCCACAAATTTCCACCCACCCCGCGTTCCCCCAGGTCTCCCAATAAAAATGGTACCTCACTTGCGTGGGTTGGCCTAGTGCCCGCGACAGGAATCGGCACAAAACGCAATGTGGACAAACCTCAATTTCGCAGTGAAAAATGACCCTTTTTTGGCAAAGTGCCTAGCTGTAGTTTTGAACCCTAGCTCTGCCGGCACCTAGGGAAACCTAGCAAACCTATACATTTTTGAAAACTAGACACCCAGGGGAATCCAGGATGGGGTGACTTGACTGCCTCCCACCAGGTTCTGTTACCCAGAATCCATTGCAAACCTAAAAATTGTCAAAAAACACATTTTCCCCACATTTCTGTGCTGGAAAGTTCTGGAATCTGCGTGGAGCCACAAATTTCCACTCCACCTCGCGTTACCCCAGGTCTCCCAATAAAAATGGTACCTCACTTGCGTGGGTTGGCCTAGTGCCCGCGACAGGAAAGGGCGCAAAACGCAACGTGGACAAACCTCAAAACGTTTTGTGTCCTTGCATGTCGCGGGTACTTGGGCCTCCCACACAAGTGAGGCACCATTTTTATCGGGAGATGTGGGGGAACGCTGGGTGGTAGGAAATTTGTGTGAGCCCGGTGATGCCACACTTTCCCACACAAAAATGTCTGAAAAAAGTGATTTTGTCAGCTAAAATTGAGGTTTGCAAGGGATTCTGGGTAGGAAACGTTGGGGGATCCACGCAAGCCATACCTCCTTGGAAGCCCCGGGTGTCTAGTTTTCAGAAATGTGTGGGTTTGGTAGGTTTTCCTAGATGGCCGCCGAGCACGGGCCAAAAACCCAGGTGACTCCCTTGCAAAACCAGGTGGTTTTGAGATAGGCAATTTTGATGTCGCCTCACTACGTTTTGGGCCCTTGCCTGTCGCGGGTACTTGGGCCTCCCACACAAGTGAGGCACCATTTTTATCGGGAGACCTGGAGGAACGCTGGGTGGTAGGAAATTTGTGTGAGCCCGGTGATGAAACACTTTCCCACACAAAAATGTCTGAAAAAGTGATTTTTTCAGCTAAAATTGAGGTTTGCAAGGGATTCTGGGTAAGGAAACGATGGGGGATCCACGCAAGCCATACCTCCTTGGAAGCCCCCGGGTGTCTAGTTTTCAGAAATGTGTGGGTTTGGTAGGTTTCCCTAGATGGCCGCCGAGCACGGGGCCAAAAACCCAGGTGACCCCCCTTGCGAAAGCAGGTGGTTTTGAGATAAGCAATTTTGATGTCGCCTCACTACGTTTTGGGCCCTTGCCTGTCGCGGGTACTTGGGCCTCCCACACAAGTGAGGCACCATTTTTATCGGGAGACCTGGGGGAATGCTGGGTGGTAGGAAATTTGTGTGAGCCCGGTGATGCCATACTTTCCCACACAAAAATGTCTGAAAAAAGTGATTTGTTCAGCTAAAATTGAGGTTTGCAAGGGATTCTGGGTAAGGAAACGTTAAGGGATCCACGCAAGCCATACCTCCTTGAAGCCCCCGGGTGTCTAGTTTTCAGAAATGTGTGGGTTTGGTAGGTTTCCTAGATGGCCGCCGAGCACGGGGCCAAAACCCAGGTGACTCCCTTGCAAAACCAGGTGGTTTTGAGATAGGCAATTTTGATGTCGCCTCACTACGTTTTGGGCCCTTGCCTGTCGCGGGTACTTGGGCCTCCCACACAAGTGAGGCACCATTTTTATCGGGAGACCTGGGGAACGCTGGGTGGTAGGAAATTTGTGTGAGCCCAGTGATGCCACACTTTCCCACACAAAAATGTCTGAAAAAAGTGATTTTTTCAGCTAAAATTGAGCTTTGCAAGGGATTCTGGGTAAGGAAACGTTGGGTGATCCACGCAAGCCATACCTCCTTGGAAGCCCCCGGGTGTCTAGTTTTCAGAAATGTGTGGGTTTGGTAGGTTTCCCTAGATGGCCGCCGAGCACGGGGCCAAAAACCCAGGTGACCCCCCTTGCAAACGCAGGTGGTTTTGAGATAGGCAATTTTGATGTCGCCTCACTACGTTTTGGGCACTTGCCTGTCGCGGGTACTTGGGCCTCCCACACAAGTGAGGCACCATTTTTATCAGGAGACCTGGGGGAACGCTGGGTGGTAGGAAATTTGTGTGAGCCCGGTGATGCCACACTTTCCCACACAAAAATGTCTGAAAAAAGTGATTTTTTCAGCTAAAATTGAGGTTTGCAAGGGATTTTGGGTAAGGAAACATTGGGGGATCCACGCAAGCCATACCTCCTTGGAAGCCCCCGGGTGTCTAGTTTTCAGAAATGTGTGGGTTTGGTAGGTTTCCCTAGATGGCCGCCGAGCACGGGGCCAAAAACCCAGGTGACCCCCCTTGCAAACGCAGGTGGTTTTGAGATAGGCAATTTTGATGTCGCCTCACTACGTTTTGGGCACTTGCCTGTCGCGGGTACTTGGGCCTCCCACACAAGTGAGGCACCATTTTTATCGGGAGACCTGGGGGAACGCTGGGTGGTAGGAAATTTGTGTGAGCCCGGTGATGCCACACTTTCCCACACAAAAATGTCTGAAAAAAGTGATTTTTTCAGCTAAAATTGAGGTTTGCAAGGGATTCTGGGTAAGGAAACGTTGGGGATCCACGCAAGCCATACCTCCTTGGAAGCCCCCGGGTGTCTAGTTTTCAGAAATGTGTGGGTTTGGTAGGTTTCCCTAGATGGCCGCCGAGCACGGGGCCAAAAACCCAGGTGACCCCCCTTGCAAAACCAGGTGGTTTTGAGATAGGCAATTTTGATGTCGCCTCACTACGTTTTGGGCCCTTGCCTGTCGCGGGTACTTGGGCCTCCCACACAAGTGAGGCAACATTTTTATCGGGAAACCTGGGGGAACGCTGGGTGGTAAGAAATTTGTGTGAGCCCGGTGATGCCACACTTTCCCACACAAAAATGTCTGAAAAAAGTGATTTTTTCAGCTAAAATTGAGGTTTGCAAGGGATTCTGGGTAAGGAAACGTTGGGGGATCCACGCAAGCCATACCTCCTTGGAAGCCCCCGGGTGTCTAGTTTTCAGAAATGTGTGGGTTTGGTAGGTTTCTTTAGATGGCTGCCGAGCACGGGCCAAAAACCCAGGTGACCCCCCTTGCAAAACCAGGTGGTTTTGAGATAGGCAATTTTGATGTCGCCTCACTACGTTTTGGGCCCTTGCCTGTCGCGGGTACTTGGGCCTCCCACACAAGTGAGGCACCATTTTTATCGGGAGACTTGGGGAAACGCTGGGTGGTAGGAAGTTTGTGTGAGCCCGGTGATGCCACACTTTCCCACACAAAAATGTCTGAAAAAAGTGATTTTTTCAGCTAAAATTGAGGTTTGCAGAGGATTCTGGGTAAAGAAACGTTGGGGGATCCACGCAAGACATACCTCCCTGGAAGCCCCCGGGTGTCTACTTTGCAGAAATGTGTGGGTTTGGTAGATGTCCCTAGATGGCCACCGAGCACGGGACCAAAAACCCAGGTGACCCCCCTTGCAAAACCAAATCATTTTGACATAATTATGTGTTTATTTCTGCAGCGTGAGAATTTTAAGCACAAAATTGCAAGGAAAATGTGACAGGCATTTTTAAGTTTGCAGGACATTGTGGATAAAATAACTTGTTGGAATTCACAAGAGAGACATCACCATGTACTCCCATGGGCTAACGATAATATCTACAGATGGTAGGTTATTCTTAGATGGAATGTACACCTTGGCAGAGAGACTAAAAAGACAAAGATTCCTGCACAGCCATCTATTCCTCAAACACACACACATACTGGTTGGATGTGGCATGAGGGCGAGTGATGGTTCAGTATATAAAATTTTATTAACAAGAGATTTCACAAAAATGAAATGCACTGTCAATAATTAAATGCACAAAAAACTGAACCAGTGACTCGCAGCTCGTGAGCTGTAAAGCCACGGCAAGGCACCAACCATTTTACAGGCCATTCACACACCTTTCATACGTGATACACACAAGACCATTCACACCACCAGGCACAAAACCAACACATCCCAACATTCGCAAAAGGGACAAGGTACACCCTGCTTCAGAAAGACAAAAAAGACCAATATTACTGCACAGCCATCTAATCCTCAAGCACACACACATACTGGTTGGATTTGGCACGAGGGTGAGTGATGGTTCAGTATATACAATTGTATTAGCAAGTGATTTCTCAAAAATGAAATGCACTGTTAATAATTGAAAGGACGAGAAACTGAACCATTGACTCACAGCTCGTGAGCTGTAAAGCCACGACAAGGCACCAACCTCTTTACAGGCCATTCATACACCTTTCATACGTGTGACACATACAAAACATTCACACCGCCAGCCGCGGGCCCATCACATTACAACACTCACACCAGCAGACAGCGCCATTCAAGGGCCCATCACTTTCACATGCCCACATTCCTGACACAGCAACTACTCAAACTGATGGATTGCGTGGAGTGGCGCTCAGCTAGCAGTGTGTGTAGTGACCAGCAGCAAGTCACTACTCACACACCGCCAGCCGAGCGGCAGTCCATGCACACCGCCAGCCAAGCACCAGTCCACGCACAACACCAGCCAAGCGCCAATCCACGCACACCGCCAGCCAAGCGCCAATCCACGCACACCGCCAGCCAAGCACCAGTCAACGCACACCGCCAGCCAAGCACCAGTCAACGCACACTGCCAGCCAAGCGCCAATCCACGCACACCGCCAGCCAAGCCCCAGTCCACGCACACCGCCAGCCAAGCGCTAGTCCACGCACACCGCCAGCCAAGTGCTAGTCCACGCACACCGCCAGCCAAGCGCCAGTCCACGCACACCGCCAGCCAAGCGCCAGTCCACGCACACCACCAGCCAAGTGCCAGTGCACGCACACCGCCAGCCAAGCGCCAGTCCACGCACACCGCCATCACATTTAGGATTTTTTATACAAAAAAACACAAACAAATTGCAAATAGATACAAATCTACTAACACAAAATCTGAAACTAAATACATTGCACTAATGCCAACCTTGAAACAGAATACAAATTTTTAAACAATACAGACCAGGCAGTTCACTTTACCACTCATGGATGCTCCCAAAAATTCTTTTGCGTGTGGTACGCTCTAAAACAAGCAGGCACACACAGCCCAGGGTTAGAAGGACACCCGGGGCAGAAAAGACGAGTCTCCTTCCGCAAACCTCTTCGCCAACAGACTCTACATCTCCTAGTGGGAAAGTCTTTTGAAGATGTGGGAGGAATGTAATCAGGAAAGTGGCGATCTTTCAATCGAGCCACATCCTCCACCACTCCAAATCTAGGAACACTTGCCTGTTCCACAAGAACAAGGCTAGCTATCACAGAGTGCTGAAACTGAAGAAATGTCAACTTTGACGCAGGAGAACACTCCTTGAACACAATAAAAGCATTGAAAGTTGCTAAGTTGAAGAAATGGATGGCCAACTTCTTATACCAAACATAAGCCTTCCGAATAGCAGTGTAAGGTTCCAACCTCTGATCTACTCTGTCAACACCACCCATGTGCTTATTGTAGTCTAGAATGCACACAGGTTTGCGCACTTCAGCAACCTGACCCCAAACAGGCACAGGTGAAGTACTCTCATCATGGATGGTAGTCAGCATGTACACATCCCTCCTGTCCACAAATTTCACAGCTAGTAGTTCATCACTACGCAAGGAACTGCACTGACCCCTCTGAAGTTTTTTGCAAACAAGCTCTTTCGGATAACCTTTGCGGTTAGAGCGGATTGTGCCACATGCAAAAGTGTCCACTTTAAACAATTCCTTAAATAATTGCACAGCAGTGTAGAAGTTATCAAGGTACAAATGGTGGCCTCTGTTAAACAGTCTTCTAGCAAGATCCCACACAATTTTCTCTGAAACTCCAAAAGTGGACGGACAACCTGGGGGTCAATAGTGGAATCTCTACCAGTGTACACACGAAAATTAAAAACATATCCTGTCCTACTCTCAGCCAACATATACAGCTTAATTCCATAGCGTGCCCTCTTGCTAGGGATGTACTGCCTAAAAACCAAACGACCCTTGAACAAGACCAAAGACTCATCAATAGATATTTCTTTCCCTGGAGTAAATGTCTCTGAAAATCCATCTACAAAGTGATCAAGAACAGGCCGAATCTTAAAAAGACGGTCACAGTCAGGGTGAATACGTGGCAACGCCAAAGAATTATCAACAAAATGCAGCATACGTAGCAAAAGTAAATACCGATCACGAGTCATAACTGCAGGAAATATGGCTGTTGCCATCAAGGGGCTGGTAGACCAATATGAAGCCAGGTTCGGCTTCCTTATCAAACCCATCAATAAAGTCAAACCCAAAAACTTCTTAATCTCTTCCAGATTTGTGGGAGTCCACCGGGTAGCTCTAGAGTAGGGCCTAAGTTTGTCACTGTTGTCCCTCAAAAACTGTTCAGCATACAAATTAGTCTGCTCAACAATCTCACCCAAAAATACATCATCCATAAACAACTGAAAAAACTGTATAGGCAAATAATGTTCACAATCCACTCTACACCCTGCATCACCGCTAAAGGCAGGCAACACCGGCTGCACCATGTTTGGATCAACCCAGAGTCCAGCACTTCCAGTAGGAAGCCTAGCAGCCTCAGGCTGCAATCCAGATGCCTCTTGCACCATCGGCACAGCAGTATCCTCCTCTAAAACAGGCACTTCATCCGCACTGAGAGTAGCTTCATCCACACCGAGAGTAGCTTCATCCGCACTGAGAGTACCTTCATCATCCGGTGATTCCATGTGGAGAGAAAACTCACTGCCAGAATCATCCCCTCCCTCCTCTCCCTCAGACGCACTGTCAGTCTCATAATCCGGCTCAGAGGAAGATTCAAGAAGCATACCAACCACCTGCTGAGCAGTCATTCTACGGCTAGCCATAATGATTACTAATAAAGGTAACTTGTCAAACAAGTCAACAATAACAAACACTTTGTAAAATAAGTAATAAACAAAATGCATCTTTATCAGAAATACCTATACACTCCAAAACGATACCACTCACTTGCCAGAAGCAGCTAAACTCACCACCACCTACTCTGCACAGACACAGTATGGATCAACAATATCCCACTAAAAAGAAAGAGAAAAGAAAATTACACATAAGACAATGCAAAACACATCGCAAAGATTTTCATGCTCAAAACACTAACTGAATATGCTGCCATTATCAATCAATCAATCACGGCATTTATAGAGCGCGCTACTCACCCGGGAGGGTCTCAAGGCGCTGGGGGAGGGGGTAAGTTACTGCTCGAACAGCCAGGTCTTGAGCTGCTTCCTGAAGGAGAGATGGTCCTGGGTTCGCCGAAGGTGAGTGGGGAGGGAGTTCCAGGTCTTGGCTGCCAGGTAGGAGAAGGATCTTCCTCCGGCGGTGGTTCTGCGGATGCGTGGTACGGTGGCGAGGGCGTGGCTGGTTGATCGTAGCTGGCGTGTGGGCGTGTAGAAGGTCATGCGGTCGTTGAGGTACTTTGGGCCCAGGTCGTGGAGGGCCTTGTGTGTGTGGGTGAGGAGTCTGAATGTTATTCTCTTGCTGACGGGGAGCCAGTGCAGGTCTTTCAGGTGTCCGGTGATGTGGCTGTGTCGGGGGATGTCCAGGATGAGTCGTGCGGAGGCGTTCTGGATGCGCTGGAGTCTTTTTGAAGTTTGGCTGTGGTTCCGGCGTAGAGGGTGTTCCCATAGTCCAGTCGGCTGGTGACGAGTGCCTGGGTGACGGTCTTCCTGGTTTCAGTGGGGATCCATCTGAAGATCTTGCGGAGCATGCGCAGGGTGTTGAAGCATGAAGATGAGACGGCGTTGACTTGTCTGGTCATCGACAGGGAGGAGTCCAGGATGAAGCCCAGGTTGCGTGCGTGGTCCGTTGGCTTGGGCGCGGTGCCCAGCGCCGGGGGCCACCAGGAGTCGTCCCAGGCGGAGGGTGATGAGCCCAGGATGAGGACTTCCGTCTTGTCTGAGTTCAGTTTAAGGCGGCTGTTCCTCATCCAGTCGGCGACGTCTCTCATCCCGTCGTGTAGGTTGGCTCTGGCGGTGGTGGGGTCGTTGGTGAGGGAGAGGATCAGCTGGGTGTCGTCGGCGTAGGAGATGATGTTGAGGTTGTGTCGGCGTGCGATGGCTGCGAGGGGGCTCATGTAGACATTGAAGAGGGTTGGGCTGAGTGAGGATCCCTGTGGAACGCCGCAGATGACTTCGGTGGCTTCGGATCTGAACGGGGAGGCGGACTCTCTGGGTTCTTCCGGCGAGGAACGAGATGATCCATTCCAGTGCTTTCTCTCGGATTCCGATGTTGCTGAGGCGCTTCACTAGGGTGCGGTGGCAGACGGTGTCGAACGCCGCGGAGAGGTCCAAGAGGATGAGGGCAGCTGTTTCCCGTTGTCGGTTAGGGTTCTGATGTCGTCGGTGGCTGCGATAAGGGCGGTCTCGGTGCTATGACACCACTTACAAAAAAATTCATTCATACATTACAATATTACTCATTTGGAGTAAATACAACAAAAATGTTTTTCTTACCAAAAAAATGCAACTACACAAAGCTGCAGAACAACCACTGTCGAAACCGCAAACAGGAATCAAAAGCTTTACACTAGATTAAAAAGGAGAAAAAAACATTACAATCACATATGCAAATAATGCACCAGTCCACACACAGTCCACCAGCCAAGCTAAGGGGTAGGTGGGCCTAAGAGTATAAATTAAATATTCACCCCCGTAAAAGGGAGCAACCCTTAACCTTGAGGCCACCCCCAAAACAAAAATTTAAAAACCTCTGGTGTCTAGTGGCTTCTGCCCCCCTTGGGGGCAGATGGGCCTAAAAACATACTGCTACTCTGCCACCCAAAGAGGGCAGAAATGGCCACAATCATCCTCCCATAAAGGGGAGCGACCCATGTCCAAGGGGCCGCTCCCCAACATAAAAAAAAAGCCTGGTGGCCTAGTGGCCCTACAAAAAAAAAAAAAATCATGCGATCTGCCCCTCAGGGTGATACCAAAGGGATGATGGACGGAGCGCTTGAGCAAATCTAACACTCACCCCCAGTCAACTGATCTGGGTTTAATCCATCATCATTCTTTAGCTCACTCCACCAGCCCAGTTCAGACATGGCCATATGCAAATCAGTCTGACCCTGTGCGCTTTGATCGCCCTAAGTTGGCAGGGTATGCCCAGACGTGGGTCCCTTGCTCACTTTGCCACTGGACTCAAGGTAGCCTGGCTGATGACGGCTGATTAGCCAGAAACCGGTCCCAGGATGGTTGTTTCCGGGCCAGGGAAGACATGGCTTGGCAGTTCGGGCTGGACTGTTCCCATGAGGCACAGGGTCAGACTGATTTGCATATGGCCATGTCTGAACTGGGCTGGTGGAGTGAGCTAAAGCATGATGATGGATTAAACCCAGATCAGTTGACTGAGGGCGAGTGTACATTTATTCTATTGGCCCAGTAGGCCGATTTTATTTAAGAATATTTAAATCTGCCCACTCCAGGGGGCAGACAAAGCCAAAATGTATGCCCCCAAAAGGGGAGCGAACCTTGCCTAAGGGGCCGCTCCCCTAAACAAAACCTAACATCATGGGCATACTAAAATGGCCCTCAAAGGGGAGTGACCCTTACCCAAGGGGCCACTCCCCACTACATTTATTCCATTGGCCCAGTGGGCCGATTTTATTTAAAAAAATTAATTCTGCTCCCAGGGGGCAGACAAAGCCAAAATGTATGCCCCCAAAGGGAGTGACTCTTGCCCAAGGGGCCACTCCCCACTACATTTACTCTAATGGGCCAGTGGGCCGAATACATTTTTAAAAATTTAAATCTGCTCCCCCAGGGGCAGACAAAGCCAAAATGTATGCTTCCAAAGGGAGCGACCCTTGCCTAAGGGGCCGCTCCCCAAACAAAACCTAACATCATGGGCATACTAAAATGGCCCCCAAAGGGGAGTGACCCTTACCCAAGGGGCCACTCCCCACTACATTTATTCCATTGGCCCAGTGGGCCGATTTTATTTTAAAAATTAAATCTGCCACCCAGGGGCCAGACAAAGCCAAAATTTATGCCTTCTAAAGGGGAGTGACCCTTGCCCAAGGGGCCACTCCCCACTACATTTACTCTATTGGCCCAGTGGGCCGAATACTTTTAAAAAATGTAAATCTGCCCCCCAGGGGGCAGACAAGGCACAATGTATGCCCTCAACAGGGAGCGACTCTTGCCTAAGGGGCCGCTCCCCAAACAAAACCTAACATCATGGGCATACTAAAAGGCCCCCAAAGGGAGTGACCCTTGCCCAAGGGCCACTCCCAGTGCATTTATTACATTGGCCCAGTGGGCCGATTTTTTTATAAAATAATATTCTGACCTCCCCCCCCAGGGGGCAGACAAAGCCTAGAGTGATGCCTCCAAAAGGGGAGCGACCCTTGCCTAAGGGGCCGCTCCCCCAACCAACAAAACACTGGCAAATGTAAAAAAAAAAAATCCCTGGCGCTAGTGGGCATTCCTGCTGCACGATCGCACGATCGTGCAGCAGGAATGCACAAAGAGGCATCGAGGGAAAGGAAAACCCTTTCCTTTCCCCCGATGCCTCTTTAGTTTAAATCCCCCTCCCCAGCCCCAAAACGTACCTGTTTGTTCCCAAACGCGCTGGAAGCAAATGGCTTCCTGCGCGTCGGGGAACAAAGGGAAACCTCCAATGACGTCAGTGCGCCTCGCGCGCCGACGTCATTGATGACGCGGAGGGGGGCGGGGTGGGGGGAGGCAGGGGAAGGTCTTCCCCTGCCTTCCCCGGTACAAACACTGGGATCGACCGCCCACGGGGGGAGCGCCAGCGCTTCCCCCGTGGGTGGGTGTCATGACGAGCTGGACTCGTCATGAGCACACAGCGACTGTGTGCCATGACGAGTCCAGCTCGTCATGAGCACACAAGGGGTTAAAGAGCATAGGCGCACGTTAAGAGAAAAAGCATGGTCAGCATGTCTCGAGACACAACCACCATAGAGATAGCTATTGCTGAGGACCAATGGGTGGAACATTATTCAAATTTGTATAATAACAACGTACATGAGAAATTCATGGTAATGCCCCAACCACTTTACGAGATACCGGCACCTATTATATGCCCCATAGATGTCCATTTTTCTCTAGAAGATGTCAATTGCGCTATTAAGGCAAGTATAGGAGGGAGAGCTCCTGGACTGACGGAGTCCCCGCTGACCTCTATAAATCCAATTTACTTCTATGGGGCCCACTTATAACTCAAGTAATTGCAGCGTGCTGCTCTTCTGGTTTTATAACAACTTGGTCTGAATAAATATTGGTCCCGATTTTTAAGAAAGGCGATCGCCAGAACCCTGCATGCTATCGCCCAATATCATTCCTAGATTCCTTGGTTAAGGTGGTGGTGCGTATTATACTTTACAGACTACAAGACTGGGCCGAAGATAATGATATTATTTCTGAACTACAATTTGGCTTTCGACAGGGCCTAGACGCAGTTGAGCAGGGTTTAAACTTAAACATCCTTCTAGGGAAGTACACACTGGCTAAGCAGGGCAGATTATATCTGGCATTCGTAGACCTAACCGCAGCCTTTAACTGTGTCATACATGTTAAATTATGGAAGATTTTGGAAGATATGGGTGTGGATACTTCACTCATTCATTTCGTGAGGCAGCTATATAGCGACACAAAGGCAAGGGTCCGCAATGGGGCTAGTGGGGAATGCACAGCTACGTTTAAAATACAGAGAAGGGTAAGACAAGGCTCTGTCTTGGCACCATTTTTATTTACATTTTATGTTAATGAGCTAGGCCAAGTCCTGGTGAATCAGTGTCAGGACCTGCTGCAAGTTGATAAGCATCTAATACCTGCCCTACTGCATGTCCTGATGTCCAGAAGGCAACTGGGGCTTCAAAGGGTAGTGACAAGTTTTTCTACGTTCATGCATAACCTGGGCCTCACAGTGAACACCTCTAAAACTTTTATCATGAAATGTGGGGAAGGTTCTACAAAATGCAGAAACATATTTATTGATAATAAAAAGGTTGAATTCACGAAAAGATTTTCTTATCTAGGCATTCTGTTCGATCAGAAGGGGACATGGACCCAGGCTGTCCAAGCAAGGAAACTACTATTCATGAAAGCTACCGCTGCACTGGCCAATTTCTCTAGAAAACTGGGAATATGACTCCTGTAGAATTACTATATATTTATCAGGCAAAATGCGTCTCCACGGCCATGTACGGTGCAGGCGTCTGGGGCTTTGTAGATCCTCAGCCCCTACAGCTAGTTGAGAATGCCTTTTTTAGATTTTTGTTGCCAGTCCCAAGCAGTACATCTACTTACATTTGCAACTCTGAGCTAGGGAGGCCATACATATCAGACCTCATAAAAATTCAACCTATTTTATTGTGGCACAGGATATGGACCACTTCAAAAAAAAATTTTAATCATGACATTTTAAATGACAGTCTCAAGCTACAGCGGGCCTCTAGTATCCCATGGTTAAAATATGTCAAAGATTTTATGAAAGACATTGGGCACCCCGAATACTATGATGACCCTGGTACCATAATTGCAATTACGAGGAAAAATCTAAAAAGTAATTGTTTGATGCTCCTTGAGACAAACAGACTCTCTGCCGAAATATTGAAGTCAACGGTACAGGCGAACCAAATGTTGTTAACCACTTATAGCATCCAGCAGTATCTTAAAAACATCCAAGTTGGATACGACAGGATGGTATTGACCCGCTTTAGATTGGGGATCTTCCACAGGCTAATTAGTTTCCCCACTATGAATGACTGGCCTGGAACCAGGAGTAAGTGCCCATGTGACGATATGTCTCAGCAATCAACAATGCATGCTCTTTTATTCTGTAAACTTTATTCTGTACAAAGAAGGAGGTGAATTTTACCAATTTTAAGGTTAATCGGGCTCAGACAATGTCGCCCTGCATTCTTCAGTATTGCAATCCTTAGAGAATGAACATTTTACAAGGTCACTAGCCTCATTTTTAAAAATGTAATTAAATGCAGGAAAACCATTTTTATATGAATTTCCTATATTATCACCTTTGATCAAGCTCGAAGGAAGTTACACTTTATTATTATTTTATCTTGGTAATTTTTCATAATGATTTTAAAGCTATATTGATTATAATGTTGTGTGATATCATGTGCTTTTATGATTTTCTTGCAAAAATCGAATAAAGCTTATTGAATTGAATTGAATATTTAACTATCCTATAAGGTCATAGAATGTGATTAAGAAACTACACCCTCGGCATGGAAAATATTTTGTGCCACCTGTGGACTGCTGCATTTATTGTGCCATCCACTAGTGTGATAGCGGAAACATGGTTTCAGGCCTACCAATGTAGCCTGACTGCTGCAGTTTAAACCTACACTCCGATCTGTCCAAATCACGCTTTTGACAGGAGAAAAACCTTTCTTTGAAAAAATCAAAAACTGATCCCTGTGTAGGTTGTTTAGCCCACAAGGTCGATTGCATGGTATTTTAAAGTGGGGCGTGTCCAAGTTTCATCATCAAATAGATGGTACTTGGTTTGATTGTAACCATAAAAGCAAAAGCAAGATAAATACAGTTAAGAAATACAATATGCAAAAATAATTAAAATACTGCATTCCATAAAAACAAGTAAAATAAATGAATGGTGCACAAACTGTCCAGCAGCACAAATAGAACATAGTCACACAGCAGCTCACATGAAAAAAAGGAAAACAGCAAATGCGCTATAACTCGAACATAGAATCTCTTGAGGCAGCTCTAAGGAAACAGCACACATTAAAAATGAAATGGGTATCAGATAACAGTTGCAGAAACATCAGAGCCAGGTGAGCTTGTTTAAAATTCAAAAATCACATTAAAGGTTTGGTATATATATTCCTCGAGCCTGTAAACTATCGGCAGAACAGAGTAAAAGGAAGGGTATCCTTCAGGGTGCCAAATGTCTTTCATAAAATCTTTGACATATTTTAACCATGGGATACTAGAGGCCCGCTGTAGCTTGAGACTGTCATTTAAAATGTCCTGATTAAAAATGTTTTTTGAAGTGGTCCATATCCTGTGCCACAATAAAATAGGTTGAATTTTTATGAGGTCTGATATGTACGGCGTCCCTAGCTCAGAGTTGCAAATGTAAGTAGATGTACTGCTTGGGACTGGCAACAAAAATCTAAAAAAGGCATTCTCAACTAGTTGTAGGGGCTGAGGATCTACAAAGCCCCAGACGCCTGCACCCTACATGGCCGTGGAGACGCATTTTGCCTGATAAATATATAGTAATTCTACAGGAGTCATCTTCCCAGTTTTCTAGAGAAATTGGCCAGTGCAGCGTTAGCTTTCATGAATAGTAGTTTCCTTGCTTGGACAGCCTGGGTCCATGTCCCCTTCTGATCGAACAGAATGCCTAGATAAGAAAATCTTTTGGTGAATTCAACCTTTTTATTATCAATAAATATGTTTCTGCATTTTGTAGAACCTTCCCCACATTTCATGATAAAAGATTTAGAGGTGTTCACTGTGAGTCACAGCCACTGGGTCACAAAGTGCCTGGGGGGGGCTCCAACTCTTCGAGAGGACCAGAAGATGGTGTATCATATTAAGTTTAAATCTGGCCACTAAAAATCTGTCCCTGTCGTTCTCCAAGTTACAAAAGTATGGTTCCATACCGGGTACAGTTTTAAGCAGCAGGAAGCCCCTGACTAAAGGTTTCAAGATCTCCATGTGATCCCTGCTAAATGCCTTCTGCTGAAAAAAAGTGTGTTTGACCCCTTTTATCTCAGCGAGACTCATTGATTCTGGTCTAAAAAATAAGTCCTCTCTCCCCAGGTTGCTCATGATTCCCTTAATGTACGCAATCCATGGGATTTTTGTATCATGCGCCATCTTAAGATCAACTTATTTAACTAAGATTCGCTGCCTGACCATATTTTGATCCAACAAATTAACGGCCTTGAAGCAATCTTGTCTACTATATACTGCACCCCCAGTTCCTTGTGTACAGTAAATGCTGGAGTGCTTTTATGGACCTGCAATACCCGCCTGAGAAATGAGTTTTCAATCGGCTGAATGCTGTGGGCTTTTGAGTACACCCCACACTTCACTCCCATAAAGCACCTTAGGTGCACACTTAGCCATGTACACCATGGTTAATACCAGAGGAGGGCGGGACCCCAAGCACTGTGCGAATCTCTGAATAGCAGCTGATGTCTTTAAAAGCTCAAGTTTTTTTGATTCCACCATCGGTTTCCGCTTACTCTGATGGTCAAACAATACCCCCAGGTACGGGAATGCTGAAACTTTAGTTAGTATATCAGACCCCACCTTGAATATTTTCGACATGGTGTCTCTGAGGCTCATAATCATCACGTGTGATTTAGTAAAATTGACTTCCAAATCCAAATTCTCCATAAAGTTAACAAACTTATTCACCAAGAGTTGTAGCCCCAATGCAATCCTTGCCATCAGGACCGCATAGTCTGCATAGAGTGATATAGGTAGTGCCCTGGTGACCACTCTCGGACAATCAGCTCCCATCAACAAAATGAATGAATGAATGAAGACATTTATATAGAGCACAGCTACTCAACAAGAGTGTCCCGGCGCTCAGACAGGCCTTCCCGACAATCCAACAGGCAGCCCCTGTCGCTGATGCTGTAAAATGCTGCTAAAAGATGGACGTTCATTGACGGAATAACCATGTTTTAAGCAATTTCCTAAACGTGGCTAAATCCATCTCAGATCTCAATGACATAGGGAGTGAGTTCCAGGACTGTGCTCCCAGGAACCTGACGGAGATGCCGCCCGACCGGGCACGGAATATTCTGGGAACAGAAGCCAGGTTCAGGGAGGAGGATCGCAGGGTTCTGGGTGGCGCATATTGGGCTACTCTCCTGCTGAGGTAGCCCGCGCCACTCCCATGAAAGGCCTTGAAGAATAACACCAGAGCCTTGAATCTGATCCTCTTTTTTACTGGGAGCCAGTGCAGAAATTTGAGATGAGGGGAAATATGGGTCCTCGGCTTCAGCAAAAGAACTGCGCTGGCGGCTGCATTTTGGGCCACCTGCAGGCGCCTAAGCAGGTATTTAGGAAGGCCCAGATACAAGACATAGGCATAGTCTAATCTAGACATAACCAATGCCTGGACCACAGTCTTTCTACAGTCCAAGGGCAGAAGTGGGAGAAATTTCCTCAGCATCCGCAAGAGGCCAAAGCAGGTTCCCACTACCGATTGGAGCTAAGCTCTCATAGATAGAGAATCGTCTATCATAATGCCCAGGTCTTTTACCATTTGTTGGGCGGAGAGCAGAGGTGACATATCTTCTGGCCACCACTGTCTCTATTCATCCGGAGGAGAGGTGCCAAAAAAGATAATTTCTGACTTCTCCTGGTTACATTTCAGTTTGTTGGTGCTTAACCATGCAAACACATTAGAGAGGCAGATTCTGATCTTCTCACCCTCAAAGTCCTTTCCCCTGTCACAGGTAAACAGGAGCTGCGTATCATTGGCATATGAGATAATTTTAGCACCGTACGCTTCAGCCATTGATGCAAGAGGGGACATATACAAATTAAATAGTGTGGGGCTCAGAACGGAGCCCTGCGGGACCCCAACATTAAGACTGGGGATTGCGGCCGCAAAGTGAGGTGTCCATACCTCCTGGCCTCTATCTTCCAAAAAGGAAGAGAGCCATTTTAGAACAGAACCGCCAATACCGAGTGCCTGCATCCTGTCCAGGAGCCTATTATGGGGAACAGTATCAAAGGCCGCTGACAGATCTAATAAGATCAGGATGGCTTTCCCTCCCACATCAAGGCTCTCTTTGATATGTTCAGAGACCTCTAATAATGCAGACTCAGTGCTATAGTTGGCTCTAAAGCCGGACTGGCTGATATGTAGGAGGTTATTCATTTCTGCGTAGTCCGTGATAACCTTGTTCACATATTTCTCCAGGACCTTGGAAAATGCCGGCAGCAGGGAAATGGGCCTATAATTCGCTGACACTTTGGGGTCAGCAGGAGGCTTCTTAAGCAGTGGCAGGATTTTAACCTGCTCCCATGTAGAAGGCATATGGCCAGTGGCTAGCGAAGAATTAAGTATTTTATTTACCACCAGATTTACGTCCGTGGCCACAGTTGCCAACAGTTTTGCAGGACACAGGTCGGCAGGGGAGCCAGACTTAAGGTCCTTGATAATAGCCAGGGAAACTTTAGGTTGCAACCAGGGAAACTGCAGGAGTGCAGGGGAAGCTCCAGATGTAAGTTCTGGGGTAGCATCTGGCAAAGTTTCATGATCATGAGGAGACCCCCTAGTGAAGGATTCTTGAATGGTCACAATCTTGCTATGAAAGAAAGTTGCTAGTTGGTGCGTCCATTCAGAAGAAAGCGGGAGAGCCTTGGCAACAGAAGACGGGGCAGTAAAGGCTTCAACAATATTAAACAGCTCCTTGCTCTTGTTGCCAGATGACTCCATTCTGACTGTCAGATAATTTTTTTTTGCCCCATAAACTTTAGTGTAATGGGACTTCAGCGCCTGTTTATACTCACATTTAGAAACAGGGTCAAAGCTTTTTCTCCATTACCTTTCTAAACATTTGCAGACGCTCTTACTAGATCTAAGCGCCTTGTTAAACCAGGGAGAAGAAGATCTGATTTTCTTAGGGGTACATGTCTGAAGTGGGGCTAATTCGTGAGAGCTGTGGCGCACCCAAAAGGGCCCGCTCCAAACCGTTTACATATAACATAAACAGAAAGAGGGCAAGGATGCAACCTAGTCACACCCCTCTGCTCGTGCTAAATGCTCATGTACAGGCCTTCCCCCTCTGGGAATATCGGACCAAGGTTGAGGTCGAGGAGTGTAGGTCCCTCAGCAGGTGCACAGTCTTAGAATCAATCCCCAATGTGAGTAGCAGTTTCCACAGTTTTGCCTGATTAACCCTGTCAAATGCCACTGTTAAGTCCATAAAGGCAAGATGGAGTATACTTATTAATTATCAGATAAAGGTTGAGGTACTGGTCAATAGTAGATCTGCCCCGCCTGAACCCATACAGAACAACAGAAATGATATCTTGATCTTCTGCCCAGCAAGTCAGCCTATCAAGCTCCAGCCTGCTCCAGACTTTTGCTGCAACATTGATGAGGGAGATAGACATTGGGCATTATCCCTATACTTCTTCTTGAAAATTGGTACAATTATAGCTGAGGCCCAAGAAGATGGCATGCCCTCTTTCATAGCGGTATTAAAAGCCATTAGTAGTATGGGAGCCCATAAAACAATATCATCTAGAAATAGATCCAGGGGAATCCCATACAGCCCTGGCGCCTTAGCAGATGATAGAGCTTGAATGTCTTTACTCAATTCCTTAAGTGTGAAGGAAATCTCTAGTCACCCCAAGAACGAGCTCTCCAAGGCAACCTCATTGCCCGTCACAACCCCATTATACATCTCCTCAAAATGTGACACCCACTGGGCCTCTGGGATGTAATGGCATATACTAGAATAATTGTCACATGCTAAACCCGGGTGATTGATCACCTGCCAGAACAGTGCACTGTCTCCTACCTCACAGGCCTCAGCTAAGTCCTCCCAAGCTCTCTTTCTTAGTCTGTCCTTGCGGTAGGCAAGTTCCATTTTATAAATCCTTCGGCAAGCACATATATGATCATTTGCCCTAAGGACCATTTTCAGGGCAGCCTTCAGGTTTGGCAAGGCCTTAGTGCATTTACCATCAAACCGTTTGTTCTCACAAAGCGTGGCATGTCTTGGAGGGGCCTTCAACAGGGAAGACACTCTCTGGGCAATACCCTCAAAGACACTTAAAATTAACCAACTAGGGGGATTTGGATATAGGCAAGGCTGAAAATGGCCTTGTCATTCAGAAAGAAGGGATTTTTTTTAAACTGGATCGGCTCCTCTTGGGCCCATTTAACTTGCCTCCCCGGATCTGGCTGAGAGAACACCCCTGAGAAAACATGCAATTCCTCTCCCATTCAGGACCAGTGTAAGGGGACTATGGTTGCTAAAAGCACTGTGAAAAATATCAAAATTGACAACAAGTGAGAAGAAAGGGGTTGAAACAAATATAAAATCAATGATAGAAGCCCATACTCTGCCTCTAAAGGAGGGTAGCACAATAGGATTTTTTAGCACCAAGAAGTTTATCTAGGTAAAAACCAGATCGTGATTATTTAAGATAGCATTTATAGCAGTCCTTTTGGTGGCATGTGCCGTATGCAGACCTTCCATCCTTGTACACTTAGGCCTACTACCGGGAGGGTCCAGACGATTAACACATAAATAACAGTTAAAATCTCCCACCAGCATTAATTTGTCAAGTCCCTCTCTCCTTTTTGACAAAACTTCAATAGCAGTGCTTAGTGTCTGAAAGCTAGATGGTTGACCTACCCAGTATTTAGACTTGTGAAAATTAATTAGCACGAATGGTGCAAGGCCACGCGTGGTTACTTTAAACCTTTGTAGCAAAAGAGACCCCCATGCAAAGTCCTGAAGTCGTCCACCCAGCTCCAGTGAGACGAAAATAATCAGGCCATCCTTCCCCATCCCCGCCTCACTAGTCAATGCTGCCACAAAAAAGGTTTTGTAGCCTTCTACAAAAACATTTTTCCACTCTTCCCATATTTCCTGGAGACAAATGATCTGAAAATATTCAACAAATTCAACCCAATTGGGGTCTCTAAACTTGGTTGATAACCCGGCAATGTTCCAGGATAGGACATGGAGCTTGTTTGATTTAGGTTTAGAAGGCAGGTCCGTAGGGGAAATTATGACAGGAGCTGGCGTGCCTTGGAAGGCCACTTCAGGTTGAGGGGGAGTAGGCAAAGGAGACGGAGAAGGCTAAACCAGTCAATCACAAGAGTCCAGGTGGCTTCAAAGTTCAAATCTGTTCACAGACCTCAGGACCGGTTGAGCAAACAGCATGGGAAACGATTGTACCCTGGGGCCAACCCCCACCCCTCGCTTTCTGGTTAAGTGCTCAAACTAATTCCAGCTGGTAAAAGAAGCCCAGAGGAAGGGCCAAAATGTTCGATGCTTTGGCTGGTCTGCAGGATGCTACAGCGGACAGAACATAGGCAGCAATAAAAGGTTTGTTGAAGTTGATTATTGCACAGTACCCAGACCAGCTTTTCTTGTCTTGCCCTATCCAGCTCACCCTTCTAATCATATTAATAAAGTTGGATGTCTGTGTCTCCAAGTTTGCATAATTGCTCATCCAATGCCCCACCTTGTTCCTCAGTTCATCAAAGGAATCCACAACATCATTCTTTAACGGTGGAATGTTCCCCAGGACTACTTCAAGTGGTGTGGCTTCAGGCTGTAGGTTAATGACAAGAACATGGGAGGTGTGGGGGGCTCATTTTTGAGGGCCATAGTCCAGCAGAGGGTGTAGAGAGCAGGTTGGGCCGCTAGGAGCAGGAGGTGCATGAGGAGCGGCAGCTGGCACTTTGGAAAGGAGAGGGCCAGTCCACAGTTCCCTATCTCCCCAGCAGATGAAGCAACCAACAAAGTCTTATTTATTCTACCAGCAGGACATGTACTGGGGTGTTGGCTTCCGACTGGGAGACTAACAAGACAGCAGGACCTGGTCTACCCCCTGCCACCGCACAGCCCCCGACGTCGCTGGACCTGCGCCCTCCACACCGCAAGGAGCGCAGGCCATGTCCTATCTGGCTGTTTCGCGGCCTCTCCTCCGCTGGATAACCTTCTCAAACTTTCTGTGCTGCCTGACCCTAAGATGGCCGCCGCACACGAGGCCTCTGGCAAGCCCTTCTTCTCTCTGATTACAGGTGAGACAACCGTCTTTTTGATGTAAGAAGCGGATCCCTGACCTACTTCCAGTGGGCCAGTATCCCTGACGATCGCTCCGGAGATTCTGCCTGACCTTAAAATGGCGGCTGAATCTTCCACCGACCCCCACCTTCCCTCTTCTCACCGCAACATTTGTTTCCAGTGTTATTGTGGACCTCATTGTTTGCCAGTGCTCTCCTCACTCGTGTGGCCCGCTTTACTCTGCTCGCACACCCATTTTATTCCGTGAGTGTAGCTGCTTTTTCTAGAAACTACGATCAAAATGGCGTCTGACACATACTAATTTACTGGTCTTAACCTGCTACCATCATCATTGGCTGCAATGGGGCTGCAGTCTCCCAGACTACGGATCTAGCGACACAACTCTCAACTTCCCCATACTGCAGTCAAGGTCTTTCTCTAATCCAGCCCGATTGTCCCTAATAATGGCCACCATGAGTGGGCCCTTTCCAAAGCACTCCTTCTCCCCTTGTTGGGGAGGGATCCAGCATTTATGCCCTGGAGTCTCAGAGACCCCTCTGAGAGAGTCCACAGCGACAAGGGAGTCTCACACAGCGGAGGCCTGGGATTGATCCACTACCGCTGGGAGCACGTACACCGAGACCGGAGCTCTCGATGGAACTTTTGGACTATGCCCCCTTAAGCGGAAACTATCACCTTTCTGTATGTACTACGGTGCCCGAGCAACCTTTGGCCGATGACCGGTGGAGCTGTTCTATGCAGCTATAGAGGAGTTTGGCTCTGGTTCACCCCTCGGCCGTCACCTACCCAGCCGGACGTCGGACACTGTTTTTCCTCGTCTCCCGTTGTGCTTCCTACCCCTCCCCCATCTCTTCCCTCCATTATTCTTTGTCTACCTCCCCTATTCCTTTCCTCTCCCCTAATTTTTCTCTCCCTTTGCCTATTTTTTCTCCTTATGTTTATGCTATGCTTTTGTACTCATGTAACTCATGTAACCATGCTCCAGTAACTGATGGAACTTTGTAACCATGTTCTGAAACAATGCTTCTTCCTCATGTAAAGCGCTCTGATACCTACGGGTCTAGCCAGCGCTATATAAAACTTTTAAAATAAATAAATAAATAAATAAATATGGCTGGTACGACCCAGCCCCTAATATGACCAACCACCTCCTGAGCCAGTTTCTTTTCTATCAAGCAAATTTGGTCCATGCTGTCATTGATGCCCTTACTAAGCCTGTCAAATGAGTCAATAAGCCATGTGTTCTCGGCTGCAGGAGAAGGATCAAAGTGTTCTATTTGCGTGCCCAGATTGATACAACACTGTTTCCTTCGTTTTCTGGCCGTGCTTATATCAATTAAGGCAGATTCTGGCAATGAATCTGGAGTAATGCCCACCCTTCCAGGAAGGCATGGTGATGTCGATGTCTCTGGTAGGGAATCCGATATGACAGACTCCATGGCCAAATTGTGTGGGCCTTGCAGAACAGGGTCAGCCACCTGGTAAGAAGTGCACGCAGCCGTAGATATTAGTCCGCACACATCAAGGATAATTGTCTTTCCGCCAATTCAATTTCCTTCGACTTATCCCCCACAGCACGTGCCAGGAAGCCATCAATAGTGGTGTGTTGGGCTACAAACCGGAACACTGGTTTCAGAGCAGGCACATTCTTTTTGCCCATGGTTCTTTTCCACACACAGGTTGGGGCCACAGACGGCAGTTCTCCCAAGATGAAAGAAAGGGGACCGGAAATGCAAACTGCCCCACTAGGAACTACTAGATTCGGGGGGCCTTTCGGGTGCGCTGGGAGCAGAGGGCCAGGACTGCCACAGGAAAATATGGCCACATGACTGTTGGGCTTGCTCCGCTCCTGGCTGGGTCTGTGGCAGAGGCGGAGCATTGCCAGCATAAAGCTGGCCTTCCCTTATGGAAGATCGTTTCATGTTCTAGTTGATGCATGTGCGATTCTTCCTCCCTAGGTCACTTACCTTTTCTGCTTCTGGGTTCAGCACGTCATGGTCGGCGTCTCCCACGGGCTGCAGTTCAGCAGTCCTAATTTGATCTTGCTCAGCGTCTTCCTCCGCTTCATCTCCGCCCTGGCTCTCATGTCTGGAAATCCCAGCAATACAGAAAAAGATAAAATGATCTAAGGAATCATGAATCTACAAAGACGGTAATGCGTTTTGCGCCTAGACATTTGTATCTATGAGTCATATGCCTATACTTATGTGATGTGTTCTTCTGGCAATTGGAGATCCCGTTCTTGTTATTGTACTTGCATTCTGGCGATATAAGAGAAAGACAATATATTGTTTAGTACACAGATTCTGCTTTATTAAGAAACATATACTCAAAAGGACAAAAGGCCCTACACCTTTTTGTGTAAGTTTTGTTTTGTTGCAAGAGATTTGCAGGATTTGGAATTACTTCATTTTTGGGCCTTACTTTATTGCTGATTACAGAAAGCTTTTAGGTATGTTTGTACTTTCCAGATTTTCTATATAATACAATAGGTAAACTGTTTTACTTCTCAAAATGTATGCTCTCTCTTTCCGTTTCATAGATTGTATACCACTCCTGTGTATGCAGTCACTTACTTAAGTTATGAAAGAGGGGATTGATCGCTACATAAATTTATTAATCCCTGTTAGTTCTGTTGTGTAATTCCTATAGACTCAACACAAACACTGATGTCCCTATTCTTTTTCTTTGAGTGCAGGAGACACATAGAGACTTCCTGGGCACCACACATCTTCCTGCGCTGACTCCATGGGACCTTGTGTTTTTTTCCTTCCCTTCCCCTCTTCCCCCTTTTCACCTTGACTACCTTTGACATTGTTGGGCAGCCTTGATGGAGGAAGTTGGGATCTTGCTTCAGTTTCTTCCTATTGCTCTTGCTGAAATACAAGGTAGAAGTGACAGAACGCGAAGCCTACGTCTACTTTCCGTCTGAGCGATATGGAAAAACACTAGATTACCCTAGCAGATTTAGTCCACATGATAGGGAACTTACAGAAGGAAACTCAAGCCCTTACTCTTAAAGTAGACACTATGCAGCAGAGTAATATCTTTACTGAGACAAGTCAGGGGGCCGGGGGAAACCTGTTTTCGCCTGCCTCTTCCTCTGGGACAAGCACTCCAGTTATCCACGTTACCACCCCTCCTGCTATTCCACTGGCACCTCCTGAATGTTTAACAGGAAACCCCACAAAATTTGCTACATTCATTAATCAATGCCAGTTTCTCTTTATGTGCAAACCCTCTTGTTTCCTTACGGAACAGGCTAAGGTAGTATTTGTCTTATCGTACTTAAGTGGAACTGCAGCTCTATGGGCTATTCCCCTAGTTGAACGTAATGACCCAATGTTATAAAATTACACTGCCTTTAAAGATGAGTTGAGAAGACGTTTCGACACGCACTAATTTATGCAATCTGTAGACACAGAGTTGATCATCTTAAAGCAAGGCACTAAAAAACTTATGACTCATATATCTAGTTTCAATAGACTTGTTGCAGAAGGAGCTTGGCCAGAAGGCAAATGCAGTGCCTTGTTTCATCGATGACTTAAAAATGACCTAAAAGATTTATTAGCTCAGGTTGTAGACCCTACTGAATCTCGTAGTGATCTCATTGATCTAGTAGTAAAACTGGATCCCAGACTGAGTGAGCGACGTAGAGAAACAGGGCGTCCTGACAAAAGAGTTCTGCTATACAAAGAGAAAAGAACTGATCCTGAAAAAATGACAGAAGAACCTGAACCAATGCAGATTGGTAGCATTCGGAGGCCTTTAAGTGAAGAAGAGCGTCAGAGATGTAGAGACAAAAAGTTATGTTTATATTGTGGTAAATAGGGACATTTTTTACGTGACTGTCCTGTGAAACCTAAGAGAAGAGGAGACTCAGGAAACACGAGTGGAGGGGCTGAGGCCTGGTGGGACAAGCGCCTTTGGGTAGTTCTGGTCTAATAGTGTCACAAACCTAAGCCCAAGACACTTCCTTGTCTCCTCATCACCATTTTTTTGTCAGCACCCATATCACATGGGGTGAGCATTCAGAAGACATACAGATCATGATAGATTCAGGAGCAACAGGGAATTTCATTAACTTACAGTGGGCCAAACAAATGAATATCCCTTTTTTGACCAAATAATACATTGATGAAGTTAAAACCATTGATGGTAGTGCCATAAAGTCTGGTCTCATAACTCACGCTACTGGTCATTTATGTCTCATTATGCAAGGGTCTCATAGGAAACATGTCTGTTTTGATTTGATTCAATTGCCACAGTTTCCAGCCATACTTGGCATATCGTCGCTTGTAAAGCACAATCCTGAAATTGATTGGAGGTGTCATACTCTTTCTTTTCATTCTGATTACTGTGACAAGCACTGTACACAGGGGATAGAAAGTCAGAAGGAGATAGCTGTGATAGTTGAAACAGTTGTACATGAATTACCTTTGTGTTATCAGGATTTAGCAGAGGTGTTTGACTACAGTACCATTGCAGCAGCAAGCTTTAGAATGGGGCTATTCACGTCTGCTCACAGGTCATTCAGGGAACATAAACTATCGAACTACTCAGAAGGTATTTTTTTGTTGCCCACAATATCAGCCGATGCTACAATAAGTAAACACATGTCATATCTGTGCACAAAGCAAGAGTTCCCATCAGGCACCTGCCGGTCTCCTAAATCCCATCCCCACTCCTCCTTCTCCTTGGCGTTCTATTTCTATGGATTTACGTGTAAAACTACCAACAACTGAACAGGGTTTCATGATTATTCTAGTGGTAGTTGTTATGTTAACTAAGATGTCACACTTCATTCCCATGAAGGAACTATCTACATTCAAGGAGTTGTCCACAGTGTTCTTAAAGCACATTGTGTGCCTACATGGTCTCCCATCTGTTGTGGTTTCTTACTGGGGTTCACAGTTTGTGTCTAAAGTTTAGAAAGGGTTGGGTGCCATGTTACAGATGGATATCCGCCTATCATCTAGCCATCATACTCAAACGGATGGTCAAACCGAGAGAGTGAACCAATGTCTTGAGCAATATTTGAGGTGTCAGTTATTGCACTCCTCCCTAGATTGAGACACATTTTTAGGAGCAGGTGAATTTGCCTTTAATAATGGCATGCATTCTTCCACAACTTTTTCTCCCTTCTACTGCAACTTTGGTTTTCATCCTCGTTTTTTGCTTTTGCACCCTCCTGTTACTTCCACCATTCCAGCAGCTCAGGAGCTAGAAGATCACATACATGACATACAGAAAACAGCTCAAGTCAATTTAGAGAAGGCCAAGGCTATGTGCAAAAGAATGCGGATCTCTATCATCACTCCTGTCCTGTTAATTCTATTGGGTATATGGTGTGGTTATCCACAAGCAATATTGCAATGAAGAGTACATGAAAATTCAAGCCACATTTTATTGGCCCCTACAAGATCATTAAGATAATCAATCCTGTCGCCATGAAGTTGGAATTGCCTCCCACCCTAAAAATATATCCAGTCTTTCATGTCTCATTGTTGAAACCTCTGGTGGTTGGGACTCAATGTTTGGTCAAACCGCCATCCGTGTTGGGGGATGACAAACCAGAATATGAAGTAGAAGCTATTATGAACTCCAGGAGTGTTAGACAGAAGTTGCAAGACATGGTGCATTGGAAGGGGTATGGGCCTGAGGATCGTACATGGCAACCAGTTGGTCATCTCCATGCACCTTGCTTGCTGCAACTTTTTCACAGGCGATACCCTCACAAAGCTAAGCCTGTTAGAGGGGTTTTTGGGGGGTGTACTGTCGGGCTTGCTCGCTCCTGGCTGGGTCTCTGCTGGGGACAGAGCATTGCCAGCATAAAGCCGGCCTTCCCGGATGTTTGCTTCACATTCTAATTGACACACATGTGATTCTTCCACCCTAGATCACTTACCTTTTCTGCTTCTGGGTTCACCACATCGTGATCGGTGTCTCCCGCGGGCTGCAGTTCGGTGGTCCTATTTTGATCTTGCTCTGCGTCTTCCTCCGCTTCATCTCCGCCCTGGATCTCGTGTCTGGAAATACCTGCGTTCTTTTCATTGTACTTGCATTCTGATGATATAAGAGAAAGGCAAGATATTGCTTAGTACACAGTTTCTACTTTATAAAGAAACATATACTTAAAGGACAAAAGGCCCCACACCTTTTTATGTTAGTTATCTTTTGTTGCTAGAGAGAAAATACATGACATTATTGTATACACTATTCCAGGATTTGGAATTGCTATATTTTTGGACCTTACTCCATCGCTGATTACAGAAAGCTTTTAGGTATGTTTGTACTTTCCTGATTCTCTATATAGCACAATAGGTAAACTGTTTTACCTCTCAAAACCTTTGCTCGCTCTTTCTTTTTTATAGATTGTATACCACTTCTGTGTATGCAATCACTTACTTAACTTATGGAAAAGGGATTGATACAGGTATTACTATATCGCTATATAGATTTATGAAACCCTATTATTTCTGTTGTGTAATTCCTGTAGACTCAACAAACACTGATGTTCCTATTCTCTTCTTTATATGCAGGAGACACATAGAGACTTCCTGGGCACCACACAGCTCCCTGCGCTTACTACGGTGGACCTTGTGTTTTTTCCTTCCCTTCCCCTCTTCCCCTTTTCCCTCGACTAGCTTTGACATTGTTGGGCAGCCTTGGTGGTAGGAGGAAGTTGGGACTTTTCTTCAGTTTCATCCTATCGCTCCTGCATAGATACAGGTGAGAAGTAACAACGACCACCCAAGAGGCTTAAAATAGGATTTCACGTTCGGTCAATGTATGAATGATTCAACCACCACAAAAAACAAAAACAGCAAGCTTAGAATAACCAGGTCACTGCCTACCTGCCCTCAGATAGTCCAAGTCCCTGGTTTGAGGGCAGAAAAACTCCTGCCACAAACATCAAGGGGGTGGCCCTGCCTGGCACATCCTGGTGCTGACGGGCGCAGAACGGGCCCGCCCTTGCTGGCTTTGCCGGGGCGCAGCCCGTGCAGGGTTCGCACTGCGGGACTGGAGGTGTACTTTTGTAGCACCTCGCGGGTAAAATGATGCAGGGCTCCTCCTCCTGCCCTGTGTATCACTGGTCCCAGTGATACACAAGGCCATTTAGGTGGATACCTCACCAAAATAGCACTGCGGACCCCGCTCCACGGGACTGGACGTGCGCTTTTGTAGTGCCTCACGGGTAAACGAAGCAGGGCTCCACCTCTTGCCCTGTGTGTCACTGGGACCAGTAGTCCCTGGCCAGAATAGCACTGGGATCCCCAAGTTTGATGTTGCCATGCCCCTACAGTTACAAGCCCCCAAAAGTTAGTTTCACTGTGGAAGACTCTAGCTGTCCTATGAGAAAAACCAGAGTACATATTACAATATTAATTTTGCTATATCAAGTTTGGGAGCAGCTAGAAAAAAAATGTAATCACTGTTTTTAATATTTATTAAAAGCCCAATTCAATGGTGGCATTGAATTTGTAATAAATATCTAGGAAAAGTAACTTTTAGACAGTTGCCTTTTCCCTGCCTCGGCTTTCCCGGAGGGCAATGTGCATTAGATCTCAAGCAACTACCCAGCCTGTGCTTTGCCTTAATGAAGTTTGAAGAAATTATCCCAGAGCAGAAACAAGGACCTGGGTGTGAGGAGATGTTTTTCTTCCACTTGGGGGAAGATCAGTTAGGGTGGACCCAAGAACATCAATAACTTGTAAAGGGCCTGCCTTTTACCAGTTAAATGCACAATGATACCTGGGGGAGGGTAAACTTTGTTCCCCCAGCCAGACTTGCTCTAAATCCAGTGGGAGGGGACCTAGCCCCAGGCCTGGTTTGGAGTGACCACAGAGGAGGACATTGCTGAATTCCCAGGCTATACCTCTAGGCAGGCACACAGGCTCTGCACAAGGGAGAAAGAGTGTTCCCATTTTTGGAATCTGGGAGTAAGTGGGAATAAGGTGGACTGTGGAATTGGATTGCATACAGGAACAGCTGCAAAACTGAGTAAGGTTGCACTTGGGGACTTTTATCCCATTGCTTAGTGAGGAGCCAGGAGTCACCCCCACCTAATTTCTAAAGCCAGTCATAAATGTGGCGCCCCAAGGTACCCTCCTCAGAACGCTTCCTGGAGCTGTGACAAACAGAAAAGCCATGCATCTGCTGTTTGAGACCTGTGAGTAGACCTGGAGGGCTGGACCTATTCCCACTTGTACAAAGACAAGAAGTGGGCTCCAACGGTTAATTAGCTGAGCTTTTGTATTGCTACTGGGGCACAAATGTTGAAATAGGCCTTTTCCCTGAAGTGCCCGTCTGACCAGTGGCTACTGAACTCAAACTGAACCCTGCTGGTGGCCTCTGCTGGAGTGAGTCTTGTCTCTTAACCCCTTCACTGCTAGGCCTTTCACCCCCCACGTGCTAAGCATTTTTTTGGCTATTTGGGTAGTTTGCGCTTAGGCCCCGTAACATTTTGTTTACATAAGGTATCCATGCCAAATTTGCGTCCTTTTCTTCAACATCCTGAGGATTCTAAAGGTACCCAGGGTTTGTGGATTACGTTGGAGGGCACTGTGAAATTAGCCAAAATACAGCTACATTTTGGGGGGTTGGGAAAAATGGGAAAAAAGCGCTGCAGAAGAAAGCATCTGTGTTTTTTCATGAGAATGGTATCCACAAAGGGTTTGTGGTGCTAAAACCACCATTTTCCCAGCTATCAGGAACAGGCAGACTTTTGTCAGAAAACCAACATTTTCTACCCAGTTTTGGCATTTTACTGGGACATTGCCTATTTTTCCTATTTTTTGGGCTTTCAACCTCCTTCCAGTTAGTGGCAGAAATGGGTGTGAAAACAATAATGGATCCCAAAAAGCTATACATTTCTGAAAGGTAGATACAATTCAGAATTCAGAAAGGGGTCATTTGTGTGGATCCTTCAAGGTTTTTCTATAGAAACTAACAGTTGAAATAAAAAGATATTGTAATTGAGTTTAAAAAAACAGCCATTTGTGCCAACATTTTCACCTGCAACTTCACCCTAAGTTGGCAGGGTATGCCCAGACGTGGGTCCCTTGCTCACTTTGCCACTGGATTCAAGCTAGCCTTGCTGATGACGGCTGAATAGCCAGAAACCAGTCCCAGGATGCTTGTTTCCGGTCCAGGGAAGACCTGGCTTGGCAGTTCGGGCTGGAATGTTCCCATGAGGCACAGGGTCAGACTGATTTGCATATGGCCATGTCTGAACTGGGGTGGTGGAGTGAGCTAAAGAATGATGATGGATTAAACCCAGATCAGTTGACTGGGGGTGAATGTTTGATTTGCTCAAGCGCTCCGTCCATCATCCCCTTTGGTATCGCTTTGTTCGCCCTAAGTTGGCAGGGTATGCCCAGACGTGGGTCCCTTGCTCACTTTGCCACTGGATTCAAGCTAGCCTGGCTGATGACGGCTGAATAGCCAGAAACTGGTCCCAGGATGCTTGTTTCCGGTCCAGGGAAGACCTGGCTTGGCAGTTCTGGCTGGACTGTTCCCATGAGGCACAGGGTCAGACTGATTTGCATATGGCCATGTCTGAACTGGGGTGGTGGAGTGAGCTAAAGAATGATGATGGATTAAACCCAGATCAGTTGACTGGGGGTGAGTGTTTGATTTGCTCAAGTGCTCCGTCCATCATCCCCTTTGGTATCGCTTTGTTCGCCCTAAGTTGGCACGGTATGCCCAGACGTGGGTCCCTTGCTCACTTTGCCACTGGATTCAAGCTAGCCTGGCTGATGACGGCTGAATAGCCAGAAACCGGTCCCAGGATGCTTGTTTCCGGTCCAGGGAAGACCTGGCTTGGCAGTTCGGGCTGGACTGTTCCCATGAGGCACAGGGTCAGACTGATTTGCATATGGCCATGTCTGAACTGGGGTGGTGGAGTGAGCTAAAGAATGATGATGGATTAAACCCAGATCAGTTGACTGGGGGTGAGTGCTTGATTTGCTCAAGTGCTCCGTCCATCATCCCCTTTGGTATCGCTTTGTTCACCCTAAGTTGGCAGGGTATTCCCAGACGTGGGTCCCTTGCTCATTTTGCCACTGGATTCAAGCTAGCCTGGCTGATGATGGCTGAATAGCCAGAAACCGGTCCCAGGATGCTTGTTTCCGGTCCAGTGAAGACCTGGCTTGGCAGTTCGGGCTGGACTGTTCCCATGAGGCACAGGGTCAGACTGATTTGCATATGGCCATGTCTGAACTGGGGTGGTGGAGTGAGCTAAAGAATGATGATGGATTAAACCCAGATCAGTTGACTGGGGGTGAGTGTTTGATTTGCTCAAGCGCTCCGTCCATCATCCCCTTTGGTATCGCTTTGTTCGCCCTAAGTTGGCAGGGTATGCCCAGACGTGGGTCCCTTGCTCACTTTGCCACTGGATTCAAGCTAGCCTGGCTGATGACGGCTGAATAGCCAGAAACCGGTCCCAGGATGCTTGTTTCCGGTCCAGGGAAGACCTGGCTTGGCAGTTCGGGCAGGACTGTTCCCATGAGGCACAGGGTCAGACTGATTTGCATATGGCCATGTCTGAACTGGGGTGGTGGAGTGAGCTAAAGAATGATGATGGATTAAACCCAGATCAGTTGACTGGGGGTGAGTGTTTGATTTGCTCAAGCGCTCCGTCCATCATCCCCTTTGGTATCGCTTTCTTCTAAATATGGCAGATTTTTAAAGCAATTTACCGTTATGTTTGCTGGACCCTTCTGGTTGCAGGGATATATAGGACTTGTAGGCTCACCAAGAACCCGAGGTACCCAGAGCCAATAACTGAGCTGCGCCTTGCTATGATTTTTCATTGTGTACCGGGTATATAGCAACTCATTTGGTAAAATATAAAGAGTGAAAAATAGGTATCAAGGAAACCTATGCATTTACGAAATGGGAACAAAATATAGAGTTTAGAAGCAGTGGTTATTTGCATATCACATCACATTTTTCCAAAGAAGCTGACCTTTTTTTTGCAATGTGCCTAGCTGTGGATTTGGGACCCTAGCTCATCTGGCACCCAGGAAACCTAGCAAACCTGTACATTTTTGAAAGCTAGATACCCAAGGGAATCCAGGATGGGGTGCCTTGTGACTTGACACTGACCCAGTCACCAACCCCAACAATCGTTCTTTTCACCGCTTTTCTCTCATCAAACAAGTCCTTCCTCCTCTCCTTCTTCTTCAACTCTCTCTCTTTCCATGCCCCTGTACATTCCACACCGCTATCAGCAATTTTCCTTCTAGACACAACCCACAATGGAATCACCTGAGTGACAGCAGCTCTCCCTTTGAACAATCTATAAGGAGCCACTCCAGTAGATGAATGTGGGGTAAATCTGTACTCACACACCTTTTTTTTGACAGCCACTTTCCAGTCATTACCAGTTGCCACAGCCAATTGCATAGCTTCCTTAAGAACTTTAACAAACCTTTCCACAACTCCATTGCATTCTTGATGATATAAAGCTGCCTTTTTGTGCTTGATGCCTCTCTCTTCCAAAAAATCCTCCACAGCATGAGAAGTAAACTGAACCCCATTGTCAGATAAAATGGTTGTGGGGAAACCTTCTCTTTCAAAAGATCCTCCAGAAAATTAATCACTGCTTCCGATTCTACAGAATTGACCATTTTCACCTCTGGCCACCTTGAGAACATGTCCACACAAACCAAAACATAGCGATCTTGAGACATTAACTTAACAGTCCCTAAAATATCAATGGCGATATCCACCCACGGACCACTGGATTGCTCCCTGATCACAATGGGCTGGGTCCTGCTCTTCAGCACTTTGTCACTACAAGCACATTGAGAACAATCCCACACAACTCTTTCTATATACACGTCCATAGCCGGCCACCAGCATGCCTCCCTGATCCTCTCCTTCGTTTTGGCAATTCCCATGTTACTCGCATGAGCATTAGCCTCCAGTTTGCTTCTTAAGCCCTCAGGAACAACTAATTTACTTCCACGCATCAAAATCCCATTCATTATCGTCAAATCATCTTTAACATTCCATAATCCTCTGAGATTCTCCTGACATTCCTGTTTCTCTCCCCATCCACCTCGCACCTTAGACATCACATGTTGCAACGTACAGTCCCCATTGAGACTCTCACTCCACAAGGCTTCAGAAATTAGACCATCACTAATCCTGCAGACATTCATCTCTTCATCAAATTCTTCTCCTGAAAAAAAATCACACAGCTCAGACATTTCAGAACTTCCATTAGAACCAAATAGCCTGGACAGACAGTCCGCCAAAATATTTTTAGACCGAGGCAAATAGGAGACGTTGAACTGGAATTCTTGCAAGGCAACAACCCACTTCCTTATCCTGTGTGAAACAAAATCAACACCTTTCTTACCAAAAACTCCTTTTAAAGGTTTGTGATCCGAAATCACTTCAAAGTACTTCCCCCACAAAAATTTCTTAAGCTTACGTATAGCCAAGTAAACTCCAGGCGCCTCTTTCTCCACCACAGAGTAATTACACTCTGCTCCTCTTAAGGGTCTGGAACTGTATAAAATTGTTCTCTCAGGACCCTCCACATTTCGCAATAAGACCTCACCCAATCCTTTGGAACTCTCATCTGTCATTAAATATGAGATCTTAGATGGATCAAAACTTGCCAAACAGGGAGCCTCGTTCAAATATTTCTTAACACCATCAAATTCTTCTTTGCATGCTTGACTCCGTACAAACTTGCATCCCTTTTTAACAAACCACGCATCCCTTCAGTTTTTTAGCAAAGTTGGGAACAAACTAATTATAAAACTCCACCATCCCCAAAAATTTCACCAATTCTTTTTTATCTTTGGGATAGTTCAGATTGGAGATGGCCTCTCCAATGAAGGTTTGGGCTTAATCACTGACCCGGAGACTAAGTGACCCAAATATTCAATTTCTCCAACATTAAATTTAAATTTTTCCACCCTCAGGGTGAGGCCAGCAACAAAATGTTTTCCTAAGACAACAGTCAATCTGTCATTATGTTCTTTTAGATCAATCCCATAAACAAGTATATCATCCTGATACACTTTGATACAATCAACATCCTTGAGAACATTCTCCATCACCCTCTGGAAAACAGAGGCCGCGGAAATGAGTCCAAAAGGCATCCTGAGAAACATAAAAGTTCCAAATGGTGTTATAAACGTGGTGAGATCCTGGAATGTTGGATGGAGCTTGACCTGATGATACGCTGAAGAAAGGTCCAATGTTAAAAAATGTTTTGCTCCACCCAGAGATGACAACATTTCCGTAATGTTATAGAGAGGGTAGTGATCAACAATCACCTCTTTATTCATCTCCCTCAAATCGATGCATAACCTAGCCTCACCATTGGCTTTGTGGGCCATGACCACTGGAGAAATCCACTCAGTGGCTTCCACCTACTGGATGATCCCATTCTTCACAAGCCTGTCCAATTCATTCCTCATACTCTCTTTGACTAGCAAAGGCACACCTCTAACTTTCGCTGTCTTGGGTTCAGCCCCTGACTTTAGTCTTATGTGATGAACATAATTTTTGAGACAACCCAACTTTTTCACAAACACATTCGGGAACTTTGTGACCCAGGCATCACTCCCCTCACTCACCAATTTAACTGTAGGGAACTCCTTTAGACACACTGAAGGAGATTTGTTGGGGTCCAAGTAAACATACAAGTCACGCTGATGGAACCAACTAATCAACGAGTCTCCTTTCATAGAGACATAAATCTTTCCAGGAACGATCCTTCCCTTAAATTCAATTGTGCCCCAAAAATACCCTAAGAGATCAATTATTTCTCCTCCATACACCCTAGGTTTGATATCAGGCTTAACTAACTTCACATTACCCAGGAGTTGCTGGTCATAAAATCTTTTAGGAATGAGCGTGATCTTAGCCCCTGAGTCAAACAGCATGCTTACTGAGTGGTCATTAATCAACACTTCTTCAAACGGACCTTCATTCCCTGATTCCTTGACTTGGACAACTTCAACATCCTCACAAACTTGATCATAAATGTACACCTCCCTGACTTTCTTTTGTTCCTTACTAGATTTATAGCATCTTGAATAATGACCCTTTTTACCACAATTAGAACACGTGACTTTCCACCCTGGAAACTCGCCATATGTCCAGGATTCCCACACCTAAAGCATTTGCCTTGAAACGCATTAAAATTGGTGGGTTTAGATGATACCAAGGTCTTGTCAGATCTATTTTTAATAGGCTTAATGAATGGTTTATTACTCACTTCTCTAACTAATTCTTTCCCATTCTTTTCTTCAGTACCATCTTTAGTACATTCTTTACGAATCGTGTCGATACAGGCTTTTGAATGCTCATGCATCTTCAAAATAGTGATTAATTCTTGCAGCGAAGGATTGTCTTTTTGCTACAAGCTGTCTTTTGCTTTGTCAACAAAACATCCCAGCATTAACTGATCCCTTAACCTTTCCTCCAAGGTTGCACCAAAAGCACATGTGGAAGCCAATTTTCTCAACATCGTAATATATTCCTCTACAGATTCTTCTTGTCTTTGCATTCTCTTCCCAAAGTGATAACGCTCCAACACCATACTCACCTTAGGAAGATAATGCAGATCCATTTTTCTGATGCAAATTTCATATTCATTTAAAGCTGCAGCTTCATTGTCAGGAAGATCAGGAAGATGTTCAAAAACTTCCTGGCCTTCTGAACCTAGACAATGCATAAATAATGACGATTTCCTCTCAGCACTCAAAGAAGTGACACACACCCTTGCATAATTAGCAAATACTTTCTTCCATTTCACCCAAGGAATCAACGGCTCCCCAGGAGAGGATAGAAAAAATGGAGGGGCAGTAACATTTTGCATGCTGACAGACTTACTGAGGTCCCTTAATGATATTGATAAACACACACCACTAGGAAGTAGCAAAAAACTGGCAAATTAGCAGACAGCGTAATATATAAATGATGGTTGATAACCAAACAGCAAAAATAGCAGAACAGTACACAAGACGGGCTGTGCTCAACAGAGACCAGAAAATACCTGTACCTAGAAGAAAACAAAGTGATTAATACATATGGCTGTGTACAACAGCTCAGAAACTGTAGATAAACTGTGTATACCAGAATTAACAGAATCAATAATATGCAGGAAGAAGCTGTGTGAATCACCGTATAAAGCATAGATGAACCAAATGAATCCAGAGTTTTGAAGTAGCGTGCATCAGCGCACAACCTTTAGCAAAGGATACAGTCAAACTTGCGGTCCTCAAATTCGCCTTACCGTAACCAGTCCCAATGCCGGCAAGAGGCTTGCTGTGAGATCAGGCAATGTTTAAACAGCCCCAAACAACGACATCTGGGTGCACCGCCTCGCGGGTGCAAGGTGCCACGAAGCTGTGCAGACCAGCGAGTAGATTATGATCTGCTACTTGAGCTGAGCAGATCAGCGGAAACACACAGATGAGTGGTGCAGCTAGCATGGTAACTCTGTGTGCAGCCCCTCCAAAATGACTGCGACACCTGTTGCCGCTTCACGATGACGAAGCGGTGGAGTCAGGCAAGGACAGGAACAGGTGAATGTTTCAGCAAAATGGCCGCGACGTCTGCTGCTTGCATGCCACACTCAACATAAAAATGGACTGCGAGGCCTGTTGCTTGCTTCTAAATGATGAAGCAGTGAAGTCAGGCAAAGTCAGACAGTACAGGTGAAAGCTTCACCAAAATGGCCGCGACGTTTGCTGCATGCATGCCAGGCTCAACATCAAAATGGAAGGTCAGGCAGAGTCAGGCGAGCGCTGCGCTTGCCACGCACTATCACGAAATGGAGGGTCAGGCAGGGTCAGGCCTGCGCTTGCCACGCATGCGAAATTAGAGGCCAGACAAAACCAGGCAGGCAACGGGGCAAGCAGCACGCAGAGACTCCATGCAGGCGACAAGTGCAGCCGATTCCGTACTAAAAGTACCTGAGTGCTTTCAACTCCAGTGATGAAGAATTACTGGTGCATCATTTCACAGGCACACTGCTTTAGGGATCAGAAAGTGACAGCGTTCTCTTCGTCTTGGATCTCTCATCTGCAGGGTCAAAGCAGTTAGTAGGAGCCGGAGACGTTCTAACGGTTGGAAAGTAAGTGATCCCAAGTTGACAGTGACTGCTTCTTAGTTGAATGGTTTTGTTGAGGCCTCTCGTTCTAGGAACATCGCAGTGGAATGTTCGCTCTTCGCCAAAATGAGGTAATGCCTTCAGGTTAAATCGGCAAACCACAGACTTCAAGAGAGGTAGGGTAAGATAGGTTTATTGTACGTCCAAGATAACAAGAGACCTCACCCACAGGGAAGCAGAAATCAACTGCCATACTTCAAGCAACAGCATTCTCCCTCCAGCTAGTATTCTGGAACATTACATCACAGCCTGGCAACAGGAGCTGGAGGAAGAAGCTTACTACAGAACACCACACCCCACTAGCACGTCGGCAGTGAAAGTGAAAGGAGCTGATCAGCTCATTTCACTTTAGTTTTCAGTGAAATTACGTCAGAGCGCCATGCACGCTGATTGTCATTTAACTAGGAACCCAGAACAGCCATGGGAGCTGGGGACGCTATTCCATAGCTCCCGAGGCTGTTTCGGAAGAAAGGAAATCCCTCTGGTGCCCGCACCACAGGGATTTCCAGTGCCATGTACGCAGACATGTGGGAGCCATCTGACGCACATGAGCACCGTTGCGTAAGCCGGCACCCGCGTGTTAGATGCACCGAACCAGTTTATTGCAGTCCCTGAGGTCCTGGGACACTCGGCTGTGTGTAACTGGACTACTCCCACAATTTATAAAAAGCTGTGGGACATAGAAAAATCCTGACTTACATCCGTCGGAGGACCAAGACTAACCACCAAGCTGGGCTCAAGAAAAAGGGGTCTCGTGCATGGAGCTTTTTCACATCAGCAAATCTGTTTTAGTGTGCTCTCAGTGAGAAGTTATGTTGCCTCATCTAACCCATAATCCAAATCAGCCTGCAACTCTTCCCTGCGGAAGGATTTCAACTACAACTTCAAAGACTAAGTCCCAAGGTAAAATATCTGGCTAGGATAAACCTGCCTGGTGTAGACTACCCAAGCTCCATTGCTGTTGGTCTCAAATCATGTCTAGAGACGGTCAACAGTGAGAACAGACTATCATTGGCTTTTTACTTTTTTTCTGGCACATTTTACCTTATATCTTCTAAAGTTTGTTTCCTCCACTTCCCCTATTGTATTTTTGTCATTTTGGTGTCATTTTGGTAATTAAATTTGGCTCTATTATTCTAAATTTGTGTGGGATGTTTATTCTGTTGTGTTTTTGACTTTCTGTTTTGATACTTTTAAGTGCTTTACACATATTCTTTAGGTTATGCCTACCTGCTATGTGCCATAGATACCAGGGTTTCAGCTCAGGTTTAAATTATTGAAACCTTTGACTGGACTTAACAGGTGTGTGACTTTGTTACTTGTGGTGGCCTTCCCTCCATCCCAATCCGCTTAATGGTGTAAAAAAAATAATTTTGGATCTCCAGTATCCTGATTCACATTTTCTAGTCAAGTTGCTCCTTGTCTCCTTTTCAATATATAGCTATTGCTTTTTCTTATTATTATGATACCCTTGGCACATCTCCTAAAACACAAAAAAAAAAGAAGATGACAAATGGTACCTGCATATCAAGTTGGAATTGTGGTTGCCCCAAAATGCCATGGGACAAATATTGTGACAGGCAAATTATTGAGGGACATATTATCAAAGGTAAGTATACTGTTTTTCTTTGTTAATAAATTCAATGCTTAAACTATTTATTTTAATTTAAAATGCATTTCTTCTAGTTTAAGAATAATTTCATTTCATGTTAAAAGAGATCACCATGTACAATAAATATGAAGCAATATACATAGGTAAATTAATGAGAATTGTATTATGGAAACATTTTGTATTTATAACAGCACATCATCATCTGTGGAAGAAAAACATTTAAGTAAGCAGATATATATTCTAACTTCTAGCAAAAAGGACAGAGAAAAAACTGTGAAAAAAGAAGAAAACAGAAGAAGGAATAAAAAGAAGAGTGAAAGAATAAAGTTATCAGGGATTCTAAAATTATAGTAAACGGCATTTGGTGATTTAAAACTCAGTTTCTTTGACATGAACACATAATAAATAGCAAATGACATACTAATATCTTCTGTCTTATAATGGTTTTGTATTTATACTTCATGAAACATCTGTATGTGATAATAAACATATAATAAGAACACCTAAATATTCAAAATATATGAGGTTGCTTGTTGGTGCAAGTTGTACAACATATACATAGTATTAAGGAAAGTAGACCTGAGAGAGAGACCATGTAGATTCCCTTTTAACACCAACAGAAATAGATGACACATATGCTCTTTCAAGTCTGTGGTTATAACAAGGTCTAAATCATTTTCAGTATTTTTCCATATTTTATTAATTTCCTGAAAATTAATGCTAACAAAAGATCCAATATGATGATATTAAAAGAGCAATTCGAACTTTATGAAAGACTGGCCAGAAATGCATTGGCAAATGAAAAGGGGACATTAGTTTTTACTAATTACCAAAAATTGTATATATATTTTGGCATCTAAACATCATATGTATCAAATCAGCAAGAGACCTCATGTCATAATTGTGCTGCAGTGTAGAAATTATTCTGTGTAGTATTTTTGGAGTTGTCATTAATTTGTTAAAGACAAAACATAAAGTTTTAGTTGCATGTGCTGTACAAGAAGATTTATGAACTTTCAACCACATATTGTTTCATATATTATCAGGCCAAGAAATATTCAAACCAATTTCTCATAATTCTTCAGTCTCTGATTTTTGTCTATGGTCAATAGGGATTTTTAAACAGCCAATCAATAACAGTTGAGTGTGACTGATCAGTATTATTTAATTTTATATAATCCTCAGATATGGTTTGAGATAATACATTGTATTTCTTCTCACATACTTATAGTAAGTCAAATGAACATTGAGCAGAAGAACAGTAAATTATCATGTAAAATAAGATGGTGGCTCCAAATCATTCTCGTAGCCCTCTATGTGTTCCTGCAAATAGTTCCAATTTTTAAAAATCTTGAAATGGGTGTTATACCCGCTTTCCAGTGTTTGGGGACTGCAAGCCCCAGCAGACACCTCTCCCAGGAGGGAGGGGACACGCGCATAAAGGTGCCAACGATCACCCGCGGCGCCGGACGCCATAGCCGCTGCTGCCGCCGCCGCCCTCTACCTGCTTTCCAGAGTTTGGGGACTGCAAGCCCCAGCAGACACCTCTCCCAGGAGGGAGGGGACACGCGCATAAAGGCACCAACAATCACCCGCGACGTGGGACACCATAGCCGCTGCTGCCGCTGCCCGCTACCCGCTACCCGCTTTCCAGTGTTTGGGGACTGCAAGCCCCAGCAGACACCTCTCCCAGGAGGGAGGGGACACGCGCATAAAGGCGCCAACGATCACCCGCGGCGTGGGACGCCATAGCCGCTGCTGCCACCACCCGCTATCCGCTTTCCTGTGATTGGGGACTGCAAGCCCCAGCAGACACCTCTCCCAGGAGGGAGGGGACACGCGCATAAAGGCGCCAACGATCACCCGAGGTGCGGGACGCCATAGCCACTGCTGCCGCCGCCCGCTACCCGCTTTCCAGTGTTTGGGGACTGCAAACCCCAGCAGACACCTCTCCCAGGAGGGAGAGGACACGCGCATAAATGCGCCAACGATCACCCCCGAAGCGGGACGCCAAAGCCGTTGCTGCCGCTGCCCGCTACCCGCTACCCGCTTTCCAGTGTTTGGGGACTGCAAGCCCCAGCAGACACCTCTCCCAGGAGGGAGGGGACACGCGCATAAAGGCGCCAACGATCACCCGCGGCGTGGGACGCGCACGGGCCGTGCTCGGGCCAAGGGCGGGCCCGTCCTGAGCCCGTCAGAGCCCGGAGGAGGCTGGCCTTGGCCATCCCTCTTGGTTTCCGGCTCTAGGATATATTTAATTCATACTAACATCAAGTACGCTCCGGAGGGGAGCTGGAAGAGGGACTTAGTACTTCCAGGAGGTCGCTATAAAGCACCATAATTTAACCTGCTCCGGACTGCAGGTACTCTCTTCTTGCAAGCCGTGTCCTGTCCTTTCTCAGGCAATCGTATTAGCTTGTGTGAGCGGACTCGGGGGTTTGAACTGGATTGGTAGCCAATTCCAAACGATGCTGAGTTTAAGAAGGCTATTGTTTGGGTAGTCCTCTGGACAACACACCTGAGACAATTAAAATTAGGGGCGAGCTAGTAATAGCGGGGATATCTGCATTTGCGTTTAAAATTACTTCTTGGCTTTCGGAAGTCCAACATTCTTGTTAATTATTATAGGAACATGGTGCAGTTGAGCTGACGGGCAGCTCAAATCATCCTAAAAACTGTCATATCACTTTGAATGCACCTTTAATGTATTTTAAGTAGTTGATTGTCTTGTAGATTGCACATATATTACATTTTGTAGGCTTTTTAATATTCTGCATATTTTGCACAGGTGAATTTTTAAGTAGCTGATTGTCTTGAAGATTGTACATATATCACATTCTGTAGGTTTCTTAAATTCTGCATATTTTGTACAGGTGAATTTTTAAGTAGCTGATTGTCTTGAAGATTGTACATATATCACATTCTGTAGGTTTTTAAAACTCTGCATATTTTGCACAGGTGAATTTTTAAGTAGCTGATTGTCTTGAAGATTGTACATATATCACATTCTGTAGGTTTTTAAAATTCTGCATATTTTGCACAGGTGAATCATTAACAGGACCAAGTATGGGGAAGAGGAAACTTGTAGGTGAATCAGGAAAGTCCAAAACTCCAGATAGGACAGATAGACCACAGACACATACACAGACATCGTTATTAAAGTTTATTTCAGGAGCCATGGGGGCCATTGAGAAGCAGATTACCAATGTGGAAGAGTCATTGTTAGTTTGTGGAGACAAAATCACGAGCCCCATGACTACATTACAAAACTCAGCTGACAATGACGGACTTTTTAAAACCTGCGAGGGAGGTGGGTTGACTGAGACTGATAAGACTGATAAGGGGAAAAATGGGTACATACAGAATATATCCGATACTATTAATTCATCTAAATCGGATTCTCCATTACCCACTAAACGGGTAAAAAAACTACGCACCTGTCCTACAACTAACCCCCCAAACAAAGTGGCACCTCGCAGTAAAGGGACTAAACAACAAGGCAAGAGTCAAAATGGTCTAAAGACGGTAGCTATCGAACCCACTCAAGAGTGTAGCAATTTAAATAATCAAAAATTAGATGCACTATGTTCAGCAGTCAAATCATTAGAGCAACTTTTGAAAAATAGTTTAGAATCTATTAACACACGCCTAGAAGAAATAGAAACCAAATGCATGAGCTGTTTCGATCAACTGAACAGCCAATCGAAACATGGGCATTTGGGGAATGCTTTAACTGATAGTAATCGAGATATAAATAAGATAGTGAGGCAAACAAATCACCCAGGTTCCAAGGGTTTACAGGATATAATACTTAATGAGTACATCTCCCCAGGCTCTAGAGAAGGAATTCAAGCAGATAGCGTTCTCCCCCGCCCACCAATACTGTACCGGTGGAAGCTGAACAAATACAACCATCAGAGATTTTAGATCTTCCACCTGCCGCCACCCCCTATGTAATTGTGCTATCAAATGTTCCACCTCTACAGCACCAGACTCAGGAATCCTGGACTTCACTTAGAAATAAGTCATTAAACTGGTTAGGGGTGAGATCCGGTTTGACTGAACACTTATTTAAAGATCTCAAGATGGTTAGACGAATAAAATGGGTGGGTAGGTCCAAGAAATCCCTACCAGGAGATTGTGTAGTCCTGTCTTTTAAAACACCTAGACTGGTGGAGACCGTCTTTAACAGAACAAGGCCTACCTATATTATCCCAAACACGATCTCTGTACTCCCACTAGGCTATTTTTATCAACCCGGGTCAATGACGGCATATAAACGGCCTTCATTCCCTAACCTCTATCCGCCACCTAACAACTGATTATATAATTTGCAAACCTATAATAGATATCAAGAACTGGAAAATCTTGATGAAATAGATTGACCAGTCGTGGCGAGCCAGGTAGCAATTGAGCAGAGAAATGAGAGAATAAATGAAATTTACAACTCTGGAAGGGAGGGACAGATTAATGAAATTGTAGGTTCAAGCAGTCCACCTGATGCTCTTCCTGTTCTCCAACCCACCAGAAGTAACAGTGATTCACTGCCAATTATTAGTAAAGAGAATTCGCCCCAACCCTCTAACGAGAATATTGGTTTTCTGTTTTGGAATGTGGCAGGATTGCGGAACAAAATTATTAATCCTGAGTGGGTAGAATTCGTAGAAAATGTTAGCTTTATTTGTCTTCAGGAGACTTGGCTGGTGGAACCTGTCCATATGAATGGGTTTAGAATTTTATATGTCTCTGCTGTCTCTTCCCCACATGGCAGACCCAAAGGTGGCTTATGCATCTTTGTTTCTAATGATTTACCACCTGTAAGAATAGTGAAAGAATTAATTAACCCTTACATTCAAGCGATAATATGTGAAGGCCCTGGTTCGGACAGGATAGCCGTGATCAATTTGTACAATAACGCCCAAAACGGCGAAATTATAATACACCTACAGAAGTTACACGATTATTTGGAAAAACTGGATGATAGCAATAATAAAAAGCTATCAATTATCTGGGGAGGTGACTTCAATATTCAATTGTGTAGCCTGTTTACCGAGAAAGTATGCGGACTGGATAATTTAGATGGTTCGACTAAAACACATTTTTCCCATAATTGTTATGGAGATAAATTAAATGAACTTATTTACACAATAGACCTGTCTTTCTCGAACGAAATTTCAACCCCATCTGCCCCCTTTAGTTGTACATTTAATGGGAGGAATAACCACAGCATTATTGATTATGTCCTAATTTCTAATAACCTGAGTCGCCACGCCTTTAATTTTAAAACTCATGATATACTATTAAGCGATCACTATCCGCAATCTCTGGAACTCTCAAAGGCTTTATTAGTTAGGAAAGAGAATGGACATTGCCATACTCCTGATGGAGAGCTTGAGTTAGCCACCCTTAATGGATATTTGCTACGCTGGCATCAAGTTACCCCGGAAGATTTTTTGGGTAACCTAATTAGAAACACAAGGGAAGCTTTTGAGACCTGTTTGGATGACACAGCTCATCCAAAGGAGATTATTAATGCATTTGTATCTATTTCCCAGGCAGTGAAAGAGAAGTTACAAGTAACAGCGAAAACTAAGAAAGTAAAAAAGGGCTGGTTTGACACACAATGCACTAAGGCTAATAAGAAGCTTAAAGAAGCATTACATAAAACCCCTAGGTGTAGAGTGGAGATCCGACAATGTAGATCCGCCTATGACAGGCCTTGAAACAAAGAAAAGCTAGGGTAAGGGAAGAGGCTTGGGACGCATTATGCGAAGCAAGTATAAAGAATGATAATAATTCATTCTGGAAGATAGTAAACTCTGCACCACTGAGGGAGGACATCGGCCCTGGGATCGTGGTCGCTATACCTGAGGTTGAGTGGATTAAACACTTTTCTGCCATATATGCTGCCACGACCCCTATACCTGTGACTATACAGTCCACTAATGTTTATGGCAACTCAGATTTAGACCAGGGTCGATCCTCTAGCAATACTCCATTCAGCCTAGAGGAAGTGATCAGTGCCATAACAGGCAGTAAAGGAGGTAAGGCGTCTGGTCCAGATGCCATCCCTGTGGATTTGTATCAAGCTAATACATCTCTATGGGGCCCTATTCTAACCGTTGTTTTAAGGGCCTGTTATGTTTCAGAATTTCTACCTACATGGGCAGAATCGATAATAGAGCCTATCTATAAAAAAGGGGATCGGCATAACCCAGCCTGCTATAGGCCGATTTCACTGCTTGACTCCCTAGTAAAAGTAGTGGGAAGAATAATTTTAAACAGGCTGCAACAGTGGGCTGAGTCTAGGGGTACCCTGACCGACATACAATACGGGTTTCGCACTGGTGTAGGAACTATTGAACAGAGCCTTAACCTGAGTATGCTAGTAGGGAAATATATCATGATCAAGGAGGGGGACCTGTTTCTGGGGTTCGTTGACCTGTCCTCTGCCTTTGACTGTGTAAACCACTCAAAGCTTTGGGAAATAATGTCAAACATGGGTGTGGATTCTATAAAAGCCAAGGTCAGATATGGGTTTAGGGGAGAATGCACACAGCCATTTAATGTAGAGAGACGGGTGAGACAGGGCTGCGTTCTTGGCCCCTTCTGATTTTCGCTCTATATTAACAATGTCGGCACTGCATTGACCCTGCAATCTAAAGATCTTGCTCAAATTGGACATCGCCCGGTGCCTACCCTCCTTTACGTGGATGACGCCGTTCTGATGGCAAGCACCCCAAACTCCATGCAGGCGGTGCTTAATGACTTTGTTAAATACATGCAGGACCTTGATCTGCAGGTGAATCGAACAAAAACTTTTATAATGAAGTGTGGCAAGAAACCCGGCAACTGTCACCCCATTAGAATCATGGATGCCACTATCGAATTCACAAATAATTTCTCTTACCTGGGTGTCCTTTTTAATAAAGATGGTAAGTGGATTCATGCAATTAAGACTAGGGCACTATTATTTAGAAGTGCTTGTATGGCCCTACGGAAATTCGACAATAGACTAGGCACAAATCCCCCTAGAGAGATGCTTACTATCTATAAGGCAAAATATGTCAGTAAAGCATTATATGGGGCCGGCATATGGGGACATGCAAACTGCATGGCTCTACAATTAGAGGAAATAGATTTTTTATGATATCTGCTTGCGATGCCGAAATGTGCTTCTACTTTTGTGTGCCACACTGAGCTGGGTATAGTGTTTACTGCTGACTTAATTAAAATTCCACCACTTCTGATGTGGCACAAAGTTTGGACATCTGAGTACACTGACCTAAATCGATCTGTCATAAAGGATTGTTTAAAATCAATCTCATACACTAGAATCCCATGGTTGAGATATATAGAATCCTTCTGTCAGGACTTGGGGCAACCAGACTATTTTAACAAACCAGAATCTCTAGCTGCAGTCAACAGGAAAGATTTAAAAGCTGACTGTATAAAGCATTTAGAGAACATAAGGATGTCCACAGAACTGTTAAAGCCAACTGTTTTAAGAAACCAGCTTATTTTAACGAGTTATGATATGCAGCTATATTTTAGTATAGTTCAGACTCAAAAGCACAGATTAATTTTAACTCGCTTTAAAATGGATGTTTATCATCGTATGGTCACTTTTCCAGAACCAAATGATTGGTCCTTAAATTTATCTAAATGCCCTTGTGATGGCTCCTCTACACAGAGCACAATGCATGTTGTCTTGTTTTGTGGATTCTATAAGAAGTGGAGGGCTTACTACCTGCTAAATCTTTTAAAGCAGCAATCGTTTGTTCAGTGTCATCCTGCGTACTTATTCTTACAGTCACTACCAACCATTGATATATGTGTAAGAATGTCAAGCTTTTTATGGAGTGTCTTCTATGCCAGAAAAAACATACTGCTGGAGGACATGAATATGTTAGATGAATAAGGAAAGAGTGACCCAAGATCCATGTAGGCAAACTGAATTGAACTGGCCTCTGGAAACATCCTATTAGTATCTTATTAATATCGTGACCTATTATAAGTGTGTGGAAACAGGATGGTATGGCGGACCCAATAGTGAGGTTTTTATCCTCCCGTATTCCTTCACTATTATCCATTAGTTATATGTATTTTAAACAAATGTGAACTATTAATAGGTATAGATTAATTTTAGATTGGCATACATTTTGAAGTTTTTTAGGGGGAATATTTCTAAGAATGTATTAAGATCTGATAATGTTTGATATTCCCATTAATGCTTATATGCTTGTGTAATATGAAATGAGATTTGATTTGATAATGAAGTGTACTGTGTATTTATATATGTGCTTTTTATATATGTGGTGCTTTTATGGTCATGTACCTTTGACCGAATAAAGATGATTGAATTGAATTGAGTTAAGAAAATAATTTTGTCTGTAGCATTACAAAATACCAGAGTTATAATAGTGTATATATATTTGTGAGATGACATAGAAACAGTTTTTGAGAAAAGTATTCTTTAAATAAAAAGGGTGAATAAAAAGCTTTTCTATGTCCAACCAGTCAGGGCTAAAATGATTATCTGTATGTGACAGTCAATACGACAACTGCTTTTTTAGTTTTAAATCTTCTGATTTAGACAAGTGTACTTACTGCGAGTTTAGCATGTCGTTTGGATAAATGTGGAAGGGCTCTTGTTGTTTCATGAGAGAACCAGCCCCTTTTACATTCTATGTGATTACTCTAAAGTCCATTATATATAATCAACACATAAGAGAAACATGTAAAAATGTATAATTGACATTATATAAACTATATTTTAATAAGAAACATGCACAAAAACTGACAGTATATATAGGACGTAAATGTAAGAAAGTGAAGAAGACAAGAAAATAAGGAAACAGAAGACAGCATAACACATATAAGGCAATACAACACAAGACAAAGAATAACAAAGAACATACCTATGCTGAACACAGAAAGTTAAGGATGAGACCACATTCTGAAGATGACACATCCTCACTCTGGTTAAACCAGGGAATTCATACAATAAGACTATATAAAAATAGTAAAATAATTGATAATGACGCCTAATGAGAAAGTGGACAGAATATAACTACATAATAGAGTGATGGCAGTAAATGACTGAAGTAAAAAGTGTTAACTATTTCAAATTAGGAAAGCTAAAGCCAAGAGGATTTAAACATTAAAATGTCTTCAGTTTCCATGTTATCTCTTCTACAGTCTTCTTGAATTGTTTGTGGATGAGCTGGATCTTCAAACATAGTTTTGTTTTTATAAATGACCCTAAGTAAGCAGGGATGTAACAAACCAAACATTGCATTCAATGTTCTGCAGGCAGAGCAAATTTCATGAAATTTCTTCCATAGTTCTACTGTAGCATTTTCAGCATCCTGAGATTAAAAAATATATTTCTAGACCAGGAAATTTGCTTTTATTCTTAGCAGCTCCTATGACGTTAAGATGATCAGTATATTCCATAAATAGGATACTGTCTTAAAGGCATAACCTGGTATTCGTACAGACTATATTTGGTATAAAAAGTGGTCTTCCACTTGTCACCTTCTTGGACTCTGACTAGATGGTATGCCCCACACAAATCAAACAGATTGAATATTTTGCCTATATTCACTTGATCCAAAAGGACCCGAATTATGGACAAAGGATACTTGTTTTTTTATTTTTACCTTGTTGTGTGCCTGGTAGTTTCAGTACGTCAAAAGCTCTTCTACAATTTTTGGGGCAAAGAATAAGTGTGAAGAGACTGGGGAGTGACAAATAAAGCTATTCTTGAATTACTCACCACCTGGGACCAGCTTACCACTCAAAGGACCACTGCCATCATGAACTCTGTCCACTCCAGAGCACCCCCGGACCCCTTTCCCCACCACATCTTCAACCTCGGGAGCAAAATGATCAGCAATGAGCTCACTGCCATTTTCAATGCATCCATCACCATGGCCACCTTCCCCGAAGAATGAAAACACGCAGAAATCAAACCCCTTCTCAAGACACCATCAACCGACCCCAGCGAATTCAAGAATTAGCGTCCCCTCTCTCTGCTCCCTTTTCATGCCAAAGTCCTCGAAAAGGCCATCAACTGCCAACTCACAAAACACCAGGAGAGCAATAGGCTTCTGGACACCTGCTACACCAGATTCTGCACCAACCACAGCACCAAAACCACCATTATTGCTGCCACTGATGACATCAGAACCCTCCTTGAACGGTGAGAAGTGACAGCACTGATCCTCCTCGACCTCTCACCTCAGTTCGACACCGTATCCCACTATGCCCTAATCATGAGACCCCACCACGTTGGAATCAAAGGTAACGACCTCAAATAGACCCCCTCCTTCCTCACCAGAAGAACCTAGAGAATCCGCCTGCCTCCTTTCAACTCGGAACCTAAGAACATAATCTGTGGCATCTCTCAAGGCGCGTCCCTCAGCTCTACACTTCTCAACACCTACATGACCCCCTTATCCAACATTGCCAGAACCCACGGACTAAATACCCAGCTCATCTTCTTGCTATCGGAAGACCACTTCACCACAATGACCAACTTCCGCAGATTCATGACAAGCATCGCCACCTGGATGAAAGACATCTGCCAAAAACTTAACACAGACAAAACAGAAGTGTTGATCTTCGGGAACAACACTTTGCCGTGGAATGCCTCCTGGTGGCCTTCTGAACTAGGACTTTCACCAACTCCAACAGACCATGCCTGCAATGAGGGCATCATCCTGGACAGAAAACGTTTCATGAAACTCCAGATCAACGCAGTCTCCTCTGCCTGATTTCTTACCCTTCAAATGCTCCGTAAGATCTTCAAATGGCTCCCCACCAAAACAAGATGAACTGTCACTCAAGCCCTACTCACCAGCCAGCTAGACTACGGCAACATACTCAATGTAGGAATCGCCACGCCCCTCCTAAAAAGGCTGCAGACCATACAGAATTCGGCTGCCAGACTCATCCTCAACCACCCGATACAAACGCACATCACCCTCACTTCAGGAAGCTTCACTGGCTCCCCATTCAGAAGAGATGTCAATTCAAGATGCTGATCCACACCTACAAAGTCCTATACAACCAAGGACCAGCATACATCAGCCACTGCCTGAACTTCAACCAACCCTCCAGACACTTGCGCTCCAACTCCCCCCCTCGTTCACACCCCACGCATCCACTGAAGAAACAGTGAAAGACACTTTTTCTCCTACCTCACTGCCAAGTCCTGGAACGACCTCCCCCTCACCTCTGAACCTAATCCTCTCTGCTAGAATGCAGGAAGGGACTTAATACCCGCCTGTTCAACTGAACACTCCCTCCGCCACAGGGTTTGCAGTGCCTGGATACCCTCATGGGTGATTAGCCACGGTTTACAAGTCCTGATTGATTGATTGATTAATTGATTGACTTACCTAGACAATGTTCCAAATGTTCCCTTTCATTAGCTGTGAGTGTACTCTATAGCTTAATTCCGGAACAAGATGCATAGAGCAATTTTAATCCTTTGGTATAGCATGTTCAGGAGCCTTCTCTTGTGAGCAACAGGTTCCTTCCACCAACAGGGAGAGTGCAACTGCCTAGAAAGTAATTTGCTCTAAAACAAAAATAGTATGGACAGACACCACAGAGTTCACTGTGGAACTGGAAGATCTGAACACTGAGAAATTGGGGTGTTGGTTGATGGTGGGTGTGAGCCGTTTTCAAGCAACAGCCATAATCCTTGTAAGGGTGAACCATAAAAAGTCATTAAATTAAGCTGTGTTTAACTTTCTGGTAGCTTGACACAAAAGCAGTGGGGCTTACCTTAGAAGCAATGCGTAAAGTATTTATGCAGGACTTACACATTAATAACATGAAAACACAATGCAATAAAAATCCCTCACTAGTTTAGAACTATAGAGTACATTTTAATAAATTATTTGACACCAAAGTTACAAAAATCCAATCAGTAGAACTGGGTGTATGAATTTTTTAAGTTCAAAGTGAAAAACAGCACCTAAAAATCAAAGCGTCAACTGTGGACATCTAGTTGTAGGAGACCGGGCATAGTCAAAAGTTGTTGCTGACCGCAATGGAGCCTGGGTCTGAAACACAAAGTGAAATGGACACTCAACAAAGGGGAGCACCTTCAAAGTATAAAGTCTATATGTATGACTTAGATGTTCACAACCATAAGTTGCTACTAATGCTAGTCTGTCATTCTTCTTCTTAGATATCTGTGTCAGGGTGCTGTTCCTATTCACTGTGCAGATTCTTGACTACTTGAGCAGATTTTACCCATAGCCATGTAATTTGAATCTCTTATTTTTTTCTACTCTACAGTTTCTACATAGCCTAATCATTTCCCCATAGGGGATTCCATTTATAGCTGATCTTGGGTGTGAACTATCTGCTCTAAAAATATTGTTAGTAGCAGTCAGTTTTCTAAACACCCCATCCCCAATTAAGGCTCCCCATAATAATAGGGCATCCAACTGCACCATGTAATCTACCGCCTTCTCCTCCTATGTCAAAGGCCTGCCAAGAACACCAACAGCCGTGGTAGTCTTGCCCCAGATACTGCTGATCCTCTGTTTGTTCAACCCACCCACTGCGTGATATATGTAACAATGGCTCCTATGAGTGCTTTAGTTGATGGTCAGAGAGTGTTCTCTCAGGATGTGTGGGAGATGACTGGGGAAATTAGAACCATACACAACATGCTAAATAAACAACATAGCAAACTTTGCTCCCTCCTGGCCACCTTGACTCCAGGTTTAACGTTGCATCTGCCTCCCAAGCCATCCTGACTTGCTATTGTAACGTCTCCTAGTCTGTTGATCCAAATTGTTTATCCAGCTACTGCAGTTAATTCACGTTTTCAAGGGGTGTCACTTCCTACTTAAACTAGTGCATGTGTGTGTCTGAGAAGATCAATGTTGATGTGGCGATTTTGGGACCATGGAAAGGAGAGGAACTTTAGACCCCTGACCCAGGACATGAACTCTGACACAAAATTTGGGTTAGGGGTATGAATTTCATTATTATAACTATTATTTGATTAACGCAACACATAGTTGTTTTATATTTATGATAATATCATTATTTTGGCAATAATATTGTCAATATTGTGTAAGACAATATTTTTTTAAATATCATATGTATAGGAAGGCAATATTTTTGTTAATGATATTTATTTACTGATATTTTTATATTTCGATATTGTGTGCATTGGTATTATGTAAGTGATCTGGAAAATACTAAATAAATAGGGTAGGTGGAGTATGAGTTTGGCAGAGAGGGTACTTAATCGTCATTGCAATGGAGTACCCTCTTCCTTAAACTCTTGATGACCCCTAAGTCTTTATGACATAATAAAGGACCTAGAGTTGGAAACAGATGAATACCTTCATTATACCCAACTTTGATATTGACATTGTATTATGTGAAGGTGGAAATATTCTTATGGTTTCACATTCAGATATCAAATATAATGCTGTATATTTAAAGGACGATGGAGGAGGCTATTCTACAGCAGTCGAATACAACACCATCCCTCAACAGTCCTCAACACCATACTCATAGAGACAATGTAGACCCTGATGCCACAAGCACCATCACCTGCAAACAATCTCACAAATTCCAAAAAATCAACAATCACTTTACAATATTAAGCAAAGAATATAATCTTATTAACATTCGAGATAGATCATTTAGGTATAACATGATAAAGAATTATCACTAACGGTCCATCAACCCCACTGCTTATTACTACATAATTGTGAGTAGTACAGACCTCTTTGCACTGCTCTTCATTCTATTAACCAAACATAGCTGTTTTTACTTATGATATGTTACTACTTTTTCTCCCTTAGCTATTTTATGCTCAGTAAATTCTTACCATCTCATAATACTGTATGAGTACAATCAGGTAACTATGATTTCTTATTTAGATATCACACTGAGGGGTCGATTCCGATTCGGGCCGGAAATTTCTCCGACCGAGCCGGACCCGGAGAGATTTCCGACCGAATCGGACCCGTGCAGTCCGACCGAACGAGTACGATGCGTCCGTATGTTATCGGACTCGAGTCGGTCGGACTCCCATTGAAGTCAATGGGAGCCGGTCGTACAACGCGTACGCGGGCTCCCATTGACTCAATGGGTGCGAGTCGGACAAGGGCGCCCCTACAGCGGGTACGCGGCGAAGCGATTCGCGCCGTACACGCACAGGTAGGGGGACCCATGGGTCCCCCCTGTGTGCGACTCGCGCGGCTACGCATACAGGGGGGTCCAACACGGACCCCCAAAGTACGGCTCCGACAGCTCTTACGAGCCGGAGTGCGCGGCTCGGTTGGACTGCTCGCGGCGCGCATCGTACTTACCCGGCCGGGAAACGTCTCCATTGCGCGGTGCGAGTCGAGTCCGAGCGAGTCGGTCGGAGCGGTTCGAGCCGGGAGCGAGTCGGTCGGAGCGGTCGGGACGCCCGGACGAGTCGGTCGGAGATTTCGCATCGTACTCGCTCGGCCGGACCCGTGTACGGTTCGGTCGGGAAACAGGGCTCCGAATCGGATCCGGTAAAGCCGAATCCGATTCGGAGCCCTACCGGCCGAGATCGGAATCGGCCCCTGAGTCTTTATTCTTCACATCTGGGTGTGATGACTTTTCTATCACTTTATACCTAAGTGACCTAAGGGCATTTGATGGCCCTTTTTTAGGTCTCGCCTACGCAGCGCGCATGCGCTGCATAGGCAAAAAGACCTTTTGGAATCGCTTTTCAGCCAAAAACGTGCACGCGTTCCATTGCCTTCAATGGCAACGCGTGCACGTTTGGCGATTCACTTGCCGGAGCGAGCAGCTGGCGCCATATGGTAGCAATTATCGCACATTGCTGCTCGCTCCCGCAAGGGAATCGCGCAGGCCCCCTCCTTTCTCCCCTTGCTGCCGTGCGAGGCGTGCGCGCGCGCTTGTGCTTGTTTTTAAAGGCCATTATCTGCGGTGCAGAGGTCCACGGATTTCGAATAAATCCTTTTGACTGGAAAATTCGTCGCGCCAAGTGTTCTAGGGTACCCTGAGTGCTGGTTGACGCAGCGAAGGATGACGAGCTGGACGTCCGAAGCATAAAAAACAAGGCCATTAATTCCTCAATTAGACGCGCATACATTTAAACCCATGACCCGGCCGCCAACGCAAGGCCTGCCGGACTGGGCGTTTGACTCCACTAAACTCTGTCTCGCACTTCACCACCGGCTTCCAAACCTCACAGGATTTTGTGCAGCCCCGCCGGGCAAATACTCAAGCCCTCGGAGACCCCAGCAGCCCAGGAGGTGTCACAGTGTTTGTACACAGGCCCGTGGTCTGCACAGGAACAATTACTCCTACTTAATACTCTTACTTCCATCCACTTAAAGCCAGACTCCTAATTAAAATCTCACTCGCTCCGCACCACTTACCAAATGCAGCATAAACAGATGCACGAGTTTCACACCCAGGAACAGGCGGCCTCCCGGGGACACGTACAGGGCAGCTGGCAGCCTGGGCATGTCCCAGCGCCGTCCTGACTGCTTGCAACACTGGCAGTGCTCCCGGGACAGCTCTGCAGCACGTGCTGCACCGGTTCATGCAGGGCCCATCACAGTGTTACCTCAGGCGCTCCACCCAAATCAAGTCAACCTCTGGGACGGCCTCAGGAAGAAGGGCGCCAGCACACTGTTTTTTTTCCATACACGTTCTGCTGCTTGCATTGTTATGGTAAAAAACAGCTTTTAGCTGCGAGCCCATTAGCAGTGAGATGCTCCATTTGCGCTTAGATGACGCTATTAGAACTGTGACCCCCAGGGCAGTTTAACCCTCGATTGTCAACAAGAAAAAAAGAAAGACCGGGAGCTACATTTTATTTTGCATTCCACAAGCCTGACAAATGGCACTATGACATATGCTATCACCAATTATTACTAGATTTTCAGCCAACAGCAAGTTGAATTGTGTCTCTTGTGGTTTTGCTTTTAACAATGTCATTATTGGGCTCAACGCCAAAGCTTAATTGAATAAAACTATGTTAAGGGAATGTAAATATTTATGAAAATAGGTTTTGGTCAAAATAATACACTGCATACTAAATCAATTTTATTGTAATATATGTTTTTTCACAAGTGATTTTTGCAAAAGATGTTTTGGAAAAATATCACCACAGGGAGTCATTGCAACACCAGTGGAAGGACGCCTTCTTCATAGAACAGGACAGAAACAGAGCAAGCTTCCCTCCTTCGGGGAACTGGTACAGTTCGGACAGCAGCAGCACAGGCTTTTTCATCACAGAACACATACAAATGAAGCGGCAGCACTGCAAAGTTTGCCACCTCAAAGAACTGGTCCAGCAGGGCAGTAGCAGCTATACTTCTATAAGCTTTCATCACTCATACATTTACGGTTGAGTTATGAGTGACATGTAGCTTACAGAAAGATCTCTGGAGAGGGTGCTCTACTCACTGTGGGGAACATATGGGTGGCTGAGTGAGTGCTTATGGGGTTCTGACACCATCCTCACTTACGTGGCATTTCACATCTGCATCCTGAAAGGTCTACAGCAATCACTGCCAGACCTGCTGTTTGTGTTCATTCTTTGGTTTGCGGTGTATTAAGAAGTTGCTGTAGGAAGGTGGAATCTGACTATATGGTTGCCCCCACTTTTTGCCTGGTGTTTTGCTGGTTTATGACTTAGTTGGACTGGGATCCTGCTATTCAGGGCCCCAGTCTATCTGCTTCCTCTTTAAAATGGTTTCCATGTGCCTTAGGCACATCTCTGATTGGAATCTGGAGTGCCCTTATAAGTCCCTAGTATATGGTATACAATGTACCCAGGGCATAGGTACCTCAGAGGCCTACCAGGGGCTGCAGCATGTATTGTGCCACCCCTGGAAGGCCATCCAAACTGACACCACAGGTCTGCTACTGCAGCCTGGGTAAGGTGGTGCATGCACCCCTTACTGTGATATGGGCTACCTATATCACTATATACATACACACATATACACCTATAAGTCACTCCTATGGCAGGCCTTATCAATCCTGAAGGCAGAGTGCGTGGTTCCTATGTGAGAGGGTGCCCCTGCATGAGCAGGGCCCCTCTGCAGCATTCGCAGACCCTTCTCTGATGCTGTTTGTAGTGCAGCCTGACCATATACTCTTAAGCGCATTATAACCTCGCGTTAAATGCTAACTTTGGGATGGCTGCACGGAAACATGTCGTGTTTGGTGTCAAACATCTTGGAATACTACCCCCCCTGCCAGTTCTGGCGGTGGGGGTAGCATTCCACCCTTCTAGAGGGAAAGACATGTACATACCGGTATACCCGGTACTGACTTTCCAGAGCCCTGGCATCACAAAATGGATGCCGCTGCCACAGACACGAGTCTGGCCTCCTGCTGCTGACCGAAACTCCGGCAGGGGAGGCCTGGACAATAGGTTTCCTGTCCCAGGGAGGTGTGACCACCTCCCCAGACAGGATAGTGTGTATTGGGGCTGGGCGGGAGCACTCTCTGGTGCTTTGAAGTCCTGCACTGGGGGCACACTTGGTGTCCCTGTGCATACCCCAGCTTCCAGCCCCTGCTCTGGCGCGAAACTGGACAAAGGGAAAGGGGTGTAACCACCCCTCTGCCCTGACCCTCCCATAGGTGGGGCCACAGAGTATGTCCAACCCCCTACCTTAGTATAAGTAGGGGAACCCAGTCTTTAGGACTTTAGATTTACCTGGACGAAACTCTGACACAGAATCCTGGACCTTCGATGCTCTACTTTAAGATTAGAGGACTGAAGAATCTCCTTTGGGGTCAAGGAGTGACTCCCCTGCTTGGCAGGCACCAAAGAAGCAATTGTCCGGTCTGCATCGCTGAAGCTCCCGTCGTACGCCGAAGTCTTTGCATCACCAGAGGTAGATTTCCAGACTTCCCCAAGGCTGCCCTGAGTTCCCAGCAAAGCTGAGGCCCGTAGCTGTTGTGGGTAATGTGGAACCATGACCCCTGGACACCGATCACATTTGCAAGTGCATCCTCTTCTGGGTCTCCCCCGAAGTCGTGCTTTGGGCTCGGAGTAGCCCCAGCCTCCAGCACCAATTGCACCGAAGATCACTGGCCTCCACTCCACGAGTGTCCTGTGAGCCAGCTCCACGTGCATCATCTTGAGGCTCCTTCACGGTCGCTAGTCCGTTGGCTAGTAGGCCCTCCCGAAGGCCAATCTTTTTCTGCTTGGGCTCCCTGGTTGCTCCAGGTGTGCCCTGACTTATCTTCGCTGAGTGAGTCCCCCAGACCTTGCTGGTCTGCAACATCTTCCTTCTTTCTTTTCCACAAGACTTGCCGTTGCCAAGGCTTGTTGGGTCCAATCCGGTCGCCGACACCCCTGCAATCGACAGACGTTGAGGAACAGCTCGAATCCAGCTTCTGGTTGTCGTCGACGCCTCCTGGACCTTGTGGCTGAAGAGTCAAGACGACCGTCAACCTACCTGAAGCACTCGACATCGGTGGGCATCTGCTCATCGCCTTCCTGGTCACTGGCTAGTGACCCAGACTCTGTCCCCTCTGCTTTCAGGTTCTTCAGAACTTCGATCCACCTTTGGATCCACCCGAACACTTTCGACTTGGTCGCCAGCAGCACTTTGCATCAGATCGCCATAGAAAGCGACGACGAAACCCGACCCCGAAAGACACCTATGCACCCGGCTCCCCTAGGTGAGGTAACTCGAGTACTCCGGTGCTCCCGTGGGTATTGACACTAGAACAGCCTAGTTCTCAAAGGGTTTGCTCCAAGTCCTCCTCTAAGTGTCCCTTTTCTTTTAAATTCTAATCGCGACTTTCCCCATAGAAGTTAACGGTGGTTCATACACTGCACGCGTCCCCCGTGGGTCCCCTGTGTCACTGCCTTGGGTGGTTCCTTGTGGTCCAAGCACTTCTACATGCTCTAGGCCTTGTGTCTAGCTCAGTCGTGGTTCTTATACCACTTTATTGGTATATGGTTTGGTACGCCCTTGGGGCTCAAACGTGTATTTGTGCTATTACTGTAGATAACTAACTCGTAACGTATGTACTTCGAACTCTAGCCTCATAAAGAGACTAGAGGGGTGTGTTTAGTAATAAATACATATATTTTGAATATATACCTGGTGTGGTCCTCTTTCATTTGGTCATTCAAGAGATTATAGACTGGTAAAACAAGCTGCTTTACATTCCTTCAAGACTTAGCCTGAAGGCTGCTCTCCATAGCTACCACTAGGATAGCTTTCAATAAAGGTTGTCTTTAACCTATCTCCAATAAGGGGTTGTTTGGACTGGTGCAAGGTGCCCACTATAATTAGTGGACAGCATATGCCAGGCCAACTTCTCACATTGGTGTGCAGCGTGTGGGATTCCAGCTTGCTATTGTTTTACCAGATAATCTAAATTGAATTGATCAACTGAAAACCACTAAGGGTACCTAAGGTACATATAAATCAAGCTTAGTAATACAGTAAGTTCTACTGAACTTAGAGTTGTGTGTTAAGGGACAGCACACCCTTTCTACAACTCAAGAGAGTTTAGTAGGCCACACTAGAGTAGGTAGTGCATACACCACACCTCACTAGTAATGTCTTCAAAGCCAGGACCCAGTGAGTCCTTGCCAGAAGCCAGAGGGCTTCTTCCTCCAAGTATGATAAACTCCCATTCTTGGAATTGAGAGCATTATGCAATACTAGGAAGTTGAAGGCAGGCAAAAGTGCCAGCACCCAACACCTCAGGGAGGTGTTACTAGCTGATGATCTCAGCAGGCCCCTAGGGTCTGAAGGGGTAGGCAAAGAGGGTGGGGCAGAAGATGAGGAAGGGGCCCGGGGTGAAGAAACCAAGGCCCCCCCCTCTGAAACTGGCCAGGAAGGTGAAAATGACCTTGTCCTGGAAAACCCAATTCCTCCTGTGGAGGAGGAGGAGGGAGAGGATCAGACTGACCTCCCCTTTGTCCCCCAGGAAGAGTTCTGAGTGTGCCCAGAAGGTCTAGGTCTCCTTCTCAGGAGTCTAACCACTCTGACACCTCAATAGGGACCTCTGTCTCCTCTCATAGGAGGGAATCCTCTCATGAGAGGAGAAAGAGACTGATTCAATATGAGCAAACTCAGCTTGAACTCAGGAAACAGCAATTGGCTATAGACAGGGAGTCCCTAGATCTCTATAGAGAGAGACAAAAGTTGGGACTAGAGTCCCATGGTGGCAGCAGTTTCCCCAAAGATAGGGAAAGGTCTTATGACCATAGAAACCTGAGCAAGATTGTCCCTCCCTACCAGAGTGGGGATGACATCCACAAATGGATAACTGCTCTAGAGAGGGCCTGTAAAGTACAGAGGGTCCCTCAGGAGCAGTGGGCAGCAATCTTGTGGCTCTCCTTTACAGACAAAGGTAGAGATAAGCTCCTCACTGTTAGAGAGGAGGATGCTGACAATTACAAAGTCTTGAAGAGTGCTCTGATAGATGGGTTTGGCCTAACCACTGAACAGTATAGGTTGAAGTTCAGAGACACCCAAAAGGCTCAGACTCAAGACTGGGTTGATTTTGTAGATTGTGCTACTAAGGCTCTGGAAGGTTGGATACATGGCAACAAGGTGCATGACTTTTTAGGATTGTACAATTTGATTATGAGGGAGCAGATCCTGAATAATTGTCAAAACCAGCTTTTACACCAGTACCTGGTGGACTCTGATCTGACCTCTCCCCAAGAATTGGGAAAGAAGGCAGACAAATGGGTCAGAACCAGAATAAAGACTAAGAATCAGGGTGGTGACCAGAAGAAAGATTCTACCAAGTCCCAAGAGAAAGGTGGGGATAAATCTAAGGATAAATCCACTACAGGGCCCCAAAAGTCCTCTTCTGGGGGTGGGTCCCAAACTCCTTCCTCTCCTGAAAAGAAACCATATTGCCATGTCTGTAAAAAGCCTGGACACTGGAAAACTGATCCCAGTTGCCCCAGGATTGGCAATAAAGAAAATGTTCCTCCCACAACTACTACCACCCCTCCTGGTACTACCAGTAGTAATCCTCCAGTTGGAAGTAGTGCACCCAAAACGTTAGGTGTTTTTGCAAGAGGAACAGAGGTGGGCCCTAGTTCAGACAGGGCCCCCTCAACAGACTCCTCTGACTCTGATGGTGGTATAGGATTTGCCACTTTTACCATGGGTCCCAATGCATTGGGCAGGTACAGACTGGAGCCAATAATTAATGGTCAGAAAGCTGTGGCATTTAGGGACACAGGGGCTAGTGTCACCATGGTGGCAGGGAAACTAGTCCCCCTCACCAGCTTTTACCTGAGTTTAAATACCAGGTAACCAACATTGATGGTGTCAGAACAGATCACCCCATGGCCATAGTCAATCTCAGCTGGGAAGGGGTCACAGGCCCAAAAGAGTGGCAGTGTCCCCAACCTTGCCTGTAGATTGCCTGATGGGCAATGATCTGGAAATTTCAGCCTGGGCTGAAATTGAACACCAAACCCATCTGAGAATGCTGGGCGTCCCTGTAAGGTTAGTGGGGCTGTGATGGCCACAGCCCAAGCCCAGGGAAATTTTGGAGAGATGGAGCCTGGAAGAATGGCCCACTCTCCCCCAAAAGAGAGCACAAGGGTTGAAGAAAAGTCTTCTTCCCTCCAGACAGTAGGTAAGGGTCAGCCTCCTCAGGGAGCTGACCCTACCCCTAGTGAAGGAACTGCCCCAGAGGTAGTCAGGCCTGGCCTGGCCACACCCCTGATGGCAGAGGACCCTTCCAAGGTGGTACTCCAGTCTGGAGCAGGTAACCTGCCCCTCTCTACCCTGCCTCAGTCAGCCCAGGGCTGCAGAGGTCAGGGAGGTCAGTGGACCCCCAGGGCCCCCTGTCCAGAGGAACCCCCCATCAGCAGATTAGGGGCACCCAGTCTAGTAGCCCTAGCCAGGTGAAAATTCCTCAACACACTGAGGGATCCCCCATACCTTTGTGTAGGGACCTCCCCCAGAAGGACTCTGTTAGGCAAGGGCAAACCTGGGACCAAAAGGTTCCAAACCTGCCATGCCCCTCCAGTGTTCCATCCAAAGGGACCCAACCCCCAGCTGTAGGCAGCCACAGGTTGACCCATAGAGCAAAGTGCAACTCAGTCATGGAAAGACAGGCATACATGGTGACCAGTGATCTGAGGAAGCTGAGACCAACCTTCCTAGGGCCTCCCTTCCCTACTCAGACACCTCACCAGCCTTGTACTTTACCAAAGCACACCACAGGTAGTAATTCCCCATGGTGGAGACCCTCTCATAACCTTAGGGTGAGGGATTGCTTAGTGGACCATAAGACAGGGGGCAACCATGCTAGTGCAGGTGCTTCCTTATATGGCCACTTAGTCAATCAAGGCTCAACTGGCCAAGGTTAGCCTTATCTCCTTTCGTTTGGGGGGGGTTATGTAGGAAGGTGGAATCTGACTATATGGTTGCCCCCACTTTTTGCCTGGTGTTTTGCTGGTTTATGACTTAGTTGGACTGGGATCCTGCCATTCAGGGCCCCAGTCTATCTGCTTCCTCTTTAAAATGGTTTCCATGTGCCTTAGGCACATCTCTGATTGGAATCTGGAGTGCCCTTATAAGTCCCTAGTATATGGTATACTATGTACCCAGGGCATAGGTACCTCAGAGGCCTACCAGGGGCTGCAGCATGTATTGTGCCACCCCTGGAAGGCCATCCAAACTGACACCACAGGTCTGCTACTGCAGCCTGGGTAAGGTGGTGCATGCACCCCTTACTGTGATATGGGCTACCTATATCACTATATACATACACACATATACACCTATAAGTCACTCCTATGGCAGGCCTTATCAATCCTGAAGGCAGAGTGCGTGGTTCCTTTGTGAGAGGGTGCCCCTGCATGAGCTGGGCCCCTCTGCAGCATTCGGAGACCCTTCTCTGATGCTGTTTGTAGTGCAGCCTGACCATATACTCTTAAGCTCATTATAACCTCGCGTTAAATGCTAACTTTGGGATGGCTGCACGGAAACATGTCGTGTTTGGTGTCAAACATCTTGGAATACTACTCCCCCGCCAGTTCTGGCGGCGGGGGTAGCATTCCACCCTTCTAGAGGGAAAGACATGTACACACCGGTATACCCGGTACTGACTTTCCAGAGCCCTGGCATCACAAAATGGATGCCGCTGCCACAGACACGAGTCTGGCCTCCTGCTGCTGACCGAAACTCCGGCAGGGGAGGCCTGGACAATAGGTTTCCTGTCCCAGGGAGGTGTGACCACTTCCCCAGACAGGATAGTGTGTATTGGGGCTGGGCGGGAGCACTCTCTGGTGCTTTGAAGTCCTGCACTGGGGGCACACTTGGTGTCCCTGTGCATACCCCAGTTCAAACCGGCTCAGGGGCTTCCAGCCCTTGCTCTGGCGCGAAACTGGACAAAGGGAAAGGGGTGTAACCACCCCTCTGCCCTGACCCTCCCATAGGTGGGGCCACAGAGTATGTCCAACCCCCTACCTTAGTATAAGTAGGGGAACCCAGTCCTTAGGACTTTATATTTACCTGGACGAAACTCTGACACAGAATCCTGGACCTTCGACGCTCTACTTTAAGATTAGAGGACTGAAGAATCTCCCTTGGGGTCAAGGAGTGACTCCCCTGCTTGGCAGGCACCAAAGAAGCAATTGTCCAGTCTGCATCGCTGAAGCTCCCGTCGGACGCCGAAGTCTTTGCATCACCAGAGGTGGATTTCCAGACTTCCCCGAGGCTGCCCTGAGTCCCCAGCAAAGCTGAGGCCCGTAGCTGTCGTGGGTAATGTGGAACCGTGACCCCTGGACACCAATTGCATTTGCAAGTGCATCCTCTTCTGGGTCTCCCCCGAAGTCATGCTTTGGGCTCTGAGTAGCCCCAGCCTCCAGAACCAACTGCACCGAAGATCACTGGCCTCCACTCCACAAGTGTCCTGTGAGCCAGCTCCACGTGCATCGTCTCGAGGCTCCTTCGCGGTTGCTAGTCCGTTGGCTAGTAGGCCCTGCCGAAGGCCAATCTTTTTCTGCTTGGGCTCCCTGGTTGCTCCAGGTATGCCCTGACTTATCCTTGCTGGGTGAGTCCCCCAGACCTTGCTGGTCTGCAACATCGTCCTTCTTTCCTTTCCACAAGACTTGCCGTTACCAAGGCTTGTTGGGTCCAATCCGGTCGCCAATACCCCTGCAATCGACAAACGTTGTGGGACAGCTTGAATCCAGCTCCTGGTTGTCGTCGACGCCTCCTGGACCTCGTGGCTGAAGAGTCAAGACGACCGTCAACCTACCTGAAGCACTCGACATTGGTGGGCATCTGCTCATCGCCTTCCTGGTCACTGGCTAGTGACCCAGACTCTGTCCCCTCTGCTTTCAGGTTCTTCAGATCTTCGATCCACCTTTGGATCCACCCGAACACTTTCGACTTGGTTGCCAGCAGCACTTTGCAGCAGATCGCCATAGAAAGCGACGACGAAACCCGACCCCGAAAGACACCTATGCACCCGGCTCCCCTGGGTGAGGTAACTCGAGTACTCCGGTGCTCCCGTGGGTATTGACACTAGAACAGCCTAGTTCTCAAAGGGTTTGCTCCAAGTCCTCCTCTAAGTGTCCCTTTTCTTTTAAATTCTAATCGCGACTTTCCCCATAGAAGTTAACGGTGGTTCGCGGCTGTGTTCATACACTGCACGCGTCCCCGTGGGTCCCCTGTGTCACTGCCTTGGGTGGTTCCTTGTGGTCCAAGTACTTCTACAGGCTCTAGGCCTTGTGTCTAGCTCAGTCGTGGTTCTTATACCACTTTATTGGTATATGGTTTGGTACGCCCCTGGGGCTCAAACGTGTATTTGTGCTATTACTGTAGATAACTAACTCGTAACGTATGTACTTCGAACTCTAGCCTCATAAAGAGACTAGAGGGGTGTGTTTAGTAATAAATACATATATTTTGAATATATACCTGGTGTGGTCCTCTTTCATTTGGTCATTCAAGAGATTATAGACTGGTAAAACAAGCTGCTTTACATTCCTTCAAGACTTAGCCTGAAGGCTGCTCTCCATAGCTAACACTAGGATAGCTTTCAATAAAGGTTGTCTTTAATCTATCTCCAATAAGGGGTTGTTTGGACTGGTGCAAGGTGCCCACTATAATTAGTGGACAGCATATGCCAGGCCAACTTCTCACAGTTGCTATAACCTAGTCGGTCATTATTATTTGCAACAATCCAGCCACAGCCTAACTATTCTGTAGATGGGCACTCAGTAGCAAATCTCTTAGAAAAGGTTTTAAATGCAAATGCTCCCTCCCGCCTTGGTGCTAAACTTGTTCAAAATGTGTGGGCCGCCACTTTCTTGCAATTTGAATTTCATAAGGAAAAGTAAACTCTAAAACACGCAGAAATAAACTGAAACTACCCACAATGTAACCATACTCTCATCCAGCAACATACTGACCTGCAGAGGCAGGCGAACAATGCCATTAACCTGACAGGAAACAGCCTCTGGCTGCAGGCTGAGGTACTCAAGGAAATGGCACACACATCATTCCTGGATACCCTCCCAGGCGAGTTGTGCGCTATAGAATTACACATAACCTAACACACTGAAAACCAACAGCCGACCAACGTGCAGTCAGACAAATAAGACTTAAATGGAAAACACAGTCTTTTATCCCAAAAACTGTCTTGGAAAGATCAATAGAGTATTACCAGAAGCCGAAGGCTTCCCCTACAGAAAAAACAAGCATTGGCATAGCCAATAGGTCTCGCCTTTGGTACCTTATAAGTGTTTAGCCATGCAACAGTTGATGTTGTTGCACCAAGGTTATTGTGCTGCATAACTAAATACTTATAAGGTCCCAAAAGCGAGACCTATTGGCTATGCCAATGCTTGTTTATTTAAGGTTTTCACTTCCTATTGGGAGTATGTTTGCTTTACAGTGTGATCACTGTCTTATGATTCCTTCCGGTCCTTCCATTGTATTTCACACACGCTTGACTTTCCTTCTTTGAATACAGTTTAGTCTCTATTTTCATATGTGGCCATTTCCAAATTATTTGTTTACAGCTTTAAAAAAGTATTTATGATGAAACACGTGTTTCTGTAGATGATGTCTGTCAAACTGACTTAGCTGCAATCCATTCATGCTCACCTCAGCTCAAGCAGTAACTGGAAACAACTGCATTATTTCTCTATGTTTTGTTAGGACACAACCAAAATATTTGTCCCATACCTAATAACTTGAATGACTGTGTCAATATACCGTACGGTTCTTTGTCAATACTTGCTCTATTACAGTAAGCAGACCTTTCTGTTTTATCATTCATCTTTGTTTAGACATTTTATATAAATTACACTTTGTGCGCATTGAATACATTTGTTGTATTGGCAAACCGTATTCATGTTGTGATTGGTGTCTTTCCGCATCACTCTTATGACACTTCCTGAGTAGCAAAATGTAGTCTGATGTAGCACCCCGTTACATATATATAGTTTTCAACTATAATCTTGTTGAAATGGATGTAGCCAGTATCACTGGTTATGTGCGGTTGATAGTATCTACTGCTACCATTGTAAAGTTGAGATATAGATTTACAACCCTGTCACATAACGCAGTGCAGCACAAAAAGTTGTGGTGCTGCATCACATGACAGGAAGAGAGCATGAAAGTGTCATATCTACAGAGAGATGGCACTATCCTGCTCTCTCCCTGGAGTCAGACTGCCGAGCACCACTTACTCACCTTTGTACCATAGTGCAAAAGTGTCTGGCGAGTCTAGCATGGGTTTTGTACTGGAAGGGTATCCTCCCAGTACAAAATACTATGCTTAGTCTAACTTTAAAACTTTTCCCACTTTGGATGTGTGCTGTACAGTGCATCAGACATGCAAAGTGGGAAAATGTAGGAGAAATGAAAGCATTTCTCCTTTTTAACGCCTACTTTCAAAGTGACATACATTTTTGTAACAAAGCCCTGTCTACTATTGTTAGTAGACAAGGTTTTGCATTAAAACCATGGGTGGTTGCAAGGGAACCCCCATGTTCCACCCATGAAATGCCCCCTTGATGCAGAGGAACTCAAAGTTGTGCTTCGTGATGGTTTGCATGACTTTTTCTTACAAACTAATAGTAGCAAAAGTAACGCAAACCTGACACAAACCTTTGTAAATCTGGGCCATAGTGGACTTAACTGGCATAGCTAGCAATCTTGCTGTTTTTCCACGCTTGCGAATAATTTATGAAACTGGGTCACAGTCTGAGGCACAGTGTGAAATATATTTTAGCTGTTCGAGGTAACCCACATCTTGCTAAAATGAACATCGAGTGCTTTACAGAGAATATTTTTATAGTAAGAAGAGTATCCGAAACACAGTATGCTGAAACACATTATGCTGCACATAGAAATGCATGAAGTTGTCCCAGACTACAGAGAAAATGATGTGAAAGATGTTGGATGGAGATGTGCATGTGACAGTTCACTTTTAAGCTGGTATCACATACACATTGTGAAAAATTGGGTTGTTGGTTGAGAGGGTTGTGAGCACTTCGCAAGCAACAGCCACAATCCCTGTCAAGGTGAACCACAAACAGTCGCTAAATTGACCTGTGCCTTACCCTCTGACAGCTTGGCACAAAACAATCAGGCTTAACTTGAAGGCAATGCATAACATATTTATGCAGCACTCAAACAGTAATAAAGTTAAAGCACACCACAAGAAAAATCTCATACTAATTTAGAAATACAGAGTGCATTTTAATAAATTATTTGAGAACAAATTGACAAAAATCCAATCAAAGAATACCTTTTTTAATTTTAAGGTGGATAATAGCGCCTAAAAGATCAAAGCACTAGCCGCAGACATCCAGTCACGTGAGACCAGGGCAAAGTCTAAGTTATGGCCACTGCAATTGGGCGTGAGTTGGATACACTAGGTGAATTGGGCCAGTCTTTGCTTAACTTTAGGCATAGAAGAAATTTTTGGAAGAAAATGTCTGAGAAGGTAAAGATCAGCAGGGAAAGGCAGCTGGTTGTGTCTGAGGAAAAGGCGTCATTGTCTGAGAGCTGCTGGATGAAGTCGCAGTGAAGATTCCGACATTTAGATTTAGACTCTTTTTTGGAAGTTGAAAATCTCCAGCGGGATAAGGCTACAGGCTTTAGCTGACAAGGTATCCACGAGGCTGGATAACCCTTCTGCACGGAGCCGCTGAACAGGATTTGCTGTTGCAGTGAAGAAGATAGCGGGTACTGCTGCAAAGTAAGCCTACCGGCGATGCACCTTGGGCGGATCGACGAACATGTAGGTCCCGCTCTTCTCTCCGTTCTCAGAGCACCTTTTTTGGTGCAATTTTTCAAGTCCCAGGTTTTGAACTTGGCCGATCTGGGCACCTTTAGCACCCCTTTGAACAGTCCAGGACTGTAGAGGCACAACTTGGAGGGTCAGGACTCACTCAGGCAGGGTCAAGTTGCGGACTGAAGGTGGTTGGAGCCTTTCTGTTCCAGAGGCGGCTCTGATCAGGATGGCAACCAATCAACCCTTGGAGACGCTCTGGAAATTGTGGGTTCCAGTAGAAGAGAAAGACTCAATCAGCAGGACAGATCTCCGGGGGCTCAGAATATGCTTCAGGCAGCATAGCAGAACTTCTTAGTGCAGCAAAACAGTCTTCTGAAGTACACAGCAAACCACAGCAGCAAGCAGTCCTCTGAGAAGCCTCTGCAGGTCTAGAAAGTGAACTGAAGAGTGGGTCTGAGGGTCCCCCTTTTCTACCTGATGCCCACTTTGAAGAGTGAGAAATGTTTGGAGGCTTCCACCCCCACGGAAATGTTTTGAATTTCGTGCCTCCCTGCCCTTGTCCCAGTTGTCTTCAGGCATAATAGGCTAGTTTGGGGTGTTGTGTTTGTGTGTGTGTGTATGTGTGTGTGTGTGTGTGCATGCATCCGTGCATGCTTTTTTGTGGGTGTGTGTATCACAGAGTCTTTTGACGTGCAGGTACAACTAGTACCTCTGTTATATGGATATCTGGGAGGAATATATTTATTTATTTATTTACCGAATTTATACAGCGCATAGCTGCCCCAGCGAGGGGGCGTCCCAGCGCTACCAGGTAAACTATCATGAAGCAGAGAAGGAAAAAGAACCTAAGGCTCCCCCGGAAAGAGCCAGGTCTTTATGGCTCTCCGAAACTCTAGAAGATTCTGTAGTCCTCTAATCCCAGAGGGAAGGGAGTTCCAGAGCCTAGCTGCCAATACCTTAAATGAGCGTCCACCTGCTCTGGCTCTACGAACTCGGGGGATGCAGACTAACCTTTTATCTGCAGAGCGAAGAGTACGCCTCGGGATATATGGCACTAGCCAATTCGCTAAGACCTTGGGGGCTTGATGATTCAGGATTTTATAAGCAACACACAAAGTCTTGACTTGAATCCTCTTCTCCACTCATATACAAAGGCCAGCTTCCACTCACACTGAGTCATGTGACCCAGCAACAGGCTGCAGGCACCAAATGTTTAGGGCAGAAAAATTTAAAATTTAAATGTATTCAGAAAAATAGAAGGGTGAAGGCAAAATATTTGTGGGTGACTCTGCAGTGAGGGCCACATCTAACACACATATTTAGAATTTGCAGCACAGGGAGGTAATGTGATTTGTCTAGAATCAAATGTTGTAGGGTCTTTTTAAGTCTTCAGGTTTCAGATCAGCAAATCGTTCACAAGACTATGGCCCCACTGATTATTTTAGTAGTTTTATTTTTGCTTTGATTTGAGGTTTCAGAGGTACAAAATGTAACTTTTGTGAGTACATAATGTGTTGATACATAGGATACTGGGAATGCTAAGGGTGCAGTTTGGCTTAGGGTCATATTGGTGCACGCCATCTGTACACTTTATTTTACAGTTGTACACAGTTCTCAATGAACAGTAGTGCTTGTTGGCACTCAATGGGCCACATATATGAGCTATTTTGCCGGCCACAGGCCGTTTGCGAACTCAGAAAGGCTTTTTGGCATGTACAAGGCCCAAATAGCGATTCAGTAATTTGTTATCGAATTGCAATTTGGGTTTTGCGATTCTATATCAGACAGGAGCGTGTTAAGGGCTTCCCTTCCTAACAGCGCCTTGCAGTGCCATATACAAATGTTTTACGACCGAAATGCGGTCGCACAACATTCACATTTACCTCCTACTTCAAGTAGGTCGGAACCCAGTCGCAAACAGGAAGGGGTCCCCAGATTACCCCTTCCTCTTTGTGAATGGTTGTGAAGAGGATTTTTTAAGAGCAGGAAGTGGTCCCAGAGACCAATGCCTACTCTTAAAAAATTAAACTTAAAGGTTTAATTTTTCTTTTTGAAACACCTTCAAGGAAAACAGGGAGCATTTTAAAAAACAAAATGTTACTTAATTTAAAAGCAAACACAGACATGGTGGTCTGCTGTCCCTAGCTGGCCACCATTCCTGTGTTTTTAGCCATTCCAATAAGTTGCAAATTGCGACCTACATCATGAATATTAATGAGGTATGTCAATTGCTACCCCATTAAGAATCGCTAAATGTGTCAAAGACACATTCGTACATAGGTGTTTGCGATTTCCTAATAGAGAATTGCAAAAATTCGCTATTAGGAACCCGCAAAATAAAGCCTACATACACGTGGCCCAATATTCCTTCCTTAATGTAATCTCCGTTCAGCTGTTGATTGGGAAGAAATTATCATCAGATCAAGCTTTCTATCCTTGGCTATCTGCAATAGAGCCACACAGTACTTTACAGAAGTATTTACCTTACTTTTGAAAATAGCTTTGGCTATTCAAGAGGCACAGGGCTTTGTGCCCGTAGTCACCACCCTATGGGGCTATTTGCCCTAGGACCTGTTCTTTTCATTTATATAGCACAAAAGCAAGCATGGTCTGCTTTTGTGATATATTCTCATTAAGACAGATGGCCTCAGCCACCACTAATTGTCGCCATAAAACTAGAGAAGGGCCCTGTAGAGTCCTGCTCGGCACGTTCTAGCGTTTGTAATCATAGTGTTTCCACCAGCCACTTCTCGAGAGCTGACTTCCACACTCACTTCACACCCATCCATCACAGGTGTCACCGGTCAGGTGACCCTGCTCATAAATGGGATCAGGCGCACGTGCCCTGGGCCAGTTCCAGTAACTACAATCATGCCGCTGTGTCATTATTCCACGTGCATGAGGGCCTTGGGCCCAAGCCACCACAGAGCCCCACATCACGTTGGTGACCTGAGCCTCACAAACATTTCAGACAAGCCTGCTGAGTTTCCTATAAACTCTGTTCAGCTAAGTCTTGCCAATCGTGCTATTGACATATGTTGACTGGCTAGTTTGAGAGTTGTGACAAACCCAGGGGTTTCCTGCAGACAGGATTCGCTGTTGCTCAGTACGGTGCATTCAGCATCAGTGTTAGAACTGTAAATGAGACCTGATGGCAAAAAGATGCTGTCCTATTAGTGGAGACACATAGACTGGGTTACTTATGTTTAAATAAAGTGCGGACTATAATATTTTGGACCCAGCTAAACAAGATACTCGAGCAAGTATTTCAGTTCTCAGCCCATATAGGAGAACAGATGCCCAAAGTGTTAGCCTTGGTTTGTCTCAAACACTGTCTTACAAATTTGGAAAGACCATTTGCAAATACAATTCACTTTTTTACTACACACCTTCTGTAAACAAATAAAAGATTTAGAGAATAACATTGGAATGGTGAAGAGAATAGCTCAAGGCAGATTGGGATAAATACAATCTGTCACCCTGTCAATGTCACTCGAACACAACATTCTGTGGGTACAATTATTTTCTTTTTAGTAGAACAGTGTTCATACCTTCTAATATTCCAAACTCATATAAAACCACAAGGACAAATCGAAGCGCATATAATATCCAATCAATATTTAATGATTTTAGTGTTCCTGTGATTGTCAGATGAGACGCTCAAATTTTCTTCAGTACGGCTCTGGTTGTAGTCTGTAGCCCCTCTGTACAGGGACACATGCCCATGACCTGATTATTTTCACACTAGTAGGACGTCCGACATGTTCTCTGACATGTGGTTTTAGGCTGAATGTTACCTTGCAAATTGCCTTTGGCACATTTCGTTGACTGATGCTGATTGTGTCCCTGGTGACCCTCTGCATTCAATTACTGGTTAGCAAAGGCCAGAATCGCCTCACACTTGGTATATTCTAAAGCTTTACGTCAGGCCTCATCATCTGAATGCTTTCCTTTTCTACATGCTTGTTTAGATTAGCTTCTAGTGCGTTTATGTCACTCTAGCCCGAGCAGTGATTTATTGCTTCAGAGAGACAGCATAAAACAGCTGTTTCATCAGAATGATGTGACAGAGCTCAGGGTCACCATGGTGTGGCGGCTGGTTCTTACTTCCGTATACACTCAGCGTTCCAATTCATAGCAATGCTGTGCTCACTGGATGACATGTTTTTGCAATGTTATATGTAATATTATAGGACATAATAATTGAGACAGTAAACCGCAAAACTTTTAAAATCAAAATGATGTCTTTACTATTGTTTACTTTGTTTATTTCACCAGTATTTCCTCTTCTGTTATATTTAATACAAATAGTAACACCATAGCTGCATTATTTTGCGCTTTGAGATTTGTTTGTGAGTGGCATGATGATGTATCACTTTGTGAAGGTTTTACAACGGTATTTGCTGCTGATAGTGCGTCGAGTTAAGGCACCTCAGCTACGTGTTTTGCTATTTTGCTATAGTGTGCATACTTTTCTGTGTGTGAAGCTCGTGGTTGGATGGTGGTGAACTTTTTTACTGGCTGCTCCTAGTTGGATACGAAGGTTGAGGTTTCGGCGTCAGTGAGTGAATTTAACATGGGCCAGATGTACAAAGATTTTTTTAGACCTGTTTGCAAACGAAAAAAGGCATTTTTCAATGTTTAAAGGTCCAAATTTCGATTCGGGAGCCTAGTGCCGAATTGCAAATTGGGTTTGCGATTCAGTATTAGGAAGGGGCGTGTTTAGGATTTCCCTTCTTAATACCGAATCGCAGTAGTATGTGTGAATGTTTTGCAACCAAAATGCTCCCGCAAAACATTTGTATTTCACCACCTACTTCAAGTAGGTAACCCATTCGCAAATGGGAAGGGGTCCCCCAAGGAACCTTTTCTACTTTGTGAATATTTGTAAAAACATTTTTCAAGAAACTGCCTATAAAAAATGAAAAGAAAACTTTTCATTTTTCTTTTTGAAACACATCCCGTTTTCCTTTAAGGAAAATGGGCTGCATTAAAAAAAAAATGATTTATTTAAAAGCATTCACAGACATGGTGGTCTGCTGACCCTAGCAGGCCACCATTCCTGTGATTTTTGCGATTCCCAACGGGTCAGAAACATAGACCTACATCATGAATACGAATAAGGTAGGTCTATTTGCGACCCACTGGGAATTTCAAAATGTGTCAAAGACACATTTAGACATTGGCGTTTGTGATTACCAAGAGGCGATACGCAAAATTTCACTATTTGGTAGTTACAAACGATTACCTATATTCATCTGGGCACATTTACGAACGATTCATTTAGCAAGTCCCTAATTGCGATTTTTGCGACTCGCAATTAGGAACTCGTAGAATACAATGTACAAATGTGTCTCAGACACATTTCTCGATTCCTAATGGGGTTGCAATTGACCTACCTCATCAATATTCATGAAGTAGGTTGCAATTTGCGACCCATTGGGAATCACAAAAACACAGGGATGCTGGCCTGCTGGTGACAGCAGACCACCATGTCTGTGCTTGCTTTTCAATAAAGTAACTTTTTTCAAAAATGCAACCCTATTCCTTAAGGAAAACGGGATGCATTTCAAAAAGAAAAATGAAACGTTTCAGTTTCATTTTTTACGAGTAGGCAGTGCTCTTAAAAAATGTTTTCGCTGCCATTCACAAAGGGGGAGGGGTCCCTTTGGGACCCCTTCCCGTTGGCGAATGTCTTACCACCTACTTGAAGTAGGCAGATAACTGCAAATGTTTTGCGACTGCATTCTGGTTGCAAAACATTCTTGCATCCCCCTGCGACTCGCTTTTTGGAAGGGACGCCCTTGAAACGCCCCTTCCTAACACCGACTCGCATACCCTATTTTGCGAGTCAGTAATAGGATACAGACTCGCAAAATAGGGTCAGTACATGGCAAAAGGCTCTTTAGCAGTCGCAAATGGTAGATTCTCCATTTGTGACCGCTAAAACCTGTCATACATGTGGCCCATAGTATGTTTCTAGGCAATCTTATTTTTGTCAAACAAGGGAACTGAGGTACGAAGAGAGGGAGGAACTGATTTTGCCCATGGTGATACAACATAGAATAGTGGCGATTAGAACATAGGTCTCCTGGACCAAAAACAGTCATTTAGACATTGTGCCCAACCTCTTTCTCTGTTATGATATTATTATAGTTGTTATAGGAATATTATAGGGGCGTAGCCAATATATTTAGTACATATAATTATGTATTGTAATTTGTAGACTTTTATATTAAATACCACGTTTAATATCACAAATGTTAATAATGAACTGATGCTGTGTAGATAGCACAAATACACTGGCAACTAAAAGAAATGTTACATTGACCCAACAAAACAGACTAAATTTTATCGACCTCTGAAGAATGAAAACTTGTTTACCTTCTGAAAAAATTTCAATGTAAGATTTTCAGGTTGCAGATGGTCCTAGGAAACAGGCCCGTTAATCCACTGGGTTATTTTAACAAAGATCTTAAATACTATCCTGCATATTTAATATGCACTATTTTTGTGGTAGATTGATGGTAATATTTCACATTTTCGGTCATTGTATGGGGAGTATGTGGATGCGTCTGCTGCAGAAGTCTATGTCTAACTTGCAGGCCACCACTTTAATCACAAATTGGTTGAATTAGGACTATATTCTGGAAGTCACAGGGCTCCAATGTGGTAATGTCAACCCAACCCAGCTAATTTGCTCCTCCGGCATTCCAAAATCGTGTTTATGCTGCATATATTACTTTATTACCTCATTATGAAATAGCTGAAGAATTTTCTTGCACCAGCCCTCTCCAGTATTTGCAACACTAGATCCCTGCTTGCTGGTGAAAAGTGGTGTTTGAAGAAAGTCGCAGTGCATCTAACTAAGAAAGAGATTAGCCTCCTGCATATTTCTAGCCCATTACAAGATGCCAAGGTTGTTTTGTTGATTAGGTTGACATGGACTGAGATTTCTGCATAAAATGGAAGCTAAGCAGAAAATCTCAGGAGCATATTCGCAGTTTGTGCCTCCTATGCTGTCACCATTTCAGGACGTTGACCCTATGCCACTGTTTCTGGACCCTCATTTGTGTAGGATTTCAATCTTCACAGCTCAGGTGACCTAGTTAATAGAATTTTGGAATTCTGGGTTGTTGGGTCTCTAATCTATAAATTAGAACAAGTCTGATTGTTTTGTTTAATATACTGCTGGTAAACAACAAAAGTGAATAAAATTGATTAGGTAACCTATTATGTACTCTGAACTCAATGTCAGACAGCTGATCTAGTAATGAAATCGCAAGGCCACTAAATGTAATCTGATATGAATATAGTGGCGGCTTGAGCGTCGCCCCACTGCTTTCAAGCAGTCCAAGAAGCAGAAACATAAAATTATAATAACCTTTAGTTATTATCATTTTATGTTTGTGCTGCTTTGCGGGCGGACGGGTGGGCGGCGCTGCTCTGCTCTCGTAGCAGGGCAGGAGAGGAGTAGTTTGCCCTCTCCTAAGTGCACAATGACTGTTTGGTCGGCCCTCTCGGGCCCACCCAAACCAGTCATGCGCACTTTCCCTGTTCTCCATGCAAGCTGCATTACAGCCTGCATGGAGAACATGCCCAGGCCCCCATTCCCTGACTGAGCGTCCAAACAGGACAATCAGACCAATCACAACGCTCCAGTGCAGCATTGTGATTGGTCAGGGAGCCTGGGTGCTTACCAATCACAACGCTGAATTGAAGCGTTGTGATTGGTCAGTGGGGCCTGCTTCCTGTTCCTTGAGTTCCAGGAGAGCAGAAGCAGAGATGCAGGACCCATCGGCAAGGTAAATTATTTTTTTTAATTATGCGCACTCCCTCCCACATTCGCGACCACCCCTTCCACCCGTGCGACCCCCTCCCCAAGTACCCCCGACTCACGAACCATGCCGGCCGCCACTGTATGAATATCAATATAAATCTCATCCACTGACAGAACTAGTTATGAGGTGAGATGAACATGAACCATTCATACTTGGCCTCAAGCATTTTAATGAACCTATGGACAATTAAAGTTTCAGTTTTCAATATACACCTTCTTCCATTCAGGTAGCTTTTATTTTGGATTTGAGGGTGCATTAACCGACAACACTGTTCCAGAATTTGCAATGCCCTTTATTGTCACATGATACGTGATCAAGAAACCTGTTAATATGTACTCTTCATTCCCCATTCTAATTCCTGTAATATTAAAGTTATTGGTAATTTTCTGGGTCAGCGATTTCATTGGTAGGCAAAACAAGGTTGGGAACAATAGCTAGCACTGTTAGGGTCCTCTGGCTATGCCTATAACAAAACTCTACTCACTTTAGCCTCTGATACTGGATGCAAATAGATGAATGTGAACTTGGAACCCAGGCAAAAGCCTAATTCATGGAGTACCTTCCGTAAGAAACCCAATTCCATCCGGTCACAGAATTTCTCTACATCCAGCACAATTAACGCATCTCGTTGCCTCTTCTTTTCTGACATGCCCAGTTAGATGAAGAACCTCTCACATTTGTCCCCTGCCTACTTTAACATCACAGACCCGCTTCAAAAGCATCAAGAAACTGCGACGAAGACCATCCATCCTGTGGATCAGAAACAGTGCAATTACTTCCTATGCATATTGAACCAGACTATTGGTGGGTCAAAGGTTTATCCTTGATGCCTTCCCTTCCACCAAAATAGTGTACTTCATGTCAGTTTTGACAAAACAAATCTCTTTTTAAGGTTGTCTTGCAGTTTAGAATTAAGTTCACATTCAGGTCCTCATTTGTTAGGAATTGTCGGGCATGATGCTGTATAGACATCTTTCTCTCCTCTTCGCTACTCTCAGGGGAATATTTTGCTTTACCAAAATAGAAATCCCGTAATTTTCGTTGCAAGAGCACAGAACAGTTGCCCCACAGCATGCCCTTCCTTCCTTCTGATTGCTCACTTCAACTTACACACTTCGGGATTTGTTTTTTTCCCTAATGTCACTGAACTCCTCCCATACGTTCCCATGCTACAACAGCAAACGTGGTTATGAGTGAATTGAGATTGATTTTCTGAGTTGGCATTCATAATTCAGACTGAGTTTATTTGCTCACACTTGCAACCAATTGAGTATTTGCATTTGACAGATGAATCACCAAACTCAGGGTATTTTAGTTGTTTCTGTGACAGCCCTTCAATTGTGCTGACCTCTCTCTCGGACCTTGGCAAACCATTGTGTATAAAAAAAGCCAGGTTGTCTCATGAAATGAAATTCTTATTTAGGAGATTATTCATAAATACATCAGTGCACGTAGACCCCACAGTGTGGCAGTTTAAAATCTTTTGCATTGCTCAGAGGGCATTTTGAACTGTGAACTCGAATCTCTGGTTGTTTAAAAATCCAGAAGCAAAGACCATGGCTGTTTCTTACATCTTACCTAGAGATCAACACTTCGAAGTGCACTATCGGTAGAAGCTGCTTCCAAAGGGCTATTATCTACAGTTTAGGGGAAGGTTCCAGACACATGGTAATCAAAGTGTTTTCCCAGATAAAGAACAAGTTATTACTACTAAAAATCCCAGCATTTCGAGAAGATCAACTTAGTGGACTACTGCAATTTCTGTGAAGGTTGTAGCTGATGGCTACCGGTTTCAAATCTGACAGGTCTTCTCAATCTTTCTTCTTTCGGAGGTAAACAAAACTAGTGCCCTTAAATGACATATATATTATAAGTGTTATCACACCTGTTTAAGACCGGTGATAAGGTTCATTGACATTATATCAATTCATCCCTTATCGAAGCAGAAAAATAGCAGAAATAAATATAATTAACAAAAATATCGCCTTACTATTCTTAACTCATAAAACCACAAATATTGAGAACTCAAATATCATTGTTAAAAATGCCAACTTTTACTTATAACAAAAAGAAAAAAATCAGAAACAGAAATCTTGTCACTCTTAAACATACAATATATCAAAAACATCGTTTCACACAATATTGACTACACTAATATTGTAAACAAAATGACATTATCATTAATAAAAATGTAAAAAACACTTTTTACATAAAACAATTATTTAAAATAAATATAAAACATTGTGTACAAATGATTGGTTTAAAAATAAATATATAACATCACCAAAATATGAATAATTCACCCCAACAAAATGTATAACTAAATTCATAACAATATAGCCAAAAAACATATGTGCAATAACTAAAAACATCTATAGAATAAATAAAAATTTATTCAAAACTATCAAACATTATAAATAAAACCATAGAAGGACGTAACTGATAAAAAAAATCAAACTAAAGCTAAACTAACCAATAAGGCCAAACTATAAACAACCTTAACCAATAAAACCAGTCATACAATTAAATCAACAATAAAAAAGACACTTATTTTCTCAACTAAATATTCATAAATGAAAAACACTGCAAGATGAGGAAATCTGCCAGATTCTTCTTCCAGGCCCTTAACAAAGAAATATATACATCTTGACAACTACCTTACGAAGTAAGTAAAACTTATATTTAAACTTGAATGCACGTGTAAATAAAATGAAAAAAGTAAAATCGAAAATATTTAACAAACCACTCTCCATCGCCTATCTCTTTACATTTACTTCCTAAAAGAAAACACTACAACTTCGAACCGTGATTACCTGCTGGACAAAAACACATGTCACAAACCAGGAAAAGGTATGACAAAGTAAGTATACATAAATTATTAAAAATATAAACTCACCCCAAAAGTGAGTAAAAATAAACCTAACGATCTCAAACTACCAACAAAGAAACATGTAAAATGAAACCAACATTTTTTTCTCTTCCAACAGAAGGAAATCACCTGCTTCACATTACAACACCCCCAATGGAAAAGCTGCAAAACAGTGTGAAATATCTAAAAAGAACATACATGTAAATATAAATATTAGAAGTTGTTACATAATTTTATATGTAAATAAACATATAAACTTAAAAAAAATATTCATTTATACTATTACATTACTTTGAGATACAATGACAGAGAGACCAAAATATTTAACAGCCCTGCAAGGAAAGCAGTTACTATGTCACATGGGCTACACCTACAACCAAGAAAGTACATTGAGAGAAAATGTGAATTGGAAATGTACCAAATATTATTCTAGTACATGCTTTGGTAGAGCCACTACAGAAAATGATGTTGTAATTCATGTAAGGGAACATGACCACCCCCCAAATGTTACAGAAACAGAAGTAAGGGAGATATTACAGGATATGAGAGGCAAGCACTAGCTCCCTGGAACAACAAACAAAATCCTAAAAGATACACTTCCTAAAGTCCCCAAACACGTCACAGGCTAACTACCACCTATACCCACTTTGAAAGGTGTTATTGCTCAAAGCCACCTTGATACTAATTCCCTAGAAGATACCAAGACATATAACTACCTGAACATTGAACAATGACACATAATGAGGACATTTACCTGTTATATGACAACCTAAACATTGATAATTGAATCCAAATATTTTCTACAGCAAATAACTTACTAAAACTAAGCTGTTGCCAAACCTGGATGATGAATAGGAACTTAAAAAATGTGTCCCAAACCAATTACTCAGATATACACCATACAGGGTGAATATCAAAACACAAATATCCCATTTATATATGCCCTACTACCAAATAAACAAAGCAGCACTTACTATCAATTAAGACTACATTAAACATAAAGCAAATAACTATTACCCACCAAAAATAATCATAGACTTTGAACAAGCCATGATTCAAGCCATTTTAAAAATGTACCCCCATATAGCCATACAAGGCTTTTACTACCATTTCAATCAAAGCACACCTCAAACAATCTGCACTAAGGGCCTAATTATGTGTTTGGTGGTCTGAGGACTGCCAAACTCACTGTGGCGGTCTGGCCACAGCTGCACCGACAGTCCGACCGCCGTATTACAACTTGGGCAATCGGACCACCATGTCACCGCCGCACCTGCCAGGGATCAGAGAGTCTGAGGGCCGCAACATGCTTAGTGGTGCCCTCCAGCACCGTAAAGCATATTACGACATTCCTCAACAGCGGTCTCGTGGAGGTTCTTACTCCATGAAACTGCTGGCAGTGAGGAAAGAAAATGGGCCCTACAGGGCCCCCTCATGGTCCTGTGCACTGGGGTGCATGTAGGGGAGAACATGTTGTGCTCCCCTGCGTGCATGCACCCCAGTTCCTGCATGGCATGGACTGCAGAGTCAATGCCATGCAGGAATTGCCTTTGGCACTCCCATTGCGGTGCCCATTTTTAGAGGCACAGCTGTGGGACCGCCAAAGAAACGCCTGCCAGACACAAGAAAACTTGTAATATGGCGGCGGTGCTCACATGGCTTTCGCGGTGTGGGAGCGGGGCGGTGGCGTGGTGCCCTGTTCCCACAGCGCCAAAGTCGTAATCGGGCCCTAAGTGTAGAGTATGCCACAAACAGTCAATTTGCCTTTGAAATAAAAGAAAATATAGCTCTAGCCTGTGTCCCTGTCACAGAGGTATCAAATCACTACAATTTACAAATAGAAAGCCATTTTAACCAACAAAACATTGACAAACTAAGTCTCCTAATGGATTATTTAAAGACACATGGGTTAATAGACTGCATCGCTCCGGACACAGACACCAACACAAATTCCAAATACCAGGGTGGAATGTCTATGACACCACCTTGGCACAGGAAGCCAAAACAAATAATGCAGTGGAAGGATGGCACAATGCCTTTCAATCCACACTAGGCAGAGCCCAGCCCACACTCGATAAATTTATAGAAGCATTACAAAAAGAGCAAAACTACCAACAACTACACATGGAGCAATCTGTAACCCAATTTGCACCTAAACGTAACAAACAAGCCAAAAGAATGTACAAAATTCTACAATTTAAAGTAAAACTCTCCATAAGCAACAAAGATGTAGATTACTTAGGGCCTCATTATGATGGAAAGGCTCTGAATGGCATTCAGTTTGTCTGAATTCGATTCGGAATCCGTCTTTCCGACCGATTTGGAAAGCCTTCCGACCGACCGATTTCGATAGTTGGAAACCATTCGGACTTTCCGACTCGGTTCCGAACAGCATTCAAAGTAACCAAGTCATTTGGAGCCGACTCGTACAGGTCAATGGACCGCGTTTCTGACCGACGTATTACGATGTCGGATTTGGACAGCCTTTCTGTATTGGTTGTTCCGACACGGATCAGCTGACTGTATCCGATTTTGGGGGCCCATAGCAGGTCCCCCTTCACCTGGAACCTTCCGAATGGGGCCCGTGGGGGTACACATGGGACCCCTCTTTACAACCATGCACAGTGTGGCAGGCGCCATGGGGTGCTCTCCACAGGGTGTACGATTTTCCCCACCCACCCCTTTCTTCAATGGGGGCCTGTGTAGTCGGTCGGAACACAAGCTCCCATTGAAGTCAATGGGAGTCCGACCGAACAGTGTTCAGAAGCATCGTAATCGGTCTGTCGGACTCCCCGAATCCGATGCGGTTGGAAACCATTCCGAGATCGAGTCTGTCGGCATGCTTTCCGACTGACATTGTCATGAGGCCCTTAGAAGTAATGGCCAAAACACCCTTATAAAATAAATACTAGCCTACAAAATTCACAAAAAAGTGTAGCATAATCGTGACCAACATTACAAATCGTTTTTTCTATGCACAAAAACTGAGGCCCTCATTACGATGTCAGGCGGACTTGTGTCTGCCCACCACCGTTGCGGGGAAGGAACATCCCGACCATAGGTCGGCGGTTCCGACACCCTAATTTGGATGTGACCGCACATAGGGGGTCATTACGATGGCGGAAGGCCCGACACCGCCAGCCGTGTGGTGGCAAGTCGAACGTGGATTCTCCGCCTGCCAGATTAGGATGGCGGGCGGATCCAGACCCGACCGTGGCAGGCGCAAAGACCGCCCACCACAGAACCGCCACAGGCAATCGTTCCAATTGCCTGGCGGAGCGGTCTGCATCCCTAAAATGGTGGCGGTGCCTACCAGGCACCGTCCGCCAAATTAGGAGGCTGGCTTCAGCCAGCCTTTCCATGGCGGCAAAACTGCCATGGAAAGGCTGGTGGGGATTGGTTTTGGGGGCCTGTTGTGGGCCCCCCTTGTGTTGGGGGAGGTGTTGGTGCACTGGGGGGTACCCATGGTATCCCCCTACATTTCACTACACCAAGTGGCAGGCACCGTGTGGTGCCTGCCACGTAGTGCTGTGAAATGCACCGCATGCATTTTTAACATTGCGGCGGGTGCTGCAGTCAGCAGCGCCTGCCGCAATGTTAAATTGCAAGATGCGACCGCCATGGTGGCGGTCTCATCCTAATTTGGAGTGCGGGACCACCGCATGCATGGCGGGCGGTCCCACTCCCCGACACGATGGCGGACGGACTGTAGTCTGTCCGCCATCGTAATCAACCCCATAGTGTGGTCAGAAACATCAATTTTCCAATGGGAGCTTGTGCGGCATGCTGAATATGCCCGCAGCACAACCTCCCATTGAAAAATGGAAGTTGGTAAACATCAGAGCACCTCATGGTGCCTGCTACACGGTGCAGGGATTTTGACCTCCAGGCCCATATGCGGAGGGCCAGGTGGGAAGGGGGTCTGGCTAGGGGCCCCTAAAGTCAGTTTCCGACAGTCAATCCATGTCGGAAAGGCTGACATGGATTGGCTGTCGGAAACCAACATTGCAATCCCGATGGCGGAGCCAAGTCTGGCTCCGCCGTCATTGAAGGGATTACTATTCCGCTCCTCTTCTGACAGGCTCACAGAGCCCGTTGTAAGAGGAGCGGAATCTCCTTGCGGTGTTCCCTTCCGAACGCCGCAATCAAAATACGGCGGTCGGAGGGAAACCTCAGGATGTCGGGTGGAGAGCCTCCGACCGCTGGTCATCAAAAATGGACCCATAAGATTTTATTACATCAGTCTAAACATTAAATAAATCTCCAATGTTAAATAAGACTGAGAAAAGAAAATAATATATCAATTATTTACAACATAAACGTATCCGCACTAACCAAAAAGCTCAAAGAACAAACTCAATCCATCACATTAAATAAATACAACACATAAACCACACATTTACAAATACCAATCACATAATAATTATATAAACAATAAAATGTAATAGTTCCCATCCAAAACAAATAAAGCAAATATGGCTTAGGGCCTTATAATGAGTTCGGACCTCCATGGTGGCGGTGCGGTTTCCACCTTACCGGTTGTCCGACCGCCTTATTACAAGTAGGACAGTCGAACCACCATGGGACGGCTGCTGCCGCCAAGGATCCTCGATCTGTGGTGCTCTTGCAGAGGTCTGAGGTCCCCAATATGCTGGCTGTGCTGCTACAGCACCGCCAAGCATATTAGGATTTTCCTCACCGCCACAGTTTTTATGGCGGTGTGCCCACCATGAAAAGTGTGGCGGTGAGGAAACAAAGGGGGCCCTACAAGACTCCCTGTTGCCTCTGCGCCAGGGGATGCATGAAGGAGGACACATGGTGTGCCCCCCTGTATGCACGCACCCCCAGTTCCTGCAGGGCATGTACCTCACAGTCCATGCCCTGCAGGAAAGTGCAATGGCGTTCCTATTGCGATGCCAATGCTAAGGCTCACATATGAGCCTCAGCACTGCACCGCCATGGGCCAGCCGCTGCAGGACCGCCCGACCTGGATTCTAGTCAGAATCCGGCAGGCGGTCTCAATATAGCGTTGGCAATGTGGCAGCGGGGCGCTGGCGTGTCAGCCCGCTGCCACACCGCCAAAGTCATAATAAGGCCCTTAATGTTTTGTAGCTGTAGATTTCCTCTGTATCCACGTAGTCAAAAATAATAATTCATCACAAACAGGAAAAAGATTTTCCAAAAAGCCCAAAAAATGCAAAAATAAAATGATTCTAATAGAGATCTCTTGAAGCAAACCAAAGTATCTAGGAACCATGCAAAACCTGAAAAGCATTTAAAATAAGAAACATACCTGGAAACCTGAAAAAAAAGGAAATCAAATTTCAGTCAATGCAATCAATCAATTCATTTTCTATTCAATCATTTGCAAAGCAGATCATAAAAGACACAAAATGCATACAGAAATACATACATGATTAAAAATACAAAGTAGATAAAAGAAGCCCATACAAAAGCAATAAAAACACAATAGAATAACTGCCAGAACTAGGAAATAGCATTAAAACATCATAGAGTTACGCAGGTGAAGTGTATTTTTCAGAATGCGGCCTACTGCTATATAGACATCAAAACAGTCCAATTCCAACAAATATGGCAACGCTACAATACACTTATTAAAATTATGCTTTCTTAAAACATGCAGCAAATAGCACTTAGTCATGGGGAGGTAAAACCGACAAAAAAAATGAAGTGCAACAAGGTCTTGGGTGACGTCTCATTGCGCAAGGGCATATGCAAACAGCAGAAGTGTCAGATTGCCCATGTGGTGGGCAGCAGAGTAGTAACCTAACTGAGCCTAGCTTGAAACGTAATAGCAGCGTATGTTCCTAAGTGCCCAGTACCAGACTGAGTGCTTTGATAGTTCTGTACCCTCTGTTTTAGCCCTTCTGTTAGTAGGGAAACACTCCCTGAGCCATTCTCTATCCCTTTTGCAACTGTCCAAGGGTTTCTCATAATATGACAGACATCCTAGAGCTAAACTTGTCTCCCGAATATATTTAAGCCATCGTATCTTGTTCCCATAGTCACATGCAAGGCAGTCCAACATGATTTCCCTACTCAAACTTGCTTCCTCTTGCCAAATTGAGCACCACAATAACAGGGGGGCAAGTTTGATCTGGTCCTCAATATACTTTACACCCAGTTCCTGATAAATAGCAAAATGAGATGAGGAAATAGGGACACCAAAAGATGGTGGCACACCCTTTTCTTCTCTGCTTGAACACTACTCATGTCCCTATAACACCATACTCCTGCACTGTACGCCAAAGTGAGCAGATACTTCCTCCTATAGATTTCAAGCATAGGAAGAATGGTCTCATTGCCAAAGGAAGAAGCGAGGGAGAACACAGTACCAACCGCGTGCAAAAACGATTTTCCTTTTGTTAACACAAGGGGTCCAGGTGCAACCACTATCAAACATTAAGCCTAAATATGGGAATTGGGTCACTTTATCAATGACTCTCCCCCCTATATTTATGTGGCAAGTTTGTGCATTTTATGGTCACAGACCAAAATAAAGATTTTTGAGAAGTCGGTTTCTAGCTCTAAATGCTTTATAAATGAAATGAGAGCCATCACACATCCCTGGCAAACCCTGTGTTTCACTGGAAAAGAGGCTGAGCACTCACCACCATCCCAGTACCCAATGATGCAACCAGGTCCGTATGAAGGCACCACAAAAAGATCACCAGATCTTCCTCCAAGTCCAGTGTACTGAATGTATCCCAGAGCTTGGTTCTATTAATGCAATTGAATGCTCACAAGAGATCCATCAATGAAAAATGGAGGTGACTGGATTTAGCGTACTTTTACTTTTTTACTCTAAACATTGTTCAATAGTACCCAGGCTGGTTTTAAAGCCATATTGGACCTGGGAAAGGATGTTTTTTTCCGTGGACCAATAACAAGACTGTCACGATGGTAGAGGAGTGCCAGGAAGATGGAAACCCCACCTTAAAGGCAGATTTGATGATATTGCTAAGCAAAGGAACCCACATCCTGGGGTTTTCCTTGTATATATTCATGGGAATCCCACCTGGTCCAGGTGCTTTTTTTAAGGGACTATTAACAATGGCATTGAATATCTCCTCCTAAGAAAATTGGAAGTTCATGGCAAACATACAATCATCAGGACCACTTATGTGAGTGGGGTCGAAGGATTTGTAAATTCTACTAAAATGACTAACCCATTCCTCAGGCCATATATGATTATTAACTTTATTTGGGGCGGAACCTGGAGAGAGGGCAGTGCATTCAACCTTCCAAAAAGCCTCTGAATCTTTAGCTTGGTAGGCGTGCACCAGAGATTCCCATTTCTCCACCTTCATGTCAACTTTTCTCTTCCTAAGTGCCTGGGTATAGGCTTTCCTACAAGCACGTATCGCCTTGGGGTCCCTGGGGGTGCATTTCAGTTCCTTTGTCAGCCTGTTGTTGGTTGCCCTACATGTCTTGTCAATCCAGGATTTACTACAATCCTTTTTATTTTATTTCCTGTGAGCTTCATAAGCAGCTCCCTGATATAAGAATTTAATTCCGTAAAGCTGGTAAACCTTACATTGGAGCCTGCATCCTCCGCTAAGCAAGGATTAAGCGGCTCCCCCAAACTCCTCCACAACTTTATGCATAACCATTGTGGGGTTTGGGAGTGCCATACCAATCTACACCCCACATCTTTTTGCTGAAATAGGCTGCTTATATCCAGTTTTTCCCTGCTGCCCTGTTGCAGGTGTAGGAAGCTGGCTCTTTATACAGTGGACCAAAATGAGTTACACTTTGTAAAGAGTTCCAGTTTACAGAGGCAAAAATGTTAACACTAAATACATCCTTTTGCGGTAGTGTGTGCAATCAGGTTAGGTTTATCAGAGGGTAGTACTAAGCATGTGTTCTACTTACAGAGTTAATAAATGACACACACACCTGAGAATAAATCAGAGGCCAATTTAGAAAAATAAGTCATATTTTTATATACATTTTGATACCAAAAATTTTGTTAGTAGGTAAGTACTTTTTAAAATATCTGTTTGTACAGGTAACTAAAACGTTCACTTAAATGCATCTTTACGCAGAAATGCTTTCTTATGGGAAAAAAGGCATAAGGTGCATACAGCTATTTACAGTTTGGATTCCAGGGGTCTCCTTCTGCACTTAGAGTCATGGGGGCCAAGGTCCAAAGTACCACCAGCAGTTACTCGTTACCTGGCCTGGGGCGTCCGGGTGCAGAGGTGCTGGTCAGGTTGGTAGCTTGGAGATAAGTCCGGGAGCATCCAATGGGGGGCTCAGGTCACAAAGGTCCTAGGAGCAATGGGGAACAGCGGTTCGTCTGTACCCAGGCTGGGGTACTCGGATGCAGCTTAGTTAGGTCAGCTAGGCTCTGTGCGTCAAAGGCCCCCGCAGTTGTCTGACTCGCCGGTTGGAGGGTGCAAAATCAGGACAGCTGGGCCACTCTGGAAGAGGTCTCTGTGATGCTGATGTCCTTCAATGGCTGCTCGGTCTTGGTGTTGTTAGAGTTCCTACTGGACTTAAACAGGCTTTGTTTGCTGCAAAGGAATGGTATCCCGGGTATTGGTGCTGTGCGGCTCTGGTCAGTCCTCTCACTCAGTAGGGGGACAGAACTGACCTTCAGGAGCACATGTACCTCTTCCTGGGGGGCTGCTGCATCGGGCTGGCCGGGGAGCGGCAACACAGTAAACCGGTCTCTGATTCTTCTGTGCCCGCGGACTGCAGGGGAGTAGCTGCTCTACTCCAAGGAGAGTGCTGGAAATATGCGAAGGGCTGGCAGTCTATCGGGATTCTTGGTAGTTGCTCAACTGCAGGATGAGTCACTCAGTCACGACTGTCGAGACTGGTGCAGGCAGTCAGGGTTTGGCGCCAAAAGTCCACAGCAAGTCTTCAGTTCTCATTCTCTTGTGGGCCTTCTTTATCCTCTTCTTCTGGATCCGTTGAAGTCTAAGTTCTTGGCGTCAGGGGTGCCCCTAAATACCCCATTTAGGGGAGTGACAGGTAGTAGCCAATGGGCTACTCAACTTCAGGGTAATTACACCCTCTATATGACCACTTCCTGTGAGAAGTGGACATGACCACTTCCTGTGGGAAGTGGACATAACTCTGACCCAGTGAGCCTAATTCCACCAAAAATCAAGATGGTGGAATTCTAGTTTTCGTGTTCATATCAGGCAGCCCACCTTAGGGGTGGCACTAGCCTGGTTGGGAGCATGCCTCCTGACTAGCTAATTTTCCCACCTGTCCTGGTGCCAAATCGGCCTCAGGGCAGTGGGTGGTGTCTCCCAAGTCTGGGGGAAGCTGGGGTTGCATATTAAAGGTGGCAAAGGCCTTTGAAGCCTCCTGACTTGATATGCTGATTACTTAGCCATCCTGCTTGGAGGAGGTGACAACACCTCCGGCCTGAGCAGGCCTTATTTATGCCCTCAGAGAGTGTGGGCTCTCATCTGCAGGGGGTCAGAAATCTGTCTGTTATGGCAGTACCAGTACTAGTAGTCAGTAGGTTTTCAGTAAGCACCTGTAAGGTGCCCTCTGGGTGCATGTATTAATAAATCCATCACTGGAATCAGTGGGGGCTTATTAATATGAGATGCTTGATACCAAACATCTTGGGTTTCAGTGAAGCCATCATGTAGCGGGGGAACTCGTAATTACCAGTGTCCGGCACATGTACTTAAAATGGCTTACCTGTTCACTTGTGATATCTAAGAATCGAATTAGACATCACAGGGGCATATCATGCAGATATGTTCACACATGTAATATAGTGCACCCTGCCTTAGGGCTGTAAGGCCTGCTGTAGTGGTGACTTACCTATACTACATGCAGTGTCTACAGGCATGGCACACAGGAGGTGCGCCATGTCACATCTTCACTTTTCTCAGCACCATGTCACGCAGCCTGCAATGGCAGTTTTTATGAGTGTGCTGAGGGGTCTCTTAGGGTGGCGCAATACATGCTGCAGCCCTTAGGGACACTCTTTAGTACTCCATTCCCTAGGTACCTTGGGTAGGAACTCATAGAGGTGCTAAAGGTATTACCAATTGGGGGAACAACTGTACAGTTTAAGGGAAAGAGATCTGGCGCTTGGGGACCTGGATAGCAGGAACCCAGTGAACTTCTGTCAAAATTGCATCAAATACCAGGCAAAAAGTTGGGGTGACCATGTCAAAAAGGGGCACTTTCCTACACAGGGATATTCAATTGAAGTCTTATAGTATTGTGATCACAGTATTTGACAGGCAAAACATCACCATTGGAAACAAATGATTGCACTCTTCTAGAAATAAAAATGTAATCAATTGTGGAACCGGGCCCCCTACCAGTATATGTTGGGACTTGGTTTGGCATGTGATTAGCAATGACACTCTCCAAATCGTGGGCTAATAAAAAAAAGGTAAGTAAAGAACCCCCCGGCCCCCGATCCATATCTAACTCAAGGCTATCATCAGATGAATAGGGGAACAATGTAGGGGCAACTTTGCATTGAAATCACCACGAGAATCATATTATATGGCAAACCCCAACATAAATTCCTACTGGCCACTCTAGCCACAGACTCAAAAAGCTGACACACAATCTGGCTATTACTAACTGAAAAGTGATTGTTATAAACATTTACAAAAATTAAGTCAAAGTTGGAGCCCCACTTCAAATCAAAGGCCAGCATATTTCCCCCCAAGTGTAGCTTCACAATGTTGCAGCCAATATTGACCTTAAACCAAGTAGCCAAAACCCCCTTTTCCTGGCCTGAAGGTGGGGGACTGGCGTTGAGATTATAGCAAATGTACCCATCAAAAAGGACATCACCCATGGTTCAGGGCTCTTTTAGGAGAATAATATCTTAGTTGTTAATAATCGCACAACATTCTTCAATTAACATCTTTGAGTCCAAATCAGCAGCATTCCAACATAGCAGTTTGAAGGCAGGGGAAATGGCTTAGCTCTGTGATCCAGATTGTGTATCACTGGGGCGGGAGATAGCGACCCTCTATCCACAGCCTGCACTCCTTTCGAACAGGGAGAGGCAGCAAGTAAAACAGTTACTGGATGGGAACTACGCTGCCTGCTCAATGGACCCAAGTTTCCAGAATGAATCAAGGAAGGGAGAGGGCTCATGCTTTGAGGACACAAATTAGTAACCTCAGAAGAGTCACAAGGGCCCAAGACAGTGATGCCATTATGCCCCTCGATGCCCCATCAGTCATTATCTTCAAGGCTAGAAAGAACTATGAATTTATTTTAGACGAAAATTAGTCCGCATGGGACAGGGGCTGGAAGGTAGTTTTCCAGTTGGTGCGGCCAGCTTTGACTGGATCCAAATGCTGATAAAAGAATCTCAGGGGTAATAGCCTTATTGCCCCGGACCGGACAGTGCCTGCACTCGCTTGAGCACATAAATTTCTCCAACAGCAGTGGCGTAACATAAGCTCCCACAACTCCCTTGTGGTGGGGGGCCCGAGCTCCAAAGGGCTGCCTCAGTAAACGTGCTAGGTGGTGGGCCAGGGAGGAGGGTCACCTCCATGCACTTTGCAGGGGGGCCCCCTCACGTCTTATTACACCACTGTTCCACAGCCATGGGATGTCAAAAGTTGACAGTGATGCAATCCCCTGAAAACTTCTTAGACAGGGGCCCACACCACTTACCCTGCAGACAAACAGAATCTCTATAAAGAGATTGATGCCACAATGCACATTTGTATATAGCCAATGTATCACCTTGTTTTTCAGCTTTGATGTAGACTCTGTGAGTCTGCTGGGCAAACTAGGTATATTGGTTAGCACTACCAGATACAGGCATGATTCCAGAGTGAAGTGGATCACAGGGAGGGGATTTGGGTATACTGTCACTCATCAGGCAGTTCCAGGTGACCTCCACGCTCATTTTGAATCCCTCATTGTCTGTCCACACTAGGAAGAACCCTGGAGGCCCCCGAACCATGCCTAATTGTGGCCCTGGTGGTAGCTGGTTCCCTATTAGAAGGCTGGGGGACTGTCTCGCCTGGGAATACATCTCAAAGAGTCCTCAATGGTGGCAAAACGGGCATAGATAGGCTGCAACTTGGCATCCAATATGGTGGAAAGTTTTCCCCTAAAAAATCTCAAAAGGATGTATCCACGACGACAGTAGTGGGAGGCATGGTGGGCATAGTGGATTGATCTGTAGCCAACACACTAATTGGGCCCCTTGCTTTAGACTTTTGAGTTCTCTTTCTGCATTTGGCCACAGGACTGTTCCCAATAGATCTCGGGCTAGACTCTGCACAAGTAGGCTCCCCCTCTTCCTCTCACTCGATAGGGATACCTGTGGTGATCGAGGTTTTACCAGGCAAAATAAGGTCTCTACATTGGCTGGGGTACTGTGGGTGATGGACTGAGGTATGAGATAAGTTGGGTCAATCTGCAGAAAGGGAAAGATGCTGCTCATCCAATTCAATTTCCTTGGAGATAACACCCATGGCCCTAGTAAAAAAACTATCAATAGTGGAATCTCCTTGGACCTGTGGCGAATCAGAGCTAGGTTTCGTTTTGACATCGTGGGGGGCAAGAAGGAGGACACGGTGGTCGAAATTAGTCATTAAATATATTATAGACTTGTTTTACTGTAGACTCCTCCCGACCCCACTCTGTGGACCATAAATGCAAGCTACCCCTGCACAAAACATTACTTCACTCAGCGTGAGAGCTCAGACACTGGGGTGGGCATAGGCAAATCCACGAACACACAGGGTACCTGAATTGTGTGCAGGGCTGCAGAAAAGAAGACAGGCCTGGGGGGGGTGAGCCAGCCCAGCCTCTTCCAGGTGATGATGGGCCAGCTCTTGGCCCGGGCACACCCCCGGAATGCGTCCCACACTGCGGTACACAAGTGCTCCCTTTAAGCATCTTAGCACGCTGTAATGTGGGCATGGCGGCCTCCCAGCTGCTTGGAATGTTGGTGCCCGAAGTCCCAAAGTACTGGGCTGTGGTGCAGGCGTTTGGTCTCCCCCACACTTCGGGACACAAGTGCTCCCTTTAAGTGCCTTGGCGTGCTATGCTGCAGGAGTGGCGGCCTCCCAGCTGCTTTGAATGCTGGTGCCCGAAGTCCTGGGCTGCAGTGCAGACATTTGGTCTCCCCCATGCTGCGGGACACAAGTGCTCCCTTTAAGCACCTTGCCCTGCTGTGCTGTGGGCGTGGCAGCCTCCCAGCTGCTTGGAAGGCTGGTGCCCGAAGTCCTGGGCTGCAGTGCAGGAATTTGGTCTCACCTGCACTGCGGGACACACATGCTCCCGTTAAGCACCATGGCATGCTACGGATGTGTCAGCCTCTTAGCCACTTGGAATGCTGGTGCCCGAAGTCTCAATATCCTGGGCTGCAATGCGGGCATTTGGTCTTATTATAAAGAAAAATCGATTTCCATAAAAATATCGGTAACTCCCAATGCCCATAGGAAATGTTCGTAGACAGAAACCTGTAAAGTAAACAAGAAAACCCACCTGCAAAACATATTACATTCCCAAAAATGCATATACTTTACACTTAATCATCAGAAAAAGTTGACGTCACACAATGTAACATAATATAATGATACATCACTAAAACAGTGTAGGAAAACCCAGAACTACACACTAGTGAAAAACACTTCTATTTATACTACTAAATGCGGAGAAATCCCACAAACTACATTATAAATAACTTCTAGACCTCTACCCTACATCCCCCTACCCTCAAAACCCTTAAAAAACATTTCAAAAGGACTTACCTGTTCTGACGAACAGCAGCACCTTACTATGACCTGGATCCCGGAAAAAAGAATAAAAATTACACAAATCAACTACAAAATAGAAGGAAGTGGGGGGGAAAAGGGCCACTTAATGAAACTAAAAAAGGACTATCTCTCCATAGAAATTAATGTGAAATAATGTAAACATTTGAATAAATGTATTAATAAATGTAAACAAATTATTACAAACAAGCTAAAAAATTGTAACATATGAATTAAATATTAGTATAAAATATATACAATTATTTAATATATGCTGAAAAAACTGATATTAAAATGATGTCAAAAATATGTATGTAAAACAATTTTAGAAATGGAAAAAGTGGAAAATATACAACAAACAATACTATTTGACTATGATTTACATTTTTGTGTAATAATAAAAATGTTTATATATATATATATTTATATATACATACATATATATATATATTTATATATACATACATATATATATATATATATATAAACTTTCATATTTAAGTTGAAATATACATGCTTAAAATGTAAAAATATACTATAAATCAACTTTAAAAACATAAATAAAATTTGAAAAATATGTTACGCCTTTATTCTATAAAAATATGTAATTGATCATATTATTATTTACAAACAACTATTTTTTATCATATTTCTAAACACCAAGACCACTAATTAAATAACATAAACTAAGGATTTCACACTAAAATTATAAAATTAAATAATCACACTCCAACGTAAACCATTTTTAAGAAAGTGTTGGACACTAAAGGGGTGACATTTGCTATTAAAACTCCAATCTATACCAATTTGGTGAAGGTGTTGGACACTATTGGGGTGACATTTACTATTACCACTCCAATCTAAACCAATTTGGGGACGGTGTTGGACACTAAAGGGGTTACATTTACTATTTACACTCCAATCTATACCAATTTGGTGAAGGTGTTGGACACTAAAGGGTGACATTTACTATTCCCACTCCAATGATTCCAATTTGTGGAAGGTGTTGTACATTAAAGGGTTACATTTACTATTCCCCCTCCAATCTATACCAATATGGGGAAGGTGTTGGACACTAAAGGGGTGACGTTTACTATTCCCACTCCAAAGTAAACTATTTTGAAGAAAGTGTTGGACACTAAAGGGGTAATGTTTACTACTTGCACTACAATATAAAAGATTTTCTGCAAGGTGCTACATGCTAAAAATGTAATATACACAATCAATACTCTATTCTCACACATAATTTTTACCTATAAAATAAGATAAAAATTACTTCAATAACACACTAACCCAAAGTACAAACTTATAGCTTCAAAATTAAACATTTACATATAATCGATTATCCGTATCACTATTAATAATCAATATATTAAAAAAATATTTACAATCAATCTTAATATTTTATCATTTAAAAAAAACTCATAGTTGAAACTTAATCATAAAAATAAAAATAAAATGATCTGTATATTTTTTTAATTAATTAATTTAGAAAATATATATACTGAACTTATTCTGATATTAAACATAAAAAAATCTGATTATTGATTTTTTTGTTAAGCATTTCATAAACTAAAGATCTACACATATATAACAAAATATACATGTATAAACCATATTTAATACATATTTATATTATTTTCTTATTATAGTTAAACATTTCAAAATCATTTCAAATAAATGTAAATATAAAAATTACATTTGTCCAAAACAATTTTGAATTTACATTACAATTTTCAGAATAAAATAAAGATATTTTAATTTCAATCAAATTTGGCAATTTTTTAAAACTTCGATTAAAAAATGTATTAAAAAAAGTAATGTATTTATTATTATTAATTTTTGATATATGTTTATTTTTCCAAAATGTGATATATTATTTATTTTAAAATTGACCATTAAATAATGTTATTTTAGTATAATTAATACATATTAAAAATAGTTATGAATTATTCTTTGTTAAAATTATTAATGCAACCAAAGAAATAAAAAAAATACAATACTAATTTTCATATTATTACATTAATTTTAAAATAAATTATCCACCTTTTAATAATCTCCTCACCGTTATCCTGCTGCTAAGAAAACGTAAATCTATTATTTTTAGACAAACCAAATAAAAACACTATTTTCAGCAATTTTCCTAAAATCACAAATAAAACAATTATTAAATCAAACACACTACAATAAATTACATACAAAATAATCCTTACAAACAACATTACATACAACAATATTTTCTGAATTGATATTTAAAACTATATTCTTACCTACAATATTCCTGTTGATGATATGTTTGACATCCCGATATTCTTGATACGATATTTTTGTATCACAATATTTTTATCCACTATGTTGTCCAAACACCTGGTGATAATGTGTGCAATATTCAGTTTTAACAAGTAATGCCATGATGTAGATGAAGATTGTTTCCGGATCTGAAAATGGGAAACTGGTTTTCATGAGGGACTCCTTCAGTACCCTCAGTTGCTTTACACAAGCAGCCCTTCGTCAGACAAAAATGCATGTGAAAAATATATGTGCTGAAATTTGCCAAACAATATAACAGTAAAGGAATGAAGGGCTTAAATGGCCATAGCCAAGATAGGTGTAAAAGACAAAAAAATGATGCGAAAGTTACAAAGAAAACAAAGCGTTATTTAGCAGAACATTGTAAAAGACCTTTGATGCTGTATTAATTTTAAGGGTAGGCGGTGAACTCCACTCCGACAGCGGAGTTTGTGGAGTTTTGCCAACTCCGAGCCCTGCAGGGAGAGCAGACTTTGACAAAAAAAACTCAGATTCCGTCCGTGGTGGAGTTTGCCCTCGCCGCCCACCCCTATTTCAGATTTAGACTCTCTCTCTGAGCCCACACTCCGCGCCACAGTTTTATTCCCTGCCTCTGGGATGATGTCAACTCCGCAACAAAAAACTGAGGTTAAAACAATATCTCGCCCCACCCGCCTCCTGGACTTCGCCCCCCAAAACATTCATCTGATTTTTATCACTTTCAGGAGCGGAACGTACCAGTTCAAAAAGACTCGCCTCTCCTCACACGCAACGTTCTCATCCATGTGCTGAAGGCACCCTTTTAAGCTGGTTTGTGCTGTAGGTTATTTGCAACGACATGAAGGTGGCACTGGCAACGCTTTCATTTTTAATGTAGTACTTCTGCAAGTTTTCCGTAGTCCAAACACTGCGTTCACGGACTACAGTTCCCATGGATCCGAGCGCCGTATGAAGTATGATGTCAGGCGCCATGGGAATCTTCTCCTTAGAGGAGTCTCCCAGCCAAGCTTCACGTCTGGCTTCCCAAAATTCTCGCACACAGCCTTCATGCAGCCATTTCCCCGTTCAAACCAGGCAGAGTAGGGGACAGAGGGAGGCTGCTAAAAACTTCGGTACATCCTAAAGTTTCTTTACTGGGAAACCTGCATATATTAAGGACCGCCCCTCTGTCACACACACCTCCCGTTCCGGCTGGGGAAGTCACGCTCCTTCGACCAAGTAAGAGCCTATGCAGTTCAGCCAAGTTGTATTTATTTTACCATCTGTGCTGTTATTGTTATGCTTCTGTAAGTCTTTCATGCAAGGACGGAATCCCACAGTTTCTGACGGTCCGCTCCTTGCACCAGGCTTCATAGCTGAACTATAGCAGTAATATGCTAATGGTTGGTTGCCACTAGGGGGAGTGGAACTCTGCGGAATTCCACAGAGTTTTTATGCAACTCCGCAGAATTCCACATAGTGCAACTCCGCGAACTCCTCCCACTCTTAATTAACTTCCATGCGGGAAATTAGGACATAACAACGATTCATGGCTGATCTGAAAATCGTCCTGCTGAATGCTTATAACTTGATACTGAGAAGCTTTTCTGGAGGTTGAAAATCTTCAATTGTTCAAGCTGTAAATGGAAAGGGATTCACAAGATCTGATCCAACGAGAGAGCAATACCTCTTTAGCCTTTAACTTCAAGCAAAAAAGATTAAAGCAAAAAAAATGCTAAGATGTAGCCACCATGGTCAAGTCATTTCAAGTAACTTGAGAGGCTTGCCCACTGTCAGCACCTCAGGAAAGTGTCCTGTTCCAGCTGGTCCACTGGAATCATTACAAGCAGACCACAACTGTCTGAGGATCTTCTGTACCCTTTAACCTCAAGAGGAAATTTCCACAAGTGTCAAGCAATAGAAATCAGTTCCAACAGATCCACTGAAGTACGTCAAGTCAGGTAACATAATTTTCTTCTGTTCGACATTCCTGGAGCAAAATCCTGAGAAGAGAATTTCAAGTTGGAGTGGAAGACAGCTCTATCAACTATTCTGTCAGGCAGGAAAGATTTCTTCAGGGCAGGCCGGAAGGTTATCTCTCCTCATCAGAACAAGAGCATTATTTGGAATGGGAAGCAGGGCCTTTAAAAAGGTATACAAGTGGCTCATTGTTGATAGAATTTTTGCCAATCCAGATAAAATTCCCAGGCTTCAGTTTTCCAGCAAAGGGTGGACCTCATTTCCTTTGGACATTCTTTATGACAACAAATGTATCTGCACTGAAATGACAATTTCTTTTCTCAAATGTGCAGAGCTCTCCACTTTCTCCCAATTCCAACTGAGGCCCTGTTAGAAATGGGATCTCTAGTTGGCAAGGGTTTGCACCTTTGTCCAAGTAGGGACCCTTCTTCCTAGTCAGGGTAAGGGTGTTACACTCGTGAAGTAACCCCTGCTCACCCTCGTGGTAGCTTGGCAAGAGCAGTCGGGCTTAATTCAGAGGCAGTGTGTAAAGCATTTGCATATAACCAACAGTAATACAGTGTAAGCACTACAAACGGACACCACACCAGTTTAGAAAAATAACCAATATTTTATATACTCAAGACAAGACCAATTACGACAAAAATCCACAATACTATACTTTACGAATGAATACTTGATACGGTAACTTCTTCTTTGCAGGAATAGCACAAAAGCAAAGTTCGTACGAGTCGGTAGCTCCGTCCGAGCCTACCGTGAGGCTGAAAACCACAGAGTCTAACAGTTCCAGCCGACCTCGTCGATACGGGCCAGCAGAGTCGTGAACAGACTCGGTTACAGTACCTTTCTCGTTGTGGCTGGTACGGAGTGTACGAGCCGGTCGGCGTTCGTCGCGGTTGCGGTGCAAGACGGAGCGATGCAAGGTGCGGTGTCCCTCGATGCGGTGCAGGCAGCGGCTCAATGAGCGTCGTACAGACGGAGTCGGTGAGTCCAAGGCGTGCGATGCAGGGTGAGACAATGCTCGATGCGGTGCTGACAGGTTGCGATGCAGGCGACCTAGCCGGAGTGCGGGAGCTGGCGTCGGACAGCGGTGCGAGTCGGAGCGGTGCGTCGCAGACGTGCGAGCGGTGCCCCAAATGCGGTGCGGTCTCGACTCTTGAGCCAGTTGCAGCGACCGCGTCGGTCGGGTCCGGCTGGTTCAGTGAAGCGATGCGATGCGAACTGCGGTGCCCACAGGTCACGGTGCAAGCAGCGGCTCGATGTTGGCGGCGTCGGACGTCGCCCACGGTGAAACCAGGGTTGCGATGCGAAGCGGGGCGATGCAGTCTGCGGTGCAAACAGGTCACCGGCCAGGGATGGATTCGGTTGACGGAGTCGGTTGCAGTTGCCTTCCTCTGTGGCAACTGAAACAGCGTTCCAGAAGCGGTACCCAGAGGCTTGTGAAGTCTTTGTAGTCCCTGAGACTTCTTAACAGGAGGCCAGCTCGGTTTCAGGCCCTTGGAGATACTCAGCACAAGTTTGTAGAAAGTTCAGTCCAGTCCTTTCACTGCCCAAGACAGAAGCAGCAACTGCAGGCCAACCCAACAAAGCAACAACACAGCAAAGGGGCAGTACTCCTCCTGGCAGCTCTTCCAGCTCTTCGTCTTGGCAGGTTCCTTGATTCCAGCGAGATCTAAATTCATGGGGTCAGGGCCCCAATATTTATATCCCAAATTCCTTTGTTCTCTGAAGGCAGAGAGGCCTTTGCCTAGTCCAAACCAGTTCTGGAGCACTTTGTTGACAAGTCCCCGTTCCTTCTTTCAGTGAGTAGGCCAGGGACATCAGACGCACCACAGGAGGTGGAGCCAGCATTGTGGAGGGAAGGCACTGTCCTATTCAGGGCCCAGGTGCGACCCCTCCCACCCATCTACATGTAGATCTTGCTATTCAGCCCTGCGCTGACTCACCCTGTCTCCTGGCATCCCCCAGCCCCTGTCACTCACACTCCAGACAAGGAATACACAACCTCGCAGAGGCAGGCTTGGATGGTTAGACAAGAAAACACCCACTTTCTAAAAGTGGTATTTTCAAACACAGAATGTTAAAACCAACTTCACTAAAAGCTGCATTTTATCATTCTGAGTCCAGGCATACTAAACTCGAATTTCTACCATGTTCCCGGGGTCAGTTAGGATTATAAGCTGTAATAATCAAAACTGCCCGTTCTGGCCTAGGGGAACAGGTAGCCTTGCAATAGTGAAAAACGAACTAGGCTGTAATTCACTATCAGGACATGCCACACACACCAGGGCATGTCCTACCTTTCGCATACAACGCACCCTGCCCACAGGGGTACCTTGGGCCTACCTTAGGGGTGACTAACATGTAGAAAAGGGAAGGTTTAGGGACTTGCAAGTGTGTGCACTTGCCAAGTCGACATGGCAGCCCCAGGCTGCGCACAGGCTCTGCGATGGCAGGCCCGAGTTACACTTTACGGGCTGTTTGCGTGGGTGGCACAATCCAGTGCTGCAGCCCACCAAAAGCATTTGGTCTATAGGCCCTGACACTCGCAGTGCACTTTACAAGGGACTGATACATAAACCAAATAGGCCAATCATGGAAACACCAATCCATAACACATTTTATACAGGAGCACTTGCCCACTGGACAGCAGTGAGGAAAGTGCGCAGAATCATTACACCAGCAAAAACAGAGTCAAAACCGGGAGGTCAGAAAGCAAAAAGTCAGGGGAAACACGCCAAAAGATGCCAAGTCTAACACATGTCCCCTCCAGCTGAAAGTAGGGAGAACTACCCAACCCCATTGGAGTTCTCTTCACTAAAGCGGAAGAACCTGGACAGACCATCTGCGTTGGCGTGTTCTGTACCAGGACGGTGTTCCACCATAAAGTCCATTCCCTGTAGGGAGATGGACCACCTCAGCAGTTTTGGATTCTCACCCCTCATTTGCATCAACCATCTGAGTGGCCTGTGGTCTGTCTGAACCCGGAAGTGAGTCCCAAACAGGTAGGGTCTCAACTTCTTCAGCGCCCAGACCACAGCAAAAGCTTCCCTTTCTATGGCACTCCACCTCTGTTCCCTGGGAAGTAGTCTCCTGCTAAGGAAGACTACAGGCTGATCCAGGCCCTCTTCGTTCAGTTGTGAGAGCACCGCTCCCACACCATGCTCTGAAGCGTCAGTCTGCACGACGAATTCCTTGGAGAAGTCAGGTGCCTTGAGCACGGGCGCCGTGCACATGGCTGCCTTCAGGGCATCAAAAGCTTTCTGGCAGGACACAGTCCAGATCACTTTCCTGGGCTGCCTCTTAGAGGTCAGCTCTGTTAAGGGGGCAACGATGGTGCCATAGCCCTTAACAAATCTCCGATAGTAACCGGTGAGACCTAAGAAGGCTCTCACCTCTGTCTGGGTCTTGGGGGGTTCCCAAGCCAGAATGGTGTCAATCTTGGGTTGTAGGGGCACCACCTGGCCGCTTCCTACCTGGTGTCCCAAGTACACCACAGAACCCTGCCCGATCTGGCACTTACTGGCCTTGATCGTGAGGCCTGCACCTTGCAGAGCCCTCAACACTTTCTCAAGGTGCTGTAAATGTTCTTCCCAGCTGGAACTGAACACAGCAATGTCATCCAGGTAGGCGGCACTGAAATCCTCCAGCCCAGCCAACACCTGATTGACCAACCTCTGAAAGGTGGCAGGGGCATTCTTCAACCCAAAGGGCATCACCCGGAGTTGGTAATGACCTTCTGGGGTTGAGAATGCTGATCTCTCCTTGGCCCCATCGGTTAAGGCAATCTGCCAGTACCCAGACGTCAAATCAAACGTGCTGAGGAACCGGGCAGCTCCCAACCGATCAATGAGCTCATCCGCTCTGGGGATGGGGTGCGCGTCAGTCCTGGTGACGGCATTGAGCCCACGGTAGTCCACACAAAACCGGAGTTCTGGAGTGGCACCGGGCGCCGCAGCCTTTGGGACCAAGACCACTGGGCTGGCCCAAGGACTGTGGGAGGGCTCAATCACCCCTAATGCCAACATCTTAGAGACCTCCTCCTTGATGCTGGCTCTGACCCGGTCAGTCAACCTGTAAATCTTGTGCTTCACAGGAGGGCTGTCACCAGTGTCCACGTCATGGGTACACCAGTGAGTAACACCGGGGGTCAGAGAGAACAGTGGGGCGAACTGTCCCAACAACTGGTGACAGTCCCCCTGCTGCTCCTGAGTCAGAGTAGGGGAGAGGATCACACCCTCTACTGACCCATCATGCTCCTTGGTAGACAGGAGGTCAGGGAGAGGCTCACTCTCCTCTTCCACCCCATCATCTGTCGCCAAGAGCATGCTCACTTCGGACCTCTCGAAGTGGGGCTTGAGGCGGTTCACGTGAAGGACCCTCAAAGGGTTCCTGGGAGCCTGCAAATCCACCAGGTAGGTGATGTCACTTTTGCGCTCCTTTACCTCATATGGCCCAGTCCACTTGTCCTGCAAGGCACAAGGTGCCACTGGAGCCATGACCCACACTTTCTGCCCAGGTTGAAATTCGACCAGAGTGGCATTCTGGTCATACCATCTCTTCATTTCTTCCTGGCTGGCTTCTAGGTTCGCCTGAGCGAGTTTCCTGAAGCGGGCAGTTTGGTTTCTAAAGGCCAGCATGTAGCTAAATACATCCTGGGGAGTTTTCCTGGGAGCTGCCTCCCAGCCTTCCTTTACCAAACTCAGAGGTCCTCTGACAGGGTGGCCATACAGGAGCTCAAAGGGGCTGTACCCAAGAGACTTCTGAGGCACCTCCCTGTATGCAAAGAGTAGGCATGGCAAGAGGACGTCCCACTTACACCTCATGGGTTCTGTTAGACCCTTGATCATGCCTTTCAAGGTCTGGTTGAATCGCTCCACCAGACCGTTTCCTTGTGGGTGGTAAGGAGTGGTGAACTTGTAGGTTACACCACACTCCTTCCACAGGGATGTCATATACTTCGATATGAAATTGGTCCCCCTATCAGAAACCACCTCTCTGGGGAATCCCACACGGGAAAAGATCCCCATTAACGCCCGGCCCACCACTGGCGCCGTCGTTGTCCTGAGAGGGATTGCCTCCGGGTACCGGGTGGCATGGTCCACCAAGACCAGGATGTACCTGTTGCCCATGGCTGTCTTGGGATCCAGTGGCCCCACTATATCCATCCCTACCCTTTCAAAGGGTGTTCCAACAACAGGAAAAGGTTGGAGAGGAGCTTTGACCTTCCTCCCACTCTTACCACTTGCCTGGCAAGTTTGGCAAGACCTACAGTGTGCATCTGACTGCCTTCGCATTTGGGGCCAAAGAAGTGGGTGACAAGCCTGTCAAAGGTCTTGTCCTGCCCCAAATGTCCTGCCAAAGGCACGTCATGAGCCAGACCCAGTAGGAAGGTCCTGAAGCGCTTGGGTACCACCAGCACACGGGCTGACCCAGGCTCAGCAACCTTAGGCTCACTGTATAGGAGACCACTCTCCCAGTAGATCAGATGTGACCTGGACTGATTACCAGCTGCCTGGTCTGCAGCCTGCCGCCGCAGACCCTCCAGAGTAGGGCACTCGTTCTGCTCCCTGCAGAACTCCTCCCTGGTGGGACCCCCTTCTTGCTGCCAATGGGTCAGCTCAGAGATGTCTCCCAGTTCGGCTACCTGCTCCCCTGTAGGCACCGGGGCGTCTCCCTCGAGGTCCGCCTCCTCCCGGTCCGTGGGAACTTCGGGGGCCGGTTTCCGCGCCCCCTGCCCTTTCTCTTGGCAGGGACTTGGGCCACTGTTTCAGGCTCCAAGTCCTCTTGATCACCCTTTTGGCTGCCATTGACCGAGTAGACACGCATGCCCACTCTGGCAACCCAAGCATCTCCAAGTGAGACCTGAGCTCAACCTCCTTCCATGAGGACTGCTCCAGGTCGTTTCCTAGCAGACAATCTACAGGCATGGTAGGGCTCACAACAACCTTCAAGGGACCTGAGACCCCCCCCATTCAAAGGGAACCTGCGCCACCATACATTGGCGCTCTGAGTTGTCTACAGCAACTACTTGGTGGAATGCTCCTGGGACTACTTGCTTCTCAGACACCAGGTGACACCGGACTGAGGTCACACTGGCTCCGGTATCTCTGAGAGCCTCTACCCTGTTCCCATTAATGGTCACCCAGGTGCTATATTTCTTTGTGTTAGGGGGCACCTGGTTTCCTGGGACCATCTCACTGTCCCCTAGTGAGACAAGGGTAATTTCTGCGGGATCCCCACCCTCCTGTGGGCACCCTTCCTCCCCAAGCGCTACACTAGCCAACACTTTGGACTGTCCACCGGTGGGCGGCTGTGTCCCCTTCGGGCACTTGGGGTCCCCCTTAAAGTGACCTACCTGGTCACATGCATAACACTTGCGGGGGCCGGTCTCAACAGGCTTCCCTGTAGAGACCCCTTTCTTCTTATCGCCGGGGGGCTGGGAACCTTTACCCTGGGTACTAGTTTGGGGCCCTTTAGAGAACTCCTGTGCTTTACCCTTGTCCCCCCACCTTTCTGCTGGGGACCCTGCCCACCTTTGGCTGAGTCTCCCCCAAACGCTTTCTTGTGGACCCTGGTTACTCACCCAGCGGTCCGCCTCCATAGCAAGCTTCCTGGGGTCAGTTAGCTTACTATCAATTAGGTGCTGGCGCAGATCTGCAAAACATAGACTAGACAAGTGCTACCATGCAATCAAGTTGTAGAGCCCCTGAAAATCTGTTACACTACTGCCCTTCACCCAACCATCCAGAGACCTGCAGAACACATCCACACATTCCAACCAAGTGTTGGCATCAGACTTCTTACTGGACCTGAACTGATCCCTGTACTTTTCAGGAGTAAGACCATACTTCGTGAGAAGGGCATCCTTCATGTCAGCATAGGTGAGGTGATACCCCTTACCCAAAGCTATCAGGGCATCCCTTGCTTCTTCAGGGAAAAGTGGCCACAATCCTGCTCCCCAATTCTCCTCAGGGACCCCATTCATGTGTATGGCTGCCTCATAACCCTGAAACCACCTTTGTATGTCATCCCCCTTCTTGAACTCCTTGCCTACGTTCTTGGGAATGTGCACAATCCTGTCTGCCTTTCTGGACGAATTGCTGCCACCATCTGAGCCTGACTTACTCCTAAGTTCTAGCTCCTTCAGTTCTCTCTCATGCTCTAAGAGCATCTTCCTCTCCTCTATGGCCAATCTCTTCTCCTCCCACTCACTCTCCAGCCTGAGCTTCTGCAGCTCAAACTGCCTTGTCTCCCCGCCTGTCCTCCAGCTCCTCTGGGGACAGACTGCTGCTGCCTGATCTGGCGGGTTCCCCCCTACCCAAAAGCACATCCACCCTGGAAATAGGCTCCTCCACCTCCTCACTGAGATCACCAGGCTGACCATTGGCATGTCTGGCTGCTACCCAGGCCCTCAGCGCCTTCTGTAGCTCCTCCTTCCTTGTGAGGCCTTTAATTTGGACTTTCAGGTTTTTACAAATCGCTCGTAGCTCCTTTACGGCGTAGGATTCCAACCTATCCTCCTCAAAGATAACTTCCAGAGATGCAACGGATGATGCAATTGATTCAGGCATGACAAAAGTAGTGAGTTGAAAACTGGCGAGATCAAAAATAGGCCAAAAGAAAAAGAACCAGTATGTGGTACGTAATGGTCTGCGATATGGTAGTAGTGCACACCAATCACTGTAAGTCAAGTGCAAACACAAGTCCTATCCTCACCGCTGACAACCAATGTTAGAAATGGGATCTCTAGTTGGCAAGGGTTTGCACCTTTGTCCAAGTAGGGACCCTTCTTCCTAGTCAGGGTAAGGGTGTTACACTCGTGAAGTAACCCCTGCTCACCCTCGTGGTAGCTTGGCACGAGCAGTCGGGCTTAATTCAGAGGCAGTGTGTAAAGCATTTGCACATAACCAACAGTAATACAGTGTAAGCACTACAAACGGACACCACACCAGTTTAGAAAAATAACCAATATTTTATATACTCAAGACAAGACCAATTACGACAAAAATCCACAATACTATACTTTACGAATGAATACTTGATACGGTAACTTCTTCTTTGCAGGAATAGCACAAAAGCAAAGTTCGTACGAGTCGGTAGCTCCGTCCGAGCCTACCGTGAGGCTGAAAACCACAGAGTCTAACAGTTCCAGCCGACCGCGTCGATACGGGCCAGCAGAGTCGTGAACAGACTCGGTTACAGTACCTTTCTCGTTGTGGCTGGTACGGAGTGTACGAGCCGGTCGGCGTTCGTCGCGGTTGCGGTGCAAGACGGAGCGATGCAAGGTGCGGTGTCCCTCGATGCGGTGCAGGCAGCGGCTCGATGAGCGTCGTACAGACGGAGTCGGTGAGTCCAAGGCGTGCGATGCAGGGTGAGACGATGCTCGATGCGGTGCTGACAGGTTGCGATGCAGGTGACCTAGCCGGAGTGCGGGAGCTGGCATCGGACAGCGGTGCGAGTCGGAGCGGTGCGTCGCAGACGTGCGAGCAGTGCCCCAAATGCGGTGCGGTCTCGACTCTTGAGCCAGTTGCAGCGACCGCGTCGGTCGGGTCCGGCTGGTTCAGTGAAGCGATGCGATGCGAACTGCGGTGCCCACAGGTCACGGTGCAAGCAGCGGCTCGATGTTGGCGGCGTCGGAAGTCGCCCACGGTGAGACCAGGGTTGCGATGCGAAGCGGGGCGATGCGGTCTGCGGTGCAAACAGGTCACCGGCCAGGGATGGATTCGGTTGACGGAGTCGGTTGCAGTTCCCTTCCTCTGTGGCAACTGAAACAGCGTTCCAGAAGCGGTACCCAGAGGCTTGTGAAGTCTTTGTAGTCCCTGACACTTCTTAACAGGAGGCCAGCTCGGTTTCAGGCCCTTGGAGATACTCAGCACAAGTTTGTAGAAAGTTCAGTCCAGTCCTTTCACTGCCCAAGACAGAAGCAGCAACTGCAGGCCAACCCAACAAAGCAACAACACAGCAAAGGGGCAGTACTCCTCCTGGCAGCTCTTCCAGCTCTTCGTCTTGGCAGGTTCCTTGATTCCAGCGAGATCTAAATTCATGGGGTCAGGGCCCCAATATTTATATCCCAAATTCCTTTGTTCTCTGAAGGCAGAGAGGCCTTTGCCTAGTCCAAACCAGTTCTGGAGCACTTTGTTGACAAGTCCCCGTTCCTTCTTTCAGTGAGTAGGCCAGGGACATCAGACGCACCACAGGAGGTGGAGCCAGCATTGTGGAGGGAAGGCACTGTCCTATTCAGGGCCCAGGTGCGACCCCTCCCACCCATCTACATGTAGATCTTGCTATTCAGCCCTGCGCTGACTCACCCTGTCTCCTGGCATCCCCCAGCCCCTGTCACTCACACTCCAGACAAGGAATACACAACCTCGCAGAGGCAGGCTTGGATGGTTAGACAAGAAAACACCCACTTTCTAAAAGTGGTATTTTCAAACACAGAATGTTAAAACCAACTTCACTAAAAGCTGCATTTTATCATTCTGAGTCCAGGCATACTAAACTCGAATTTCTACCATGTTCCTGGGGTCAGTTAGGATTATAAGCTGTAATAATCAAAACTGCCCGTTCTGGCCTAGGGGAACAGGTAGCCTTGCAATAGTGAAAAACGAACTAGGCTGTAATTCACTATCAGGACCTGCCACACACACCAGGGCATGTCCTACCTTTCGCATACAACGCACCCTGCCCACAGGGGTACCTTGGGCCTACCTTAGGGGTGACTAACATGTAGAAAAGGGAAGGTTTAGGGACTTGCAAGTGTGTGCACTTGCCAAGTCGACATGGCAGCCCCAGGCTGCGCACAGGCTCTGCGATGGCAGGCCCGAGTTACACTTTACGGGCTGTTTGCGTCGGTGGCACAATCCAGTGCTGCAGCCCACCAACAGCATTTGGTCTATAGGCCCTGGCACTCGCAGTGCACTTTACAAGGGACTGATACATAAACCAAATAGGCCAATCATGGAAACACCAATCCATAACACATTTTATACAGGAGCACTTGCACTTTCCCACTGGACAGCAGTGAGGAAAGTGCGCAGAATCATTACACCAGCAAAAACAGAGTCAAAACCGGGAGGTCAGAAAGCAAAAAGTCAGGGGAAACACGCCAAAAGATGCCAAGTCTAACAGGCCCTTTCAGTTCAGTCTATTTCACTTCAGAGGACAACTCCTCCACAAACCAACAACCAGTACTGTCCTCCTGTATTTCCTGAATTCACTGAATTTGCAGGGATCTCTTCTAAGAATAGAAAAAGAATTAAAGAGGCCCTTCCTCTAGGAAAGAGGAATATTATGTGGTATGGCTAGGTCCTGATACAGTCACAAAAAGCAGTCAGGCTTTACTAGAGGGACATATGTTAAACAGAGTACTAACATGGACGATAATTAATTGACATGACTCGAGAGAAATCTAACACCAATTTATAAAAATAGAGTGTATTCTTATCTTAATTTAGACACCAAAATGAACAGAATAACATATTTATAGGCAGAGATATAGATTTTTTAAACAATATTAAATCAGTACAGTTAAATACATGGTGCTGATTTTACCACTTACACGGTGCTGCAAAAAAGTGAATGAAAAAACACAACAGATACACAGTTGCTGATGTCGATGATGGTTGCACTGTGCTCCCTGTAGATGCAGCATTGAGTTGGGGGGCGGTTACTGGATTGGCGACCAACAAGGCTTGGCAGCGGTAAGCACAGCGAAAGGCTTCTGGAACTTCACGGGTTCCAGGAGAGTGAGGTAGCAGTCAGAAAAACAGGTGGACTATAACTCCCACAATGCACTGGATTTGGGTGATCCCATGGTGGGACCGATGACTAGCAATTCTTTGGTTCCGGCAAGTGCTTTTACCTGCAGTTTACAGGGGACTAGTGCCACTAGTCCAAGGGAGACTGAGGGTGCTTCTGACTTTCATAGGGTCCCTCTCTTCAGGAGTGTCAAGTTTTAGCCAAGGACGAGGTTCATTCACTCAGCTCCAAGTCTGTTGCCTGAGGGGACAAAGTATCCCAATTTTGCTTTGGTGCTGTGGGCAAAGTCCTGTTGTCTGCAACACGGGTATCCTCTTGGTCCTTCCTTGAAGTAAGTTGTTCAAATCTTGGGTTCTGGTGTCAGGGGGGTCCCTTAAATCCTAGATTTTGGGGAGTTAGGGGTCTGGAAGCTAGTAGTCAATGGGCAGCTAGTCCCTGCAGCTAATCTGCCCCTGACGTGACCACATCTGGGGGAGTAGGTCACCTTTTCTACCCAGAAAACACTATTTCTACCCTTCTAAAGATGACAGAATTCTCTTTTAGGTGTACAGATCAGGCTGCCCACCCTAGAGATGTGGCAATCCTTCCAGGATGTGTACACCTACCTCCTGCATATCTAATGTTCTGCCTTGCCCAGGTGCAAGCACTACTGGGGCAAGGGAAGGGCTGTGTCCTCCTCAGGGGGACAGCCCATATACATATCAGAGGCAGTGCAGCCTTTGAAGTTCACCGCTCAGATATGCCACTTCACTGGCCTGCTGTGGAGGAGGGAGTTGTGACCTCCTTCCTGCCCAGCTTTTGTTCCTAACTCCTGGGAGTGATCACACTGTCTGGCAGGAGATCAGAATCCTGTCTTGATGGCAGCAGGTGCAGGAAAGCCTAGGCTGGTCAGCCAGAGCCCAGCGAAAGTCCGGAAACCAGGTGGGCAACTCTAAGGTGTCACCTGGGTGCATGCCACATCCCCCAGGGCATGAGAATTGTTTAAATGGTGAGAAGGCATGTTGTTTGATACCAAACATGACATCGTTTAGTGGTACCATAATGAAGCTGCCAATCTTGAGAGTGCCCAGTTGGCAGCCCATATTATCCTATGGCCTGCTTACACTTATTGTAGTTTCCAATGGAGAACGCCACTATAGGGACACATAGGCTTGCACTTATATGTCCACGCTTTTAATATAATGCACCCTGCCTCCTGGGCTAAGGAGGCCTTTCTCAGGGGTGCCTGACATATTAAAGAGAGTGCATTGACTGTGCCACTTATGGAGAGGGCACAGTCAAGTTCGAGCTGTTTGCACTGCTTCTGCAGTCTGCAATGGCAGACCTGCTGCCAGAGGTTTGCTTGGCATACCCAAGGTAGCACAAAACTGTCCTGCAGCCCTGGGGACCCCTTTACAACCTATGCCTTGGGTACCCCAGTACCATATACTAGGGACTTATAAGGGGGTAAAGTCTTTGCCAATTTGGGATACCCAAGTTAAACATAACAGTGTTTTGAGAGAGCATGATCATTGGGGTATGGCCCTCAGGCTCCAGTGCACTATCAGAGTCAGAACTATCAGCATTTGGAGCAAAATGTGAGGGGTGACCATACAAAAAGGGGCACTTTCCTACACTTCCATATCCAAATGGCCCAGTTGTCAGCCCACAAGATTTCCCCATAAATTATCCTGGGTATTGTGTGGTTGTGTGACCAGTCCCTTGAAGTAAAACGTTGTGTCAGAGGCTACAAAGTTGGCAATGGCAGGTGAACACAAACAGAAATTAGTATCTCAGACAGAGGCTTAGCTTGTACCACCAGGAGCAAGTCCTGAGATCTAATCATATGCGACTTTTTCGCATTCCAACATACGCCAAAGCCTGACAAGGTGGCAGGTCTTTCTCGGTAAGGACGGCTAAGCTTTGGAATGCTCTGCCCATCCACCTACTCCTGGGCAAGACAGAACAGGGATTCAGGAAGGACTTAAAAACTTGGCTCTTCAGTTAGACGTAGATTAAATGGTTGATCTTTTCTTCAGTCTCACTTTTAGCCCAGGGACGCCTCAATGGAGGTAGCTGTACACTCTATAAATGTCTTTGATTGATTGATTGATATGCTTATTATAATGTGCTTCAGCTAATCAGACAGGATATACTTGATGCAGAAAAACTAACACAAGGGTAATAGATAATAGGAAGTTATTGTCAGCATTGATCTTTTAGCCACTTTGCATGTAAGCTGCAACTATGGTGAGAATGACACTATCCTACCAAAATTACAAATTTAAACTTTAAATATTGTTTATACATTAGGAATGTCTTGAAGCACAGGCAGTGAGGAGAAATAAGTCATTCACAATCACTTGCTATTTTCTAGGAGTAGGTAAGGCAAATACATCTATCACTTATGGCAAAGTGAAATATGTGAAATTAAATGTGCAATGTGAAAATACAAATGCTATTCCATTTAAACAGATTTACTGTGTCTGAGACCGTTTAATTGTTCAGAACAAAACTAAATAGGACACCACTGTGAAGAATGGGTTTCCTTCCACCTCCTGTGCCAGGACGTTATCAGCAACCATGTTCAATTCATCTTTGTGTGAGTGGAGGAGACTGCGCGGCTGAAAGCCACCCTAAGGCATAATATTAACCATGCTCAAACATGCTGGATAGTTACTACGTGATGAGTGACCCAAGGGATTCATCAAATATTCAATGGCCTGGCATGATTCAGTTTGATGCCTGGCATGGGCCATTACAGTTTTCCTTTCTACTCCACTTTCATGCAGGTGGGCTGAAAAGGACAACTAAGACCTGTCCCAGCCAGCAACAGCATTTTCTAATGCTTCATGGTCCAAAATATGTGATGCTTCTATGAGCTGTCAGCTTCATCCTCCATTGGGTGATGCATATGGGTGATGCAAAGGTGCAGCTCTTAGCTGCTATATCACCATGGTGGAGATAGATGAGCAGAGAGTTGCACAATGTGTGGCAAAGGGAATTTGGATACATGTGTCCTTTGGGTTTTCATTTCCCTGCCCATTGCCATGCTAGGATGCTAACCTGGGGATTTTCCATTTCTTCCTATAGATAAGGCTTGAGAGTATATAACTAGCAAATTAGCAAACAGCCTAGTCCTTGGCTGGCCTGGAAGAGGAAGCATGCATGTTTGCTAATAAACCGTTCCTGATCATTGCTTTTTACCAGGAATCAGAGCTCTGGTCTCAGGTGATTGTGCGACCCCAGTCCCATGCACTAAGATAAAAGGCTAAATAGGAGGGAAATTTGTATCTTTTTTTAATTTTTGGAACTTTGTGAAATGACAGTGGCAGAACTTGAACCAACTACTTTCTTTTTGTTGTGTATTTTTTGTGAAGAGCTGGACTTCTACCTCTCTGGAGTTTACCCTGGACCCTCCTGGGAGTGTGGTGTACTCACCTTTCCACAGATGGGTATGCATTTTTGAATGTACTGCACCCTATGATTTTTTTTGCAGGACGCGATTTAAGAGCCAGAAAAGCCAGTTTTGAACGTTGTTATGGTCACTGGAGCAAAATAAACCAGCTCTCTTTGGTCAATGAAACTGGAGCTCTGCTCATCTCATCACATTGCAAAGGCCTGATATTGTGCTCCCAGGGTCATTGAACATCACAACAGCTGTCTAGATCTCGTTATCTACTGGCTAATCAAATATAATTTTCATTCATTATTTTCGAAACTACTGTGCAGATTTATATCAAATCACAAAGGATAATGAGGTCGAAACGTCCGCTCCTTATTAGCCTGCTATCAGAAGTGGACCCATAGCAGGGAAGAGTGAAAGAAAACAATACTGGAGAATCAACAGAAACAAGTTGATTCCCACATTCAGACAACCTGTTTGAGGATCATTGGATTCCAGATGGATGTCGAGGGATCGGGCCTTAAGAAATAATGGGAGAACTGCTTGAGGTGGCGGCATGGTTTTCAGAAAGATGGCTCTTAATTCAACATTAGGTCTTTGATTATCTTAAGTCCTGAAGGGTTAACATACAAGAGACTCCGGTTGATCCTATGATCATTGTCCGCCTTGATAGCGAATGATAGTGAGTTGGCTTGGTCAACATCCTGTATAGAGTTATGAAAATTCGGAAGGTCCTACTTTATGATTCCAGGATTCTAATTTTTCAGAAGGTCGACAGCACAATTGAGAGTAGAGGCAGAAGGCAGGAGGTGATTTGAAGAGCATTTATAATCCTTGAAGCACAGATGAGAATTTGAATCCCCAAGAAATTGAAAGGTGTCTGAAATGACCACCAATATGATTTTTTGTCCTCTGGGCTAGGGAGAGCTCCTAGAACAGGAGTGGAGGAGGACTCAGGGGACTTTCAGTAGCTGGGAGGACTGTTGTGGCAGCCTCCATTGCTGAAGGGTGGAGATGCACAGGACCATGATTACGTTCTTTTACCACCTCATTAACAGTGAATTGTTCAATATAACTAGTCCTTGATCAGGTCTGCATAAGGGAACACATTTTTATTTTTGACTTGATATTACGATCGTATAGGGGTCTATCAATATGTTAGGAAAGTCTTCCTTACAATTTGTTGCCGTTCACTTCCTTTATTGTGGTTGGGTGCGCTCCACCTTTCCTGCTTTGTTTCCAAAGCAATAAAATTCATAAAGATTTAGTCTAAAAATAAAGATAGCGTTTCCCATGGAGAATGCATCTCAGCCTAAACTAAAGCGTCTCTATACTGCAATCTAATAGAATGTCAATGTACAAGAATCTCTGATTATCATCTTTCCTACTTCTGTTATGCTTGCTTATTATCATTGCTCTTCCTAATGATAAAAAGACACTGACATTTTACAAACAGCTTTCCTCGAAAAGTATACACATTTCCATAATGTCGAGATTTCCCATTTACAGCAAATCAAACTCCTGGCTATGTTGATTAAGATACGATTGTGTTTCATTTTTATAAATTGCCTATTTTGCATAAGTTAGCAATAACATGTTACACGGGAAAGAGCGATGTCAACAACAATTACAGCCATGACTTCTTCAATATTTAAATTCTATGTTGGAACATTTGATAATAATTGTAAAATCAGTCGCTCGGCAACACAATTCGACTGCCAAGCTGTACAAAAATGAGACGGAGCTGCAGAAGTCTAAAGCAGAGGCAAGCTAATAATGACAGAACGTTTTTTCATCAAACCAGCCAAATTTCTGCTAACATGGAAGGGCTGCGTGAATAGGCATGCCATGGATTTGAAAATACAGTATTGCATGGAAGATCATTCCAGCGTTTTCAGATTTTTTAATGGAGTAATGACGTCGTGTTTAAAAGAACTGCTTTGATTAAAGAATCGTTAATGACTTGAAATTCCTTGCAACATACCTATCCATCGGAGCACCACGAAAGCCAGACCCACGATTAGTGCTTGATTTTAAAAAATGTAAGTGCTAGGGCCCTGGTCAGGAGACTATCGCAGTTTGTTCCACCCATTTCATGCCAAAGACAGTACCTACACAACTACAAACTATCACAATTCTACAAGTGTGACAATTCAGACTGTTGTAGGCCCCCAGATCTATAAGAATGGCTTGGGCGGCAGGTATTAGGTGTCTTAATGTATATTAAGTTCATAAACAACTCTTGTTCTGCTCTTCTCTAAATTACACAAGCAGCGCCATGTGGCAGCTGTCATGATTGCCGATGTTGCTAATTAAGGGGCCCATTTTCCGACCGACATCTCCGGTTTAAATTCCTCATAACAATGTAGGCGGTCGGAATTGAAACCGACCAGTCATTCCGGCTGGATTCCGACAGACTCAAGGAGCCCGTCGGCCAGTCGGAGGCCCCAACGTAATCCCGGAGGATATCGTTTCTGCCGTCGGGATAATGATGTCGATTTGCAACAGGCTTTCCATGTCGGGCTTTCCTACATGAAAAGCCTGTCGAAGAGCAACTTTGGGGGCCCCTAGCAGTGTCCCCATTCCTCCACGGCCTCTGGTTGGGGGCTGAGGGGGCACCTATAGTGCCCCTGGTAATCACTGCACCACGTGGCATCCTAAATGGTACTGCTATGAATGTGAAGTTCGGATTGATGGCACAAAAGCACTTCCAGATAACTAGTGACTGCACAACTGTTTTCCATTTAGATTTATTGTATGCAAATCAATTTTATGTGATGATCCTGAAAATCTATCTTGGGCAATGCTTAGTTTGAGCTGGTGGTTTTTGGTGCTTGGCACCAGCACTTAGGGTCTGATTACTACCTTAAAGTGCCTGCCACATGGTGCAGGGATTAACAGAATCTCCCATTTCTCCATGGGAGCTTGTGCTACAGGCGGTTTGCGACCGCAGCACAATATCCCATAGAGCTTGAGAGTATGTGCGGTCGCATTGTAATGGCGGTGTCAGGACCGCCGACTGGAGGTTGGTTGGTCCTGAGACCACGTCCTAATCAGGCCCTAAGTGCTGGTGCCGAGCACCGGCTCAAATTAAGCACTGCCCAAGATAGAGTTTCAGGATCGTCACATAAAATTGATATGCGTACAATAAATCTAAATAAAAAACAGTTGTGTAGTCTCTAGTTACCTGGAAGTGCTTTTGTGCCATCAATCCGAACTTCACATTCATAGCGGTACCGTTTAGGATGCACACTCCTTCATCCAGCTACAAGGAATCCATTGCATTGGAGACCTTTCCCCTTCCTTTCATCCCCTTCTTCAAATCTGATTTGCTTCTGCTGCATCCAACTTGTAGAGTGACTTCAATAACAATAATGCATGATTCAGCTTGAGCAATACCACACAAGCAGCTTTTGGGATCAGACACATCCAGGCATGTATGTCTGCTTCTGAATGGCCTAGGAAAACATAAGAGGAACAGCTGGAAAATGAAGGCTTTCCAGTGGTACCTCTCCCAAATGCAATTCTGCATGGGGGATCACTTCAGATTCCCAAGCAGGAATCATATCAAAGAACGCCAGAGACATAAAATCAGGGGTGTGGCACTCCCTAGCATAGGACATCCTCTACTGATAGCCCAAAACCTTTACCCTTATTACCCCCATGCCAGACGAACACAACATGGGAAAGCAGTCCTCATAGCATAGGAACTAATTTCCTCTGAGTTCCAAAGCACCCAAAGCCTTTACTCTTTTTTGGAGGGCCAGTTTGGTGGGTTAACACTGATTTGCCCTTAAGAGCCTAGGTGGGCCAATTAGCACCAAGGAATAGGAAATGGAGGGTAGGAATCTCTGGCATAGGTGCTATCTCCCATTAGCGCCACAGACACTTCAAGCATTTTCCCAACTCTTGTGACCAGTTATGGAGGTTATACCCCACCCATTAGGACCCACTGTGGCAGTGGAAGCCCACTAGTACTAGGAATCATGAACAAGGGGAATACCCCTCTGCAGGGAGAGGGCCGGCTTCCCTTCTCAGCAATGATGCTCATCCATTCTCCGGGTCACAGATGGGCGAATAATCCCACAATCTGTCTTGCCAAACACAGAGAAAAAGTAAACTACAGTAGGCCCAGGAGAATAAGAGCTGGGAAAGTGGGCTCCATTTGCATGGTGCCCTAAAGCTGAGGCCCCAACAGCCCTTACAGGAGTGCAAGCTCTCAGAGTTATTACCCACATTGGAAGGGAAAAGATTACTAGACCTCAGGGACTAGGTAATGGGGGAGTGTGCTCCCTACTAAGGAGTTTAATTGCCTCAACACATAATGTATCAAAGGTCTTCTAATTCTCAAGGATGGGTAGGTTTGGGAGCTACTTGCTCTAACCTGCCCCCATACCAGGGAGACAAAAACCCACTAGGAGCCTGAAATGTGTTTGTGATATGTTATAACCTGTTTCAGTCTGGAGATCCCTATAAAGATGCCCAATTCCCTCATACGAACCTCTCAGATCATTTACCTGACCTTAGGAGACCAGGGGCCCGATTCACAGAACTAATCTGAGACAAAATCCTAAACTTACTACTTTTGGTATTCACAGAAGGCATTTAGTAGTAGTAAAGTTAGGATTTTGTCTTAAGTCTGTCTTAAGTCTGTCTTAAGTTTGTCTTAAGTCTGTCTTAAGTCTGTCTTAAGTCTGTCTTAAGTCTGTCTTAAGTTTGTCTTAAGTCAAACTTAAGACAAAATCCTAACTTTACTACTACTAAATGCCTTCTGTGAATACCAAAAGTAGTAAGTTTAGGATTTTGTCTCAGATCAGTTCTGTGAATCGGCCCCCAGGATCATAAGGTTTTAGTTAAATCCCACTAGACACTAGAAATGGCAAAATGGGGAAATGAACCTCCTCTGGCACATGTCTGACTTAATTCAACCTTCCTGGAACAGTCTTTATCCTCAACTCGGGGTTAGATAAGTATATTTCCCCAAATAAGACTCAAAGGGGCCAGGAAAGCACACTAGGCAGCAGGGTTGTCTTCCTCCATTTTGTTCCAAACCATAGTATTCCAATGAAGGCACACTGATGGGTTCAACGCAATGCACATCTCTCTTGATTACACTTGGTCTCTATGTTTAAAAATGATTTAGCTGACTAGGGTAAGTTGGGTTTTCCAGGGTGCCAGCCAAATGCAGCAGCAATCCCCGATGGGAATTCACTGTCATTGGGCTTCTTCTAATTACTTTTGGCATGGCTGAGATTTGGCCCATTCCTGTCTCATGCAGTAGGCCAACAAAACATTTAGAAAGCTGTTTTTATTGAGAGAAGTGTGGTAATACTGCATGGTAGAATGTTTGCCCCAAAAAAATCCTGATTCCTTCACGTGCCTAAATGTTACAGAATTGCGTTTTCAGCCATAATTTTGTCTTTTGAAGGGTATTCTGGATAAAGAAATAAGTGATGAGAGTGATGCAATCCTCACCTCACTGGTTCTTGCTGGGTTTCTAGTATGTCGAAATGTCTGGTTTTGTGTAGATTCTTTGAGTGCCAGCCACTCCCCTATGGGAATCTGCAAACATTTATAGACCTCCAAATGATGATTAACATGGTCATGACTCATACGAATGTCTCACTATACGTTTGGGTATCATTGTTATCTGGAGAATGTAGGGAACACAGATGTCCTCCCCAGGCATAAATACTGCAGTCATAATCTATAGGAACGTGTAGATATTTGAGCACCGCCAAATGTTATTTAGTGGAGACGAGTTTTTAATGAAACGCAAAATAAAATGGTTGAAATAAATGTGCAGAATTAACATGCAAGCGTTAATGAAGATGAAACACTTTTTAAAATGTAGAAAATGCACTAAGCAGTCATATTTACTTGTACAAGGCGTCAAATAGCTAAAGCAACATTGTTTGGCAAGCATATTCACTAGTTTTGCTGAAGCACACATAAAAATGTATATTCCCTGACATCTCTATATTCATGTTTTTTATTAAATATAAGTTTCATAAATGTTTTCATTTAAACTCTGCAAAATGTTTCTGCTTAGACAAAGAACACTGTTAACATATGATTAGAAATTTTCATTTACCAAAGTAATGGAAATGGACCTGACCTTTTAAATGTACTTGTTCTTTTCACTGAATAGGTTTTTGCCTACTGTTTTCTTTTCCATTAATAGAGACGTTTCGAGTTCTACATAGATCATTGTTAGCAAAATGTACAAGTTGATATTTTAAAAGGATAGACATGTAGGGCCCGATTCACAGAACTAATCTGAGACAAAATCCTAAACTTACTACTTTTGGTATTCACAGAAGGCATTTAGTAGTAGTAAAGTTAGGATTTTGTCTTAAGTGTGTCTTAAGTTTGTCTTAAGTGTGTCTTAAGTTTGTCTTAAGTCTGTCTTAAGTTTGTCTTAAGTCTGTCTTAAGTCTGTCTTAAGTTTGTCTTAAGTCAAACTTAAGACAAAATCCTAACTTTACTACTACTAAATGCCTTCTGTGAATACCAAAAGTAGTAAGTTTAGGATTTTGTCTCAGATTAGTTCTGTGAATCGGGCCCGTAGTTAGGTGTGTGTGAAAGAAGTCTCACATGAGAAAAATTTTCCCCAAGAATCTAATTCATCTCCTTAAAATAACAAGTTTAATGTTTCTGTTTGTGGACTACTCTATACATGTGAGAAGAAGAGGAGTGATCCTGTTCCCAGGAAAACACCGAAAGCTGTTTGGACGAGAAGAGTAGAAGATGCAACACGAACAGCAACATCGTTTTCGACTATTTATAATAGTGCCTGTTCCTAGAGTAGGTTAACACTTTTTCCAGACCCATACCTACCATTTCTTGCCTTTACGATTTTCACTTAGATTCTTAGAATAGGGATATTTTCCTTTATGGAATGCACTTTATGCATTTTACTATGATTTTTGACTAACCATTTGTCATTACCAATTTCTGTTCATATTTGATTATTGAGGTTAAATACGAATAACATTAATGACTTTGACTAAAGATGACCTACTGAACTTTAAATAATAAAACACTTAAAACTTATACCTAACTCTCATTAATGACTGAACTTAGAATAGAAATTGTCAATCAATCAATCAATCAATCCAGATTTGTATAGCGCCGCAAATCACCTATGAGGGTATCCAGGTGTAGGGTCCTGCTGCAGTCAGTCAAATAGTCAGATCTTGAGTCCCTTTCTGAATTCCATGAGAGAGGGTGCCATACGGAGGAGGAGGGGAAGGTCGTTCCATGATTTGGTGGCAAGGTAGGAGAAGGAGAGTCCTCCTCTGTGGCTTTGACGGAAGCGGGGAATGTGAGCAGGGCGAGGGAGGCAGAGTGCAGGTGTCTGGACAGTTGGTGGTAGTTTAGGCGGTGGCAGGTTCTTGGTCGTAGAGGGCCTTGTAGGCAGGTATCAGTATCTTGAATTTGCATCTTTCCTGGGCGGGGTGATTTTAATTTAAGTCATGTGCAGCTCCTGATCTAGATTCATTTGGCTCTTGAGAAAAGAGTAAACAGCGGGGATCAGCCCGGGGATGCTAAACCAAGTTTTTATTTAAACTGATTCCCTCTCCAGCATTAGCATGATCATTAGTGAGGTAGCTTAGAGTCAAAAGCCACTGGAATCCTGCAAAATGTGATACTAATATGGCACTTGGCACAATGTTAGGTAGTCATATGAACATTGATTTTTCATATAGACCCCAAAAATCTGCCCCCCCCCATTTTAAGCATGTGATGTCATAATACAAAATGGCCGCTTCAAGAGCCAGTAAATTATCATAAATCTAATATTAGTCTTCAGGCACATAATTGTGATGTTTTTTAGCCAAGGATTTAAAAAAAGTTGCAATTTAATTGACTCATAGTACACTATGATAAGAATGTAGATATATATCATAGATATACAGGGTGTTCCACATAACTTGCTCAACCCCCCTTAAGCTTTGAACGGCTAAAGATAGAAATTTTAAACAGAAATCATGGATCATCAAAAAATGTCTAGTTTATGTTGTTACTATTTTAGGGGCACTTAGGCCCCATATGCAGGCTGTACTAAAAGTCTATTACAAAATTTTAAATGACACCCGGCATATTTTTGCTTTATTTTTGGTTATAATATAAAAACTGATTTTGTAACATTTTTATTGAAAAAGAATTAAAGTACAAATGATATTGTTATTAATGTTTATTCCTATTTTAGTCAACTGGTTTTTAAAGGTTACAATTTGGTCAGTCATCTAAAACATGTCCTCCTAATTGCATTGTCCATCACAAACACAAAGACTAATACATGTAAGAGATAATTGTTTACATTTACAAGCATGGGTTCACAAGGTTTTACAACCACACTTAACAAGTTCCTTGTAGTAATTTGAAGCATCAGGCAACAGTGACCACAGAGGTTCATATTCAGAATCTTCCCTCTGCCATTCCCACTGAGCTGGATCAGGTGTACCAGGATACACGTTCCACCACTGACACCACACATAACCTGCTTGGAAAATAGCTCTCTTGCTGTGCTGTAAAAGAGCAGTCTCACTTGGTGGCACATTTTCTAGAGAGCGACTAAGTTTGGTCACCATCATTCTTCAACGCTTGTTAACAGAATCTGTTTTAATGTTCTTATTGTATAATCTAATTACAAATCACTGAAGCTGTCTGAGACTAGTATTTGAAATATCTGGTGGGCAATGAGAGAGCTCAAAAAATTTCTCCATGACAGCCTGAAAATCTTTCCACATTTCCCAACGTGTTTTCTTGCCATGACCTGCAAATGCAGATACAGTGTCGCAACCTGTAAATGCATGGAAAAATAAAATACCATCACAAACACTTTTGGCAAGTTTATTAGCATACTAATGGATAGGCAGAGCAATAACTGCTACATCGGAATCAACAGTACGTATAGTTATAGACTTTTGGCCACTTTCACTAGCATGTTTTGCATGTAATAGTACTCTGGTACCAGCTTCTTCTTGATAACATGGTCTGAGATCAGATACATTCAGATTTTCAGGAATATTTACCACTTTATCATCCTTTGTCAGTACTACAGTTTTACCCTCACACATCTCAAGACTCAAAAAGTTATAAGCCAACGCCAGCCTCGAATCCGGCATCTTCCCCGACGACTGAAAGTGGGCATAGGTCAAGCCCCTCCTCAAGAAACTCTCAGCAGTCCCGACAGAACGGAAAAACTACCGTCCCATCTCTCTCCTTCCCTTCCCAGCCAAAGTCACAGAGAAAATCGTCAACGCCCAGCTGACGACTATCATCGAAGAGAACGCCATCCTCGACTCTTCCCAGTCCGGCTTCCGCAGCAACCACAGCACAGAGACCGCCCTCCTCGCCACCACGATGACATCCGCACGCTCCTACACCAGGGCCACACCGTGGCCCTCATCCTGCTAGACCTCTCTGCAGCCTTCGACATTGTCTCCCACCTCACTCTCGCAGCCAGACTCCACAATGCCGGCATCCAGGAACCACCCTCGACTGGATCCGCTCCTTCCTCACCGGCAGAACTCAAAGGATCAGACTCCCAGTCTTCCTCTCCGAACCCACAGAAACCAACTGCAGAGTACCCCAAGGATCATCGCTCAGCCCCACGCTCTTCAACATCTACATGGCCCCCCACGCTGCCATTGTCAGACAGCATGGACTCAGCATAGTATCCTATGCCGGCCACACCCAGCTAATCCTCTCCCTCACGAAGAACCCAGAATACACCAGACTCAGCTTCCAGGAAGGAATGAAAGATGTCGCAACCTGGATGAGCAGCAGCTGCCTAAAGCTCAACTCAGAGAAGAGAGAGGCCCTCGTCCCCGGACCCTCCCCCACTGCCTGGGACAACACCTGGTGACCCTCCACCCTTGTAAACCCACCCACCCCTACGGACCATGCCCGAAACCTCTGCATCATTCTCAACTCCTCCCTCACCATGACTCGCCAGATCAATGCCGTCGCCTCCTCCTGCTTCCACTCCTTCCGCATCCTCCACAAGACTTTTAAGTGGATCCCTCCCGAAGCCAGGAAGACTGTCACCCACGCACTCATAACCAGTAGACTGGACTACGGAAACGCCCTCTACGCTGGAATCAACAAATCCCTGCTACATAAACTCCAGACCATCCAGAACTGCGAAGCGAGACTCATCCTCGGCACCCCCCGACGTGAGCATGTGACCCAACAGCTGAGAGACCTCCACTGGCTCCCCGTCGAGCAGAGAGTAACCTTCAAGCTACTCACCCATGCCTACAAATCCCTCCACAACATCGGACCCACATACCTCGATGAAAGAGTCTCTTTCCACGTACCCAACAGAAACCTCCGCTCCGCCGACCTCGCCCTAGAAGAAACCCTGCGCATCCACAGAACCAGAGCAGGTGGAAGGGCTTTCTCCTACGTCACAGCCAAGGCCTGGAACGAGCTCCCAGTCAACATCAGACGCTCCCCTACGCTGCAAACTTTCACAAAGAGCCTCAAGACCTGGCTCTTTGACTGACCCGGAGCTGCCCCCCCCCTGCACCTTGAGACCCTCATGGGTGAATAGCTCGCTTAAAATTCCCTGATTGATTGATTGTTGATTGAAGAATTGGAAGAAATCATTTTGTGATCTTCATTTGGTAGAAAAGTCGCCCAGTTTTTTGGCATATTTGTTGAACCGTTTACACAATAGCGTGGACCAAAACATCACCTATTTCTTTCTTCCTTTTTCAGAGACCTCTTTATGCAACGATCAAATACTATGTCTACTCATTTCGATTTGTTAAGTATGTTCATTACATAAGGTTGAAATATATAGGTGCTATACTCTTGAAAATTGCATATGTTGTTGGGTTTTAACAAATGGATTATTGCTGATCCATCCATAATAACACAACTTGCAGTGTATGGGATGATATTCATGTTGTCTACAGCACCATTAGGCTTTTCTAAACGAAGAGATGATGTCAGACTTTGTCCCTTTTCTTAGCAATCCTACCTTAGAAAGTGATGGAGGATAATCAAAATTCCCATGCCATCTTGGCAAGCAATATACAGTCTAGTGAAAAGTTAACTGTCGCTTTTTAAGATGGATACTTTGTGGTTTACTGATTTTGGGACTACTTTATGAAATAAACATAGTTTGTTTCTAGGAATAGGTTCAAAAATAGATTTTTCGCAGCGTACCATTCGTTTTTGAACAAACTTTTCATATTGAGTTCTCTCCACATCATCAGCAATGCACATAGATTTATTTGCATTATCACTCATGATTAAGTTGGATGCAATATTCATAAGATTTTTGCCAATACCAAAGGCATAAGGATTTCTGTTATCATGCAAAAACACTTGTGTAAGTTCCTTAACATCATTTACAAACTCACTGTTGAAAGAGATGTATTCATGGTGAACACAATTATTTTAGTTTTCACTGAATCCCATTTCTTCACTGAATTATCCCATTAAGTTGCAATTAGAGGTCCAGACATCATCCATTTCATAAATTCACTAGGATTATCAAGAATACCAACTGCCTCGCTGTCTGATTTTATATTCTTGCTACACTCATGTATCTGATTATGAGATATGCAGGAATTTGGTCTACCACTTTTACAAGCAACACAATATCAGTTTGAAAATTATTTTTAAACATCTGGAATTCTTGTTTTCAGCTTGACAAGTGTTTTGATGAACACTGGCAAACACCTGGCATAGTGGGTGTGGTCCATAGCAAACCTACAAGGACAGAACATTTGCAGGGTTACAATAAACTTCTCAAATTTGCTGATCGAATGGAATCAAGAAATTGGAATAGCAGTAATTTGAGTTGAAGAGTAATATACCAATATTTGAAATGAACAGGTTCTGCAACTCTTCATGTAATCCATTCTTTCATGGATATTTGCCCTAAAGTAGATACATCATAAGCCTTCTTCAAAAGTATATACAGTGATGCAACACTAGCATCATGTATGTAGCGGGATCATTAGACATTTTCCAACTTTACCCTCACTGGTAACATTGGCTTCAACTAAAGTATCAACCGAGCCACTACCATCAAGCCAATCTCCTAAAACTGCAAGGAATGGCATTTCAATGTGTAATGCTCCCATCATGACTACCATTTTGTCTTCCCCATACAATTCTGGAAGTAACTACTGTAATTGTTCAGCTGTTGCATAGACTGGTTGATCACATGTCACCACAGGAGTCTGATTAGGATTAATTGTGGCCAGTGTACACTTTAGTACATCAAAGCAGTGGCATACCATAGAAGGGGAAGTTATTGACTCATTTAATAAAGGTAGCAATACACTATGGCTTTTTGTGACAGAACCACTTCTGTTGGAGTGGAAAGCAGCCAAACTGGAGATCAAGAGTTTGAATCATCTGCAGCCATTCATCTGGCATAGGTTCATTATGAATAGGAGGAGTCTGGAAAGCATTGATATTACTTACAGGTGCATTTGTCTGGTTTTTTTGTCATTGTACATGGTAACTACAAATACTACTCTGGTAGGGATGGAGTACCTTTCTTGGTCCACTCATTTTCTTCAATTTTTAAGAAGGATGATATACCTTGTGCATCTGATTTTATCTGTATCAGAGATATGGCTGTTCCATGGAATGACTGAGTGGATTAAGATGACGAGGGATTGTGATCAATATTGTCTATTGCAGTACTAGTGAAAGTGGCGAGTTGAAGGCCTGTTGGACACACAACCCTGTCATTGCAGAATTATTCCATTGTATGTTAGTTATTGTTGCTGACACTTCTCGAACACGCTCATATGACATGCATACACCCAATTTGGGACGTTTGTCAACTAATTCCCGTTTTCTAATTTTAGCATGCACCATTAATCCAATACAAAGAGGTACTGGAGTTTTATTATCCTTTTTTGTGGCAGATGTTTCCTTTAGGATTTGCCTTCTTACACTTACTGGTATGATACCAAACAAGCTGTGAGACTGACAAAGCAGCACTCCTCTTATCATTTACTGTGCTGTCATTTGAAATGTTACAACCTTCCATAATCATTCATATTAGATTTAGCGTAGCAATCCCTACTGACTTTTCCTGGCAATTTTGCTCAAACTGTCCACTACATTCATCTACTTCAAGTTGAAACATTTCTTTTCAAATAATAGCAGCTGCATTGGCCAGGCAGACACCATCCTGAAGAGCATTTTGTTTACAGATACTGAATATATTTTGTCCTATATCGTTTTTGCGTATTAGAAGAATATCTCTACCTTTTGGTTCAGCTGTAAGTTCTAATATGAACGCACAAATCTTTTCTTTTAATCGTGTGCTGTGTGCATATTTGTCTGCATTTTCTACACCTAATTCTGTCATGCGATGAACTACGAGTGATTGAATGTTAGATAAAGTAAATACTTGTGATAATTCAGAATTGTGAAGTGTATCTTCGAGATAGTTTACAATTTCACCTAATACCATGCCATAGATCAATGTGAATGTGTTGTCTTTGCTTTTTTCTTTGTTCTGTATTAGCCAAAGCTGTTATAAAAATGAACAAGACATTTTTGGGGTACTTCGCTTCGGTTACAACCATATCACCATCACTTAACTTGGCGAGTACTTTTGAGTGACTTAATGCAACTGCAGCAACTCGAACTCGACTACTCAATTCAAGTGTACGCATATTTATAAGCTCTGCCCCTGACTCTTCATCACAGAAGAAAACCTATCTTTCAATTCACCAACTATAAATGAAGCACGCGTACACCTTGAAAATACTCTCTTGAAAACTGTCTTGAACTAGTTTCTTTTTTTTGATAACCTTGCAAGTTTGTCAAAGTTTTTCCACACATTTTATGGGCTTTTCCACAGTTTTCATTTCACAGTTGTTCAACTACATCATGGTTTTTCAACAATCATGTCTTGATGATTGATGGAAGTCCTTTTATTTCGTCAAAAGCTAGCAGATCATCAAGCAAACTTTTGTACCCAATAGTTTTATCAGACCATTTACTATTAGCTGGACACACTAAAGGTCTGGTAAATCTTGTTGACACAATACACACAGATACCAATCAATCTCAGTTCCAGCATTCTGTGCACTAGATATAAACTTTTCATTAATATTTACAAATTCACATCTTTACTCATTGACAGCCAATAATCTTTTCACAATTTCAGAAACCTGCAACATAAAAAATAATTTGTTAGTTTACAAGTGCACTGCAACATACTTTTTTATTTACATCATAAGGTATTTAGGGCCAGATGTACGACCATTGGCAATTGCGACTCGCAAATTGCGCCAAATTGCAAATTGCAATTTGCAAGACGCAATAGCCAATGTACAACAGTGTCTGAGACACTGTTTGCGATTCCCAATGGTGTCGCAAATTGCATGCCTCATGCATATTAATGAGGCTGTCGCAATTTGCGACTCCATTGGGAATGGGTGGCACTCCCAGGGACTGCTTTTAAATAAAGTTTTTTTTTAAATGCAGCCCGTTTTCCTTAAAGGAAAACGGGATGCATTTAAAAAAAAAAGAAACGTTTTTGTTTCATTTTTTTAAGGGCAGGTAGTGGTCCCTGGGACCACTGCGTGCTCTGAAAAAATGTTTGCGCACCCATTCACAAAGGGAAGGGGTCCCCTGTGGACCCCTTCCCGCTTGCGAATGGTTTATCATGCTCTTGAAGAAGGTGGTAAACAGCAAGTGTTTTGCGACCGCAATTGTGGTCGCAAAACATTCTTAAATAGGGTTCAGACTCGCTATTAGGAAGGGACGCCCTCGGAATGCCCCTTCCTAATAGCGAGTCGCTAACCCTATTTTGCGAGTCGCTATTTAATTAGTGACTCACAAAATAGGGTTAGTACATGGCCCACTGTTTTTTTGCATGCGCAAACGGGTTTAAAACCCATTTGCGCATGCAAAAATCCATCGTACATCTGGCCCTTACCTCCTGGATCCATTAAAAACTTCTCATTCTATGTCAGGGGTCAACTAAAATGCAGAATTTGGACCACTTTTGGCATTCCCGACCAGAACAACGTGTGAAATGATGTGATGGATGCCTCTCATTAGATTCATAATAGCTATACAAATAATAGCAATGGCCATTTTCCTCCATGATGTTTTACTGGCAAAGTAGCAATATGGTTTTTCGTCACTCATTGTTTACTTTCTTATTAAGCCCTGTGCAAAGTTTCATGTTGGTATCAAATTTTGCACAATTTTAATGCCAAGCTACCTCACTACATGGTTTTCACCCTTTCCTGTCCCATGTGATTTACCCAATCACACATGTGGAGTACTCTTACTATTAGTTGAAGAGTAGGCATGCATACTGTTAGGGACATTAACCACTGGCCAAAAGTTCTAGCGCTTTATGTTGCTTATCAGCATGTAAATCTGAGAAAAATTGGGTTTAGACTGATATTTGTAGTGTATTCCCAGTATGAAAAATTTGTCGGATCCATGCTAGCCACATCTCTCTGGACACCTGGGGGATATAACTTCCAGGAATGTCTAGAATGCACATGCTTCATGGTTGCTGGTTGATCCCAGGCCCAAATACAGCAGACACCCTTTAGGGAAATTTTCTACAATTTCATGTCCTCCAAATCACAGTTGGCATTGTGAAATTTTTGGAAATTTCCTGTCCAATAGTAAGGGCCAAATTACAAGTACGACAGTCCTGGGACCACCGTAACTGTGGACGGCAGTCCAACAGCCGCCATTGCGTTGGGCCTGCCAACCTATGGTGGCGGTGGGACCCCCACAAGACCACTGCCTCCGCCGGGATCCAGGATCCCGCTGCGATGGCGATGCTAAAAGGGGCAGAAATTGGTGCCAGTGCTGATGCCAGCACCGCCAGCCAGATTTTGATCTGCATTTCCACCGCCCATTTCATGTCAGGGACCAAGCCATGAAATGGGTGGTGGAAATGTTGGTAAGGGGGCCCAAACAGGGCCCCCGGGTGAATCTGTCCATGGGGCTGTGAGGAGGGCACATGTTGTGCCACAGACAAAATTGCACTTTTGTGCCTGCACTGTGTGACATGCACGACATGGTGCATGCCACACAGTGCACCCGATGTGGCAGCTGTCCCATGGCAGCAGCATGACTGCTGACTGCAATCCTCAGCCAACGCATGCCGCTACCACCAACCCGCCAGCCCAGCTACGTTATTGTAATTAGGCAGGCGGGGATGACGATGGTTGGGGGTCTTCCTGGGACTGCCATGGCGGCAGTCCTACAGGAAGACTGCCAAAGTCATAATCGGGCCCTTAGTAGTAAAGATAAATTCCAAATGACAGTCTTTACACCATACAACATAAATTACTATTTTATTGCAGTATTTCACTTCAGAAAGAAGCCCTAAGCAGAAGCTTTCTAACCCTAATATTGGTTTAAGAATTCAAAGCACAAGCTCAGAATAGTTTACCTGGGACAGAAGTCTTTTCAATAGTAATAGCAAGCTGAAACCGTGTCAAGGCTTTAAAAGCACTCTCATACATTTCCAAACAATTTAATTAGAATCCACAATATTTAGACCCTGTCTATGGCTCATAAGCCAGAAAAGTGGAGTAAGAGACCCATAGTAAGTGCTAACAATATGATGAGTCACAGATCCAAGTTAAAAGTTTGTCAAAACCCAAAGAGTTATGGCACTTCAGAGAAATGGTATAATCATAAGTATCATCATCCTATAATATTAATAATGTAACACTACTGTCCCTGGTATAAAAATGAGGAGTTCGGCAATTTAAAAGGAGCCATAAGATATTAATAGATTTAGCCAGGCAAGTAATGAAGTAGGTCTCTATGTATTCTTAAGTGCACTTGTTCTGCCTGGTTGTTTTGTACCAGCACATAAAGAGTTCCTGTAGTGTTACCAGGAAATATTGTGAAAGACATCTGAAACACAGAATTATACACAGTATTTGTATTAAGCAGCCCTGTAGCATCTCAGTCAAGCTTATGCAGTCTTGTTACACACTGCTTTAGCTGTCTGTCGCAAACAATACCGTAATGTATACTTAGAATGCACTCTTGCTCTGCCTCCTTTTTCTATTTTGATGTATTTTTTTTTCAATTTAAATTCCCTGCTCTTGATTGAATGGTTTTCTTCCCAATTTGTGTGCTTTTCCAGACCCTGGAGCATTTTGGTTTCACCCTGTTCTTTGGATGAATGTGTATCTTTCTGCTTCTGAGATAAGGTAAAAAAATGTTTCAACTGCATTTGATTTTAAGCCCCTCTTTCCCCTTGTCCCCTTGTGTGTTTGCATTTGGTTGCTCTGTCCCCACTTTCCCCTGTGTCGGCTTTCCTTGTCCTATAGCCCCTTGTCCTTGCTCCCACCCCGCCCTCATTCCATGGTTTAATTTGTCACAACTTCCTGCCACCTTCCTCTGTCTTTTTCTTTTCCTTATCTCAGCCCCTTTCATTCGCCTCCTCCTTCCTCGCCTCATTTCCCAAACCAACTCCTCCCACTCAGTTTCCCTTTATCATCTCCTCTCTTCCTGCCCCTAACTTGCAGATTGTCTCTCTCTCTCTCTCTCTCTCTCTCTCTTTCTCCCTCTACCCACTTGGTTTCTCTGGGAAGTTCCTCCAACCCTGAAGCTGTGGGTAGTCTGCATCTCACTGACTTTGCTCCAACATTTGTGGAATTTTAGGAGCTGGGGCACCTGGCCAAAACCTTATAGTTTTAACTTTAAAATGTTGTTATTGGCACATAAAAAAGTTTCTTAGGCAGTATTGAAATTGTCATACGATCACTCTCAGGGCTGCGTGACCTTTGCTTAGAGTGATAGTCAGGAAATCAGAGACTTTCAGCAGTCTGCTGCCTATGTCCACATGAGCAACTGATGATGTCACCGTTGTTAGGGTTGACACTTCACTAGACCTTTAGTGCTGTGAGAGTGGTGTTGATTTCCAGTGACAATGATACCCAAGCCGGGCTCTGTGAAAAATTGGAAAGAGTCATGACGTGGGTGACAACGCTATGTGTGTGACAAGATGCTGTTGCTAGATAATAATCCAGTCATGCCAACTTACTTGCTACCTGTCAGGAACTGAGTCATGGCCACAGTCACGAAGGCACTGATTATCAAAGATGAGATATGGTAATGACCCGGCCCTAATAAACATCTGCTGAGTGCTGGCTTCTTTTTTTTTTTTTTCTCAAACATATGTTTATTAGGTTTTTTCCACATAAATCAAAGAATAGCAATATCATTCCGCTCAGCGCAGTGAGCACCAACATTTCGATAAGACTGAAATGGTAAAGCAGTATACAATCTCCAGAATGTGCCCAGCCCCGCCTCTAAAAGAACGCTAGTGAAGGATACATTGGCTATCAGGGCGGGGGTGCAGGTTATCAATTGTGGCAACCGCCATATACAGCATCGTAATTAGGTGCCTCATCTTATGTCTGCAAGGACATCTAAGCAAATCTTTCCAGCTGAGGGACTCTAATGGGGCGTATTCGAAGAATTTAAGAAACCAACTCCCCGAACCCAAAAAACACCATACCCCTCTCCCCTCCCTCCCCCCTCCCAAACTATGGTGGCAGCGAAATCAGAGATAAGGTAGCAACTGAGGGTAAGAACAATGCATTTAATATTGAAAGAGGTGTAATGCGCGAACTGTATTGGGGCAGACAGCTGACGGGAGCCCCCGGGAGAGGAAGGCCACCAATGGTCCCCACCGGAACTCGAAGTTCTTATAATTGTCGTAAAAGATATCAGCCATTCTTTCCATGCTTAGAAGCCGCCATAGCCGTGAATGCCAAAGGGAGATCGCCGGGGCCTCCCTCTGTTTCCAGGCGGCCGCTAAAGTCACCTAAGCCGCTCCTATACATAGCCACATAATGGCTTTGTCCGCACGTGTCTGGTATACTAAAGTAGGATCTCGCAGTCCCAAGAGGACCTCCGCCATAGTGGTTGGGATGGGGTACCCCAGAATATCTTTAATGTGTGCTAGTATTTCTGCCCAAATGGGGCGTATCGTTGGGCAGTCCCACCAAATGTGTCGAAAGTCATCCAGGAGGCCGCAGCCTCTCCAGCAGCGGTCAGTAGTGTTGGGAAAGATCTGTTTGAGTCTAGAAGGGTGGAGATACCAATCCATCATGGTCTTTAGGTGTGCTTCTCGGAGGTCTATGGAGTGATTAAACTTAAAAATGTCGGACCACAAGTGAGACCATTCTCTCCCCGACACTGTGCGCTGCAGTATCCCCTCCCACATAGCCATGTAGCGCGGGCACGGTGAGGTTGAAGTGGTAAGTAAAAAATTATAGATGAAAGATATCACCCCCTTCATTGTGGTGGACTTAGAGAGGAAGGATTCGAATCCAGTGGGAGGCCGAGTGGCCGCATCTCGGACCTTTGGAGTGAGAGCCCAGTGAAGCAGCTGGGCATGATGGAACCGTTCCGAGTCAGCCAGGCCGTATTCCCTTTTACAGTTGTCAAAAGTTAAGGGATCATAATTGTGAAAGAGGTGCGTCAGGGCGAGACAACCCCCTTCTCGGCAAGCATCAAAGGGCCCCTCCCGCATTCCGGGGGGGAAGGCAGGGTTGAAGTGCAACGGTGTAAACGGCGAGGGAAAAGTGGTCCATCTGTCATCTCCCGATACCGAGTCCCACACTCGCAGGGTGGTTCGTGTGGGGGTGCTACAGTACACGTTCTTGGGTCTGTCTCGTTTGGGGCGCCAAGCGAGATCCCATATCGTCCGTCCTGTGACACTACGGTCCATATGTAACCAGTGCTTATCTGTTTCCGGTTTGGACCACTCAGTCAGCACTCTCAACTGTGCCGCATTGTAATATAAGTGAATGTCGGGTAGCCCCACTCCTCCCTCCGCTCGGGAGCGACGCAACAACGAGAACGACAAGCGGGCGCGTCCCTTTTGCCATATGAACTGAAGGATCACAGATTTAATTCTGAGAAAGAAGTCCCTGTCTGGTTCTATTGGTAAGGCTTGGAACAAGTAGAGAAGTTTAGGGAGGAGAGTCATCTTGACCGCATGAATGCGGCCAAGCCAAGAAAGAAAGAGTGGCTTCCATCTCCCTAGTTCCTCTTGCATTCGCACGAGACTGGGGGGAAAGTTGGCAGCATATAGTCCTTCCACCCTGGGCGTTATCTGTATTCCTAGGTACTGTATGGATGAGGATGTCCATTTGAAGGGAGTGAGGGGATGGAGCCGGTGCACCTCCGCCAGCGGGAGTGTAAGGTTAAGGATATATGACTTGCTCATATTTATTTTAAAGCCTGCCACCTCTTCAAAGCGTTCCAGTTCCGTCTTTAAGTGGGGGAGGGAGTGCTGGGGCTCAGCGAGCGACAAAAGGACGTCGTCCGCAAAAAGAGAGATCTTATGGGAATCCCCACTAAAGGGGATGCCATGTATGTCGGGGTTGGCTCTGATAGCTATTGCCAAGGGTTCGATACTCAGGGTAAAAAGGAGGGGCGAGAGGGGGCATCCCTGTCGTGTACCTCTAGAATGAGAAAAGGTGGATGAAGGGAAGCCATTTACCTGCACCCGGGAGCGAGGTTGAACGTAGTTGGCCCGAATCATAGTGAGAAATTTAGAGGAGAATCCAAAGCTAGTGAGGGTATTGAATGAAAATGCCCAATCGACCAGGTCGAAAGCCTTTTCGGCATCTAGTCCTGCCAATACTGCGGGAATATGTCGTTTGTTAGCTTTTTCTATGAGGTGGACTATGCGACGAGTGTTATCGTGTGTTTGCCGGCCCTTAATAAACCCTGATTGATCTGGGTGGATGAGATCAGGCATAAGATCATTCAACCGTTTAGCCAGAATAGAGGAATAAAGTTTCGCGTCGAGATTTAGTAGAGCGATGGGGCGGTAAGAGGCGCATACCTGAGGGTCTTTCCCGGGTTTTGGTATAACTGATATCACCGCCTCGGATAGAGTCCCCGTCGTCTCACCCTCTGTCGCCATCCTATTAAATAAGCGAGTGAGGTGCGGAGTGATATCAGGGGCAAAAGTTTTATAGAAAAGAGCGGTGTAGCCGTCCGGGCCCGGAGCCTTACGGGGCCTAAGTGCTTGTATGGCCGCGTTTACCTCGTCAGACGTGATGGGAGCAACAAGAGTTTCATTCCAATCAGGTGAAACCTGAGGAAGGCGCAGTGTCCGCAGGTACTCACATTGGGCTTCAGGGTCTAGGTGGTCTCCTGAATATAGCGTCTTATAAAAAGAGCCAAAGAGTTCTGCCTTTTCTTCATCTTTGTGTGTAGTCTCCCCGCTGGGTCCCAGAATACCTCCTATATATTCCCGTTCTCGTTTTCCCCTAAGCTGCCTAGCTAGGTGCCTACCCACCTTGTTCCCCTGGGAGTAAGAGAGGTGTCGGAGCTTGAGGAGCATGAATTCTGCCCTGTTATTATAAATGGATCTAAGTTTGCCCCTTAGTGCCGTTAGTTTGCGAAGGTTGTCTCGAGTGGGATTAGCTTTGTGTGTGCGCTCGACAGAAGCAACTTCAATTTCCAGCGCCTCCCTCTCCACAACTCTCTGTGCGTTTAGTGCTGAGTTGAGAGCGATACATTTCCCTCGGATGACCGCTTTAAACGTGTCCCAGTTAGTGTATTCCGAGGTGTCTTCAGGCTTATTAAAATCAAAAAAGTCGGTGATGCTTTCTCTCAGCTTAGTGTGAGCTTCTTTATCACGCGTGAGAGATGGTGGGAAAAACCATCGAGGAGAGGTGAAGACACTGCCGCGCCAAGCAACGCAAATGGAAAGGAGACTGTGGTCCGACACTGAAAGGGGGAAGATCTTAGTTGCCTGGAGGGCGCCTAGCAAAGACTGACTGATAAAAATGTAGTCGAGTCGGGAGTATGTGTGGTGGACATGGGAGTAAAAAGTGTAGTCCCGGGATTGAGGGTGAAGTGTTCGCCAAGTGTCTATCAGACCTAGATCGTGAAAGTGTTGTTTAGTGGTGGAGGTGAAGGAGCCCAGGTCTGAGCGGTGTGCGTGAGTACTGTCAAGATCTCCCTGCCATGTCAGGTTAAAATCGCCCAAGACAATCAGTGGTCCCTCTCCGAAATCCGAAATCCTCCCTACCAGTGTGTTTAAGAATGCCGCTTGTCCCGTATTGGGAGCAAACAGTGCCACGAAGGTGCAAAGCTTGCCCATCAAACGGCCCTTGACCATAACCCATCGGCCATCTTTATCTGAACAGTAGTCCAGCGACTGAAACTTAATGTTGGAGTGGAACAGGAGTGCTACACCCCTATGTTTTGTTAAGGCAGATGATTTGTATATTAGGGGATAGCGCTTGTGACGGAGGCGTGAGTTCTCTGATCTAGATAGGTGTGTCTCTTGGAGGGCCACTAAATCAAGGTGATGATCTATAATATATTTCCACACTTTGTGGCGTTTCTGAGGGGAGTTAAGCCCCTTAACGTTCCAAGAACCGATAGTTATCGTCATGGTATTAAAGTAGAGGTAATAGCTCAAAGACACCTTCTGCCGGTCCAGCCGGATATGCAAGCAAGACCTCCTCAAGCATGTCTATCTCCCTTGGCAGTGCCCCACATATATAGACAGAGATAAACGAAGAAGCCCTAGAGAGTAAAATGAAAAAGCTGCCACCATCGCCCTCCCTACCCCCCCTCAACCCTAAAAAAAAACATAAACAGTAACAACAAGTGCGGCAAAACGGCTGCTAACTGGTCCCTGTTCGCGGGCAACCTGCCCATCAGGGATTCGGGGGACCAAGAGTCCGAGGACCCCGTCCGCGCCGTCCGAAGGTAAGTCACAATAAAAAACATACCGCTTGAGCGGTCATAGCTTAGGTGTCATTCCAGAGCTGTGTGCAGGATAAGCGAAAGGTCTCTGCGCGGAGTCATAGATATGGACCACAGTTCCGCATCCTTAGAAAACAGATAGGGGCCTGGGGCCCCGCCCCAGGACCACGGTGGGTTCTTTGTCAAAGGTAATAGTTAGGTACAGTTCACCCGCAAGACCATCGGGCCACTCCTCCCCCTCGCTACAGGGCATGCCACACTATGAGGTGTGGCATGATGCAGTGTGTTTTCTCAAGAGTGCGAGAGACAGAGCCGGGTCCATGTAGGGTGTATGCGCTGGCAGTTCATTTGCGGCCTCTCCTTATGCCCATAGACCATGTTGTTGTCTGTGGTGGCCCTCGCTGAGATTCTCGGGGTTATTATGATCGGAGCCAGTCTCAACCGGCGGGAGACCCAGGAGCTCCAAGCCCTCTCTTAGGTCAGTGATATGCCGCTGCTTGGTGTTGAGCTCAAAAGCGAGTCCGAACGGGTAGGTCCACCGGTATCGAATTTTATCATCACGTAATTTGGTGGTAATAGGTCGGAACATCTGCCTCCGTGCCAAAGTGGACGGTGCTAAGTCTTGGTAGATCGAACATGAGTGGTTTTGAAAGGTGACAGACCCCTTGTTCCTAGCCGCTAGGAGCACCGCCTCTTTAACTTTGTAGGAGTGGAATTTCGCCAGCACGTCACTGGGGCGCCTCTCCCGCCGGGCGCTAGGACTCCCACACGATGGACCCTTTCTAGCTTTATTGAGCGGGTATGTGGACCCAGAACCTCGGAAAAGAGCCCCTCTAGGAAAGCCTCAAGATCCGGCCCTTATGCTCCCTCCGCCAGATCCCTGACGCGTAGATTCTCCCTCCGTGCTCTATTCTCGAGATCTTCTGCCTTGAGCTGCGTCTGGTGGAGCTGATCTGGGAGGGTGCGCACATCCTCACGCAGGTCGGAGGAGAGCTTCTCCTGATCTTGTTGGTGTGCCTCCATATCGAGCATTCTGGTGCCCACCGAGTCGACATCTTGTTGTAGGGAGGTCAGTCTTCCCGTAAGGTCCGTCCTCAATTGCTCTATAGAAGTTTTAATGTCCTGGGTAAGGTCTTTACACAGCTCAGTTTTGAAGTCTTTTAGCGTAGACAGGAGATCCGCCTTTGTGAGGGCCATGTCGGCGGACTCTGCGTCTCCAATCAGCGTCGAGCGTTTATCTGAGGGGCCCAAAAAGTCTGAGACCTTGTTGGGTGTCTTGGTCGTCCCTCTCTTAGGCGGCATACGGACCGGCCCGGGTGGATCCCCACAACCGCGGTGCCCGCGGAAAGAGGCTCGGGAGTCAGGACGCGGGAACCTCCACATCCAGGAGCCCCCGGTAGACCAGTGGCACAGATCAAAGCAGAGGTAGCAGGCCGGTGTCGTCCCGTAGTTCGGATCTCAACTCGGGGCTCAAGGCGTCCTATGGTTTAGTCGGGTCCGCTAAGTAGAAGCACTCCCCCCAGAGAGCCGAAGAGCATGGGTTTCAGTAGGAGCGGAGGGCTCGCTTAGGGGAAAGTGTCGTAGCTCGTCATGGCCCTCGGGCCCTGTCTCACTCCTCGACCCCAGCTCGTACTCCCGGCCCCGCACGGCCCCGGGCGAGCGCCATTTTACGGGGTGTAAGTAATAGCGAGGTGAGGGCTCCCACGGTGATAAAGGCGTTCGTGGGGCCTCAGCTGCTCAGCAGGCAGGGCGAAGGGAAGCAGGAGGTGGTGACGCTCGTTGAGGCGGCACACGGCAGGTATTTAGGCTTGGGGCCACTGGGACCGAAGGTGGGATACGGCCCTGCACCTCCGTGTAGGCGCCATCTTAAGGTCAGGCATGGCGGTAAATCGCCGATGAAGCTGCATTCCGGGCAAGTTCCTTAAATCATACCCCCCGGCCAAGCCTACCGTAGCGTTCTCTGTAAAAGCGAGAAGCAGACCTGGAAGCAGGGGTCACCCGGTCCACGGCGTCTGATATCGTTCAGCCCAGTCGGGAGGCCGCCATTTTGAGTTGCGCCTGGTGGTCTCTCAGCAAGCCTCACCGGGTCTTCTCCTGCGGCTCCGGAGACGCTTAAGGGCTCCCCCGCTGTGCCTCACACATTCCGCTGTGCATAGAGATGCTTTACAGAGTGCGGGATGCGGTAAGACCGCTGCTGTCTGCTCCGGGACAATGCGCGGACCGGGAGCCGAGACGGGCTACGTCTGCTCGGCCATCTTGCCCGGCCACGCCCTCCGTGCTGGCTTCTTTTAATTTGTCTCTGTTTTTTTCTCGCTTTCTAGTCCCCATTTTTATTTCTCATTCTTTATTTTACCTCAATTTAAATAAAAAAGCTTCTGCACGGCCCTCTCTTCCTTGTCTCCCCACACTCTTTCCAGTCACCTATCTCTTTTCCATTAATCTCTCCCATTCCCTGTATCGCCTATATCTTTGATCACTGGTGGAACAGAGGAAAAGGTTGGGAGAGTAAGTGGGTGGGAAGTAGCGGGGAGTGGGCAGCAGGTGAGGGAGCACTGGGAGGCACTTTGAGGCTGAAGGAAAGCCAGGAAGAAAAGTCAAGGAGGGTTTGGGAAAGTAATAGATGAAAAAGGGGGCAACATGGAGGTGAGAGGGAGAGAGCTACCTAAAATTTGTACTGTCAAGGAGCGTTGAATGAAAAAGACAAAAGTAGTTTCCTGATTGTGAGCAGTAGAAGAATACAAGTCATCCATTCAAAAGATTCAAAATGATGGTAAAGAGGCTATGGAAAAACAAAAGAAGATGAAGACAAGCATTGATTGGAAAACAAGCAAATGAGAGTGAAAATAAAAACAGGGGGAAGAAATGGGCAGGCTCTAAGCCCACTGTAATTTTCTGGTATTGTCCACAAGAGGTCTTTCACAAACAGCTAAAAGTTTTCTTGTGGATGAGACCTAAAAAAGGAACAAAGTCAGAAACTAGTTTGAATTTCACAAGTCTGTTAAGAGGTATTATGACACATGATATCAGTAGCAATTCAGTATTCCTGGATTTTCAGACAACAACATGTTACGTTGTAGGGCTTGTAGTTTTGCTTTAACTCTTTCATTATTGGCTCAAAAGCCCAGCATGCACAGTGATGTTGGCTAAGATGCCCAATATGGCTCAAAGTGCTATACATGCTATTCTGCCTTTTGTAACAAAGATATATTCCATTTTAATAAATTGCATGATTCACATGTAAAACCAAAAGTCACCTCTGCTCTAATTTTGTGATGAATTAATTGTTCATTCACATCAGCATTAAAATTGTGTAGTAGAAAGTTTTATACTGAACTTCACAACAAAATAGACAGCAGCAGTGCAAACTACCCTCACACAAAGATCAAGTAAAGTACATGTTACTTTAGCAGAAGGAACATCACATAATTCTTTCACACATACAGGACAGGTACAACACAGGTAGCTAAAACACTAAAGAGTGTGAGGAGTTAAAGGACTGATGTACCCTCTCCATAAATAGATATAAACAAGCAAAAAGTACAACACTCCTGGAAGAAACAGCCAAACCTCTTATCAATCTATGATACATTCATTTACTCATGTTGATGATGACCCATTACCTACCGAGTTTGGAACGCTTCATCAATGGGTTTCAAATCTAACACAGGGAAGCATTGGGGATATTACTGTTCAATGGTTGTTCTGTCTCCTAGTTAAGGTTTTCCTAGTTTGGTTAAGGTTATGTCTCTTATGTCATCATGTATGTTCTCACTTTGTTAAACTAGCAGACCTATAGTAAAGTTCTGTGTGAGTAAAAGTGAGCTAAAAATGTTTTTATTGGTGTCTTCCGAATACAAGAATAAAAACTGGAGGGTCAAGCACCAGACCCTGCTTCTCTTTTCGGTCGACATGTTTAGCACTTGAATACTAAACCTATGGAGTCAGGCACCTTCCTCAGTGCTAAAGGTATCTCACATCAAATATGTTAGCAATATTATCCAAGTAGGGTGCACTCACAGTGTGTTATTGGCCATGGTGGAGTCAAAGGGCATGAGGCCCTCATTGGATAATATTGCTATTGTAAAATCTGGGGTGAAATTCAAAAAATGATTTGGTGGATGGTGTGTTTTACTTGAGACTATTTAGTTGGAATATTATAAGAAAATACCTTTTGTATTTTGTATTGATAAGGCCCCTCACGTTTTGTCCAATTGAATTGCATTGTAGTGAATGCCTGGATTTAAGGGCACAAATAGGAGCATTCAGAAAAGGCCATATCAGATTTTAGTCATGTTATAAATCATTTGTTGGTGACTTTCATGTATGAAAAATGCAGAGCCTCTGCTGGGATTTTATGAACCATGTTTGAGAAAAAACAGTTTTAACTAATGATTTTCTCACAGGGAATACTCTGAATTTCCAAATATTTTCCTCATCCATATCATAAATAAAGTCTGGCATGCTGACTGAAACATGTACTTTCACCAACAGCAGCTGTCTGTCAGCTGACTTCCTGGTGTTTCACTGTAGTGTCACCAGAACAACTAGAGTTCAAACATATTGTATTCAAGATGAAATTGAAGCACCACCAGACACCATTTTATTGAAATAGAAGCTCTTGAAGTTAAAGCCTTTCCAGTGGAGCAGGCTAAAGCAAATCTGCATTAGGATGTTGTTAATGCCGATATGAAACTCACTGTGTAATATAATGTAAGAAGAATATGTGTTGTTAACCATTTTAGGCATAATATATCTTTAATGGGGATACAATAGATAAAGAGAGAGAACCCTACCTAATTCCGGCATACCCATTCTAATCTGTTTCTCAGGCTACCCATCGTCACTGTTACTTAACACTGTCCTAATTCTAAAAGAGAAACATTTTGGTATCCCAAAAAGGTTTTTCAATCTTTTTAAGTGTATGTGAGTATATTTTTTTAGATGCACAAATCTATATACAGACAAATCTCATATTTAAAATAGATTTATACTCCAGTGGATTTTCAGGCCCTCCAAAAGAGTTGCTGTTTGGACATTCATTTTTCTCTTTTTTCTCTTTTTAGGGTTTTTCCACCTCCTCTTGTCATTGGCTGCACCTTTGTTGTGAGTTAAATATAAGGAAATGATAAGATGCATTTTACAAAATAAATGTATTGTCTGTGAAAAATATTACTCTGTGTAGCTTATAAACATCTGCAATCAATGTTATTTAACACATAGTTTGAAATAAGTAACAATTGTAAATTAGAAAGAAAAACATGGATGACAGCTGTCATAAATTGCACAATTTTCACAGACTCAGAACCATCTAAATATATATAATGAACAAACGCAAAGGAATGTTTTAGGGACTTCTAGCAGCAGGGATAAGAAAATGTTTCATATACATATTCTCCTGCACAAACAGGTGAATGATTTTGAAACTGTATTCTCTGGCAGCATGTCTCTCAGTACAGGTAAACATTCTAGTTCTTTTTTTAGAAATCTGTTGTCTTCACTTACAGCTGCTATGGGAAGAAATAGTAGAGATGTGTGGGTTGAAACTGTAATAAGGCTTGTCACAGGAACTAGCTATGAATCTGATTACTGGATGTCAACCAGCTTGGAGTCAATTAAAATGTAGTATGTTGGTAGTGTACAACTGTCTAATTTTCAATATGAAACAGTCCCTGGATCACAGAGTATGTTATCTAAGAACATCCAATCTATCCTTGGTTTTTTAATAAAATGGGGCAACAGCAGTGGAAACACCACTTCTTCGTAGAACAGGAACACCCTGGGCACATACAGTGCAAGCTTTGTCCTTCACAGTACACGCAGAATAGCAACAGTGTAAGCTTTGCTTCCTCAAAGAACCCATACAGCATGGCAGTAGCAAAGCAAGTTTCCCTTTCTCACAGAAGAGAGTAAGTACAATGTTCTAGTTTATGAGGAACAGATCCAGCAGGGAAGATTGGTAAAAGCTTTCGTCACTCAAAGAACATGTACAGTTAAGAACTGAGTGACATTTTCCCATGGGAACAGTCCAGTCTGAAGCAAGAGCATAGAAAATGCTCTCACTTGCTAGAAGCGGAGCAGAATTGCTTTCACAGAGAGGGAACTACATGTTCAGCAGCTCTCTCTCTGTGAAAGCAATGCCGGCTCCCGCAGGTGGTGTGGAGCCAGCAGGAACCATGGGGTCTTCAGGCTCCCCTTGCAGTCCCCAGCAGATGGGAGTGGATACCCTGGGTGGGACTAGGGAACCCACAATTGAGGCCAGACCCCGGGGGATGGGATTCCAGGGGCCGAAATCGCAGCCCCCTCCCCTTATTTGTTTAAAGAAATTTAAAAAAGGCTAGGCCCTGAGGGATGGGGTGTCCGGGGCTGGGGGGGCTGCATGGCCCCCCTCCCCATTCAAAAAGACCTGGCCCTGAGGGATGGGGGCTCCCTCCCTTTAATTTTCTTTAAAAATCCCCCAAAAAGGCCGGGCCCCAGGGCCCAAATCGGCCCAGGGAAGGGGGCATGTGGCCCCCTCCCCTAATAAATATATATATATATTTTTTTAAAGCCAGACCAGCAAGTCGCTGGAGGCCCTGCCCCTTTTACCACCACTCTGCATATGCGCCTCCTGGTGCACAACTGGTTGGTGGATGACGTCCCCTTGGCTGAAGAGGGTCCTTGGGGGCCAGGAACCCCTTCTGTTACCTCTAGTAAGTCCCACACAGCAAGATTTCTGAGAGGTCTTTGGAGGCCATGCCCCCTTTCTCCACCACTTTGCAAATGCACCTCCAGGTGCACTACTGGTTGTGGGGTGAAGTCCACGTTACACCGGTGGGTCCTTGGGGGCCAACTACCACTCCTGTTACCTCCAGTAAATCCCACACAGCTGGAATGGTGCGAGATTGTCAGAGGCCACACCCCCTTTCTTCACCACTCTGCAAACGTGCCTCCTGGTGCACATCTGATTGGGGGATGAACTCCCCCTGGCTACTGATGGTTCTTGGGGACCAACTACCCCTCCTGTTACCTCCAGTAAGTCCCACAAAGTGGAATTGCTGAGAGGTGTTCGGAGCTTACACCCGCTTTTTCTACCGCTCTGCAAACGTACCTCCTGGGGCACTACTGGTTGGGGGATGAAGTTCTCTTGGATGCCCTTCTAATACCTGAAGTAAGTCCCATACAGTGGGATTCCTGAGAGCTGGTTGGTGGCCCGCCCCCTTTCTCCACCACTCTGCAAACACGACTACCAGTTAAAAAATCATAGAAATTCACTTAAAAAACAAAAGGTTACAGAGACTTTATAGTTAGGAAATAGAATTTGAAAAACCTTAGAAATTCACTTGAAAAACCAAAGGTTAAAGGGGCGTTATAGTTAGGATACAGAATTTAAAAAAACCTTAGAAATCCACTGGAAAAAAAGGTTACAGGGAAGTTATGATTAGGCTAAGATTTCACTTGTACAAAACCAGTGAATTTCAGCAGTTATTATTACCCAAGCTAACTATAACTTACGCCCCCGCAATGCACTGCTTTGGACATGCTCATGATATGGTCAGTGACATTACTGATGACATCACTGATGGCATCTCAAATGACATCGCTGATGATATCACTGATTACATCATCCACAGAACCACTCATACTATCATAGAACATCTCATATACCTGCTTCCACACAAACACTTGCATATCCATTCACAGACACAGTCACTCACCCATACAGTCACTCATACAGCCACTTAGTCATTGATACAGACACTCAGATACCATTCATTCATCCATAGAGCCACTCAAACACCCACTCACTCAATCTTGCAGCCACTAACACAGCCACTCACTCAGTCACACAGCACTTCCACACCCATACAGTTACTAAGACACCCAGTTATGCACCCATTCAGGTACTCACACCCCCACTTATTCACCCATACAGTCACTCACACACCCACTCACACACTTATACAACCACTCAAACATGGATACACACAGTCACACAATATATGTTAGAAACAGTATCACTCATTAGTAGGACACAAAGTATAGTAATTTAACTTTTGTAGTACCTTAGTATATATGTTTCACACTCATAAACATTTAGAAACCACTCACAATCACTGGATGAAGTCATGAGTGATGTCATTTGAGATGTCATCAGTGATGTCATGAGTGATGTAACTGACCATGTCATGAGTGATGTAATATGTGAGGTCATAAGCAGTGCATTATTGTGGGGGTATAAGCTATAGTTAGCTCAGGTAAGTATAACTGCTGAATTTCATTGGTTTTGTACAAGTGAAATCTAAGCCTAACTATAATGTCCCTGTAACCTTTGTTTTTTTCACTGAATTTCTAAGTTTTTTTAAAATTCTAATTCCTAACTATAACATCCCTGTAACCTTTGGTTTTTTCACTGAATATACATACCTTGACAAGGGTGCTGGAGACTTTCTATCAGGAATTATGTATTCACCTACTGCACTCTGGATATATAAATATATATATATTTATACATATATATATTTTTTTCACTGAAAAAAACACAGGTTTCAGGGATGTTATAGTTAGGGATTTGCATTTAAAAAACTTAGAAATTCACTGAAAAAAATCACAGGTTTCAGGGACGTTATAGTTAGTTGGACATTTCACTCATATAAAACCAGAGAAATTCGGCCGTTATAGTTAGTAGAGCTAACTATAACTCACACCCCGCAATGCACTGCTGATGTGCTACATATTACATCACTCATGACATGGTCAGTGAGATCACTGATGACATCTCAAATGACATCACTGATGACATCACTGATGACATCACTGATGACATCATCCAGTGACTGAGTGTTTCTAAAAAATGTTATTTATATATATATATATATATATATATATATATGCCAAGGTGTATTGAAGAATGAGTGGGTGTATGAGTGTCTGCATGGATGATTTAGTGGGTGTGTGACTGACTGTATAAGTGAATGATTTAACGTGTCTTAGTGAATGCATGGGTGAATGATTAATATGTGTGAATGTCTGTATCAGCCTGTCAGTTGGTGTATAAGTGGCTGCATGGGTTGGTGAGTAACTACATCAGTGTCTATATGGGTTAATGATTGGTTGTCTGAGTACCTGTATGGGTGCCTGAGTGTATGTGTGGGTGGGTGGGGGGTGAGTGACTCCCTGCACAGATGTGTGAGTGGGTGATTCACTGGGTGTATGGGTTTATGAGTGCGTGTGTTAGGGACTGTATGGGTGAGTGAGTGTACATATAGCTGTGCTGGTGAGTGAATGGATGTCTCAGTGGTATATGTGTAAGTAACTACATATGTGAAAGGCCGTATATGTGAGTGTTGGAGTATATAAGTGAGTATATGTGACAGTGAGTGATTGTGACAGTGGCTGCATGGATAAGAGTGTGCTTATGTCAGTAATTGTTGAAGAGAGTATGTATATGGTACTATCTGTATGAATAAGTGAGGTGGTGTGTGTGTTTAACTGTATAGGTGAGTAAATGGCAGTGTAATTAATTCTTTGGGTGACTGACGAGGTGTTTGAGTAACTCTTTGTGTGAGTGGCAGTGTGTGAGTGTTAATATGGGTGTATGAGTGGATATATCAGTGGCTGTATTGATGAATGACTGCATGTATGAGTGACTGTATGTGTTAGTGAGTAGATGTGTGTGTAGATGTATGAATCACTGAGTGGGTATGTACTAACTGCTATTGGTCTATCTATGGTTTTGATATTGGTAGTCTGTATTTTGGAGTGGGTGTATCAAAGGTTATATTAGAGCGTGAGGAGGTGCATCAGATGATCACGCGGATGATGTCATCAATGATGTTATCAGTGATGTCATTTGAGATGTCATCAGTGATGTCATCAGTGATGTCACTGACCATGTAATGAGTGAAGTAATATGTGACGTCATCAGCAGTGCATTGCGGGGGTGCGAGTTATAGTTAGCTCTACTAACTATAACAGCCGAATTTCTCTGGTTTTATACCAGTGAAATATCCAAATAACTATAACGTCCCTGAAACCTGTGGTTTTTTCAGTGAATTTCTAAGGTTTTTTAAATGCTAATCCCTAACTATAACATCCCTAAAACCTGTGGTTTTCAATGAATTTCTAAGGTTTTTTAAATGCTAATTTCTAACTATGCCTACATAGGTAGAACATTGGCAGAAAGAGGAAGAAAGGCGCAGAAAGAAGCAAGATGAGTGCAGAAAGAAGCAACAGAGGTGCAGAAAGAGGCAACAGAAGCCCAGAAAGAGGAAGAAAGGTGCAGAAAGAAGCAAGAGATGTGCAGAAAGAACCAACAGAGGTGCAGAAACAGGCCTACTTTGACTGTACCTTACAACAGACTCATACAAAGTTCCCTAATCACTAATCCTTCTCTGAAGATGTCTTAAACCTCACTTTTCTCTTGAAGGTTCACTGTTAATCGATTGCACAGAATGTTAGGCCTACTACATATAAAACAGCAATCCTAAGCATATCACTGTTGTAAGTCTGACCAAGTTTGTAAAGGTATGCATGCGTGTCTATGCTTTTACCTAGTGACATGTTAAATATAAATAAACATACAAACACTTGAATACCTGTGTTTCAAACAGCATACTCTGTAAATTTGTGTAAAAAAAGGTGTATGCATTTCTTTCTGCTCACAATACAGGGCACATGGGTATTCAATGGTATACTTGAGGGGCTCTATAACACATATATACATAAGACATGTCTGCCTGTGCAACCGAATGACAGAGCAGAACTGAGAAGATTTGACCACCTGTAGGAGAAGTTACCCGCTTTTTAAGCTACAATCTTCAGATGCATAACACATGTAAGAATACATATACAAGTAGACATATACCTCAGTCACGAGAGCACGTAGACCTTTAAACTTGACAGCTTGCACTTCCCATTTGAGTACAGAAAGAGGCGAGAGAAGTTCAGAAAGAAACAAGAGAGTTGCAGAAACAGGCAAAAGAGATGCAGAAAGAGGGAACAGGGGTGCAGAAAGAGGCAAGAGGGATGCAGAAATTTAGAACAGAGGTGCAGAAAGAAGCAAGATCAGTGCAGAAAGAACCAACAGAGGCGCAGAAAGAGGCAAGTGAAGTGCAGAACAAAGCAAAAGAGGTGCAGAAAGAGGCAAGAGAACTTTAGAAAAAGGCAAGAGAGGTGCAGAATGAAGCAGGAGAGGTGAACAAAGAGGCAAGAGGGGTACAGAAAGAGGCCAGAGGGGTGCAGAAAGAAGCAAGAGATGTACAGAAATAAGCAACAGAGGTGCTGAAAGAGGCAAGAGGGGTGCAGAAAGAGGGAAGAGAAGTGCAGAAAGAAGCAACAGAGGTGCAGAAAGAGGCAAGACAAGTGTGGAAGCAGGCAAGAAAGGTGCAGAAAGAGGGAACAGGGGTGCAGAAAGAGGCAAGATGGATACAGATATTTGCAAGAGATGTGCAGAAAGAAGCAAGAGCAGTGCAGAAAGAAGCAAGAGAAGTACAGAAAGAAGAAAAGAGAGGTCGACAAAGAGGGAAGAGGGGTGCAGAAATAGGCAAGAGGGATGCAGAAATTTGCAAAAGAGGTGCAGAAACAACAAAGAGCAGTGCAGAAAGAACCAACAGAGGTGCAAAAAGAGGCAGGAGGGCTGCAGAAAGGGGTAGGAGAGGTGCACAAAGAGGCAAGAGGGGTACAGAAAGAGGCAGGAAGGGTGCAGAAAGAAGGAAGAGAACTGCAGAAAGAAGCAACAGAGGTGCTGAAAGAGGCACGAAGGGTGCAGAAAGAGGCAAGAGAAGTGTAGAAAGAAGCAACAGAGGTAGAGAAAGAGGCAAGAGTGGTGCAGAAAGAGGGAAGAAAGGTGTAGAAAGAGGCAAGAGAGTTGTACAAAGAGGGAAGAGGGGTGTAGAATGAGGCAAGCGGGGTGCAGAAAGAAGCAAATGAGGTACAGAAAGAGGCAAGAGAGGTGCAGAAAGAGGCAAGAGAGGTGCAGAAGCAGGCAAGAGAAGTGTAGAAAGAGGCAAGAGAGGTGAAGAAGGAGGCAAGAGAACTACAGAAAGAGGCAAAAGAGTTGCAGAAAGAGCCAAGTGAGGTGCAGAAGGAGGCAAGATAACTGCAGAAAGAGGTAACAGAGTTGCAGAAACAGGCAAAATGGGTGCAGAAAGAGGGAACAGGTGGGCAGACTGAGGCAAGAGAGGTACAGAAATAGGGAAGAGGGGTGCACAAAGAGGCAAGAAGAGTGCAGAAAGAAGCAACAGAGGTGCAGAAAGAGTCAAGAGAAGTGTAGAAAAAGGCAAGAGAGGTGCAGAAACACGCAGGATAGGTGCAGAAAGAAGCAACAGAGGTGAAGAAAGAGGCAAGAGAAGTGTAGAAAGAGGCAAGAGAGGTGCAAAAACAGACAGGAGAGGTGCAGAAAGAGGGAACAGGAGTGCAGAAAGAGGCAAAAGAGGTGCATAAAGAGGGAAGAAGGGTGCAGAAAGAGGCAAGAGGGGTAAAGGAAGAAGCAAGTGAGGTGCATAAAGAGGCAAGAGAGGTGCAGAAAGAGGCAAGAGAGGTGCAGAAAGTAGAAGAGATGAGCAGAAAGAAGCAAAAGAAGTGCAGAAAGAAAGAAAGGTGCAGAAAGAAGCAACAGAAGTGCAGAAAGAGGCAAAAGAGGTGCAGAAAGAAGCAAGAGTGGTTTGCACACCATTAGTACCAATTTAATACCCACATTAAGCAATAAGTAATAGGTGACTATTTTAGGTTTGCAAAGGGCCTTCCACCACGCTGTAACACTTGTCGCTGCATTTTTGTTAGCGTTTGAGCACGTTGAGCTAGAAACAAGGTTTTCTTTGTTCAAATCTGAAGATTATGCAGCAGATGATGGATTATGCAGCAAATGCAGAAAATGTATAATTGTGCAAAAGTCGGTGCAGCCAAACAGTCGCATAATTCCCGTGGCCCTGCTCATTCCTCCGACTAGGTCCAGAAGTGCTCCTCAGTAGTTCCTTCTTTTTTTTGTCTCATTGAGTTTATAGTTTAGCTTCTATGGAAACGAGGAAGAATAAACCTGAGGTTACGACTCCACAACACAGACTACCATACCACATAATTACTCTCCATAACACATAATCTCACTCTACATAATTCCTAAACACTAAGTACCACATACTTTCTATCCACATAATTTCACTGCACAACATACCGCATAATTCCACTACACACAACGTACATCCACTCCACTTCAAAAAACATTAGAAAAAACTTTTACATTTACAATGCCAATAGCCGTAACTTTCACAAATGCGAGACCTATTACATTCCAAATGCTTCTTTTACTAGTAGTCGTGTTTGCAGAATGGTGGAAAAAGGGGGCTGGACCTCCGACTAGCGCTCAGGAATTTCGCTGTGTTTGACTTTCAGGAGGTACCAGGAAGGCTTCTTGCCCCCAGAGTCCCTCAGGAGTAGAGTGGACTTCATCCCCAACCAGTAGTGTGCCAGGAGGCGCGTTTGCAGAGTGGTGGAGAAAGGGGGGCATGGCCTCCGAAGACGTTTTAGCAATCCCTCTGTGTGGGACTTACTGGAGGTAACAGGAGGGGTAGTTGGCCCCCAAGGACATTCTTGGGGGCCAGCTACCCCTTCTATTGCCTCCAGTAAGTCCCACACAGCAGTATTGCTAAGTTCTCATAGCAGGCCACACCCCCCTTGCCCACCACTCTGCAAACATGCCCCCTTCGCACTTTTGGATGGGGATTGAAGTCCCCTTCACTGCTGGGGTTCCTTAGGGGCCAACTAGCCTACCTGTTACCTCCAGTAAGCCCCACACAGTGGGATTGCTGAGAGGTGAACAGAGGCCACGCCCCCTTCCGCCACCACTCTGCAAATGCGCCTCCTGGTGCACTCTTGGTTGGGGGATGAAGTCCCCTTACCTCCTGAGAGTCCCTGGGGGCCAACTAGCCCTCCTGTTACCTCTAGTAAGCCCCACACAGCTGGATTGCTGAGAGGTGATCCAAGGCCACACCCCCTTTTTACACCACTCTGCAAATGCAGCTCCTGGCGCACTGCTGCTTGGGGGATAAAGTCCACTTTAGTCCTGAAGTTCTCAGGACACAAAGGGACCTCATCGCCCCACCAGCTGTGCGCCAAGAGGCGCGTTTGCAGAGTGGTGTAAAAAGGGGCGTGGCCTCGGACCCCCTCTCAGCAATCCCACTGTGAGGTACTTACTGGAGGTACCTAGTGGGCTAGTTGGCCCCTAAGGACCCTTAGTTTTCAAGGGGGCTTAATCCCCCAAACCAGAACGCACCAGGAGGTGCATTCGCAAGGTGGCGGAGGGAGGGAGTGGGGCCTCCGGCGAGATGCCAGCTTTTTTATTTGATTTTTGGAAGGGGGCTGTGTGGCCCCCCTACCCTTTATTATTTTTGGGCCCTGGGGACCCCATCCCCCAGGGCCTGAGCATTTTTTTCTTTTTTTTAAATGGGAAGTGGACCAAGCGACCCCCTCCCATGGCCGATTTCAGCCCCGGGGACCCCATTCCCCAGGGCATGGCCACATATTTAATTTTTTTTAAAATTATTTTTAAGAAGGGGGCTGCGCGGCCACCCTCCTGAGGCCATTATTGGCCCCGGGGACTCCATCCCCCGGGGATTTGCCTCGTTATTTTCTTTACATTGTTTAATTTTTTTTTATTTAGGGAGGGGGGCCGCGGGCCCCCTTCCCTAGGCCACTATTGACCGCGATGACCCCATCCCCCGGGGCCTGGCCACACGTTGGGGACCGCGGGGGAGCCCCAATATCCCCGTGGTCCCAGCCATCTATCCGCCTCCTGCGGGAGCCGGCATTGCTTTTGGACAAGGGGAGCTGCTGACATGCAGCTCCCCTTGTCCAAAAACAATCTGCTTCGCTTCATGGAAGCGAGAGCATGTTTTCTGCTCTCGCTTCCATGAAGCGAAGCATAGTTTGCAATGACATGGCGGGAGCTGTGCTCCTGCCCTGTCATTGCAAACTGCAATGTCCCGGGGGTGGGCATCCCGGGACATTGCTGGAGCTGGCCCTGGGGGGTGGCGGTCCCCAGGGCCTTGAAGGGCTCCAGGAGGGGGGCCGTGTGGCCCCCTCCCTTCGTGTGCAAAGACCCGGAGAGGTGGTGGTCCCCGGGGCCGGGGTCCACAACGGACCCCGCACTTAATGTATAAATGCCCTGGGGAGGTGGGGGTTACTAGGGAAGTGTGGGGGGGCAGGAGTCCCCCCACATTTATGTTTTTTAATTATTGAAGCCCCGGGGAGGTGGCGGTCCCCGGGGTTTGGGGGCCCCACGAGGCCCCCCACACATAATAGCAATGCCCCAGGGAGGTGGCAGTACCCGGGGCAATGTGTGGGGGCAGGTGCCCCCCACATCTTTAATTTAAAAAAAATAGCCCCAGGGAGGTGGCGGTCCCCGGGGCTGCGGGAGGGCTGCGTGCCCCCCGCATGTAATCAACATGGCCCCAGGGAGGTGGCAGTCCCTGGGGCTGCAGGGGTCCCCACGGGCCCCCGAACTATATTTTCTGATTGCCCCAGGGACCTGGCCCACCCGGGGGCTGATTAAAACGAAGCAATGGATTCGCACACCCAGCGTGAATTCTGCCGATTTATTTTTTTTAATGCTTTTTTTGGGCCTGGGGGTCTCTGTGGGACCCCCTAAGCAGGCCTAGGGGGTCAGGGTGTTTCTATCCTGCCCCCTTTTCTTGTTTTTTATCTTTTTTTACTGTTTTCTTGTGACTCGGTTTTACCGAGTCACAAGATGGCTGCCAACACTTCTTGGTTTGGAGTGTTGACAGCCAATCAAAATGAAGCACGTGCTCGGGAGGGTTCACGAATCCTCCTCGGCCACCTGATATCGATATTTTTATTTTTGGATTTTCCCAGGAACTACTGAATGGATTTACACCATTTAGAATAAGCACGCTTTCTGAACCATGAGCTACCTTTTTGCCAAATTTGGTGTAATTCCGTTCAGCAGTTCGGGCTGTAGCTTTGTCTAAAGTTTCCTATGGAAATTTACATGGAGAAAACGCGTTTTGGTACCCCCCTTTTTTCTCAGGCTTGCTTGACAATTCACCCCGTAACTTTCAAGACAGGAGCTGACCTGAGTGAACCATTAGTTTAGAAAGTTTCGCGAGATTTCGTCAAACGGCGCCAAAGATATTGCCAATAGAAAAAACGCTTTTTGAATGGAAACGAGGTCCTAACTATAACTAACTAGGTAATATATATATACATACATACATACATATATATATATATATATATATATATATATATATATATATATATATATATATATATATATATATATATATATATATCACTGAAAATACCATAGGTTTCAGGGACGTTATAGTTAGAAATTAGCATTTAAAAAACATTAGAAATTCACTGAAAAAACCACAGATTTCAGGGGCGTTATAGTTAGTTGGACATTTTACTCATACAAAACCAGAGAAATTCAGCCGTTATAGTTAGTTGAGCAAACTATAACTCGCGCCCCCGCAATGCACTGCTGATGACGTCACATATTACATCACTCATGCCATGGTCAGTGACATCACTGATGACATCACTGATGACATCTCAAATGACATCACTGATGACATCATCCTGTGGGTGTGAGTGTTTCTAAAAAGTTAAGAATGTTATATATATAGGCCAAGGTGTATCCGAAGAATGAGTGGGTGTATGAGTGTCTTTATGGATGATTTGTTGGGTGCCTGGCTGTCTGTATAAGTGAGTGATTAAATGTGTCTTAGTGAATGTATGGGTGAGTGAATAATCTGTGTAAATGTGTCTATCAGTCTGTCAGTTGGTGTGTAAGTGGATGTATGGGTTGGTGAGTCGGTACATCAGTGTCTATATCGGTTATTGATTAGTTTTCTGAGTACCTGTATGTGTGCCTGAGTGTCTGTGTGGGTGGGTGAGGGGCTGTGTGACTCCCTGGGTGTATGCGTTCATGATTGCGTCTGTGAGGGACGATATGGTTGAGTGAGTGGGCGTATGGCTTTTTCGGTGAATGTCTGGATGTCTCAGTGGTATATGGGTGAGTAACTCCATATGTGAAAGGCAGTATATGTGAGTTTTGGAGTATATAAGTGACTGTATGTGTGAGTGAGTGAGTGTGAGAGTGGCTATATGGGTGAGTGTGTGCTTCTGTGAGTGATTGTAGACGAGAGTAAGTATGTGTTACTATCTGTATGAATAAGTGAGGTAGTGTGTGTATAACTGTACAGGTGAGTAAATGGGAGTGTGATTGATTCTTTGCATGACTGACTAGGTGTGTGAGTAAGTCTATGGATGAGTGGCGGTATGTGAGTGTCTGTATAGGTGTATGAGTACATATGATAGTGCTGTATTGTTGAGTGTCTGCATGTATGAGTGACTGTATGGGTGAATGAGTGGATGTGTGTGTAGACCTAGGAATCAGTGAGTGGGTATGTAGTAACTAGAATTGGTGTGTCTATGGTTTCAAAAATGGTAGTCTGTATTTTAGAGTGGGTGTATCAAAGGTCATATTAGGGTGTGAGGAGGTGCATCAGATTATCACGTGGATGATGTCATCAGTGATGTCATTTGAGATGTCATCAGTGATGTCATAAGTGATGTCACTGACCATGTCATGAGTGATGTAATATGTGACGTCATCAGCAGTGCATTGCGGGGGCGCGAGTTACAGTTAGCTATAATGGCCAACATTCTCTGGTTTTGTACGAGTGAAATGTCCAACTAACTATAACGTCCCTGAAATCTGTGGTTTTTTCAGTGAATTTCTAATGTTTTTTAAATGCTAATTTCTAACTATAACGTCCCAGAAACCTATGGTTTTTTCAGTGAATTTCTAAGGTTTTTTAAATGCTAATTTCTAACTATAACGTCCCTGAAACCTGTGGTTTTTTTCAGTGAATTTCAAAGGTTTTTTTAAATGCTAATTACTAACTATAACGTCCCTGAAAACCTATGGTTTTTTCAGTGAATTTTCAAAGGTTTTTTAAATGCTAATTTCTAAGTATAATGTGCATAAAATACTTTTTCCAAGTTTTTTAATTTTTATAAAAATAATGTAATGTTTTCTCTTTTCTAAAATATAAATATACATTTTTTTTGCTTTTTAAAAGTGGATTCGCGTACCCATCGTGTACCAATCTCGGGGGGTGCCAAATCCAACAATTTTGCCGCCATATTGGTTAAGTCGTGTAGGATGCGCGTTTGGTATGCGACGGGTGCGCGGTTCTCAGCCCTGCGTAATGTCACGTACGTATTTCCGGGGGGTCGCGTCAGGTGTGCGAATGCATCGCAAATTTTTAAGTTTTAAAAGTATATGTATATAACTTTAATATGTATACTATAGCAAGAGATTATTTAATCTAATTATAAATATCATATATTTGTAATTGTAATAAAGATATGTTATTGTTAAATATATTTTCCGGAAATCGCGTCGGGTGCGTGATGGTTGCGCGCCGGGTGCACGAATCCCATGTGACTTCAAAAGTAACAATTTCATTGGTTAAGAACCTTTTGATTCTAGAACTTGAAGGACCCCACCCATTTTTTTCATTCCTTCAAGAGCTTCTCAGCAGACACACCTGTTGTCTTCTGCTCCTCTTGTTTGCCTTTTTATGGTGTTTTTTTCACTGATCTAAAAATGGCAGCTGGCAATGCACCTCAGCAGCTTCCACCTGAAGAGGAAGAAGACCTGGAGGAACCCGTCAAGAAAAGGTACGAAAGTATTGTATGGGCTTTTTTCTCCATACCACCTGGGGAGAAAAAGGTGAATGCCCAAAAAGTAACCTGCACCATTTGTCAGAATGTCCTCTCACGAGGTTCTGAAAAGAAGTATTCCTGCGGGACTTCATCGATGTTAAAACATCTGCAGACAATACACCCTCGACGTCTTGCAAGAGAACAGCTTCGACTGGAACAACAAAAGCAGGCAACTGATGACAACGCTGCTGGACCTAGCACGTCATCTACTTCTACATCATCTGGCACACCAAACATCATCCCTGATTTTGCTAGAGTGGAGCAGCGTTGTGTAAAATGTAAAAATATCCTATGTTTTGGTGAGCAATCACTGAATGCCATCCTGGTTGCTATTAGGAACCACCAGTGTTAATTTTTTTTTCTATGCAATGCTTCATAATTGCATAATTTTTTGAACATGTTCACTGTTGGTTCTGGTTTTTTTTTTTCTTTTTCAAGAAACACCCAAAAAATTTAAAAGAGACTTCAAAAAACACAAAAAACTATAAAACAAGAAAAGAAGAAAAAAATGGTTGTTTTCAGAACCGCCTATTTGGTTAAAAATAGATACATTTGTAAGTGTTGTATGAATTGTGGTAAGTCAAATATATAGAGAAGTGTATGGGTAGTGCATGTGTGATTGCATGAGTGCATGGGTAGTGTCTGGGTGATTGCATAAGTGCATGGGTAGTGACTGGGTGATTGGAGGAGTGCATGGGTACTGCCTGAGTGATTGAAGGAGCGCATGGGTAATGCCTGGGTGATTGCAAGACTGCATGGGTAGTGCCTGGGTGATTGGAGGAGTGCATGGGTACTGCCTGAGTGATTGAAGAAGTGCATGGGTAGTGCCTGCGTGATTGCATGAGTGCAGGTGTAATGTCTTGGTGATTGGAGGAGTGCATGGGTACTGCCTAAGTGATTGAAGGGGTGCATGTGTAATGCCTGGGTGATTCCATGAGTGCAGAGGTAATGTCTGAGTGATTGGAGGAGTGCATGGGTACTGTCTGAGTGATTGATGGAGTGCATGGGTAATGCCTGGGTGATTGCATGAGTGCATGAATAATGTCTGGGTGATTTTAGGAGTGCATAGGTACTGCCTGAGTGATTGAAGGAGTGCATCAATAATGCCTGGGTGATTTTGTAAGTGCATGGGTAATGCCTGAGTGATTGCATGAGTGCATGTGTAATGCCTGGGTGATTGCATGAGTGCAGGTGTAATGTCTGGGTGATTGGAGGAGTGCATGGGTACTGCCTGAGTGATTGAAGGAGTGCATGGGTAATGCCTGGGTGATTGCATGATGCAGGAGTAATGTCTGGGTGATTGTAGGAGTGCATGGGTACTTCCTGAGTGATTGAAAAAGTGGATGGGTAATGTCTGGGTGATTGCATGAGTGCATTGGTAGTGCCTGGGTGATTGGAGGGGTGCATGGGTACTTTATGAGTGATTGAAGGAGTGCATGGGTAATGCATGGGTGATTCCATGAGGGCAGGAGTAATGTGTGGGTGATTGGAGGAGTGCATGGGTACTGCCTGAGTGATTTAAGGAGTGCATAGGTAATGCCTGGGTGATTGCATAAATGCATGGGTAGTGCCTGGGTGATTGGAGGAGTGCATGGGTACTGCATGAGTGATTGAAGGAGTGCATGGGTAATGCCTGGGTGGTTGCATGAGTGCAGGGGTAATGTCTGGGTCATTGGAGGAGTGCATGGGCACTGCCTGGGTGATTGAAGGAGTTGATGGGTATTGTCTGGGTGATTGCATGAATGCATGGGTAGTGCCTGGGTGATTGGAGGAGTGCATGGGTACTGCCTGAGTGATTGAAGGAGTGCATGGGTAACGCCTGGGTGATTCCATGAGTGCAAGAGTAATGTCTGGGTGATTGGAGGAGTGCATGGGTATGCCTGAATGATTCAAGGAGTGCATGGGTAATGCCTGGGTGATTCTATGAGTGCAGGAGTAATGTCTGGGTGATTGGAGGAGTGCATGGGTACTGCCTGAATGATTCAAGGAGTGCATGGGTAATGCCAGGGTGATTGCAAGAGTGCAGGAGTAATGTCTGGGTGATTGGAGGAGTGCATGGGTACTGCCTGAGTGATTGAAGGAGTGCATAGGTAATGCCTGGGTGATTGCATAAGTGCATGGGTAGTACCTGTGTGATTGGAAGAGTGCATGGGTACTGCCTGAGTGATTTAAGGAGTGCTTGGGTAGTGCCTGCGTGTTTCCATGAGTGCAGGGGTAATGTCTGGGTGATTGGAGGAGTGCATTGGTACTGCCTAAGTGATTGAAGGAGTGCATGGGTAATTCCTGGGTGATTCCATGAGTGCAGGAGTAATGTATGGGTGATTGGTGGAGTGCATGGGTAGTACCAGAGTGCATGGATGAGTACATGAGTAATGCCTGGGTGATTGCATGAGTGTACAGATAGTGCCTGGGTGATTGGAGGAGTACATAGGTAGTGTCTGGGTGATATTATAAGTGTATGGGTACTGCCTACGTGATTTGAGATGAGCATGGATTGTGCATGGGTGAAGGGAAGAGTGTGGGAATAGTGCCTAACTGTATAGATAAGTGCATGGGTAGTGTTTAAAAAATGAATGAGTGCAGTAAAAGCGACTGTAAACATTAGTACATATTATCATGCTTATTACATTATTTCATCTTACCTTTTTTATTAAAGAAGATACAAAACTTAGTGGAACTATTTTATAGTAGTTTTTTTGTAAACTGAATTTAAAATCTTTTCAAACTTTAGTATTACCTTCTGTAAAAAAAGAAGATAAACTGTAATTGCATATAATATTATAGTTTTAAGAACACAACATAATTTTAGAATTACATAACATATTCAGTTTCCCTTTTTGCGGTTCTCAGATTCTACTGAATTTCACCATACACAGTGATTTCAATGTAGATCATCATATAACAGCGGGGTAAAAAATACAATCAATGAGATTACTAAAAAAAAAAAAAATCTGCGTTGAAAATATTTACAAGTGCAACTATCTGTTTACCTATCTACAGTTTGTAAATTACATTCTTCAACTACATTAAATCTTTTACTTCTCTCAAGTACATTTTGTAAAATATACACTCTCATTTACATCGCGTATAATATAAAGATCAAATATATAAACTACTTCTTTCAAACACAATTTTGCAAATGCAGTAAGAATTAGCACAAACAATAATCCAAACAGTAATTGTTCACATCTTCCCAATAGGCCGAATAATATTTCCAAAACCATTTGCATTGAAAATATCCAAAATAAACTCGTTAATTTGTGTTCACATCTTCCCAATAGGCCAAATGATGTTTTCAAAACTTTGGCATCAAAAATATCAGATATGAATTTGGTAATTCATAAGGCAACCTACATTTGAATTCCAAATGGGCATCATTACAATGTGTCCATCCTTTATTGCACTTTAAATACACAGTATAGTGTCAAGAAGTTGTAGTAGGTCCATCATGAAAAATAATAGCCACTGCTTTAAAAGTTCTTCCTGAAATTGATACTTGACTTGCCACAAATTTTTTTATGTTGGTTTCCAATTTTCTTCCATCTGCTCTACAACGTTGTAGCATTAAAATGACATATTGTCCAAATCTTTCTATAAATAATGTTGACAACATTTCTGATTTACAATGAGAACATTTCATATCTTGATTAGCTGTTTTTAGTAACTTGTTAAAAGACACTGATTTGCAATCTGTTATTGTCAAATATATGAATCGTTCAGTATCTATTTCAGTGGTTAAAGAAAATTAACACTCTTCACATTTGTGATCCCATCTGTAACTTAGTCCAAACAAATGTTCAATTTCTATTCCTTCATCTTCCAATACTGCAAGCATGAACATAAGAAATTCTTGTGCATCTTGTTGTACATTCAATGTAAATTTCAATGATCCAGTACATATATCCAAAAGATGCCGAATGCCAGAAGCAGTATGGATTTTAATTCTATCAGTTATCAACTTTTCAAAAATATAATGTAGTAAAGAACAAAATCTTTTTTCTCGATTTTCCATAATTGCATGATGAAGATCCTCTAGATAAAACACAACATTCACAATTGCATTAGCATAGCAGTTGATACCTGAACTATTTTCTAACTGGTATCCTACAATATCATCAACTGTGTCCATTTTCATTTTCTTTGCAGTTTTATCATTCTCTTGAATTCTTTTCTTTTTTGGAATCTCAGTGAAATATTTGTCATATTTCCGTTTTGGACACATCATACATTTCTCATATATGGGATATTCATCTAAGTTAGGAGCATAAAGTCTTTTTAACCCGTTTGCTGCGCGCGTCGGCCAACGGCCGTCGCGAGCACTACCTCGGTAGTGCTGCGCACATCTGTAGGCCGACGCGGCCCCGCCCGTTTAATAGAACGTTCCGCACTGGCGCGGAATGTTCGGAGCAGCAAACGGGTTAACCGATTGCACTCTCTTACACAATGTACATCAGCACTAATCTTTTTCTCATCAAAATCAATCAAATACAAACCAGATAATGTCCTTACTCGAGACAATGCAACATATGCCATGCCTTCTTTAAACACTGTACTTCCAATATTTACCAAAGCAGTGTCTACACTTAAACCTTGAGATTTATGAATGGTTACAGCATATGCTAAAGAAAGAGGAAACTGTTTTCTATGAACATACAAGGCTTTTACAAGCAAAAAACGAACAGTACAACGTCCAATCTGTTTCACCTCTTAAATCTGATCAAATTTAATCTTCAAAAATTCAAATCCATCTCTATTCTGAAAATTTACAAAATCAACAACTTTTCCCATTGCTCCATTTACTAAACCTTCTTCTACATTCAAATTACGCCGTAAAATTACACGACAGTTCACACATACATTTAAAGTCTTTTCTAAACCTTCAGTCTTAGACACCGACTTTTTCAAAGAATCCAATTTTGACTGTAATTTCTCTGAGAGAAGAATAGTAACTCCTCCATGCTCCATTTTATCGATAGATTTCATTTTCAGTATTGGTTGTTTTTCCAATGTCAAAAGTTCTTGATTGAATGTAGAACACTCGCAGTGTAGGCATTAGGCAAAATATAGACTTCTTTTCTCCAATTTTTTTGTATATTATTTCAGGTGCTATGTTTTCATTTGGAAACAAGTTCATTAAAAGCCGACTTTGTAAAGCCTCTTTTACATCTTTTGTTAAAACACCAATTCTTATCTCTTGAAGAATGTTTCCATAATGTTCATCACTTGCTTGTCGCATATTCTTAATAAGTTCTTTATATTCAAAATAAGACCAAATGTTGACATTTCAAATACTTCCCAAAGATGTATTAGTGTCTTCATGAAGAAGTGTTTTAAAAACAGGTTGTCTGTTTACAGGAGTAAGTTGTAGTAGGTCACCGAATAGAATTACATGTTTTCCTCCAAATAGAACATCATAATCTGTTTTTAAAATCTGTTGCAGTCTTAAGTGTACAAAGACAAGCATTAAGTTTGAGACCATGCTCACCTCATCAATGATTAGAAGTTTAATTTTGTTGAGTACTCTTGAAACTTCATAACATGCTTCTCCAGATAACTTGTGATATTCCAACTTCTTCTCATGTTCAACTGGTAGCATGAGTAATCAATGTAACGTAATCCCTTTAATGTTGTGTCCTGCTAACCCAATTAGAGAGGTTATGACACAAGATAAATGCGATTCTGTGGTTTTATGTAGATAACTGGTCAAAACTTTAATTAAGAAACTTTTTCCTGTTCCAGCTTGCCCACTGATGTACATTCGAATAGGTTGAAATGATGTGCATTGGCATTCTTTTTTTCATGCAGTAAACAATGCTGTATCTATTGTGTCACTTGCTGATATATTTCTTTTTGTTCAATATTTAAATTTTCTTCTAGGTTTCCCAACTCAATAATATCCTGTTGTGCTTGTTGCATTGCCGTTTCTACTTCATTCATGGCTACTGTTGCTTCGTTTTCAAGAATTGGTTGACCTAGTGGATCTTGACTTAGTGGAGCAGAACTTTGACTATCTTGAGAACTGTCTCTAGCCATTTCAGCTGCAATAGTAGTTTCTTGTTCAATCTCTTCATTTAACATTTGTAGATAAGTTGGAAAAATTGTGCATTGAATGCTATCTTTACATGCATTAAAAGAATCTTAATAGCACTCAAAATCTCCAGGTAATTCCATTTCACTACGCCAAGGCTTGAAGAGTTGCAGAAGTGCTAAATAGAAAAATTCCCTTTTATCTGGAGTTTCATAACTGAGTTTCCTGTGGTTAATAAGATTTCCTTTGGCATGTTTACCAAACATCCATTACATCCAATTACTCCATATTTTTCTTCATTTATATTTTCTGTAACATTTCTCTCAAAACTGTAATGTTGCAGTACTTCATAGAGACATATGTTTTCCAGATGTGGACTCCTTTTGGGATAGTACGTATCCAACATATTTGTTTTAACAATATCTGTACTTTCCAGTTCATTCAATGCTAAGTATTCAATTTCTTGTAGAGATTTCAATATTCGATTTCGTGTTGCAGCAAGACCTAGACTTACCCAAATGATTCCTCTTGACTTTGAGTATAAACTTGCAGAGGTCAACCGATCCGAACATTCTTATGATCCAATTTCTCGATGGGAAAGCATCTTCAAACTAAAGCTGTACAATTTGTTGCTAAGAGTCTTCTCTTGTGAAATTTCTTCCCACATTTCTTTCAACTCCGTCTTTTCAGATTGTGTTATATATGACGTAACATACCGAGCAACAGCTATTGAATTATCTGCAACATACTGGATATCCATATTTGCATTCCACATTGTCAAAATCACTGGATTGTAGTCATTAATATACTTTCATTCTTCAGTTCTTTTTATGTTGTAAGTATTCTTTGGAGATTTTCGAGTGATAGTATGCCTTACTGCTGACATGAAACTATCGACTCTTCCTTTTGAAATTACTGGACGTGGGAATGGAAAAAGACATTTTGTATAAACCTTTCCCTTTGATGTGTATTTTCGTAGACAATATTTTCCACATCGATGACTTTAAAAACCGTAAAACTTGTTGTCTTAAGCTATTGTCTCCTCCTTTTGTTGGAAGAGCACAGGTAACATAGTCTTCAATGAAAGACAAAACAGTTTCATCAGAATCGGTTCCAAATTTAGGTGCATCCTTGATCCATAATAGCATGTGTATATGGCTTGGTACTCCTTTCTCCAAAAGAAATCAATAACTTCTCCAAGAGATGGATTTTTTTTATTGCAGATAAAAGACATCATAGCTTGAAACCTATGATTAAAATATCTGCACACATTTACAGGATCCAAGGAACACAGTTCTCCAGCTGTCTTCAATTCAATGTTTTTTACATCTGAATTTGCATGTCGTAGAAATTCAAGTAAGTCGTCCCATACGAATTCAGCACAGCTAAGCATAACAAACCACGTAAGGGTTCCTAAGTTTCTTAACATACATTTAAGTTCTCCGTGACGACGATACCAATACTCATTAGTACCACGTTGACATGCCATCAAATTAATTAACTGATATTCTAAATGATCGTCTCTTTGTTGAACTTTGTCCAAAAAATCCTTAGCAGAAACATGTGTAAGATGAACTCCCATTTTTAATATGTGGTTCACTGCATATTAAAGTCCAGACAAGTCACTTTCAAACAGAAGATGAAATAAATATGGAATACACTGTCGAAATCTTGGATCTTCTGAGTACAATCTTGTTGTACGATATTCTGAAGCTGGAATCTGTACTGGTCGTTCATCATATCGTCCACCTTTTCCAGTAGGGAAGAGCTGTGGAAAACAACGAGCTTCTAAACTTTTTTTCCGTTACACTCATGGGAGTTCCCTTTGCTTTCTTCATTTGGAATAATTCAATAGTGTTTCCTATAACTTCTTTTGAATGTAGAGGATGTATACTGTAATGTTCACAATTTTCTTCACTCCTGGAGTTGTCCTCTTTTTCTATTTGCCCAGTGTAAATTTCTCTATCATCTTCTAAAGATAATTCTTGTTCTTCCACATATACATTTTTATAATAAATATTGTTTTGTACAAGATATAATGTAGCCTTTTGAAGTTTGGTGACATCTACTAACTCTTGCCATATTTTCCGCCTCTTTGTTGGTACACCATTAACTAGAATACCTATAGGTTCACTTTCCTCCCTCTCTATAACAACAGTTTCAATATTTTTCTTAAAATCTAAAGGTAAATACACAACTCTCCCTTTAAAACCTCTTTGTACATCTGTTGGAGGCAGCTTACCTGTTTTAGGCTCCATACGAACTATAGCCTGAAACGGGTGCACAGATTGAACAAGAATGGACTCATAAGTATTTAAATCTACCAGTTCGAAGGAACAGCTACCAACTCTAGGTTGTTATTTACAGCTCTATCTGGCATTTTGTTCTCTTCTAATTTGTTGTAACAATATTTACAAATACGCTGATCACTACCCAACTCAAAACGACCTTCCACCAACAAATAAGCACAAAATTGCTCCCACTTATCATTGTTTTCCTTTTCACTTTTTAACCCGTTTGCTGCTGCTGTCGGCCAACGGCCGTCGCGAGCACTACCTCGGTAGTGCTGCACACGTCCGTTGGCCGACGCGGCCCCGCCCGTTTAATAGAATGTTCCGCACTGGCGCGGAACGTTCGAAGCAGCAAACGGGTTAAATACACATCAACATTCCTAGTTTGACTTCTATAGTGAGTACGTCGACAACAAATACAAACATAGGGGGTCATTATGATCGCGGGCGGATCGCCACCGCCCGACCGGCGGTGGCGATCCGCCCACCAAAACTCACCGCCGGACGGCCATGTACCCCCACCACATTAGCATGGCGGGGGGCACCGTTGCGGACGGAAAGACCGTCTGCCGCTTGTCCGCCCGCAGGCAATCGTCACGGTGCCTGTCATGTTGTGCATGCCAATGCACAACATGCCTTTTTGACATTGTGGCGGGTGCTGCTTACAGCACCGCCCGCCACAATGTTAAATATGCGGGATGCAACCGCCAGGGTGGCGGTCGCATCCTAATGGGCACAGCGGGACCGCCGCACCTCTGGCGGTCGGTCCCGTTTACCGTTACGGGCTTTGTCCGCCCGCCATCATAATGGGCCCCATAGTTTGGTTTTTCACAAGAAAGTACCTTAAACTTTGTAATTTTTTCTACAAACTCCTCAGTAGTACTTTCTTCCACCTCTTCTTCAACACCTACATTTGTCAAACTCTCACTTTCTGTACACTCCTCTTGAGGACCAAAGAAATGAAACTGTATATCATCAGAAACGTTTTTTTACATCCAATACTGAACCATGCAAAAGAGCTGTGTTTATTTCACTTAAGGATAATGCAGGACTTTTCACATAGTACAATCTACTTACTAACTTCTGCATTTCCGCATTTCTGAGTGATGTACTGCTAACATTCTTAAATGATTAAAAGTACTTCAACACACTTTTCTTGAAAGACAAGCCAGAGAATGACTCTGCAAGTTAGTATATTTTCTCACTTTACAAGGATCTAGACATTGCAACATCTTAATCTTCTGTTTAACACTTTTTTTTACCATAATCTCGTAAGAAATTTCGTAATATATCAATAGATTCCTGTTGTATACTCCAAATACTACTACAATCCCACTTATACAGTGGAGCTTGTGTACGTCTCCCTTGAACTTCTTCAGCTAATACATCTTCCACATTTCTAGGAACCATCTTTTCTTTTTCAATTGGACAACTGTTTTTACCCTCATACCAACGACCACTGGTATCAACTGCATGAACTAATGTATTTTGTTGAAAATAGCTTTCTTCATTAAAAAAAGGTTCCATACTAGAAGTGTGCTTCCATTCACCCGAATTTGTTTTGCAAAAGTTAGTTCTATTAACCAGTCTTTTATTTTACTTTTCTCCTTCATGAAGTGCATTGTTTTATTCAATGTTTTCATTCTCTTCAATACTAATATAAACAATTGTCTTTTCAATTCAAAAGCCTTTTCGACCACACTTTCAATCTGTTGTTTCTTCTTGTAAAATGCTGATCTTCTTTTATATTTTTTGCAATCTTTCAATAAATTTTGTAGTACTCTACTTTTATACATTCTCTTCCTAATGTCTTTATATTCTTTCATCCTTCTTTCAACATGGATTGTTTTCCTATAACCTGATTTTGCATTAATTTGTCCTTTTTTTCCCTTCTGATTGCTTGTAGTACTTTTCTTTCTCTTTTCCCCATTTTGAAAATCGATTACATTTTTTAGAAGACTTTTAACAAATTATTTTGTTCTCTTACCAGAAGACTTTTTCTTCAACGTCACATGGTGTACTTCATCTAATTTCTGCTTTTCTCTCTCTTTTAAATAGTTCTGTTTTCATTGTTGTCTTTTCTTTTCAACTTTTCTTGTCATACTGAATGTTTCTTAATAATTATGGAGAATATCTAAAAAAAAAAGAAAAAAAGTTTATTATCTTTCTAAAAGTTATTTAATATTATTAAAATAATTATATACAAATATTGTCATCTATAAATATAGAAATAGATTGAGTAGTGCCTAGGTGAATAGATGAGGGCAACAGTAGGGCCTGGGTGAGTCTACAACTGCAAGGGTAGTGCCTGGGTTATTACATGAGTGCATTGGTACAGCCTACATGATTTCATGACTGCAGGGGTAGTACATAACTAGTGCCTGGGTGTTTGCATGACTGCAGGGGTAATATCCGGGGGATTACTGGAGTACATAGGAAGTGAGTGGGTGATTTTATAAGTCCACGACTACTGCCTGGGTGATTACAGAAGTACTAAGGTACTGCCTGAGTGATTACAGGAGTGCAAAGGTAGTGCCTGGGTGATTTTATAAGTGCATGAGTACTGGCTGAGTGATTGCATAAATACAAGAGTAATGCCTGCGTGATTGAAAGAGTGCAAGGATAGTGCCTGGGTGATTGAATCACTGTATAGCTAATGCATTCGTGATTGCATGAGTACAGGGGTAACGTCTGGGGGATTAAAGGAGTACATAGGTAACGCCTGGGTGATTGCATGACTACAGGGGTAATATCTGGAGATTTACATGACTACATAGAAAGTGACTGGGTGATTTTATAAGTGCATAGGTACTTCTTGGGTGATTGCAGGACTACTGAGGTAACGCCTGAGTGAATAAATGAGTGCAAAGGTAGGGCCTGGGTGATTTCATAACAGAGTGATTGCACAACTCCATGGGTAGTGCTTGGGTGATTGTATGACTCCAAAGGTAGTCACTGGGTAATTGCAGGAGGAGATGGATAGTGACTGGCTAATTGCATGAGTGGACACATAGAGGTTAAGTGCATGGATAAGTGTATAAATAGCACCTGAAGGCATAGATGAGTCATTGAATAGTGCCTAGGTGAATTGATGAGTGCAACAGTAGGGCCTGGGTGATTCTATGACTGCAAGGGTACTGTATGGGTTATTACATGAGTGCATAGGTAGACACTGCATGATTCTATGACTGCAAGGGTAGTACATAACTAGTGCCTGGGTGATTCCATGACTACAGGGGTAATATCTGGGGGATTACTGGAGAACATAGCAACTGAGCGGGTGATTTTATAAGTGCATGAGTACTGCTTGGGTGATTGCAGGAGTACTGAGGTAGTGCCTGAGTGAATAAAGGAGTGCAAAGATAGTGCCTGGGTGATTTCATAACAGCATGACTACTGGCTGAGTGATTACATAAGTACAAGGGTAGTGCCTACGTGATTGAAGGAGTGCAACATTAGTGCCTGAGTGATTATATAAGTGCATGAGTAGTGGCTACATGATTCAAAGAGTGCATGGGTAATACCTTGGTGATTGCATGAGTGCATAGGTAGTGCCTGGATGTTTGCATGAGTGCAGAAGTAATGCCTGAGTGCTTACAGCACTGCATATGTAGTGACTGGATCATTGGAAGACTGCATGGGTAGTACTTGGGTGTTTTTATAACTGCATGAGTGTGGGGCCTAGCCAAATATAAAGCAGCAGACTATTACATGACTCAACTATAAGTCTCTCCATATTGTTAAAAGCATGCATACATATGTCTCTACCTTTTCAAATCATCATCATATCTAAAAGAAATATATATACAATATTTCTGGAATATAGTGAAACCTAGAAACTGAGACATGTAATAGATCTGCTTGAGTGATTGCATAAGTCCATGCGTAGCGCTTGGGTGATTGTATGACTCCAAAGGTAGTCGCTGGGTAATTGCAGGAGAAGATAGATAGTGACTGACTAATTGCATGAGTGCACACATAGAGGTTAAGTGCATGGATAAGTGTATAAATAGCACCTGAAGGCATAGATGAGTCATTGAGTAGTACCGAGGTGAATAGATGAGTGCAACAGTAGGGCCTGGGTGCTTCTATGACTCCAAGGGTAGTGTGTGGGTTATTACATGAGTGCAGAGGTAGACACTGCATGATTCTATGACTGCAAGGGTAGTACATAAGTAGTACCGGGTAATTCCATGACTACAGGGATAATATCTGGGGGATTACTGGAGTACATAGCAAGTGAGTGGCTGATTTTATAAGTGCATGAGTACTGCTTGGGTGATTGCAGGAGTACTGGGGTAGTGCCTGAGTGAATAAAGGAGTGCAAAGGTAGTGCCTGGGTGATTTCATAACAGCATGACTACTGGCTGAGTGATTACATAAGTACAAGGGTAGTGCCACTGTGATTGAAGGAATGCAACGTTAGTGCCTGAGTAATTATATAACTGCATGAGTAGTGGCTACATGATTCAAAGAGTGCATTGGTAATACCTTGGTAATTGCATGAGTGTATAGGTAGTGCCTGGATGTTTGCATGAGTGCAGGAGAAATGCCTGAGTGATTACAGCAGTACATATGTAGTGGCTGAATCATTGAAAGGCTACATGGGTAGTACTTGGGTGTTTTTATAACTGCATGAGTGTTGGGCCGAGCCAAATATAAAACAGCAGACTGTTACATGACTCAACTATAAGTCTCTCCATATTGTTAAATACTTCCATAAATATGTCTCTACGTTTTCAAATCATCATCATATCTAAAAGAAATATATATACAATATTTCTGGAATATAGTGAAACGTAGAAACTGCGACATATAACAGATCTGCCTGAGTGATTGAATAACTCCATGGGTAGTGCTTGGGTGATTGTATGACTCCAAAGGTAGTCCCTGGGTAATTACAGGAGAGGATGGATAGTGACTGGCCAATTGCATGAGTGCACACATAGAGGTTGGGTGCATGGAAAAGTATATAAATAGCACCTGAAGGCATAGATGAGTCATGGAGTAGTGCCTAGGTGAATAGATAAGTGCAACAGTAGGGCCTGGTGATTCTATGACTGCAAGGGTACTGTATGGGTTATTACATGAGTGCATAGGTAGACACTGCATGATTCTATGACTACAGGGGTAGTACATAACTAGTGCTTGGGTGATTCCATGACTACAGGGGTAATATCTGGGGGATTACTGGAGTACATAGCAAGTGAGTGGATAATTTTATAACTGCATGAGTACTGCTTGGGTGATTGCAGAAGTACTGAGGGAATGCCTGAGTGATTGGAGGAGTGCAAAGATAGTGCCTGTGTGATTTTATAAGTGCATGGGCACTGGCTAAGTGATTGGAGGAGTGCTTAGATCCTGAGAGGGTGATTGGAGGAGTGCAAATGTATAGCCTGGGTGATTGAACCATTGTATAGCTAATGCATTGGTGATTGCATGAGTGCAGAGGTAATGTCTGGGGGATTAGAGGAGTACATAGGTAATGTCTGGGTGATTGCATGAGTTAAGGGATAATATCTGGGGGATTATAAGAGTACATAGGAAGTGCCTGGGTGATTTTATAAGTGCATCGATACTGCCTAGGTGATTAGAGTACTATTGTGGTAGTGCCTCAGTGATTGGAGGAGTGTAAAGGTAGTGCTTGGGTGATTTTATAAGTGCGTGGGCACTGGCTAAGTGATTGGAGGAGTGCATAGGTTCTGAAAAGGTATTTGGAGGAGTGCAAGGGTATTGCCTGGGTGATTGAACCTGTTTTTAGCTAATGCATTGATGATTGCATGAGTTCAGAGGTAATATCTGGGGGACTACAGGAGAACATAGAAAGTGCCTGGGTGATTTTATAAGTGCATCGGTACTGCCTGGGTGATTGGAGTAATACTGTGGTAGTGCCTCAGTGATTGGAAGAGTGTAAAGGTAGTGCCTGGGTGATTTTATAAGTGCATAGGCACTGGCTAAGTGATTGGAGGAGTGCATAGATCCTGACAGGGTGATTGGAGGAGTGCAAGGGTAGTGCCTGCGTGATTAAACCAGTGTATAGCTAACACATTGGTGATTGCATTATTGCAGGAGTTATGTCTGGGGGATTAGAGGAGTACATAGGTAATGCCTGGTGATTTCATGATTGCAGGGGTAATATCTGGGAGATTACAGGAGTACATAGGAAGTGCCTAGGTGATTTCATAAGTGCATGTGTACTGCCTGGGTGATTGGAGTACTACTGCGGTAGTGCCTGAGTGTTTGGAGGAGTGCAACATCCTGAGTAGGAGCAAAATACTGAAACTGCAGCACAAAAGTCAGGTCTATGACATGGTGTACACTTTTGTACTGCAGCTTCACAATTCTGTAACTACTCAGGGTATTGGGCGTACCCAAAATAAAGCATAAAAGCTTCACATGAGTCTGTTATAAATCTCACCATATTCCTGAAATTATACATGCATATATGTCTACCTTTTGAAATCATCATCATATATAACAGAAATAAACAAATAGACTGAACTTTACATTTGAAAGACACACCTACATTTCTGCAGTGTATTTCAAGTGTACCTTTCCCCAGACTCATAGAAAGTAGCCTAATCAGTAATCCCTTATGTCAACATGTCTTAAAACTCACTTTTGTTCTACAGCTTCACCATTCTACGAATATTGGGCCTAGTCAAACATAAAGCAGCAACCTATCACATGTCTCTAACATAACTCTAACCATATTCCTAAAAGCATGCATGCTTCTATCTATACCTATTGCCAAAAGCACTACACATATTAGAATACATGTGCAAGTAGAAACATAACCACACTCACAAGACCATAAAGGCCTTAAAACTTGACAGAGTACACTTAACATTTCAAACACACCTAGATTTATGCGGCAAATTTCAAGTGAACTTTTACACAGATTTTTATAAAGTACCATAATCAATAATTCCTCTCCCAACATATCTTAAACATCACTTTTCTACTGCTACTGCTTCACTATTCTAATACTAATCAGGTATTGAGCATAGCTAACAGCAAAGCAACCCTTCACTTATCTTTGATGAAAGTCTCCCCATATTTCTAAAAGCATGTATGCATATGTCTGTACCTTTTACTAGCAGCATCATATATAAAAGTAATATACAGATAAATGTATACCTGTGTTTTATACATCTATCATCTTCAGACGCATAACACATACCATAATATTTGTGCAAGTAGAAACATATCTCAGTCACAACCACTGTTCCCAATAAGGTGCGCGCGCGTGCACCTCTCTTCCCGTGAGCGCGCACTCCCGTGTGTGGAGCGCGCACACACGCAGGACATCCAGCGAGAGAGTTCGCGCCGCCGCTTTAAAAAGCGAGCGGCGCGAAAAACAGGCACTTCCTGCGGTTTTGCCAGCGTGAGTCAGGAGTGCAGGTAAGGCTGGCTTGGTGCTTGAGGCACTTGCTGTATTTTGCGGTGCGGGGCAGATTGTGGGCTTTTGTTTAAGTATTCATGTTAATCACAGCTCCTTCATGAGCTGTGATTAACATGAATACTTAAACAAAGCCCACCATCTTCCTCGCACCGTGCTTTACTAACAAGGGTAGAGCAAGTTTAAAAACATGCTGTGTTTTTAAACTTGCTCTACTCTTTTGTTAGTAAAGCGCGGTGCGGGAAGATGGTGGGCTTTTGTTTAAGTATTCATGTTAATCACAGCTCGTGAAGGAGCTGTGATTAACATGAATACTTAAACAAAAGCCCACAATCTCTCTGGCAGTCAAGCTTTATTAACAAAGAGTAGAGCAAGTTTAAAACACAGCGTGTACTTTCAGAAAGTACACGCTGTGTTTTTAAACTTGCTCTACTCTTTGTTAGTAAAGCCATAGCTGCCAAGGTTTCAGGTTGCCTATGTGACATTTTCATAATTTCAGTGAAATTATGAGTGACATTCAATGACTATGAGTGACACATTCTCAGGAGCAAAATCGAGCAATGAAGACGAAGGAAACATCAGAAATTTCACCCATTTGAATGGTATATTGTGAATTTTTAAACCTAGCTTTGAAGGAACAGCATGTTTTTTCATAGCTGCCAAGGTTTCAGATAGCTAGGTGTGACATTTTCATAATTCCAGTGCAATTATGAGGGACATTTCAAGGACTATGAGTGACACTTTCTCGTGCGCAAAATCAAGTATCAAAGACTAGGGAAACATGTAAATATATGAAATTACACGTATTTGAGCAATAAGAAGCTCTAAGATCTTGCCCCAAGAATAAATTGTCCTACACAGAATCTGGAAACCTCCTTGAGTCACGGTCTGCCTCTCCACTTATCAATATTGTGTGATCCTTGTCAAATCACCCGATCTTCATGTACTCAGCTCCGTTACCTACAAAATAGGATTGCTTGGAAACAGGTGCCTGCCCGTATTAGATGCTGCGTAAAAAACAAACACCCACCCTCGCTTAGGGATTATTATTTCTGAAACGCTCATCTTTCTAGAGCCGCTTCTGGGGTACTGTATGCTTGAAATTGTTTCAAAGGGGCTACAGGGGAAACATGTTTTCTAAGAATGGCTATCTCACCAGATACCAAGATGTATTTTCCGTGAGCTATTTCAGGACTGACCAGTGTTTTACCTCAGTCCAAAAGAGTATAAAAAATAGCACAGGGTAGAAGAACTTCAGCTATTAATACGACTGGCACTGCAGCAGCTGATCGCGTGTTGCCACTAAAAAGCAAATTTAATTAACACACTCGGCCGCACTCAGTTGTGAGGCCGCAAGCCACAGAATTGGTCCAGTCCAGGCCGCTGCAAAGTCACTCCCTCCCTCAGCAATTCGCGGCGGGGTGATGGTCACGGAGTGCAGTGTACCTTCCATTGCCAGTGAGAGAGGCCCCAACACAACATCATCCATGACAGTGAGTTACAACACTCACAAACGACAGTCAGGTCTCGTGAGCACTGCAGCCTCCCACTCCAACTGCAGGCAGCGCTGCCAAATTTAACACATCTCTGACGCACTGTGTACTGTCACATGGGGAGGGTGGTCTACTTACTTGTTGTTCACTCTACTGTCTACTTGACTCGGACCCCAGGCTTGTTCCGTTGGTCGGCTCGGCAATTTCAGCCAGAAGCGTGATTGGCATGTCGCCGGACGGTGACTTGCACTGCAACAAGGCTGCTGGGTGCTCATGCCACGAGTGAGCTACCCCCACGGCAATCTGCCTTATACTTCGGTCCAGGCTGCTGCTGTACTCACGGAGACCTGGACCTGACAGTGACGGTCAGTCATGGCTCCGTACCCGTCACTGCACAATTCTCTCTGCGGCCGGCTCGGAAATTTTAAGTGAATGCTGCGGCGGCCTTGATTATAATGGCCTACAACACAGTGTGGCCGGGCCATCATGTACGAGCAACAGCGCTGCCTGCCCCATAACTATTTATGGCTGCCTTGGCGCCTTTCTGAACAATAAACTCCCCGCTCTCGGAGCCAGCAGGATGTGACATACCCTCGCGGAGCCCTAGCTATTCATTGGGAAACGGACTTGACGTCAGGCAGGCTGACTCAGAGCCGCGCGGCACCGCGGCCGCGGGTGATACATTGTAGCAGAGAGCCTGGGACTGGCAGGCCATAGCTTAGATGGGATCACTGCCTCAAGAACACGGAAGCAGCGCGCCGGCGCAGGCAGACCACAGGCAGTGCCTGCAGCCAGCTGCCACACTCACGTTTGCAGCCATCATGTACACCTGAGACTGCCACTATGCATTATGCGTGACAATGCATTTCAGTGTGGTGATGCAGAGCACCACACTGAAATGCGTTAGTGTCACGTCTGATGCGTGATACTTGGCAGGACTGTTTTTTTATTTCAGAGCAGGGTCAGGATTTTCTACATCTGTTTCAATGTCTAGTTCATTCATAGTTAAGCATTACTCTACCTGTTTGGACCAGATTAATTAGGGAGAATGGTACACTACCTCACAGCTTATTTTGCCCCATGCATGCTGTATTTCTTCTAGTGTTCAACTTTTTTTTATATCTGCATACCGGAACAACCTCGGATCTCAGTCGACCAGATCTCACTTTCTAATAACTATAAGTAGGTAATTACAGCTCCTTTAGGCCCTGTAACGGGAAGCGATGATGCTAACTGGGAATACATGTTCTGATCCTTTAGGAGAATCTCCGTCATCGACTGCTTTGTTTAAACCAGAATCCCATTTTAGCACAAGCTGTAATAAAACAATGCAGGATCGACAATTTTAATCTCGAATGTCTCTTTATTTAGGCAGAATTTACAAGTGATGTTGCGCACTGCATTATAGCGCTAAATTTTGGCACTTAATCTAAACAAGTGATCAGAAATCAAACATGGAATATGTACCTCCTATCACCGTGACTGGACACAGCCCCCAGCGAACACCACCCCTACACACAAGCATGGGAAGGCAGCACTTGCCGAGGAGGACACTCCTTTTCCTTTAATTTAATTCCGGCAGCAGCAATTCTAGGTGGCCCATGCTGGCTGCAGCAGGAATTTGAAATTGAAAACATCCTGCCTGCGCCGACTGGAGCCTTTCAGTCCCTGTCTGTCCACACAACGCGCCTGCTGAACTTCTTCCTTTAGCTGCACTGACACTGACGGACTGCCTGGCAATAGTAAACTTCGTTGTGTTTGCAGGCCACATGGCTGCACGCACGTGTGCACTACTACTGACCTTTTGGTGCCGGGGGAGGTAGCCAGGTCAGCCTGCGCTACGCAACACAAACAAAAGACAGTCCAATAACCAGCCCGGTCCCAGCAAAGCATAACAGCACTCGCATTGACTGCTGTGCGCCGCCTACAACCTCACAAAATATTCTACTCTACAAAGCATTAAAACAGGTAATACACTCAGCTTTTTAGTAAGCTGATTTGCGTGACAATCTTTTTACATGCGGTAATGTGACTTAAAATGTGTTAGTGTAACGCGAGATGTGTGACACTTGGCAGGGCTGTAAAGCGCACTGCGAGAGCATTATGGCCTTTTGTTTAAGTATTCATGTTAATCACAGCCCCTTCACGAGCTGTGATTAACATGAATACTTAAACAAAAGCCCACATGCCTTTGTAAATCTTTACTACTCACCTTTTTAATTTTGCGATATTCTTGTAAAATTTGATCATGGATAGTCTGGAAAAAAAATGTAAAAGCTTTTTTCAGCATAAACATGATAGGGCCACATTCTTTGATATCTATGCTTATGGAAAATGCGCCACGTTGGTGCAAATCTGCCTTAAGCCCCTTAACGTGGGTTGTATGTGTGGAAATGCACTGTCTTTTCAGTTTTTTTAAGCAAAAGTTTAGAGTGATATTTGGCGCTGCGCACAAGCGCAGTCTGGTTCCTGGCGCACATAGCCATGGCTGCAGCACACAGAGACCCTACACTGCCGCACACAGAGGAAAAAAACTAGAGGGAACATTGGTCACAACACCATCCACAGCTCAAAACTTCACAGACTACACTTCAATTTTCAAACAGACACTGAAAATTATGCGGTATATATGAAATATACCTTTCCACTCATCATACAAATTACTCTAACAAATAACATCTCTACAAACATATCTCAAACCTCACTTTTGTGCTGCTGCTTTACCATTCTACAACTACTTATAATGTTACACCTACCCAAATACAAAGCAGGAACCCTTCACATGTCTTTACTAAAAGTCTCACCATATTCCTAAAAGCATACATGCATATGTCTGTAACATAACACTATCCAAACCTTAAAAATTCACAGAACAAACTTCCAATTTCAAGCAAACACCAAAAATTATGTGGCATATTTCAACTGTACCTCTCTAGAAACTTAAAAAAAGAAGCCTAATCACTAATACCTTATGTCAACATCTTTTAAACCACACTATTATGCTGCATCTTCACCATTCTTCTACTACTCACAATCTTGAGCCTACCACATAAAAAGCAACAACACCTCTTTGTTATACATCATGCACCTTCAAATGTATAAGACATATGACAATACATATACAAGTAGAGACATACTTGAGACAGAAGTCAATGCACACCTTAAAACTTGACAGACTCCACTTCCAATTTTAAAGCAACACCTACAATTATGCGTTATACTACAAATGTACATATCCACACACTAAAACAAACTACCATAATCACTAATCCATCTTCCAATATACACATATTACTATACATACAAATCTATTTCAAACAACATTTAACAACAATAAAACAAACTACAATACACATCTCTACATTTAATAATATATTTCAAACATCACAGTTCGTCAATAATTTTTAAAGATTAAAAATAAACCTAATACATAATACACCTCACAAATGTATAACTCACCTTCCAAATTGATTTGTAGAATATAAAATATCACAAACTCATAAAAGATTTTCTTATGCACACAATCAATGTAATGCACCACTCGCAACAAGGTAAAACCAGTAATGGCAAACTTTCCCTCTCTTTCGCCACACAAATAAATGTAATTAACAAATAACATTGCCTCCTACATAATTTCAAATTGTAAAACACATTTCTATTGGTTAGACATATTAACCCTTACGAACTGACTTCTAAAAGTGCCCAAACTGGTTCTGGAATTTTTGGGAGTCGCGACTCCACTGTGCACCAATGCGATGGAGCCGTGAATCCATACGGGAGTTTAAAAATATATTACAAATAAAAAACCCACTATTTTTTAACAATACACCACTTCTAAAGAAAGTACTGACTTGGGAAATTGTACTTTATTAACATATCATTTATATATAAATTATAATTTCACATTTTAAGTCCACAGTTAAGTTTCAACCCTTCCCCCATTCTGCTTAATGCCAGTTTCCATAGTAACAGTTCATGGAACATTCAACTGAACTGACAGGTCACAAGTTCACCATATTTTCAAGTTCAGCACACAAGGTTACAAATGCAAACAGCAGGTGCGGTTGACTTTTGAAAAATATGAGCTTATCCTATCTACTGTACCTTTCAAACATTTTTTACTAACCAATAACGAACATGCTTTTTAAAGAAAGTAACATGCATCCTATTTTTGAGTGTACAATGTTCTTAAACAGCCAATCAATTCTCTACTTTTTTAAAAACAGCATCTTGTCCACCATTTTAGATACCTCTCATTCTACCAACTGACTACCTCAGCTACAGACATCTTTTCATTACATCCAGACATCCCTTCAAGATGCTTACAGTATGGATTGCTGGACACAGCTATGTTTTCTGGTGCAAAAGGTATGCTGAATGCGGAGGTATTGACAAAGACCTAGCTTTGCAAAATGTGGATATTAAATGGATTGCACAGAGAGGATTAAAGTGGCACCAATTGATGTCTTTGGTTAAAACCTTTTTGCATCTCCAACCCCCTGACCTCATGATTGTGCACTGTGGTGGCAATGGCCTAGGCACATTGACTGGGGTAGGTCTGGAAATGCTAATGAAGGACACCTTTGCACAATTGATGTTGCTTTTACCTCAAACTGTCTTTGTATACTCTAATATATGCCAAAGACAGAAATGGAAGTGATCAAATCAATTCTGTCCACAGATTGAGAAAGCTAGAAAAAATGTCAATAAAGCTGTTTCTGCTTACCTCAGAGACCATAGGATGGGCTCCATCTATAACAACAATCTACATTTTGATATGGATGACATCTACAGAAGTGATGGAGTACACTTCACAGATCAAGGAAACAGAGTCTTTCTCAACACCTAAAGCTGTGCATCCGCACTTACATGTAGCTACAACAAACTCATAATGAAAACAAGGGCTCTTTTTAGAGCCACCCTATAACATAATAGTGAATATACATTTTTTATTACACATACATATTTATTTTTCATTTTTTGTGGATTCGCGCACCCGACGCGAATCTGCAAAAGCATGAATTCAATGTACTACAACATAATACACTTTTCAAGTTTAACTATTAATTTTTTATTTTATATATTTTTAACAACTCTATCAATTGTAATCTTGTCATTAACTTCAATCACAGTACCTTTTTAAAAGAACTTCACAAATACAGCACTACCTTCTAAATTATATACTACTTAATTATTTATTTAAGGTGAATTCGCGAATCCAACGCGACGTTACACCAGGGGGCCGTACTGAGAGCCACGTTGGGGTCGCGACTCCAAACTCGAAGAAAAAAAAATGCCCACTTCCATTTTTCGGTATTCGCCCTGTGGACCCCATCCCCCGGGGCCTGCCAGCATTTTTCTTTTTTTAAATAAGGAGGGGGGCCGCTTGGCCCCCCTCCTGAGGCCAATAATGGCCCCGGAGACCCCATCCCCTGGGGCATTGCCACTATTTTAATATTTTTTTTAAATTAAATTATACTGAAGGGGTGCCACTTGGCACCCCCTCCCAGGGCCACTTTTGGCCCTCTGGACCCCATCTCCCGGGGCCTGCCCTCCTTGATGGGGACCACGGGGGGAGCCCCAATGCCCCAGCGGTCCCAGCCGGCTCCCCGCCACCTGCGGGAGCCGGCATTGATTTTGGGCAAGAGGAGCAGCTATTATGCAGCTCCCCTTTCCCAAAAGCAATTCTGCTTTGCTTCTTGGAAGCAAGAGCAGGATCTCGCTTCCAAGATGCAAAGCAGTGTTTGCTATGGCAGGGCGGGATCCGTGCTCTCGCCCTGCCATAGCAAACAGCAATGTCCCGGGGGTGGGCACCCCGGGACATTGCAGGAGCCTGCCCTGGGGGTGGCGGTCCCCAGGGCCATTGAGGCCTCCCATCATGTTTAAAGTCCCAGGGAGGTGGTTGTCCCCAGGGATTGGGGGGGCCTGCGAGGCCCCCGTAAATAATTAATCAAAGCCCCGGGGAGGTGGTGGTCCCCAGGGCTTGGGGGGGCCTGCAAGGCCCCCACCACACAAAAATGTAAATGCCCTGGGGAGGTGACGGTCCCCGGGGCAGCATGGGGGGGACAAGAGCAACCCCCCCATGCATTTTAAATAAAAAGCCCCGGGAAGGTGGCTGTCCCTGGGGCTGCGGGGGGGCCACGTGCCCCCCGCATATCATTATCTAAGCCCCGGGGAGGTGGCGGTCCCCGGGGCTGTGGGGCACCCCGCGGGCACCCGCGAATTAATTGAGCATTGTCCCGGGACCTGGCCCACCCGGGGGCTTATAGAAAACGAAGCGTGGGAGACCTTGCTTCATTTTTTAAAAATTTTCTCAGCGGGATTCACGCACCCAGCACGACTTCCGCCAAAAAAACAAAAAAAAATGCTTTTTTTGGCCGGGAGCCCCTACCAGCCCTAGGGGGTCAGGGTGTTTCTACCCTGACCCCTTTCCTACATTGATAACCTTTTTTTACCTTTTTGATGTGACTCGGTTCTACCGAGTCACAAAATGGCTGCCAACACACTCTGATTTGGAGTGTTGGCAGCCAATAAGAATGAAGCTCGTGCTCTGGAGGATTCGCGGCTCCTCCTCGGTGCTCAGATATTGATATTTTTATTTTTTTAATTTCTTAGGAACTACTGAACGGATTTACACCATTTAATAAAAAGGGTGCTTTCTGAACCAAGAGCTACCTTTTTGCCAAATTTGGTGTAATTCTGTTCAGCAGTTCGGGCTGTAGCCTGTTCCAAAATTCCTCTGGAAATTAACATGGAAAAAACGCGTTTTGGGACCCCCCTTTTTTCTCGGCCCCCGCTTGATGAATCACCACAAAACTTTCAAGACAGGAGCTGACCTGAGTGAACCATTAGTTTGGAAAATTTCGCATAGATTCGTCCAACAGCGCCAAAGATATTGGCAAAAGAAAAAACACTTTTTGAATAGAAACAAGGTCCTAACTATAACTATCTACTGACGACCGCCAGTAGGTAATATATAGGGGCATCAGTCAGTGGTCTTCATTCATTGGGCTGTTCAAGAGACACAGTTTTATTCAACCGACCACATCATACAGCATTGGACAATGGGTCAGCTCACTTAAGCCATTGGCTTTGCTCTTTTTGAGTGATGGCATTTTGCATCTGCACAAAGCATATCGCTTACAAAGCAGTACACTACAGTTCCACGGCTCATGAGTCAATGTCTACTTTTAGTTAGTTTTAAATTACAATTTTGGCTTTGTCAATGCTTTTTTGACTTTACTAATGTATTTTTTATGTGCATGGCCCAGCAGCTCCCAACACTCTGCTGCTGGCAGCTCAACTCAGATCTTTTGCACATTCTCCTTTGTCTTCCAAAGAGCCTGCACCAGATTTCTTTTCACATTGAAGATATTGCTGTGCCTACTTTTGAGAAAGCTGCAACTTTAGGGCAGCTGTCTCTCAATTACCTTGAAAATACCGATCTGCTGTGATTATGTATTTGAATTCCAGAAGAGGGAACGTTTGGTATATTTAACTGCACACTTTTTATTATGTGAAAAAGCTTTTCATTTTAAAATCATTTGTTTATTAGGGAGATTGTGCTCTGCCTTTGGCAGTGCTGTACGCTTCCGATGCTGAACATTCATAAAATGTCCTGAAGTAATGTAGAATGTTAAATGTCATGAAGTCATGTAGAATGTTAATGTTTGAAAGGACAGTTGAGATTTACTGCATGCTGTGAAGACGCTAGTGTTGTGGCAACTTCTGGAAATAAACTACATTTTCTTTATACACTTACCTGTTTGTTACTGTCTCACAAGTGGATGCCACATCTTTGGATGGGATGAAGAGAGCAGGAGCTGCCATAAAAACCCACTAAGGAGCCAATGTGGATGCAGCTCGGAATCTCCTGTAACTGCAAGTCCATCAACGTCATTAGAAGTTTTTGCCCCAATTGGGGGGTATTTTGCTTTTGATTCTTCTGCTTCATAGTCCGTAGGCCCGGGGAGTAAAATCCACTCCGCTTGCGGAGTTTGTGGACTTCGGGCACTCCACGACGGAGCACGGAGTTCATGAATTCCGCCTTCCCGGGCGCAAAGTGGAGAGTTTTTTTCCAGTTGCGAGCTCAATATTTGTTTTGGTGCTCACTTGCGAGTGCCACAATAATCTCAGGCCGCTAGCAAGATTGCGCAATACTTTATGCTCCTTTGTACCGCTTCCAGCCACGAAGGCGCCAATGTAGTGCCAATGGCGAACAGAGTGCTCCAGCAGCTTTTGTGCTCAACAAGCAGCTGAGAGGCTTTTCGAGTGGATTTTTTTCTCCAACTGGCTGTTGGAGTTATTTTTTTGTGCAAGAAGCCTTTATTTTAACTTTTTTTCCCAACAGGAAGGAGGTGCCCCAGAGAGTCCAACTTCCTGATTCTGTCTAGCAGGCTCCTCCCAGTGCTTTGTCCATCTCCTTGTCACTTTTCATTTGGATTTGGGGCCCGGAAGGATCACTCTCCTTGTCTGCTGCATATATACCATTGGATTTAAGGGCTTTGTATTTGAGATTTCACAACAATTAAGTTCAAAAACGTATGTATAATGGTGTTGTTTGTTTGATTGAGGGCATGCACTATGATTTATTTGTACTTTTATTCGATTTTTAAAATGTATTGCAGTGGGTGGCCTGCAGTTTCAGTAGGGGCCTAGTTATTTTTTTTTTGTGTAATTTTTCTTCTTTTGTAAAGTTTATAAAGAAAAAATGTTGCACAATTTAGTACATTTTCTCCATGTTTTTTAAATAAATTTTAAATAATTATTTAATTCACTATGTGGCCCAGTCTGCCAATGGGCCTTCCAGCCAGTAGGCCCAGTACTAGTCATGGGTGCATGAAACAACTGTTTCTGTGGTGTCTGTTGAATTGAAACATCATTTAGGCCATGGATGGTATTGGATAAATTACAAAATGTGGTTTTGTGGGGGTTTTTCACATTTATTTTTGCAAGCAGTGCACAGGTGGGGTAATTATATTTGATGCCTTTGGAGGATGTGTGTTGTTGTAAAAAGTTTTAGCCCAGTTAATTTTCGTTTTTGGCATTGCTGAATTTCTGCTGTTTTCTCTTTGTTACTGGCATTCCTCCTTTGTCTGCCCAGTGGGTGAGTATGTTTGCCATAGGCCACCATTTGTATTTGTTCCCCATGCCATGTGTGCAAGGGGGCATTGTTTCGTATAGTCAGTGTCCACATAGGCTTGTATGTGTTCTTTGTTTTGTTTGACCATGTGGTTGGTGGCCATTTTGTGTAGGTAGCCAGTGTGCTTTGCTTTGCATTGTTTCCCATGCCTCCTGCTTGTTGTTGTGACCATGTGGCTGGTGGCCATTTTGTGTAGCCAGCCAGTGCGCTTTTGCCATAGTCCTGCTTGTGTTGTTTGTTGTGGCCATGCCTCCTTGCTTGCTGTTTGACCATGCTCGGTCCTGGAATTGGCTCTGGCAGTCCTTCACCCCACATATTCCTGATGTTGGAGCAGAACAGGAGGTTGAGCTTCCTTCTGAGAAAGAAGAACCTCCTCTTTTAGAATCATTGGCTCCCAGATCTCAAGCAAGGAAAAGGAAGGGTACTACTCCGCCATCTTCTCCAAGCACCACTTCTGATGATGATGATAGGGACATGAAGTGGACCACGGCAGAGTCCAGGAGACAACAGGAAAGGCAAGGGAAAAGAAAGGTTCCTGAAAGACTTAGACTTATGGAAGGGGTTGATGAGGATGATGACGATGATGATGCAGTCATTGTGGAAGGTGACACAGATAAGTCTGACATTGCTACTCAACCTGCTCCGAGGGATGTGGCACAGCTAGCTCCGCCACTAGTTCCCATGTTTGGAAAGCCCTAGCTAAGACCTGCACCACCCCCTACCTCAGGAGAAGCAGAGAGGCAACTGATGACATGCCCACCTACCTCTAGTTCTTCTTCAGGCATTGGCAGTGCCACAGGAAAAAAGTACTCCTTCCAGTTTGGGACTTTTTTATGGTTAGCAAAGAAGGGGATCACATTGCAGAATGCAGCATTTGCAACACAAATGTTCGTCAAGGTAAGCCTGGTATTCATTATGGCACAACATATATTAAAAAACACCACACAATCAAGCGGGAGGAGCACCTTAAAAAAAATGCTGAACGTGGTCCTGGTGGTGAGGAGAGCCGGGGAGCATCAGCTACAAGTCCAATCATGATGGAAGGTGATGATGAGGAAGAAGAGGGTGACATCTTCACACAAAGCAGCCCTGTCCGCAGCAGTGCGGCATCAGAATCACCCACCTTAGCAACTTCACAATTGCACAAGACTCTGAGTGAGATGGAAACACCACAGCATACAGTGACTGCCCCACCATGACACACATTGAGTCGACCACCACCATCTACTTCTCAAAAGACGCCTATGTCAGTTACCCCAGAAAAGAAGAAAATTCAGGCTACTATTAAGGGCATGTTTAGGCAAGAGGGGTCCTATGGGCGGAACCACCCAACTGCACATTTGTACAATGGTAAGCTGGCAAAAATGGTAGCGCTGGGCCTCCTCCAATTTTCTTTTTCGAAGGAGTGGGATTCTCAGAATTTGTGGCAGCATCATGCCCCAAATGGAAGGTACAAAGTTAGACCTATTTTGCCAGAGTTGCTGTACCAGTGCTGCATCAGGATGTGCTCCAGTTGGTTGGACAAGCTTTGCTGCAAAGTGTTCTTTGCACCATCCACCTGACGACAGACATGTTTACCAGTTGTTGGGGTTAAAGCAAAAGATATCTGCAGGTCTTGGCCCTGAATAAAGTTTAAAGAGCATTCAGTGGCATGCAACAGCCGCCATGTTCACTGTGGAGAAATCACATACAGCTGTAAACATCAAGGCGTATGAATGGCTGTGACCCAGAGGTCTCAGAATTGGATTTGTTGCCAGGGACAATGGCAGTAACATAGTCAAGGCCATGTCAGACAGAGGCTATTTCAGGGTCCTGTGTTAAAGCCCTGATACAGGAGGTGCCAACACGGTGGAACTTGACCTCTTACATGTTTCAACATCTGTTTGAGCAGTACAAACATGTCAATGACTATGTCATTCTAAGAGGAGGGGATGCAGTTGGGAAAGCTATGATCATGGATGTGGACAGATGGGGCCTAGTCAAATGCCTGACACAGGTGCTACTCTCCTTTCAGGTTTTCACATGAGAAGTTAGCAAGGAAGGCAGTACGATGGGCCAAGCTATCCCATTGTTGCATCTCCTACTGGACCAGGTAAAGAAGGCATCTGAAATGTTCACCCCTGCAAGTATGAATGAAAACAGAGAAGCGCATGCCTTGGTTGAGAGCTTAATCCTTCACTTGTAATACAAGGCTGTAACATGACATCATCGCGTCCAAAGAGTACATCTGCACCACACTACTTGATTCATGATACAAAAAAATTCTGCCCACTTTCATTCCATTTTTATGAAGGGGATGTTTTAAAATACAAGAGGTGGATTGTTTAGAAGTGGAAGAAGAACGGCTGAAACTTAGAGTCCCAGCCCAATCAATCAATCAATCACAAAATTTGTAGAGCGCACTACTTACCCGCGAGGGTCTCAAGGCGCTGGGGAGAGGGAAGGGGGGGGTGCTGCTACTGGTCGAACAGCCAGGTCTTGAGTAGCCTCCTGAAGGTCAGCAGGTCTTGGGTCTGCCGTAGGCTTAGTGGAAGGGTGTTCCAGGTCTTGGCGGCGAGGTGTGGGAAGGATCTGCCGCCGGTGGTTGTTCTTCGAATGCGAGGGACGCTGGCGAGGGAGAGGTCGGCGGAGCAGAGCTGGCGGTTGGGGACGTAGAAGAAGAGTCGTCTGTTGAGGTAGGCTGGGCCAGTTTTGTGGAGTGCCTTGTGTGCGTGGATGAGGAGTTTGAAGGTGATCCTCCTGTCGACGGGGAGCCAGTGCAGGTTCCTCAAGTGGGGGGTGATGTGGCTGTGGCGTGGTACGTCGAGGATCAGGCGTGCGGAGGCGTTTTGTATGCGTTGCAGTCGCTTGATGAGCTTGGCCGGGGCTCCCGCGTAGAGGGCGTTCCCATAGTCAAGTCTGCTACTGACGAGGACCTGGGTGACTGTTCTTCTTGTGTCTGTCGGGATCCACCTGTAGATCTTGCGAAGCATGCGGAGGGTGTTGAAGCAGGAGGAGGAGACTGCGTTGACTTGCTTGGCCATGGAGAGCGTTGAGTCGAGGATGACTCCCAGGTTGCGTGCGTGGTCGGTGGGTGTCGGGGGTGCTCCCAGCGTCGTTGGCCACCAGGAGTCGTCCCAGGCTGAGGGGTTGGAGCCGAGGATGAGGACCTCCATTTTTTCCGTGTTCAGCTTTAGTCGGCTGATCTTCATCCAATCGGCGACAGCCTTCATTCCTTCATGGAGATTGGCTTTGGCAGCGAGGGGGTCCTTGGTGAGGGAGAGGATCAGTTGAGTGTCATCGGCGTAGGAGATAATGTTGAGGTCGTGCTGTCTGGTGCTGCGTGCGAGCGGGGCCATGTAGATGTTGAACAGTGTTGGGCTGAGGGACGATCCCTGGGGTACGCCGCGGATGATCTCGGAGGCTTCGGATCGGAAAGGTGGGAGGCGGACTCTCTGGGTTCTGCCGTCGAGGAAGGAGGTGGTCCATTCCAGGGCCTTGTCTCGGATCCCTGCGTCGTGGAGGCGTGCGCGTAGAGTGCGGTGGCAGACAGTGTCGAAGGCGGCAGAGAGGTCCAGCAGGATGAGGGCTGCGGTCTCACCATTGTCCAGTAGGATCCTGATGTCGTCGGTGGCGGCGATGAGGGCAGTCTCAGTGCTGTGGTTGCTGCGGAACCCTGATTGGGATGGGTCCAGGATGCTGTTTTCTTCGAGGTATCGGGTTAGCTGTTTGTTGACGATCTTCTCGATGACCTTGGCTGGGAACGGAAGCAGAGAGATGGGCCGGAAGTTCTTGAGGTCTCTCGGGTCCGCCTTGGGTTTTTTGAGTAGGGCGTTGATCTCTGCGTGTTTCCAGCTCTCTGGGAAGGTCGCGGTCTCGAAGGAGAGATTGATGATTTTGCACAGGTGGGGTGCGACGGAGCTGCTGGCTTTGTTGAAGATGTGGTGCGGGAAAGGGTCTGACGGGGAGCCGGAGTGTATTGTGCTCATGGTCTTGATGGTGTCCTCGATGTTCACGCTGGCCCAGGCTGGCAGGGGGTCGTGGTCGATGGTGTGTGGCGGGTCTGGTGCATCGATCTTAGTTGGGGCTGTCTGGGTGTTGAAGCTGTCGTGGATGTCGGCGATCTTGCGGTGAAAGAAGGTGGCGAGGGAATCGCACAGGGGTTGCGGCAAGCGGGGTGTCGTTGGTGTTGGAGCTGGGATTGGAGAGTTCCTTCACGATGTTGAAAAGCTCCTTGCTGTTGGGTGCGTTGTTGTCGAGGCGGTCTTTGAAGGAGATTCTCTTGGCAGACCTGATGAGGTGGTGGTGGTTACGGATGGCGTCTTTGTGGGCTGTGTGGCTGTCCGGTGTCTTATCACTGTGCCATTTCTTCTCTAGTTTCCGGTAGGTACGCTTGGAAGCTAGGAGTTCCGAGGTGAACCAGCTGGCTCTTTTGGTGGTGTCGCTGTAGGTGAGCTTTTTCAGCGGGGCGAGGGTGTTGGCACAGTCGTCCATCCATCGTCTGAGGTTGCAGGCAGCGTCGTCGGTGTTGGATGGGTCGGGGGAGGGCTGAGAGCGAGGGTTGCCCGGAGTTGGTCTTCGGTGACTTTGCTCCAGCAGCGGCGTGGGATCTGTTGGGTGCGGTGGTGTGTGGTGGGTTTCTGGAAGGTGAAATGGATGCAGCGGTGGTCGGTCCAGAGGAGTTCCGTGGTGTGGCTGAAGGAGACGTGGGAGCTTGAGGAGAAGATGGGGTCAAGCGTGTGGCCAGCGGAGTGGGTCGGTGTTGTGACGAGCTGGCTCAGGCCGAGGTTGGCGAGGCTGTCGATCAGGGTGGTGGAGTTGCTGTCGTTGTTGTTCTCCAGGTGAAAGTTCAGGTCTCCGAGGAGGATGTAGTCGGTAGAGGTCAGGGCGTGCGTGCTGATGAAGTCGGCGATGGAGTCGCTGAACTGGGGTCGGGGCCCAGGGGGTCTGTAGACAAGGGTGCCTCTAAGGGTGGTGTTGGGGTCCGTGTGGATCTGGAAGTGCATGTGTTCGGCGGTGCTGAGAGTGTCGTCGGTGCTGGTCGAGACCCTGATGGTGTTTTTGTGGACGATGGCGATTCCTCCTCCTACTGCGTTGATGCGGTCTCTGCGGGTGATCTTATAGCCGTCTGGGATGGCTATGGCGATGTCGGGGGCGGAGGAGTCGTTCATCCAGGTCTCTGTCAGGAAGGCGACGTCTGGTGATGATGTGTCGAGCAGTTCTGGGGTGCCGCCTTCAACTTCAAGAAAGGGCAGTCTTATCTCACAGCAGCCAATAACACCATCAACCAGAACACCGGCAACAACAGCAACAGAAGGAACGAACCCAACCTCTGCATTGTATTGGTTTCATTCAGCACAGGATGTTCCAGGAGTATCTGGATGATCCAAAAGAGGTCTATGTGGATCAAAATCTATTGATGCATTGGTATGGGAAGATGTGCCAATGGCCAGAGCTCAGCAGGCTGGCAATAAAGTAAGTATCTGGTTTGTCCTATAGCCAGTGTGTCTGCTGAGCATGTGTTCAGTGCAGCTGGTGTGGTTGTTACAATGAGAAGGACCAGTCTCTTGCCTCAAAATGTGGAGAGATTGACTATGATCAAAATGCACCAACATTTTATACCACACAATTACACCGCTCCTAAATCAGCACAGGAGGAGGAGGAGGATGATTGGTCAGAAATTAAATCAAATGTGTTAGCTGATCGACTTCTGGGGGCATCACCTGATTTTGTGGACAAACTCTACTTCCCGGACTAAGTATGCCAGTGCCCCTATAGAACTTTTTAATGATTTCTCGTTGAACTTCTATCTTTGCAAAAAGCGGAAAAAAATTAGCTAGTGGAACATTATTTTTTTTGTGTCAGATTTATGCTGCCCCACCATTTTCTTGTCACATATATTGCTGGATTGCAGTTGGACCAGTGTGCATTGAAGAAGCCTCCACAATTCCTTCATGACATTGGAGACAATGCCTTCCCCCTCACATGCCTATTGCCTATCCCTTTCATCACTTAACGCTAGCAGGGCTGCCCCAGAAGATCATTGATTTACAAGAGTGCCTGCCAATACCAAATTTCAATGTGCTGCCTGCATCAAAGATGAATACCTGATACCTAAACTACCCGCGCTTGGATTGGAAGAGGTAACTACAACTATTGCAACAGTGAGTGAGTGATGATTGTTTATTTATTATGTGGTGGCTGACAGTGAGGGAGGGTGTGTGTTGAACGGTAATCCAGGAACTTTCTTGAGATGATCACTTTGCAATGTTTGAGACCTGAGTGATGGGAGATCATTTTTTTTCCTGGATGTGATTGGACTTTACAAACTTGCTTAGTGAACATTTTAACCTGGGTGGGCCACTCCTATGATCCTTCTGTTTTTTTCATCATCTAGGATGGCTGCCCCAGACAATCGTTTGATTTACAAAACTACCAAATTCCTATTGGTTGCTTGCATCAAAGGGGAGTTAGTGTACCTACCACTGTGCTTGGATTGGAACAGGTTATCATTGCAACAATTAGAGATCTTATTATTGAGTGATTATGAGTGATGATTGATGATTGATGTGGTAGCTGACAGTGAGAGAGGGTGTGCTGAACTGCAATGCTGGAACTTTCTTGAGATGATTGATTTGCAGTGTTTTGGGCCTGAGTGATGGGCGATCAATTTTTTCCCTGGAGATGATTGGCCCTTTCACACAGATATAATTGCAGGGTCCTCTTCTTTTTTTCTGGTTCTTCAGAGACCCGAACAGTCACTTTAGTTAACAAACAAAAACCTATGCAAACAACTGCAATTCTGTTTCTCTACGTGTTCTTCAACAGCAGTGCATACATGTATATTTTGCTCGGGTCATGATGACTAGTGTGGGGCGGAGTTACTTGGAGTCAGGAGGAGGATGGAAGAGCTAAGGGTGGGAGCTGCAAGACTACCTCATCAGCAGCTAGAAACAAGAAGTTATTGACTTCAGTTCAAAGGTAAACTAAGAGTCGGGAACCTAGTGCTCAGCTATGTTTTCAGGGACCTAGTACTCAGCTATGTTAACGGAGAGAGGTGATTTTATTTGTGAAATGCTGCTGTGTGTGTGTGTTGGACTTGTGGCAAAAGTGAAACTCTGAGTCCCCCTCTTGTTTTTTTTGCTCTGCCTCTGAGTCTTGTTGATACACTCCTTATGAAGCTTACCCTCCTTCTGTCCCTCTCCTTGACTCTAAACTACAGTTTCTGTTTTACAATGCGCAGGCCTTCTAGTCTCCTGCATGAACAAAAGGCGAAAGATGAGCTTAACACTCGTGCTTACCTACCGGACCAGACAGGCACCCAAGGGTGATAGACATTCCTGAGGAGATGCACCACCTAATTTTGCAAAACAGATTCATTTTTCTTTTAATAATCATATTTGGACAACTGGGAGGGTAGAACCTAGAAGACAGAACATTTAGATATCTGATAACTTGGGCTCAGGGGCAGAACGACTTTCCAAGCATTTACCTGTACTCTGTCATACTCTTTCCTTTGTTTTCTTCACCAAAGATTGATAACGAGTGATGTGCTGCTCACTGCCCAGATGGATGTTGTCCTTTGTAGTGTTTGTCTTTGCCAAACCTTTCCCCAAAAACCCTCTTCCACCGGGCTGTGTGATTTATTGAGGTGTGGCTTAATTTACACCACCAATGGATCACACACTTGGTGGGCAGATGTTATGAAAGAAACACCAAATTACTGCAGGATGTTCTAAGCAATAGCCTAGAATGTCCCCATTTCCCCACCCATGCATGAAAAGTGATCCATATTTTAAATATAGAATGTAGAACATCAGTCGTCAGCATCATTCATCACTCAGGCCTTGTGTTGCGTAACCGTAAATGCCTAACCTGAGCTTGTCAGCTCCAAACTTTGAGTCGATTTTTTATGTCTCGAGGATTTCATAAGTTACTACTAGCTCCCTATTAGCCAAAAATTACTACTATACTATTGCTATTTTTGGTATTTTTTATCACTATTAGGAATTCTTGTTGTGTCATCATGTGGTACTCTGGTGTCAATTCTTTGTAAAGCTTTGATATAACCCACTAACTCAGTGTTTTTATTTCCATTTAGTTGCCTGCGATGCATAATCAATCATTCAGATGAATCCTACAGTTAGAGCTCACCTGGGTGGAACTGGAAGTGGGACCTCGCTTGTGAAGTTGTGATGCCTTCCCTGTTATTATTGCATCACCTGTATTCAGGTAAGACAACTATGGAGTGAAGTGAACTAGTTAACTTAGTAAGTAAGTAACTGCTACTATCATTTATCTAGGTTGTTGTAGACAATATAGGTCATGGCAGCATCCCCCCTAATGGTCAAGATAGCTAGAGAGGTATAACTCTGTAACTAAATGCTATACTCTCTCTTACAAGCACATAAACAGGCTGCACAAAAGCTGAAGGCAGCAGTGCAAAGTAAAAGTAAAACAAGGTACTTCAGGCATAAAGTTCAATAAAATAAAATAGTTACCCCTTTATTTTATTTTTTGCAAAGAAACCCACCCTCTCTGCCAAAACAACATGCCCATCCCTCTTCCCAAACAGTACTGATCAAAGCCCCAATGTCCCAAAATCCAAAATGTCCAAAGAAAGTCAAACCCAGTCACAACTCCCTTCCCACCCTCTCCACCCAGCCCCAACAAACTAGTCCCTCCCACCAAAACAATTTTTTTTAAAAAGAGTTAAAAGAGGGCATTGTGGATGTTGGTCCGGAGCTGGTCCAGGCTCTGCTCCATCGTGATAGACGGCTCTCGATGGTGTCAAGCCATTGCAGGATGCAGTGCAGCAATGGCCTTTTGTCAGTGTGGGAGGGGGTGGCATCAGTTGATGATCTCAGCTGGTGGCGTCACTGGTGATGGGATGACCGAGAGGCTTGAGGCCTCAGGGGCACTGGCTGCAATGGGGCCCACCTGAGAGATATGTATTTCCTCCACCTCCTCTTCCAGGACCACCAGCCGCCGGTATTCTTGCTGGATATGCTCCAGCCTCTGCCACCGCAGACGGGCTGCTGTCTCCTGCCTGTTGGGTCCCACTACGCGTGGACCAGTAAGAGCAGCTATATTGAGAAAAAGAAAAAGAAAAAAGACAAATTGTAAATAATGCTCTGTGCAAACAATTGTTTTAAATTACTGGTAGCAGTGCATTGCTAGTCCCCTAGGGCTGTTGGAATTTGATGTGATTATAATTAGGAGAGTCAGAAGGCCAATTTTGTTTTACCTACACATGCCTTGCATAAAAAGCACTGACTGTGGGGCAGAAAAGAATTAAGATAGAATAACACTTGATTAAAAAAAACTGTGATTTGTTTTTTTTTCTTCTAAAGGCTTTTCATGTAACTATAAAGAGACACTTTGAGTGGAAGAATAAATTACCTCTCATTAATGAGTACAGCATTATGCACTATGGAGTACAAGTTGTGTGTTGTGCTATAAAGCCTTGCTCATTGCTAGCCAGCTCTTCTGGTATTTTGCTGTTGTCTGCTGCTGGGGAAGCTGCAGTTGACAATTATCTATTTTTAATTCCAATGGCTATGCTCTTCTCCAAATGCATTTCTCTTTTTACCTCGACTCCAAAGAGGCAAATTAATAATAAATAAGATACTACGTCACACACCTCACAAATAAAATGCGGATATTATCCTATCTGTCGTAAGAAGACGTTGGTGAGATGATGGACTGCACTAAAGGGAAAGGAACAGGCTATGTAGATTGTATTTAGCGCATTTGTCACCAAGTATCAAATATGCCAAACTTGACATCATATCATGCACTTACTCCCTCTTTACTCAGTGGCCTCGCCCACCACCACGCATTATTTCCAACAAATTAATTTGCTGCGCAGTAAGCAAAGAAAGGAAACTTGAACTCTAGTGCAGGCTAGGATAAAGGGATTAGGCAGGTAGGGTAGAGCTTTTTTGATATAGAATAGAGGGGCCACTACACTGATCATCAATTCATCATCTTTGGCTTATTCAGTCACTGTACTAGTCAACGGAGGTCGAAAGGGAAAAATCTGAACAGGTGAAAAAAAAAATGTTATGGGAAACCATGAAATATATTCTGGAATCACTTCACATTGTTATAAAGTCAAATGTGGCACTTGCCAACAATGGATTTTCCACATAGGTAGGCTGTGATGGAAGAACTTAGGAAAAAATAAAGAAGTTAAGTACTAAGAGTTGACTGAGTGGGCAAAGGGACACAACACATCTTGTGTGATCAGGTTTGCAATGCATTGAAAACATTGTAAATGTCGCATTAACTGAAGCAGGCACATATTGCACAGCCAACTCTGCACTGCAGTCATAAATTGAACCTTACTGCACTTTGGTCATAGGTGGCAAAATGCCATGGGCGGGGATGGGGGTTATAAATGATGAGTGGGATACATCTGGCTCACTTAACAAATCCAGGAAGTCAAGGGAGTAGAACAAAAAATAAAAAATACTCCCCACTTTGAATCATAGCTTTGATAACCCTACATAAACATAGTAAGCGAAGTAGGTGAGCAGCATGCTCCTCATTGAGAAGAGCTGCCTTGCTTATTTATCCAAACAATCCAAATATTCAATTATCCTTCCATTCTAATTCACCCACAGCCACCATGATAAAGCTTTACTTTCTCTCATCCAGTCTTTTGCCAGAAATGTACAACCCATTATCCATTCATTCAATATTCACCCCTTCTTCCAACCATCCTTTTGACCATCCTTCCTGGCCTTTACCCACCCATGCATCCTTTCACCCACCCACCCTTTCACTCATATACCATTTTCCTTTCTTTTAACCATCGGGTATTTCACGTTTCACTCAAGCCATCCACCCTCATTATGTGATCTTTTGTGAGATACAAATAGAAGAGGCCATAATAAAAAAGTAACCACCGCTGCAGCTGGTAAAGCTAGGGGGTTCATATCACATGTTGACGCCCTGGTACTAGCTAATGAGTATAATAGTAATTGCAAGAAATGATGTCACTTACCAGTGCCCGTCCCTGCTGCTGCTTCTTCCCCTGCAACTGACTCTCCTCCTGCAGCAGCACTTGAGCTGGCATCATTGGTGTTCTGTGTGTCTAGAATAAAACATTATACATATTTTAGATCTTAGATACGCCACCCCAAATACAACTGCAATACATCACTAAAGTTCAGTTAGCACTGCAGTATCTTCTAACAAAAATATCACTCTGGGTATTTGATTGGTTCACAAAGTTAGACAATCCAGGGGTGGAATAATGGTCCATGAAAGACATATGGTGTTGGTTGGCAAATGCAATGGGAGTGGGACCTCATACTTTTTTCCAACCATGCTGCACTGTCGTGGAAAACTGCTGGTACTGTATAAACTATAAACAAATGAGACAACACACAACATTGGGGGTGGGGTGGTGGACCATGATGACCATGGCTACTCTCTCGTGAACTCAACCGTTAGAGCATGAGCTGGAAAAAGAAAGCCTTCTCAACAAACATACATGGTGAACATTATTTATAATACTAGCTTACTTGGGCCTGCAATCTGAATCTTCATGCTAGACAGTAGAGTACCAAAGTGTGTTAATCTTAGTCTTACTCTTACAGTACTAAAAGATATATAGGAGAGAGAGAAATATTACCAGCAATGCAGAAGATAAGTGATCTAGAGACTAGAGTGGAGACCGGAAAAAGTCAGCTACCAAAAAAGAAAACCATGTAATATAAGAAAAAAAAAGAGATAATGCAGGGATAACAGGAATTAAACAAAAATGTAATCCATTGTGCTTTGCACTAGTGGGTTCATAATTGTATCCCGTCCTCGTCGCTACATGGAAGGGAGATGGTAGATAAGGGTGTCAGAGAAACTTTATTTCTCCCCAGCAACACCAGCCTCCAGTTAGCAACTCCCATCCTGGAACCCAGCACCAACATTCCAATACCCCACAATTCTACCCTAAGCCCACAAGAATCATAAAACCCAACATTAGGGAAATAATAATAATAAATATTAGGACTTACTGGTGTTAGCAGAGCCCTCTGCAGTGGCACTGGTGGTCAATGCCTCCTGCTGGCCAGCTTCTCCCAGACCTTCAACTTCCCTCTTATTGCCCTTAGGTGCTAATGTAATAAATGAAAAAGATAGAAAAAACAGATTATTGAGTCAGTTAAACTCCACAAAATTATTATGACAGACAAATGCAGTCACATAATTGTACTTCTCTAAGGTGACCTATAGTACTAGTTTTGAGTTTATCGACTAAGTATCGTTGAGTTGCCCATGATACAACATATCGCTGTGAAATAGCTTGGAACTGTACAAGCTACATAAACAAAGTCACAGAGAGAACGTGCTACTCACTGATATCACTGATTCACTATAGTGACAGGAGGATAGTCTGCAATGGCTTCTTAATCAGCCAAAGCGAGCGCAATAATGAGTATGATTAGGTAGCGCTGAGCACCTGCCTACCAGAAACTAGAAACGGGATCACATAATAATATTCCAACGTAAACTAAGCGTAACTTACCTCTGAGTGTGGGCAGCATGATATTCATCCGGCCTGGGGCTTCCTCAGGGCGTAATACATTTCTTAGAGACTTGTGTCGTCTTTGAAAGCATGAGAGGTCCCGGTCAATCTTGCGAAATACGGGCGTAATGCCTAACCGGTCTGTCTGGATCGAGTGTTGTATCTGTGACCAGGACCCCTCATGCTTTCAAAGACGACACAAATCTCTAAGAAATTTATTACGCCCTGAGGAAGCCCCAGGCCGGATGGCCATGTAAAGGGGTGAAACACGTGTTGGCTGTCAGTCACTTCTTTGCTCACCTTCTCAGAATGAGTGACAACACCTTATATAAACAACTATCACTATGAATCCGGCTTTTGGATTTTTTTCTGAAATAACACGACTAATTTGACTTGCCCTGACAACCACCTTGGAACTCGTATATGTTTAGGGGGTTAGGGGTTTCCCCCTGTCAAGGACAATTATCGCAACAAGATTTGATCAAAATTTAACGGCCAGTAAGGGATCGGGACCCATCACCCCTCCTCTCACAGGTTTGGTCAGTGCCACCATTAAGGCTGTGGCACCCATTGATAAAAAAAAGTCTCAAGTTTTTTATGGGATTGTGTAAGTTTTATGCATGGTTTATCCCAGATTATGAATCATACATAAAACCGGCCACAGCTTTGTTAAAGAGAAACACGCCTTTAGTTTGGGATGATGAGTGCCAAGAGTTGTTTATGTGGGTTAAAAACAGTTGGCCAGCTCTAAAGTGCTTAAACCTTTTGATCCCAATTTATCTTACTGTATTACAGTAGATTTGAGAATTCATGGTTTGAATGCCATTCTTACGCAAATGAAAGGGGTTGTGGAAAACACAATTTTGTATGCTTCTAGGATGCTGAGAAATCCAGAGCATATGTTTTCATTTTTACATTATAGAATTGTTGGCCTATTGGTGGGCCATTCAGAAATGTTGACCTTATGTTTGGGGCACAAATTGTACTGTTAAAATGGACCACAAATCCTTGGTTACTATTTTAAGTGGTGATAAAATTAAAGACAATACTCCACAAATTGCCAGGTTGTCAATGAAATAACTACAATACCAGTTTGAGATTGTACACATTTAAGGGGCAAAGAATGCAACAGTGAATTTTCTGCCTTGGTCACTTTCAAAAGAGGAGTGTGTGGAAGATGTAGAGGAAACAAGTGAAAAGTGTTGTCTTACTGCAGAACTAGATTTGGAAGCCATGTGTGCGATCTCAGAGTTGCAATGGAGGGCAGAGATCCTCGCTGATGAAACCAATAAAGTAATAATTGAGTATGTAACTAAAGGATGGCCCTCAGAAAAATCTGTTGAGCACTCATGCCAGCCATTTTGGAAGTTCTGTGATGAATTGTCTGTGGAAGATGGGCTCTTAGTCAGGGAGGAAAAGTTAGTACCTCCAATGGGGTTAAGAAAAAAATTTAATCATGTTCGTGCATGAATGGCGCGTAGGATGTACGTTCACCAAATGGCGCCTTTGACAAACATTTTGGTGGCCTTCTATGGACAAAGAAGTTGACCTTATTGTGGTTCAGTGTGTCATTTGCTCCACTTTTTAGAATAGTGTAAAAAGCCTCCCTTACCGCCCAACGAATCCCCTTCTAGAGCTTGGGAGAAGTTTGGGATTGACATGGTGGGGCCTTTTAATGCTTCGCCAAGCCACTGGTTGGTCATGGGTGATTTACATTCTAAATGGCCTGAAGTAAAATTTGTATCAGAACCTAAGGCCAAGGTGGTGATTGAATTTATGAAAGATATTTTTATGGTTGAAGGATTTCCAGAATGTTTGTTATCATACAATGGGGTGCATTTTTTCAACAAAGAGGGTAAAGAATTTCTGAAATCAGGTGATGTCAATCATTTAAGAACTTCTTTATATTGCCCTCAATGCAACCGTCATGTAGAGCACATGAACAGGATGCTGGTTCAGTGTATAAATTGGCCAATTACTAACAGGTGAGTTGTGTTGAATGCTGTATGATCCATGTTATGGATTTATCACACAAGTCCTCAGAGTTCTACTCAGGTATCTGCACTCAAATTATTAAGGGTAGGAGAAATGCTACGAATGGTTGCTCTAGTTGGATTGGTAAATGGGTAAAGTTTGGTGTGTCATTGGAAGAGTGTGATGTAAAGTTCAAAGAGAAGGGAGCTAATGCTATGAACAAACAGAAGAAAACGGTTGATGATCGCAATCATGTGTCTGAGGTCTAGTTCAAACTGGGAGATATAGTTGCATTAATTAGGGTGTGTGTGTTAGGAAGGGTGGTCAGAAATATTGTGACCCTGTTGTTAGTGACAAAGTTTGCATGCTGTCAGCGTAAATGGTTCTGATTGGTGGAATATCAGAAGAGTGGTTAAAATGTAAAAATGGTACAGATCGGAATGTCCCTGTGTCTTGTGAGAAAGGCATTCTCAAGGTGTGCAGTTCTAGCATTCTGGATGTTCAGGATCTTGTGAATAGTGAAGCTTGCTAAAGCAAGAGCAATAGACGTTTTCCTTTCAAGCTCAGATAATTGTGCTTTATCTTTTCTTATATGGTTTTCCAGGTTGTAAATTGGACCTCTTGGTTAGTTGGTCACTCAACACTTCTCTGTAACAGTTTTCAAATGTTTTTTTATAAATTTGCAATCTTCTGTGCTTTTCAAAATGTTTATAAGAAAATTAACAGTTCTAGTATATTGCTATGTTGTTATCTTTATTAGTTATGCTATATTTTATTTGTGTTTTTTATTTGTTTTGGGTTCTTTTGTTTTGTGTTTTAAGGGGAGATATAATGTAGTATTCCAATGCTGAAAATTCCATAGAATATCATGAAGTCATGTAGAATGTTAAATGTCATGAAGTCATGTAGAATGTTAATGTTTAAAGGGACAGTTGGGATTTATTGTGCCGCTGTGAAGACGCTGGTGAAGTGGCAGCCTCTGTAAATAAACATTTTATCTATACACTTACTTGTTTGTTCCTGTCTCATAAGTGGATGCCACAAGTGCCTTGTTGAAGAATAACACAAATAGTTTGCAGAACACACAACTACTTAGAACATTCAGACCCGTCCCCCCTCTTGTTTCACAGTTTTAGCTAGTAAAGAATTTTCAGAATTGCTTCGACTAAACTGTTTGAGTAGCATAATAGTTACTCCTCTGCCTGGAGAATGGTAGTCAGCTTTCATTTACTGGTCCAATGCCAGCAGAGGGTTTCTTTTGTACAATGGACTTTTCACTTTTTATTATGAAAAAAGACATTCATTTGGAATTGTTCACTGCTTGGGAACAGATTTCCTGCTCAGGTTCTTGAAACAAACTGCGAAACCGAAGAATTGTTCACAGACCACATGCCTGGCTACTACTCTCTGACCTCTTCCTTCTCTTATTTCACAGATTTAGATAGTAAACGATTTTCAAAATGTCATTTACTCAGAAAATCCTATAGCTTAGTGGCCTACTCTTTAAACTCTGAGATGTTGACTAGATTTTTTCATGGTCAAATCTCAGTGCTGACAATAATTGTATCACCATCTTTGAAATTAGCCAAATGAAAAAAGGTTTTTCAATTTAGATTACAACTGCTGCATAGAACAAATGTGTGGTATGTGAATAATCTGTTGTTATTGCAAACATGTTCCCAGAAGCTGAGCACAGACTGTATGCGACATTCAGCCCCTTCTTCGCTTGTCTACTGTGCCTCTGTGTTGCCTGCCTCTCTTGTCTGTCTCTCGCTCTTTCCTCTTTCCTCTTTTGAGGTAGGCGCAAGGAAAGAGAAATGCTTTCATTTCTCCTTCCTTTTCTGACTTTGTACTTGTGCTGCACTGTACATCACACATACAAAGAAGGAAAATGGTTTAAGTCAGTCTAAGCATAGTATTTTGTACTAGAAGTGTACCCTTCCAGTACCAAACCTATGCTAGACTCACAGAGACACCCTTGCACCATTGCACAAAGGTGGCTCCATGGCACGCATCAGCAGATTTCAGTGCCAGCGCTAGGGAAAGGGGAGGAGAGTGCCATATTTAAGTAAATGTGGCGCTCTACTCATCTCTCCTTTTCACGCAGTGCAGCATTTGCGGCTGCTGCACTGTGCTGTGTGAAAATGTGGTAAGTCTGCCCCTAGGTGTGTCTGTTCCAGTTTCAACCTTCAAGGGCTCCCTATCTCTCTCCCTCTCTAATACATTTTTAATTTTATATAGCAGAAACTCAGCCCAAGGGCATTGGAGCGCTATAGATGAGCATCAGATTACATTACACAAGGCACAGAGAAATCAAGTGATTTGCCAAGAATCACAGGATGTTTAGCCAATGCCAGGACTTGATCCTGGTTGCCATCCACTAGTGTGACCAGGCAAGCATTACTCTAGGCATCCCATTTAGATATTAATAAGTCACCCCTATGTTGGCCTTACAGCCCACAAGGCAGGGTGCAAGGTATATAAAAGTAAGGCAAGTAGAAATTTAAAGTTAACATGTCAATATAGTGACTAGCACCCAAAAGTCATTTCTATCTCAGGCAAGGAACCGGCTGGAAAAATATTTGAAGGACCATTTTTAATATGTATTAAAATCTTAAATCAATGGTGAAGTTGGATTTTTAATAAATGTTAAGAAAAGGGACTTTTAGAAAGTTACCTTTTCACTGCATAAAACTCCTGGATGCTAATTTATATTAACCTCTAACTGTCACCGAGCTGGCAAATAGCCCTGATGAGGTGTGAAAACTGCTCTCAGAGCAGAGACAATGTCCATGGAATGTGAGGTGTTTTGTTTCTCTGGCAGGAAGACCAGTTGGGCAGTGCCCAAAAACTTAATTTACTTCAAACAGGCCTCCCCTGTCTCACACAGATGTAGTTCACACCTGCATGCTGTCTTTCTTTTGTCCTCTCAGCCAGGCAGAAATGTGGCAAACCCTGCCAATCTCCTCAGAACACTCTGGACCTGTGGAAGAACAGAAGAAGGACTAGATCTGCTGTTAGAGAACTGTTAGGAGATCTAAAGGACTGGCACTGCTGCCACATGTACACAGGACAAAGACGTAATCAATCAATCAATCAATCAATCAGATATTTGTAAAGCACGCTACTCAGCCGTGAGGGTCTCAATGCGCTAGAGGGAGAGGGGATGACGCAGCTACTGATCGAACAGCCAGGTTTTGAGGAGTCTCCTGAAGGTCAGATGGTCCTGGGTCTGCCGCAGGTGGATGGGGAGGGTGTTCCATGTCTTGGCGGCGAGGTGGGAGAATGACCTGCCGCCAGTGGTCATTCAGCGGATGCGTGGGACAGTGGCGAGGGCGAGGTCAGAGGAGCAAAGCTGGCGGTTCGGGGTGTAGAAGGTGAGTGATTCGTTGAGGTAGGCTGGTCGGCGTTGTGGAGAGCCTTGTGAACGTGGGTGAGGAGTTTGAAGGTGATCCTCTTGTTGACCGGGAGCCAGTGCAGGTCTCTCAGGTGGCCGGTGATGTGGCTGTGGCAAGGGATTCCGAGGATGAGGCGTGCTTAGGCGTTTTGTATGCATTGGAGTCGTTTCTGGAGTTTGGCCGTGGTTCCCGCGTAGAGGACGTTTCCGTAGTCTGCTGCTGACGAGGGCTTGGGTGACGTCCTTCTGGTTTCGGTGGGGATCCATCTGTAGATTTTGCGGAGCATGCAGAGGGTGTTGAAGCAGGAGGAGGAAACAGCGTTGACTTGCTGGGTCATAGAGAGCGTTGAGTCCAGGATGAACTCCAGGTTGCGTGCGTGGTTGGTGGGTGTCGGGGCAGCTCCCAGCGTGGTCGTCCACCAGGAGTCGTCTCATGCGCAGGGGTTGGAGCGGAGGATGAGGACCTCCGTTTTGTCAGAGTTCAGTTTCAGACAGCTGGTCTTCATCCACTCTGCGACGGCCTTCATTCCCTCGTGCAGGTTGGATTTGGCGGTGGCTGGGTCCTTGGTGAGGGAGAGGATCAGCTGGGTGTCGTCTGCGTATGAGATGATGTTGAGGTGGTGTGCTCGGACGATGTTGGCGAGCGGTGCCATGTAGATGTTAAAAAGGGTCGGGCTGAGGGATGATCCTTGGGGTACACCGCAGGTGATCGTGGTGGCTTTGGATCGGAAAGGGGGAGGCGGACTCTCTGGGTTCTGCCGGTGAGGAAGGAGGTGATCCAGTTCAGGGTTTTGTCATGGATCCCTGCATCATGGAGGCGTGTGCGCAGGGTGTGGTGGCAGACGGTGTCGAGAGGTCTAGGAGGATGAGGGCCACTGTTTCGCCGTTGTCCGGCAGGGTCCTGATGTCGTCGGTGGCGGCGATGAGAGCGGTTTCGGTGCTGTGGTTGCTGCGGAAGCCGGATTGGGAGGAGTCCAGGATGTTGTTCTCCTCCAGGAAGTGGGTCAGTTGTCGGTTTGCAGTCTTCTCAATGACTTTCGCCGGGTACGGGAGCAGGGAGATGGGTCGAAAGTTCTTGAGGTCCTTTGGTTCCGCTTTGGGCTTTTTGAGTAGGGCGTTGATTTCGGCGTGTTTCCAGCTCTCCGGGAAGGTGGCGGTTTCGAAGGAGCTGTTGATGATCTTTCTGAGTTGGGATGCGATGATGGAGCTTGCTTTGTTGAAGATGTGGTGTGGGCAGGGGTCGGAGGGTGAGCTGGAGTGGATGGTGTTCATGATTTTGATGGTGTCTTCATCGTTGACGTTGTTCCAGGAGAGCAGGAGGTCGGTGTGTTTGGAGGGCGTTGAGTCGGGAATGTCGGCGACTGTCATCGGAGTCTGGGTGTTGAAGCTGTTGTGGATGTCTGCGATCTTGCGGTGGAAGAAGGTGGCCAGGGAGTTGCAGAGTTCTTGTAACGGCGGGATGTCGTTGGAGCTGGAGTTGGGGGAGGCGAGTTCTTTCACGATGCTGAAGAGCTCTTTGCTGTTGTGTGCATTGTTGTCGATGCATTCCTTGAAGAAGGTCTTTTTGGCAGATCGGATGAGTTGGTGGTGCTTGCGTCTGGCGTCCTTGAGGGCCACGTAGTTGTCTGGTGTCTGGTCTTGGCGCCACTGCTTCTCGATGTGTTTCTCGAAGGAGAAGTGGATGCAGTGGTGGTCGGTCCAGTGGAGTTCGGTCGTGTGGCTGATGGTGACGTGATTGCTGGCGGAGAAGATGGGGTCCAGCATGTGTCCGGTGGAGTGGGTGGGAGTTGTGACGAGCTATTTGAGTCCAAGGTTGGCGAGATTGTCGATCAGGGTTGTGGAGTTGTTGTCGTTGGCGTTCTCGAGGTGGAAGTTCAGGTCTCCGAGGAGGATGAAGTCTGTGGAGGCAAGGGCGTGCGTGCTGATGAGGTCGGCGATGGAGTCGCTGAACTATGGTCGGGGGCCCAGGGGTCTGTAGACAAGGGTTCCTCTGAGGGTGGTGTTGTGATCGACGTGGATCTGGAAGTGTAGGTGTTCAGCCATGCTGAGGGAGTCTTCGGTGTTGGTCGAAATTCTGATGGTGTTCCTGTGGACGATGGCAAATCCTCCTCCCGGTTTGTTGTTGTTTCGGTCCATGCGGGTGATAGCCCGTCCGGGATGGTATGGCTATGTCGGGCGCCAAGGAGGCGTTCATCCAGGTCTCCGTCAGGAAGGCCACGTCCGGGGAGGAAGAATGGAGAAGGTCCCAGAGTTCGACGGCGTGCTTGTGGACTGAGCGGGTGTTGAGTAGTATGCATCTGAGATTGGCGTGGCCTGCTTTATTGGGATGGGCAGGTCGCGCTGGAGTGCGCTGGCTGGTGTAGTTGCAGTTTCGGCAGGTGAAGGGTCCATGGGTGAGCTTCGGGGCAGCCTGGAAGCAGGTGGAGTTTCGGCCGGCGTTGAGTGCGTGGAGGGAGTTGGCGTCGTATCGGCGTCGGGTGTTGTGGCGCTCGCCGGGGCCAGGGGGTCTGGCGCTGGGTGTGGTCCAGGCGCGGACGGGTGCAGACGGGCTTGCCTTAGGCACGCCAGCGGCGCAACCACGCAGCGGTCTCCATTAAGTAGGGGAGGGAGGAGGAGCTGGGAGGCAGGAGCGGCGTGGGCGGGAAGCCGAGGGCAGGTGAACGTTGGGACACAGAGAGGAGTCAGCGGGGGCCAAAACAAAATGCAATCAGGACAAAACCAAAACGAAATACAATCCGGACAAAGCAAAACAGTGTCACAATCACAGCAGGAAAAAAACAGTATCGGCAACAGGCACTAGCAAGGTGCAGACTCGAACCCTGCCTGGGAGGACCGCAGGCAGAGGACAGCACGGAGGAGCTGCGGGGAAGGAGCTGATCCCTGTCCGAGGGTCAGGGGTCTAGCTCGCGCTCTCCGCAGCGGTCTCCATTAAGTAGGGGCGGGGGAGTGAGGAGCAGCTGGGAGGTGGGAGCGGTGTGGGCGGGAAGCCGAGGGCAGGTGGACGTGGGGACACAGAGAGGAGTCAGCGGGGGCCAAAACAAAATATAATCAGGACAAAACCAAAACGAAATACAATCCAGACAAAGCAAAACAGTGTCACAATCACAGCAGGAAAAAAACAGTACCGGCAACATGTACCAGCAAGGTGCAGACTCGAACCCTGCCTGGGAGGACCGCAGGCAGAGGACAGCACGGAGGAGCTGCGGGGAAGGAGCTGATCCCTGGCCGAGGGTCAGGGGTCTAGCTCGCGCTCTCCGCAGCGGTCTCCATTAAGTAGGGGCGGGGGGAGGGAGGAGCAGCTGGGAGGCGGGAGCGGTGTGGGCGGGAAGCCGAGGGAAGGTGGACGTGGGGACACAGAGAGGAGTCAGCGGGGCCAAAGCAAAATACAATCAGGACAAAACCAAAACGAAATACAATCCAGACAAAGCAAAACAGTGTCACAATCACAGCAGGAAAAAAACAGTACCGGCAACAGGCACCAGCAAGGTGCAGACTCGAACCCTGTCTGGGAGGACTGCAGGCAGAGGACAGCACAGAGGAGCTACGGGGAAGGAGCTGATCCCTGGCCGAGGGTCAGGGGTCTAGCTCGCGCTCTCCGCAGCGGTCTCCATTAAGTAGGGGCGGGGGGAGGGAGGAGCAGCTGGGAGGTGGGAGCGGCGTGGGTGGGAAGCTGAGGGCAGGTGGACGTGGGGACACAGAGAGGAGTCAGCGGGGGCCAAAACAAAATACAATCAGGACAAAACCAAAACGAAATACAATCCAGACAAAGCAAAACAGTGTCACAATCACAGCAGGAAAAAAACAGTACCGGCAACAGGTACCAGCAAAGTGCAGACTCGAACCCTGCCTGGGAGGACCACAGGCAGAGGACAGCACGGAGGAGCTGCGGGGAAGGAGCTGATCCCTGGCTGAGGGTCAGGGGTCTAGCTCGCGCTCTCCGCAGCGGTCTCCATTAAGTAGGGGAGGGAGGATCAGCTGGGAGGCGGAAGCGGCATGGGCGGGAAGCCGAGGGCAGGTGGACGTGGGGACACAGAGAGGAGTCTGCGGGGGCCAAAACAAATACAATCAGGACAAAACCAAAATGAAATACAATCCAGACAAAGCAAAACAGTGTCACAATCACAGCAGGAAAAAAACAGTACCGGCAACAGGCACCAGCAAGGTGCAGACTCGAACCCTGCCTGAGAGGACCGCAGGCAGAGGACAGCACGGAGGAGCTGCGGGGAAGGAGCTGATCCCTGGCCGAGGGTCAAAGGGTCAGCTGGATAGCCTCCTGTGCAAGCTACAAGGCCGTAACAAGCTGCAAGAGGCCTTTTCCCTGAAGAGCCCAGTTGACCAGTACCATTTGGGACCTGAACTGGACCCTGCTGGTGGCCTCTGCAGAATTGAGTCTTGACCCCCAATTGCTGTGTTCATAAGGACCTGGAACCTTTGGCTGTGTCCAAGTAAACTCCTCCTAACATCCCTGAAAAACTTTGGACTCCGGAGACCTCCAGAGGACCAGGACAAACCTGCCAACCTGATCCATCTAAAGTGCATTGCTACTGGGCTTCAAAAAATTACTTTTTCCTGCTTGGAGCTTCTCCCCTGCAGTAACAAATCTGATTCAGCAGGATCTCACCGAGAAAGTATCTAGCCTTGATTTAGCCTGTTTTGGTATTGGCAGATGGGTTACTCCGTCTCAAAGAGGACGGATATCCCATCCACTGAAATATATATCCCATAGTATCCTATGGAATTTATATTTCAGTGGACAGGATGTCTGTACTCGTTAATCCATCCACCGATATCTAAATCAGGCCCTACGTCCAAAGGTAAAAATCACCAAAAGTATCCGGCTGGCAAGAGGACTTCCCTGAGTGCAAAATTTTAATGTTTCCCACTGGGAGACTTTCTCTCCAAAACGAATGGCTTCACAGGACTTTGTTCAATACCTATCCAACGTCGTGGAGCCCTGTTAAAATACAGCCTGCTGCCTTGCCCCACTGTAGTATTTTGACTTTCAGAAAAAACTAAGGGACTGATATAGATCTTAGCGGTATTACCGTTGTCCTTCTGAGGCGGTGTTTCCAAGTACTCCGTCAAGCTGATGGCAATCTGCCCACCCTATTTAGAAGTATGCTGGCTGACTCTCTGTCCGCGTTGGCAGAGTGTTTACAGCGGTGTATGCGGCTCACCGCTGCTGATGCGGCGGACTCTAATGCTGGCGAATAGTACTCAGTCGACGTCAGAGAGACGGGGTTGTGCCGAGCATATTTAGATTTCACAGTTGTGCTGGCACAGAACATGGTCAGCATTGGACTAGTCCTGTGGCTTGTAGGATGGATGCTAGCATCACACACCTGATGTGCTTTGGCTAATTGTGAACACCCACATACCACACTATAAAACACACTCCATTTCAGACCATGATCCTTTGCCATTCCAGCACAGCAGAACCTGGTAGCAGAGCACTTTACTACTGAATTCAGGTTTATTTTGTCAGTTTTTTAATTCTCTGTTTCTTGTTCTTTCACACCTTTTTCTTTATTATCTTGTGGGTTATTTCATTTATATAAGTTCATAATCTCTGAATGGCAGGGAAGAACAATCCCCGTTTTACTGAGGGTAAATTCATTAGAGTAGAGCCACAATTGTTTGGAGCCCAAGTACAAATGACAACTATAGGACAGAAAGGGAAAATGAGGGCCAGAATAGTTGACAGAGAGAATGCTGTAGCAAACAACCTGCCCACACAGGAGGAAATTATGCAGAGGTTGAACGACCTGCAGGGGAGAGTGCATTCACTGGCCGTCAAGCGCCACTTGGAGGCCCAGAAGAGTAGTGGTGGTTCTCCTAGGGCCCCCTTACAACTCTTTCCCTAGGAGGAGAAGGTCTTGCAGATCTCTACATCCTGAAGGCTTAAAAGGAATCCCTGATGGAGTGGAGACTGGTAAGTTAGACTGTTAAATGGGTCACTAAAACAAAATGTCCTTATTACATTTCATTTAGCTGTTGCTAATATGTTTTGCTCCTTTGCAAACACAGAAACCTACATATATTTAGATCAATCTATTTTTTATCTTGGTTGTATGCTTCAATGTATTATCTCTTATTTAAGATTACAGGTATCAACCCCCATTACATTTCCCACAATGTAATGGTCATATATGTGTCTCAAGTAGTAAATGTTACAAGTGTTGATAATATATAATTGTAATGACTACAACTACCATGATGCATTGTTTTGGTTTTGTGAAAATAAGATTGCAATGTTATCTTGCTCATTCTCTTTTTTCTACAACATTTCCACATATGTTAAGGTGTAATGTATTTAACAATCAATAGCCCATGCTAAGTTTAGAAATGTTGTAATGTTTACATTTTGTATGTTTTCCTATCCTTGTTATGCTAGGGAATTGATGTCATGTGTGCCACAAAGCAAAGTTTGTTGACTTCAAAAGTGTAAGGTATGTACATTTGTATGCTGAATCTAAGTGTTTTTTTAATTGACTCTGCAATATTTAGATGATGACTAAAGCTATATATCATTCTAGGTTGTGTAATAGTCAGATTATTTGCATGCTAGGCCGTGAAATGGTTGATTTCACATTTCTCCTCTCTACTCTGTTCTTTAGAATGTTTGGCATATTTAATATATACTTTCTAATTAATTCTTTCTTGTCATTTCAGGACAGCTTTTTACCTGCTTTTCTTATTAACTTCTGTGTGTCATCTAAACTGACTCTGTTATTGATTATAATACCACTGAAATGTACAATCATTATGGTAAATATCTTTTTACTTGTAGGTTGCTACTTTCTTAGCTTAAAACACAATTGATGTATAATCCAGACTTTTAATAATAGCATTTCTTCATTCATATTAGGTCCAACACCGAGAGTACGTAGGTAAACACCTGCCACTGAGGAGACCTCCACTCTAAACCAGGAATAAGCCTTCGGTGAGGACTCTACTCCTGCAAGTCTGGATGATGAGGAGCTTGCTGGCCCATCTGGTCTGCATGGGCAGACGGCTCCAGGGAGTCTCACTCGGCCCACAGCGACACCTCCCACCCCAGCTGTTACCACATCTCAGGCCATGGATACCTCTACTTCCTGTGTCTAAAGGGACATCACCTCAATCTTGTGCCCCCCAGTCCTGGCTGCTGGTCACCTGACACAACCACCACCACCTCAAGTTCAGCCAGGAACCCGTCAAAGTCACAGGGTAGTTGGGGTATGGGTCGTGGGAGGAATTTAGTGGGCCAGCAAAGTGAGGCCCAAATACATCTGCTGCAGCTACAGAAAGAGATGCCCTGGCACATGTAGAAACAACATCACACACCTCAGTCCGTGCAACTGTGGACCCTCCCCCCCCCACATGAGGGTACATCCATCCAGATTTCCAGCAGGAGAGTATGGTAAGACCTCTAACACCATCAACAAGAGTCGCCAAACCTAATTTCCTCCAGTGTGGGACTACTATTCACTCTGTGGACTATTTCCTGGGTACATTTGCCTTTCTGATGCCAGTTGAATTTTGGACATTGGACTTCAAACAATTTTGACTCTTCAAGAATGGTTTCTTTCACCCTGACTGACTTTTTATTTTCGCTTATTGATTTTTCATTCTCATCCTGTTTTAGTTCATTAACTTTCTGTCACAACTCACTAAGTCAAAGACTGGTGTTGTATTAATCAACTCAATTAATGCATTTGTTCCTTCCATCATAAATGTACAATTTCAAAAAGCATATGACTGTGTAATCATAAATGAATTACAAGTAGGTCATGTTTTTCTCAAGTTCTCAACCATGAAAACAAAATACGAATATTAATAATTCATCAACTAGTAATTTATCACATTTGGCAAAGATTTGTCTGTCAACATTTTCACAAACATACGAAACCATGCGCAACACAAATAGTTTGTGAATTCCAAACCTTGCCACCATCGAAGAAGGGGCTATAATAAAAACAATCAGATTCAATAGGCAAATTATTATTGATTGATGTCTTCAGTTGGAGCTAGTTCATCTGCCTCACTTTAGGAATTTTGTATGCATCATTCTAATACACTGTCTCAGTATCTGTTGGAAAGTCACAACCAAGTTTAAGTGGTGTGCTACAACACATTTGTTCTACAATGATGAGACACAACAACAGCTTCATAAACTTTACAAAAAATGAGGATTTAGCTAATGTGAAGGCAGATTAGTATGCTTTGGCTCCACTACCACATGTGGTTGGAGCAATTGAAAGCACACATATTGCCTTAGTGACAACACATGACAGAAAATGAGTCCAATGAGATCTTCAAAACTTCCATTCAATCACTGTGCATGTATATGGAATATGTACACCCAAAGTCTGTGTGTGTCTTTCCCAGAATCAACCCATGCTCCCTTTGTATTTTGGAACAGCATTATTTAACTGCAAATGTCACAACTTTGAAATGTCCAAATGAAGATGACAAGGTAAAGATACATATAACAGATTAAAACAGAAAGATGAGTAATGAAACATAATGAAATAGACACATTGCAAAGTCATATTTTTGAGGACACAGTTTCAAAAACACAATCAGAGATAAAAAATGAAAATGAAGACAAAAGTCAATGTGTAAAAATGTTGATCAACAAAGATCTGTGGACTGGATTTCCCTGAATTTGCTCTTCTTAAAGATGTCCACACATTAATTTTTCCTCATTTCATCAATAGTTGGTTTAACAGTTAATGTGGTAGTATGGAAAGACATACACTTATGTGAAGAAGTTGTCAATGACATCCTGACGTACGTCTGGTCCTTCCTCCTCACCACTATCATCTTCATTTGGCATTTCAGGATCCTCACCCGGTGGCTCTTCATGGTCTCCATCCTCTGCAATGTAAGGGATGTTTCATTGCAGGGCTATGTTGGGCATCATACAACAGGCCATGGTGATTTTTCACACCTTCTCAGTTGAGTAGAGAAGGGCTCCACCAGTCTTGTCAAGGAAGAAAATCTGGCCTTTAGGAGCCTGAAAGCCCGCTCCCATGGCCTCCATGTTCCTCCATGGGCCTCATTGAAGCGTTCTTTCCCTGGCGCTGTTGGATTACTCAGTGGTGCCAACAACCATGGTCGCTTAGGATAAGCCGAGTCTCCTATATGGAAAAAAAAGAGATGCTGCACACATACACATTGATCAGGATAAAACTTTGAAATGGCTCTCGCTTGTCTAGGAGTATTGTTATGTTTCATATAGAGGCCCTAATATAGACATGTTCATATATGCCCTAATATAGACATAATCGTATATGCCCTATTATGGTCATAATCGTATATGCCCTATTATAGTCATGATCTCCTATATCCTTATATAGGCATGATCTTTCACCTACATTAGTTCCCTACAGTACACAACGAACACTGAGGGTTGAACGTTATCTAGTCTGTGGTTTGAACACTGAAGGGTTTTTCCCAAACACAGGCCTACAATGTACTCATAAATTATGCATGAGCATTCACCAGCTACATCTCCTGCATAATGTGTATGTACAAAGTTCACCCCTGACGTCTTCCCCATGTCTAACAAAGACCAATAGACACCATACTGAGGGGCGGACACTTTAGGGTATAAATACACCTCATCTCGCCATGGTAAGATAGAGGGAACCGAGACTTCCATGCCGACACACTGACCAGAGACGCTGAGACTCCTGCATGCAGTCGCTCCAGCTGACAGCGGTCTAACACAGCCCTTGTGGGGTGTCCAACTCAAGACCAGGACGGGGTCCCACACTCTCTCTATTCAGGTAATGGGGTTCGACTTAATCCTAGAGGGATTCTTGGCTCTTAGGCTTTTAGACCTACACACATGCTAGGTACACTTAGGTACATCTAGTTAGGCATCGTAGGAGTATGTGCACTTTTATAATGCATTTTATATATTCATGTATGTAACCATTATTATTGCAATATGGTAGAACTGTACTATCCCTTCACTTTTATCGTACTGCTGATAATATATCTCTGCTACTGTCTGCTGGTTGTTGCAGCACATATATTCTACACTAGAATAACAACTGTTCAATAAATACTTATTGAAACGCCCAGACTGTTTATTCTGTGTAACTCTCTGAGACAAACCGAACAAGTAAGCACGAGTGACTGAGCGAAAAGGAGTACATTGTTTCCACGATTCTGAGGGATCAGGGTTGTCATGATCTAAGGTTGCCAGAAACTAATCTCTCCCCGATAAGAGGAGATTCTAGTGGCACTGTGAGCTAGCTAATGCAAAACAGGCTAACATACGCTGTGGGGGTGCACAGAGCCAGTCTGCCACCAAGCCCACAGTTTATGTTATCCAAACGCGCAGGTCCTGCATGGGTACTATAGGAACTACACGACATGGCGCCACCAACGTTGGTTGGGTACTTATTTAACAGTAGAATCTGAGTAGTTCAGTCGTGCTATTCTCAGAGAACCTATTCACAAAACCCCAGAGACGTCTGGAGTGGGTGGGCACAAAATCTGCTGTAGCTGAGTTGTACAAAAATACTATTTATTGGCTGTTGGTTATTCAAGCTTGAAAGGACATAGTGTTCCTAAAATTGTGCATAACACCTTATCTTATTTCCCTTGGAACACTTCTTCCTCTAAACATGACTGATGCCGAGGTAAGGGCAGAGAGAGTTGAACTGAATTTTTCAGAAGATCCTACGGATGCAATACAGATTGAACCAAAATTCAGGATGACAGTCACCCTAAGACTATTAGAAAATGGTTTACAAGCTAGGGGTGGCATGGTAGTTTTCGTGATTGAGGCACACAAATCAAACAAAACAGAGGTATTCTATTCATGGGTTACATTCCCAGCAGCAAATGCAATAACAAAGACATTTCACTACTATATAGAAGGAGATGCACCACCTGAATATTGTCTGTTTGAGGACATAGAGATTCCACTCACTTACCAGGAACATTATTACTGGTTTAATGGCGCCCTACCCCACGTACGAAGAAGAGTAAGGTTAGGCCCACTCGGAGGAGAAGGAGCCACATGGCCAATATTAGCGGCCTACACACCACATCCTGACATTGTCACAATGCCACCAGGAGACTTACTCGTACAACACACAGATTTAATTCAAATCTACAGAAACCTGACACAATTTGTCATGAGGACTTTAACAATCTAACCTGCACCAGGTGCAGCAAATAGTACTCCAGCTCAGGGTACAGGAAATAAAATTACTCCTCAAACATTACACGCGGTAATGGGCAAAATGCCCGCAGAACAGCGAACAAATACCATTCTGGATAGCTCAGAAAATAACTCAGCTTGAGGCAGTATTCCCGAATACTACCACCTGTGATAAACACAGAATACTAACAATCTGCTTGCCCATGGGGATCACACCACAAATAGAGGACTGCACCTCTTGGGGTACAGTCTTTGTTGCCATATATACAAGAACGCATGGTATCCCGTCATTAGCAGTAGTACCTGATGTATAGAGACAGATACAAAATGAGTATGGAGCAGAGCCTGCCCTTAACTTAGGGATGAAGTTACTAGGTAACTACGAACAGGTATCAGCCATAATCCTAGCTAACATTAAGGGGAAGCAGCTTCAGTGGCGATCCGCTAACGCCTAGGGAGTTCAGTCCAGTAGATCAATAACACGAACTACCCAAAATAATTGAAACTGCATATGCAGAATTAGGCAGAGACAGTTTAGGTGGGAAAGCATTAAAACCACAACTAGTGGGCAGTTCTGAAAAGGACACTACAAAGCAGACACCTACTTCTTCTAAAAAGAAGTGGGAGAATAAAAAGCAACAAAAGTCTAAAGATAGCAGATCTCAATCCCGAGGCAGGTCTCCTCAACAGGAGCCCTCTGAAAGGAGGTATAACCTCAGGAATAGGGATAATATTAGGAAACCTGACAGGTATCAGGATACTGATACACGTTCCTCTCGTTCCTTTCAGGGTTCATCAAAAAACTCTGAGAGTGAAGGACGGTCAGAACAAAGACAAGAGGAGCGTACAAAGTCCAGAGACACGCAACGCGCTGCGGACTACGCACCTAAAAAAGAAGATAAACAGAAACCAAAACCTCAGTTCAAAAAGAAGAAGGTAGCAGGTCTCAAGATCAGACATGCCCAGAATTCTGGGGACACATCTTCTGAACGGGGAATGGGCTCTGACGATGCTAGACAGCGCGGCAGAAGTAACAATAGCTCGCCAGAACCTGAAGGAATTTCTGATGACAGCAGAGTTGAGTGAGTATATCACTATGGAAACGCCTGATACTCGGGTAAGCGTCCCACATACGTTACATGAAATAACACTCCGGATGGAGGGGACAGACCCAGAAAAATAAAAGGTCTCTTTTGGAAAAATCTGTCATCAGGTTATGACATTCTATTAGCAGAACAAGACTGGCCCCCAGCATTTGTCATGGAGTGCCCCAGGGGAGAAGAGATCATTTTTCCAGCCTTTTCCGACCTCGTTCCCATACATTTAAAACATGCATATGCGCAGGAGTGGGCGGTTGCCCTAGCTCCGGCATTGTAGAAAAATCATGCTGGTTGGGATGAGGATTCAACCCACCATGTGATCCCGTTAAAAGTTTCACCAAATGCTCAAAGGCAATATCCTATAAAGCAAGAAGGTAAAAAACAGGTCAGGAGATCTTAGATCAACTTGAATACCAAGGGGTGATAGACAATTGCACCTCACCTATGAACAATCCTTTGTTCCCCGTATCAAAACCAGACAACACATATCGTCTAGTTTTAGATTACAGACATTTAAACACTGGCACAAAGACGTTCGCTGTCCAAAATGCACACAGTGCCGCATTAATGAATAACATTGTGCGGAAAAAATACAAAACTACACTTGATATCTCAAATGGAGTTTTCTGCCAAAATATAGCACCTGAAAGCAGGTATTTGACCGCATTCTCAGTGCTAGGGTCTCAACGGCAATTTTGTCGACTCCCCCAAGGGTATAAGAATAGCCCGGGGTTGTTTTCGTGATTGAGGCACACAAATCAAACAAAACAGAGGTATTCTATTCATGGGTTACATTCCCAGCAGCAAATGCAATAACAAAGACATTTCACTACTATATAGAAGGAGATGCACCACCTGAATATTGTCTGTTTGAGGACATAGAGATTCCACTCACTTACCAGGAACATTATTACTGGTTTAATGGCGCCCTACCCCACGTACGAAGAAGAGTAAGATTAGGCCCACTCGGAGGAGAAGGAGCCACATGGCCAATATTAGCGGCCTACACACCACATCCTGACATTGTCACAATGCCACCAGGAGACTTACTCGTACAACACACAGATTTAATTCAAATCTACAGAAACCTGACACAATTTGTCATGAGGACTTTAACAATCCAACCTGCACCAGGTGCAGCAAATAGTACTCCAGCTCAGGGTACAGGAAATAAAATTACTCCTCAAACATTACACGCGGTAATGGGCAAAATGCCCGCAGAACGCGAACAAATACCATTCTGGATAGCTCAGAAAATAACTCAGCTTGAGGCAGTATTCCCGAATACTACCACCTGTGATAAACACAGAATACTAACAATCTGCTTGCCCATGGGGATCACACCACAAATAGAGGACTGCACCTCTTGGGGTACAGTCTTTGTTGCCATATATACAAGAACGCATGGTATCCCGTCATTAGCAGTAGTACCTGATGTATAGAGACAGATACAAAATGAGTATGGAGCAGAGCCTGCCCTTAACTTAGGGATGAAGTTACTAGGTAACTACGAATAGGTATCAGCCATAATCCTAGCTAACATTAAGGGGGAAGCAGCTTCAGTGGCGATCCGCCAACGCCTAAGGGAGTTCAGTCCAGTAGATCAATAACACGAACTACCCAAAATAATTGAAACTGCATATGCAGAATTAGGCAGAGACAGTTTAGGTGGGAAAGCATTAAAACCACAACTAGTGGGCAGTTCTGAAAAGGACACTACAAAGCAGACACCTACTTCTTCTAAAAGAAGTGGGAGAATAAAAAGCAACAAAAGTCTAAAGACAGCAGATCTCAATCCCGAGGCAGGTCTCCTCAACAGGAGCCCTCTGAAAGGAGGTATAACCTCAGGAATAGGGATAATATTAGGAAACCTGACAGGTATCAGGATACTGATACACGTTCCTCTCGTTCCTTTCAGGGTTCATCAAAAAACTCTGAGAGTGAAGGACGGTCAGAACAAAGACAAGAGGAGCGTACAAAGTCCAGAGACACGCAACGCGCTGCGGACTACGCACCTAAAAAAGAAGATAAACAGAAACCAAAACCTCAGTTCAAAAAGAAGAAGGTAGCAGGTCTCAAGATCAGACATGCCCAGAATTCTGGGGACACATCTTCTGAACGGGGAATGGGCTCTGACGATGCTAGACAGCGCGGCAGAAGTAACAATAGCTCGCCAGAACCTGAAGGAATTTCTGATGACAGCAGAGTTGAGTGAGTATATCACTGTGGAAACGCCTGATACTCGGGTAAGCGTCCCACATACGTTACATGAAATAACACTCCGGATGGAGGGGACAGACCCAGAAAAATAAAAGGTCTCTTTTGGAAAAATCTGTCATCAGGTTATGACATTCTATTAGCAGAACAAGACTGGCCGCCAGCATTTGTCATGGAGTGCCCCAGGGGAGAAGAGATCATTTTTCCAGCCTTTTCCGACCTCGTTCCCATACATTTAAAACATGCATATGCGCAGGAGTGGGCGGTTGCCCTAGCTCCGGCATTGTAGAAAAATCATGCTGGTTGGGATGAGGATTCAACCCACCATGTGATCCCGTTAAAAGTTTCACCAAATGCTCAAAGGCAATATCCTATAAAGCAAGAAGGTAAAAAACAGGTCAGGGAGATCTTAGATCAACTTGAATACCAAGGGGTGATAGACAATTGCACCTCACCTATGAACAATCCTTTGTTCCCCGTATCAAAACCAGACAACACATATCGTCTAGTTTTAGATTACAGACATTTAAACACTGGCACAAAGACGTTCGCTGTCCAAAATGCACACAGTGCCGCATTAATGAATAACATTGTGCGGAAAAAATACAAAACTACACTTGATATCTCAAATGGAGTTTTCTGCCAAAATATAGCACCTGAAAGCAGGTATTTGACCGCATTCTCAGTGCTAGGGTCTCAACGGCAATTTTGTCGACTCCCCCAAGGGTATAAGAATAGCCCGGGGTTGTTTTCAGCAAGGGTAACAGAGTTACTCCAAAATTTGGATGAAGAAGCATTGTCCTATGTGGATGATATTTATCTGACGGACGATGACTTACCAAGGCACTTGACCAGGGTGAGCACCATTATTATGGGATTCGCCTCTGAGGGCTATAAATTTAATTTTAAAAAATCAAAAATTGCCCATCTCAATGTTCTGTTCTTAGGGTATGAGCTGTCAAATGAAGGAAAAGGCCTAGCAGCTAACTTTTTAGAAAAGTGTGCGCTGCTCCAACCTCCAAAATCGTTAAAGAATTTGCAATCAATTCTGGGATTCCTAAATTTTGGTCGAACATACATTTTGGATGACACAGAAAGAGTAAAACCTTTCTACGACTTAATAAAACCTGATTTTTCAGTCAGACAATGGACACAGGAACATACAAACATCCTACGTTCACTACAAGAAGACATGATAGTTTCAAAACACTTACAGACACGCGTAAATGTACGCAACTTAGTGATCCGAGTAATAGCGGGTCATTGCGGGTACACTTACTTAACCTTCAATGAAGGTGAAATGGTACCAATCGCATACAAATCACACCTGTACACAAACGCAGAGATGCGTTTCACTTCAACAGAAAAAATCCTGACAGCAGTGCAGACCGCTGTAGCAAGAGAAAGAGCTCTGGCTCAGGGAAAGCGCATAATAGTCGTGACCCCAGTGCCAGCCTTAGAGGCTGTTACAAAGGCTAGCATTCCAAATGCGAAAGCCTTACATCCCAGATGGATACAATGGGCTAATTCTCTTACTGCAACGGATGTTGAAAATAGATTTGATCCAAGTTTAAAAACACAAGCATTTCTGCAATACGAACAAGAATATCCTATACGAAATGAGATTTTGCCTCTAGATCAGTATGAATACATAATTTACACTGACAGATCTGCTCAACTGGCCATAAGGAGTAAGCAAGCTTACAGCGCAGCGCGTGCAATCGTTAAAGGATGCATGCGCGATGGAAAGTTCCATCCAAGTTGCACTAAAACGCAATCTCTAGGAGACTGCACCGCTCAGTTAGCAGAATTAAAAGCACTGATACTGGCACTTGTAAATACGGATCACGAATTCCCCACACTAATTGTGTGTGATTCCTTTTACTGTGTACAATCATACAATGAATACTTGTATCATAGGGAACAAAACAGGTTTAAAGATGCAAAAGGTGGCACAATTAAGCATAAAATGCTATGGGAACAGGTAGTGGAGTTGAAAAACGACCTACCAAGGGCTCACGTGATACATACACTGAGTCATCAGCGTGATGGCGTTCACGTTGAAGGGAATTCATTGGCTGATGAAGCCGCAAAGGGGACTGTACGCACAGCGTCCGTAGCTGCAATCACTCGTTCAAAAACGAGGATAGACGGTGAGATTATGGTAGCTGTCATTGCTTCACGCAAAGGCAGCACAGCAGTACCTAAAAAAATTCCACTCAAATACTCCTACAAGTTAGATGCACACAACATTCCATATGCTCAGATTCCTGGAGTGGGGGATAGAGTAATACCAAATATGGATCGTAGGCAAGGTTTAATTCTAGCAGCACATGAGGGTTTGGGCTCTGCACATACAGGCGTTACAGCGACTATTTCTTTATTGAAACAGCGCTATTGGTGGCCAGGGTTAACAAAACAAACTAAAGACTACGTCTTGAAATGTGACATCTGCCAACAGATGAAAGGCTCCACCATAGCACGCCCAGCGCAGACATCATTGTTGAAATCAGACATACCTCTCGCTTGTGTATATTTGGACCACTGCGGCCCCTTACAGTCAGATGGGGCCAAGAAATATATCATGGTTGCAGTGGATTCCTGCTCTAGATTCCTATGGGTCTGGCCTCAGCGCTCGGCTGACGCTCAAACTGTTATAAAAGATTTGCGAGTCTTTATGGGCACATACGCAGTTGGCACGTTACATTCTGACCGTGGCCCGGCATTTAGCTCTCGGGCTTACAAAGAGGCCATGGAAGGAATGGGCGTAGCATTGCGGTACTCCTCTCCGTTCCATCCTGAGGGAAATTCGGTTGTGGAGAGTAAAAACCGTGACTTAAAGCAATCTTTAACAGCTAGGGTATTAGGCAAGGATGGTAGTTGGGTCAGTCACCTTTATGGGGTCCAAAGAGCAATTAACAACCAGCCAAGAAGCTCTCTAGGGGGTGTCACTCCTTACGAGGTCCTATTTGGGACAAGAATGTGGGTACCTGATCTTGATTGTGAAGGCACAGTGGCAGATGAAAAACAATTTGATATCCATGATCGTTTGGCTGTTTTACAGGATCTAAATGAATCCGGGACACAACAAAGCAACGTCCACTTAAAACAGACCGCCACTGAGGAAGTCAAGGCAGTAACGGCAAGACCTGTCTGGATCCCAAAATTCAGGGATCTTGTCAGAGAGAAGATTGCAGACAAGAAAGAATTTGGGCCATCTTACAGAACAGCTGTACCGGTCCTAGCAATCCAAGGCACAAGAACTGTACTTCTGCTGCTTCTTGCTGGAAAAAAGGAGAAAAGATTTGTCTCAATCGACTTAATCAAACCACACCATGTGGCCGATACTAAACAGTAGGCCACGTGGACTCCACAGTAGCAGATGCCCTCCTCTCGCTACAATCCAAGAAGTTCAAACAGAATGACTCATCACGTTTGAAGAGCCACGTGTACTGAATGAAGGACTAAGCAACAATGCTATGGAACTCGTTCCACTTCAACAAGAAGTTCGACTTCAAAATGAAAATCAACTTAACCACCAAGTTGCAATCAGACCGACTACAGACGTCTACGTCAACATGCCTCGTCAAGAGCAAAATCCGATTTCAACAAATCCCGATGCGATTCCAACAATTGATCGAACTGCTTCTGGCTACTTCATGAACTTTGATACGTTTTCACTGGATCCAAGTGAGCCAGAAAAGACGCCAGCCAAAAAATCACACAAGCAAAAACTCATTGACTTTCTGAACTTTAAAAAAAAGACTTACCTAGTGTCACCTTGGATAGAACTATGGTATATCACTGGGATTCTATATTTCATTTTCTGGCTAGGTTTAATTATAACTTTTAGTATGCTTATTAATGGACTATATCTTCTACAGAGCTCAACAGCCCAAAAGGTTAATTTAGTTTTAAAGCCACACCAATCTTCACACCGTGAACCAAGAGACTTGTTTTCAGTGAATATCACAGCAGTTCCTATACCGGACGGTATAGTATGGGACAAGATTGATTTCGATATATTTGGTCCGACTGAACTTTTAAAGCTTAAACATGTATTTAAAATTTCTTCAAGTGATATCATTACCTCCAGTACATTGTCTGATGATTGGGACTCTGAAACTGTGAATAACATAATGTCTGATTTAGAAAAAACTGCAGCATTTCCGAACAATGAAATGTTAGAAGATACTTCAGACTATGATACATTGTACTGTTACCAGCATTATGGTCATTATTTCTTACATAAATCTATAATACCTAGAAATGTATTTGAGTACCACCAGTGGGAACACTGCCCAACACCACCGAAAGGTAGCTCGCAAACCTTTGCACAGAAATTTACATATTTGTCAGGGTTCAACACATCTGACCCAACGTCAGTTTATTACAAAGTGGCAAAAACATCAGCTCAGAAAATTATGTTGACAAACACCAAACAGATTTACTCTGCTTCCTTCATGGCCCAGTTGTCTACACAGGTAAAAAGAAGCACCACTACAGAGTTGGTGAGTAAATCATTTATTCATGACCCGACTTGGCAGCTCCCAGGCAGCAACTGCCATACTCCACGCAGGGAACGTAACCAAGGGAAGATTCCATGTAGGAATGTGCAGGAGATCCCAACACACCTCCCTTCCCACAAATGAAAGAAAAAGAAAGAAAAAGAATAGAGGAAAATATGCAACAAAGCAATGAGATAAATAAAAAGCAAAAATATACGATTATAAAAACCAGATACCAACATTGCAAACATGTTCTGACAATAACCGGAAAAATCAGATCCTTAAAGAAAACATAGTATATCATCAATACATAGCATAGTCTTGAAACTTAGCAGGCGTAGATCTCATCCTGGAAGAAAATCTTTTGTTAGAAGAATAGCTCGGATGATCATTCCTATTGGGAGGAATAGCGTTAGAAGAAGAACAACTTGGAAGAACAGGAGTTATATGAGAGGAGTCAAAATGAACACCCATGTTCCCTCCAACGTACACCATTTTGGATTGAGGAACAACAGAAATGGCACATTTATTCCAAATCTTGCCATTCTCCAACACCACCACTCGGTCTTTTACTTCCCTCACCTTAGCCGGAGCTGAAAACCGAGAAGTCCCCTTGCGAATGAATCCAGGCTTCTTGATTCTTACCCAATCTCCAACGCACACAGGGGAAACTCTCTCGGAAACAGTGGTGTACTTAGACTGGACAGCGGTTCTCACATCCGCTACCTTGCCAAGTCTAGTTTGGTCAACCTCCTTCCTGGACATCCAATCCTTGTTCAACTTGGAACCAGCAACTCTTCCTCTAAGCAATGTAAAAGGAGATATCCCAGTACTTATATGAGGAGTGGTTCTGATTGCCCACACCATGTCTGCCACAGCCACATGCCAGGATAAACCATTCACCAAAGCCAATTGCAGTTGGTCCTTGATAACACAATTAAAGCGCTCAACTAATCCATTGCTGCGGGGATGATAAAGCGATGTTAAAACATGTTTGATGCCATGTTCCTTGAGAAAATTTTGCATTTCCAGAGACACCAATTGAGTTCCATTATCTGTCACCAGTTCCTCAGGAAATCCCTCCCAGAGAAACACTTCTTTGAGGAAACTGATGACAGACAAAAAATTTACAGACTCTACAAACTTAATTTCCGGCCACTTGGACATATAGTCTACCAAGACTAAAGCATACAGAGGAGAACCACCAAAAGCTAGTTTGCACCAAGGTAAATTTTTGACAATCACAGGATCAATGGGGGATGGATGAGTCACCTGAGTCTTATCGCTGAGGACACACGCACAACAGTCTCTGAGAAAATGCTCAATGGACCTATCCACTCCAGGCCACCAAAAGTCCTCACGGATTCTGCGTTTCATGGCACGAATACCCTGGTGACCTTCGTGGGCAAGATCTACAACTTTTTTCTGCATACATGTGGGAACAACCAAAAGACCACCTCTGCGTAAAATTCCATCCACCAAAGATAACTCATCACAAACTCTTTTGAAAGGAATTAACTCAGAAGATAAATCCTTGTTCACAGGCCACCCCTGAACCAAAAAGTCCACAACCATTTTGATATCTTTGTCCTCAGATAGAGCTTGCCACCATTCCTGGTCAGAAAGTGCGCCCTTCACCATGTCAACAACAGCACCAACAGCACATACAATATCAAGATCATCCTCGGCAGATACGCTGATGTCTTTGGCAAGAGGTAAACGGGAAAGACAATCAGCAATGTTGTTTTTGACACCAGGCACATATTCTAAACGATAGTTGAATTCCTGTAATCTGTATTGCCATTTGGCAATTCGTGGAGTGGCACGACCACCACCTTTGGTGGTGAAAAGATCAACCAAAGGTTTGTGATCGGTCCTGAGGATGAATTTGTTTCCCCACTGGAAATTCCGAAAGTACTGGACACCCCACCATAGAGCTAATGCCTCTTTCTCAATGGTGGAGTAAGAACTCTCAGCACCACAAAGTGTCCTAGAAGCAAACGCAATGATCTCCTCGTGACCGTCACTCCTTCTTTGCATTAGAACAGCGCCCAAACCAATATTGCTGGCATCAGAAGAAACAATACACTTGTCATTGATGTTGAACAATTTCAAAGGGCGAGCTTGCACAATTTCCCTTTTTAGGATTTCAAATTGATTAACACATTTGTCGCACCACACAAATTTAACATTCTTCTTTAGTAACTCACGCAAACAGGAAGTTTTATCTGCAAAATTCCCTACAAATTTGGCATAGTACTCCACAAGTCCTAAAAAGGAACGCAATTGATCCTTATTGGTAAGTGAAGGTGCATTTTGAATGGCATCTAAAATTTTAATTTTGGGTTCAATTCCTTTGCAGGAAATGTGGTGACCCAAATAATCCACACCCTCCCGAAAAAATTTACACTTGTCCTTCCTTAAGGTTAGCCCATGAAGTTTTACAGTATCTAGTACATGCTTAACTCTGCTGTCATGCTCAGCCTCAGTTCGTGCACACACCAGAATATCATCCTGGAAAAACACGACTCCCGCTGTATTTTTGAACAAATTCCCCATGAGGCGTTGAAACACAGCGGAAGCCGATGCCAGACCAAAAGGCATACGTTTGTAACGGAAAGCTCCTTCCGGTGTTACGAAAGAGGTGAGATGTCTGGACTCCTTGCTTAACTCAACTTGGTGATAAGCTGAAGAAATGTCAAATGACGAAAAATACTTAGCTCCGTCAAGCGTTGCCAGCATTTCATTAATGTTGGGCAACGGTTGGCGGTCGATCCAAATGTTGGTATTCAGATTACGCAAGTCAACACACATCCTAAGGGACTTGTCAGCCTTGTGTGCAAGAACTATGGGCGCCAACCATTCGGATCCTTCAATGGCTTCAATCACATCCATACAGCATAAGCGTTCAAGCTCTTGCTTCAATTCCACATGCAAACTCAAAGGTACCTTGCTCACCTTGTGTGCAACAGCCTTCGCACCACTTTTCAGGATGATGCGGTGTTGGAAGCCTTTCAGCTTCCCAAGCTTGTCACTAAAAACTTCAGGATACCTTTGGATCCACTCATCACCTGACAAGTGTTTCACTACCACTCAATCAGAAGAATTGGAGGATGAAAGAGGAGTGTAAAATTTGCAAGCTTCACGTCTAGACAAAACCATGTCAGGATGATTAGGATCGAGGATGATCCCGAGTTCCCCCTGCTCTTCCCATCCCAACAAATTTGCACCATCCTTAACAATGAATACAGGTCCAGTGGCTAGATCCCCACAGAATTCCAAATTTGCTTCAAATTTGCCCAGAACTTCCACTCTTTTACCCCCATAGGCAAAAATTCTAATATCTGACTGGTGCAACTGAATGTCTTCTAACCCCCCAAAATCCTTGATATTGATAAGAGTAAAAGGAGAACCGGAATCAGCCAAGAAATTCACATTCTTCCCATTCACACGGATAGTACATGCGGGGGATTTTCTTTTACGTAAACCACCCATGGATGTAATTTCAACGACACCCTCAGATTGTACAGATGACGAAGATAGCATTAATAACATATTATCATTCTCTTCACCAGAATCAACAAAGTCTTCTTCAATGGACTTGACAAATTGGGTGTTCCCCTTGTTGGACCCCATGGCTTTACAAAAACGAGCCAGATGACCTTTTTTTCCGCATTTAAAACAAGTCTGGTTCAAAGCAAAACAGTACTTGGCATTGCCTAAATGATTTTTGCTCCCACAACGAAAACAAAAGAGTTGTACTTTCTCAGATTTGATCTTGGGCGAGGGTAGAAAAGATGAACTCCACGTTGTGTTCTCAATGGGAACTTTGGTGGACTTAACATTATGCTTTGATGACAGTAGTTTAACTTCAGTGGGTTGAGAAGGGTTGCTCATTTCCTTCATGCAAAATTGAGAATGTTCAATGCTTTTCGCAAGCGTGATGGCTGTCTCAAGATCGGGGTCGTCAGAAGGCAAAAGTTTCTCTTGAATTTTCTTGTTGCAAGTGCGTTCGATTAGTTGATCATGTATGATTTCATCCCTAAATTCTCTGTAATTGCATGTGACAGATAGAGTTCTGAGCGCAGAAACGAAATCATCGATAGATTCACCAGAAATCTGGGCACGTTGCAGAAACTTGTGGCGCTCAAGTACTACATTCTTCTTAGGGTTGAACCTTTTGTCTAAAGTCTTGATCAAAGATGCATAGTCATAAATGAGTAAGGAATCACCATCATCACCACCACTCACACGAGTGCTGACGACCTCAAGGGTTAGAGTTTTCACAATGCTTCTACCCTCCGCACCCAGATTATACATAAGAAGTGCTTTCTTCTTTTTTGTAGTGAACGTGTCACCATCGATAGCTTCCAAAAAACTTTCAAATGTATCCTTCCATTGTTGCCATATCATGGGAGGAGAGCCAGGAGATTGTAGAAAGGGTGGCGGAGCTATTACGTGATCCATGCTGAAACAGAGCGTGGGTGAGTTGCTGCCCACACAATAGTCATGAATGCAGGAGTATGAAAATTCACGTAAGTGCAGTAAAATCTTATGATGCACACTGTGAGTGCATCACAGAAATGGTTAACAACCAATCAAAAGCACTACAGGAATAAGCTGTGCACATCAGCGAGTACTTTGCCAGATGTGCGCATGAACTATGCGTGTTGGACGAAAGTGCGCATCCAAACAATGTAAGAATAAGCTGTGCACATCAGCCAATGCTTGGTAAGACGTGCACATGAATTATAATAAAAACAGCTGTGCGCGTCAGCGGAGAAAACAACGCTGAGGAAGTTTAAATTGACGCGCAAATTGGAGTGGTTAAGCTGTGCGCATCAGCGTGAAAAATAAATGCGTGGTGTTGTCATGACAACACAAACCAGGGAAAACCAAGTGATCCAAGATGGCCGCACACAACATGAGGATGTTGCATGCGGGGACGACAGGCAGGTCAGGCAGGTTCAGCACGTCATGCAGAGACAGCGTCGCGGGGACAGAGCACGAGAAGCAACGGCCACTTCAACAGCGCGCGCACACCACCAACACAGAGTACCTGAAATGGTCAGAAATTGACCCCGAAATTGATGCGGAGAGCCCAGGGCAGCAGCAGGAGTGCAGCAGGAGTCCACAGGAGTCTACAAGGATGGCAGAACTCAGGAGAGGCGCCGTGGAGTAAAAAACGCCACACGAGAAGAATGAAGCTCCGGAGATCCACAGGAACGAAGCAGGACACGCGGATCCACACATGAACGGAAGGCCAAGGCGGGACAACTCGTCGCCAATGAAAAGAAGCACCACTACAGAGTTGGTGAGTACTTCATTTATTCATGACCCGACTTGGCAGCTCCCAGGCAGCAACTGCCAGACTACACACATTCTGTGTTCCACGGAGGGAACGTAACCAAGGGAAGATTCCATGTAGGAATGTGCAGGAGATCCCAACAACAGGGTTTCATCCTATGGAAGGACACAATAGATTTAAAAACAATCTGGGGTTCTAGGGACTGGAAAGTCCAGGGAACAGAAGCGCTTTTTAGAGCATGTCTCATTCCGCAGCAGATGATATTTCTAAATGAAACTGTGCAGCAAACATCCTGTCTTGGACTAGCCAAGAACAAGGAACTGAACTCGCATGGGTTTCCGACACCATCACAGATGGGCGGGGGGCAGTATTCAACTACACACGGGGTAAGACTATAAGACATTATCCAGTAGAACAGATCAGACCCTGATTGGACAGAATGGCTGATTTGGCCCATTGACACAAACAAATGTCAGCAGAGATTTATGAATACATCCAAAGGGTTTAGTATCCATAGGCCAGATCCACGCTATGTACAAAGACAACACCCAGGGGTAGTGACATCCTATAGTGTTGGGAAGTTGTGCCTTGATTGGCTAGAAACCTCAACACTCACAGAAGTGAAACATCACTTGACCTTACTCACACCTGACATGGATCTTAGGGATTTCCTATTAGGCCCTAGGAAATCACGTCCAAAACATATCATATATGCTGGCATTTATGCATATTACAATGAAAACTGGAAAATATCCCAACAAGAGGCCGCAGAGAGGATACAGGAAATAGACCGTATTAACTTAGAAAAGGCATTAGCTGTGGTAGATAATGGGTTAACGACTTTGACCTCCAGGGTTTACTCCTTAGGCAACATTGTATCTTTGGCACTAGACATATTAGAACAAGAATTGGCCTTGTTACAACACGGGCAATCTCAGTTGCGTTCTATTGTGATGTTAAGCTGGACGCTACAATCTTTGCGTGCAAGCTATGTGCCCTGGCGTTTTATAAACACCACGTCCCTGTTTTCAGAATACAATCTAACAGATAAACAGACAGAAATGGCACAAAGGGGAGCCAAATATACAATGCTGCGTATTGAGAAACTGGACAGATTACCATTCACTGTAGCAGAATCGCCATCGACCGAATGGCTAATTCATGGCCAAATTACTCTACCTGTCACTACTTTTCAGTTTCAATATTGCCTTGAGCAAAGGCAGGCAGGCAGATATGAAAAGATGGGTAGGGATACATTAAGGAAACTTGGGAGTTACCATATAGATATCGATGCCGGAGTGGGGATCGAGAAGTGTATCTGAGTGGTACAAACTGCAAGAACGCTTTAAGCGGTTCTCTCATGTGTCAGGATATTTCTCTGCATGGAGCATGTAGTGGTTCAGTAGCGAAGTTATCTTGTCACATGTCAGGGACCCCAGCGGCCATGATCACGCCGGTTTTCCAGCTGCTCTCGAATGGGAGTTACTTGATGCTAAATGATCAAGGTTGCTGCGGGATGCTTCCGGGCGTCGCCTATCTGGTCACTGTTAACTCCAGGGTTACTTGCTGTATGCAAGTATTGTTTCCACCACTGAAAACAGTCAGGGAGGCACCGCTTTAGCCTTCGTTGAATGTTTCCTTTATACGATTTGATACTTTGAGCAGACTGAAAGCCATGCTTTTACAGCAACCCGTACCCTTAACCTCCGCTCGAGAAAAGCACTTATGCGTACAAACTGCCCCTTTCATTTCGCAGAAATGGTGGGTCGTATCTTCAATATGTCCGATACGAGCGGTATTTTACACCTATTTAAGACCATAGGGTCAGGACTTAATAAACACCTTTCAGACAGTCCTCGGAGTTATCCCAAATTTTATACACTCCATATTGGGAAGCTTCTTTGGAGGTCTCCCGCTTATCCTGTTCCTAATTGCAGGAGTCCTGATTGTAATATTATTGCTACGCAATGGACGGCCCAATTTCCGAGGAAATGGCAAACACGCTCATGGAGCAGAAATACCGTGAACGCATGGTACAGCTTCTGGGCATACCTTGCCTAAGAGAATTGAATGCCTCTTGGTTTCTATTGTTTAGACCAGTCTGGGTGGACTGCATCTTACCTGTTCTTCGATGCCTGTTTTGCGGAGAAGAATGCGCGTTGGATCTCTGTCTAACGTTTCCATCAGAAACGCCACCGGACATGGATGCTATGCTGGACCCCCTAAAGGCCCATGCTCTGCGTTGTCCCCTGCGTCTTCCAATTCTGATGAACGCATTCCTTGAGAAGCCACAGGTGCCGTTTGCTCCTGCTGGGTTAGATGACTCCTCCACAGGCACCCAGGTCACAACTGCCGCACGAACTGCCACAGCAATGACTGTTGGCAGTGCTGATTTTCATCTATGTGCGAGTGACGTTCTCTGTGAGGCTTTGGGCTCGTCGTCTGCAGTGGCTAACACCAATAATGCCCTATTTTCCAGACAGGACACAAAGGGGCCGATTCCGATTCTGGCCGGAAATCTCTCCGACCGAGCCGGACCCGGAGAGATTTCCGACCGAATCGGACCCTAGCAGTCCGACCGAACGAGTACGATGCGCACGTATGCTATCGGACTCGAGTCAGTCGGACTCCCATTGAAGTCAATGGGAGCCGGTCGTACAACGCATACGCGGGCTCGCATTGACTCAATGGGTGCGAGGCGAACAAGGGCGCCCCTACAGCGGAGTACGCCTCGAGGCGACTCGCGGCATACATGCACAGGTAGGGGGGACCCATGGGTCCCCCCTGTGTGCGACTCGCACGGCTATGCGTACAGGGGGGTCCGACACGGACCCCCAAAGTACGGCTCCGACTGCTTCTTGGAGCCGGACGGCGCGAGTCGGTCGGACTGCTCGCCGCGCGCATCGTACTTGCCCGGTCGGGGAACGTCTCCATTGCGCGGTTCGAGGCGCATCCGTGCGAGTCGGTCGGAGCGGTTGGGACCCGCGAACGAGTCGGTCGGCAAATTCGCACGAGCTTGCATCGTACTCGCTCGGCCGGACGCACGTACGAATCGGTCGGGAAAAAGGGCTCCGAATCGGATCCGGTTCAGCCGAATCCGATTCGGTGCCCTACCGGCCGAGATCGGAATCGGCCCCTTAATCTCGAATTGGCTCATCGCGTCCTGGAAAAGAATTCGACCTCTTCTCTCGTTTCCTAAATAAAACGAACAAAAATTGGAACATTTCCTAAATTGACACTTTTGCTTGAAAAAGCATGGCCTTATTCTGCTTGTAGTGATGCAACTTTTCTAAGTGGGACAGAATTGACTTTTCAAGTGGCGACTATGAATAGCTCATTTTTAACATTTTTTAACATATTTTTTTTAACGATTTTTAAAACCATGTTTTTGGCTGCTTTTTAACAATGTTTTTTAAATTTGTCCAGATTTTAAGTATGGTCATTGTCATCCAATTCGAAAGAGGAGTGGGTGTTATGTTTCATATAGAGGCCCTAATATAGACATGTTCATATATGCCCTAATATAGACATAATCGTATATGCCATATTATGGTCATAATCGTATATGCCCTATTATAGTCATGATCTCCTATGTCCTTATATAGGCATGATCTTTCACCTACATTAGTTCCCTACAGTACACAACGAACACTGAGGGTTGAACGTTATCTAGTCTGTGGTTTGAACACTGAAGGGTTTTTCCCGAACACAGGCCTACAATGTACTCATAAATTATGCATGAGCATTCACCAGCTACATCTCCTGCATAATGTGTATGTAAAAAGCTCACCCCTGACGTCTTCCTCATGTCTAACAAAGACCAATACACACCATACTGAGGGGCAGACACTTTAGGGTATAAATACACCTCATCTCGCCACGGTAAGATAGAGGGAACCGAGACTTCCATGCCGACACACTGACCAGAGACGCTGAGGCTCCTGCATGCAGTCGCTCCAGCTGACAGCGGTCTAACACAGCCCTTGCGGGGTGTCCAACTCGAGACCAGGACGGGGTCCCACACTCTCTCTATTCAGGTAATGGGGTTCGACTAAATCCTAGAGGGATTCTTGGCTCTTAGGCTTTTAGACCTACACACATGCTAGGTACACTTAGGTACATCTAGTTAGGCATCGTAGGAGTATGCGCACTTTTATAATGCATTTTATATATTCATGTATGTAACCATTATTATTGCAATATGGTAGAACTGTACTATCCTTTCACTTTTATCATACTGCTGATAATATATCTCTGCTACTGTCTGTGGTTGTTGCAGCACATATATTCTACACTAGAATAACAACTGTTCAATAAATACTTATTGAAACGCCCAGACTGTTTATTCTGTGTAACTCTCTGAGACAAACCGAACAAGTAAGCACGAGTGACTGAGCGAAAAGTAGTACATTGTTTCCACGATTCTGAGGGATCAGGGTTGTCATGATCTAAGGTTGCCAGAAATTAATCTCTCACCGATAAGAGGAGATTCTAGTGGCACTGTGAGCTAGCTAATGCAAAACAGGCTAACATACGCGGTGGGGGTGCACAGAGCCAGTCTGCCGCCAAGTCCACAGTTTATGTTATCCAAACGCGCAGGTCCTGCATGGGTACTATAGGAACTTCACGACAGTATACCAATAACAGAGGGTCTAAAACAAGAATGTCTTTTGGCCCCAACTCTTTTTAATCTGTTTCTTTTGCACCTACCAACCTTACTAAAGAAAGTAAACAGCGGCGTGCCAAAATAGGGAGGATTCACGACATCAAACGTCCTGTATGCAGGCAATTTAGTTCTGATAAGTAGGACAAAAGTGGGACTGCAGCGGCTCCTTGACGCAACTATGGAATATTCTAATAACAATGGGTTAACTATTAACATGAAAAAGACCCAAACACACACATTCCAAAGGAAAAAAGCAGGAAAACTGTAAATGGCCCTTGGGCACTGGAAAATACTTCGGCGTCCTCTTCAACCCTAATGGGAGATTTGAAGCCCAACTTGGAGCCGGCCTGAGATTGTTCCACAGGAAAATGAAGGGCTCCTCTTTCTGTCCAATCTTGTATGTGGCACAAGCAAGAATCCTCCCTACGTTAGCTGACGGGAGTAAGGCTCTGGGGGTCCAGAAAAGTGTGACACTCAAATCTATAGTTTCAAAAATTTACAAAGCTGTCTTCCATCTCCTGGTATACGCATCCCCTGCGCAAATCAGGCTGCAGTTCGGACTGGTCAAACAAAACTTGGGAAGACAGGCGACTTTTGTGAGCTGTAGCCAAAGCCTCAAACTTGCAAAGGCGGGCTTCTTGGGTCACCATCTCTGGCTGGAAACACAAGGGAAGGATAGATCACCCATGAGAGCTTTACTACAAAGGTCACTTGTCACCCTGGACCTTTCATCTGCCTAGGCCCAAAATCTGAGCCGCAGTGAGTTGAAAAAAATAATAAAATCAAACACTAAAGTAAAGTCCCTATTGGAGGATAGCAAACTCTGGCAAGACAGAGCCATGGGTGGTTAACTTTCTGCAAATTTCAAGAAGCTATCCCCTCAAGGCTACCTAGCAACACCCTACTGCATCCACACAAAGGAACAATTCTTAACATTCAGGTTAGGGATAATGCCACTATCAGTGCATTACCCGCCTTGGAGAAGAAAGGACTATGGGGATCAATGTACACTCTGGGATGAGGCACCTAAGGAGCCTCTGATAAGCCACATTAGATGAACGCCGGAAAATTCTGAGCAAAGTGTTCATCAAGAGAGGGATAAGAACATGCAGAGAGGCTGCAGTTGCATGTTTCAACCCTGTGGACCATACACTTAACTGTGCACTTGTAAAATTCCTCAGGATTGTGGAGAAAAAGGTTACGGCCATAGAAGCAAGGGAGTAGCAGGGAGGCCTGAAAACGTATTGGGAAGACCGTCAGAGTCACTAAAGCACTCTGCATCACAAGAACAAACTAATTCAGAATGGTTTTACTTTGCTCCTATTTGTGTATATGGACAGATTAACACTTTGCAACTATAAGAACTGAATTTTGATTGATAACTTGCAAGTTGGTTTTAGGAAAAAAATAGTTTAATGATGGTGAATTAATTGTATTGCAATGGTTTTAATTAACTAAGCAAATAAAGTTAAACTTGAAGAGCCAAGATATGTAGTACAATTTTTAAGATTTACCTTGAAATTACCCAAAAATATTATGTCAGATTGTACTTACCAAAAAGACAGGCCCTCACATGTCCAAGTTGTGACATTTGCAGGGGTATGCTACTGTTCCATGGTACAGAGGAATCATGTACTGATCTGGGGAAATGCTCACAGACATTTGCGATGTACAAATCAGCTAAGCAGATAACTTGCATATTGATTGAATGGGAGGACTTTCGATTCAGTAAGACTTGTTACCTCGTGTGCGGTGGCACCCACTTCAATATGTGTACCAACAATTGTTCCAACCACATGCAGTAGGTGACCCAAACCATAGAAATCCCTTAACATTCGCAAAATCTGCATGTCATGGAAACTGGATAAAGCTGCAGATATGTCTCATTGACGAAAAAACTTTGTGTAGCACACCACTGAAAGTTGGTTGTGACATTCCACCAAATACTGCCACAGTGTATTGGAATGATCCTGTGGCCACAAAATGAAGTACTGCCTTGAGTTTGACAATTGGTGTTATAGATCTGAGATTTCTTTTGTGAGGCAGAAGATCTGGCTCCAAGTGATCACATAAATCCAGTTTAGTTTGCCCATTCAGACTGAACTCTTTGACAATATCCCGTTCTTCCATGGTGGCAAGGTCTGGAAATGGGTGGTACACTGGAGGCAGTCGTTTGCTCACTCTTCCATGGTTCAAGTGTCTGCATTGGGAAAAATGTGAACATTTTTAAACATTTTCCACATTTTTATTTTTGATTATTGACACAAATTTCATGTTGTGCTAAAAATATATATAGTTTCACAACGTATTTGAATTCTAACATTTGTTTTTGTCATTGTTACTTCACAAATGTCACTTTTTAGCTGTCAAAATTTTAAATAAGAAAAAAGAATGTGTAAATGATACATTAGAAATGTATAATTTATACACTATTGCATTTAACCAGAGTATTGCACTACATATAAATGTTTATTTTAAATACATGAGTGTCCTTCGAGTTTGAATATGTAAACAAACTAGCCACCATTTTGAGTGGTGGTGATGCACTCAGCAGTTACAAACACAATATTTGACCTTGTAAAATGGCGGGCGCCTGACCTCACTGTCAGGACATTTGTAATCAGATGTCCGCGGCTGAAGTTGACCATGTAAAGGGTGTTCAACTCCATGATGGACACAGCCATAGCCTAACATGTGTGAAAGTTACATACAAAGGCCAATGTCTTCGCTGACGATCGCTTACATCGTGTACATGTATGCAGCGGGTCGAAAAAAGATCACTTGCCTCCAAACACTGCATCCATCAAGACCTTCTCCACTTTTGCTGCTGTTTGTGACCTCTTGGAGCAACAATGCTAGGTCGAGAAGGTGGCAGGGCCCCTGCCATCTCCCCAGAGGAGCTGGAGTTGCTGGCAAAGGAGGCCCTGTCTCTGTATAGCCAGCTCTATGGCTCACCAGAAGAACAGGTACATGTTTGAAATATATAAGTGAATCTGTCAAACTGTATTTTTCCCATTAACACAGGGTACAATGTCCCTTTGACTTACTGAGTGAAGTATAATGATTGATGTGAAGTGTCATATATTTTGTTCCTTACATAGGACAATGAAGCTAGGGATTTGTAAACACTTTACAATTTTGAAGCGCAACAACATTAGTATGTGTTGTGTGTTTAAAGGTAAACACCCCTTACAACGCATCCCTCACCCCGCATGTTGTTACAATGCGGTCGTTACAACGACCGTGTTGTAACAACGCATACCATTACCCCACAAGTCGTTACAACGACTTGCGGAGGGGGGAGAAGGTGTTGGATTTAAAATCCAACACCTTCCCTAGTGTCCGCACAGACTGGAGTTGGAATAGTAAATTATACTATTCCAACATCCAGCGCCCCCCTCCGCAATTCGTTGTTATGACTTGCGGGGTAATGGTATGCGTTGTAACAACATGCAGGGTGAGGGAAAGCAGGAAAAAGAGGCCTATTCGTGTTTAAAACCTTAGATTCCATTTGGTGTGTATGTAGAGATGTAGCTAAGTATATTTTTGAATTACATATGAAACGTGGAAATCTCACATCATGAAAATTAGAAAACACATTATATTGTCTTTATAACTGTACATATATATATGTGTTTTCTGTACGAAGGAAATTATGTTTGTTATGTGTTTTGTACCACAAATCACTCAGCCTAGATCAGGGGTCTCCAAACAGTTAATTGGGAGCTACCAATAGCTCCCAGACCCGTTCAGAGTGGCACACAGCCTTGCGATCAGTCATTAGATGGGCACAAGGCCATTTTTCCTGAAGTTGTGGAAAGTTACATCTATCTTACCGATTTTAAAGAAACCAAATTTAGATCCTGACAACACTAATAATTTTCGCCCTATCTCTCAGCTTCCTCTCCCTGCAAAACTTCTTGAAAAGGCAATGAATATTCAACTAACTGATTATATTACCGAGCATAGTTGGGTAGATAACACACAACATGGTTTTAGGTGTGGCTATAGCACAGAATCTGCCTTGATTAAATCGGTTCAGGAAATCATAGGAGCTTTGGATAATGGAGGGAGGGCCGCCCTTATCTTACTAGATCTGTCACCGGCCTTCGATACCATCTACCACACAATTCCGGTTAGCGGCAATTGGAGTGCAGGAATCTGCACTCGAATTGCTAAAATCTTTTTTGGAAGATAGGGTGCAATTTTTGGTCCTATGCCCATTCAAATCAGAACCCTTTCATCTCCCCTGTTGAGTGCCGCAAGGATCCTCTATTAGTCCTACTCTATTTAATATTTATATCGCTGCCCTAGCTCCGATTATCAAAACTTTTGGCTTTGCTTTATGATGATATGCGGATGACACTCAGATTGTTGCGGCGGTCACTTAGCAACCACATTCTATTGGTAAGAAATTTCATGACTGCATGACTGCTGTCAGTTCCTGGATGAGTTGCAATTGCTTAAAGCTCAATTCCAATGAGACTGAGGTGGTACTTTTTGGTAATGATCCATCATTCTGGTCCCCAAGCTGGTGGCCAGCCGACTTGGGCTATCTACCCAAGCCGGTTGATAAAGCCAAAAATCTGGGTGTCATCATAGATAACATGCTTTCCTTTGCTAGTGAGATAAATGCACTGACATCTTCCATGTTTTTCATTCAAAAAGATCCTAGCTTTTATTCCCATAAACTAAAAAAAAAATGGTTATATTGGCCCTGGTGATGGCCAGTTTAGATTACACACGGACGGCGGGTCATCATCACAAAGAGCCCACCACCATAATTGAATGTTCAGTCAGATATGTTGCGACACAATAGATGTCTGTGATGGCACTTATATTGTTGCCCCCAAGCGTGTAGTGTGCCACCGCGAGATATTAATTAAATAAACCGAAACTCATTGTGTTGTGTGGATTGAAGAACTAATTTGAATATCACAGGGTGTAAGTCCCTCCACCGTGTGGATGAAATCAAAGTAGAGCCAATTCTGCACCGGAGATCTCACTGAACATCCAATTATGGTGATGGGCTCTTTGTGATGATGACCCGCCGATCGCATGTTTCATATGTAATCCATTTATTGATTTAGGATGAGCGTCTGAGCTTTCCTCTACTTGAATTTGTCCTGGATAATCGAATGATCATTCCTGAAACGTCTTCATTATCAGGAACAAGACACCAGAGTACTTTGGGACCTTTTATAAATAATTTTTATCAGACGAAAATTGTAATCTTTTGATACAATTCACCTTTCCTAATTTGTCATACACTGATATCTAAGATAGCCGTTCTTTTTGCTTTTAAAACAGGGCGTACACAGCAGTTTATTGTCCTGAAGAAGACTCCATTGTGATGTTTATGAAACACACACGATAATAGGGGTTGAAACACCGACGTTCAACAACTAGCATGTTTTCAGCCCAGCAAGATCTATAGTGTCTTGTTAGGGTCTCTGTGGTTGCTAGTAATAGCAGATGAAATATGATTTCAATTTTGATGTTTTTGTCTTTTTGTTAATATTTGTGGAGTTCTTGATGTGTATTGTCACAATCTGTCACCATTTCATGTCCCTAATGTGAATATATTTTGTGTATTTTGTTGTGTATGTTTAATATTGTCTGTCAATATTTTTGTTTACGCTTTAAATTTTCCAAATACTAAAAAGATTTGATGAATTAAAATTGTTGTTGTATCTGTTGTGTGCTTTTTACACATATGTTGTGAATTCCCATCAAAATAGGGGGACATAAACAAAAGAGCTTTTTATGAGTTATTACAAAACACAGCAGCGAGAGTTCTCTAACGCACTCCTAAATTTGTGTGTGTGAGGAAAGTCATTAAAAAGTTTCACTGGTTGCCAGTGAAAGATAGGCTAACATTTTAGGCCCTGTGTTTTGCATATAAAGCACTGCACAATCAAGGACCTTTTTACCTGGCCCAGAAATTCAGATGGTATATTCCTAATAGACCACTTAGATCAACGAACTCTAAAACGTTGGTGGTACCAAGATTCAAGAAAATTAACTGGGGTGGAAGAAGCATTTTTTCTCAGGAACAGTGGCAATCTGGAATGAACTCCCTTTACCGATTTGTTCAGTCCCCACTTTGCAGATATTCAGAGGGCTGTTGAAAACATGGCTTTTCAGTAATTCAAATCTCTGGTAGGGCATCAGTACTTTGTGCCAACCCCAGTAAGCTAGCGCCAGAACACCTAAGGGTAACAGTGCGCTTTATAAATCCATTACATAAAAAAATTCATATAAAAGTTAAGGGAAATCTGTGTTCATATGACATCATGATCATCAGGCTTCAGATAGAAGGCCTGACAATGAACAATTCTCAGTCAGAATCATGGGTCAGGCTGAGGCTGAGTCACAACAGCAAACAACTGAAGCACTGAGGTATATGTCTCATTAGAATATTTCCGTGTCAAATCAAATTTGGAGGTGTAAGCAAAAATATGCCCCTGGATGCTTTTAAATGGATGACAATTGAAATGGAGCATTACCTAACTTCTTGAGCTAACACTTCATTTCATTTTATTCCCATTTCAAAGTATTTCATTTCCAAACTGCAGTCTCCATATTCTCCGTGGCCTGTATTCACTGTGCCATACGTTTATGCAAGATTCAGTTTTTTTTACATGTGAGAATTTTAAAGTGCAGAAAAATGTTCCATGATATGAAGTGTTTGGTAGAATATTTCTCTACATTTTTAAATTCCCCCTATTCAAATGGACATACAATTGTATGTTTGTGTCATCCATGTAACAGTGCCACATATGGCAAGAAGTGTGTCCTGTGCTACAAGTATATATCCCACAAACTCTGTCACCCGTACAATTATATCCCATTCATATGTACACATGTTCATACATCCCCAAAGAGCACGCTCTCACTGACACACATGGCAGCCCTTTCATAGTGCCCTTAGTCATAGTATGTAGTTCAAACCATAGTGTATGGCTCTATGGACTTTAGGCATCAAGTCAATGAACCTGGACATGAGGGTGTCTGATAACAATGCACAAGTTGTTTAGCCTTCAGTAGTTCGCTATGTTTTACACTGATCTGAAGTAGCTCACATCACAGAAAATGTAGGTGCCCCCTGGGCTAGATGAGTCACTGGCCTGGATTAGTGAGTTTAGGACATGACAAGGGATGAGGGTAGTCAACAGGTCACTATAACAGTGTGTATTAATACATTTGTTTTGGTCAGCATGTGAAAAAACACATATTGTATGGTAACGTATGACTCATGCTTGTGATAGATGTAGTAAAATTATGTTACATCAATACAGACAAACAAAAAGTCACAAAACCATTGTTTTCTTTCATTTCTTGCATCTATTCAGGTCAACATCCATCAGAAGTGGGATATCTGGAATTCCATTGCCAGGAAAGTGCTGAAAATGGGGGTCTACAAGTGGCACAGCCTCCACTACAGGAAAAGGTGGGAGGACCTACAACGCTGGACCAGAAAATCACCCAAAGTCCAGCTCAGGCAGTCCTCCCAGAATGAGAAGCATGTGCACCGCACCCTGACTCCCCTAAAGGCCTACATTCTTGCTTTGTACTATCCCCAGCTTGATGGACAGTTGAGAGACCAACAGCAGCAACATGGGGGTAAGTTCTTGTTTGAGCTTCACATGTTACAATAATTTTTTTTTTGTTACAGCCAGGATTTTTCCCATCAACATTAAGGGTGACCCATGTCCAACGTACAAGAAGAGCTCTTGAAGGTGTAAGTTTTGCTCAATGTGTATGATGTTGTGGTTTGTCTATTAGTTTGTTGTAAGGGATCCCACATGATTCCTGTTCACTACCAAAGGACCATTCTGAGCAGACACATGGCTGCCTAAACCACACATATACATCAAGTTGTTTGATGACATGAGAGACAGTTTTACCAAACAGGCCACTAGTCTTTGCTGTGCCAGGTGTGAGGCTCCTTCACTATTGCGGATGATGTAACGGTAGGCCAATTACATGTGATATAGAATACTATGCAGTTATGATACAGTGGATGTTCCAAACGTCACATTGGTAAGTTGGGATTTTACACAAACAAGTGTGAGCATGTGTCCAGGGCTATTCGCCAGGGCTGTGTGCTGGTGCCAACTCTGTTTTCACTATTCTTAAATGACATAGTACACTGCTTAACCTCATTGCATACTGATGGTCCATCTCTGGCCGATGTAAAAACACCTATCCTGCTTTTTGCAGATGATACTTTGTTGATTTCTAAGACACTGAGTGGCCTTCAAAAACTCCTGAATCATTTCGGCAAGTTCTTCCAATGTCCGGGGATTGGAAACCAACACAGCAAAGACCAAGCTGATATTTTTTAGCCCACATAGATCACTTAAGAAACCTTTGGTATATGAGGGAGTGCCTTTGGAGAGGGTGGAGTCCTTTGCCTATTTGGGTGTTCTCTGGCTGTTACCATGTCTTGGATGCCTCATGTTAGCAAAGCAATGATTTGGCACAAACAGATTGTGAGGGCCATCACTGAGGAGCTCCAAGTGTCCATAAGTCAACCAATAGCACTTGCCCTTCAGATCTATGCGGCAAAGACCTTGGGTTCTGCCCTTTACGGGGCACATCTGTGGGGTTTCGCTAACATTGATGGGCTAATCAAATCAGAGAACACATTTTAAAGAACTATTGTCCTCCTGCCACCCACCACCACCCTCTGCCTCTAGATATGGATGTAAAAAGAGTAGAAGGCAAGTGCAGATTGAACTCGCTGCTGTTCTGGAGGCACTTTGGTCTACCTCTGAGCTAGTACATTACACTAGTGCACTCAAGGATGTCATTAATTTTGACTGTTTTCATAAAATCCATTGGCTGGACCATATAAAATGGTCACTTACTTCTATAGGGGCTAGTAGAGCTTTGGAAAAACCCCTCTGAAAGTACTATTTCTCCCAAGGCTTCCTTGAAAAAGATTTATTGGTCGAAAACTCTGGCTGATGTAGCCCACTAAGCCACTAGTGCCACTTTGTCTGGGGTTATTTTAAGATTTAAAGCTCTTTGTACTTATAAGCAATTCTGGAACATTATCATGGTGCCAATGAATAAGAAGCTGCATTTCCAGTTTAGAGTGCTCACCTTACTGCTAAAAACCTTCACCTCCAAATGAAACAAATCCTTCGATTGCACTGTATGTAACTCTCCGTAGAAAACAGTTTGTCATGTCTTTTTTGTATGTACTGCGTATGCCATTGCACGTTCCCTCTGGCTTTTGCCCACATGCAAAGAACTAGGTATGAGAAGTCACAGCACTGCCCTCTGTATACTTAGAACTGACTGTCAGCCAATATATGCTTGTGCTGTGGCCAAATTTATGAACGCTGTGTGGCTGTTTCAAAGGAGTGCTCTTCCCATATATAGAGGGTAATTGGGTGTTCTTAATGGTCTCTTGCAGTACGTCTTTTTGTTGTCGCCAAAATCTGAGCTTGTTTGGTTTTAAATCATATTTTATGTCACCGTTTTTATTGTATTTATATTATGGATGTATTTTAATATTTTAACTTACCTTGATTGTATTTTGCACACACTTTTATGGCTTCTTATAGCCAAAATAAAGGTATTATGAATAAATAAGTGAGCATGTGAGCCAATCAGAAGTAATGGCTACATTTTGGAGTCTGCACATATCCCAATTGTGTTTTACATTAGATATACTGTTTCATACATGTTAAAAGCAACATATTTACATGATGCCTTACTCCTTAACAAATATGTATGTAACCCAGTGTATGTTTGTACAAATAATTGTGATAGGCATAGATTTTTTGTAGAAACACAGACAGTAATGTGTACACAATGGTGACAGAGGGCCTGATTTAGATCTCGGCGGAGGGGTTACTCCGTCACAACAGTGACGGATATCTCGTCCGCCGAAATATAAATCCCATAGGACAGAATGGGATTTATATTTCGGCGGACAGGATATTCATCACTGTTGTGATGGAGTAAACCATCTGCTGAGATTTAAATCAGGCCCAGAGTAACACATACCACAAACCATTTGTCAATGTCCTTTATTATGCATGATGAGAACTCAAAGATGGAGAGAAATGGGATACTTGAAAGGATTTTGGCAGATTGCATGTTACATCACATATATGTTGGAGTATCCCATCTTGAAGACTCATAATCAGGCCCAACGCATGACTCATTTGGAAAATGGTGAAATGCATCAAGGTGTGATCTGTTTCATATTGTGAATTGCATTTGATTATTTGATGTGGGTATCATATGTGAATCAGTGTATGTCATATTTATTGTGATGTGGTACCACTTTTTGCCTAAGGTGAAAGCCATCATATCTTGTTCAACAATTTCACAATGGTGAGACAACCTTCAAATAATGTAAGATATTTTTGAGTCAAATGTGAATAAGTAGTTGATTTGTACTAAAGTGGATTAGAAATGAATCAAGTCATATGTATCTACTTATACTATTGGAGTCATTTGTCAATCCACAATAACAATATGTCTAATTTTCTTCAACAGCATAGGTAAATACATAGTGCATGATACATTAATAAGCTACTTCCTTCCAGAAACCATATACTATGTTGTACATTTGAACTATAGTGAGTTACTTGAGGTAAGTGTGTTACCATTGTGAAATGGCCAAACAAAAGAGACAGGCTTTCAGTTTCTACAAATACTGGTACAACATTGCAGTATTTGTTAATACACATTGATTTATATTTTACTTTTTGTGTATGTCATTAAAACAGCTTTTGAGACCTTGTACACACGGTGTCCAAAGGTATTTTTGATGTATATCCTTATTGGTGACATACGTTCACTATTCTGGAGAACAAAGGCCAATCCTTCAGAGTTGTTCAACAGTCCCTTTAGAAAATGAATATGGTTAAGAGACAAGATCATATATGATGTAGGAGCTATCCTGGGGAATTACAAAACTGTGCCCAAATGTTTTCAGAAGATGTTCTCTACATGCATGAGATGGTGATGTAAAGAACCAAAGTTTGCGAGCCTTGCAGCAGGTGCAATATGGAAACTAAGAAAATGTGTTGTGCTCAAAGATATTGATCAATTTTATTCACACAGCTACAATAACACTATTGTATTTGTCTTTTCAGCATCATCCAGAACAGGCGAAGGAGACGTTGACCACATAGGCGGAGTAGCAGCTGACTACTGTGTCTCAGCTAGTGAGACCACCAACACAGATGACACAGCGCCACGGAGGGTGAGGGGACTGTCATGGAGGCCACAAGCTCAACATCTTTTTCAGAGGCCTCCCTTAGCGACCATATCTTAGTGGTGGTGAACCCTACTTCTCCAATTACACCTGCATCCTTGTCCTCTACACAGATATCCATCTCCACCCTCCCTCTTACTCCCACCAAGCTGGCCAACCCTGCCCCCCTAAAAGGGGTGGGGTCTCCTTTGCTGCAGGCACCTCACCACCTGCCCCTGTCCCCTCAGCTGCGCTGAGTGAGGAGGCTATTAACCTCCTCTGCAGCATCACTGTAGGCAAGACTGCACTCCTGAATGCCATCCCGGGGCTTAGCTGCCATATGCAACAAATGGCAGCTTACCTGGAAGTCATTTATAGTTGTATGCTTGGCCTATAGCAGTCTTTTCAAGGTCCAGCCTCCTCACTGACTTCAGCCTTCCAACCATCCCAAACTTGTGCTCCACCTCCCACCCCTTCTCATCCCAATTCCCTATTACCAGCCCTGTCCCAAGCACACTCCCACCTTTGCACACACCCACTCCAACACACACAAGTAGCAGACACACACACAAACACAGAGACAACAAAAACATAGGAACACAACCAAACATACAGGTGCAACACCCACCACCACACCCATATGCACCACCACCAGCACACCCAAAGACACCACACCCACTACCACACCCACATGCACCACAACCACCAGCACACCCACAGATACTGTACCAACACCACACAAACATGCATCAATCCCATCAGCAGCACGCCCACAGATACCGCACCCACCACCACACCACACACACACACATGCACCACCCCCACCACAGCACACCCACAGACACCACACTCACCCCCACACCCACATGTAACACCACCAGCACACCCATAGATACCACACCCACATGTACCACCCCTACCACCTTCATATTCACAGATACCACACACACCACCACATGCACCACCCCCACCACCAGCATACCCACAGACACTGCACCCACCATGACACACACATACACCACCACATCCACATACATCACAACCACACCCAGCACCTTCACAGCACTCCCACCTCACATACATACATTGGAAAGCACACCCACAAAAGACAAATGTCCACACTCACCCAAACAACTGATACCTAGGAAGCAACTCACAGGCACTTGCACCCTCAACAGACACATGTACATGAGCCACTGCCACTCCCACTACCTCCCAAACCCAACTCCATGCCAAACATCCTACCCATTTTCCTTGTGAGAGTTTGTTGTTTGCCATTGCCTTAAGCCCTTCCAAACCGGAAACCACCCATCCCAAAACCACAACTACCCCTCCCAAAAGCAAAACTACCCCTCCCAAGCCCCCCCCTGCTAAGTAAGATCTTGAGGTGCCTGATCTGCCCACTAGATGCCCCTTCTTGAAGTGGCTCTCCTTGGCAGTGAACTAGAAGGCAAGCTTTGTGTCACAGCACAACAGTGCACAGGACCTTTTGAATATCATGGACTTCCATTTACTTATTATTTTGAGAGACATATCTCATTGTTTCAAATACATCTCTAGTTTTCTTTTCTCCAAGGTTGTTTTGGCATTCATTTTCCTTTACAATTGATTGATTCCTAGAAATGCTTCTGACTAAAATGTGAAGTACATATTTATCTTTACCATGATGTCAGGAAATACAACACATTTTTTTTATGTTTACTTTGTTAAGTTCATACAATGGTTAACATAGTATGTGATGGTCATTTGAGTTTAGGTGCAGGCATGTATCATGATAATGGACACTTACACCAACACATAGATGTTTAAAAGTACTTTTTGGATGTGTTACAAGTGTGTTTGTTTCACCTTGAGTATTGATAAGTATGAACACATATGCATTACTACTCATTACTTATTGTGACAATTGAAATTGGAAACAATACAGGACTTGCACTAGACATGAGGAAATGTTACATGTTTGAATATGTTAGATGCTTCAATTTTGGGACTGACATTAATTTTACAGGCAATTAATAAGGTAAAGGTTACAACTTGTGTAGTGCCATTTCTACATCGTGTTACATTGCACTTACCCAATGATGTGTAATGCATATATTTTTATTGTGACTATTTTCAAAATGTATTTAAACACACTTTTACGCAACTGTCCATTGTTTTGAAGGCATCTTGCACCAAATTTATAATTACAATGCGGTCATACAGATGTGTTTCTTTCAATTTCTTACATGTCAGCAATACAGACATATGCATTGCACATTGATATGCTATTGCTTGTGTTAGTGATTTAAAAATGCACGAGTCCAGATAAATGCAAACAAAGGTAACAGGCAATGGAGGAGCTTATCATCGATTCCATCCACGACAGGGTTGAGTTGCATTGTGGTCAAGCAGCAGCAGTGGCAGGACTTGGAAGATTAGGTCGATGGCGGAAAAGGAAGTGTGAAAGTGAGAAAAGGTGAGTTTCTGCCTTATATCACTTTCAATCCACCAACTCAGTGGGAAGGCACATCATGGTTGGCCCAGCGGGCATACTGGCGGCCCTCCCACCGACAGCTGATTTTGCCTATTGTGCCATTAATGCAGGTGAACATGCCTGGCAGTGTCGGCGGCACTTCAACAGTCTTTCATCCAGCGAACCACCAGGATCTAAATAGAGCAGGTCGACTACCTAGGAGGCAGGCAGTGAAACTGTCGATAAAGCATCAGGGAGACCAAGTCGGCCAAGATCAAAATCAGGCCCTAAGTTTCAAGGTAAAACCTCCAACTGGGTCAAACTTGGTTGGTGTGTCCCACCCAAGATTGTTTGCAGTCTGTCTTAAATCGCACCTAGGTCCTGGTGTACCGCAACGATTGTCTACCACTGGCGCTTATCTCTTGTTAGATTATTCTGTATATTTATGCATTGGAGTGGGATTTTTATGGTGCTGTGTTTTTGCCTTTTACCGATTTTATGACAAGAGGCGGGCCTTGTTTGCATAATTTGCTGTAGCTTAACTATGCTAAATTACAGCAAAATTATGCGAGATTAAACAGAATTATGCAAGGGGCATAGCCCTGTATTTAGCACTATTTTCATAGTGCAAAATGGACCCTCACATCCATCCAAAATGGGTCAGTGTACTGAACTAGGTAATTACTGGTGAGTGACCCTCTACCATTTAATCTAAATTTTCCTCTGATCCCCTTGTCACTGATGGAAAAATAATTAAACTACAACTTTATGACCATCTTCCATTGTAATATAGCCTCTGAATATTGACTACCAGTTTGTACCTCTTTGGGTATAAAGTTACGTTTTTATGTATCAGTGCATCTTCTCACCTGCTTAATTTAAACCAGCCTATGCTGATCATCCTGATTAATTAAGTGCAATGGCGGAATCTAAACAATCTGGCAACAAAAAGACACACTAAATGTCAGGCACTCAAAAGAGCAAATGTGGACACACCAACAATATACTCACCCATCAAAGAGAAACCAGACAATCCAGATACTAAGATAATACTGACTGAATTGGGTAGTTTGAGAGGGATTCTTCAAGCCACCAAAACAACGACTGAAATTATAAACAATGATCTTTCTGGTTTAAGCCATGACTTCTCCAAACTTTCTACCAGGATCACTAAAACAGAGTACAGAATCAGCGCACTTGATGACCCTAATACTCAAAATGACAAATACTACAATGAAGCATTGACAAAACTCTGACAGCTGTCAAGAAAAGTGACCGAATTTGAGGATAGAAATAGGAGGGGCAATCTCTGAATTTTTGATCTATAAGAAGGCACAAATAGGATCCCAACTCCGATCTTGATTTCCTGGAAATCTGTATCCTGAAAGTCTTGAATCTGTCATTCTTATCACCATTTGAGATTGGAAGTGCACAGCTCACGTCATCAAAACAGTGCAAAGGTAGCAAGTACCAAAGATCCATGATTTTTCACCATGTAAGATGTCAACATCAGGATTTAGACTGGGGCCAGAGAAAATTAAGAATATTTTTTTGGAAGGTCAGAAAATATATTTTGCCAAGATTTCTACAGAAAATTATTTCAGAAGAGAAAGGCCTTTCCAAATTTGAGACCACAACTGAGGAACCTAAATGTGAGATACAGATTAGCTGGGCCCTTCTGATGATCATCACTTATAAAGATAACAGTCATTTGTGTACTGAACCATAAGTTCTGCGGGGGCGTGGCCAGCAGTCGCGGAAGATGGCCATCATTTAGGTGAGATGCGCTAGCTAACAGCGCAAACACCCGCATAAATAAGTCATAATCCGGCCCAAAGTAAGCAACCTACACAGGATGAGCCGTCGGAGCAGCGTCGGACGAGCTACGCCCAAAATCAGCTCTTGAGGACTGCGCTGGGACCGGCTACGAAGCTGTGAGGCGGACCGAGGAGAGGAGGGAAGATGGCGCTGCCCTCGTGATCCGGAGAGGCTTAGGAGCGAAGGGCTTCCAGACGTCCGGCCAGCAGTGCAGGTGCCGGATCGAGGCTCCTGATCAGGGCGCGGCGAGAGGCACACAGTGAAGGGGAGAGAGACGCGACCCACAGCGGCACGATAATTAGAGCCTGAAGTGCCACAAAAATAGACGTGTGCTGTCTTGCAAGAAGTAAACGGCGCCCCCCTGTTGAGCGGCAGAGCGGGAGGGGGAAGCCGCAGGCGAACGAGTCTACACCGGACTTGATTTGGTGCACACAGAAGGTTCGTGCTGCACTTTTGTTCCCCCCCCTTTTTTTTTTTTCCTCCTTGGGCTGAGGCTGCCTGGAAGGCCATTGTGCAGCCGGGGGGTGCGAGGTCACATCACTGGGACTGAGGAGGTAGCTGAGATCCTCGGTGGGGCTTGGTAAACTGTGCACTGCCACAGACTATCGTACATAGGTGCGACCCCCCCCCCTGGTGGGCTGTAATTGACGAACAGAATACACAGGCAGTCCTCAAGGAGCAGGACCCTCGCAATAGTGCCAACAAAGACAAACAGTGGGGGTGATCAAAATATATTTCCTGGCCCAGATACAAGCGACTGTGAGGGTTTCATATATAGGTTTATCATCGGCGCTACACGGACAGTGGTCATGGGCCGCAACAAGGTTACGGGGCTGGGGCAGGCGAACCAAATTGATAAGTACACGGTCGCCAGGAGCCGAGAAGGTGGAGCAGTAGGATGAGATCCGCTAGTAGAGCACGAGGATCAGCTCCCGGACCCCTCCTTGAAGGACATTATGAGGGCTATCACGGACATACGAGGGACACTTGAACCCAAGCTGGACTCCGTTACTGAGGAAGTGACCCTGCTTGGAGCAGATTTTCGGAAAATGTCTGAGACGGTGTCTGCAGCGGAGGCGGGCATTGGGGGACTGCAGGCCAAAACCAAACGTCTGGAGGAGCAGGTTTCACGCCTCACTAAGAATCAATCAGATATTTTTGCCAGACTTGAAGACCAGGAAGGGAGAGCCCGACGCAACAATATCCAGATAGTAGGAGTACCGAAGGGAATGGAGGGCCAGTCGATGGATCTCTTCCTGGAGGACTTAATCCTGAACAAGTTGAAACCCAAGCGCATGTCCTCATTCTTTTCCATTGAACGAGCCCACCGTGCGTTGGGGGGCCGACAATGCACGGGAGTGCCTCTGCGCATGATCATAGCCCGGATACTAAATTTTAGAGATCGGGACGCCATACTACAAGCGGCGCGTCAACACGGGGAATTACACCATGAAAATGCGGTCATCCGTTTTTTCCCGGATTTCACTCTACACGTCCAGCGCCAGCGACGTACGTTTGATGCCGTCAAGCGGGCCCTACGTGAAGCCAATGTAAAGTACATGATGCTCTTCCCGGCTTAACTTAAAATTATTGATGAAGGGAAATCATATTTCTTTGACTCACCAGCAGAAGCAAGCGACTGGCTTGAAGGCTGGCGCAAGGTTGAACGCAAAAGAGGGAAGTCCCGGGACTGGAGACATAACTGAAGGGCACGAGGTGGAGAGTGGAACAGAAAGCCCTGAGAAGCATCAATGAACAATGGGCGATACAGGAGACGCCTCGCCCCCCGCAAGTATTATCGTTAAATGCTGCATTTTCCTGGACTTGGGGCTTGGGGGGTAGGGGGTGGGTCCTATGAGGGTGCGGGGAGAGTGGGATCCACAGTTGAAGTCGAAATCTGCAGAGGCACTTGTGGCGTCACACTATTTTTGCATACCCTGAGATCAAGGGACATGAGAAAAAAGGACTAGGTTGCTCTCAAGACTTACTTATTGGGTTAAGAAGTATCCTAGGGTATTAATATGGTGCATCGCGCTGGTGGCTGGCATGCTGCCCCTTCTTTACTGTTTATTATAACACAGTTCGGGCGACAGGCACTCTGTGTGTTTGGGAGGTTATTACTCACCAAGCAGGGTTGCAGGGAGGGGGGTGTTGGGTATGTTGTTTAATGTTATTTTGCATGTTTGCATATGTGCTCACGACCAATATAGTCAAAAATGTGCATCAAGTTGTCAAATTATGGGATTGGTGGGAAGAAAGGGCTACTGGTTTTAAGCCCCAAACCTTTTGTCATGGGGGAACAAACTAACATGCGGGTGTGGACCTGGAACGTTAACGGGCTAGGCAACAAAATCAAGCGCACCCTGGTCCTTCAGTACATTAAGAGGCACTCCCCAGATGTGGTGTTGATTCAGGAGACGCCCCTAAAAGGCAGCAAATGTAAAGCACTGGATCGATTTAGGTATAGGCTAGAGGCTCACTCTGGTTTCTCCTCGGGGGCTTGAAGTGTGGGAATCCTGATCCGCAATGCGTTCCCTCTGACCATCACTACCGTGAGGGCAGACGCAGCGGGATGCATGGTGGCAGCTGTGGGTAAATGGGAAGGGCGTACGGTAGTGCTCTGTTCAATCTACATACCTCCGGGGTTGCATAAAGTTACCCTACCTAAGATTAGTTCTTTCTTGCTCAAGTTGCCACTGGGAACCCTCCTAGTGGGTGGAGACACCACCGCCATCATGGACCCGTAGCTGGATCGTTCTAGCTCCCGAGTGGGTAGAAAGGGAGAGCGCGACTTGGCAGACTTCATGATGGCCCTAGGCATGATAGACCTATGGCGAGCACATGACCCCTCAAATAGACAGTACACGTACTACTCGCCACAACACAACTCCTTTTCTAGGATTGACTACCTCTTCACGCGGAATGACAGGGCAGAAGAGTTTATGGACCCAAGGCAGATGGCTCGGGGAATTTCGGACCACTCTCCGGTGGGAGTGGCCATTAGGGGACCCATCCTAAATAGACCAGCCTTCCCGAGAATTGATCCCTGGTGCCTGAGGGACCCGGACCTTCGTGACCAGCTACGAGAGAGCTCGGAGTTGTATTTCCAAGAAAATAAGGGGTCAGTAGCCTCCCACGTAACACTATGGGAGGCCTATACGGTGCTAAGGGGGCAGGCACAGGCTCTGATTGGGGGGGGGGAAAAAGGATGAAGCGCTCCAAGTCAGATCCCTGGAGCTTGAGATAATCGAGATGGAGCGGAAGGCAGCAGATGGCACTTCTAGGGACTTGAGACATAGGCTCCCACTAAAACAACGCAACTTGCGAGCACTTGCAGACAGCGAAGCGCGAGCATATGCTCTCACGACTCAGCACAGGCTATACGATGTGGGTGATAAAGCGTCGAGTCTCCTAGCGTGGCTGGCGAAACGAGATAGAGAGCGCTCCTGGGTGACGGGCGTGATAGACAAGGTAGGGGTACTACAGACAACTAGCACAGACATAGCGGAGTTCTTTGCAGTACACTTTGAGGGGGTGTACACGCCGGTCAGCACTAGAACTGAGGGCAACTGTGAGGAATTTTTAAGAGACTTCTTCCTTCCCACGCTATCCGACGAGGCACGGGCCACATTAGAAGCAGACCTCACGGAGGAAGAACTGGGCGTAGCCCTAGGAGACCTCAACTCTGGGAAGGCGGCTGGTTCCAATGGACTCTCTGTAGAGCTCTATAAGAGTCAAGCCTCAATAATAATTCCACCGTTGCTAGATATGCTAGTAGAAGCCCGGGAGAAGGGGCGGCATCCGCCAGACCAATGTGCTGCCACGATAGCAGTAGTGTATAAGGCTGGGAAACCGCCAGATCAGTGCGCTTCCTACCGCCCAATCTCCTTGATTAATGTTGAGGCGAAGGTGCTTGCCAAGGCGTTGGCAAACAGATTGATATCCGTTCTTTCAGAGGTAATACACCTAGACCAATCGGTATTCATGCCTAATAGAAGCACCCGTCATAACCTACAAAGACTCTACGGAGTGCTTCACCTAATGGGGGGTCCAGAGGCTCAGCAGACGGCAGGGATGTCGCTAGACGCATCAATGGCATTTGACAGTATAGAGTGGCCCTACATATTTATGGTACCTCGCAAACTGGGTTTTGATCCCAACTTCAGTGGGTGGGTAAGACTATTGTACGAGAGTCCCAGCGCCCAAGTACGAGTTAATGGTGTAATGCCCAGATCCTTTTGGTTGGGGAGGGGTACCAGGCAAGGCTGTCCCCACTACTCTTTGCCCTTGCACGGGAGCCACAGGCACACTGGGTTCAGAGAGATCCAATGATTTGGGGTATAGGTGCTCCGGGAGGGTGGGAAGAACGCATTTCGCTATATGCGGATGATATTCTCTTGTAACTAGCAAGACCGTATTACTCAATGGCGAGGGTGCTCCCCATTTTTGAGCTCTTTGGCAGCTATTCTGGATACAGCATCAATTGGGCTAAGTCGGTAATATTCCCACTTTCGGGCCCCCTGCCCAGGATACCTGCTAAATGTGCTGCCCCGGTAGTAAAGGAGGGGTTTAAATACCTGGGCATATACATGGTGAGAGATCACGAGGCGTTTATGCGGAAAAACCTTGAGCCCCAGATGGAGCGCCGATATACGTCACTGGCATACCCTCCTGTTGTCATTAATGGGTAGGGCGGCCCTGTTCAAAATGATGGCCCTGCCTCACCTTCTCTATGTTCTCCAGAACACCCCATATCGAGTCCCCCCAACAATTTTTAAAACAATATCCCAGGAAGTCAGACTGTTGTTATGGCAAGGAGGCTCACCTAGGATTGCGCTTACCAAGTTGCAACGAGGGGTGTACGATGGGGGATTATTGGTCCCGGACATAAGGCTTTATTATTGGGCGTCCCAGCTTCTGATTATAAACGACTGGGTATATGCAGACCCGAGTGAACCTGCATACAGGGTGGATAGAGCTGGTATGCCCAGGGGCCACTGTGCTTCACTCTTATACTTTAGAAGGAGGCGTCTGGAGTGTCCATTGCATACAAGAGTAGTTGTAGAGTGCTGGAGGGAAGCAAACAACTACTGGACTGGTCCGGGAACTTGACTAGCCGGACCCCGCAATGGGACGGCGATCTCCTGAGGGAGGTAGCTACATTAGCGGGCTTCGAAAAGTGGAAACTAATAGGGATTGAACACCTAGGCGATGTGTGGAGAGGAGAAACACCTCTTACCTTCGAAGACTTGCAACAGGAATACACTTTACCCCACACGCAAAAATACCACTATCTTAGGCTAATGCACGCCCTGCAGCGGCATATCCAGCATGGTACCCCCATTCCGGATTACTCACCTCTGGAAGACAGATTACTCCTTGACCCTATCCTGGAAAAACCAACTTCCACAATTTACCGTAAGCTTGTGAATAATATGCCAGACCCCTTAATGGCCCTGAGAGCAGCATGGACAGATGATCTGGGGAACATGGATGACACAGATTGGCAGGAGGCAGTACAGAGTCCAAGAGAGATTGCAGTACGGACACGATTTAGGTTGGTGCAACTCAAGATACTACACCGTACATACTACCCGCGCACGCACCCACACACCTGGGGGAAAACACACAGAGCGCTCTGCGTTAGGGGGTGTCAGCAAGAGGGCACCTTTTTTCACATTCTGTGGGAGTGCCCGGAGATAGCTAGATACTGGCAGTGTGCAACGGATGTAATGTCAAGAGTTTCAGGTGTAAAGGTCCCTATGGACGCCAAATGGCTCCTCCTAATGATCAAAGGTGACTCAGACTGGCCCAGATATACAGGAATTTGGCTGGCTCTAGCATCCGGGATCGCCAAAAGGAACATTGCGAGGAGGTGGGGGGCGCCTTCGCCGCCTTCTTTGGGTGACTGGGAATGTGACCTTGATTGGTGCCAACGGGCTGAAGAAACGGTATATAAAAGTAGGGGGTGCGTCAAAAAGTGGGTGAAAATATGGTCACCATGGCGTAAGTATAGGGTGGGGCTGTGAGCAGAGGATCAACAACCAGAGAGGCAAGGCTAGGAGAAAGTGTGGCCCTGTTTTATTGAAAGAGGTTAACTTGACGATTGTATGTAACCTCTTTCAATGCCATGGTTGGGGTCTTCTGAAAGGAATATTACCAGTGTCCTTGTATCCCCCTGGGAGCCCCTGGGAGCCAAATGTGGTAATGTTGAGATGTCAACTGTGTACAAATTACTGTAACTATTGTTATGAATGGTCATTTGAGCAAAAGTTAATAAAAAAAAGATCCCCCCCCCAAAAAAAATAACATAAGATCTGCATCAGCTTGCCTACCTGCAGGAACGAGAATTGGACAGAAAGTGATTCTAAGCTTGAGAACAGGTTTGGTAGAGCAGGTGATTCACTGAGAGTTAATTTAAAAAAGGGGGGGTGATTATGTGACAAAAATTCCCATTTTTACATGATTTTTGCTGAATGTTATTGCAGATTTTTTCACTCTCCACTGGGATACGGCTAACCAAGACCCAGTGGATGTGCTCTGACCCCTAAAATATTCAGAAAGTGGCTAAACCTTAATTGGCATATTTAATTTTCTTGTGAGGCTATGGTATAAGCCTAAAGTGCACATGTGATATGGAAAGTTAAATGTCCCTTATGGACTACAGCATTACTGTGCCATCTACTAGTGTGACAATATAAACATGACTCCAGGTTTACCATTATAGCCTGGCTCCTGCTGTTTTGAAACTGTAACCCGACCTGTCAAAATAAAACCTTATGAGAGGGGAAAACCAAATGTTAATATGTCACCCCTAAGTAGGTCTTGTAGCCCACAAGGCAGAGTGCATGGAATTTAAAAGTAGGATATTTAGAAATTTCAAATGTACACGTCCTTACAGTGACTAACTCCCAAAAGCTATTTCTAGCTTTGGGAAAGCTGGCTGGGCCATTGAGAAACTCTTGGAAGCAATATTGGATATTAATATGGCCAGGTATCGCTGAGCTCCAGCCCTTCCCAAGTGGAGTAACAAGGAACCACCCACCTACCCTCCAGCATCCCCTACTGCGACAGACAGCACAACAACATCAATTTTAACTTTTTTGGGTTAGGGGGTGTTAGCCCCCCGGTGGTATATATTATGGTAAAATAAACTCATAAAACATCAACATTTGCATTCAATATCATTTACAAAATGAATATGCAGAAACACCATAAGTAGGTACATGTTATTTACAGTTTTTGATTGATAGCTCATCTTAACATAGGCTCTAATACATAGCCATTCCTAACCATATCTAACATTGTCCCTGCATATCTAGCTTTGAGCCTAACGAGTGAGATCATGACTGGTCAACCTGTGAGGGCCCCTCCCTCAGAGGGAGAGGCCTACGCCTTGGGAGTACCTCCCCAGAGTAACTTGTGCAGGAGGCCCGTCTGCCCACCAGGTTATCTACTTCGGGCACCCCCATACACCCCTGGGAACACCTTCCCATAATAACTTGTGCAGGAGGCCCGTCTGCCCGCCAGGTTACCAACCTTGGGTACCTCATACACCATCATTATCCCTCCAAGGGCCTGTGCTAGCTTGACGCCCTCGCGCCCGTGCGGGGATTGGCTATACTGGCCTATTGGCAGCGAGCACTCCCACTCCCCCTGCACCCTCTAGCCGACTTGCTGCAAGCACCCCCTGGAGGGCCCCGTGAGACCGCTGTCCCACGTATCCCAAGTAAAAAGGATGCCTTCTATGGACCCAAAGTGTCCCACCAATCATGACTTCACCTGCCACAGGCCAGCATAGTTCACCTATTATCTGCCCCCCCCCCACAGAGGAGGTCATGTCCAAATGGTCAAATGTACCAACCGTGAGGACATTCACAAGAAATACCCTTTTAGAAGGTGGACCCCACCCTGGGCCAAAGAAGAGGGGGACTCCCCTTGGACGGTCCCATGCGGGGTAGCCTGTTATCTTCTAATAGAACAACGCTTCACCCTGTGATTGGTGGCCCTGACCGACCCAATCCTCTTAATTATCCCCTCGCGATGGAGTGGGATAAAGCAAATGACTGATTGCTGGAGTTACCGAGCTGACTGTCCCATACCTGATGATCCACAACTCAAAAATCGGACCTGGCTAGATGGACCAACGTGCTGCCTGAGATGTGAAGCACTATTCATGATCCTGGTCGACTTACCCCCTTACCATTGCAACCTGAGGTTGAAGTGGAGCAAGCGATGACTGAGTGCAGGAGTTTGGGCTAACAGCCCATTTCTGAGCTCAGTGCCTCAAAACTCCCTCTTGGGTAGTCGGGCCACAACATTGTCACCCATATGCAAAGAATTATTTATGTTACTACTGCTGCTGCTGATGACTCCTAGGTTTATACGAAACCCATTTGCTCTGCAGGTATCTGCACGGCCACTGGCCAGAGTCTACACCATTGCGCTATGGCTTCTAGTTCACCACCACGACCCCAGAGGGCGAACACCCCTTGCGTAACCATGGTTAAAGCATGCACCTTGAATGCACTAGTGTAATACCCCTTTACCTGTGATACAACATGATAGCCCGGTTGGTGAGCCCGGTCCTCAAACCTATCTGTGCAAGAAACATGTTGGACGTGCTTTACCTATGCATGCCTTAAGCATGCCCTATTACCTCCATCACTCTGTCATGGCGTCGTGCACCGGAGTTACCCATAGATCTGGCAAAAGACTTGGCTCCCCAGGCTTCCCCCTGCATCACATGACAGGAGGGAACAAAAATGGCAGCAAAGGTCAGGAGGAAACATCCCCGGATTCGGCCAACATCCCGGGCATAATACGGTCCAACTTAATTCCATGGTGACTACGCGCCACCCCACTTGTTCGCAGTCTGGCAACTGCCCTCTGGTCCTTCTTCAATCCCAGCACACAATAGAGGCAGAAGAAAACGTTGCATGCTCATGAACAAGCAGCCCACTATCAGCACCACTGTACCTGAGATGAACGGAAATACACTCCAATGTTCCAGCTGACGCCCTGCAGTATCCTGCCCTTCACCTGCGTTGACAGGGAAATATTGTGAAGATGAAAAGTAAATGGCAGAACACGCTCAATTTTACAATAATGCTTATAAGAATCGGACAGTCCCAGTCCCTCCTTTGACTGTTTGCCTCACCACCCATTTATCCAGCCGTCCCGGGGACTGCGTCCAACCAGCAATGACCGCCAACATATAATCCCTAGGTCCACCTTGTTGCTGCCAAGGCTTACTGTGCCCACCGGCGAATAGGACAGCATTCTTAGTGGCAGCCGGACCTCACAAACCATGCTTATTTTGCCTAGTTGCTGTCTACAACACTACCAATATCCTTCCTGCTTCCTTGCCAAACAAGGGCTCTCCTACTCTTTGCGCCCCTCAGCAAGCCAAAAACGTTTTGGCTGAGATCAACCCAAGGTTCATTTATCTATCGAAAGTAGGACACCTGTTGAATGACCCCTGTGAACATTGACATACATGCCTGCTGAGACCAGAGCAGAAATCATGCGCTCAATGAGCCAGATAGTCCTTCCGGGAAGAATGACGTAAACATGAAAGGGATGGGACAAAAGCGATATACAATATCGCAGCGGCCAGTAACCAACACAGGCCTACTGGCACCCCCGCTTCAGTTGGAACCAAACTACTAAACAGGGTAGAACAGATTTTATTACCCATCTACTAAAGTTAAACCCTCGCATTCTTAAGTAGATAGGGTATGGCCCCATAGACTTGCTTCTTTTTCAAGATGACGGCGGAAACTTCTACTGACATGTATGACTCCTTGTAGTAAACCTACTCCTCCTCACTCCAAACGCACCTCACCTCACCTCAATCATGGCCAGTCCCAAAAAGGAATGGAGAGAGACCTATATTTCCTCATAGGTGTAAGGGGGTCAACATGGAGAAAACCATCAGTGAAGGCCCCTCCAGAGATAAAAACGCCAGCAGCGTCCGGTTGCTGGAGCGGTGAGCAGCAAAGAGACCCCTCCCCACCCTGATTCCCCTTTTTAGGGGTGGGATCCGGTGTAAGCCGGTTCAGCGGTGACCCAGAAGTGCTAGATCACTTCCTGGCCATGGCCCCACCCAGGAGCACACCAGGCTGGACCAGCAAAGCCGCCATAGGCGCGGCACCCCCTATGTGGGTGCGCCTTGGCATTCTGCCATCTTGGGGTAAGGACAGTTTTTAATATTTATTATAAGCCCAACTCAATGGTGAAGTCGGAGTATTAATAATTATTAAGGAAAGGGGTCTTTTAGAGAGTCACTGTTTTCCTGTTAGATGCTCCTGGAGGCTAATTTGCATTAGCATCGGACTGGCACCCAGCTGGTGAATGGCCCTGATGAGGTGTGAAAACTGCTCCCAGAGCAGGGACAATGGCTTAGGTGTGGAAAGATGTTTTTGTTCCACTGGAAAAAGGACCAGTTAGGCTCTGCCCAATAACTTAAAATGCTTCAAAAAGGCCTCCTCTGTCACACACAAATGTCATATGACACCTGTACAAGCCATTTTTTTTTGTCCTCTCAGTAGGTAGGCACCAAAGCCAGTCAGGGGAGAGCTGCCTGCAGAACTGGTTTGGCATGACCAAGAATAAGGAGACTGCTCATTATACTGGTCATTCCTCTGGGTGGGCCAATTGGCTCTGCTCAAGGGGAGAAGAGCTTCTGCATCTTGAATTTATTGAGTGAGGGGCATGGTGGGATTCTTTGTAGTAGGGCACATAGGAACTGCTGCAAAAGTGGGTAGGAAACTCTTACGCCTGGGGACTTTTACCCTACTGGCTACGGAAGGGCCAAAAATCACCCCCACCCACAAGCTAGCGCCAGACATAAATGTGGCTCCACAATACACCTTCTTCTAAATTACTGAAACCTTTAATTGAACATAACAAGATAATGGTCTTATTACTTACGATGGACTACCATCCACCTCAATTATTAATTCACTTTGTCGTATATATTACTTGACATAAAAAACCAAACTGAATTGCTTCTAATCATTATGTTGAGGGTGGATGAGTCCTTGCCCAGAGGATTAATGAAGGATAATGAATGTATGTGCTCCTACAAAGTGATTGTCCTATTTCTGGAGAGACTTAAAAAAATGTGCTGAGTCCGTTAGATGCCATGTCAATTTTAAGGGGAGATTTCAACCTAGTGATGGCGTTAGTGTTGGATAGAATTCTAGAGTCAAATTAGGAGTGCCAATATCACTTAAGTTTCCACATTCTATAAGAGAATACTTGGCTCTTAAGGATACATGGAGACTCCTGAAAATTATAGGTAGGTTCTTTATGTTCCTCTTGTTCCCATAGCAGACATATACTCCCATAGATTTTCTTTAAATAAAGTCCAACTACATGAACTTTATTATCTCCAATTCCATCAAACGTATCTACTTTCCAGGACATTCATGTATAGGCCTAGATCTGAGAATGCAGATAAAAATGAGTCAGGAGAGGTCATGAAGATTTAGGGCCTCATTACAAGTACTGCTGTCTTTAAACCGCCATACCCGTGGTGGCAGTCTGACCACCGCAACCTACCAGATTGCACAGGTGTGCAGACAGCGCTGCAGTGCAGTGGCATCTGCTGTGGCTTACTTAATGGCCTAGCCAGGCCGCTGCGATGGAACCGCCGACCTCGGACCGCAGGCCCTGTGGTCTAGTCATAATGCATTGCGGTCTTCACTAGACCACTAAATCGGCGATACGCCAGATGGACCGCCGATGTCGTAATCAGACCCTTAATGTAGAGAACTTTCTAAATCAATAAAATGTTGAGAAATTTCACAGAGACATGCAACACTACTTCAATGAAAATAGTTCAATGGAAACACATCCTATCACATTGTGGGATGCCATGACGCCTTTCGCACATAGCATCATTATCAATACATTGCAATATAATGGGTTGTATGAATCTTTGATGTTGGTAGTGTTGGTGTATGTTGAAGTGTGGTTGTAAAAAGGGAGGTTTGTTGGTGTATGGTGGTGGGTGTGTTGGAGTAAGAGGGAGGGAGTATTGGTATACAATGCTGTGTATATGCAAACATAGTGTCTCATTACGATGTCAGTGGGACCGACACCAACGTGCCGACATCTATGTCTGCGGTCTGCCTGCCGCATTACGATGCAGGGGACGGAGGTGCCCCCCTAAACATCCCTGTATTGTGAGGTTCCTGCCGCACTGTGCAGGGATATTTCCAATCATCCATTTTACTATAGCTGCTTGTGCTGCAGGCCTTTTCCGCCCGCTGCACAAGCTGCCATAGTACAATGGATGTTTTGACAGCCCTATGCATCCTAATGCATCCTAATACTGAGATCTGAACCGCCAACATAAGGTTGGGCGGTTCCAGACTGCTACGGTCCGACCGACATTGTAATGAACCCCATAGTGGTTGGTGTGTTTATATAAAATGGTGTTGGGCTATGATATTGGTTGTGTTGACGTATGATGGAGGATGTGTTGGTGAATGATGGTATTTTTGTGGATATACAATGTTGAGTGTATTCAAGCATGTGATGTTTTACCAAAATATTGAATTCGAAATATTGTCTAACCATAATATTATTGTTTTATATTGTGATACCAAAAATATCTTTATCTGGAATATCAAAGGTAAGAATATGTTTTTTTAGTATTGTATTTATTGTTGTTGTTTAAGTCATTATTGCATATATTATAGATGTATGTAATATTGTTTTTTTATCTTAATGGAGTGTTGTAAATGTCATATTTTGTAATACATTTTTATTTAAGTTTTTTAAATATTTTAAGAGCAGGTTGTTGCTTTTCTAAGGGAATGCAGTAGGTAGTATTTTAAAATGTTTTTCACAGCTTTTCATTTTTTTCAGTTAAGTTTTTGATTTAATATTTTTTTAATTATTTTAATTTGCTTTTGATGTATTTTTTTGTAGGTTAATGTAATTTTACATTTTGTTTAATTTGTTTGTAATTGTAGGATGTAGGGTGTATAGGGTCAAAGGGTGGGGAGAGCTTTACATTTTTTTAAAAATTTTAATGAAATACCTTCGGACATATATTATTTTATTTGTTATAAATATTTCTTTTCAATTTTTATTGATTGTTTTATTTTTCACAACAAAATTTTATTGTCAACAGCTGCAGCAAGCCTGGCATAGCCAGGTCATCTAGTAGCACAATGTATAGAGTAGCAATAATGATGTTGACATTTTGAGTACAAATTAACAATTGAAAATGAAATACAATCAAACACATTTCTCCAACAGTGAACAACAGTGTCATATATCTGAAATATAATACAATGCATGTCGTTTCCAGTCATCCAAATCTCAAAGTTATACAGTTACAGCCATGTTGATCCCCCAGCACTACCTTTTCCCCCCTGTCGCTAATCCAGTGATACAGTTGGTATAGGCTCCAAATACAGACCCCGATAGTCTGCCCACCTCTTCCAGATCTTGGGATGTTTCTGGGGGCATCCTCTCGCTTTATATATTGGTAATTCCAACCCCATGCAAAAATCTAGGCCCTTTTTCCATATCCCTACCTGAGGTGGGGAGGCATCTTTCCATGCTTTTGCTATGTCTCGTTTTGCCAACGTAAGGCCCAGGAGCAATAAGTGTTGCTTATATAAGTTGCCCCCAATACCATCAGTAATGTGGAGCAAGGCTAGCCGCGGTGAATAAGGAATGTCCCAGCCCAAAACTTCTGACAGACATGTAATTACTCCCCGCCAGAACCTAGAGAGTGCAGTGCACTGCCATTCGGTATGTATAAGGGTGCCATCTGTAGCTTGGCAGTATAAGCAAATGTGAGATTCAATTAGCCCTGCACGCCTGAGCCTATATCTAGTGTAGTAGACCCTGTGAAGGTATTTGAATTGTATGAATCATAGTTTTGCTGCAATGGCCGCGCCACGTGGGGACTCTAATGCCTCCGCATAGTCTTCATGGTCCAGGGGGCCCAGGTCTTCCTGCCAGGCCGCGCGCGTGTTGCTAAGTGTAGTGGGGCTATTTGTCACTAGTGTTCGATAAATCTTGGTGATCTTATGTTCCCCGAATTCCCCCATAAATACCTTAGCTTCTATAGGATTAAAATCGGGTATTGCTTCCTGGTGGGCAATATATGGGGAAAAGGCATGGCGGAATTGGAGGTATTTATAAAATTGCAACCAGGGCATTACATATTCTTGCTGCAGTTCCTGAAAGGACTTCAGGATCCGACCATGAAGATCATCCCCTACCGTAGATATACCAATTGCCTCCCAGCTGGAAAAACCAGAGAGCCCGGACAGCTGAGGCAAAGACCATTGTGCCATAGGGGCGTTTCTTTCGTCAGCCTACCCCACCACCCCATGTAATGCAGTGACCGTTTCCAGATTATGTAAATCGTGGCTGTCGCCGGCGGCAGCACCTTCAAGGTCGAGCGTGCATATAGGATTGTGTGCAATGACATATTACCCATCAGCCATCGTTCAATTGCATAAGTGGGGTTGCATCTGTCTCCATACCACCAGTCATTAAGGATAAGGAGGTGCAAGGCTGCATAATATGCCCGGGCATCAGGCATTGCTATGCCTCCGCAATACGTCCACTGGAAGCATGTTTTCAATGCCACCCGGGTTCTGCCTCCACCCCAGAGGAAGAGTCTAAGAGTAGCATTCAGTTGTTTGAACCAGGTGGGTGATATTGGGTACGGGTGGTTTTGCAGCTGGTATAGTAGCCGGGGCAGGGAGACCATCATAAAAATGGCGTATCTGCCAAACAGGGAGAGCGGTAGATGTGACCAAGAATGGGTCTGCGCCTTAATTTGCTCACATAACGGGGCCAGATTCCTTTCCCAGGACACGGATTGGGAGGTCGACAAGTATACCCCCAGATATTTAAATCCATCTCAGACCACAGTCACCTCATCTGTCCACTTGCCCATGTGACTACAACCCCGTAGGGGCCATAGAAATGATTTCCGGGCATTCATATACAGTCCTGACGTCTCACCAAAGATCTGCATGATCCTAAGCAGCTGTGGCCCGACCGGTCTGGTCGCGTGAGGAAAAACAGAACATCATCCACATATAGAGCTATGCGGTCGGAGACTTCTCTTGACCACTCATAGTCCCGGATTTGTGCATCTATGCACACCCATGCCGCGAGTGGCTCCATAGCCAAAGCAAAGAGGTAGGGAGAGAGGGGGCACCCCTGACGGGTACCCCGCCCAATGGAGAAGGCCTGAGACATAGAATTGGCAACACGGACTGATGCAGTGATGTCTGTATATAGAAGTTGAATGTAGTTAAGGAGGCGGGGGCCGAAGTTCAATCAGCTCAGGAGTGCAAAGAGCTAAGAGCTAAGAGAGTCAAATGCCCTGTCAATGTCGGCCAATAGGAGCGCAGCTGGCTCCACAAGGCAGTCCACAGTCGCAATTGCATTATGTGCACGGCGGATATTATGTCTTGTGGCGGGGCCTGGCATTAAGCCCACCTTGTCGGGATGGATCAGATCTGTGATGCATGGTGCAATGCAAGTGGCTATGACTTTAGCAAGAAGCTTAGCTTCCACACTCAGGAGTGAAATTGGACGATATGAAGCGTGATGTTCGGGGGGTCTACCCGGCTTTAGAAACACTACTATTTCAGCATGACGCCAATCTCTTGGGAAGCGTTGCTTGTCTGGCGCGGCATTAAGTGCCACTAGATATGGGAGCAGTAATAGGGATTGGCATTTCTTGTGAAATTTGCATGGGAAGCCATTTGGGACTGGTGCTTTACCAGGGCGCATCTCAGCGAGTGCCCCCTGGAGTTCCTCCATCGTTATCGGGGCATCCAACTCCTCTCTCACAGAGTCTGCTAGGGCACATGGAGGCATATCCTCTATGAATTTATGAACAAGATGGGGGGGAATGATCTCTCTGGGGGCATATAAATCCTCATAATAACCTGCAAAGCTTGCCGCAATTTGTAGTGGGTCAGTGAGTATCTCCCCAGTGGGACCACTAACAGTTGGCAGGGCTAGGGGGCAGAGCCCCCGTTGGCAGAGGCGGTGTAGCAGCACACTAGACATATCTCCCCACTGGTATATTCTGCTGCAGGAAGCCAGCCAGGTCATTCTCGCCTCGTCCATCAATTCACCGGCATACACCTGTTGCGCATGGAGCAATTGCCTGCGCGCATTCCCTCCCTTGTCCCCTCTGCTCCTGAACTCCAGGTCCATAAGCTGGGCTTCCATCTGCGTCAATTTCTCACGGCACTGTTTACGCTGCGCCGTACAGTACGCAAAATCCACCCCCCAAAATGTTGGCTTCATGGCCTACCACAGGGTCTCAGGAGACTCTACCGTTCCTGTGTTTCGGGAGAAATAGTCTGTGATTGCAGTATGCATGTGTATTCTGTAGTGTTCATCCTGTAGATGCCACGAAGACATTGGCCACCGGAAAGGGGGGTGTTTGGAGCCCAGGCGCAGGTCCAGCCGCATAGGGGAGTGGTCAGAGAGGCCCCTGGGCAGGATCTCCGCCGCCTGGAGTCTATGTATGTGTGCTGCAGACAGAAAGACATAATCAATACGAGAGAAGGATCCATGCGCGCTAGAGAAGTATGTGTAGCCCTGGTCAGTTGGGTGTAGCCTTCGCCATGTATCAATCCAATCCATCCCCTGTACCAGGAGCTGCAACTTCGACTCACGCGTTTCTGCTGTGTTCCCTGCACTGCGCCATCTATCTGCATGAAGGCAAATAATATCATTCCAATCACCCCCAACTATTGTCAGGCCCGAGGGAATTTCTGCCCACACCGTCAACAGGCACTCTGTTAGGTTCCATGTTAACGGCGGAGGGGCATATACACTGCCCAGAGTAATCGGTTCTCCGTATAGAGTGCCAGTGACGATGATGTATCTACCTTGGGGATGAGACCATATTTTATCGTGTAGGAAGGGTACTCTATGGTGTATCAGAACGGCTACGCCCCAGGAGCCCTTAGTAAATCTAGAGTGGAAGGCCTGAACATACCCAAATTGCGCCAGGCACTGTGTCTTGTTGCCTATTAAGTGCATCTCCTGCAGAAGCAAGACATCCGCCTCATAGCGCTTAGCTTGGCACAATACTGCCCCCCTCTTAACCTTATCGAGCACCCCCCAGACGTTCCAGCTAACGATGCGAAGCCGCCTATCATACAGCCCAGCCATATCTAGTGTTGTAGTTGGCAGTGATGTAGGTGGATGGGGGATAGCGCATGGATGGCATGCTGAATAGAGACATTGCATAGAGATTGTGGAGAAATGACACTAAAAACATAAACAGTAACTTTCCCAAAACCCCGCCCCCCTCCCTCCAACCCCAATACCTCATAAACAGTGAAGCATCTGTTGCAGCATAATGGGCGTCCCAACACCAACGGGGGTCGGGAACTAACTTCCGCCAATGGATCCCAATAGAAACCCCCTTGTACATACAAGTGTCTGCAGTGTCAAGGGGAAAGCAGCAATACGTGTAGCCCATGTTATAGCCCATGTTATAGATGCCATCGGCAGTATGGACAATGTGTACAGAGCTAGCAGGAGCTAGTATACTATCTTTCACATTCTGTCCTCTGTAGCTCGGACATTGGACTTGCTGCGAGTCTTGGAGCGTTTCTTGGATCGCGATCTACGGCGCTGTTTGTCATTGGCCTGGGAGACCATGTGGCCTGGGCCCCCGGATGACGAATCCGAGTCTATTCTAGGAGGAGTGTGTGGCCTGAGCTTAATAGCTTCATCTGTCCAAGTAAACACCTCTTCAGCCGAGTCAAAGAAGTGCATCTACAATTTATAGATCACCCGCAGTCTGGCCGGGAACAACAAAGAGTACTGGATTTTTAAAGTCCGCAGTCGAGCTTTGGCCTGAGTAAAGGATTGTTGGCGCTGCTGGACTAGCCTCGTATAGTCCAGAAATACCATTATAGGATAGGAGGTGTAGTGAAGGGTCTCCTTGAGCCTGGCCTGCTGCAGGATAACATCTCTGTCCTTATAATTTAAGAACCTGGCAATGATAGGTCTGGGCCGGGCACCAGATGGTGGTTTCTGCAGCAGGGCCCGATGTGCTCGCTCGACTACAAAGCAGGGGGACAGAGCACCAGTGGGGAGCCAGCCAGTCAGCCATTTAACGAGGAAGCCCTCCACATCGTTGTTCTCGCAGCCTTCAGGAAACCCGACAAAAAAGAGGTTATTTCTACGTGCGCGTCCCTCCGTGTCTTCCGCGCGTGTCGCCAGACCCTTTGTGATCGCTTCCAATGTGGAGACCTTCTTTAAAAGGGTAGTCACCACATCTTCAACCGTAGATACCCTGGTGTCAGCTTCGGTTATGCATTGTACTGCATTGCGGAGATCCTGCCTGAGCAACATGACGTCCGAGCCAACTGCTTCAATCTTGGCCTCGAGCATGTCTCTAGACTGCGTCATTGCCGCTAGTATAGCTGCATTATCGGGCATGGGCGACATCGACTCGCCAGGATTCGGATTTGGTGCCGGGCCGCAGCCCCAGTATATTTGTCTAGGGTGCTTTGCTTGGTCGTCATGCCGGAGAGCTTATCTTTAGTCATGCTGATAATATTAATGTGAGAGTGAGTCCCGCGGGTAAGCTGAGTTGGAAATGATATGATCGGGCCAGGCCAGGGCGACGGCGCGACCACGCAGACCAGGTGAGGGCACGGCCACCATCACCTCAGGTCACTCGGAGGCCATCGACATCAGCGAGTGCGGGACTTCGAGTTAATATATAGGTGTGTGAGGAACAGGGACGAATCTCTGATGCCTGGTCAACCCGGGTACAGCCAAAGCTGGATATCCATATGTTGTGGCAAGTAGTGTTGAGATTAAGGCCACTGGCTACCATCCCACATCCAGTCACAGATCCAGGGAGTATTTTATATCCAGAGACCAGTCCCTGGAACCGTTCCTGGAGCGGGCAATCACCTCGCTATGGAGAAGGCCAAGACAGCGCACCCCCACCGGCCCCACTCCAATTAGCTGCACCGGACCGGGTGTCCACCAACATCAAAAGCTCCCGAAGTCCACCTCAGCCCCTCTGCTGCACCACGGCGCTGGCCGCACAGGCAAGGGGGCCCAGCACGCGCAGGCACCCACATGCAGAGATCACAGCGGGGCAACAGTCAGGCCCCCCACATGAACGTAATCTGCACTTCATGACCCGATATGGCCGCCGACAAGGAGGCAAGGAGCAGCATCTCCTATGGCACACTTTCAGTCCCAACTGCACGGGCAAGGCGGCGAACCCCACCTCCACACACAGCCCTGTATAGCCGATAGCCCTGTTAAGCCCCGCGCCCCTATGACCAATGCACCTCGTTGCCTGACATGGCCGCTGAAGTAGAGGCAGGAGGGGCGGTGGGCAGTGTCCCTTGGTGCAACGGTCGGCACCACTTTGACCGCCGGATGAATTAGCGGGCACTATTTAGTAATGAGGGCGGCCCTGAGCACAAGTCCCGGCTCAGGCCTCTCCTACCACCTCGTTGGGCTGCGCAGGCCAGGAGGCGGCTCCCTCTCGCTGCCCGATATAGCCGCCGATCTACAAGCGCCAGCCGTAAGTACGGAGTATGGCAGTCCCGGCGTCGCAACTGCCTGTCAGCTCACCTAAAAGATGCGTCGCGAGGCAGCACACCGCTGTCGCAGCTCGTCGGGTCTCCGCTACTGCCGCTCGTCTCACACTCCGACGCCACCACCCAGGCAAGACCGGGGATCGCCAGGCCGCAACCACGCCTCCGCTCTGGACTGCCCGATGAGCGACTCCAAGACCACTTCTATGAAGCGGCGGGCGTAGGTGGCAGCTGCAGTCTACAGAGGTATAGATTTGGCGGCCGATACGGCAGGATAATCAGCGCATTTTTAAAGGGGCTACGGGAGCTTCGTTACGGTCCGTCCACCATGTTGGACCGCCTGGCAATTTTTAATGATTGTTGAGAGAACGTTTGTAATATTAAATTGTTAAAAAATGTTTATCATATATTTAGTTTCATGGTTTTCATGTAATTTTTTAATGTAATATTGTACATGTTAATGTTTTTTTTTGCTAATTAATTTTAAAGAAATTAATATAAAATTAATATATTTAAAAAAATATTTATAATTTGTATTCATGGTTTTGGGATTTTTAAATGTTCCTTTTTAAATATCTACTAAATCCAATTTTTGGTAATTGTAAACAATTATATATTTAATATTTCTTGATATATTTTGACACATTTAATCCATAGAATTGTAAAACCAATTGAATAATAATGTAAAATATTTTAATATTGTAGGCTAATTTAAGTTTAATTTTATAACAGTGTGCATTGTAAAAATGTTTATGTTTAATTTATTTCGCAATATTTTTATTTATTTTACAATTTGTAAAAATAAATAGGATTTATATTTGTGCTGAACGTTATATTAAATTTACATTGCTTTTAATATATGGTTTTATTAGAGTGGGAACATTAAATATGCCCCCATTAAAATCAAACAGTTTTCCAATGTAGGTTACATTAGAGTGTGTTTAGTAAATGTAACCCCACCAAGGTTCCCCAGTATAGCTTAGTGTTGAGTGGGAATAGTAAATCTAACCCTTTCAATGTCAAACGCTTTCCCCAGTGTTGCTTAAATTGGAGTGGGAATAGTAAATTTAACTCCTTTAATGTCCAACACTTTCCCAAATGTAGCGTATATTGCAGTGGGAATAGTAAATCTAACCCCTTCAATGTCAGTTGCCTTCCCCAGTGAATTAGATTGAAGTGGGAATAAATAGTAAATATATATATAATAAGTGTGTGTGTGTGTGTATTGGTTGAAATATCCGGTGACAGGCCTCCATGCCCCCATGCCCTTGATCCCATCAGCTCATATCGGCATAATTATTGGGCAGGTCAGAATTGGAGAATTTAAATTGCTGAACACTGTGATAAACAGCTGAACCATTAATTATTTAGTCTATTGTTGGTATATGGTTGCAGGGCTAGCTTGTAAATGTTATAGCTAGATTTCAACTAGTTATTTAGTATAGGCAGATGGGATTGGGCCAATTTATACACATCTCTGTTCTGGATATAAGGATCAAGTAGAAGAGAAGACTCTTTTGGGGAGTTTGCAAATAGAAGCTTATCTAAAAGTCAGTTCCAAAAAATATCAAACAAAAGCTTATTTCAGTCGTCTGTGAAATGTATCAAGTGCTGGGCAAGTTGCAAAGAAATGTTTGTCATTGACATTCCCCATTCCGCATTGTTTGCAACAAAATATTGTCACTTTGACAACTTTTGCAAGATTCTGTGCCGTCCAATAAATCCTGTGTATGATGTTAAATGATTTTTATTTAAAATAGATTTTACCATTGAGTAAAGAAGATGCTTGCCATAAATTGGCTAGCTCCGGCGTTGGCAAGTGTCTCACATGGATGCTGAGTTATCTTCTTATTCTCATCATCTGCACTGATAAGCTCCCAATACCAAGTTAAGACTTCCTTTTTTAACGCCTGAGGGTCTTGTTTTTGTTCTTCATATTCCCAATTCTTGTCTGAGCCCTATGCATTAGTTGATCTCCATGATGCCAGTTGGAAGAATTTAAACCTCAAAATAGCCATTTTATTACCTTTACAATTTTGTTCTAATGAATCAGATCAGGGCTGTCCTGTATTTGCCCACAACATTTTAGACCTGCATTTAACAAAGGGATAGTAAGTCCCTCTTCCTGAAAATTAGAAGTCTGGAGGAGTTCCAGATTGGTGCAAATGTGATATAAAAACAGTGCCTAGTATTTCCTAGGACAATATCTCAAGTCTAAAGAGTCCTTTAATATTTTCAAATATACTTTTTTTTAAAGAATTTGGGGTGCCACCTTTATGTAAAAAGCTTTCATGTTCTGAGGTACCAAAGATAATTGAAAATAGCCCACTTGTCAGGTTTAGAAAGGAGGATTCTACCATTTGTTTAACTGAAAAGAATAGCAGTAGAGTTCAGGGGTCGATTCCGATTCGGGCCGGAAAAAGCACCGACCGACTCGGAGCCGGAAATTATACCGACCGACACGTACCTGTGGCGCCCAACACGCCAAGTACGATGCAAAGCGTGCAAATTCCGACCGACACGTACAGAACCCAAGCCGAACGACCGAGCCGCACGGAAAACAGCAATCCGGCCGGAAAAACACGCGAATCGAACCGACCGACACGCACCCGGAACAAATCTGACCGAACGTACACGCGAACTCCAAACCGCAAAGTACGATGCAAGGCGCGAAAACCACGACCGAGTCGGACGGAGGACAAGCCGCACGACCGACACGCATACAAAACCAAGCCGAAGCAACACAAAACACCGCGACCGACGCGTACGCAGCATAGAAAACTGCACAAACACAGCGTGAACGAAACGGAGAACATCGTACGAGACAAATGCAGGGTCCGACTCGGTCACAAGAACGTTTCCAACATGCACAGACAGTACAAAGGAAAAATGACACAAAAAAAGGCCAAACAAGCAATTACAAAGCCAATAAATACTGGGGGGGGTGGGGACAGAGAACAAAGACATACCCACAACTCCACCCATATAAAGGACACAAATCACAACCATGATCCTTTGCAAATGCCATTCCACTGCCAGCACCCAAGAGACAGCAACCACCCACCCACAGCTCATCCCTCACACAAGCCACACACCATCAGCACACCAACAAATACCTAACTCACATACACCCAGCAAAACACACACCCACACACCCTCACCTGCACACCAACACACACATCACTCACCATCACCACCCATCACCATGCCCCCCAAGAAGAATCACAAGTTCCTAGATTGTGAATTGGAAGTCCTGGTAGACGAGATCCTCAGGGTAGAGCCACAGTTGTTTGGCACACTGGTCCAACAGACCCCCATCTCCCAGAAAACCAAGATGTGGGAGAGGATCATCAACAGGGTGAACGCACAATCACCATGTCTGCGCACAAAGACCGACATCCAGAACAGGTGGTATGACGTGCGCAGGAGGGTCCGGGAGCTGCTCAAGAAAGACTACCTCCTGAGCCAATACACCGGCAGTGGCCCTCCTGCCAAGCCAGTATACCTCAGGCCCTGGGAGGAGAAGGTGCGGGCCATCCTTCCGCCAGTGAGCGTATATGGACTAGAGAACATCCCAGAGCCTGGTGAGTACACAACAAATGTACACAATATTCTGCCACAATACACACACACATCACTGTCAAGGGGAGAGTCAAACCATGCACTCATAGCAATTACACAGCAACCAGAACAGAATCATCCCAAAATGTGTATGTCAGTCAGATAAACACAACACATGCCATCAAAAAAGTCACATCCAACCGTGCCATCACATGTACAAACACAACTACAACTACAGCTAGGCAGTGGCACAAATAGAACTAACAAACACATCCAGACATGTAGCCACCACAACAACACCAACACACAGTGAAGACCACTGAAAGGAAGGAATTCTGTGTATGCTGGCCAAGTCAGTGTAGCCAATAGCATCATGGGAGTCGTAGTCACACATATTGCCCCCCACAACTGTCCCATCAACACCACCATGAACCATGCGCACATCACAGGGAGTGGAGAAGGACTCACAAGATGGCTGACACTGGCAACTGCTGTGGGGAGCACAAGGCCCTGCTGGCAACTGTGCACCAACAAACAGCAGGACACCACTGACTGACATCCTGAGAGACAACTTCCACTCCCTGCAATGCAAGCACGTTCCATGGTGGGATATCTAGCTGGCTGGGTGGGAAGGAGGACTTGCAGCACTGACCATAGTCACAAGCACCTCCCCTCACACCCCCCTCAACACAAACTCCACAGAACCCACCTGGTAGAATGCAATGCCTCCCATCCTAACTCAAGATCCCACAAAGAACCACCACCCTGGGTTATGTTGTGTGAAGCACAGGGACACTCTTGGGACTTTTAGCCAAACAACTGCCAGGACAACACTCCCAGCCATCCTGTCAGCACAGCCAGCCCACCCCACAGGGAAGCAGAGTCAAAAGGAAGGAATCATGGGCATGCTGGGAAGGGGGTGGAGGCAATAGCATGATGGGAGTGGTAGTCACAGATATTGGTCACCCCCACAACTGTCCCATCAACACCACCCTGAACCATGCTCACATCACAGGGAGTGGAGAAGGACTCACAAGATGGCTGACACTGGCTACTGCTGCGGGGAGCACAAGGCCCTGCTGGGAACTGTGCACCAACAAACAGCAGGACACCACTGACTGACATCCTGAGAGACAACTTCCACTCCCTGCAATGCAAGCACGTTCCATGGTGGGATATCTGGCTGGCTGGGTGGGAAGGAGGACTTGCAGCACTGACCATAGTCACAAGCACCTCCCCTCACACCCCCTCAACACAAACTCCACAGAACCCACCTGGTAGAATGCAATGCCTCCCATCCTAACTCAAGATCCCACAAAGAACCACCACCCTGGGTTATGTTGTGTGAAGCACAGGGACACTCTTGGGACTTTTAGCCAAACAACTGCCAGGACAACACTCCCAGCCATCCTGTCAGCACAGCCAGCCCACCCCACAGGGAAGCAGAGTCAAAAGGAAGGAAGCATGGGCATGCTGGGAAGGGGGGTGGAAGCAATAGCATGATGGGAGTGGTAGTCACAGATATTGCTCAGCCTCACAACTGGCACATCAACACCACCCTGAACCATGCTAACATCACAGGGAGTGGAGAAGGACACACAAGATGGCTGACACTGGCTACTGCTGCGGGGAGCACAAGGGCATGCTGGGAACTGTGCACCAACCAACAGCAGGACACCACTGACTGACATCTTGCCATTGCTCTCACACCCACACATACTGAACTCCCCACAAAAGCAAGTAAGTATGGGAATGCTGGCAAGTGGGGTGGAGGCAATAGCATGATGGGAGTGGCAGTCACAGATATTGGTCACCCCCACAACTGTCCCATCAACACCACCCTGAACCATGCTCACATCACAGGGAGTGGAGAAGGACTCACAAGATGGCTGACACTGGCTACTGCTGCGGGGAGCACAAGGCCCTGCTGGGAACTGTGCACCAACAAACAGCAGGACACCACTGACTGACATCCTGAGAGACAACTTCCACTCCCTGCAATGCAAGCACGTTCCATGGTGGGATATCTGGCTGGCTGGGTGGGAAGGAGGACTTGCAGCACTGACCATAGTCACAAGCACCTCCCCTCACACCCCCTCAACACAAACTCCACAGAACCCACCTGGTAGAATGCAATGCCTCCCATCCTAACTCAAGATCCCACAAAGAACCACCACCCTGGGTTATGTTGCGTGAAGCACAGGGACACTCTTGGGACTTTTAGCCAAACAACTGCCAGGACAACACTCCCAGCCATCCTGTCAGCACAGCCAGCCCACCCCACAGGGAAGCAGAGTCAAAAGGAAGGAAGCATGGGCATGCTGGGAAGGGGGGTGGAGGCAATAGCATGATGGGAGTGGTAGTCACAGATATTGGTCACCCCCACAACTGTCCCATCAACACCACCCTGAACCATGCTCACATCACAGGGAGTGGAGACGGACTCACAAGATGGCTGACACTGGCTACTGCTGCGGGGAGCACAAGGCCCTGCTGGGAACTGTGCACCAACAAACAGCAGGACACCACTGACTGACATCCTGAGAGACAACTTCCACTCCCTGCAATGCAAGCACAGTCCAGGGTGGGATAACTGACTGGCTGGGTGGGAAGGAGGGCCGGCAGTCAACCAAATACAACCAATGCAGACCATGTTCACACCCCAACAAATACATAGAAATGCCCAAATAATGCAGGACAATGTGCCACACCAAAACCAACCCCTGACTGTGACGACTTAGGACAATGCAATGTACAGGCCCGCACCCAGAGGCACAGTCACAACTGTCAGGTGTGTCAACCATTGATGCCTGCAGAAACATAACATACATTGTGTGTGTCTCCCAAAAACAGGTGATGATGGGGACACAGCAGCAGACGCTGAGGAGTCCCAGTCCCAGGCTCAAGAGGATGCAGAGCTCACTGGTGTCGTACAGCCTCTGCCCTCCTCGGACGAAGAAGACCAACCTGGCACATCCGGTGCAAGTCTACATGCAGCACCAGCAGGACCACCAGCTGCAGCACCAGCAGGACCACCAGCTGCACCCCCTGCACCCACCCCTCCAACGACTGTCACCACAAATACCATCCCTGCCGACATGGACAGAACAAGGAGAAACACCAGCACAGGGACCCTGGACCAACCTGGGGCCATGGACACCACCACCACCACCAACCCCCAAGGTGGACCAGGGTCATCTGTGCGTGCCACTGCACGCACTGCACATGTCAGCAGGGGTGGTGGGAGGGGTGGGAGACAGAGGTCGCTGCTTGCAGAGGTTGCTGGTGTGCATGATGACCCACAACTGGTACGCATAGCTGATGCGTACCAGTCCAGCACCGGAGACCTCAGCCAGGTAGTGGGGCTCCTCAGAGACATGAAACAACAGCAGGCTGCCCATCATGCCCGCTTGGACTCTCACATGTCCCACGTGGAGTCACACATGTCCCGCGTGGAGTCCAAGTGGGATGCACTGCATGAGATGACAGCGGTGCACAGGGACATTTTACAATGCCTCCACCAGATGAACTGCAACCAGTCCACACCTCCCTGTGTGCCAACAACATCTGGTGCTGCCCAAACTGCAACTGCCACAGGGAGGGAGGATGACTCTGGCGGAGAGTCCCCTGCACTGCAGCAGCCTGTACTTGAGGGCCCCCCCCCCAAGAAGAGGGGTCGTCCGAGGAGGGGCAAGTGAGAGGCGGATGGCCAAGCGCAACTCCCAGGAAGCCTGAACCTGTTCTGGATGTTCACCTTTGTGCACAGACTGTTCACCCTGTTGACGGCAACACTACTCCCACACATTGCATGGGGAGTACAAGTTGGACCAATGTCTCAGACAACTGTGGCCCTGATACTGGGGATTTTGTCTACCAGGACTTTCAATTCACCTAGGAACTTCTGATTGCAAGATTTATGTACAGCACTACCCATCCTATGCACTATTCACACAAATGTATCACAATAAACACACTAATACACCATACTTGCCTCTGTTGTGATTCCAACGTGGGTGCTGTTATGGGTATGATGAACTGCAAAATTACACTGTGTATGCGAACTGCAACAGCAAGTACAACACAGGCATGTGAGTAAAGGCAATGTGACACATATGAGGGAGACACACCACCAGGGCTACACAACACATACACACCTAGGCCATCTGACTCATTGCCTACACTGATGTTGCCAGGGAAGACGGTGCAATGCACAGACACCACACCCATTCCCAGTTGGAGTCAAGTAGCCCACAGGTGCAGTAAGCAAATGGCAGTCAAATGTGTGACCACAGACAACGCACATCACAAAGTGAAGCACAGGTTTATTACACAGATGCAACATGTCGTAACCACTACAGATGCAAGGTAATCCCACCTGGCAGCGGGCACACAGTCAACAACTGTAGACGGAAGGAAGTCCATGGGTGTGGCGCACATCGGTGGACACAGTTGACCAAACGAATCTGAAAGTACCCTGTGAAGGACAGAAATGACACACAGTCAAAAGCAATGGAGAACAGGACAGAACAGCAAAACTCATGCACAATACATGTTACAAGATACCCACCCAGAACCAAGTTAGCATGTCAACACTGTTGGGGAGTACAGACCACCTGTAAGCACACATCGCAACACACATCCAGTCAAGTAGCCCATGGACACACTCCAACAGCACCAGAGCACCACCTACACATATCATGCCAACTCACATCATTGACATGACACCTCAGGATACTCACATTCAGCTAAAGAAGTTGGTGATGAGCTGTGTGTGGACATCACCCTCATCATCATCATCATCATCATCACTGGCATCGTGGTCCAGGCCAGGATCCTCCACAGGTGGCGGATGTTGGTCATTGTCATCCTGGATGAGAGGCAACTCCTTCCGCACTGCCAGGTTGTGGAGCATGCAGCAGACGATGATAATCTTGCACACTTTCGCAGGGGCATATGGGAGGGACCCTCCGGTCTTGTCCAGGCAGCGGAAGCGGCTCTTCAGGAGACCAAATGTCCGTTCAATCACTCTCCTGGTCCGACCATGTGCCTCATTGTAGCGCATCTGGGCTGGTGTCACAGGGTTCCTGAGGGGTGTCAGCAACCACGGCATGTTGGGGTATCCCGAGTCACCTACGGACAGACAAGTGCACATTAGCTGACTTGGAAAAGTGGGCGGAATACTACAGATCAGATCACACACAATGGCACAAAGTCAGTACACACCGACAAGCCAGGCACGCTGGTTCTGCATCTGTGCCATCATCCTGGGGATGCGACTACTCCTCATCACAAAGGCATTGTGTGCTGAACCAGGGAAACGGGCACACACGTGTGTGATGGTCATATCTGCAAGACACACCACCAGTGCATTGACCGAGTGGTAGTGCTTGCGGTTACGGTAGGCCTGCTCCTGGGCCTGTGGTGGTACCAAAGCCACATGTGTCCCATCAATGGAGCCAATGACATGCGGCATCCTTCCCAGGGCATAAAAGTCACTCTTCACGTCAGTGAGTCGTCGCAGTCTAAGGAAATAGATGTACCGGTTCAGGAATAGCAACATTGCCGCCAAAACATCGCGGAGCACACGGCTCAACATGGTCTGTGACATCCCACCAGCAGTCGCCACAGTATGTTGGAAGGTACCGGTGGCAAAGAAGTGTAGGGCTGCCATCACCTTCACCTTGGGGGTCAGCGCTGTAGGATACGGCCGGCCAGGCTGCAAATGTGGGGCCAACTGCACTGCCAAATCCTCAATCAGCTGCCTGGTGAAGCGGTACCATCGGATGCTGTCCCGTTCCACCATCGTTGCCAGGTCTGGGAATGGTCGATGGACAGCAGGAGCCCTGCAGTGCAGAGGAGAAGTAAGCAAGATTGTCAGTCAGCCCACATATGCGGCATTGAACACACTCAATATCCCAACATACATCATTATGAGGCACAACTACATGAAGTGTGCAGTTCCGTAAGGACATGTATGGTACATACATGGCCAACATCTGTCATCACGGTCCAACAAGTGGCATCAATAAGTCCCAGGTTGGCCCATTGGATATCATGAGGCCGTGTCACAGTTCCCATCTCCTGCTGCCGTGTCACAATCACCCCCCACAGTGACATGTGAGGACAGATGTGCCCCAGGCATCACAGCTCAACGACAGGTACATTCCCACTGACCCTGTATTGCCACATGGACACTGGCATTACATGGAGTATCATGTATACACCACAGCAAAACAACTATGACCCCCACAGGTAGTGGTCCCACTTGCCACTGCAGGACAGACATGGACGTCTGTGACACACACACGCACAACATCAAAGTCCATGCACACACAACGTGGATGTGGAGACTGTCTCCCATTGTGCACATGAAATCAGAGACATTGTAAACACTACATGCACACAGACTGTGGAGGACCATCACTATTGTGCCACTGGGACACCCTGGCTCAAACATACCGTCCCACATGGGACTCACGGGGTATGTGACATGACATACACATACACCACCGTGAAATGTGACCATGGCACATGCACAGATATGAACAGTTGCACATCACAGTGGTCATGTACACGTAACACCCAGGATCCTGTCCCCATGAACACATGCACAGCCTGGGGGTGGCTGCCCCCAGGTGACACCCACAGGACAACATGTACACCAACATACACACAATAGGTAATGCAGCCTTACATGCCTCATGATACAGCTTGGACAGGCTGTGGTGTTGTAGGTGTGCCCCTCACTCCCTGGGAGCTATCTGTGGCTGGCATATGTCCATCTGAGACAGGCATGGTGACATATGCCAGTCACTTGTACAGGGATGCGTTGAACAGCAATGGACCGATCGGTGCCCCGGCCGGCCCATTGCATTCAATGTGTGCGGGTACGCGTTGTACCCCTGTACGCGTTGTACCGCAATGGACCGATCGGTGCCTCCGGCCGGCCCATTGCATTCAATGTGTGTGGGTACGCGTTGTACCCCTGTACGCGTTGTACCGCAATGGACCGATCGGTGCCCCCGGCCGGCCCATTGCATTCAATGTGTGCGGGTACGCGTTGTACCCCTGTACGCATTGTACTGCAATGGACCGATCGGTGCCCCCGGCCGGCCCATTGCATTCAATGTGTGCAGGTACGCGATGTACCCCTGTACGCGTTGTACCGCAATGGACCGATCGGTGCCCCCGGCCGGCCCATTGCATTCAATGTGTGCGGGTACGCGTTGTACCCCTGTACGCGTTGTACCGCAATGGACCGATCGGTGCCCCGGCCGGCCCATTGCATTCAATGTGTCGGGTACGCGTTGTATCCCTGTACGCGTTGTACTGCAATGGACCGATCGGTGCCCCGGCCGGCCCATTGCATTCAATGTGTGCGTGGTACGCGTTGTACCCCTGTACGCGTTGTACCGCAATGGACCGATCGGTGCCCCGGCCGGCCCATTGCATTCAATGTGTGCGGTGCACGCGTTGTACCCTATGCAGCGTTGTACCGCAATGGACCGATCGGTGCCCCCGGCCGGCCCATTGCATTCAATGTGTGCGGGTACGCGTTGTACCCCTGTACGCGTTGTACTGCAATGGACCGATCGGTGCCCCGGCCGGCCCATTGCATTCAATGTGTGCGGGTACGCGTTGTACCCCTGTACGCGTTGTACTGCAATGGACCGATCGGTGCCCCGGCCGGCCCATTGCATTCAATGTGTGCGGGTACAGCGTTGTACCCTTGTACGCGTTGTACCGCAATGGACCGATCGGTGCGCACCCATTGACAATGGCCTTGCCTGGCAACGGACGCGTTTTCGAATTTCGAACGAGTCGGTTGCTGGAAATTCAGTTGGTCACCCACAACAATGTTGCAAAATCATGTATGTCATGAAGTTGAAGATTTGAAGGATGCCGTGGGTGTGTATTGGTGCTGCTATTCCATGGATTGGCCAGATTCAGAAGATGCAAACAACTTGGACCTATCACTTTGGACACATGGGACAGTATCTGCCTCTCCAGCACATATATATTGCTGGCTGTTCCCCTGGGAGCTCACTTGCCTGCACCACATGCTCCAGGACAACATCTGCCACTGCACTGCTGCTGTTTCTGCCCCCTCTGGACCCTGCAATGGCACGTACTGTGGAGAGAGCCCCAGCCTTCAGCCTTGAGGAGAACCAGGCCCTGCTGGACAGCCTACTTCCACAGTACAGCAAGCTGTGTGGGACACCAGGGGAGCAGGTGAGTGTTCTGTGCACTGCCTTTCTGAATGTGCATTTTGTCTGACTAGCAAGGCTGAAAGTCTGCACGCCACTGGCTAGCAGGCTCACTGAGTAGTTGTCACCCCCCATAGTGTGTAGTGACATGCACTGGACAGGTATGGTGCAGTGACAGTGCATTTCAACAAGGTTTTACTTCCCATGCAATGATACCATGTAGTGACTTCTGGCAAACTGTCCATGGGCAGCGTTGCACTGCCTGTGTACATCATGTGCCCCTGTGATTGAGACATGTATTTACAACTGTGTCATGCACGGATATGTTGCATGTGTAGTAATGGCCTTTTCACTTTTCATCCTGACAGGTTAATGCCCATCGGAAGCAGGAGATCTGGAAGGACATTGTCCGGGCTGTCCGGTCCGTGGGGTTCTACAAGCGCCGGATCCGCAACTGCCAAAAGAGGTGGCAGGACCTTCGGGGCTGGACCCGGAGGATTGCACGGGTCCAGCTGAAGCTGTCGCCTCCTCGCAGGAGGGGCGGAACACGGACCCTGACCCCCACATGCTCCAGATCCTGGCAGTGGTGTTTCCAGACCTGGATGGGCAGCTGAAGGCCAGACAGCAGCAAGGAGGGGGTGAGTCAAAGACTGCACTGTGAACTCTGTATTACATGCTTTGTGCCCTCCTCTGGCCTGGTTCAACTGCCACAGTGCAGCAGTCATGTTGTCCAGGAGCCATGTCCCTCTATTGTGCACTGCCCACTCCTCATCTGATACCCAGGTGTGGCCCTTACATACAGGGAATTGTGTCACTTGGGACTGTGTCCTTGCAGTTTGCTTCACTAAAGGTGGGGGACAGCATCTGTTTCCCTAACCCTGTTGTGGGCATCATGGGTGGGTCCATTGTTCACACAACGCCTGTGTTCGGACATGCAATCTGCGTGTTGCTTTGATATGCGGTCCACTTTTCTGAGCTGAGCCACCACATGTGCCTGGGGTATGTGGCACATGCCCATGCAGCGGGTGGGAACAATGTTTGGGCCCCAGGAGTGTGCAGATTACGTGTGTCACACATACATAGCCAGCTATCCACTGTCCAGGGCTCATCCCTCATTCATGTGGGGCAGGACAGTCATGCCTACTCCAGGCCATGCAATGCACTCTACTCCCACTCCCGTGTATCAGCTGACACATTGTGCGCAGTGATTTGACCCCTCAGGTGTCTGCCACTGTGTCAGTGTGCTGTGGATTAGTTGCCAGGACTGCTGGGGTGTTTCTTGGTAGGGGCTCAGCATGCCACTGGAGATGTGACCATAGGAGACGATACTTGTGTGTCACATAGGTGTTTGATCAGCTGCCCATGCAGACCGGGGTATGCGAATGTGAAGTTCAGGCAGCTGTTCCCCATTCACAGCAGATTGTGAGGGGCTCAGGTTCAGAGGGTAGTGTCACAGGTCTGCCATATGTCCAATCGGTATGACCTGGACAGATGAGGGTTAAGATGATGTGTTGTGTGGGGGATGTACATGTGCACTTGTGCAGCTCCAGGACTTGCATTCCCCATGACCTACTATTGTGACACAGTGCAGAGTGTTGTTGTCTGGCTGCCAAGTCATACATCACTGAGACAGTGATGTATGACTTAGCAGTCATGCCTCCGCCATGGCATGTGTCTACTTATTGGTGATCCTGCAGGGGAGTGACATGTGCTACATGCACACCATTGTGGCGATGGCTATCAGGACATGGGTGCATCATGGTGTCTGTCGCAGGTATGCATCACATGCATATCCTATTTGACTCTGGGCGTCCCTTTCATCCGGAAACCTGTACTGACTCAGTGGCAAGAGTTGTGGTGTGTGCTTGTCCACATGCTACACCGTGTCCTCTGCACTGTCCAACTACTGTGTAGTTGGTGCATGTGTCCACACTGGGGTGTTGCTATCCAACAGACACCAGACAGATGGGTGCAAGGCCATGTGGGATGTTAGTGCCATGGTTGGCATCAGACTGACAATTGGCTTCTCCTGTTCAGTTAGGGCACTTTTAGCAATATACAACTAATGATGCCAGGGCTTGCTCTGTAATGTGCTGTGCTCACAGTGGTGTGTGCGTTTGGTGCAGGTGACTGATGTCTGTCTGTTTCCCCATTGTTTGCAGATACATCCAGGGCCACGGAAGGGGACAGCTCCACGGACCAGGAGGAGCCGGAGAGCCAGACTGGGTCAGCAGCCGAGAAGTGGTCGGAGGGACCCAGTGGCACGGAGGGCGAGGGGAGCCAAACCGAGGAGTCCTCAGCACCATCCACCTCAGCTGAGGACCAGAGCAACTCGGAGGATGACTCCCTTATGGAGGCGGGTGTCAGCAGCCACCACACCCCAGCTAGTGTTGCTGTCCCCGCCACCACCAGCACCACCACCGCCCTCCCATCGGCTCCCATTCCCCAGGTCCGTGGAGGCTCCCATGTTCGGGAGCGTGTCTCCTTTGGACCAGGCACCGCACCCCCTGCCCCTGTGTCCCCTGCTGCCCTGAGTGAGGAGTCTGTGTACCTCCTTCGCCAGCTCCATGTAGGGCAGACAGCCATGCTGAGTGTCCTCCATGCACACACCGCTCTGTTGACTCAGCTGGTGTCGTTCATGGAGGGCATCTCATCGGGCATGTCTGACCTACAGAGGGGCAATAGGTCCATGGACTCCTCCCTGACGTCAGCAGTGTCCCTCCTCAGACAGTCCCTCACCCCTCCTGCCTCTGCTCCATCCACACTCCCCAGCACCTTACCCATCCCAAGCACACACACACCGGCACAGGCACACACCAGCACACACACATCCAGCACACAGACACACACACCACAAACAAAACGCACACGCACGCACAGTCAGGGGACTGAAACCAGACTCACAGGGGATGGGGCCATGGAACACACACACGCATCCACGAGCACTGCGCAGTCCTCAGTTGCCTCTCCCTCCAAAACACCCTCCCTTGCCTCACCTGCAACCCCAAAGACCCAGCGCCTCTTCCTCAGTGACCTCGGCCTCTTCCCCTCCGATCCAGCTGCTCCAGCATCCAGGGGGAAGAGGAAGCCCACCCACACGGAGCAGAGTGCCCCTCGTCCCCGGACACCCTCCCCCAGGCGCAGACAGACTGAGGCCCCCACCCGCAAGTCCCCCGGAGTCATAAGAGCAAGACCCCGCCGCCGCCCTGCAGCTCAGGCACCAGGTCTCCTTCCTCCATCCCTCAGGCCCCCACTCCACAGGTGCCCCCACCACACCCTGCCCCAGGTTCCCCCACCCACAGATATACCATCCCCAAGAGGATCCGGCCTTCTCCCCCTGCCACTTGCTCTCCCGGCACCACACCCCCGCTGCGCTTGTCTGTGCCACTGATGTGGTGAGGGTGTCCTCCCCCTCTGTCCAGCCCACCTTGCCTGTTCCCCATTCTCCTCCCCTGGTGGTAGGCACTGCAGTGGAGTCCACTACCACCCTGTCTGACTTGGGCACTGCAGTGGCGGACCTGTCCACTCCATCTGCAGGGTCCACTGCAGTCGTGCCGGCACCCACACCATCTGAGTCATGCCCCCCAGTTGTGCCGGCACACACCATGTCAGACACCTCCACTGCAGTTGTCAGTGGCTCTCCAGCACCCACCACCCCTTCCCTGCTTCCTCCTGGTGAGCCCTGATCCTGTCCCTGCGGTGCCTGGCCTGCCCCCCCGGTTGCCACTCCTAGTGGATTGTCCCTGGTTTTGTGCAGGCATGCGTAGGGTGACATCTGCCACTGTCACCCAGTTTTGACTTTGACAATGGACTGGCCATTGGCCTTTGTGTTTTTTCTGGACTTTGTTTTCATTGCACACATATGCTGAATAAAGCAACTTTCTGTTCTCTAGTGCTTATGCTTCTGATGTACATGTTGTTGATGATGCTAACCATGCCCTTGCTGCAGTGATGGTGATATCTGGTCTCATGATAATGAAGTGTTACTGTGCAGGAACCCATGTGGTCCAGGGGGAATGTGTCCTATCCTGTGGTGTATCCATGTCATCCATAGCAGCATCTGAGGGTGTCATGTGTTCAGTATTTGGCAATGGGATTTCCTACTTAGATTAGCTATTTCACATCTGTGGCTTCCACCCCTGCACATCTGTTGTGCCTTCCATTGTTCAATTCGTCTACTTCCCTGACCGTGTGGCCATCTCCACTGGACATGCAGGTTTGGGCATCAATGGGGAAGGACTCATCCGTGTAGTCAGTGCAACATTGCTATACAAGTGTGTTGGATCTGTGCTGATGATTCCGTTGGCACTTCCATGACCAGGCTGATGTGACGGGAGCCCTCATTTGGTGCTAATTGTTGATTGTGTGACCAAGTGCTCAGCTGACATGATGGGGCCCTACTGAGGCAACATATGGCACAGCTTTCCTCACACAGGAGTGGAGTCCCCTCATGGCAGTGTGTACTCCTGTGACATTGCCTGCGCCCAAGGTGTGTGTTGTATGTGCATGTCTGTGTGTTCACTTCCGTTTAGCTGTGCATGCTGTGTTCCCTAGTGTTGTACCTGTTTGTGATGCTTGCTGAGTTTACCTATGTTCCCCCAAAGTCTTCTCCCTGGGTTCTCTGTGATGTGGGTGCATGGCACATTACTGGTCATCAGGGTGTCACCCATAGGTGTGTTTGCTGTCAGGGCTGAGTTTGTGGGCAGACGCAGATGGGTCACAGTCAGGTTTCCCCTTGGCACTTGTTGTTTGCCCCTGTCATGTGATTTCCAGTTTGTGTTATCTTTCAGTGATTGTGACACGTTGTGTGTGTGACTGCTGGCACTCCTCAGGGTCCGGGCTGCAATGTTGGTTGTTGTCTATGTGTGTTCTTTGTGGGTGACCTTGGCTTCTTCATTGGTGTGTGACTGTGGCTGGGATCCCATTGGTTGGTGTGGTATTGCCGTCATGTCCATGTACAGCATAGTGTGCAGTGTGTCAGACATTCAGGAGTCTTGTTGAGTGGCCATGTGTGATGTGTTTCTGCACCTTGGTTCCCACCCACCACTCTGGAATAGTCATGGGTGCATGTGCAATGTCACCAGTGCATGTGTGCTTCACTGCTGCACATTGTTGGAGGTCGAGGGGTGTGGTGTTGAGTGTGTGCTGATGAGAGTTGTTGCCCGGCTAGGCCCCTGCCTCCATGTTGGCCTTGGCTTACTGGCCATGCTGATTGATTTGTGCTTGTGTAGGTGTGATGGTAGTTTGTTGCTCAGGACACATGACTGTGGTTCACAGTGTGAACCACATTTAGCTTTGTCATCACAGTGGGATTGTAATGCAGCCCAGGGTCACCACATTGTGGGGGCCCTGGGGGTGGTGCTGTGGTGTGTCTGTGTCTTGCTGTGTCAGTTGCTGTTCCTACGTGCCTGTGTGACATGTGTTATTTGTGCTCCTTCTCATCTGACAATGCCTGCTTGCCCACATAGGGGATTTGGATCCATGAGTTACCTTTGTGTGTCACTGTATGCACATCTGTATGATTGGTATTCAGGTCTCCTCATGTGTTGTGTGGTTGCCTGGGGACACTGGCACCCCCCTCACCTGTTGTGTATGATGTGCAGTGTGGGTCTGCCTGTTTGTGTTTGTGCATCTGCACCACTGCATTGGCATATCTTGGGTGTGCCATTGGCTGTATGTAGTTTGGTGGGTTTCCCCTGCTGTCCCTGGGACTCCTAGGTCATCGGTCAGCACAATGATCATGGTTTGTGTGTCCCATTGCTGCCATGGTATGATATCTGTTCACCTCAGATCTGCAGTCTCCACAGGGTATCTGCATTTGTGTGCCCATTGGTGCAAATATGTGGGTCTGCATTCTGATGGTCACTTCTGTCATTGTGTCATTGATGAATGTTGACAGTGTCAGCCCCCATGGGTGTTGTTTGTCTGCACATGGCCAAAGGTATGTCTTATTTGCACTGCAGTTTTTGGCTCCCCCAATTTATGTTGCAATGGGACACATACACTACTTTGCCACAGATGTGTTTTTTGTTCTGTGACCAGGAATCATCCATGCAGTTTGGCAGTTGCAGCTCTTTCTTTGTCAACACTTAACCTTTTGGTCACTGTGATGATGGGGGTTTAGACCCCATTGCCACAATGTTCAAAAGGTGCTTCAGCTATGGACCCCACACTTACCTTTTGGTCACAGTGATGATGGGGGTTTAGACCCCATTGCCACAATGTTCAAAAGGTGCTTCAGCTATGGACCCCACACTTACCTTTTGGTCACAGTGATGATGGGGGTTTAGAGCCCATTGCCACAATGTTCAAAAGGTGCTTCAGCTATGGACCCCACACTTACCTTTTGGTCACAGTGATGATGGGGGTTTAGACCCCATTGCCACAATGTTCAAAAGGTGCTTCAGCTATGGATCCCACACTTACATTTTGGTCACTGTGATGATGGGGGTTTGGACCCCATTGCCACACTGTTCAAAATGTGCTTCAGCTATGGACCCCACACTTACCTTTTGGTCACAGTGATGATGGGGGTTTAGACTTTAGACCCCATTGCCACAATGTTCAAAAGGTGCTTCAGCTATGGACCCCACACTTACCTTTTGGTCACTGTGATGATGGGGGTTTGGACCCCATTGCCACAATGGTCATGGCCTGCTTGCATTGTGGGGGCCACACACATATATGTGTGGCACATGTGCTAGGGGGTCACATTGTATGTTCAAAGTCATGTTGGGTGTTGTAGGCATTTGACACAGTCTACACACGCTTGTCATGGTGTTGGGGGGATGTCTTTTTCTTGCATTCCCTAGGTTGTGGTGTGCTGGTTGTGTCATGCATTGTCCATCCTATGAGTGGGGGTGGTAGTGGTGGTAGGCATCCAGCCACCCCTGGGTGAGGGTGGTAGTGGTGGTAGGCATCCAGCCCCCCCTGGTTGAGGGTGGTAGTAGTGGTAGGCATCCAGCCCCCCATGGGTAGAGGTGGTAGTAGTGGTGGGCATCTGGTACCCCCATGGCTAAGGGTGGTAGTTGTGGTAGGCATCCAGCCCCCCCTGGCTAAGGGTGGTAGTAGTGGTAGGCATCCAGCCCCCCCTGGGTGAGGGTGGTAGTAGTGGTAGGCATCCAGCACCCCCTGGGTGAGGGTGGTAGTAGTGGTAGGCATCCAGCCCCCCCTGGCTAAGGGTGGTGGTAGGCATCCAGCCCCCCCTGGGTAAGGGTGGTAGTGGTGGTGGGCATCTGGCACCCCCCTGGCTAAGGGTGGTAGTTGTGGTAGGCATCCAGCCCCCCCTGGCTAAGGGTGGTAGTAGTGGTAGGCATCCAGCCCCCCCTGGGTGAGGGTGGTAGTGGTGGTAGGCATCCAGCCCCATCTGGTTGAGGGTGGTAGTAGTGGTAGGCATCCAGCCCCCTTGCTAAGGGTGGTAGTAGTGGTAGGCATCCAGCCCCCCTGGCTAAGGGTGGTAGTAGTGGTATGCATCCAGCCCCCCTGGGTGAGGGTGGTAGTAGTGGTAGGCATCCAGACCCCCTGGGTGAGGGTGGTAGTAGGCATCCAGCCCCCCTGGCTAAGGGTGGTAGTAGTGGTAGGCATCCAGCCCCCTGGGTGAGGGTGGTAGTAGTGGTAGGCATCCAGCCCCCTGGTTGAGGGTGGTAGTAGTTGTTGGCATCCAGCCCCCCTGGGTGAGGGTGGTAGTAGTGGTAGGCATCCAGCACCCCTGGGTGAGGGTGGTAGTAGTGGTAGGCATCCAGCACCCCTGGGTAGGGGTGGTGGTGCGCATTCAGGCCCCTGTGTGCATATGTGGCATTGGTGATGGGCATCCCGCCCCTATGGTGCTGCTGTTGCTGGTGTAAGTATATTCTGCATCCCTCTGTGTGTGTGTGATGTGTCGTGTACGTGTTGTATGTGTTTTGTGGTTGGTGTCTGACTTACCTTCTGCGCCGTACGCGTCCGTGCCTGTTCCGGTAGTAAATGTAGAATATTGGTATGATCGGGACGAAGGGATTCATGGTTGGTTCGTGTCGTTCGTCCTTCTCGTTGCTTCGCGTCGTCCTCGTCGCTTCGCGTCGTCCTCGTCGCTGGCGTGTTCGTCTCGTAGCCGTGTATTGTGTTGTGGCGCGAATCGGAGCTTATGTGCGCCTCTCCCGGATGCTTTGACGTGCCATGCGTAGCGACGGGTTCGGCGCGTGCGGGAAGCGCATTGTACTTGGTCGGCCGGACGGAGCAGCATTTTCCCTTTCGTGCGACTCGATTCTGCGTTTCCGGATTCGCCTCGGTCGGAGTACAGGACCTGGATTGGGTGAGTACGGCTCGGCCGGATTCTGTGGTGTTGTGCGCATCGTACTTACTCGTTCGGTGTGCTGTACGGATCGGTCGGGAAACAGGCATTCGCATGGCTTTTTTCCCGACCGAATGGTATTGGGTGCGCCTCCGACCGAGATCGGAATCGGCCCCTCAGTGTCAGGCCTCCTTTTTTTAACTACCTTCTTAAAATGTTCCAGGAAAGCTCCTTAGGATGCAAAAATAAAGCAACTTAACTTGTCTGAAATCCCAGCAATGTTGTCTCTAGGAAAAGAGAGAGATACATTGTTCAATAAGTAGTTACTTTAGAAGAACTGACATTTTAACTAAATTAATTCAGCCGTATATTGGTAAAAGAAGCTTGTTATCCATTTATTTAGCAGTCTATCAATCTCTTTCATAACTCTATTTTGATTTTTTTCTATGTTTCTCCTTCAGCTTTTTAATAACAGTAATACTGTGATATCTTATCTCTGACTGACTTCTCTGTTCTCTTTGGTTTAAATTCCATTTCATTATCTCAGTGTTCGATCTGTTTTTCAGATATCCTGAAAATAACTAGAATTCATCAACAATTTCATCCATCCGTATTATGTTTCTCTAGGATCCGCAGTGTACAGTATAATGTCATCCGCATGTAATACATATTATTTTTTAAATTTTGTAAGACAAAAGGAATAATCTCCTTATCTCCTCTTAGGTCCTGGGCCAGGGAGAGCGGGCAACTCTGTCAAGTTCCTCTTGTGATGTTAATTTTTCTACTTAGACTATCATTAACCAAACTTTGTGCTGAAGGTGTGTTATATAGTTTTTTTGCATTAATAGGTATTTGGGGAAACCCAAACATTGATTAGGCCTCCCACAGGTATGTCCAATTTACACTGTCAAATGTCTTGGCCACATCTTTTGTGACTATTGCCATTGGATTAGAGTAGGTAATAGACAGATCGATGGAGACGGGTTAAATCATGAAACTATCTCCCACAATTAAAACCTTTCTGATCAGCATGTCTATTGCTTAGGGCGACCATGGCATGCATTTTAGATAGAATTCTTGCAATGATCTCAAAGTCACTGTTTAATAATGATATCGGCCTATAGGTATAGGCTTATTGCAGATCTATATTAGGTTTCAATATTAATATTATTGTGGCCTCATTCTATGACAGTGGTATGTCTGTGTTGGTAAAATAAATAGAATTAAACAATTCTTTCCAAATGGGGGCTATAATTTCCTGAAAGATCTTATATAATTCTCTTGGTAGGTATCCAGACCTGCTGTTTTGCTGCTGTTATATTTTTTTATTTGTTCAAGTACCTCCTCCTCTTATTTTTCTTCCTGAAGTAATTGTCTCTCCTCCTCTGACAAAATAGGAAGTTGTTTATTCTTCAACAACTCTCTTACTCATAAAAATTCAAGGTTTTGTGCTACTGTGTATAATGTTTCAAATATCTTTAAAATGCCTACCTTCTTCAGTTCAGGATTATTTGATACATTGCCTTTCTAGTCAATTTCTAGTTCATAGATGTGATCCCTAATTCTAGCTGTTTTTTGTTTTCCAGGCTATGAGACTTACACTTCCTTCACCATATTCGAAATGTCTTAATTTATTTTCCTTCTATCTAGTTCAACCTCTGCTGTCGATCAGTAGCCTAAATGACTCTTGTGTCTATTTTTATTTAGTTTTTAATCCTAGCGTACTATCTTCTGAGTTTACCTTTTGTAAAACACTCTCAATTTGTCCAGCACTCTCCTCTAGCCTCCTTTCCACCCTCTAGCGTGCTTCTAACTTTGTTGGCTGACACTTTGCAGAGAATTGTGCAGAGATATGCTTTGTATGCATCCCAAATTATGCTTGCAGTAGCTGTTCCCAGATTAGCCCTGAAAGAGTGTCTGCTCTCATTGAACAACTCTTCTTTCACCTTTGGATCCAATAGAAGTGTGCAGTTAAGTGTTTAATTAATTTTAATTTCAGGAAATTCTAATTCTGGTAATGCTGTCGAGTATGCTTAACTTTTTGACTTTGTCAATATTTTTTACTGTAAAATGTATCTGTTCTTTGTGACTCAGCTTTCCTACACAGCACATCACATAGTCCATAATCCTGCATTAAGTTCTTTAAAGTGCTCCTGACCTTTTGAGTGTCTATAAACTGTCTTTGTGTAGATCTGCCTAACTCCTTGTTAAGAAGTGTGTTAAAATCTCCCAAAATCAAGATACGCAACTCTAGTAATTTCAATGTTAGGCTATTGAAAGGAGTAGTCATCACAATTTGGACTGTAGAAGCCAAGCACAGGGAAAGCACAGTCAAAAACTAACTAATTGCATCTAGATTTCCCAATTATCCATCTGAACAACAAGTCAGTTTTATATTCTAATAAATCAATACCTACGTTATTTTTTAAGATTATAGCTGACCCTTTGAATTTAACATTTGGTTAGTACTTACATCTTGATGCATCCAATTATGGTTGCTGAAATCTGCTTTGTTCTCAGTTAATGTTAGATGAGTTTCCTGTAATATTAAAATTGGTGCTTTGCCTCCTTGTAGATATTGGCAAATGATTCTTTGTTTCTTTTTAGTTTGAAGTTTGTTTACATTCCATGTAAGTATTTTAATTTCTTTTATATTATCTATCCCCATGTTGTGAAATTTGTTCTCCCAACCACTTCAGTACAAGTACATGTCTTAAACCTACATTGGGAAATAGGCCTCTTTTGTATTTAACACACTATGCTTCCCAACAAGTCACCCTGAACCCCAAGGAAACCCTCCCATTCTTCTTTGCCATATACGAAATGCCAGTTCGGGCATTTGCTATTCAAGAGGCCTGTATTGCTATAGAGTGATGCAAGTGCATACATGGTTATTTTCCTGCACTCTACCTCCCTTCTCTCACACTATTATGAAAATAGTTTCTTTATCCCCTTAAATCCCAGTTACAATATCCAGACTATTCTAAGCTAGAATGAGCTCCTCACACATTCAGTCGGAGTTCTATATAGTCTTAATTAGTTCATCCACATCTTACACTTTCTTCAAATTAAGCAACTGATTTATCCAAATAATTCTAAGCATAGCCGTACATTTGAACTGTACCTTGGCGCCAAGCTGCTGCAATTCTTTAGTCTTCTTGCCAAGTTCTCACTGGATCTGCTCTGTGGTTCTGCATACACCTGACCTAAAAATGAATGCAAAGTGTATGTATGTTATACTTTTAGTTTTCAATGTGAGTGCTAAAATCTGCTCTTTAGTAGTATGACAGTGGATTTATTAAAATATTTCATACCTTTTTTTTGGTTTCTCTTTGAGGGGGGTCTTTATGGATTCTTTGAATCTCTGTATGTAAATCTATCCCTGTGTTGTACCTAAGAATCTATTCGTTGAGAATACTGATTACAAATCCTTTCAGATTTCTCTATTCAGTGCCTTCTGGAACATTCAAAATTCTTTAATTGTTGCACCTAGAATGATTTTCCAGTCTCTCAAGGTCTTCTTGTAGGCTCTGATTCTGTAGTTTTAAAAGGTTTATTTCGCCTGTGTTCTTAGTCAACTCTTGATTGACCTTATCAATACTGACTTCCAAAGCTTTAGTTATTTCAGTAACATCATCAAGATGTTTTCCCAAGGCTAACCACATATACCCATCTGATTTAATTCAAGAAGTCTTGAATCTTCTTAAGATCTAAGTTTTAAGGCCTAATAATGTATACTTTAGAGATAGCGACCCCAATTGCTAGATTAGCTTCTCTTACCGAGACGTTAATGCCGGTAATAATAATATATCAGTTTTTACAACTGCTTTGGGACCTTCAGGAGGCTGTTTGGGTTGTATTCGCCTTGCATGGAGTGTTATCAGATAAACTGCTTAGTGCCTTAAATTGATTAGCGGTCTCTTGATTACACTTGATTGATTACACTATAATAATCGTCCAGGGCTGAGGACTGCATGGAGCAATGTATATTATCCGGAGGTTTTTGAGGACTATACGCAATCAGGTTCATTTTGTGGCATCCCTTGGTTTTGTAGTCTCTCTGACTGGCATAGGAAGTCAAGGGGGTTTAGAGTATTTTGTGCCATTATTTTAAAGGAAGAGTTTATGAACGAGATAACTTTCATTTTGGAGGGATGTTACAGGCACCTTGTCTTACCCCCTTTTTACATTCAATCCTAGAAGCTATAGTAGGGGGTTGCTTATTACTAGTAGTAGTTTATTGTATGGTTGATAAAAAACTTGACAAAGAGACGCACAGATTAAAAGCATTCAGCATACAAAGTTAAAACGTCCAATAAGAACAAGCAGGTCTGAGTTCAGTACAAAAAGATTAAGCTGAGCTATTGCTAAAATGGAAAAAACAGATTTGCAGCATGTTTGATTGCTAAAAGACAATGTATAAAATTGCAATAGCAGCATAGACAATACCAAGCCCATTTGAGGCAGACGGAGCTGGCAATTGGGCCTTAGGCAACAGAATTTTGAAATGTAACGTGTATCAAATTTTTGCAAGCACAGACCAGCAGTATCAGGTTGCACGGGTGTTAAACTTTTAAAGAAAAAATAAAGTGTGCAGGACAAAATAGAAGGGGTGTGTGACATGGCTTGGCTCCACGTTCCATGTTCTAGCGTGGAACCATAGCCTTCGGGAATTCTAGGTTTGCCAGTTTGCCCAGCTTGACGATGGCTGGGGTTGCGGATTAAAGTTTCCCTGAACTTTATCTGAGGTCTCTTGTACGTTATTTCACTGGCGACGATCGCGCAGCAGAGACAAAGTGTGCAACCCCAACATCGAATGATTGTGTAAAGAAGTAAGAATCTTACCAGAAGACGAAAGGAGCCGTCAGCGAAAGGAGAGGACGAGACATCCACCTACCTTGGCGAGTTACAGGCTTGAGGAGGTCAGGAGACACAGTGTGGAGCGGTTGACAAAAGAGTACAAGCCGGCAAGTGTTGCGAGTTAAGATACGGCGTACCGATGCACAGTGAAACGCATGGGCCGGTCTGCGCTTCACGCTGGTGACGTACTGGATGGATGTGCTCTATTTCCTGAGGAAACAAGACCAAAGGCTATTTCCTTCTGCTGCCGGCAAAACAAGCTCTATCAACGCTAGAAAGAGGGCCTAATGTTTACGTAGAGACGGCGGCGGCCATTTTGAAGGTCTGAAAAGGGAATTTGTCGTTTCAAAGCATCTTTCAACGTGGAAGGTTTGAATTATAAAGAAACATTGAAAATTGGGGTATGGCTTCACGGTGACAAGCACACCTTATATTTTACTGTAATTTGAAGAATTTCTGGCTTGTCATCACGGTGACGGGCACACCTATTTTGGAAATTGGGAGAAAATATTAATTGACGTATTGGGTCAAAGTGTGCAATCTCAAAAAAAAAAAGACAGTTAATTAACAAAAATGTAGCAATGCTGCTGTAAAAAAAAAAAAAAAAGGAAAAAATAAGGGATTTTTTTTTTTTTTCTTTTCCATATCCACAGGATTGTTGTTTAATGTTGGTCATTTTCGTTTAAGGGGTGGTTGGTAAAAACAGTTTGTAAGTGCACAATGCAAAATGTAACTGCACCCCGTTCTTTCTGTCAAATCCAGGGGAACCCCAAGTGAAATGGAAAAAATGGAGGAAAATATTTGAAAACTATGCAAGGGTGTGTGGGAGTAGTTTGTCTGCGGAGAGGAAGCAAGCATTATTACTTCATTGTCTAGGGGCGAAGGGCAAGAGGTGCTAGAGAATTTGCCACAGTTGAGTCCCGCAGCTCAAAGGGGGTTGAATGAATACGAGATTTGCATCAAACAATTAGATTTACATTATCTGCCCAAAGTAAGCACCATCATGGAGCGATATTACTTTGGGTTGAGAGAACAAGGTAAAGAGGAAACTGTGGAGGAATTTGTGACAGCTCTACGAAAGTTAGCTTCCAGTTGCAAATTTGGGGAACTTGTGGAAGAGAGGATACGAGATCAATTTGTTTTAAGGTGTAGCAGTGATAAGATAAGAGAAGAGCTTTGGTTAAAGGATGAGCCACCTTTAGACGAGGTGATGATTATTGGTAAACGAGTGGAACATATGCTCAAGTGTGTAAGTGAGTTGAGTAAGGTGGGAAAATCACCTAGTCAACCAGAGAAAGTGGAAGAGATTGTATGTCAAGCGGTACACAAATCCGACTCGGCAAGCAACAAAGGTAGAGAGGTAGGATACAAGACTACGAGCACAAATTATGAGCAAAGAAACATAATGATATTTCAGGGAACTTGTTATCGCTGTGGTAAATTTGGGCACAAGGCGAATGCAAGAGAGTGTCCTGCTCTTAAAGTAGTTTGTAGCACTTGTGGGAAAAGGGGTCACTTTACAAAGAACTGTCGTTTTCGTAACAAAACCGATAGCAGGAATGAAGTGAGAGAGGTCTCCTTTCAAGTGAATGAGTGTGGGGTGGAACATCCCTCTGAGTGGGTGAAGGTGGGGGATGTAAAAGTTAAAATGAAATTTGACTCGTGCTCTCACCTCACTTTCATATCCAAGGAGGAGTTTGGAAAGAATTTTGCGAGTAAGGTTAAATTACTGAAATCTGATGTGAGACCTACAGGCTATGGTGGAACTCCCATTAAAATGTTAGGATACTTTATGAGTTGTGTAGAATGCAATGGGAGATTTACTGATGCCAAAATTTACGTGGCGGAGAAAGGGGACAATTTGCTGAGCTGGTCTCATCAAGCACATTTGGGTGTTATTCTAAATCCCAATGGTAAACCCACTGTGCAGGTGCAGTCGATTGAAAATGTTGACAACAAGTTTGTAAAAAGTTTGAGGGTTTGTTCAGAGAGACGTTAGGTTGTTTAAAAGGTTATAATCATCAGATTAAACTCAAGCTTGGTGCAAAACCCATTGCAGCCAAAGTGAGGAGAATTCCCATCAGTGTGCAGGAGGCAGTTCAAAAGAGATTGATAAGTTACTGGTTACTGGTGTGATTGAGCCTGTGGAGGCTACAGAGTGGTTGGCTCCCATAGTTGTAGCACGAAAGGCCAATAATGAGATTCGTTTGTGTGTGGATCTTCGCGCACTTAATAAGGAGGTTGTGGTGGACAAGTTTCCACTTCCCAATATTGAAGAAATGGTCTCAACCTTAGAGGGTGCTTGTTATTTTAGTACCTTAGACTTAGCATCGGCATATCACCAGGTGCCCCTCTGTAAGAGTTCACAAGAATTGACTGCATTTATAACGCCCATGGGGGCATTTAAGTTCTTAAGGATGCCTTTCGGTTTAGTTTCAGCCGCCTCCGTTTTTCAGAGGATTATGAATGACGTCATTAAAGGTATTCCGGGTGTTAGATGTTACCAAGATGATGTGTTGATATATGGAAAAAACATTGAAGAACATGATTGCAGGGTAGCTAAGGTGCTAGAAAGATTGCTTAGAGCTGGTCTGACTTTACGTCGCGACAAATGTAGGTTTGGGGTAACGGAGGTTGATTATCTTGGGCATCACATATCTGGAAGTGGTGTGTTACCCAAAAAGGAGTTGGTGGACACCATTGAGAATTTGAAGGAACCGTGTTCAAAGGAAGAGCTTTCCTCCTTCCTGGGTATGGCTGAATTTTATAGCAAATTCATTAGAAATTTTGCAGATAAAACTGTACATCTCAGGGGTTTACTCCACAAGAACGCAGAGTTCGTGTGGGATGAAGCGTGTAAGGAAGAGTTTTTAGGTGTTAAAATGGATCTCAAGAATGCCCCTAATTTACAGGCATTTAAACCAGGTGACGTGACATATATCGTAACAGATGCTAGCAAAAAAGGTTTGGGTGCTCTTTTGTTTCAAGTGAGAGATGGGCATGAGCAGTTGGTTGCATGTGCGTCCAGATGTCTGAAGGGTGCTGAGCTAAATTACTCAGTTATAGAAAAAGAGGCTCTTGCCATTTTTTGGGCACTCAACAAATTCAGGAAATTTGTTTGGGGCACTTCTTTTATTGTCAGGTCAGATCATAAGCCTCTTAAAGAAATTTTTTGAAAAAAAGGTCTTGACTCAATTTCCTCTAGAATCAGGAGGTGGGTTATATCTTTGCAGGAGTATAATTTTGTATTAGAATATATTCCTGGGAGTTCAAATGTGTCTGCTGACTGCCTCTCGCGTTTAGTGGACACTGTGGAGTTAAATGATCTCTCTTGTGAGGAGGGAATGGAAAATTAGTTCGATATACGAGTGTGTGACGTCACTTTAGGTGTGATAAAAGAAGATGAGTGGAAGGAAGAAGTAAAGAAAGATCCGGAAATGTTAGGTGTGATGGAGTTGTTGTCGCAAGACAAGGAGAACAAACTTGAGAAGCCCTGGTCATTAGTGTCTAATGAACTAGCTATTGCTGATGGAATTTTGACTAGAGGTACCAGGCTTGTTCCACCCGAGAGTTTAAGGAACAACATTGTCCAGATGGCTCATGAAGGACACATGGGTATCTCTAAAACAAAAGAACGCATTAGACAAGATTTCTGGTGGCCTGGTTTAGATCTCATGGTGGAACGTGCGGTTCGTGATTGTGTTCCTTGCTCTTTGAGCGACAAAATTCTTAAGCCTAGACAACCACCCATGGTTTGTAGGAGATTACCCATGTGTCCTTGGGATGAGGTAGCCATAGATATTGTTGGTCCTCTTCATGGTGAACACCAGACTCCTTATTTGATTGTGTTGTTAGACTTATATTCTCGCTGGATTGAAGTGAGTTCAGTGAGGGACATCACAACACTATGTATAATCAAGTTTTTGGATTCTATCTTCAAGCGCGAAAGCTTTCCCTGTTCATTACTTTCGGACAATGGACCACAATTTTGTTCACGTGAGATGGAGGATTATTTGGCGAAGTGTGGCATTGAACACAAGAAAATTTCACTTTATCATCCAGAGTCTAATGGTGCCATTGAGAGGTTGAATAAGACTTTGAAGGAAAGCATACAACTGGCGAGAGTTAACAGTTTAAACTGGAGGGATGAATTACAAAATCGCATTTCTGCTTACAGGTTTACGCCTCACTCTTCAACTGGGAAGACACCTTTTGAATTATTCAAAGGAAGATCTCCTAATACCATTTTGTGTCCAGGATGGATGCTTCTGGATAAAGGTCTCAAGGACAATGGTATTGGTGTCTGGAGGGACAAAGAATTAGCCCTTCAAGAAAAAAGGAAGATTTATTTTGATGCTCGCAAATCCTGTAAAGTTGTTAAGTTCAGAATTGGTGATAAGGTCAAGGTCAAAGCTCCTGTTGGCTGCCAAAACTGGTCAAAGTTCACTTCTGTAAAGAGTGTGGTCAAGCTGTTCAAAAACGCTGTCAAAACCAATGATGGTCGTATCTGGAACCACAGTCGGGTGGTTCATGTTAGGCCAAACAACAACAACATTTATGAGTCAGAGTCTTTTGACAGAGTCTCTTCTCGTTTGGAATGTGAGCCTACTCGCAAGAGCGTTAGGATCTGCAAAAGGCCAGGTTATTTAAATGATTTTGTGAGAAAGTAATTCTGCATCCGTTGTGCTTTACTTTCTACCCTTTTACTGTTTTCTCTTTCTTTTCTATTTTAGAGGGAGGAAGGCCTATGTCTAGTTTCTTGAAGATTCAATATGTTTAGTTTCTTGTTTTTATCTTCTTGGAAAATGTATTTCAAATGTAAGAAGGAAGAAGTGTGACATGGCTTGGCTCCACGTTCCATGTTCTAGCGTGGAACCATAGCCTTCGGGAATTCTAGGTTTGCCAGTTTGCCCAGCTTGACGATGGCTGGGGTTGCGGATTAAAGTTTCCCTGAACTTTACCTGAGGTCTCTTGTACGTTATTTCAGGGTGCTTAAGCTGCGACACTTGACATCATGTTGTTTGAGGCACAGATGGAATTAACACCATCCAGTTTGAACGCAGCTATCCGCAGAAACTTAACAGTTTTAACATTTTATAAGGAGTTCACAGGGTTCAGACTGGCTATTACTGCCTGTCCGCAAGAGCGTACTCCTAGGCGAATGAAGTAAGTGCGGAGAACGATTTTCCTTTGCTGCAGCAAAAAAGAACAAGTGCATGGGATACAGAATAAAGTTTCTTTTTCCTGACCACAGAGACGGCATCTTATATCGTGGGGATCTGAGTGATGCCATCCCAGAAAGTGAGCTCGCAAGTTCCGCTCACTCAGTCTTAATGGGACTAACCTGGCCTTAATCCACAGGGGATATGTGCAAGAAATGTAGTTCTGCTGCTTACTGGAGGAGTAGGAATTGATTACTGACAATGCGTGGGAGCGCCTGCTCAGTGCCGCCATGTCCTCCAGTTTGGAGAGTTTTTTTGCTGTGGTTGCAGTTAGTTTTTTGAAGACCTGCTGAGAGAAATGCTTGCCCCAGGCCTCGGTTAATGAAAATTCTTTTAGTTTGTCTTTGAGGTGTTGCCTGTAGAAAGAAGCTGGGCCGACATCCTCTAATTCACGCCAGATTAGGCCATGCATGGAGTCTTGCAGTGAAGGCCTAAGTTTGTGACAGAAGTTTAAAAAGCAGCTGCCTCTGGCCCAGTGCTGTTTTCTGATGCTGAACTCAAGCTTTTCTTGCTCTGGTGACGCTCTCTTTGGTAGACGAAAAACCACTTTATAAATTCTGATGATGAGTTTATCAGTCACAGGAGCCTCCCTGCCCAGAGTAATTTTGCTCCCGTAAGTTAATGTAGGGATGACCTTTGCTTTCATCACCTGGAGAAGGAGGTCAAGACTTGGTCGTTATTACTAAGCGAGTACCTAGTATGACTTTTAGATATTACCTTCTATCAACACACAGTTTTACTACCCCCACTAAAGGCACAATATAGGGATAACTTTAGGCACTATAGGGGAGGTTGTCCATGTTTTTCTGTTTATCTTCACAGCAGGACTTGCTAAATGTTAGCGCAATGGGTATCTATTGTGCCCGACTCTCTGTACTTTCAGCTCTACGGAGTTATCTTGGGCTTTTTGTATGGCTGACATGCAACAATCGGAGCCAGAAATAAGTTATCGCACCTGCAAGAGGTGTTCTTGTTCCTAGGGTTTCAGTGGCTGGAGGGGCTGGTGAAGCAAATGTTCTCTGTAGCTCAATCTTGTCTTATCAAAGTTAGGCAATGTCATTAGATCATCTTTAACTACCTCTGGGGGAAACGTGGACTGAAAGGGGCTCCAAGATGCTTGTAAGCATGGTAAGCGCATTTAAAAACAAAAAATGCATTTCTTGTATGAATTTGGCACGGAAAAACAAAACGTTGTGCTGGGGGGCTATATGACTGAGAGAAGGACCACCCTGAGGTCCCAATCCACAAAGGTAAACTTAGACCTGAAGTCTGAGTTTAGACCTGAAGTCTAAGGGTCCATTTCACAAAGGTAACCTTAGACCTGAAGTCTAAACCTAAACTTCAGGTCTAAACGTAGACTTCAGGTCTAAACTCAGGGCCTGATTAAGAGTTTGGCAGTCCGAGTGCCTGACCACCGCGGCCTCTAGAAGACCGCAGTGCAGATGGTCTTCCAATCACCGTATTAAAAATTGACTGTGGTGTCCGTGGTGTGGCGGCAGAGGTGGTGATTGGTTTTCCATGTTTATCAATGCCTGTGTGAATTTCCAACTGCATATGCGTTGAATGCACACATATGCATGATACATGTGAAAAAATACCACCTATTGCCGGAGTTCAGCTCATATGTGGGCAGTCTAGGCAATGTGTAGATGGTACAAAAAGTACTTACCTGTATATTGCCGCAAACAAGGTCATATTCCTTGCGGTGAAGATGCTGCTGTGATAGAGGACCTGAAGAAGGAGACCCATGCCAAACTCTGATGGAAAGAACAGGAAAGAGGTGAGTATGCCCCCAAATTTTTTGTTTCCGCTGATATTTGGACGGCGGTCCCACTGCTTTGGTCGGCTCGTCAGAAAGCCAACCCGTAATGCGGATGGCGGTAAGTTTTTAGGGTTTAGGGCAGGGGAAGGGTATTTTTTAGAAGGTTTGGGGGCCGAGGGCGGGGTACACCAGGGAATGAAATTTGGGTTTAGGGTAGGGTTCAGGGAAACCTTTGCCACGCATATGCCTTTAACATACATGCTTTTACGATGACATTCGTGGTAAAGGCATGCGTGATAAAGGAATATTTGCTGAAATAACATGCATGGTAAAGGTTTGCATTGCAATGGCATTCACGTTGTAACTCATGCGTGGTAAAGGTATGCGTTTCAACAAAATGCGATGTAACGTCATACAAGCGCAACAAGACTGTAAGTTATATTTTATTTTATTTTATTGGGTATAAAATGTGCATTGCTTTTAAAGTTGATTGTTTTGTTATTATATTTTGTTATGTGTTATGCATTTTATGTAGGTATTGTGTTTTTAAGAGGTGGTATTTATTAAGTTCACTGCATATCACAGTACTTATTAATATTTATTTTAGTAATTTTTACATCTCAGTTTGAATGGATTTTGTTCTTATCAAAATCAAAGTTTTTGACTGATTAGCGAATATGATTACAGTAAGATTAACAAATTAATTACTTTGGTTCATCTTTGTTATTTACAGTTGTATTTTTGTTTTAGTTGGGAAATATGGATTTTTCTTGCTATAGATCCTAGGTATGGTAGGCCTTGGTTATTTGTAAATGTTTCTACTTTGCATTGTAGTATTTCATGCAATTGATTGGTTTGTTTTGATACTTCTGGTTTTAGTTACTTTATTGATTTTTTTTTAATTGCTAGTAGCTTTGTTCTTTTTAAAATATCAAGGGATTGGTGGAAGGTAGGGTGTCCTCAGCGTATGTGCCTTGAATGGGGTTGTTGCACCCTTCCATTGCATTATTTGCTTTAGTTTAACTCCCTCATGGTACTGTTATATATGTTCTACCATGGTAAGTGATATGTGGATTGGCGTCTGTGACAGAAATGGTACAGTCTGTCAAGCCAAACATCTTTAAATAGTCCAATAGGGGACTTAGTTGGGCTTCATGTGATTAGTAGTAGGGTGGATATATTAGGAGGTTGCCATGGTTTGCGGCCTATGCTACAGAATGTATGCTAGATCATTTATTTTTTATTTCATAGGCAAATTGGGCATTTTTGTTGAGTACCCCACACTTAGGGCCTAATTACGAGTTTGGTGGTGTGGGAGCGGACCGCCATGCTGGCAGCCAACTCCCACACCGCCAAACCCATGGTTGGGCCACCTGCCAGATTACAAGTGGTCCTCTTGTCTGGTGGACTTTTTTTGGCGGCCCCCACAGCAGAACCTCTAAAAATGGACACCGCAATAGGAACGTCAAATAAAGTTCCTGCACGGCATGTACTGTAAAGTCCATGCCGCGCAGGAACTGGGGTGCATGCACACGGGGGCAGTGCATCCTATGGCCCTGAGGCGACAGGGGGTCCTATAGGGTGCCCGTTGTTTCCTCTCCGCCACGACTTTAATGGAGGAGGTAGCGTCACGAAAACCGTGGCAGAGAGGAAACTAGTAATATGCTTGGTGGGACCGCTGTGATACTGCCAAGTATATTGCTGCCTCAAGACCGCCACGCATCTGCCAGGTTGCATCTGGCAGCTGCGGCAGTCCGACCACACTAGTTGTAATAGGCCAGTGGGAGTACCAGTGAGGCGGTGACTGGGTTGCCCCCGCCATGCCGCCACGAGTCTGGTGGTCCTCGGACCACCAGACTCCTAATTAGGCCCTCAGTGCAATATCTCGGAGGTTTCTCCATATATTTTTGATAGAAACATCCCCTTATAGCTGTGTGGGGGTATATGTATAAAATAAAGCTACTCATTGCTTGTTTGAAGTCATTTTGTAGATAATAGATGTTAGTTTTGGATTTTATTTGAATTCGTAGATTGTGGTATGTTACAATTTGTTAAGCAAAAGTGCATTCATTAACAGCATGTTTGTTTTGTGGTATTCACAGTGGGTTATATATATTTGCGTAAGGTTCAAATGTGCCATCCATTATCCATGTGTTGCTTTGTGTTAATCTCAACAGGTTGTTTAGTTTTGCATAAATTATTATTGTCTAGTCATTTTTAGAGTTGTTCTACAGGAGGAAGGGTTCCTCGCTATGTTTTGTAGTTAAATTATCAGGTATATTTTTGTCTTCAATTTTTTTAGAGGCAGCAGGAGTTTCAGTTTGGCTTTCCTAGTTCTTACCGTGAGTCTTCATAAGTTTGAGATACTAGGGTGTTGCCCTGTAGTACAGTCAGGAACTTTAGATTTTTTAAAATAGTAGCTGTGGGTTCCTGTGAACAAGGTCTGGCTTCCTTACGGTTTGTAGTACATTTGTAACTGTGATTTCGGTAAGATTTGGTGGTTGATTATACTCACTTATGTCTTTTACAATGTTGTTTTTAGTCATAGTCTTATCATGGCGCGTATTTGGATACAACTTTGTACATTTCCAAGGTATATTTCTGTGCTCTCTGTACTCAAGGTATATCCCTTAGTAGTCAATAACAATTTTCATTTTTGAGATTTGATGCAAGTGGATCTTTCTGACATTATATCTGTTGGTTTTAAATTCGTGTGTCAATTATGTGATTGTGCTAACTATATTCGTAAGTAGCCATAATATTTAAAAATGCATTATATTTTTTAGTACATTTTATACTTACCGATTTCATGTTGTTTTCCTTTGTAAAGATCTGCGTGGAGGACTTTGTTTTTATTTGAACATTGTGAGACAGGTGCTTGATTTTTGCCTATTTAAAATATAACATTTATTAGAATGGTACATTTGAAAAATAGTTTGCATTTTTTGGCTTTATTTTACTTTGTTTTTAGTTTTTGGGGGCAAGGGATCCTTCCATTTCAGACAAATTTCTCTTCTAGCGATAAGGCTCAGATAAAAAGCAACCTTCTATGGGGCCGCCTCAGCAGCAAAGTTAATGCTCCATCATCTCCAAGGAGGATAAGTGTTATATTTAATTTGATCTCCTGATCAAAAATACCTTTAAGTGCTAGTTCTATACCGTCCCAAAAATTTCTAAGGCACAGACAATCAACGAAGATATGGACATCATTGGCTCATATGCAACCGCACTTCACACACTTGGGGGGAGGTTGAGGTACAAACTTGGATATTTTATGCGAAGTCCAATAGAGGCGATTGATAGTAAAAAAATAGTTCCGCTTCAAGTTAGCAGGTTTAACAGTTGAGTAGAGAGTCTTCAATGAGCTATCCCAGACTGACTCAATGCCCTCCTCTGTGAGAGTTCCTCTCCATATCGCATATGGGGGGGCAACTTTCTCTCCTCTGCCACTAAGAGTCCCTCATACCACCTAGCTACTTCTTTCTTCTTAGGTCCAATGTCTTGGAGAGAAAGCTCCAGTTCATAATCCCCCCAATCTCCTTTTTTGATGCCACAAACCAGGAGGATAATTGAATAAACTTAAATCTGGACAGCTCATTACTGGTTTTTGTATTTAATACTTCCATGGGGTGCACTCCTTCCGATGATAACAGGTCCGACCAAGTTGTAACCCCCACCCTTCTGATTGGAAAACTAAAAGCATCCTTTAAGCATTCTGGTGTTCCGGGGAAATCCCAAACTGGGGCAAAATCTGAATAATATCCGATACCCCACATCCTCCTGACTCTATACCAAACATCCAAGGCAGCTCTCAATACCTTTAGCCGAACCTTCTTAAAAAAGTATAGAAAGCCCTCCACACTCCAATGCCTTACCATTTCCCCCAAAAGTTTCCCCCAAGTGGAGCCATCCGTTTTTGCCAGAAGCATTCGAATGTTTTTAAATTGAAAAGCAACACAATACCAGTTAAAATCAGGTAAAGCCAATCCCCCTTTATTCAATTTGCGTCTGAGTTTTTTCCAAGACAGTCTAGCTCCTTTATGGGCCCAAATAAAACTCGACACCTTCCCCTGAATTTTATCAATACCCTGTTTGGGGAACCCAAGAGGGATAGCATTAAAAAGATAGGTTAGTTTAGGGAGGACAACCATTTTTATCAAATTAACCCGTCAATAGATTGTCAACGGAAGGTTTTTCCAACTACTTAATAGGCATTCAATCTCTTTAGACACCCTAGACAGATTAAGATGTGAAATTTTTCCTAGATCACTTACTATTGTGATGCCTAAATATCTAAACTTGGAACTTGCTCCCCCCCCAAATCTGTAATGTTCCAACACATGACCTCAGTTTTGGCAGTATTGACTAAATAACCAGAAAGAGAGCCAAATTCCACCAGTAGTTGTTCTTCTCGCGGAATAAAAGTCGAAGGGTCTGCCGTATAGATTAATAAATCGTCTGCATATAGCGCAACTTTACAGCTATAAGGCGAGGGGCTAAAAGGGATAACTAAGGCATCCAGTGGCAGCTGTTGGGCGAGAGGCTCTATATAGATATCAAAAAGAAGAGGAGATAAAGGGCAACCTTGCCGTGTCCCTCTTAGGATATTAAAGCCAGGGGACAATATGCCGTTAAAAAAGATCTTGGCCGAAGCTCCTGCATAGATTGCCTTAAGTGCGTTAATAAATTTAGGGCCGAATCCCATTGAACTCAAGACCTCCCAAAGGAAGACCCAGCATACTCGGTCAAATGCCTTAGTGGCATCTAACGCTTCGACAGCCAAAGGGGCAGATCGTTCGATGGCAAGATCTATCGTGCCAATTAACTGCTGGGTCTGTTCCTGTATATATCTCTTGGGGATGAAGCCCTTCTGGTCTAGGTGGATAAGCAGAGGGGCGAGCATAGCCAATCTCCCCGCTAAAATGCTCATAAAGATCTTATAATCCGCGTTGAGCAGAGAGATTGGCTGATAGGATTCTGCCCTAGTAGGATCCTTAGAAGGTTTTAAAATAAGAACTATGGAGGCCTCTTTCCAGGATTTAGGGACCTTGCCGCCATACCTATAGATAGAATTAAACAGGGCTTCCAAGAATGGTATCAACTCATCAATTAAAAGACTATACACTTCATTTGGTAAGGCGTCGGTGCCCACAGCTTTACCCTTCCTACCCTTACTTATACTCATGCGAATCTCCTCTTTAGTGATTGGGTCATCTAGGGCCTTAAAACTCGCATCTGTTAAATTGGGAAGCTGCAACTTCCTCAGCCAGCACTTAATACACTCCGGGTCAGGAGAAATTTCTTCCCCATACAGACTAGAAAAGAGAGACATAAGACAGGCCTGCATATCCTTCTGCTTCTCTAAGGTATGCCCCCTGTCGTTCACGACCAATTTTTCGATAAAGTTCCTAGACCTGTCTGTCCGAGCCTTGCAGGCCAATAGTGCCCCAGCTTTTTCCCCAAATACAAAATTCTGTATGGACGTTGAGCTCTACATTTCTGATCCAGATAGACCCTGTATTCCTTCCTTGCATCCTCAAGCTGCTTCCGCAACCTTCCCTGAACCTCAGGGGGCCGCCTTTTAGCTTGGAGCAGGCTGCCCTCTAGTAGGTCTACTTTATCCTCCAAGGCTTTAAGACTTGCACGTTCGGCCCTTTTTTGAGCAGAAGACTGACTTTGCAGTTCCCCTCTGAGGAAGGCCTTAAATGTATCCCATTCGACATCTAGGGGGGCAGTGCCAAAGTTGTCCTGAAAGAACAACCTGCATGCTTGTTTTAATACCCCACCTACCTTGAGGATCAGATACAGTGGCTCTCCTTAAGGTCCATCTGGGTCTCAAAGGACCCAGTACCCGACCAAGGAAAAAACCATAGCCGCATGGTCTGAAATGTGGGCTGGTAACATATTTATAAATGTTATTTTTTCCCCTATAGATCTGTCGACAAAAAAGTGATCCAAGCTAGAGAAATGGCCATGTTTTTTACGATGGAAAGTAAAACCCTGACTTGTACCCATCTTATATCTCCAAACATCCAACAGGCCTAATTCTAGCAGGGTATTTTTTAGCGTCATATCGACCTCTATTGGATATATCCTGTACGGGGTCCAGCAGGACATTAAAATCTCCCCCCATTATAACAGGGGCTGTAACCTCCATTAGGTTCCATTCCAAATTGGATAAATGGGAGGGATCGTCAATGTTAGGTCCATAGAAAACAACGCAGACTAACTCTACCCCCCCACAGTCCAAGGTGGCTATCAGTCACCTCCATGATTTATCAGACTTAGAGGCCCTGATAGCAAAGCCTGCTCCTCTCTTAATTAGAATCGCAACCCCCCTACAATGTGCAGACTGTTCTGAGACCAGAAAGTGATCTATCCAACGACACTTTGAAAATACTGTGTTTCCTTCTAGTGTGTCGAAATGGGTCTCCTGAATCAGACAGATATGGGCACTACTTTCTTCCAGATACTTCATTGCCAAACTCTGCCTGCGTTTATACCTGAGCCCGTTGACATTCCAGGTTAGGATTTTTAACTCATTAGCCCCCCACATCTAACCTATCAAAAGCAACAATAACCGCGAACTGGCAAAATGAGACATTTAAGAAACTAAGATGATAGAGGGAAAACAATTTTTTTTCAATTTTTTATCACTGCTCCCCACCACGTGCCCCCCCTTAACCACCCACCCATTCACCCCCAGTGCCCATCCCACCCACCCCTGGGGAACCCTCCCAACTGATATAGGCATATAGCCTAGCGGTCTCCAAGGTCGGCAAAGAAAAGAAAAAAAACTCAGTACATCAGAGCTCTCTTCACTCCCCCCGCCCTCCACCCCCCAACCTCAGATCCACACCCCTCTACTTACTACCTCCCCTCTTAATTTCCTCAATCAGCAAATCGGCTTCCTCCAAGGAGCGATGTGTGTACATATGGTTGTTGCACATTGTACGGAGGGAAGCAGGAAACTTTAGCTGAGCTTTTGCACCAAGCATATTCAATTCCTCCATCCTTTTCCCTAGCTCCCACTGCCTTAATGAAGTGGCATGACAGAGATCTGATCTAATCGTAAAAGAATAGGAGCCTGCTGAAAAAAGATCCTTCTTTTAAGGCGGAGGAGAGAATAGCCTCCTTAGCAGTATAAGTGAGGAAATTAATTAAAATTCTTCTTGGTCTTTGTCGTCCCGGATTCCTTCTAAATGGGTCTCAGTGCACCCGCTGAATTTCAGTAGAGAGGTCGATATCCGTCCGATTTTTTAAGGCTGTATCTTGCAGCAATTTTATCACGAAAGCCTTAATATCTGCGCCTTCCATATTCTCAGGGATATTAATAAGTCTGAGATGATTCCTCCGGGTATGGTTTTCGAGGCGCTCCAGGTCTTCTTTCATTACCCTATTTTGGCGGGTTAACCGGCTCACCTCTATAGATGTCTTATTGATGGTTTGTTTAAGCATAGGTACCTCCTGCTCTAAAGCTTCCGTCCTCAAAGAAACCTCTTCTAGTTTTTGTGACAGGGCGGCACAGGATGCCTGTATAGCAACCTGGTTCTGCTCCGAGATTACAAACCTGCTTTTCATTTCCTCCTTGAATGCTAACAGAATATCCACCAGTGTTTCTGAGCTCGCCTGACCGTAGGTATTGGCAGTGTAGGCTGTGAAGGCTCCTGGCCAATATGGGGGCCCCCCTCACCAGGCTCCGCCACCTCTGCAACCTCCAATACCTGAAATCGATTAGATGTCGAAATAGAGGTTGAAATTGGGGCTACGTCCCGAGGTACCTCCAACAGAGAAGGGCCGCCAGGGGTCTCCACATTAAAGCCCTGAGTTGAACGGACTAGCGGCTCCATTCTAGGGGAATCAGTAGCTACAGCCGCTCCCTTCAGGGCAGCAGTGGTAGGGGACGCGAGGACCTTATAAAAAGATTTCAAGGAGGGGGTAACCTTAACCTTGGATGTAGCAACCTTCTTCCCTCTGCCTCTGCTCCTGGGACTCTTACCAACCGTAGTAGTAGATGATGTAATTTTCTCTACTTTCCCTCCTAAATTCTCCTTGGCAGGCTCCGGGGATTTACTCCTCCCTTTCGTAGAGATGTTTACATCAGAGCCAGAGTGGAGGGTGGGCAGAGCTTCCAGCCCGGGGAGAGATGCTACGAGACCCCCCCTAGTGCGAAGTGTGTACCTGCAAATTTTTCCAGTTGAGGTGGAGGGCCTATTCTTGTCCCTCTCCATATGCTGTGAAACAAAGCCCCCACTGTCCCCTATTGGGCTTCCTGGAATCACATTTACAAACCCCCTATTTAGAGGGGTGGAGAAAATCGCCACAGTTCTGTCCAGAGAAGAGTAAATGAAATCGGCTTGGTCAAATTGCTCAGAGAAATTACCAAATGGGACCCTTAATGTGTAGATCTCACCCCCATTTTCAGGAATACATGTCCATACAGCACGTCTCTGGCCTGAGAGCAGCTTCCCAGACAGCTGCAGCCTATGGAGTGCATCTCAACAGGTGCTGACTCCACCACCGGCGACCTAGAAGCTGGAGGACACGATCCGGCAGCAGCGTGGCTTCCCGGCTGTTTCCTCCCAGCAGGGAACTCAGCGCCACACCAGTGGGAGAACGTGGACACCGCCGGCGCCGAAAACCATCAAGGGGAGATGCGGCAGCCACCCGCACTCCCCCCACACCAAAAAAAAGGAAAAGGAGCGGACCGGAGGATGCCAGGTATGCGGAGTAAGGGGGAGGGGAAGCAAGAGAGCCCTGCTCACTTCGCAGTCTTGCTGACCGGAGACCAGGGGCCATTTAAGAGGCGGCCGCCATGTTCCCCCACTGAAAAGTACTAGTCTTAGTACCTACTTTTAGTTTTAAACTATATTGTGCTTCCTGCTTTTTAGGTCTCACCTAGCAGTGCAGCGCATGCGCTGCTCGCTTTGCGAGGCATGCAGTATACACTATAGGTGAGGGAAGCCCTGCCCACTCCCCCGCCCACTTTTTCATTGGCTTGTGGCTTTTTCCTTTCTAAATGCTGCCTTCTGATTGGTTTAGAGGCTGCTAGTCCCGCCTTATGACGGCCATGTCTCCTTCCACGGCTATTGGCCCCTTTACTGCGTGTTTCCTGAGCACTACATTGCAGTCGATCGTCATTTGGGCTTCTTTTTGGTAGGATTGTAGTTAGTTTTGATCGCAGAGCGTATTCAACACCTTCCCTTATTTATTACAATTGTTATACAAGGTCTTGTTCTAGTTGTCACATTTTCTTTGCACCGTTTTTGCTGTCTAATACGGAAGTATTAAGTCTGGTGATCGTTGCCCGCGTAAATGCTTTAGTTTTTCAGCTTGAACCGTTGTTCATGTTCATAATGGAAGTATGAATGCTGTTGTATGCTTTCCTGTTTCAAAATGTCCGATCATTTTTGCTGACTGTTTCCGGCGTTGGACATTTTAGTTTTTGTTGAAACCGTCGTCTATATCAAACACGGAAGTGCGAATGTTGTTGAAAGCCTTTTTCTTCTCTTAATGTACTCATACGCTCTAGTTTTCGTATCTGGTGCGGGTATTTAAGGAGGTCTGCCAATGGCGACCGACGACGACCTTTTTTTTTTTGTTGTTGAATTTGCCGTTGCCGTGCCGTGCCTAGAACACCCGAAGACTCGATGGGTAAGGAGCATGGGATATTGTTGGGTATTATGCTTTTAACGGGGGACCCCGGACTTGTCTGTATTGTACGCATTGAACCAACGGGCACCATTAAACTCTAACAATCGATATTATTTGGTGCACATGCATTCTAGTAACTCTACTATTTAAAAAATTTCTTTTTCGCAACAATGCGGGAATACATGGATATTGTGCATCCATATAGCACTTAGTTAATTCCTTAAGCGCTTGTATTTCTCTGTTCTTACAAACACAACTCTATTGCCAGGAATAATTAGGAGCAGATATACCGTTTCTTCTCCGCTATGTTCTTAAAGGCTTTCCTTGTACTACGCTCTTGTACCCGATTGCATTGTGGAAATTGTGGTTCTTTTCTGTTCCTCGCACTAACGTGGTAACTGTATTAAGGCACACTGTCGTGGCTTATGGTATCATCATTTGTTCAGATATTAGACTTCTTTCAATATGGAATTGTTTATAGGCACCTTTTTCTTCTTTTTCTGAACACTTCAAAACACTTAGAGTGTTCGCTTGCAAGTACTATCGTGCGGAATGGATTGCATCCATAAATATTAATTTTAGATGTGGTGATTAAGCATACAATTGTACTTCGGCATCACAGACTGATCGCAGTTTTTAACTATGCATAGGTTTTTCGTGGTTGATATTTATTTTTCTATTTTCACATTAGATGGCATACTTTTACAAATATAGACTGTTATGATCTTGTTCTCCTCTCCAGGTGAATTCTGAGTTGTGGAGGACGGTTCCACATTCTCTATTGCTGTTCAGGCCGTACTAAAGCCAGGACAGGTATTTACATCCTCTTTGCCTCTGCATTTTATCTTTGTCTCGTGTTGCTTGAAATTCTTCTTAATATGTTCTCTTTCTAATATAGTGCTAGGGCGAGTATTTGACTTTTTTTAACCATACTCTTTATGCGAAGTCTGATCCTTCTCTTGTGTGTTGAGTCGGCGTCTTGACAGTTTGTGTTTTGTAGAGCATTGAACCCCCCCCCCCTCCCTCCTGCGATGACTGCACTGTATGGACATGGTTTGCTGGCCACATTTGTAGGTTTGTTTTTAATGCTGGTAGGGAAATCACAGATGTTTAGCATTTGCCTACAGAGAGCTGTCTTGCAGGTTGGACAGCCATCAATACTGAGACATATTGTTACTCAAAGCGCAAGCGGTTGCAACTGTTATTTTCTGTTTCGCAATTTCACAATCATGGAATAATGGCGCCAAGCTGTGCCTACATGCTTGTATTAGAGGAATACATTACAATGCTAGCTAATGTTTTGCGTTACCAGTGACAACTAGGTGCCTTTGGACTTCATTTCGCCCTAGTTCCTAGTCCACAATCTCACCTACCCCAGCTCTAATTTCAGACAGAACTGCAATACCACAAAGGTGACAAAACCGAGCTTTACATAACCTGTTAAATTTAAACAACACAAAAGGTACACTTAAAATATAGCTAGAGAGTGACCGATGTCGGTTGCCACTCATGATTTTGAAAACCATTGTCTCATGACTCTGAATCGAGTCTCTGTTTTAAAAAAATTTGAAAACCTTTCCTAAAACATGGCACAAATGAAACACTGCAGGTACACCTCTAATGTATATTCTTGTGCCTCGTAGAACTCGAGGAAATAATCCATAATGTCCTACTTGGAGAGTTACTTTTTCCAACATTATGCCTTTTAAGTTCACCTCTGATGCACTATTAGTGCCTTATTTTGAAGGCCCCTTTCATTATCTATTGTTAAAAGTTCTTATCTCTAGCCATCTTCAAATTACTTCGAGGTTAGTTTGTCATGAGCATTTGTCAAAGTTCCTCTAGTCTCAAAATGTTCATAATACCAAATCCCAAATTATTGGAGTTGCCATAGCTGAGTAGCTTTGCTACCTGTACCTGTTGTGATTAGAGCAATAATCACGTCAAGCTGTATGCTGATTTCTAATTTTACACACAAACACATTTTGTGAAAAAATATTTGTTGTATGTCTATCCATTATACAGGTTGTGTTTATGTTGTGCGATTATTAACGACCACCCTCTGTGTGTGTCTTTTTGTTGTGTTTGTGCTTTGACTTTACAATGTGTTGCAAGTTTAGTTTTCTTTCGAGGCTACGCATAGCCACACTACATTTCATACGTAACTCTGGTGCTTGCTTCTGAAAAGAGATGTTAATGTTGTGGGCCTGGTCCCACTTGTGACAGAAAGGCCCTGGATGCCGCCACTGATGCTCTGCATCCTGATCTGTTTGATTCACTGCTGGCAGCAGGGAGGATCCAGGGGCCCAGTGTGGGCAAAGGCTGGCTAACACATATGTGTTTTAGTAGTTCAGCTAACTTCCTATGGCTGTTATTAATCAATAAAAATGAATGCTTCAATCATTCTGAGCTGCCTGCACCCCTGGCCTGTAGTGTACTGATTATAAGAACTGTGCAGTCACGCTGTCTGACTCTGTCCTGTTTTCAGCTGCCTGCTATTAGCGCACTTTAGTACAATGACGAGTGCCTTGTTGCTGAAATGGGTGTAATTTCTGATATTTATGTTTCCCTCATCTTCATCACTTGATTTTACTCACAAGCAAGTGTCATCCATAGTTGTTGCCTTAACATACAACTGACTAGTCATGTTTTTGGTCACAAGGGATCTAAACAGGGCACAAGGGGACAAAACAAATGTGTCCTCTGCGTATGGACGTTTATTTCCAAGCAGGACCAATGATTAGTAGACATTGCATTTTGTGTGGCCCTAAAGAAAAGTGAATCTCTCAATTCCAAAATGTTCTCAACCAAATAGTGCTTTTAGTGAATAACTGTTATGCAGCTGTGTCTGGGTGGATGTCTGGAATAATACTTTATTAGTTAGATTATATTATATCATATTTTCAGCATTTGTATACTCACTTGTGCCAGTGATGTGCCCTTATATCAGTCTGAGCATTTGGGACAAAGTGTTTATTGATCTGACTGGAGTCACTCTTATAGTGTATCTTTGTGTCTGTTGTTACTCTAACACTTGCTGCATTTATGAATTTGGTCCTATGGGCATGAGGATGAACTTTCGTGTGTTTAATGCGTCTTTATAAATCTACAAATATTATTTCTGTGAGTAGTGGGGTTGTGCAGTTGGGGGCATAGTGTTGCCACCTATGTGGCTTTAGTTCTGTGTTTGGGTGGAACAGATATTATGAGTTTAAAAATTGTTCCCTATTGTACGCACTGGCGGGCCGTTTTATAGAATCTTGAAATGCATTTTATTATTCTGATTAATAAACTTGCCTCTATAATACTCTGTCTGGAGCAATTGGATATATAAGAATAAGAAGTTGCTGCTTCCAATGTTTTGTTGCACTGCTTCAACTGGGTATTCATCTGTTGCTTTTGTGTAGGTTGTGTAGGTTTTAATGCTGTGGTTTGAGGATTTCCCCACTTATGGAGTGTTGTTTGAGTGGCCCTCTTTGCCTTCTAAGCGGTGTTAGGTGCTGGTGATTGAGAGTATGAAGTTGTTGAAACAAGTGCCAAATCTACTGCCACATTTATAATCACTGCCACACTGTCCGTTGCAGTAATGTGGGATAATATAATGCATGGCTAAACACTTATAAGGTCCCAAAGGCGAGACCGATTGCATTGCAAATGCTTGTTTTAAGTTGAGTCATGTTTACTTACTTTTAAATGGTTATTTGTTGAGTACGAAATTTGGAAAGATGATATTATTATTTTTATCTTCTAATTTTCAGATTTGCTGGGTTGAGTGTTTGCACTATTAGGGAAATATAAATAAAAAGTATTATCTTAATTTTTGTGTTTAAGTCAAACGTTTGGCTGTTGATACTATTTAGTTTTAAAACATAGTACTCTTCAGTCCCTAAAAACGTATCTCTAATTTCTTTATAATAGGTGAATTTTGATGCAGCCAGTCACCAATCACAAAGAAATTACATAGCCATTCAACTGCAAAAACGTATTACAGGTCAGTGCTGACGTTACAATGCCTGCAGCCAGAGCCAACAGCTGAGGGGAAAGGCACGTCAGATCATGTACCAAAATTAAAGCAGCTGTTTAAAGAATCAAAACGAAATATGTGTTTTCTTCCTTCTGCTCTTCTTTTATTGCTGTATAGTGCAGAGCAGAAAGAAGATATTTATGGCAACATGTTTTTTTTTTGCACTCCTTAGGCAATTATAGAAAAATTTGAATTTTTCTATACATTCTGAGCTGCTTCATCCTTTTTTAAAAAGCTGAAGTAAATTAAACTGATTCTAATAATGTTTTGCAAAAAACATCTAACAGCTTTTTCATGTGTTTAATTTTGCATTTGAGATTCCATTTTTAATCTTCATATTTGCAAATATGCTCTCTCTTTTATAAGAAAGAGATACACACTAGGGGACATATTTACAAGTCCCTTGTGTCACTGGAGTGTCACTTTTTTTTACACTCTGGTGGCACACAGTGCAGGACCATAGCTACAAGGCCATGCAAAGCCACCCTGCGTGGCTTTTCATGGCCTTGTAGATAAGGTGTAAGGCCACTCTGTGCAAAGTCACTGCATTGCCTTACACTGCGGCAGGGAGGCATGCCATGGGTGCTGCTGTGGGTGTTCCTACGCAATACCCATGGATTTTGACACTGCCCCAGATTTACAACATAGCGTGAATCTGGGGCAGTGCTAAAAATGTAAGCCTGCCCAGAGCAGGCGTAACGAGGAGAAATGTTTATATTTCTCCTGGCTTTGTCCTCTTTCCATGTGTGCTGCATTCTGCAGCAGACATAGAATGAGAAAAACTCCTCTTGTGATTGCTTTTGTGCAGAAAGGTGCCCCTTTCTGCATGAAAACAATTATGCCAACAACACAGACACCCTTTCACCATGGTGCAAGGGTGCCTGTATTAGTGCACAGCTGCAATTTTTGCGGTGGCGCTGACTGAAAGGACAGGAATGCACCATATCTTGCAAATAGAGTGCATTTGTGCCCTTTTGAATTGGCGTAGAGCAGCGCAGCAAAATGACTTGCGGCGCTTCCCTAAGCCCCATACTTTTCAACGTTTATGTCCACCAGTTAGCTGACATCATCTGCGCCTCAGGTTTCACCATGATGTCATATGTGGACGACACCCAGATCATGGTCTCATTGTTGCCTGACATTGAATTACCATCAGGAAACCTTTTTGTGTGCTTGGAACAAGTTTGTAGCTGGATAGTGGCCAATTGTCTCAAATTAAATGGGGACAAATCAGAGGTCATGGTTGTGGGAAACAATCCTTCCCTATGCGATCAGCTTTTGTGGCCATCACCAGGGACGTACTGGCGGTAGTGGGCACCGGGTGTTTTCACAGTGGGCCGGAAGGGTGGGATCTGGTGTTGGTCCGTGATGGCTGATTTTGTTACGGTGGACGGTTTTGCAGCTCTGCTGCAAAATCGGCCCCCTGTAACAAAAGCGCAGCAGCAGTGTTTTCCTCCAGCAACCTCCTACCCCCATTTCCCCCCCCGGGGGTCGGTCCATCGCGTAATTGCCAGGGCTGGTTTGCATTCCCAGTCCGGCCCTGGTCATTACGCCTAGGGGAGCATCCCTTCCCTAAACCTGAAATCAAATACCTAGGGGTGATTTTGGACAAAGATTTGTCCATGGCCTCCGAGGGCAGGAGAGTGGCAGAAACATGCTTTGACCTTTAAAGAGCTCTTAGGAAAACTATTAAGTGGCTCACCATCCAAGGGCTCATGTTATCATGCCTGGACTATGGGAATTCTCTTTTACTGGGACGCCTCTCTTACATCACAAAAGAGCTGCAACTTATTCATAACGCCACGGCTCATGTCTTGTTAGGTCATTCTAAATGGGAATCAGTGAGTCCTGCCCTTGATAAAGTTCACTGGATGACAATATACAAAATAACAACATTTAAAGCTTCATGTATTGCTCACAAGCTAAAACATACAACCAGCACCAATATCCTGCAGCATCTCATTATCCCTTACAAAGGTGGCAGGGAGATGAGTTCTAACGACCTCTCCCTGTTGATGGTCCCCAAAATCAGGAGAGCAAGAGGTGGAGGTCGTTCCTTTGGATATCAGGTTGAAAATTATGGAACATTCTCCCCCTTGGTCTCAGAGCAAATACATATCTGTTGAGCTTAAGGAAAGTGCTGAAAACACATCTGTTTAACTAAAACTGTGCATGTCTCACTGGGTCCTATTAGCGCTGGGAAGCCAGGTCTTGGGCAGCTATGCACTCTACAAAATTCTTGACATAGACATATGGCAGTATGTCTGTTCAATTATGGCAATGGTTTCTTGGTATAGGACATTAGTTATCTTGGCATATGAAGGCGGGTGTGTTGGCATATCATGTGGGTTTTATGTATGTATAATGTGGTGCATTAGTATATGGTGTTGGTCGTGTGGTCCCCGCACCAGAAAGACCAGATCGGGAGGCCGCTCCTTCTCCTTCCTTGCGGCCAAAGCATGGAACGTCCTTCCGCTCCACCTCAGACAGACAACATCGCTCCCCATCTTCGCAAGAAACCTTAAAACCTGGCTCTTCGACAGACCCCCTCCTTGATGGAATGGAACCTGCACCCCCCCACCCCTAGCGCCTTGAGACCCTTACGGGTGAGTAGTCGCGCTTTAACAAACCCCTGATTGATTGATTGATTGATTGATTGGATGCATGAAGCGGTGTAATGGTCTGTGATGGGAATTGTGTGGTTATGTGAAGTCAGTGAGTGAAATTAGAATGTTTGTTGTGAGAGCGTTTGATGGTGGGTGTGTTGTATGATTTTGGCTTTGTGGAATGATCGTAGTAGGTGTGCTGGTATATGATGTTGGTTCGTTGAACGCATCATTGTGCAAGTGCCACCCATCTTACTGTGGTCTCTGTGTTCCGGCCTGCCCTATTATTTGCAGCAGCGGCCGGTGCAAGTAAGCGTGGCGGGGCGGAGTGAGGAGAATGTTGACAGACGACAGAATAGGGCAAATTAAATAAATAAATAACTCCTAATATACTGTCTGTCGACACAACCCCCATCCCCCCCCCCTGCAGTGCCCCGCACCACTGTGCTTACCTGCACCGGCTGCAGCTGATTATTTGAACCCCACACCTTCTGCAGTGTCTTTGTGTGCCCCCTGCATCTTCTACATCATCTGGAAATGCCCCCACCTCTCTGCAACTCCTATGTAGGGTCTACCCCACAGAAGCCCCAGAGTTGAGCCCTGTCTCAACTCTGGTGATCCTCTGTATGCCCTGTGTAGCCCCTCTGCCCCTGACCCTACAGACCCTGTGAATGCCATCCCCCTAGCCCTTTGGTACATTCCCTGTTTCCCCTGCATCCTGTGTTTCCACCCCCCTTGCAGCCTTTGTGTGCCACCCTGTCCCCTTGCTGGCCCTCTACATGTCCCATCCTGCCTTGCAGCCCCTTCCCCTCTTTGTGATGTCCTGCTCTGCCCTCTCCAGCCTCTATGCGCCCCATAACTCACCTCAATATGCCTCCATGTCTTCTACAGCCCATCTGAATGAGATTCCCTCTATTCACAGTCAGGCTGCACTTTGTTCTATGGGTGATGGTTTTCAAATTGTTTGTCAGGTTTGTAGACTGTGGAGGCTCAGACTTAAGAGGTTCTTCTAGTTCTGACTGTGGTAATTATAAATGAACATAAACGGCGCCCTCTTCAGATAAGAGAAATTATTCTTAAGCTAAACTGGGGCTTACTGGCAATTAAGATAGTGAGCCATAGAAGCGGTGGGTTACATTATACATCATCAAGTTTATTGTTTAAGCCTAATAATTCAAAGCCAGAAATCTCCTAAGAGGCTGTGACCCCAGCAGTTTACTTCGAAGAAAATTATAAAATAAATGTGACGTCAAAAATGTGATAAACATAATTCATTTAAAAGATAAGTAAGTAATGGTGCAAAACTACTGTGCAACATGTCATTACCAGTGACAATATCTAGTAGAAGCGCTGAGGTGCATATTGCCAGAACAAAAGACCAATGGCCAGATGTACGACCCCTTCATTTAGCGCCTTGCAATTTGCGACTCATTGCGAGTCGCAAATTGCGAGGCGCTAAATGAAATGTACAACAGTGTTATTACACTGTTTTGCGATTCCCAATGGGGTCGCAAATTGCGAGGCTCATTAATATTAATGAGCCTCTTGCAATTTGCGAGCCCATTGGGAATGCCAGCCCTCCCAGGGATGGTGGCCTGCTTGGCTCAGCAGACCACCATGTCTGGGACTGCTTTTTAATAAAGCAGCCTTTTTTTTTTTAAATGCAGCCCGTTTTCCTTAAAGGAAAACAAGATGCATTTAAAAAAAAAAAAATGAAACGTTTTCGTTTTATTTTTTAAGGGCAGGCAGTGGTCCCTGGGACCACTTCCTGCCCTTAAAAAATATTTTTAGAGACAGTCACAAAGTGGAAGGGACTCTTGAAGAGGGTGGTAATTTGCGAGTGTTTTGCGACCGCAATTGCGGTCACAAAACATTCACACATAGCATTGCGGACGCAATTAGGAAGGGAACGCCCCTTCCTAATTGCAACTCGCAATTCCTAAATAGCGAGTCGCAAATAAATTGCGACTCGCTATTTAGGAATTGTACATGGCCAACAGTGATTTTGCATGTGCAAATGGGTTCGCAAACCCGTTTGCGCATGCAAAAATATCGTCGTACATCTGGTCCCAAATATTCATTGAGAGAAAACGGAAAGAGGGGCACCATAAGAAAATCGGGAGGTGTGAGAAACCGGATATTGCCACTTTTTACTAAACAATTAATAATAATAATAATTATAATAATAATAATATCTTTTATTTCGGCAACCAAGCCATAAAAAGTTGACATAAATAAAATCCAGTAGCAGCATTTATCGTACATACAACATTATTGCACATGCAAAGATACAGATTAAACGATTTTAGGAATCAAAAGATGGCACAACTAGCAATTAATAGAAAAAACGGCACACTTGTTATTTTCTAAAAAGATTTCGGTGCTGCTATTTTAACACAGTCATATCCCTTTATCAGAAAAAGAGCTCTATGGTATGCTGCGAAAGATTGCTGTGCAGTCTGCAGGGAACCAAACACCAAAAGCACACCTCAGGCTAAGGGCATGTGTGACACGTAGACAAATCACCACTGATTGGAAACCTCTGCAGAGCACACACACAGAGCTACCCTACACAAAGGACGCAGGTCCTGCATTATGCAGATGCAGCGCCTGTTGTCCTTAATGCAGTGGAACACTCCCGAGTGCTGACAAGTGCCCGCAGTTGCCAGAAGCAAGTCTACCATTAAAACATCTGATGTCGAATTACACAGGTTGCATCAGTGCCTCTTCAATTTGGCAACAGCTGTAATGGATTGCACTGATCGCACCGGTGTCAATTCAAAAACATTATTGCATCGATTGAGCACTACAAAAAGAACATTTTGCTCTCTTTCATCGATACAAATGACAGTGTAAAATCCAGAAATGTTGTTCAGACCTAGGTAGGGAAAGTAAGCTCACGAACACTATGCTCAGTTGGCAGGTTCTCTTTAATCATTTCGTGTTTTTTTGGCAATTATATCGCCAGACACAAATATTTTGACTAGCAGACAAAGTAGATATATAAGCATACAAAAATACAACCATAACAATCACACAGAGCAGAAAGAAAGCAACAATTTAAAGAATAAGCAAATAAAGATTCCCATAGGAATTACCATGGGGATTACGTTACATCACATACCTTACCCTCACTGCCTCTTCTGCACTTGTAACGAGTACGGAGGAGCGAAATCCATAGGGAGATAGCCCTTAACCATACTTCAGACCCAAAATTTCTGGATCCAAAAAAGCCATACCCATTTTTACTGAGAACAGATTCATAACCGGTAAAACTGTGGCTGGAGTGTTTAGGGGCTGGGGTCAGAGTAAGAGCTCAGGCCCTGCCAACCACCTACTTCAGTACCACACATGAGCAATTGATGTTCCCCAATATGAGCCACAGTCTCCTCTCGGTCCATTTGGTATTCCACCTTCATATCGACTCCAGATTATATTATGCTACCAGAATATCGTGTACAAAATATTGAGGACCAAAATATTGATAAGGTCAGCATGTGTAGGTAAGTATAGGTTTACTTCATCTTTAGATACCTTGACAATATATCTTCAATGTATGAAGACGTAGAATTAAGGATAGTCAATCTATACTTTCCTAAATGCACTTACTTCCTTGATATTTTGGTCCTCGGTATTTTTCCCATAATATGTTGGTAGCACAATGTTTCTTCAGTTGATATATTGACATACAACAACTCAGACACGCTCCTCACTCAGACTTCAAGCCGCTGCCCCGCACTGGCCCATCAGTGATATTTGTCACTTGCTTTTTTCCATTCTGGGCACTATAGCTTGTAGCAGATTTAGATGCAAGAGTATCAGGTGGAATAAGAGATTCCCTTGGTATCACCGAATATGACTAACTCATAAAGAGGGTTTAAGTAGTCTTCTCAGAATTAGAATACAACATCTTATTTTTTAACCTTGCTGCTCTCAGAAAGTTCAAAGAGGAAGTTGGATCTACAGAATGCAAAGCCATGGGACCTCAGGATGAGCCTGATAAATGTCTTCAAGACAGCCACGTAAACTCCACAGAAGAAATGCATAATTGTTTGAATTGAGTGGACATCATAGAAAAATGAAATTACTTAGTCCTCCAAAGCACCAGGTCAATGAAGTAGTCTCCTGCATCCACACCCTCCACATGCATCATAAGATTTTCAGATGGATCCCCATCAACACCAGGAAAACAGTGACTCAAGCCCTTGTCACCACCCGATTGAATTACGGAAACGCTCTCTACGAGGAACAACCTCCAATCTCCTCAAACCGCTACAGACTATACAGAACACCTCAACTGGACTCATCCTTGACCTCCCCAAAAGGACCAGCATCACCCCCCACCTCAGAAACCTCCACTAGCTCCCCATCCAGAACAGATGCCAGTTCAAGCTGCTGACCCACACCTACAAGGCCCTCCACAATGCCGAACCCTCCTACATTAATCACAACCTGATTGTCCACCAGCCAACCAGACAACTCCGATCTGCCTCCCTCACACAAGTCCCCCACATCCGGCAGAGCCACAGTGGAGGTGGTTCCTTCTCTTACCTCACCCCCAAGTACTGGAACAACCTCACGCTCCACCTCCAAACTTCCCCCTCACTCGCCAACTTCAAAAAGGGACTCAAGATTTGGCTCTTTGACTAAAGGCTCCCCTCTCCTCAGTGCAAGGATATCCCATGCGATGATAAGCTGAGCTATACAAAAACCGATTGGTTGATTGATTGATTCATTGATTGATTGAAAGATGCTGGGCCTTGTGAGAAACCAAGCATGCTCAACATCAGAAGGGTAGAATGCTTTCAAAAGTCTAAGCTACAGGCAATCCATTGTTTTTGTTTTGCTCACTGCACCACTTCAAAACAGGGAGGAACCATATGTAAATCCGTTGTAGTCTTGTTCCAAGAGAAACTGTCCAGCTAAAAAATGCCAGGTAAGCTTGTTAGAAGCAAAGTACATGGACTGTAGAAAGGACAGAGGTGGATAGCTAAATCATTTTGTTTTTTCTGATTCCAAAACGCATAGAAAAGTCCAAAGTAGCCAATGCGTATTTCTTGTAATAAGTTTATTTCTCTCATGATCCAAGAGAGTTGCATCGCATTAATAGCAGACTGAACCCGCGACCTACAGTGACTACTATTGACACTATTAAGATACTCAACTTCAGCAGTCAATTGAAGGTTCCATGGGAAGATGCCACAGTGGACACGCTGCCCCGCCTTCTAAGTGCTTGTACCCTCCTGACTTCCAGACTATAATGTCTGATTTCATAATCTTTGATGGCAGTTGCTAGAGCCTTGAGAAAGCCCCAGGCCTGCGCACCGAGAAGGAGCAAAACATGTGTTGGCTGTCTTTTCTAGCAGAACTCTCTTTGATTTGGAGAGAAAAAAACGTGTTTCAAGAAATACACTTTGGCTACTCTGGACTTTTCTATCCATTTTGTAATCAGAATAAACAAGATAATTTAGCTATCGAGTTCTGTCCTTCCTACAATCCCAAAAATTGCAGGTGTTTCCTCTGAACAGGAACACATGCAACCTCAAACAATGTTCCTCTCAATGGAACCTGATCAGCGAGGTTCACCTTGGATCCCATTGTTTCAACTGACACTGTAGTGTAGCTCCTATTTCCCTAATAGGCTCTGCGCATTGGAATAATATATCCTATAGGTTTGACATAGGACTGAGGTCGGTATGTCCCTATCGAGTATATTAAACTTAATTACTTGTGCCAGCTAGCTCAGAGGCCACTAGAAACTCCTTGGATAACAAGAAGGGAGTAGTTTCTGGCAGCCGCAAGAACATGACCACTTTGTTTCCCTTTAGAATCAGAACGTGTCCCAGAGTCGTGGAAACAATAGATAACCGTTTCACTCAGCTCAATCGTGCATGCTTAGTTTTCCTCAAAGTTACACAGAAAGAATAGACGGGCGTTTCAATAAAAGGTTTATTGAACAGTCTTGTTTCTTGTGTAGGTAATAAGTGCAGTTACGATCACAAGACAGTATGCAAGATAAATAATGTACAGTGTAAGCAGTAGAAATAAATAATACTGCGCTAGCATGATCTTTAGTAGATATTCATTTACATAAATAACACAGACTAAAGAATGCGAGTACTCATGCGATGCATTTCTAAGCTAGTTCTACCCCAATGTACCTAACCTAACCTAGGTGTAGGGAGAGGTATGAAGTAGGTGAAGTATTCCTTACTATGGTTTACTAAGAGTATGTTAAGCCTAGTATCCCTAGTGTGCCAAGAGTCCCTCTAGGTTCTAGTCAGCTCCATACCTTAAGAATGAGAGAGGTGGGAATCTCTTGCCAGACTCGAACTCCAACACCCCGCAAGGGAACTCAGATCACTGGAAGCTGGACTCTCTGCGTGCAGGGATGACAGCGTCTTCTCAGTGCGTCAGGCTGGGAAACGGGCTCCTCTGAAGTCGAGGTCTCCTCTAGTTTGCAAGGGCTAGGGAAGGTATATTTATACCTGAGAGGTACCTCAGAAGGTTAGCATTGACGTGAATCGGACAGCGGAAGACGTCTTGAATGAACCCCTAAGATATAACGGTTCATGCATAATAGAAGAGTCCTTGAAGAAATCAATAGTCCTGTGCTAGGGAAACTCCCGAAGCCTAAGGGTCTGTTCTTCAAGAACTCGTTGTGACGTTAGGGTGGACGGATGTCGGAGACCATGCCTGTATTTGGAGTGCACGGTTTAATGCCTAAATAAGGACTGGGATTTTATGCCTATATAAGGGCAGGGTGAATTGTGCCTATATAAGGACATGATACAGGAAAAACCTATATACGGACATCCTAAGAGGAATACAACACCCACTCCACTTTCGTGTGTACGATAAGAATATAAATGCTAAACATTTAAAATGCTAAACATAAAAATGGAGTACCGCATATTGCTAAAATATTTCTTAAAACCATTTAAAAGGCATTTAAAAAACCTATTAGAAGGCAAAAAGTACTGTACATTTTTAAGCATTGCTTCTCATTTCAGGCATATATTTGAAAATAAAATGCAATTTGAATGAAATAAGCAGTAATATTTACATGTGACAAAAAAATGATCGATAAGTTTGTTCAAAATCAAAGTCATTTCATGTCATGGAAATTAATGAACTTTTTAGACAAACAAGATGATAAAGTGTCTGAGGAAGTACCGCGAAGTCCGTACTATAAGAATAGTTCTACTTCAAGCAGATTCATTTGGCATTTAATTTGAAAAAAAACGGAAAAAAAGTTCAGTATGGGAAGAGTTCCAAGTTTTTGAAATATGAAGGCCAAATTGTTACTGCATCTCTGGAACACTGTGGGCTGAATCGGAGTCAGTGCACGGGTCTGGTGTAAACATGAGATCATCTATTTCTGTAGACAAAATATCGTCCACCGTAGTTGGTGACATTCGGAACACCTCGTGTAGTAGATTAATTGCACAGAGATGTGAAGCATCGCTTTCAGCATAGGATGCCGCAGCAATGTTCGCGTCCGTTGTTACCTGTGTGCCTGTAGATCCATCTCGTACCTCAGCAGCAGCCGGAAGCGTCTGTGAGATCTCAATGAATGCTGTCATCAGGATTGGTAGCCTCTGGGGACAACACAGAGCATGGGTCGTTATCGGGTCCAGCAGAGTATCGATATCCGTTGGCGTAGCTGATGGAAATGTTAGACAGGTGTCCAACACGCATTCTTCACCGCATAGCAGGCATCGTAGAACAGGTAAGATGCAATCTTGCCAGATTGGTCTGAACGACAGGAACCACGTGGTATTAAGTTCCCGTAGACGATTCATGCCCAAAAGCTGTACTATTCGCTCACGGCAGTTTCGTTCAAGGAGAGCTTTCTCCATTTCGCTCGGAGTGATGTCTGCGAATAGGCTGGCCATAGCGTAATAGCAGGAAGAGAAATAGAATTCTGGCAACAAGTGCTAGAATTAATGGTATGCCACCAAACACCGAATGTGCAAAGTTCGGGATTATTCCGAGTATTGCCTGGAAAGGTGTTAATAGGCCGGAACAGATGCTCTTAAATACATGTACAATTCCGCTTGTATCAGACATGTTAAAGATACGTCCTATCATTTCCACGAAATGTATAGGGCAATTTGTACGTATTAAAGTCTGTATCTCAGCCGAAGTCCTTGCTACTTGTAGATCATAGGTTTCTTTGGCCAAGGTCAAAGGCACTGTTTGTTGTAAAAGCATGGCTTTCATTCTGCTTAAAGTATCAAATCTTATAAAAGAGACGTTCAGCGAAGGCCACAAAGGCGACTCCCTGACTGTGTCTATTGGGGCAAACAATACTTGCATACAGCAAGTGACCCTGGAGTTGACTGTTACTAGATATGGGATGCCTGGCAACATTCTGCAGCAACTCTGATCATTCAACATGAGGTAACTCCCATTAGAAAGTTGTCCAAACGTTGGATTAACCACAGCAGCTGGTGTACCCTGCTGGTGGCAAGACAAATTTGCCACAGAACCATTACAAGCCCCATGTAAAGAAATGTCCTGACATATTAGTGAACCAATCAGTGCATTTTTACAGTGTGTACCGCTCAGAAACACTTCACGATCCCCACTCCAACATCTATATGTGTATGGTAAATTCCAAGATGTCTTAATGTATTCCTTACCCAACCTTTCATATTTGCCTGCTTGCATTTGTTTTAGGCAATACTGAAACTGAAAAGTAGTCACAGGTAGTGTGATTTTGCCATGAATAAGCCATTCTGTGGCTGGTTTTTCTGCCACCGTGAATGGTAACTTTTCCAGTTTTTCAATGCCCAGCACTGTATTCTTTGCTCCTCTTTGTACCAGTTCGATCTGTTTATCAGTTAGATTGTATTCTGCAAACAGAGCTGACGTGTTGATAAAACGCCAAGGCACATAGCCCGCACGCAAAGATTGCAGCGTCCAGCTGAATAACACAATAGAACATAATTGAGATTGGCCTTGTTGTAACATCACCAAATCTTGTTCCAGTATGTCGATAGCAGAGGATACAATGCCATCCAATGAATATATTCTGGAGGACAAAGTTGTTAACCCATTGTCGACCACAGAGAGTTTTTTCTCTAAATTAATATGATCAAGTTCACGTATTCGTTCTGCGGCCTCCATCTGTGACACTTTCCAAGCTTCATTATAAGCAGCATAAATGCCGGCATATATGAAACGTTTTTGATGTGGTTTTCTTGGTCCTAGCAAGAATTCCCTAAGCTCTGCGTCTTCTTTAAGTAAGGATAAGTGTTGTTTCACATCCTGTAGTGTAGATTTCTGCAGCCAATCGAGGCATAATTTACCTACACTGTATGTTGTTACTACCCCCGGATGCTGTCTTTGGACGTATCTTGGGTCTGGCCTATGAATAGTAAAGCCCTGAGTTTTATTCAGGAATCTTTCCTGACAGTTGTTCGTGTCTGTGGGCCAGATCAACCATTTTCTCCAATCAGGATTAGATCTGTTGAGTTGTAGTATTTTGTCAACTGTAACCGCTGCCTGTGTACTGTTATCACTTGCAGGTGTTGGTACAGAAGGTGTTTTCATCGCTTTGATCTTGCCTAGACCAAGACAAGATGTTTGTTGGATAGTTTCATTCAAAAACATTATTTGCTCAGGGATGATGCAGGCTCTAAATAAAGCTTCTATACCCTGTACTTGCCAATCTTTAGTACCCCAGACAGTTTTTGTGTCTATTGTGTCTTTCCAAAAGTCGAAACCCTGTCTAGACAGTTGGGCAATAAATGTTGCAGAGTAAATCTGTTTTGTATTTGTTAACATAATTTTCAGTCCTGTTTTGTTTACATTTTTATAGTAAAACGTTTCTGGATCAGATGTATTGTAACCTGAAAAATATGGAAACTTGTTAACAAATGTTTTTGAACTACCTTTTGGTGGTGTAGGACAATGCTCCCATTGGTTAAACATAAACACATTTCTAGGGTATGCAGATTTATGCAAATAATGATGACCATAGTGGTTATAGCAATACAGCTGTTCATAGTCTGATGAACCCTCTAAATATTCACTTTTAGGAAATGCAGCAGATTTTTCTAGGTCAAACATTAAATCGTTAACAGTCTCAAAGTCCCAATCATCTGAATAGGTACTGGACGAAATGAGATCACTTAGTGAAATTTTAAACAAATATGGAATGTTCAATTGTTCCGTCGGGCCAAAAATATCAAAATCTGTTTTGTCCCACACTATACCATCCTGTATAGGAACGGCTGTGATGTTCACTGTTGACAAGTCTCTTGCTTCACGATGGGAAGATTTATGAGGTTTCAAAAGTAAGTTCACATCTTTTCTTTCAGTGTTCACATGGATGTATCTGCCATTTATAAGCACGCTCATAGTCATAACCAAAGCTAGCCAAAGCAGGAAAACAAATATTCCAGAAATAATCCAGAGTTCAATCCATGGGGAAACCAGATAAGTCTTTTTTAGAAAGTGAAAAAAGTCTTGTACTTGCTGCTTGAATGTTAATGATGCTGGCGTCGTTTCAGGTTCACTCGGATCTTCTGAGAACGTATCAAAGTTAATGAAATAACCAGAAGCAGTTCTGTCAATTGTTGAAATTGCATCAGGATTTGTAGAAATCGCTGGAACCAGTTGATCACTTGCTACATTGGTGTAGACAGGTGTATTTGGACGAACTGTTACTTGATTTTCAAGAGGGATGAGTTCCATTGCATTGTTGCTTAGTCCTTCATCTGTTACTGCTGAATTCTCGATGGTTATCAGTCTTTCAGTCTGAACCTCTTGGATAGTAGCGAGAGGAGTGCGTCTGCTACTAGGTCGGAGTCCACGAGGCCTACTATTTAGTATTGGCCACATACTGTGGTTTGATGAGGTCGATGGACACAAATCTTTTCTCCTTTCTTCCAGCAAGGGGCGGCAGAAGTACTGTTCTTGTTCCTTGAACTGCTAGGACAGGTACTGGTTGTCTGTAAGAAGGTCCAAATTCCTTCTTGTCCGCAATCTTTTCTCTGACTAGATCCCCAACTTTTGGAATCCAGACAGGCCTTGCTGGGACCGCCGGTTTTTCCCCAGTGGTGGTTGGCTGCAGGAATACGTTGCTTTGTTTCGATCTTAATTCATTGAGTTCCTGTAAAACAGCCAAACGATCTTTGATATCAAAGGGTTTATTTTCCACCACTGTGCCTACGTGATCGAGGTCTGGTACCCACATTCTTGTCCCAAATAGGACCTCATATGGAGTGACCCCCTCTAGAGAACTTCTTGGCAAGTTATTTAATGAGCGTTGGACCCCATAAAGATGTTTGACCCACCCATCACCCGAACCTAATACCCTAGCTGTTATAGACTGCTTTATGTCCCGGTTTTTCCTTTCCACAACTGAATTTCCCTCAGGATGGAATGGAGAGGAGTACCGCAATGCAACGCCCAGGCTGGCCATGGCTTCTTTGTAAGCCCGAGAGCTAAACGCAGGGCCTTGGTCAGAATGTAGCGTGCCTATTGCGTATGTGCCGATAAAGACTCGCAAATCTTTTATAACAGTTCGAGCGTCAGCCGAGCGCTGAGGCCATATCCATAGGAACCTTGATTCAGTATTTGTGGGATTGCATTTGTCCAGGAGGACGCATGCGCGTAGATAGTCTAATGCTGTCTAACAGTGGTGTCTGTACTGGGCAGCTACATTCGTAGCATGGTGTCTGGTGGCTTTCTCGCTGTAATTTACAGTCTATGCAGTTATTGATGAAGATGTGGATTTCTGTATTCATCCCAGGCCACCAGTACATCTCTTTTAACGTCAAAATTGTTTTAGAGATCCCTAGATGTGACAGACCCTCCCCCAAATGTGCTTCATAAATCAAAGCTGCTCTATGTTCCATGTTTGGAATTACCCTATCCCCCACTCCAGGGATTCGAGCAAAAGGAACGCTGTTCGCATCAATTACATAGGAGTACTTGAGTGGAAACTTTTTTGGTAACGCTGCACCACTGCCTTTGCTTGTAGCATTGACAGCCAACATTATCTCACTGTCTATTTTTGCTTTTGAACGAGTGATCGCAGCTACGGAAGCCGTCTGAACAGCCCCCTTTGCGGCTTCATCAGCCAATGAATTCCCTGCAACGTGAACGCCATCACGTTGACGACTCAGTGTGTGGATCACGTGAGCCTTTGGTAGTTTGTTTTTTAACTGAACTACTTGTTCCCAAAGCGTTTTGTGCTTTATTGTGCCACCTTTCGCATCTTTGAAACCATTTTCAAGCCAGTTTTGTATATATTCATTATACGACTGAACACAGTAAAAGGAATCGCACACTATTAGTGTGGGGAATTCTCGATCTGTACTTTCAAGTGCCAGTTTGAATGCTTGTAATTCAGCTCGCTGAGCTGTACAATCCCCTAGAGATTGAGTTTTTGTGACCATAGGTCTGAAGATGCCATCTCGCATGCGACCTTTAACGATTGCACATGCTGCACTTTAAGCTTGCTTACCCCCTGTTGCGGGTTGTGCGGATCCATCAGTGTAAATTATGAATTCGCACTGATCGAGAGGCAGAATTTCAGTGGGCAGAGGACATTCTTGTTCATATTGCAGGAACGCTTGTGTTTTTAAATCGGGATCAAAAACATATTCAACATCTGTTGCAGCAAGAGAATTAACCCATTGTATCCATCTTGGATGTAATGCTTTAGCATTTGGAATGCTTGCTTTTGTGACCGCTTCTAAAGCCGGTACTGGGGTTACGACAATAAGGCGTTTCCCTTGGGCTAGGGCTCTTTCTTTTGCTACAGCTGTTTGAACTGCTGTCAGAATTTTTTCAGTTGAAGTGAAGCGCATTTCCGCTTGTGTGTACAAATGAGATTTGTATGCGATTGGTATTTTCTCACCCTCATTGAAGGTTAAGTAGGTGAATCCGCATTGACCCGAAATTATTCGGATCACCAGGTTGCGTTGACTTACGCGTGTTTGTAAGTGATTTGTTGCTAACATGTTAGCCTGTAGTGAACGCAAGATTTCTGTGTGTTCATGTGTCCAATTTTTGATTGAAAAATCAGGTTTGATTAATGCATAGAGAGGTTTAACCCTTTCTGCGTAATTTAGAATGTATGTTCTTCCAAAATTTAGGAAACCCAGGATGGATTGTAAGTTTTTTAGCGTTTTTGGAGGTTGGAGCAGCGCACACTTTTCTAAAAAGTTAGCTGCCAAGCTCTTGCCTTCACTTGAAAGCTCATATCCTAGAAATAGGACATTGAGATGGGCAATTCGGGACTTTTTAAAGTTGAACTTGTAGCCCTCCGAGGCGAAGCCCAGTATAATGGTGCTTACTCTGTTCAAGTGTTTGTCCAGGTCATCGTCCGTCAGATATATGTCATCGACATAGGACAATGCCTCATTGTCATAAATTTGTAGTAACTCAGTTACTCTCGCTGACAATAACCCCGGGCTGTTCTTGAACCCTTGTTGGAGTCGACAAAATTGACGCTGGGTCCCCATTATGGAGAATGCTGTTAAGTACCTGCTTTCAGGTGCTATGTTTTGACAAAAGAAACCATTTGAGATGTCTAATGTGGTTTTATATTTTTTACGCACAATGTTATTCATTAATGCTGTGCTATGGGCATTTTGCACTGCAAATGTTTTAGAACAAGTGTTTAAGTGTCTGTAATCCAAAACTAGGTGATAGGTGTTGTCTGGTTTGGAGACAGGAAACAAAGGATTGTTCATTGAGGAGGTGCATGTTTCAATCACCCCTTGGTATTCAAGTTGATCTAAGATCTCCCTGACCTGTTTTTTAGCTTCTTGCTTTATTGGATACTGCCTTTGTGCAGTTGGTTCATGTTTCAGATGTATTTTATGGTGAGGTGAGTCCTCATCCCATCCTACATGATTTTTATATAATGCTGGGGCCTGGGCTACTGCCCATTTCTTGGCATAAGTATATTTTAGATGATTTGGAATATGGTTAGAGAAGGCAGGCATAATAATGTCCTCGCCATGTGGGCACTCCCTGACAAATTGTGGTGGCCAGTCTTTTTCTGCTAGAAGTATGTCATAGCCCCTTGAAAGTTTTTCCCAAAAGAGTGCTTTCACCTGTCTAGGTATGTCTCCCTCCATTCGGAGTCTTATTTCATATAACCTTTGTGGAGTACTAACCCTAGTATCTACAGTCTCAACGGTAATGTACTCATTCAAGTCCACTATCTCCAGAAGTTCCTTCAGGTTCTGGCGAACTATTGTGACTTCTGCTGCACTGTCCAGCATTGTCTGAGCCCATTCTCCGTTCTTGAGTTGTGTTCTCAGTATTCTCGGCATGTCTGATCTTCAGACCTGCTACTTTCTTTTTGGAGAATTGAGGTTTTGTTTTATTTTTTGGAGCGTGTTTATCTTCTTTGGATTTCATGCGTTCTTCTCTATTTTCTGATTGTCCTCTTCTTTCCGAAGTCCTCGACGAGATCTGAAAGGTACGAGAGGAACGTGTATCAGTATCTTGATACCTGTCAGGTTTTCTCAAATTATCCCTATTCCTGAGGTTATACCTCCTTTCAGAGGGCTCCTTTTGAGGAGACCTACCTCGGGATTGAGAACGTTTCTCGTTTGAGTTTTGTTTAGTAGTTTCCCACTTCTTTTTAGAAGATGTAGGAGTTTGTTTAATAGAGTCCTTCTCAGGACTTTCAGATAGTTTTGGCTTCAATGGTCTTCCACCGAAACTATCTCTGCCTAATTCTGCATATGATTGTTCAATTATTCTGGGTAGCTCAGTTTGATGTTCTGTAACATCGAATTCCCTTAATCGTTGGCGGATCGCCACTGCTGCTGCCTCCCCTTTAATATTAGATAATATTATTGCTGAGACCTGGTCGAAATTTTTCAGTAATTTCATACCTAAATTCAGAGCAGGCTCTGCCCCGTATTCATTTTGAATTTGTTTCAGGACATCAGGTATTACCGCAATTGATGGAATACCATGTGTTTTAGTATAGATGGCAGCAAAGACTGAGCCCCAAGTGGTGCAGTCTTCCAGTTGTGGTGTGATCCCCATTGGTAAACTTATTGTTAGTATTCTGTGTTTCTTATACGGGCTAGTATTTGGAAATACTGCTTCGATTTGAGTAATTTTTTGAGCTATCCAGAATGGAATTTGCTCACGTTTTGTGGGCATTTTACCCATGACTGCGTATAGAGTCTGTGGTGTAATTTTTAGTGTTTTCCCCTGTTGAGGAGTTTGATTTGGAAGTGTCAATGGTGGTTGGACTGTGAAAGTCCGCATGATATATTGGACTAGTTGTCTGTATATTTTTATTAACTCTGTTATTTGAGTAAGTAACTCCTCATCTGACATTATATCCAGTTCAGGATGAGGTGTGTAGCCGGCTAGAATCGGCCATGTTGCTCCTGGTCTACCTAGTGGACCGAGCCTGGTAATGTTTCTGTGATGTTTTAGGGCGCCTTTAAACCAGAGCTGATGCTCCTGGTATGTTAGTGGAATTTCAATATCCTCGAAAGGAATATATTCCTCTGGTGGATCATCTTCTTTGTAGAATTGAAACATGTGTGTTACTGGATTGGATTCAGGAAATATTACCCATGAATAGAATACCTCTGTCTGAAAGGATTTGTGTGCCTCTATCACGAAAACTGCTCTACCGCCTCTTGGTGGTAGGCCGTGTTTTATGAGTTTTAGGGTGATGGCTCTTCTTAAGTTTGGAGGGATATTTATAACACCCTCCTCGGTTTCAATTAAACCTGTAATGTTAAAAACTGCTGCTAGGGCTGGATCAGCCGCAGCTCCACCGTTCCCGGTGGCATCGTCCCCGTGTATGGACATTTTTTTTTTGAAAAATGTAGAACAAGTTTCAAGGAAACAAAGATAAGGTGCACAATATTTTGGAACACTGTATCATTCAACGTTGAGCAAACCAAACAGCTAATATATAGGGTGTTTCCCTATGTAGCCGTGGTGGATACTTAGCCCTGCCCACTCCAGACGTCTTTTGGAGTATATGGGTAGGGGTCTCTGAGAGAAAAAGCACGGCTGAGTTACTCAGTATCTAACGTTAAATTACCGCCTTACCAAACCGTTGGGCGCCATGTAGTGTAGCTCCTATTTCCCTAATAGGCTCTGCGCATTGGACTAATATATCCTATAGGTTTGACATAGGACTGAGGTCGGTATGTCCCTATCGAGTATATTAAACTTAATTACTTGTGCCAGCTAGCTCAGAGGCCACTAGAAACTCCTTGGATAACAAGAAGGGAGTAGTTTCTGGCAGCCGCAAAACATGACCACTTTGTTTCCCTTTAGAATCAGAACGTGTCCCAGAGTCGTGGAAACAATAGATAACCATTTCACTCAGCTCAATCGTGCATGCTTAGTTTTCCTCAAAGTTACACAGAAAGAATAGACGGGCGTTTCAATAAAAGGTTTATTGAACAGTCTTGTTTCTTGTGTAGGTAATATGTGCAGTTACGATCACAAGACAGTATGCAAGATAAATAATGTACAGTGTAAGCAGTAGAAATAAATAATACTGCGCTAGCATGATCTTTAGTAGATATTCATTTACATAAATAACACAGACTAAAGAATGCGAGTACTCATGCGATGCGTTTCTAAGCTAGTTCTACCCCAATGTACCTAACCTAACCTAGGTGTAGGGAGAGGTATGAAGTAGGTGAAGTATTCCTTACTATGGTATACTAAGAGTATGTTAAGCCTAGTATCCCTAGTATGCCAAGAGTCCCTCTAGGTTCTAGTCAGCTCCATACCTTAAGAATTAGAGAGGTGGGAATCTCTTGCCAGACTCGAACTCCAACACCCCACAAGGGAAGTCAGATCACTGGAAGCTGGACTCTCTGCGTGCAGGGATGACAGCGTCTTCTCAGTGCGTCAGGCCGGGAAACGGGCTCCTCTGAAGTCGAGTTCTCCTCTAGTTTACAAGGGCTAGGGAAGGTATATTTATACCTGAGAGGTACCTCAGAAGGTTAGCATTGACGTGAATCGGACAGCGGAAGACGTCATGAATGAACCCCTAAGGTATAACGGTTCATGCATAATAGATGAGTCCTTGAAGAAATCAATAGTCCTGTGCTAGGGAAACTCCCAAAGCCTAAGGGTCTGTTCTTCAAGAACTCGTTGTGACGTTAGGGTGGACGGATGTCGGAGACCTTGCCTGTATTTGGAGTGCACAGTTTAATGCCTAAATAAGGACTGGGATTTTATGCCTATATAAGGGCAGGGCGAATTGTGCCTATATAAGGACATGATACAGGAAAAACCTATATTCGGACATCCTAAGAGGAATACAACAACACGTTGCACTTGAGATGTTACATTTAAACAACAAAGGTGATTAGTGGTTTACTTGCAAAGCCTATGGCTTAGTACTGGCAGGTATTCTTTAATTTGACAGGTAGATTTCCTGCAATTCTCAGCAGAGGTGCAATACTTTTAATTGAATAGTATTGGCACTTTTCAGTAACAAAAGTAATCTGGGATAATACCTGCGCTTCAATTTTTACAGTTCATGCAGCAATGTGGGCAACATAAATGTTATAAAAGCTGCAATGTTATATTTATATTTTTAACTGAGCAATTTGAAATATTTCAATGAGTGGCAGATTGACTGGAATGTAGAGTTGGGGAAATAACAGAAAATCCATGGTCAAATAAATCACTGGACATCATAGGAACAAACATTAATAAGCGCTACATATGTGCTGAAGAGTTTACTAAAGTATAACATTATTTCATATGACTGTATGCTGGCTATGTTCAAAATATTAGGGAAAACACGACAGAGAATTGGTCTCAGTTGGAAGAGATCTGAAGGATATTTTGCAAAGGATTAATTTAAGAACAAGCTTGGAATTAAAAAAAGATAATACAACCCTATTTACTGGCACAAATGAGTAGACCCTCATATACAACTCTATGTGGTAAGATTTTTTTTTTAAAGTCCTAGCTACAGATTTTCTAATTATCCCGAGTAACAAGAAAGTGAATTAAAAATGAAGCTGGCAAGCATGGATAAAGTATGGAGTTTATCAACAACGGAAATTGTCATCTTTATTGGTCAGACAGGAATGAAACTAATTGAAAGGAAGAGTTGTAACAGCAATTATACAAGAAGTCAATATGGCCTCATTATGTCAGACGAAACGAGTTTTAGCGTTGAAAGGTCGAATTATTTGCGTGTGTAGCAGTATATTTTTTTAATCTCCTCTTGGTTTTATCAATTCAATTTGAACAACATAATTTTATTGAATAACACTTAGACCCTCATTATGAACTGGCGTTGAATTCCGATGTCTGTGCATACAGGGATCAGATTACGAGTTGTGCGATATTCAGCCCATGCATGCTGTTTTCCCCTGCCAGAGAAAATAATAAAACAACATGCACACTTTGGAGTGTTAACAATGATTCCACTTGTAATGCCCTATTTCCAAGTGAAAAACGTGGAATAGGGTGTATTTAAAGCATCCAGTAAATACCTCGCGCAAAGGTAATGATATTTAACATGTGCAGTGAACATAACTCCCTTCTCCAATCGACTTGGATCTTGCCTATCTGTACCTAATATTTTCTGCTACTTTATCAGAATAAGTACTAATATGCGTCAGAAAGTACTGAAATAAATATATATTCCCATTTTGAGAATATCAGTGTGTGTACATAACAATAAAAAACAAAAGGTAAAAATACCTAGAATCTGGTCTCAAGTTTTTAAATAGTGTTTTAAAAAGTAACTAAAGCTAGTGTCTCATGAGTTTACACATAAAGTGCATCTTCTACTGCCTGGCCTTGACACGCATGAGATATTTGTGCAATATCATTTCAATGTAGCTCCCCTTTTAAGTAAAGAAGTTGAAGATGGATATCCTTGCACATTTGAGTCCATATTTGTCAAGCAGCTAGATGAATCCTGTATTTTGATGTGTTTACTTGTAAGGTTTGAAATAACTCTAAGTAGCACTTACCTGACAACCCATTCTAGAGACAGAGACTGCTTGCACGATGACAACGACATGGAATCTGCTGTCATGGAGCTGCTATTTAGATTGCACAAATAATTCATTTATTTACAGAAGTCACCTTGAGGCAGATGCTCACAAGTCCTTGAAATAATGATGTTACAAGACTGGAGGCAGCGCTCTCTAGAGCTTAAGATTCTCTTTCCCTTTAGGCAGCAGCTGTACAAAAAGGCAAAATAGTTAGGAATAAAAAATGCAATAAAACATCTTTCTTATGTTTAAGAAAGTCGGCTGGTGCCGCGAGCAACATACAACATGAGACAAAATCTAGAGCATGTGGGAGGTAGTAAAGGGGTTAAAACGCAGCTCCATTCTGCCTTCTATTTTTGCTGTCTGCCCAAAGCCACTGTCTTTTGCACTGGCTTATCGATTCTTAGTCAGGCTACCTTAGAATCAGAACCTTGGTAGCACCACGACTTGATTACTTGGAATATCATTTACACCAGTCTTCAAAGAAACCCATCAGCTAACTGCAAACGGTGCAGACTCAAGCAGCGAGACATCTCCCAAGACCAGGCTTAACCATCATTTAAAGATGTTCTCTGGAGCCTTGTGGAATCGATATTTACATTCAGGGCCCTTTGCAACATGCAGAAGGCAGCCGGCATGGCTCACGGGTGGGGGGCCTGGCGTGGGGTGTTGCGGGGGGGGGTCACGCAAGGGGGGGAGGGGGAGTCGTGATTGCGGGAGGGAGTAATAAAAGCAATTAACTTACCTTGCCGCCGGGTCCCGCGTCTCTGCTCCTGCTCTCCTTGAGGAACAGGAAGCACAGCCAGGCCCCACTGACCAATCACAAGGTTGGTTTTGAGCATCCTGGTTCGACACTCATCTAGGGAATGGGGGCCTGGGCATATTCCCCACGCAGGCTATAATGCAGCCTGCATGGAGAACGGGGAATGTGCCCATGACTGGTTTGGGCATCCCGAGAGTGCCGACCAAACAGTCATTGCGCACTTAGATGTGGGCAAACCACTCCTCCCCTGTCCTGCTCCTAGAGCAGAGCAGCCCCACACACCCGCAGCGCAGCACAAACATAAAATAATTTATGTTTCTGCTTCTCCCACTGCTTGAAAGCAGTGGGGCGACGCTCCTCCGCCATAGCAGAGGAGCCGCCACTGCTGTTACCACACTACATCCGTGACAGGGACTTCTGTTCGCTCACCACAAAACTGATTAAACAGCAATGCTTAAAATTCGGAAAGCAAGGAATCAGATTCATCAGAGTATGAAGTCTGAGAATATGAAGTGATCTGAACCTTAGCTGAGCAGGGAATGTTACTCCCTCTATTACAGAAAACTTAAAAAACCAAATAAACATTTGGGTTTCCATTTGACTGGACATCTGTTAGCGGCTATGCAATCAATGCTTAAATGCAGTTGGGCGCCAATTTTGTCATTTCAGTCTTCTATCTTCTTAGCATGCCGACGTAACGGTAAATAGACAATGTAGCACCATAAAAGATTGTCCACCATATTATCGTTCAAGCTGATGACACTCCGTGACATGATAGTGGGGCCCCCTCAGTGTTAAGTTGTGCCACTGGTGGGCCCCTGGCTGGTCCGAAATGGGGAACCAAAAACAGCCCTGGGAAAATATTCAAACCATCCTGCTCCCTTCGTCTCCTCATGCAATCTCTCTCTTACATCCATCCATCCATTCTCTTTATCTCTCTCTCTCGTTCCCTCTCTCTCTCTTTACCTTCCCCTTTCCTCCATTTCTTGACGCCACGCATCCGGCGGGCTCCTAGAGCCTGCCGGTGCGGTGGAGGGCCTGGCAATCCCTGCAATGGTGGCAGTGCCTGCCAGGCACTACCATAGAGATTAGGATGTCCCTCCCCGTAGCGGGCCCCCTTTCCCCCTAGCCCTTGATTTTGGGTTCAGGGGGGCACCATAGGTGCCCCCCTACATATCTCTGCACCATGTGGCAGGCACTGCATGGTGCCTGCCACGTAGAGAATGGATATGTTCCCTGTCTATTTCTTGTACTGCGGCGTGTGCAGCAGCATGCAGCACCCACCGCAATACAAGAGATAGGCACTGCAACTGCCTCGGAGGTGGTCACATTGTAATAAGGTTGACGGCACCACCAACAGCAAGTCGGGCGGTCCCGGTGTCTGATAGGGTGGCGGGCGGACGTAAGTCCACCCGCCATCCTAATCCCCCCCTTAGTGTAGCAATAGTACTTCTCTACTTGGAGTAAATTTCCAACACTTTATGAATTCACAGCAATCTTGGATATCTAGACAAGAAGCAGAAATCCACTAGCAGCCAAATACGTAACTTTCTGCTTATGCAAATGTAAAGAGGTGTACTAATATGCATGCAGTATTACAATGCAAAGTATTTAAAAATGTTCTTCTTGAAGGGGAAAATATCTTTCCTTCTTGAGAAATACCTTCTCTTACCACCGCATGACATAAAGTGTAATCACTTCACATTCCTACCCTGAAAATACATTTACCAATACCCTAGGTGGGAGCATATTTGCAAATATTTTCAGAGGTGGACACTGCCTGCAAACATTTGGTGCAAACTCACAAACGTTTAGGTTTTTAAGTATTCAGTTACCTTTTGATGCTGTATCTACTCACGAATGACCAAAAACATCCCTCTGATGGTAAATCTTCTCACACTGAAATTCTAGCATACTGGCAGAATTTTACATGAGATCCAAATTGCAAGGCAAGATCCCAAGCAAATCCCATGTGAAAGGCCAGGATCCAGTGAAGTTAATACATAAAATGACTTTAGATTAATACTTAACATACAATATTTGTAACATTTTATTTTCAAGTTAAATCTTTTTAATTTTCCCTATACTTTACCATAGGGAAACTTCACAGTCAGGGTGGAGATCGCCACATGGCACTCTTAAATTAATTTTGAATTAAAACTTTAAGTAATTGAAATACATTAAAATACATTTTTTTTAAATTCTGAAGATTAATTAAAAAAATTAATTCCCACTTTGAGAGATAAAATAATGTGCACTAACAATTATTAAAGTGATGAATATAATTTATTAAAATTAATGTAAGTATTAATAAATACAATGTATTGTAACATTACATTTTAAATTCAAAATAGTTTATTTCAATATTTTATAATTAATTAAGTAATACATATGTTCTAGTTCATGTATTTTATTAACATTAATTTATATTTATTTATATTTTTAACTAATTTAATTTAATTTAACATTATTTCCTATGGGGTTTTATTTTAAGTCCCTACCACCATTATTTTCTATGCGAAGGTGTTGCAGTACTAATAGTTGGCACTGTGGAGTGCTTGCCTTACTACTGTGTTTTTTAGTACTAACTTACAGTTGGAGTTTGTACATACCAAAAAGTAGTAAACTTACTCAGAAGTGAAAACTTACTCAAAATTGTAAGTTAATCCTGAGAATTAGGCCCAGCCTTTTATGTTCCACAGTCTACCAAAAACATTTGTAAATTGAGGCAAAAGTGAATGGTCAGTAAACACACAATTTTTGGTCAAGCCAGGATGAGAAGCCAGGTCATCAGATTACATAATCAATTTGACCACTGCAACATTTCCCACTCTAAGTCACTTGCTCTCATCCTGTGTAAAACCAAAGGGGATGATGGACGGAGTGTTGAACATTGCAAGCACTCACCCCCAGTCAACTGATCTGGGTTTAATCCACCATCATTCTTTAGCTCACTCCGCCACCCCAGTTCAGACATGGCCATATGCAAATCAGTCTGACCCTGTGCCTCATGGGAACAGTCCAGCCCGAACTGCCAAGCCATGTCTTCCCTGGACCGGAAACACGCATCCTGGGACTGGTTTCTGGCTTACAGCCATCATCAGCCAGGCTATGCTATGTTCGCCCTAAGTTGGCAGGGTATGCCCAGACGTGGGTCCCTTGCTCACTTTGCCACTGGATTCAAGATAGTCTGGCTGATGACGGCTGTAAACCAGAAACCGGTCCCAGGATGCTTGTTTCCGGTCCAGGGAAGACATGGCTTGGCAGTTCGGGCTGGACTGTTCCCATGAGGCACAGGGTCAGACTGATTTGCATATGGCCATGTCTGAACTGGGGTGGCGGAGTGAGCTAAAGAATGATGATGGATTAAACCCAGATCAGTTGACTGAGGGTGAGTGCTTGCAATGCTCAACACTCCGTCCATCATCCCCTTTGGTTTTGCCTCATCCTGTGTAATGCCATGAAGATGCTCTGTAAAGCACAACTCATTTTCTGCAGACACATACCACAGCAACCATTTTAAAGGTAGGACACTTCACATGCATGGTGTCTGTTGAGGTTAAACAATGGAATGACAGGTGCCACAAGATAAAGACGGTAAGTTTATTTGAGCTCTCCAACACAGACGGGGCAATGTCATGCCCTTGTGGATTATATAAAGATGTGCAAACGTGTCTTATACCATTTCTACGCAAAAAACTATGCATGGGAAATAAGTTGCGCGTTATTATCAGTCACCAACGCACCCGGACACCCTTTTCTCTTAAATATGACATCTAAGTTCCTGATCACATCACCAGTGGTGATGTTTCTCAGAAACTTCACAATGACCCAAAGAGAGTAAACATCCACCAATACCATAGCAAATCTCTTGTCTCCAGATGGAAAATCCATGAGGCCAATGAAATCCAGACACACTTCCTCCCATGCCAGTCCATTTTGGCCTCCACCAATGGAACCCATGCCCTGTGCACCGATCTTGAGCCTTTGCTTACTATCCCTGCACAAACTACAACATTCTACCCACAATTTGACCTCCTCATGTAACCCTGGCCACCAAAATCTGTCCTTGAGATGTTTCTTAGTAATCGTTTGTCCCAAGTGACCTTCATGTGCCAACAAAAACAATTTCTTTCTGCGCTCTCTACGGGATACAAATCTCTCACCCCTCAATACTAAATCATCCGTCACACCAATATTGAACTCCTCCTGCAATTTGACAAAACGTCTCAAGGCTGGCTTGAGATCACCCTCGCGTTTCCACCCTGACCTGATGGAACTAACCAGTTCTCTATATTTGTCATCATTCCTAACTGTTGCCTGCCACTCATACTTAGTCACCGATTTAAACTCATTTTCGAACGCATCCTCCACACTAGCTTCGATACACACCACTTCCTCATCATCCTCTTCATCACCTTCCCCACCAAGCAGCAATCTTGATAGACAGTCCGCCTGAACATTTTTCCAGCCTGCTACATTTTCCACTCTATTGATATATTCTTGCAGCCTGGCCGTGAACCGCATTAACCGAGAAGATCCGTTACTCGCTGCACCAGCGCTCAACATTCTGACAAGAGGCTTGTGGTCTGTTCTTAGAGTAAAGCGTGCACCCCACAGATAGGTGCGAAAGTACTGAACTCCCCATGCAGCAGCTAACGCCTCCCTCTCAATCACACCGTAATTGCGTTCCGATTTATTAAGGGTGCGTGAAACAAACACCACTGTTTTTCTACACCCCCTTTGACTTGCGATAAAACAGCCCCAATACCATGGACCCTGGCATCAACAGTAATAAGTGTCTCCTTACCGAGTTCAAATGGAGTCAGAATACCAGCACTCACTATTTCATCCTTAATGTTTTGAAAAGCCTTTCCCTGAGTGACACCCCATTCAAATGGTGCGCCCTTCCTCAATAATTGCCTCAGTGCCTCAGTTTTGTGTGCGAAACTGAGAACAAATTTAGAATAGTACTCATTCAATCCCATAAAAGATTTGAGTTGATCTTTGCTAGTAGGAGTGGCCGCCAGCTTAATAGCCTTCAGCAAATCTTCTTTAGGTTGTACACCGCTCTCAGAAATAGTATACCCCAAATTGTCCACTTCCTTCAAAAAGAACTTGCATTTGTCCTTCCTTAAAGTCAGTCCTGCTCTGTCTAGCATCTCCAAAACCTTTGCCAACGTTCTGTTATGCTCTGTTTCATCTTTCCCAGTAATAAGAATGCCATCCTGAAAATAATGGGTATTCCTTACCCCTTTAAGCAAACTGTGCATCATACGCTGAAATACACTAGCGGCCGCTGCCAGGCCAAAAGGAAGCATCTTGAATTGGAAGACTCCCTCCATGGTGACAAAAGCTGTTAATTTTCTGGAATCAGGATGCAACATAACCTGATGATATGCTGACCTTAAATCCAACTTTGTGAAAAACTTGGATTTGTCATTAATAACACCATCTCAGATATGTTTGGCAAAGGAAAGCTATACGCAATTATGTTCTGATTCAACGACCTAAGGTCAACACAGAAACAAAGTTTACCATCCTTCTTCTTAGTGACAACCACAGGAGAAAGCCACTCTGATACCTCTACCGGTTCAATAACATCTTGCTACTGCATATCGCTCAAAATCTCCTTAACTTCATCCCGAATGGCAATGGGAATTTTCCTCAACCCATGTTTCACTGGTTGAGCACCGTCCTTAAGCTTGATCTCATGCATATACCCCACCAATTTTCCTAAATCCACACAAAAAACTCCTTTGTACTTGGTTAGGATAGTTTCAAGCATATCTTCATCACCCACCACCAACACTTGTTCAGCTGATCTTGGATCAATGACCACGTGCAAATCATGTTGTTGTCCCCACCTAGGATAGCAGGGCCATATACACCCTACCCATTGCACTCCTTCCCTTAAACTCAAACTTAGTTTCCATAGAACCTCTGATAGAAATAGCTTCACTGCTGTACCCCTTAGGCGAGATGTCACTGTTAATGAGTGACACATTTGGCCAATACTCATTAAAGATACGAAAGGGTAGGTTGGTAAACATGGAACCCGGGTCCACCATCAATTCTACCAAGAAAGTTGCTTTGGGCCTTTGTAATCTGTTTTTGCATTCATCTTCCACACACAGTAAAATGACATGTGCAATAGATCCCTCCTCAACAGAGGCAACTCTATTTCCTGAAAGATCTTTGCAAAGTCTGCTTAAATGACCTTCTTTCCCACATTTTCTGCAAATGTTGTCTCTAGCGTAACACCCCACAAAATCAGCAGCATGACTCATACTCCCACACCTATAACACCCATTAAATTTGCTTCTGTTATCCCCCACAAGATTTGCTTTATATTTGTGTGAACTAGGTCTACAATCATTATTTTGCTTTATTTTGTGATCACTGTCCATTAGATCATCCTTCTTGCTAACAACATTTACTGTATCTTCTTTTTTAATCTCTAAATTGTGCATTTCTCTCATACACGCATCGGATTCCTCCACGATTTTCGCAATAGAAATGGCTTCTTGTAGCGTTGGATTTCTAGCGGCCCATAGTCTCTCTTGCATTCTCTTGCATTGAACAATTAACTGATCCCTAATCAAATGATCATGCATGGGACCAAAGTCACATTTAAGTGCCAATTCTCGTAAACGGGTGACCATTTGATCCACTGTTTCCTTTTCCTTTTGAGGTAACGAATACAATTTGTGACGTTGCATCACAAAATTAACTTGTTTGCCATAGTACTTCCCTAGTCTGCTCTTTTCCTCTACATATGGATTATCGATTGGCTCACCATCAGCTCCCATAACCTCAGGCAAAAACTTGAAGACATGTTGACCCTTTTTCCCTAATAAGTTCAACAGAAGACTTTTTTTCCTTGCAGCTGGAAATCTCAACCCATCAATAGCTTCAATATAATTTTCGAAAATACCAATCTACTCCTCCCATTCTATAGACGGAGCTTCACCTTCAGATAGAATTGGATGAGTGGTCAGTGGAATGAGTGGGGCTGAGCAGCAGGATGCTGTTCCCGGTGGGGCTGTACCATCTTACCGGTAACTGAATAAACCTACATAATCTACACTACTGGCTACTGGACTAATTACCTACAAGGACCCTACTTCATTTACAAAAGTGGTGATGATTTTGAAAAGAACCACGCATGAAGATTCAAGAAATTGAACAAGAAACTAAAAAAGATTTTGCCTGAATCTGAAAATAAGCCTGAGCAACGCCTGGATGCCCCATCGGTGTTGACTACAACAGACAGCCTACACGTTGGATGTTTTGGGCGTTGGATCTTGTGTGGCTTGTAATCTGTCAGACTACTTTCAGCCTACTTAATTCAAGATTTGATGTACGACCTGATGCTTGAAACTTGCCAGCCTGCACACAACCTATTGAATTAAGCTTATGGGCATTTGATCTTGTACCTTTAAAACACAGTCTACAGATATTTGTCTGCTGAACTTTTGTGCTTTTAATTTTGGTGGCTGAAAGTCAGAGAAGCCAGCAGTCATCAAGTATACGGAAACCAACCAGGAAGATCGTATTGGGAAGTTTTCAACGCTTAATTTTGGGTGGCTGGAAGTCATGTAAGCCAGCAGTCATCATATAATCCAAAGAACCGGCACATTCAATGAAGCAGCAGCGCTGCATGTTTTTGGTACATCGTTTCAAGTTTAAACTGTGAGTAATCTACAATGTTTCCAGTGATGTAACTGTAGTGGGGAGCCAGTATCATGGGCAGCGTACAATTCTTGCAGCACACTGTTAATTTCAATTAAACCGTGTAGTGGCAGCGTATGTTTTCGAAGCTGGATGAGGCATCTGTGTGCCACTACGTGTCATCAGTTGATTAAAGTGTTTCATCTACTATTCGGGGGTACATGTCGGGCCCCAGGCAGTATTGGCTAGTGCTGAGTTGAATATGTCAATATGTGGGCAAAACATATTGTGGATGTTTGTATTTGAAAAGTTTGTGCTCGAGCAAGCACCGTTATGGCTAGTACCGATCAAGTTATTGCGCATGGAGCTGCCGGTACCTGTGACGCTGTGAGGTTGGAGTCCACGAGTTAGCTATGACCGCCAGCTCAGGAAGGCACGAGCCGTGGTATTGTTGTGCATGGGGAGTTTCCATGGTGACAGCTGCGAGCTCAGGAGTGCACGAGCTGTGGCATTGCTGCACGTGGGAAGTGTCTATGTCAGCCACCTCCGTGAGTAGAATTCCGTGGTAGCAGTCATCTTCAAGAGACATCGGTGACGTCATTGGAAGCGGTTCAGTGCAGCCGCGCTGAACTGATGCAGCACGTATCTCCAGCCGCTGCGATTGGCTGCATCTCTTTCTTACGTTGAGTTGCCTGCGAGATGTGTTTTTTTTCTCTGCGTTTTTGATTGACAAGCTTTATACCGATTTAAGTTAAGTGCCGGTGTGGCAGCAAGAAGGAAGGTTATTCTGTGGAATATGACTGCATGCAGATGCTCTCAGATCATCGAATAATAACCACCAGAGTGCTGAGACGTGCATGTTGGTCCGACATTTTAGGTGAAGTAATGCTGTTTGGGTTGGCCCTGATGTGAGGTCGCTCTCCTGACTTTTGGACAGTTTTATTTTTTTTTCACCGCCTGTCACATCCATTTTAGTATTGTTCTTTCAACTTCATGCTTAAGCCTGTGAATTTTGTCTGATTACACCTGTTGCACTTATTATGCGCCATGTTAAATCGTTTCCTGACTTCAGTATTGCTTATTAGCCGGTGTTAGAGATAATGTTGCATTGAGCTATCCTATGCAGTGTCATCTATATTGTGCATATTGTGTTGCAAGTGGAATTTATTTATGCATTTTGTGTGTTGGGTTAGGTCTCATGAATGGACTCCGTGGCACGTGGGTTAGAATATATCCCCTGTGTGTGAGGATGAATGGGTGTGATACCCTGTGTTATGATTTTCTTTTAGCTGAGAGGTTGTATTGGATGACATTTTGAGCGAGCGATGAGTTCCTTTTATGTTTAAGTGTTTATGTTTGGTTGTGGGGTGTGGAGGTTGCATCCTGCCTGAAACATGTGCCTTCCTTTGCCTAGCGAGATGTGGTGTGCTGTAGTGGTCCTGCAGTGTGTACAGTTGTGGGGTGTGGAGTTGCATCCTGCCATGTATGTATATAGTATGTAATCTTTATGTGTGATCTATCTTTACAATGATCTTCCTTTACAAATTCAAGGAATGTAATGATGCGTGCAGTGTGATGTAATCTTATGTGATCTTTTGTTTAGTGATTTATGCAAAGTAATCTTAGCTCACAATTTATGTATTGTAATTATTTTAGCAATGTGATCTACATGATTTTATTGCTGTACAGTTGACTGTGATGCAGAATACCACATAAATGGGTGTGCAGATCACCGTACTGATCTGCAGAATGGATGTAGTATGGACGACAAGGCAAGGAAATGCTTCTCAGATGACGTAATGTCAGCATAAGAACACCATAGGAATAGGTGTGCAGATCACCGAACTGATCTGCATAAAAGCATAATATGAGCCTGGAAATACTTCCAAGATGGTGTAACATCAGCGTATGCCTGTTGACGTTCAACGCCGGAGTATGACTGTAGCGAAGTGCATGAGACGCGCTGGTTAGCGTTAGGACAACAATGGAGATCCACTTGCTAGTGCGGTTGCCAGAAAACACGGTGAGGCGTGCTCGGCCGTGAAGAAAAGCGAGAGCACATGCACGCTCGGCTGCGAGGAAAAGCGCGAGCTCAGTACGAAGAGCCCGTAACTGCCATGACACAAAGAAGTACAAAGTAGACAGTACCTGTACTCAGGATGACGGTTGGAAGGGTAAAATAAGTGAAGGATTGATGACCTGATAGCCCGTAGTAAGATCAGCAGCCGCCAACAAGCGCTGTTGAAGATTCAGGACTCCGATGCAGCCGAATAATGTAGATTTGTTCCCTGCTGTTGGAGGTTGCAGGCAATCGTCGCAAAAATGTTGAGGTTAAACAATGGAACGACAGGTTCCACAAGATAAAGATGGTAAGTTTACTTGAGCTCTCCAACACAGATGGGGATACCGGCCTGCTTGATCCATCTACCGTCTCCGAGATTGTCGGGCCTCCCTGGAATGCCAGGCTGCATTCCACGGATACCATGACAACGTTCACGAGACGCGATGGTTACTTAATGAGGTACATACCAGTTATAAACATTACAAATCACAACAGTGTCAAACCCTTGAATGGTAGTTAGTCTATGCTTGCCAACTGTGTTATGCTTGCCAAAGTGTTAGCCAGTGGTAGGGAGTAGCTTGCAATATGCTAGAAACTTCTACAAAGTCATTCATTTACGAGTTACATACTGTGCCCACAATCATAAACAGATATTAATCTACTCATAAAATGATTAGGGCAAATGTGTTTCCTTGGTGGGATACAGAAAGTAACATTTCTATATTCTCCTCTAAGTAAAGGAAAAGATAACCCTGCGGAATAAGTAGAGCATGCATATTAATCTACAGTTTGGAATGAATGAAATTTGTACTTGTAAAGCGCACCCATACCCCCAAAGGGGTGTCCAGGCGCTGTACGCATACCGCTGTGGAACCCTTCCTGGCTTTTCCCTGTGAAATGTCCACTCCTGGGCACCCCCAGGGTGAAGCCAGGCATCCCAGCGCTGTTGGGGCCGTTGTGGAGATTAAACAAGCTATTGCCCAGAGTTGCAGAGTGGGACCCATGATTAGAATAGGCACCGAGGCGAGAATTATCAGGTCCGAGGAAATTGAGCCCAAGACCCGCCGAGGAAGGAATCGAACCCTGGTCCCAGGCCAGATCTCTGCATCAGGGTCTGCCGCTCTAACCATTGAGCCACACTTCTCCACTTACATGCTGTCATCTTTTGAATACATGAAATTAATACAGATAACTACATGTATAAAATTACTAGATTCCTGATTTTCAAACAGTCATTTAATTTAAATTGGGCCAATGCTGATAATCAAAATACTATATACCAAATATTTTATATGCTAAATGGCTGGAGAAAATATTTCCTTCACTTTTGTGTCAAATTGGTAGGTAATCTGTAATGGTGTCATAAATAGCTTTTCTATTTCTATATTTAAATTGTCCCAATTTTCCTTTATTTTCAATGCATTAGGGTGAACTATTACAAATTATTTGAGTAGAAATTTAGATCCAATCTTATAATATAAATTAGACCATAGTTTTCCCTAGAAGTATAATGTCAGGTAAAGGGATCACACATCAGATATTGAAATGCGTTTCTTGATGGAAATGCACCTAATCAGGCGATATACACTGTAATTCGTCAGGCTCATCTTCATTTATTCAGTCTCCAAAAAAAGTCATTTGAAAGAATGCCTAGGTCATCATTTGTTTTATACCACTCATATTTGTGTGTTTTTTGCTGTAAGAAATGTGAATATTAAATGGGGAAGAGCAGCACACAAAGGTAGTTTAGTGCCAGTTAAGTAAAGGCAGGTTTCAATGATGAATCTTTTGCCTTTCCATGGTAAATGTGGCTTAAAGAGACAGGCTTTTCTCAGAGTAAGTGTGTGTAAATCTTATCACCACCAAAAGAAAATTAGAGTCATGAAATTAATCAGAAAATGTTAGACCTCTCAGCCTTAGGTTTGTCTTCCTCCTAACGTTTTGCCTACTTGCCTCCAATATTTGCTGGATTTTTGCTTCTGTTGGCCTTAGGACACTTTGCACTTCACCACTGTTAACCAGTGCTAAAGGACTTGTGCTCACTCTCCTAAACATGGTCTTATTGGCATATACCTGATTGGCATATTTAACTTACGTGTAAGTCCCTTGTAGAGTGTTATACCATATACCCTGGGCCTTACATTACATGCTACCAGTGAGCCTGCAGCACTTATTGTGTCACCCACTTTAGTAGCACTCTAAAACTTGTCCCAGGCCTGCCATTGCAGCCTGAATGCAGTGTCACACTGTAATGTCGACTTGGCATTTAAATCCCCTTGCCAAACCTTCAGCTCCGCTTTTATCACATATAAGTCACCCCTAAGAAAGGCCCTAGGTAGCCTATAGGGCAAGGTGCAGTGTAATTAAAAGGTGGAACATGCACTTTAAAGTTTTACATGTCCTGGTAGTGAAAAACTACCAAATTTGTTTTTTAGGTCGAGCATTCGAGACCTCCTGTATATACTTTAGTATATACTTATATGTGTATGTACTTTGTGGGCTCTGGAGATCAGCCCTAGGACTTGTCTGCTTCCGCTTAGGGACTTTTTTTCTGTTCAACTGCCTCTATTTAACAGTCTTGATAGAAAACAACCAGTAGAGGTCAGTAAAATACCAGAATTGCTTTCTGCTTGTTGAACTGCCTCTATTTAACTGACTTGATAGAAAACGACCAGTAGAGGTCAGTAAAATACCAGAATTGCTTTCTGCTGAGGGACTTTCTTTTTTTAATTTTTCTGGCAACTGCCTCTATTTAACTTTCTTGATAGAAAACGACCAGCAGAGGTCAGTAAAATACCAGAATCACTTTAGTATTCTCTAGATTCCAGTCCATAGAAATTGTTTCCACGAGCACCCGTAGACAATAATATTTTTTTTAAATCTTGTATTTTCAGTGATATGACCACCGTAGGCCCTGATTTTATATTAAAAACAGTGCTTTGGACTATACCATTTCCCGCTGAAAGGCAATATTTCTCTCCATGTGTTCCCATACCTGGCGTGTCACGCAGTTTGGTGCTTACTTTCCCTCCATGTTAAAGAACAGTAGATGTTTCAGCACCCAGGCTAATGTGCTGCATAGCTAAATACAAAAAGGGTCCCAAAGGCGAGACCAATTGCTTTGCAAATGCTTGTCACTACTAAGAGGCCTACCCCTCCCATAGGATAATGTTGGGGATTACTTATTACATTTAATAAGCTGCAAGTCTTAATTGAGGGGAGGTAGATATGTCATGTATGCTACCTGTGAACATGTAATGATAAACCCTCTTTAATGGTAAATTTGCATTTTTCATTACAGTTTTGAAATTGCCACTTTTAGAAAGTTGCCATTTGTCTGCCCCTCGTCCTTTGTACCTGCAGCCTGTTTTGGGTCACATGACTGGGTGCAGCTGGCTGTTATACTTTGTGAATTCCTCCCAGACAGTCACATAATAGAGGGATTAGGGGTGCCTCAGTGGGCCATCACTAGCAGGATGGGGGTCAGAGCTCAGCACAGCCCCACTTACACTTGAATAGGCTGTGTCTTGTCTCCTCACAATAAGCCTAGAAACCGTGTATTGTCACAGCAGCCAACTTGGAGCCAGGGAAGGAGAGTCAGGAAATTCCATGCATTTCAAAGAATCTTTCCAGAAGCTTCTCCCACATTCCAAGAGAAGGGTACCAGGTTATAAAAATAGGACCTTCAGACCCACCCTTCACTTCACTAATGGACCTGCGAAAGGACTCTCAGAGGACTGCCTGCTGTTGTGACCGATGTGCACTCGTCTAGACTGCTGCTGTACCTGGAAGGACTGCCTTGCTGCCTGGAGCCTGCCTTGAACCCTCAGAGGCCAGCCATGCTGTTAAGCCCTGAATCAACACCTCCACCTAGGACTGCCAGAAGTGACTCCAAGGGCTAGTTTGCTGGACTCCTGTTCAGAGCCACAGGTACATAACAGGCGCCCACCATCTTCAACCCGCACCTGGACCTGGCCTGAGTGGATCCTGAACCTCGGAGAGGTCTCCACCCACTCCTGGACCCTTGGTGGTGGTGCTGAAGGTGCCCAGGTGGGCAATTTCCCAAAATTAGGACTGAGACAAACTTTGGCCAGAAAGTGCTCAGAGAACTAGGAGAAGACTGGGACCAACCTGCTCGTCTATCCGCCCGAGGTGCATCGCTGGTCAGATTGATATTGCGGCTTCTCTTTCTATGTTCTTCCCACAGCAGCAAATCCATGTCAGCGGTCCCTAGCCAAAATGGTATCTGACCTTGTGGAATTGTCTTTGGATGCAGCCTTTTGCCTCATTCCACTATGACCATTTTTAGCAGTCGCAAACGGGGAATCGAGTCACTTGCGACCTCTAAAATGTTTTTTCACATGGACTAAATAGGGTTGCGAGTCGGTATTAGGAAGGGGCGTGCAAAGGGTGTCCCTTCCTAATAGCGAGTCACAGGGGCATGTATGAATATTTTTCAACCGGAATGCGGTCGCAAAGCATTCATACTTTACCAACTCCGTGAAAGAGGTGGTAACCCATTGACGAAGGGGAAGGGGTCCCTAGGGGGCCCCTTTCCTTTGTGAATGTGGGTGTCAATTTTTTTTTAAAGCAGTCAGTGGTCCCACAGACCACTGTGTACTCTTAAAAAGGAAAATAAAACTTTTCATTTTTTTTTTTTTAAATGCATCCCATTTTCGTTTAAGGAAAATAGAGTTCATTAGAGAAAAAAAATTACTTTATTTAAAAAGCAATCACAGACATGGTGGTCTTCTGACCCCAGCATGCCAACATCCCTGTGAGTGCAGGCCATTCCCAATGGGTTGCACATTGTGACCTACCTCAAGAATATTGATGAGTTAGGTCATTTGCGACCCCATCGGGAATCGCTAAATGTGTCTGAGACACATTAGTACATTTCATTATGCGAGTCTCTAATTGTGAGCTGCAAAAAATCACAATTAGAGGTTCTCAAAATGAAATGGTCGTACATCTGGTCCTAAGTCCGAAGGTAAAAATCTTCTCCGCAACTTCGCTCCACGGCCATCCCACTGTGATGCTCCCTCCTCAGAACACTCCTGCAGCCTTGCCCTCCTGAGCACTTACTGGGCCCAATCCACTTCTTCTATCTGAATCACTTTCCATTGCGGTAGGCCTTAACCTTTGACTTTTATCCTGTCTTGTGCGACCAGATGTCCACGGTTGGCACTAAATTTCACAAAAAATGTAAATAACTTATAATTCCGGTTCTACTGATTGGATTTTTGCTGTGTAGGTGTCAAACAATTTACAAAAATGTACTCTGTCTTTCTAAATTAGTTTGGGATTTTTCTTGTGTTGTGTTTTCACTTTATTACTGTTTGCGTGCTGCAAAAATACTTTACACATTGCCTCTAAGTTAAGCCTGATTGCTTTTTGTGCCAAGCTACCCAGGGTTTAGCACATGTAAATGTAGTGACTTTTTGTGGATCACCCTGCAAGGGATTGGGGTTGTTGCTTGACGAGGACTCGCACCCCAGTCAACCAACAATCCAATTCCTCACGATAAAAAAATCCAAACTCAGGGTCAGAAATAGTAGAAAATTTGAATGATTAGAACAACACTAACATGAATACAAACATTTGTGAAGCCAATGAGTATCACGTCTTGCTGGCCAATGCAGACCTATTGGTTTTTCCAATACTTTTTTCTAATGATGTTTAGTACTGGCAAAAAGAAATGCTTTTTGCCAATACTGAGCAGCAGAGGAAAAAAATAAAAAACATGTGCTGACCCGTACACACACGTGTCATCATTAATGTGCACAAATGGTGGCCCAGCATGAAGATCTATGTACGCACATGCATCGCAACACGGGTACAGGTATATGGCATGATTTGGCCGCCATTTTGTTAATTATTTTATTTCCCATTTCAAAATGGCAGGCATCAATCTTTGAGTGGTAAGTAAAAAAAATAGAAAACTGCATGAAAGCTTATTTTCTAAAAGGAGAAGTCCAGTAGCAAATTGCAACTGCTGGGTCCTCAAACAATTTAGCAAAGATAGTTTCTTTAAAAAACATTATGTCAGGTTGGGTGGGGGAGCCTTAGTGAGCAAGGGGGCAAAAGGGAGGAATGGAGGAGATTGAGACAAGGGAGAATTAAATAAAACAAAAATAAAAAAAAGCTGGGTGGGGACGGTAGATGAAGCAAAAAATGAGTCGGGTGGAGGAGGGAGCAATACGGAACATTGAGGCAGCAGGCAATTGACAGTGAAAAAAGCACATGAGGGAGAAAGCAAGAAAACACATGCAATACTGAAAGTAATATAAAAAAGTAGGTCCCTGAATGTGAGCAGTAAAAAGCTAAAAGTCAACCATTCAGTGAGATGGTAATGATGCTCTGCTCGAGGGGAGAAACAAACACAAGAGGAGTAGGGAAAAGCCATTGGGTAAGAAGCAAGCAAATTATACTGACTTGAATGCCAACCAATTTTGAGCAAAGGGCTGGCCCAAAGGCCACTGTAGGCATTGAACTTGTCCACAATACATTTTTGACAACACACAGTTAGAACATCTCTGTAGACAAGCCCTAACAATTGGTAAGGAAGATTCAAAGAAAACAATAAATGTCTCAAAAGGCAATAATAACCTGTGTGGTAGTGCTTTTCAAAGGCCACTTGGGCGCCTTAGTGCATTTATTATGTCCCCCGGTGAATGGTTTTAAAACAACTAAGGTCCCAGGCCCAGCTCTCTCTCTCACTGTTGGCTCTGAACAGCCGGTTTCTCATCAACCTTGTGTCTCGTTCTTCTTTTGTCTGGACTCTGCATTTTGTGCCATTTTCCTTTGTGCCTTCCTCACTGCCTGTGCCCGTTCTTTCTTCTTTGACTTTGCGCGCCTTTCTCGTCCTTTTGCCTGTGCCTTGTTTCCTTCCTTTTCTACCTCGCCTATTTGCGCCTTTTTCTTCAGTTTAGCCTATAACTCATTTTCCCTTCTTTTTCTTCTTTTTGCCGCACCTCCTATTTCACCACCTCCCTCTAGCCCCGCCCCTCCTCCCAGGACCTACTTAATGGAGGCTGCAGCATAGCGGGCACAACAAAGGCAGGCCAAAGGCAAGCCCATCTGCGCCTGTCCGCGCATGGATCACACTCAGTGCCAGGAACCCTGGCACTTATACACTCCACAGCTACATCGCCGCCGAACACCTAGCCCTGGACTGCACACACCACAACAACCGATGCTGCTGCACCTCCCCACAGTCCATGGTAGGTACATTCTACTGCATCCATTGCTCCTTCTCCTGTACCATCAGATCGCCCACAAACACGCCATCCACCACCACATGAATCATCCAACACAATGCACCTACTTCATATCAACTGGCTTGTCTCCTCCTCAACACACGCTCACTTTGCAAACATGACACCAAGATCTGGCACCTCATCACCACCCTCACTCTTGCGTCCACTCCTGACATCACCACAGCAACAACTGAGGGATACAAGATCACACATTGAGACCCCACCAACAAACCCAGAGGAGGGATCGCCATCATCCACAAAGAAAACATCCACCGCACCATGAGACAGAAGACACCATCCAGACCATGGAACACCTCAACTTCAAACTCCAAACAGATGGGAAAACCTCCATGAGAAGTATCCTTACCTATAGAACATCTGGACCACGCCCCTGACTTCATTGCCCTTCTCGCCATTGACTACAAAGACTGCATCTTCCTCGGAGATCTGAATTTCAACCTCAACCACCTCACTGACACCAACACCACCAGCCTCCATGACAGCATGGATAACATCGGACTCACCCAACTTGTCACCAACCCCACCCACATCTCAGGGCACCCACTGGACCTCATCTTCCCCTCCTACAACAGGGTCAAGTACAGCCACGTCACCAAACTCACCTGGACTGACCTCTCTATCATACACTTCAATATCTCCAGCCCCTGCACTTCCACTGCTGAGCCAGAGCCCCCCACCACAGTTGGAGCAAAGTATCAGATAGTCAATGGGCTGACTCCCTCAACACATCATGCCCCAACACTGCATCAAACCTGGGCCAAGCTGTCAAAAACTTCAACTCCTGGATCACCAACTGCATGGACATCTTCACTCCCAACAAGACCAGCAAACACAGGAGATCCACCAAGCAGGCAAGATGGTACACCAAGGAACTGCAGACAGCAAAACACCACTACAAGCAACTGGAAAGAAGAAGGTACACAAGCAAGGGCACATCATACCGCACCACCTTCAAGACCTCCCTCAACCTATACCACTGGCTACTGAGACAGACAAATAGGAAAGCCTTAGCTGACTGCATCGAGTCCAGCTCCAACCACAGCAAGAGTTCTTCAACATCGTAAGAGAGTTCACCAACCCTGCAGCCAAAGGAAACAGCATCACCCCTTCCCAAGAACTATGTGACAGACTTCCCAACTTTTTCCCTTACAAGATCTCCACCATCTATAAGAACTTAGAATCCCAAGCCCTCAAACTTCCTTCACACACTCACCAAAACCAACATGGACCACTGACTAGCCACATGGAACAGCTCACCCCCTTGCACACCACCACCATCATGGCCTCTGTTCACTCAGTCGCACCCACCGACCCCAGCCTGCACTACACTTTCAACCTCAGAAGCTGCAGGATCAGCAGCAAACTCACCACCCTCTTCAACTCCTCACTTGCCACAGCCACCTTTCATGAAGACTGGAAACATGCAGAAGTGAAACCACTCCTCAAGAAACCATCTGCTGATCCGAGCAAACTCAGCAACTACTGCCCCATCTCCCTTCTCCCTGCCAAATTCCTGGAAAAAGCCATCAACCGACAGCTCACAAAATATCTGGAGCAGAACCTTCTCCTAGAATCCTCCCAATCCAGATTTTGCTCTAACCACAGCACCGCGACTGTCTTGATCGCAGCCACGAATGACATCACAGCCCTCCTTGACAGGGGAGAAATAGTGACTCTGATCCTCCTCGACCTATCAGCAGCCTTCGACACCATTTCTCATTGCACCCTGATCAGAAGACTGCATCACTTCAGTACCCAAGGTAATGCCCCCAAATGGATCACCTCCTTCCTCACCGGAAGAACACAGAAGGCCCGCCTAATTCCATTCACCTCCAAACCCAAGGACATCATCTGCGGTGTCACTCAAGGATCTTCCCTCAGCCCCACCCTCTTCAAAACCTACATGACCTCTTTGGCCAACATCGTCAGATCCCACAGACTAAACATCATATCCTATGCAGATGACACTCAGATCATCCTCTTGCTCTCAGAAGATCCCTCCAACACAAGAACCAACTTCCACCGGTGCATAAAGAACATTGCCATCTGGATGAAGGACAACTGCAGAAGCTCAACATGGACAAAACCGAAGTGCTGATCTTCGACAACAAGACCACCCCTTGGGATAACTCCTGGTGGCCTTTGGAACTGGGACCATCACCCAAACCGACTGACCACGACAGAAACCTCTGCATAATCATGGACAGCAGTTACTGCAGAGCAAGGCTATTTGATATCAGCAAGTGTGTGAGCTGCCGCTCCCAGTTTTCTCTTCAGCCAGATGCAGACTGCCTTGCCTGCAAACACTACAATTGGGCGGCCTTTCCCCCCTACAGTGAGTCGCGTGTGGGGAGTGAAGTGAAGTACAACACGGGCACCCACTTAGATCAGAAGCACGGGGAAGGGACCCAATTGAGGGCTTTCATACTAAACACCCGGTCGGTAAAAAAACACGAGCTCCAGCTCTATGACCTTCTAATAGACTTATCGCCCGATATTATGTTTCTTACTGAAACGTGGTTAAACGAAGGCTCAAATCCCACCATTGCTAGTGTGATCCACCCTTGATACCAGATCCTAGGAAAGGATCGGCCTGGGGGCAGGGGTGGGGGTGTGGCTATAATCTTTAAAACCACTTTTACTTGCTCTATACTACCTACCGCGGAGATAGAGGGGGTCGAGGGCCTCGGCTTCCTTCTTGCCGTATCTGAAAACCAATCTGTTGTGGGCATAGTAATTTACTGAGTCTATTAGCCACGCGATCTCCCCTATTGCCGCTAAATACAGACACTACCTGGTACTTGGGGATTTTAATATTCACATGGACAAACCAGCGGAACTTGAGCCCACTAGGCTGTGCGAATCTCTAGGCATACTCAACTTGGTCCCCTGTCCTCCTTCCTACCCATGAAAGGGGTCACACTTTGGACCAGATCCTTTCTACCGCCATGATAGAGATGGACGTGCCCCTCCCTATAGTATGGTCTGACCATTTTCTGCTTGGCTTCAGAGTCCGTAAGGAATCAGGCAGCCCTCAATCATATTGGAAGCCTCGCCCCAACAGTTTTAGACCCTTTCATCAGTTCACCTCGGAGGCGTTGTATAGTGCACTCAGGCTACACCTCATAGTGGAAATCTCGAGAGTGATGTGCTCTCCTTGGAGAACTGGCTACAGCTCCGCTCTTTGGAGCTTGCCCCCCCTACCACTTGGGCAGCAAAAGCCAGCAGAGCCTCGGCCCCTTGGTTTACGGAGGCCCTCAGAAAGAGCAAAAGTGCTTGCAAACGCCTTGAGAGAGCGTGGCGGAATAATTTCAATCCTGTGGACAAAATTAATTACAAACTGGCCCTGAAAGTCCACTACAGTAAAGTCCACGAAGAAAAGAAACTCTTCCTCTCCTCTAAAATCGAAAAGGCCGGGAATAAAAGTAAAGAACTTTTTAAAATCGTAAAAGACTTCTCATCCCCTAATGCAATGGACAGCCCTTTTACCCCTACCAGCGATTGGACTAACCATCTGGCACGCTATTTCTATGACAAAATCAAAAGTATCCAAGATTCTTTTGAGGCGCTGCCCCAGGCGATGAAAGTAAACACTGGGCCGCTTCCCCCCGCCAACCCTACCATAGGTTTTTCCCTGACGCAGTTTCCTTCTATCCCTTTGGATAAGTCTCTCAAGATAATGAAAGCTCTTAAGTCCAGTTCACCCTCCGACCCATGCCCAGCAAAAGTACTGGCATCTATTGCTGAGGTGATCAACCCAGCCATCAACCTGGTTCTAAATACCTCTCTGCAAGAGGGGCAGATGCCAGAGAGCTGAAAACACGCTAAAATTCTCCCGCGACTAAAGAAACCCGCGGCAGACCCCTTGGTGGCCAGTAATTATAGGCCAATATCCTTGCTGCCCTTCTTTTCCAAGGCCTTGGAGAAATATGTAAATACAGTTACCACGGAATATGTGGAAGCCAACCATTTACTTCACCAGAGTCAGTCGGGTTTCAGAGCTAACTTCAGTACCGAAACAGCCTTATTAGAAGTCTCTGAAACTATTAAAACAACACTAGACAAAGGGGGTAACGCGGTACTGGTATTGCTGGACCTTTCCGCAGCCTTTGATACCGTGCCCCACGACCGACTCTTGTGAAGACTCCAGGACTGCAGTATTGGTGGCACGGTACTCAGGTGGTTCACCTCCTTTTTAAGTGGCCGTCAGCAAACAATATGGTCCCCTCCCTTTGCGGCTCTCATCCCCCCAATGAAGGTAGAGGTACCACAGGGCTCGATCCTGAGCCCGACACCTCTTAATGTGTATATGGCCCCCCTTGCGCTCCTAGCTGAGGAACACGGCGCAAAAATGGTATCATACGCCGATGACACGCAACTGTTGTTCACCTGTGACAAGGGGGCCGATTTTAGAGGCAGTGAGATAAACGCCTGCTTGTCTGAGGTGTTTTCCTGGTTAAGACGTAACCAATTGAAGTGCAATCCGGAGAAGTCGGAGATTATTTTCTTGTGAAGCATGGCGCCAATGGTGGCCACAGGATATGTCCCCCCCTGTAACCTCAGTAAGCACCGTGAAGAACCTTGGTGTCAAGCTAGACGCGGACCTGTCCATGAAGGCTCGGATTCAAACTGTTGCCGGCACCTGCTTTGGGCTATTGAAAATGTTAAAGAATTTTCTTCCCCTGCTCCCGGTCTCACACAGGAAGACTGTAGTCCAGGCCCTGTTTGTATCAAGGCTGGACTACGTCAACGTCCTGTACCTGGGCCTCCCTGACTATCTACTAGGTCGCCTGCAGGTGGTCCAGAATGCGGTGGCCAGAGCTATTGTCATGGTGGGTACCAGAGCGCGAATGACTCCCCACCTGAAATCCTTCCACTGGCTACCAGTCCGGAAGAGCATCCATTTTAAAGCTCTGGTCCTGGCCTTTAAGGCCCTACACAATACGGGGGCCTCTTACATTAGGAAGAGGATTCAGCACTATGTCCCACAACTGGCTTTGAGGTCCTCAGTACAGCTTTTGACGACCATCCCTAAGTTCTCCCGCTCCCGCATGGGTGGTCGCTCCTTCCAAGTGGTAGCCTCTCGGCTATGGAACAGCTTGATATTTTCTCTTAGACGGGTGCAGGATCTCCTCGCTTTTAGGAGGCAACTAAAACTTGGCTATTCCAACATTAGATCTAGGCCTACCTGTTTCAGTGCATACTGTCTGTCTCGTGGTCCTTTCAGCGCCGGGACGCTCTGTGGAGTAGCCGCGCGCTTTACAAGTACCTATTCACATCACATCACAGCAAACTGACCCTAAAGTCCCAGATCAATGCAGTCTCCTCTGCTTGTTTTCTCACACTTCGCATGTAATGAAAAGTCTTCAAATGGCTCCTCCTGAACACCAGACGTACCATCATTCAGGCTCTCATAACCAGCCAATTAGACTCTGCACTTCACACTGAGATCACCACACATTCTGAAGAGATTCCAGACCATACAGAACTACGCCGCGAGACTCATCCTCGACCTCCCCTGATGAACCCACATCACCCCCACCTCATAAAACTACACTGTTTCCCTATGTAGGAGAGATGCCAATTCAAGCTGATGATCCACACCAACAAAGCACTGAGCAACCAAGGACCAGCCTACATCTATCACCGTCTGAACTTCCATGATCCTACCAAACAACTATGTTTTGCTTTCCTCTCACTCAGCCACACCCCTCACATCTACCGAAGCAACAGCAGAGGACACACCTTCTCTAACCTCACACTGAACACATGGAACAACCTCCCGCTGCAGCTACAGATCTCCACCTCTCTACTGGAATTCTGGCGAGCATAGAAGACTTGGCTGTTACATTGAGCCACCTGAACCATCATGACACTCAAGCGCCTGGATACCCTCTCGGGGGTTTAGTCACACTATATAAATCCACTGATTGATTTAGGTAATAGGTACATTTTTAATGACCAAAACACAGTCTTACCTATTTGCAGCATCAAAAGCTTGTGTTTCTAAAAGCTGCAGAAATTTCACAACATTTGCAATGACTTTGTTTTGATATGTTTTGATCTTCAGCTCTGGTGCTCCAAAATTTTCCAAACTCTTGGGACATCTTCTGGGAGAATCATACCATGGATTCAAGGAGACTGGCATTTCAAACCCTCTGCTTCAAGGGCACACTAAAATATTTAGCCTCAACTTCACAGAAAACAGGATAACTTCCTCCTGCTCATTCGTAAAGCTCTAGAATTTACAGCTGCATTTTCTATTGTACCAAAGCACAGATAGCAGAAGGAGAGAGGCTCCATTCCTCTCTACAACATGGACTCCATCTATAATCAGGGCCACTGGAATTATGTGGCAAGAGAGAGCCAAATTATGTGGAAGAGTTGAATAAATTATGAGGCAAGAAAAGTCAAATTATGCTGCACATTTTGTGAGAGTATTATTTCATTATTTTGTAATTTTTAGACTTGTTAACACTGTCTGGGCTTTAGTTGTACCTCTTTAGTATCAGTTTAAAACCCAATGTTAGACCTGGCACCATTGGCGTGGGTCTCCCTTCCATTTTTTACCTTTACTTCCTGTGTTTTGCTTTGTGTTGGACTCCATTTTTTTTGCTGGTCTAGATGCTTTGGGCACTTTGCCACTGCTGTTCAGTGCCAAAGTGAAAGTGCTCCCTTTTGTAAATTGTGTTATGGATTAGTGTTTCCATAATTGGCTATTTTATTTACTTGTCAGACCCTAGTATAGTGCACTGTGTGTGCCCAGGGCCTGTAAATCAAATGCTGCTGGTGGGCTTGCAGCACTGGTTGTGCCACCCACCAGAGCAGCCTGTAAAATGTGACTCAGGCCCACCATTGAAGAGTCTGTGTGCAGTCTGGGACTGATATGTCAACTTTGCAAGTGCACACACTTGCCAGTCCCTAAACCTTCCCTTTTCTACATATCAGTCACCCCTAAGTTAGGCCCAAGGTATCCCTGTGGGCAGGGTGCATTGTATGAGAAAGGTAGGACATGCCCTGATGTGTGTGGCATGTCCTGATAGTGAAATACTGCCAGTTTCGTTTTTCACTATTGCAAGGCTATCTGTTCCCATAGGACAGAATGGGGAGTTTGTTTATAACATCTTATAAACATAACTGACCCTGGGAACAAGGTAGAAAAATAAAGTTTAGTATGCCTGAACTCAGAATGTTAAATCTTTTAGTGAGGGTGATTTTTACATTCTGTGTTTCAAAATACCACTTTTAGCAAGTAGGTATTTTCTTGCCTAACCATCCAGGGTGCCTCTGCTAGGTTTGTGTATTGCATGTCTGGCTTTTGGATGACAGGGGCTGGAGAGGGGCAGTGGCTCCAGAAGTCTGATGAGTCAGGGCTGGGCTGAATAGACCTGGGCTGCATTTAGAGTAGGGGGAGGAGATTTCCTTTCACCTGCATGGGCCTGGTCTGCCTTCAACAATGCTGTCTCCACCTCCTGCCAGGAAGCTGCACCAGTGAGGACAGAACTGGTTTTGGCTGGGTACAGACACTCTCTGCCTTCAGAGACCAAAATGTTTTGTGTATAAAAAGAGGGGCCGAGACTCCAGACTTTTAGATCTCTTCTGGGAAATCAAGAGGAACCTTTGCCAAGGAGAAGAGCCGGAGAAACTGAGGAGGAATACTGCCCCAGTGCTGTTTGCTGTCTGGGGTTGGCCTGTAGTGGCTACTTGCTGCCAAAGAAAGGGGAAAAGGACTTTGCTGTTTGCTTTGCCACCTGCTTGAAAAAAAAGATCTCCAAGGGCTTGAAACTGAGCTTGCCTCCTGTTCTGAAGTCTCAGGGACACAAAGACTTCATCCCTTCTGTTTCTCTGCATCTGGAACTGCTGTTTCAGCTGCCATAGAAGGAAATTGCAACACCAACGCCGGCGAGCGACGCCGTAACCTGCACCGAAGCTGTGGGCACCGCTCGTGAAGAGCACAACGCACCGCCCCGACTTGCACCGTAGGCCCGACTCCTGCTGACGCCATGCCGCATCGACTCAGAAGCCATCAGTAAGGCCGCTGCCTGCACCGGAGCTGAGGACACCGCTCGTGACGTCCACGACACAACGTCCCGACTTGCACCGCAGCACCGACGCCGGTGCTTCATCAACCCGGAGCCGCTCCTCGACGTGGGTGACTCCTGAATTCATCGACCTCACACCGTCGTAAGGAAACGATGCCTCGCCTCCATCGTGACGTCACCTCCTCGACACAATAAGGAACAGACGTCTCACCTCCCCTGCACTGCAGTAAGGAACAGAGGCTTCACCTCCCCTGGGGTCGTAAGGAACCGACGCCGCAGGCGTCAATGAAGCATCACCTCCCCGACGCCGTGCACCGCCATTGCTTTCATCAATTCCAAGGTACTGTTCTTTGTGGGTCTGCTTGACTCCGGGCACGATGCCGCGCACCTCGTGGTCGGTGCCGTTCTTTGGGATTTTCATCTGTCACGACGTCGTAATAACTCCAGGTGGAGTTATTTGTTGCTAGAAGCTTGAATTGAGTGAATAACCTATTTTTAAGGATATTTCTGATACTGTATTGTGGATTTCTTTTGTCGTTTGGTCTTGTTTTGGTTTAGATACAGATTACTTACTTTTCTAAACTGGTGTGGTGTCCATTTGTATTGTTTTCACCATGTCACTGTATGTTTTCAGAAATGCTTTACACACTGCCTCTGAGATAAGCCTGTCTGCTCGTGCCAAGCTTCCAAGGGGGTGAGCAGTGGTTATTTTAGGAGTGTATCCCCCTTACCCTGACTAGAAGCAGGGGTCCCTATTTGGACAAAGGTACCTACCACTGCCAACTAGAGACCCCCATTTCTAACAGTGGTGGTCAGCGGTGAGGATCTGGACTTGCATTTGTGACTTACATACAGTGATTGGTGTACACTACTAGTGTTATGTTTCATATAGGTACCCTAATATAGGCCCGGGTAACATCATACCCTTTCACCTACATCACCTCCCCTACATTACACACTAACAAGCCTTTTAAGGATTGAACGCCTTTTATCGACTAAACCTTTTACCTAGTTCTAGGCCTCGGTGCAGAAGGAGGGTTTTTCCCGAACAATAGTGTTCTATGACTTCATCATTAGACTGACACTGCATGAATGAAATATTCATGAGGCTACTTGGTAACCAGGCAGGGGCTATACATCACCTTCCTAATATCTACGCACAAGGTTAATCCCATACGTCATCCTCATACCCAACAATGGCTAACACAAGAACAAGAGACAAAGGGACTCTATATACTTTTCTGTATAAATACCGCACCTCTTGCTATCAGGAGTTAGAGGGAACCGAGACTTCCAGGCCGACACACTGACCAGAGACGCTGAGGCTCCTGCATGCAGACGCTCCAGCTGACAGTGGTCTGAACATCCCTTGCGGGGTGTCAAATTCGAGACCAAGAAGGGCTCCTACATTCACACTTCAGGTAATGGGGTTCGACTAAATCCTAGAGGGATTCTTGGCTGCACACCTACTCACATGCTAGGTACACTTAGGTACATCTAGATAGGCATCGTAGGAGTACGCACTCTCTTTTATCAATGCATTTTATATTCATGTATTTATTCATGCTTGTTGCAAAATGATAGAACTGTACTATCCTTTTATATTCATAGTACTGCTAATCATATATCTCTGCTACTGTCTAATGGTTGTTTCAGCTCATATACTTTACACGAGAATAACAACTGTTCAATAAATCCTTATTGAAACGCCCAGACTGTTTATTCTGTGTACCTCTGAGATAAACTAAATGAGCACTAGTGACTGAGCGAAAAGTAGTACATTGTTTCCACGATCTTGAGGGATCAGGGTTGTCATGTTCTGAGGTTGCCAGAAACTAATCTCTCACCGATAAGAGGAGACACTAGTGCCACTGTGAGCTAGCTAATGCAAACAGGCTAACATTTCTCGTGGGGGTGTACAGAATCAGTCTGCCACCAAGCCCACAGTTTATGTTATCCAAACGCGCAGGACCTGCATGGGTACTATAGGAACTACACGACATGGGGCCACCAACGATGGTTGGGCTCTTATTTAACAGTAGAATCTGAGTTGTTCAGTCGTGCTATTCTCAGAGACCCCTACTCACAAAACACCAGAGACGTCTGGAGTGGGTGGGTACAAACTCCGCCACAGCTGAGTAGGCAAGAAATCCTATTTATTGGCTGTTGGTTAATCAAGATTGTAGGACATTTTGTTCCTAAAAATTGTGCATAACACCTTATCTTAGTTCCCTTGAACAAAACTTCTCCTTTTACAAAATGACTGAGGGTGCAGATAACCCAGTGGTGGCTATACACCTCTCAGACGAGGAAGAAGATGCGAATGCAATACAAATATTCAGATGCACTATCACCCTGAAACTAATGGACTATGGTTTAACATCTAGGGGTGGCTTAGTAGCTTTCGTCATTGAGACACACGAATCAAACAAAACAGAGATATTTTATTCGTGGGTTACATTCCCAGCAGCAGATGCAAGAACACAGACATTTCACTACTATACAGAAGGAGATGCACCACTGGAATATGGTCCTTGCGAGGACATAGAAATTCCACTCACTTACCAGGAACACCTATACTGGTTTAAAGGCGCCCTACCCCACATAAGACACAGAGCAAGATTAGGTCCGCTCGGAGGAGACGGTGCAACATGGCTAATATTAGCGGCCTACACACCACATCCTGACATTGAAACAATACCACAGCCAGACTTACTCTTACAACACAAGGATTTAATCAAAATCTACAGAAACCTGACACAGTATGTCATGAGGACTTTCACAGTCCAACCAACATCAGCTGCAACAAATGGAACTCAATTTCAGGGTACAGCAACTAAAATTACACAACAAACATTACACGCAGTAATGGGCAAAATGCCCACGAAACGTGAGCAAATGCCATTCTGGGTAGCTCAGAAAGTAACTCAGATAGAGGCAGTATTTCTGAATACTACCCAATTTGAAAAACGTAGAATGTTAACAATCTGCTTGCCCTTGGGGATAACACCACAAGTAGAGGACTGCACCTCTTGGGGTACAGTCTTTGCTGCCATATATACCAGAACACATGGTATTCCTTCATTAGCAGTAGTACCAGACATATTGAGACAAATACAAAATGAGTACGGAGCAGAACCTGCCCTAAACTTAGGGATGAAGTTATTAAATAACTATGACCAGGTATCAGCCATAATACTAGCTAATATTAAAGGGGAAGCAGCTTCAGTGGAAATCCGCCAACGTCTAAGGGAGTTCAGTCCGTTGGATCAACAAAACGAACTGCCCAAAATAATTGAAACTGCGTATGCAGAATTAGGCAGAGACAGTTTTGGTGGGAAAGCATTAAAACCACAACTGATGGGCAGTCCTGAAAAGGACACTGCAAAGCAGACACCTGCTTCTTCTAAAAAGAAATGGGATAATAAAAAAACCTAAATTTTAAAAACAGATCTCAATCCAGAGGTAGATCTCCTCCACAGGAGCCCTCTGAAAAGAGGTATAACCTCAGGAATAGGGATAATATTAGGAAACCTGACAGGTATCAGGATACTGATACACGTTCCTCTCGTTCCTTTCAGGGCTCGACGAAAAACACAGAGAGAGAAGGACGGTCAGAACAAAAAGAGGAGCGTACAAAGTCCAGAGACAAGCAGCACGCTCAAGATTATACTTCCAAAAAGAAGAAAAACCAAAATCAAAACCACAGTTTAAGAAGAAGAAAGTTGCAGGCATAAAGATCAGACATGCCCAGAATTCTGAGGACGCAACTTCTGAACGGGGAATGGGCCCTGACGATGCTAGACAGTGCGGCAGAAGTAACAATAGCTCGCCAGAACCTGATGGAATTTCTGGTGACAGTGGACTTGAATGATTACATCACGGTGGAAACACCAGACACCAGGGTGAGCATCCCACATAAGTTATACAAAATAACACTTCAAATGGAGGGGGACAAGCCCAGGAAAGTCAAAGGTCTCTTTTAGGAAAATCTGTCATCCGGTTATGACATCCTATTAGCAGAACAAGATTGGCCGCCAACATTCCTCATGGAGTGCCCCAGGGGAGAAAATTAACTTTTTCCATTATTCTCCGACCTCGTTCCCATACATCTTAAACATGCATATGCACAGGAGTGGGCGGTTGCCCTAGCTCCAGCACTATACAAAAATCATGTCGGTTGGGATGAGGATTCAACGCACCACGTGATCCCGTTAAAAGTTTCACCAAATGCTCAGAGGCAATACCCAATAAAGCAAGAAGCTAAAAAACAAGTCAGGGAGATATTAGATCAACTTGAATACCAAGGGGGGGTTGAAACATGCACCTCACCAATGAACAACCCTTTGTTTCCAGTATCAAAACTGGACAACACATACCGCCTAGTTTTAGATTACAGACATTTAAACTCATGCACAAAGACATTCGCTGTCCAAAATGCACACAGTGTCGCATTGATGAATAACATTGTGCGGAAAAAATACAAAACTACATTAGATATCTCAAATGGATTTTTCTGCCAAAATATAGCGCCTGAAAGCAGGTATTTGACTGCATTCCCAGCGTTGGGGTCCCAGCGGCAATTTTGTCGCCTCCCCCAGGGGTATAAGAACAGCCCGGGGGTATTCTCAGCAAGAGTAACAGAGTTACTCCAAAAGTTTTGATGAGGAAGCATTGTCCTATGTGGATGATATTTATCTGACGGACAATGACTTAAAAAAACACTTGACCAGGGTGAGCACCATTATAATGGGATTCGCCTCTGAGGACTACAAATTTAATGTTAAAAAAATCAAAAATAGCCCACCTCAATGTCCTATTTTTAGGATACGAGCTTTCAAGTGAAGGGAAAAGCCTGGCAGCTAACTTTTTAGAAAAGTGTGCGCTGCTCCAGCCTCCAAAATCATTAAAAAATCTACAATCAATACTGGGATTCCTAAATTTCAGCAGAACATACATTTTAGATTACGCAGAAAAAGTAAAACCTTTCTACGACTTAATAAAACCTGACTTTTCAGTCAAACATTGGACACAGGAACATTCAAATATCCTACGTTCATTACAAGAAGACATGATTGCTTCCAAACACTTACAGACACGCGTAAACGTACGCAACTTGGTGATCCTTGTAATAGCGGGTCAATGCGGGTACACTTACTTAACCTTCAATGAAGGCGAAACCGTACCAATCGCATACAAATCACACCTGTACACAAACGCAGAAATACGTTTCACTTCAACGGAAAAAATTCTGACAGCAGTTCAGAACGCTGTAGCAAGAGAAAGAGCACTGGCTCAGGGGAAACGCATAATTGTCGTAACCCCAGTACCAGCTTTAGAAGCTGTTACAAAGTCTAGCATTCCAAATGAAAAAGCTTTACATCCGAGATGGATACAATGGGCTAATTCTCTTACTGCAACGGACGTTGAATACAGATTTGACCCAAGTCTAAAAACACAAGCATTTCTGCAATACGAACAAGAATATCCTCTACCAAATGAAATATTGCCTCTCGATCAGTATGAATATATTATTTACACTGACGGATCTGCTCAACCGGCCATAGGGAGTAAATAACAATATAGCGCAGCGTGTGCAATCGTTAAAGGTTGCATGCGGGTTGGAAAGTTCCATCCAAGTTGCACCAAAACACAATCTCTAGGAAACTGCACGGCTCAGTTGGCAGAGTTAAAAGCACTGATACTGGCACTTGTAAATACGGATCACGAATTCCTTTTACTGTGTGCAGTCATACAATGAGTACTTGTATCATTGTGAACAAAACGGGTTTAAGGACGCGAAAGGTGGCACAATTAAGCATAAAATGCTATGGGAACAGGTAGTGGAGTTGAAAAACGTCATCAGCGTGATGGCATTCACGTTGAGGGGAATTCATTGGCTGATGAAGCCGCAAAGGGGGCTGTGCGAACGGCTTCCGTAGCTGCAATCACTCGTTCAAAAATGAGAATAGACGGTGAGATTATGGTGGCTGTTATTGCTTCAAGCAAAAACAGCAGTGCAGTACCAAAGAAATTTCCACTCAATTACTCCTACAAGGTAGATGCAAACAACATTCCATTTGCTCAGATTCCTGGAGTGGGGGACAGAGTAATACCAAATATGGATCGTAGGCAAGGTTTAATACTAGCAGCACACGAGGGTTTGGGCTCTGCACATACAGGCGTAACAGCGACTACTTCATTGTTGAAACAGTGCTATTGGTGGCCCGGTCTAACCAAGCAAACTAAAGACTATGGGCCTGATTCTGATGCGGGTTGGAAAGCTTCCCGACCGAATCGGTTTGGAAATGGTTTCCGACCCACTCGGATCGGGAGAGTCCGACCGACGGAGTACGATGCATCCGGATGCTTCCAGATACGATTTGGTTGGACTCCCATTGACTTCAATGGGAGCATATGTTCCTAACCGCATCATAATTGGGCCCTGGGTCGGGAAGACACGTTCCCGATCCGATTTGGAAGGAGCAAATGCCATTAGGAGGCCTTCCTAACCGCATCAGAATCAGGCCCTCAATCGGGAAGCTTTTCCAACCCGCATCAGAATCGGGACCTCTGGCTTGAAATGCGACATCTGCCAGCAGATGAAAGGCTCCACCAGAACACGCCCGGCGCAGACACCATTACTTATATCTGACAAACCTCTTGCATGCGTGTATCTGGACCACTGCGGCCCCTTACAATCTGATGGGGCTTACAAGTATATCATGGTTGCAGTGGATTCCTGCTCTAGATTCCTCTGGGTATGGCCTCAGCGCTCGGCTGATGCTCGAACTGTTATAAAAGATTTGTGAGTCTTTATCGGGACATACGCAGTTGGCACGTTACATTCTGACCGTGGCCCGGCGTTTAGCTCTCGAGCTTACATAGAGGCCATGGAAGGAATGGGCGTAGCATTGCGGTACTCCTCTCCGTACCATCCTGAGGGAAATTCGGTTGTGGAGAGGAAAAACCGGGACTTAAAGCAATCTTTAACAGCTAGGGTATTAGGCAGGGGCGGTAGTTGGGTCAGTCACCTTTATGGGGTACAAAGAACACTAAACAACCAGCCAAGAAATTCTCTAGGGGGTGTCACTCCATATGAGGTCCTATTTGGAACAAGAATGTGGGTAGCTGATCTTGAGTATGAAGGCACAGTGGCGGATGAGAAACTATTTGATATCAATGATCGTTTGTCTGTTTTACAGGATCTAAATGAATCCAGGACACAAAAAAGCAACGTTGTCCAGAAACAGACCGCCACTGAGGAAGTCAAGGCAAACACGGCAAGACCTGGCTGGATCCCAAAATTCGGGGATCTGGTCAGAGAGAAAATAGCGGACAAAAAAGAATTTGGACCATCATACAGGAAGCCTGTACCTGTCCTAGCAATTCAAGGAACACGAACAGTTTTTTTACAGCCTCTTGCCGGGAAAAAGGAGAAAAGATTTGTCTCAATCGAATTAATCAAACCACACTATGTGGCCGATACTGAATAGTAGGCCTCATGGACTCCACAGTAGCAGACGCCCTCCTCTCGCTACAATCCAAGAAGTTCAAACAGAAAGACTCATTACATTTGAAGAGCCTCCTGTACGGAATGAAGGACTAAGCAACAATGCTATGGAACTCGTTCCCCTTGAACCCGAAGTTCATCTACAAAATGAAACTCAGAACAAGTTGCAATCAGATCAAATGCAGACATCAACATGCCTCGACGAGAGCAAAATGCGATTTCAACAAATCCCGATGCAATTCTTACAATTGATCGAACTGCTTCTGGCTACTTCATGAATTTTTATACGTTTTCTTTAGATCCAAGTGAACCGGAAACTACGCCAGCCCAAAAATCACGTAAACAGCAAGCTAAAGACTTTCTGAACTTTCCTGGTATCGCCTTGGATTGAACTTTGGGTAATTACTGGGATTCTATTTTTTCTCTTTTGGCTAGGCTAAGTGATAACTTTTAGCATGCTTATTAATGGACGATATCTTCAACAGAGCTCTACAGCCCAGAAACTTAATTTGATTTTAAAACCACATCAATCGTCTCATCGTGAACAGAGAGACTTGTTATCAGTGAACATCACAGCGGTTCCTATACCAGATGGTATAGTTTGGGACAAGGTTGATTTCGAAATATTCGGTCCGACTGAACTTTTAAAAATTCCACATTTATTTAAAATTTCATTAAGTGATATTATTACCTCCAGTACATTTTCTGATGATTGGGACACTGAAACTGTTAATAACATGTTGTCTGATTTAGAAAAAACTGCTGCATTTCCAAACACTGAAATGTTAGAAAGTAATTCAGACTATGACACTTTGTACTGTTACCAACATTATGGTCATCATTTCCTGCACAAATCTATTTCGCCTAGAAATGTGTTTGAGTACCATCAGTGGGAACATTGCCCTACACCACCAAAGGGTAGTTCGCAGACATTTGCACAGAAATTTTCATATTTTCAGGTTTTAACACCACTGACCCAGCCTCATACTATTATAAGGTTATACCAACATCAGCACTGAAAATTATGTTGACAAATACCAAACAGATTTACTCTGCTTCCTTTATTGCCCAACTATCTGAACAGGGTTTTGACCTATGGAAGGACACAATGGACTTAAAATCAGTCTGGGGTTCTAGGGACTGGCAAGTCCAGGGAACAGAAGCGCTATTTCGAGCATGCCTCATTCCACAGCAGATGATATTTCTAAACGAAACTGTGCAACAGACATCCTGTCTTGGCTTAGCCAAGGTAAAGGACCTGAACACACCTCAATTTCCAACACCATCACAGATTGGAGGGTGGCAAAATTCGACTTCACAGGAAGGGGCAACAGTAGATGACATTCTAAAGTTCAATAGATCAGACCCAAATTGGGGAAAATGGGTGGTTTGGCCCTTAGACACAAACATATGTCATAAACGAATCTTGGGTATTACCGAAGGGTACAGTATCCATAGGCCAGACCCACGTTATGTACAAAGAGAACATCCAGGGGTAGTGACATCCTACAGTGTTGGGAAGTTGTGCCTTGATTGGCTAGAGACCTCAACACTAACAGAAGTGAAATAACACTTAACCTTACTCTCACAAGACATGGATCTTTGGGATTTTTACAAGGTCCCAGGAAACAACGTCAGAAACGTTTCATATATGCTGGCATCTATGCTGCCTATAATGAAGAGTGGAAAATATCACAACAAGAGGCCGCAGAGAGAATACGGGAAATAGACCGTATTAACTTAGCAAAATCATTGGCTGTGGTAGACAATGGGTTAACAACTTTGTCCTTCAGAATATATTCTTTGGGCAACATTGTATCTTCTGCGATAGACATCCTAGAACAAGATTTGGCCATACTACAACACGGGCAATCTCAATTACGTTCTATCATGTTATTGAGCTGGACGCTGCAATCTTTGCGCGCAGGCTTTGTGCCTTGGTGTTTTATAAATAGTACATCTCTGTTTGCTGAATATAATCTAACAGATAAACAGGTTGAAATGGCACAAAGGGGAGCTAAATATACAATGTTGCATATTGAAAAACTGGACCGACTACCATTTACAGTAGCGGAAGGTCCGTCTACTGAATGGCATAATTTTACCGGTCACCACTTTTCATTTTCAATATTGCCTTGAGCAAAGGCAGGCGGGCAAATATGAAAAAATGGGTAAGGAGTACATTAGGGAATCCTGGGATTTACCGTATAGATTTCGATGCCGGAGTGGGGATCGAGAAGTGTTTCTAAGTGGTACTAACTGCAAGAACGCTTTGAGCGGTTCTCTCATGTGCCTGGACATTACATTGCACGCAGCATGTAATGGTTCGATAGCAAACTTGTCCTGCCACATGAAAGGGACTCCAGCTGCTGTGATTAAGCCGGTATTCGAGCTGCTCTCAAATGGGAGTTACTTGATGCTGAACGATCAAGGTTGATGTGGTATGCTTCTGGGCATTGCCTATCTGGTCACTGTGTACTCCAGGGTTACTTGCTGTATGCAAGTATTGTTTACCCCAACAAGTACAGTCAGGGAGGCGCCGTTATGGCCTTCGTTGAATGTTTCCTTTATACAAATTGATACTTTGAGCAGACTGAAAGCCATGCTTTTACAGCAGACCGTACCCTTAACCTCCGCTCGAGAGACCTTTGAACTTCAAATCGCAAGGACCTCGAGTGAGATACAGGCACTTATACGTACAAACTGCCCCATTCATTTCGCAGAAATGGTGGGTCGTATCTTTAATATGTCTGATACGAGTGGTATTGTACACCTATTTAAGACCAGAGGGTCAGGACTTCTTAGCACCTTTCAGACAATCCTCGGAGTTATCCCGAACTTTATACACTCTGTATTTGGAAGCATTTTCGGAGGTCTACCTCTGATCCTGCTATCAATAGCGGGAGTCCTGATTGTCATTTACCTACTACGCAATGGACGGCCCAATTACCAACGAAATGGCAAAAGCGCTCCTGGAGCGGAATTACCGTGAACGCATGGTACATCATCTGGGCACACCTCTCCTCAGGGAACTAAGCGCCTCTTGGTTCCTATCGTTAGAGACCAGTCTGGATGGACTGCATCTTACCTGTCCTTTGATGCCTGTTTTGCGGTGAAGAATGCGTGTTGGACCTCTGTCTAACACTTACAACGGACACGCCTGCAGACTTGAATACCCAGCTGGAACCCTTGAGGGCCCACGCTCGGCAATGTCCCCAGCGTATTCCCATCTTGATGGCCGCATTTCTCGAGAATCCGCAGGTTCCTTTTACAACTGGGGTAAGCTTTAGCTCTACCATTAGCACCAAGGTATCGACGGCAGCACCGGCTGCCTCTACACCAGCTATTGGCAATACTGAATATCATCTGTGCTCCATTGACGTGCTCTGCGAGGTGTTACAAGGGCCGTCCCCTGCAGCAGTGAGCAGCGATGATGTTGCGTCTCCCAGCCAGGACATTTAATCTGTAATTGGCTCATCGTGTGCTGGGAAAGAATTCGGATTTTTCACTTTTCTAAAATTATCTAAATTTGGAACACTCCCTAAAAATTTACACTTTCACGCTGGAAAAGCATGGACTTTTGACGCTTGTTGACATTCAACTTATATAAACTAACTCAATTAGGACTGTGGCTTAAGAGACAATTCCAAACAACTAATTTTCAAAGCAAGAATTTTAATTTTTACCTTTTTAAACTGTTTTTAAAATGATTTTAAAACAGGATTTTAACGAAGCTCATTGAAAAATGTTCTATGCACTACTATCTAGTAAAGAGAATAGTTCACTAGCATTTTTATCATTGTTGACTAATCGGAAGAGGAGTGGGTGTTATGTTTCATATAGGTACCTAATATAGGCCCGGGTAACATCATACCCTTTCACCTACATCACATCCCCTACATTACACACTAACGAGCCTTTTAAGGATTGAACGCCTTTTATGGACTGAACCTTTTACCTAGTTCTAGGCCTGGGTGCTGAAGGAGGGTTTTTCCCGAACAATAGTGTTCTATGACTTCATCTTTAGACTGACACTGCATGAATAAAATATTAATGAGGCTACTTGGAAACCAGGCAGGGGCTATACACCACCTTCCTAATATCTACGCACAAGGTTCATCCCATACGTCATCCTCATACCCAACAATAGCTAACACAAGAACAAGGGACAAAGGGACTCTATATACTTTTCTGTATAAATACAGCACCTCTTGCTATCAGGAGTTAGAGGGAAGCGAGACTTCCAGGCAGACACACTGACCAGAGACGCTGAGGCTCCTGCATGCAGTCGCTCCAGCTGACAGTGGTCTGAACATACCTTGCAGGGTGTCCAACTCGAGACCATGAAGGGCTCCTACATTCACACTTCAGGTAATGGGGTTCGACTAAATCCTAGAGGGATTCTTGGCTGCACACCTACTCACATGCTAGGTACACTTGGGTACATCTAAATAGGCATCGTAGGAGTACGCACTCTCTTTTATCAATGCATTTTATATTCATGTATTTATTCATGCATGTTGCAAGATGATAGAACTGTACTATCCTTTTATATTCATAGTACTGCTAATCATATATCTCTGCTACTGTCTAATGGTTGTCATATACTTTACACGAGAATAACAACTGTTCAATAAATCCTTATTGAAACGCCCAGACTGTTTATTCTGTGTACCTCTGAGATAAACTAAATGAGCACGAGTGACTGAGCGAAAAGTAGTACATTGTTTCCACGATCTTGAGGGATCAGGGTTGTCATGTTCTGAGGTTGCCAGAAACTAATCTCTCCCCAATAAGAGGAGACACTAATGGCACTGTGAGCTAGCTAATGCAAACAGGCTAACATTTCTCGGTGGGGGTGCTCAGAATCAGTCTGTCACCAAGCCCACAGTTTATGTTATCCAAATGCGCAGGTCCTGCATGGGTACTATAAGAACTGCACAACACTAGCAACTACGTACATTTGGTAGAGTTTCTTTCCTTGGAACTTTTTTGCATCTTGAGAACTGCCAATTTTCACCATGAGTAAAGCAGCATCACTTGCATATGTGGATATTGAGTTTGAAGAGGAGAGGGTTGATACCTTAAAGCCATCTGCAAAAAATGTAAAATCTCCGTGAGAGGCCTCACCAGGAAGGAGGAGTTTCAAAAGGCGCTGAGGGCCTGGTTGGAAGCAAGGAATGCCAGTGGGCAGACCGAGGAGCCTATGTTGGAGGGGAAGAATTTAGAAGGGCAGCAGGATGGGCTAGTGGGCCTAACTGAAGGGAGGGTGCTCTCCAGGGTGGGCAGCAGTGTGTCTTCAAAGGGTCTGTCTCCAAAGGAGTTGGAGGAAAGGGAGAGACGCAGAGTGCATGAATTGAAACTTGCTAAGCTCAAGCTGGGGAGCCAGAGAATAAGAGGTTGGAGTTGGAGAGCAAGAAATTGGCCATGGAGGAAAAGAAGAAGTTTCAGAGCACGGTGTGGGGGCTGTGCTCTCACAGCGGAATGAAGAGGGCCTAGACCAACCTGTAGCCTTCATTAGTAGGAGGTTACTTCCACAGGAACAGAGGTGGAGTGCGATTGAGCATGAGGCATTTGCTGTGGTCTGGACGCTGAAGAAGCTGAGGCCATACTTGTTTGGGACTCACTTCCGGGTTCAGACAGACCACAGGCCCCTCAGATGGTTGATGCAAATGAGGGGTGAGACTCCAAAGATGTTGAGGTGGTCCATTTCCCTACAGGGGATGGACTTCACGGTGGAACGCCGCCCTGATACAGAACACGCCAATGCTGATGGTCTGTCCAGATTTTTCCGCCTTAGTGAAGAGAATTCCCAAGAGGGTGAGTAGTTCTCCCCACATTTCAGCTGGAGGGGACACGTGTTAGACCTGGCACCATTGGCGTGGGTCTCCCTTCCATTTTTTGCCTTTACCTCCTGTGTTTTGATGTGTGTTGGACTCCATTTCTTTTGCTGGTCTAGATGCTTTGTGATACTGCAAACAAATGATGGACGGAATGCTGACAATGCAAACATTCTCCCCCAGTCAAAAGATCTGGGTTAAATCCATCGTTCTTTTGCCCACTACGCCACCCCAGTTCCTCTCTACAACATGGACTCCATCTATAACCAGGGCCACTGGAATTATGTGGCAGGAGAGAGCCAAATTATGTGGAAGAGTTGAATAAATTATGAGGCAAGAAAAGTCAAATTATGCTGCACGTTTTGTGAGAGTATTATTTCATTATTTTGTAATTTTTAAACTTGTTAACACTGTCTGGGCTTTAGTTGTACCTCTTTAGTATCAGTTTAAACCCCAATGTTAGATCTGGCACCATTGGCGTGGGTCTCCCTTCCATTTTTTACCTTTACCTCCTGTGTTTTGCTTTGTGTTGGACTCCATTTTCTTTGCTGGTCTAGATGCTTTGGGCACTTTGCCACTGCTGTTCAGTGCCAAAGTGCAAGTGCTCCCTTTTGTAAATTGTGTTATGGATTAGTGTTTCCATTATTGGCTATTTGATTTACTTGTCTGACCCTAGTATAGTGCACTGTGTGTGCCCATGGCCTGTATATCAAATGCTGCTGGTGGGCTTGCAGCACTGGTTGCGCCACCCACCAAAGCAGCCTGTAAAATGTGACTCAGGTCCGCCATTGCAGAGCCTGTGTGCAGTCTGGGACTGCTATGTAGACTTTGCAAGTGCACACACTTGCCAGTCCCAAAACCTTCCCTTTTCTACATATCAGTCACCCCTACGGTAGGCCCAAGGTATCCCTGTGGACAGGGTGCATTGTATGAGAAAGGTAGGACATGCCCTGATGTGTGTGGCATGTCCTGATAGTGAAATACTGCCAATTTCGTTTTTCACTATTGCAAGGCTCTCTGTTCCCATAGGACAGAATGGGGAGTTTGTTTATAACATCTTATAAACATAACTGACCCTGGGAACAAGGTAGAAAAATAAAGTTTAGTATGCCTGAACTCAGAATGTTAAAGTGTATCTTTTAGTGAGGGAGATTTTTACATTCTGTGTTTGAAAATACCACTTTTAGAAAGTAGGTATTTTCTTGCCTAACCATCCAGTGTGCCTCTGCTAGGTTTGTGTATTGCATGTCTGGCTTTTGGGTGACAGGGGCTGGAAAGGGGCAGTGGCTCCAGAGGTCTGATGAGTCAGGGCTGGGCGGAATAGACCTAGGTTGCATTTAGAGTAGGGGGAGGAGATTTCCTTTCACCTGCATGGGCCTGGTCTGCCTTCAACAATGCTGTCTCCATCTCCTGCCAGGAAGCTGCACCAGTGAGGACAGAACTGGTTTTGGCTGGGTACAGACACTCTCTGCCTTCAGAGAACAAAGGATTTTTGTGTATAAAAAGAGGGGCCCAGACCCCAGACTTTTAGATCACTTCTGGGAAATCAAGAGGAACCTTTGCCAAGGAGAAGAGCCGGAGAAACTGAGGAGAAATACTGCCCCTGTCCTGTTTGCTGTCTGGGGTTGGCCTGCAGTGGCTACTTGCTGCCAAGGAAAGGGGAAAAGGACTTTGCTGTTTGTTTTGCCACCTGCTTGAAGAAAAAGATCTCCAAGGGCTTGAAACTGAGCTTGCCTCCTGTTCTGAAGTCTCAGGGACACAAAGACTTCATCCCTTCTGTTAATCTGCATCTGGAACTGCTGTTTCAGCTGCCACAGAAGGAAATTGCAACACCCACGCCAGCGAGCGACGCCGTAACCTGCACCAAAGCCGTGGGCACTGCTCGAGAAGAGCACGACGCACCGCCCCGACTTGCACCGTAGGCCCGACGCCTGCTGACGCCATGCTGCATCGACTCAGAAGCCATCAGCGAGGCCGCAGCCTGCACCGGAGCCGAGGACACCGCTCGTGACGTCCACAATGCAACGTCCCGACTCGCACCGCAGCACCGACGCCAGTGCTTAATCAATGCGGAGCCAATCCTCGACGTGGGCTACTACTGAATTCATTGACATCGCACCGACACAGTAAGGTACAAACGTCTCACCTTCCCTGCACTGCAGTAAGGGACAGAGGCTTCACCTCCCCTGGGGTCGTAAAGAACCGACGCCGCAGGTGCCAACGAAGCATCACCTCCCCGACGCCGTGCACCGCCATTGTTTTCATCAATTCCAAGGTACTGTTCTTTGTGGGTCTGCTTGACTCCGGGTCCGACGCCGCGCACCTCGCGGTCGGCGCCGTTCTTTAGGATTTTCATCTGTCAAGACGTCGTAATAACTCAAGGTGGAGTTATTTGTTGCTAGAAGCTTGATTTGAGTGAATAGCCTATTTTTAAGGATATTTCTGATACTGTATTTTGGATTTTCTTTGTCGTTTGGTCTTGTTTTGGTTTAGATAAAGATTACTTCCTTTTCTATACTGGTGTGGTGTCCATTTGTTGTGTTTTCACCGTGTTACTGTATGTGTTCACAAATGCTTTTCACACTGCCTCTGAGAGAAGCCTGTCTGCTCGTGCCAAGCTACCAACGGGGTGAGCAGGGGTTATTTTAGGAGTGTATCCCCCTTACCCTGACTAGAAGCAAGGGTCCCTATTTGGACAAAGGTACCTACCTCTGCCAACTAGAGACTCCCGTTTCTAACACCCAAATATAGCAATAAGCTACAGATAGATGGCCAGTCAAAGTTTGCAGATTGCCTTCCACTGCGTGGCATCATGTGTTGCTGCGTTTTTACCATTCTGCAGCACAATTAGAAAGTGAAAAAAAGTCTCAGAGGATGGTTATGATGTGTCAACTGTTATAAATCTGCCCCCTGGTGTATGTCCTCGGGAAAGGACAAATTAGACCACAGTCTAACAAGGTAGAAGCAATCAAGTTTCAATTTCATCAGAACAGAGGGAGCCTATGAACTTTCTGAAGGTTAGTTAGTTTTTATCATATATCCATCCCTAATTTTTCACATACAGCTGGATGCAATACTGATTTGTTAGATTCGAAGCTTAAAAGAACTACACAATTACAAACACCTTCGTCAGAAGTTCTTAAAAGATTTTCAACAACTAAACATTCATTATGTACAGAACCAATATTGCTATGTCCCAACTTTGCTAAATTATTTAATTTGCAGACAGATGCTTCAGGAACAGAGATAGGTGCAGTTCTAGCTCAGCCTGATGAGCAGGAAATGGATCACCCACTTTTATTCATTAGTCACAGGGAATATCTTAGGGAAACAAGATACTTTTCAAAAGAAAAGGAATGTTTATCAATTAAATGGGCACTTGATACTCTTAGGTATTATTTGGAAGATAGACCACGTGTTTATATACAGATCAAAACCACATTAACATGGTTAACATGATTGACTCAGAAAAATGTCCACAATCCTCAACTACTATTATAGTTTCTCTTCAATCCAAAGGTTTTAAGGCCTTAAAAAGAGATTGGAAGTTACAGACAAATGTAGACTTTCTATCTAGATACCAATTAATATTTCTCCTGAGTGGCAAAACTCTTAGGGAACTAGTATGCGAGGGCATTACATAACTGTACAATGTGGTGCAATCCTCGCAGGCCACAGGAGAGGGCAAAGCCAGCAAATGGGACCCATTCGGAAGTAGCAACTGGTGATTGATTGGTCCCCCAGGAGTCTGGAGGACGCAGGTTGTCCTTAACCAGAATGTGAACAGATCATGCCAAACAAGTAATGGACTGGGGAATAAGAGAAAGGAAAGGAAGAGGAACGAGATAGACAATTAAACATGAAGGTTTTGGTCTTTCTTTATTATTTTTTCTTACTTTCTGAACTTAACTAAATTAAGAAAATCCTAAAATAAATAAGAAGGTAGAAAGCCAAGAAAGGAAGAACAAGGCCAAAAAGGTGCACAAGAGACCAGCATGGCTTTCAACAAAGTGCTCCCTCATGAAAAATTAAGCTTCAAGAGAATCTGTCCAGTAAGGAAAGAAGGGAAAGAGCGAAAGAGAGACAAAGAGAAGGAAGGAGGACTAAGCAAGGAGCCCTCATCTTAGACTGAGAGGGATTGACAGCATTTAGTAAAAGATGAGGAGAAAAATTAACTCTTAATTTATTGGGACACTTACGTTTTTATGTGTTCAGTCAAGGGGCAAGAGTATTTCTGATTCCTGGGAGCCTCAAAAATCAGTCTGGTGGTTCTTGGAAGATCTACAAATTTGATGAAGAGTGAAGAATGCATAAGCAAGTGACGTTACAGGAGACTCTAATGTAATGTTTTCCTTTTTGGTCGAATAACTTGCAGACTCTAAATGAAACATGAAATCCAAATCAAATAGTAAAGACTGTTATTAAGTTTGAAGAATTCCTCTGTTCACTTCACAGTTGACAAACAAGCTGACATGATTGGCACAAAGGAACACCGGATCTAAGATGCAGAAATGCATCCCCTATGCATGAATGAAACATCCTTCACATGGAAAACATTTCTGAACAAATCGGGGCTAAAAAAAAGATATAGAAGCACAATTGCTCAGCAACAGTGTCAGGACTACCAGCATGGGAGAATCTACCAACATTGGGTAACCTAAGCAATCTTGCAAAAATGTCTATTGTCAGAGGTCCTGGGGCATGATGATTCTTCATGCATGTTCATGACTGAAAGAGGACACCACTCAATGAGTTCCATTGCCACCTTCTAAGCCTCCTCCCATCCATATTACTAAGAGATTTGTGAATTACCAGGACTGTGACATGGCCTCAAAGCATGAGTGTTCACAGATATAAAGAAGTGACTACAGTTCCATAGAATTAAATATGGCATGTTATATATTGTGAATCTCAGGGTGCTGTTAATCAATGGGCATCGACTTTACATGGATCAAAAGGCGGATTCCAAATACTTGACAGTGCATGTTGATAGTGGAATTGGACACCCAGGGCCTCAATTGAAGTATTCACATTAGGTAGACACTCATACACACAGCATAACCTTTGCTTTTCCTTGTGAGACAATGGGTGCTTAGAATTATGTAGGTGGAACATTATAATTCTGTATGGATGGAGAGCACAGGTATATAGTGCTAACAGTTTTTGGATGGAATCCCACTCATTACACATATTAAATCTCATCTAGATTATCCTATCTTTTTTTTAACGTAGTTGCAGAAATGTCCAGCCTCTCATCCCATTTTTTAATGCGGGGTAAGGGGGAGAGTTTAATAAAGTACTCCACGAAAATGGAAACAGATCAAGTTTGATCCCCCAGCTCCCATTGGTGATCTAAAAGACTATTTTAAATGTAATAGACCAGTTCTCACTAGTTGATCTTCTGGCATCAAAAACAGCATGTTGTTCGGGCTTATGCATGCTATAACACTGTACAAAATATGATGTCACATATTGAGTACTGGCTCGTGTTGTGAGATGTTTGCACATGGACAGCCAATATAAAAACACTCCCCAGAACACAATGGGATCACTCTCTGGTTGAGATAGCCCTGACTTCTTCCTCTCATCTGTTGCAATTTCCTTCAGAAGTGGTACTTAAACCAGTATTCACAGCGGAGGTGAACCATTAAAGAGTAATTTCAAGTCAATGTGGAATATGTCCCTAGATCAGATATTGTCCAGGAGATTATTAAGCCCTGTAAAAAAAAGAGGGGATCTGAATCTCTAAACACATGTGATTTGATCCACATGTGACAAAGTCGATACGCTTGAAAAGGAAATGTGGGATTTGAAGTTCCGGCATTCTGCAACGGCGAATATAATCATCTTCCAGCATTCAAATGCCAAACTTTTAGAGATAGGGAGGTGAACTTTCTAGGCAAACATGGGGCAGCAGAGGTACATCGAGAGGGTGAGCTCCTAGTCTCACTGTAGCTAGATTACTGAACAATCCCTGGACATTTGACTAGTAGGAATCAAGCAAAAGTACTGGCAACTGAGTCTATTACACTTCCAGGAAAACAAGAAATATTCACAGCTCTTTATCAAAACTTATACTCCTCCATAACCTCCTGATGAGAGGCTGATATAATTCAGTATCTATGGGCCAGATGTACAAAGGGCTAGATGTACAAAGCAAATGAATACCGATTTGTAAACTGCGATTCTTACCAAATGGCAATTTCTGAATTGGTATTGGTATGTACGAATGTGAGTGGCTGGTCATTACAGATTTGGTACGAGTCACATTCACTATTTAAGGGATCACAAATAGCAGTTTGGTAAATAGCAAATTGAGTCCCAGCTACCAGATTTTTACTTGGCGGCAAGTGATGACATCACAAACAGGAAGTAGAGCAGCAACAGGCCTATAAGAACACTGGAGAGCCTTGAGACAGGTGATAGCCAATACAATCCTATTGGGATCTACAAAAATCACAGCTATCCACCCCTGGAAAGCAGAAAAATGACCCAGCAGTAACCCGAGAAGGACCTTGGAGGGAGAAAGAGGAAACTCTAATTCTCCGAGAAAGAGTTGGAAATACTCACAGAAGAGTGTGTTGCTTTGGGAAAACATCCCTCTCAGTGTCAGAGGCACAAAAGAAAGAGATTTGGCTAAAAATCCAGGACAGCATCAACTCCATGGGGGTCACACAGAGATCCATAGAAGAAATTTGCAAAAGGTGGTCCGACTTCTGAGCCAGGACCAAAGAGAAGTTGGCAAGTCGTAGAACTGAGGCCTGCACAACAGGAGGAGGACCTTCAACCCAGTTACCACCAACTCCTCTTCAGGGAATGATTGAGTCCACCCTGGAGCCAGAAACTGCGTCTGGACTCAGCAACATTGACATTTCAGAGGCCCCTTTTACTTCAAAACGTAAGAGTGATTTATACACTTACAGCGTCACAATAACATGTTTTCAGCAATGTGTGAGGCAACAATATAATCATGTTAGGCTGGGAAATGTTTAGCTATGATAGAATACAAGAAAAACACCATTAGAAGTTTTAGGTCTACCCTAGTAGCGCAGTATGGGTTATGTTGTACTCCATTATGAACACCTACAGCACAAACCAAACCTATCATGCTGTAAATGATACAAACAAAAGTGTATTTACAAATATTTACACCTTCCATCTCTATACAGATGTTCCAGCACAAACAAAGGAGTGGGTCAGGAAGATACACAAATGTGCAGTCAATAAGGCAATGAGTTAATTATACCACGTACATCACCCCAGAGGCAAAGTAGCAGTTCTGAACCTGCCCATTGATGAAGTGGATGATACAGGGAGCCCAAATGTCACAGAAGAACCTGCAGTGAGGCACAGACAACTGCACAGTTGTACTCGTGCCCGACATCACAGTGTCCTCAGGCAGTCTAATCCTAGATCAGAATCGACATAAGATATGGGCAATACCACACAGGTGTTTGGTGGTCTTGAAGCCTCTACATTGAAGGTACAGCACCAAGAACACAAGCAAATGTGTATTATTACCAAAACGTTATCTGGAGTAGAAAGAAGCATCACAATTGGCTTTCAACATGTAGCAACAACCATTGAAGAATCCCACAAGTCTCTGGAGGCAAAAGTGGACTCTATGACAGAAGCTATGAACAATCCATATGGCCAAATACAACAGGACAATGCAACACACAGACATACTCAACATCATTTATTCTCCCATATGGATATGTTGAATCGGTCATAAAAGTCTCAAATTCAAGCTGTTTTTACAGTCTTTTTGTCCAGCAAATTATTTAGCTGAAAGCACCACTTTGATTTTGCTAGAAAATGTTCTCTCGAAATCAATAACATTTTACCTGAAATGTAATTGAATAGAAAATTTTAAAATGTTGACATTTCATCATTAAAACAAAAATAATGAACAATTACAGCAGTGGATTCACATATTTTTAGGTCTCGCCTAGCGTTGCAGCGCCTGCGTTGCCCGCTTTGCGAGGCATGCAGTATATACTATAGCGGGGAAACTTCGTGGAAGCTCCGCCCACTCTCCGCCCATCTTTTTGATTGGCTTAGATTCTAAATGCTGCCTTCTAATTGGTTTTAGGCTTGTTAGTCCCTCCTCCTGACGGCCATGTTGTGATTTGTATCCTTCCCTGGCTATTGGCCCCTTTACTACAACACTATTTTCTTCCCTGTGTTCCCCCCCGCCCCCTCCCGCAGTCCGTGACTTCTCGCACCCCCACTCCCTCTCCCCCCCACTCCCGTTTGTGCCTTCTTGGACGCCCGCCCTCCCATTTCCAATGCAATAGGTCTCGCGTAAATACGAGTCCTATTGCATTGCAAATGCTTGTTTATCGTGGGATTGGCTGGGTGATCGCACTCTTTTTTTGTCTCGCTCGATGTTTGCTATGCTGTCCTCGAGGTCAGGAAATGCGCTCAATCGCAGTGCGCACGAAAATGGAAGCTGCAGCGCAGTGCTCCTGAAGTAACAAAAGCAGCGAACGTAAACATAATTTCGTTGGTTCAGTGAATGAAAGCCAGCGCTTTCTATGTTTTTAAAGCATTTGTTAATAATCACGTACGTATTGTGTGCTGTTGTTATTATGTTACAGCTAACACAGCCCTTCTATTCCGACAGTTGTTTATGGCATCAAAACAGCATGCAGAATCTCCGAGTAGCTCACAGCAGGCTTTGCACTGAGCATCCTTGTTTTTTAAGGAACTACTTTCTCGTGTCCCAGCTGCGCGCGCAGGTACGGCTTCTGGAAACGCTTTAAAGATTGCTCTTAGGAACATCTGAAAAACTATTGTAAAACGAAGACGCGCCAGAAACAAGGGCAAGAAGAAAGAGGGGGCAGTGGTGAGGCTTAGAAGAGATGCACATGTAAAACATGCGGTATGCAGACACGATGTAACTGGCCGATCTGACTAGCCAGACTGCCGTGCCCCAAAAGCATTTATAAACATTCCCTCAATGTGGACCGGCGCCTGCATCCCCATCGGGGCTGTGAGGCATTGAAGTGAATAAAAAACACAGTGCGTCACCAATGGTGGCACAAGAACCTTGTTGGTCAACCAGCGAAGCATTCGATCTTCCCAGCGTTTATCCCTCGTGGCAGGCGGCACAAAGAGCGTATACCTGAGAATTCATCTGCACCAGTCACCGAACAGCACCAGTTGGGCCACATAAACCTAGTGTTCTGACGCCAGTTTTGGAAAATGCCCAAGCTATAGAAAAACCTGAAAATTAACACAACTATTTCAAAAGTATAGCGACAGTAAGAAGAAATAATTTCCAATGGACCGAAAATGCGTTAACTCCAGGCGCCGTAAATGATGCGAGGTGAGCGCCAGGAGAGAGGGATTCCAGCGGGGGTCCCCACGAGTGGAGCGAGGGTGAGTGTGCCAGAACGCAGGTCTGAGTGGCCGTCCTCTTAAGATGCAGCGGGCCGCCGTATTTCTTCAGTTTAACGTAGGGGTGTCCAATTTAGGTACAGGAAAGCTGCAGCCATTCCAAATACCCACATGAGATAAAAGTACTTAGAATATACTTAGAATGTAATGGATATCATCTACAACATAATGGTTATCAAAAATACCTGGAATGGCCCTGCTCCCCTGGACCTCCTCTGAAAAGCCCTATATTAACCAGTCCCAGAGAGGGTCTGCCTGACCTGAGCATGGTGGAATTGTCAATCCAGAAAAGTGCCTCTGAAAAACTGGGGATTTCAATTCTCCTAACTTGAGTAATACACCTGGGTCCTATTTTGTTACATACCAACATTACAAAACAGTGTATAGCAATATTGAAAATATTGAGAATCAGTCGATGAGGAAGTGGGAAACCACAGTAAAAATAAATAAATGCAGAACTTCAATTAAGGATCAAGGCTGCCAAGGCTGAAAGACAGCTGCTGTAGATTGTGGTTCACCATTGTTAGAGAGAGAGAGAGAGAGAGTGTATGTGTGTGAACCTGCAGCCATGCCAGGCCAATCTGACATCACAAAAGAGAAGAGAGAGCCTGCCCTGGTGCTGGAAGCTGAAACAGTACTATTGTGTTATCTTGTGAACTGTGTTGTCTGATCTGACAGCAGCAGACACGCCACATGGTGACTGACAAGTTGACTGGTTGGCCTTTTGTCTACAGGGCTTGACACTTGTCTGCAGTTGTTAGAACGAGGAGTATGTTGTCTTCATAATGAGATTTTGTGCTGAACACACACACCCCAATTCAATAACAATCCCACTTACACACACTGACACACACTCATACTTTCACACACACACTCACAGTCTCTCATACTCTATCTTATGCTTCTTCACACAGGCACTCACGCACACTCATGCAAACACCCTTTCTCTCACACCCACACATACACCTACTTGCTGGTCACTTACACCAAATTATCACGACAATAGCGCTCACCCATCCGCATGTGGCAGCTTCCTCTTGCAAACCCCTGTGCCTTGAGAAACACCCGCTCCCACTTCCACATCACTGTGGGCGAGAGACTCTTCTCCACATATCATCATAGCTGGCTCCTGGGCCGGGGTGCAGGTGCCGTGGGCTCAAGATCTGGAGGCTATTGTCCACTGATGAGAAGCCTGGATAGGAGGTAAGGTATGGGTCATGTATGCCTGCGGGGGTGTTTGCACCCCTAGCACTGGGGACTGGTCCCCAGCTGCAACTGGTTTCCAGGAATGGACAGAGTTCTGCACCCAGAGCCCTCTGTTCCACCCCTGACATGCACACAGCCCTGATGGTGCACAGTTCTGGTTGGACCTGGACAACTGCCCTCTGACCAGAGCAGTCACTTCGACAACAATAGGGCCTGAGCTAGAGCTCTGGCAACCTAGGCCCTGCTCCCTGGACTAGAGAGTGCCAGGGCCTGTCTCTTAGCAGTGATGGAGTCTAGACCATTTCCCATCACCTGCACAAACTCTTTAGGAAAATAAGCGCCTGGCACTCCCATGGCTCACAGGCCTTCACCTTTGGGCCTCGCAGTCCAAAGTATCAGTGAGACTGCAGGTAGTTAAGAAGGCCTGCCACTGCCCGCATGTAGGTTGATGTTAAGAATTATTAAAGCGCAAAATGGTTGTTCCTAACGGAGCGTCCCCGCTCTAGGATTGCCCTATTGGAGAGCCTCTATTTAACTTTCTTGATAGAAAACGACCAGCAGAGGTCAATAAAATATCAGAATCACTTTAGCATTCTCTAGATTCCAGTCCATAGAAATTGTCTTCCACGAGCACCCGTAGACAATAATATTTTTTTCAAATCTTGTATTTTCAGTGATATGACCACCGAAGGCCCTGATTTTATATTAAAAACAGAGCTTTGGACTATACCATTTCCCGCTGAAAGGCAATATTTCTCTCCATGTGTTCCCATACCTGGCGTGTCACGCAGTTTGGTGCTTACTTTTCCCTCCATAATAAAGAACAGTAGATGTTTCAGCACCCAGGCTAATGTGCTGCATAGCTAAATACATATAAGGTCCCAAAGGCGAGACCGATTGCATTGCAAATGCTCGTTTAAGTCTGGGTGAACGTTTTTTCCAGAGTAATCGGAGTACTTTTGGTCATTTAACATTTCTCTTGTGATGCAAAATTGCCTACCAGAAGAGCACAGGAACAGACCACGAGTGGCTGCCGGCTACTGTTGTTCGTGTTCTGGTGCATTTAGCACTATTTTCGCAGTACAAAATCTATTCTTGGTAATTTTTTGTGCTAAAATAATAATCCTTACTGGTTTGACTATGCTTGTTACATAATTCCACACATTCTCACATAATTTTGCTGTAATTTTGTGTAATTACACTACAGCAAATTACATGAGTTATGCCAACCCTTCAAACTGTCACACTTGTAACGTAATATAGCAGAGCAAATTTACAATGAACTAAGACTTGTGTGAGTGCCACACGTTTGATTAACATGAACGGAACATGTTATCCTTCCACCTACGAATACGAATAACTCCTACAGCGAAGTTAAACTATAGATAGGCTATGTATGCTAATAAAAAATGCACTTTCTATTAGACCCAGTAGAGAGAGTAACATTTATCATTCGCCCCACAAAAACATGAGCTTTGTGATTGTATTCCAATCAAATAAATCATAAAAGTCCCTTACCTAAACGCACATACATTTTCAATATGTATTTTAGTATAACAAATGACTGATGTTGTTTATATCTTTCATATTAAACATTAATTAGACTTATGTTATCCTTGTGATGAGTTTAAAAACCAGATACGGTCAGTTTACTTAGCTCACTTCTTAACCCCTTCGATGCTCATGACGGAGCGGTTCCGTCATGAGCATCGGTTGGGCTGTGCTTATGACGGAACCGCTCCGTCATGAGCACAGCCCCTGGGGTAACGATCTTGCCCCCACAGAGGGGGATGGCAGCGGAAAAGTTTTCCCACGCTTTCCCATGACGTCAGAGCGCACAGCGCGCGCCGATGTCATCAGGAAGCGCTGGACACGCTGGAAATCATTTCTTTCCAGCGCGACCAAGAGGGAGGGTAAGTTTCTTTGCTCCGGTGAGGCGGGGGGGCCAAATCTGGATGCCTTGAGGCATCGGGGGAGAGGAAACAGTGTTTCCTCTCCCCTGATGTCTCAATGCAGGGCATTCCTGGTGCACGATCGCGCACAGCGTCACGATCGTGCACCAGGAATGCCCCACTAGACACCAGGGATTCGTTTTCTTGTGCAAAGGAAGTGACCCCTTGGGCAAGGGTCGCTTCCTAAGGGGGACAAATAATTTTAGACTTTTCTGCCCCCCCTGGGGACAGATCGGCCGATTTTTGGCCGTCTGTGGACCCAGGGGGGGCAGAAAAGCCCACTAGAGCCAGGGGATTTGTTTGTTTTTTAAATTGGAAGCGACCCCTTGGGCAAGGGTCGCTTCCTGGGGCCCAATATATTTTTAAAGTATATTCTGCCCCCTCTGGGGGCAGATCGTTTTTTAGGTCGAGCCTAGAGTAGCGCGCAAGCGCTGCTTCTGGCGAAGACTTTAAGTTAGGGGGTTTTCAAAGCTGACCAGACGCTCGTGCGTCATGGCCTTTTCCCTGCGGTTACGCGCGCGGCACACATCTGTTTCCAATTATCGTGCCCAGACGCGGGCGCGATAATTGGAAACACATGCCGGCTGTGCGGGCAAAAGGCCATGACGCACGAGCGTCTGGTCAGCTCAACAGGCTGCCGCGCTCGCTCGTTTAAATTGGACTCTGCGCTCTGCTGGATTGATTTATCCTGCTCAAATGTGGCGAGACATCACTTTTCAAATGCCCGTGCTCAATATTATTCACACTTTAAAGACAAAAGCGCTTTTCAATATGGTCATTAGATGGCGCTCTTTGCACAGTAATTTAGATGCTTCTTCGTTAAATACTCCAGCTGTCTACCGTTTGCGCACATAACTTCAGCTAAGGAGTGCATATGGCCTCCTGGCTCCTTTACGAGTCTAAATTCATGTTTTGCATTTCAACAGGTGAATTTACTGAAGGATTTATTTGCACATAAAATGACACCAGTATTTTGTATTTAACGTGTGTTCAGATCTCAGTAAAGGTCCCGAGAGTAGGATTTCCAGGGCGAGAACGCTACGAAAGGTAGGTGAACACACGAGCGTTAAAGTTTCTCGACAGTCACAAAACTGGGTATGGCCTGTTTATACACAGAAGGCAGCGAGGATTTACTCCTGTCAAGGGCAGGAGTAAGTCTCTATCCAGGGTGGGGATGGAGAGGAATCTTCCCACGCCCCCAAGTAGCGAGGCATGTAAGAGAAGTATTTCTCAATGTAGAAAAATAGATTCTCGAGGAGCAAACAAAAAGATGTAAAGTGAGAATGCATGTACATATGTGTACATTTACACAAGCTACGTTTACACATGTATACATACCCACACGTCAGTACTCTTGGGAAACTGCAACTGTTGCAGCTTTGCAGGTTCACAAATAGATGTTTTTGCAAATTAAAATAAATGTATATATTTACTCCAGACGTAGAAGAAAAGTTAGTGGTGTAAATGTATTAATTTATTTGAGATTCGGGTCATTGTAGTCAATTGTTCCTCATGATAGTGCCTAATTTGTCAAAAATATAAGTGCCAGGGCTCTCGTCAGGAGGCCACTGCAGCTTGCACCACACATTGCCCTTCTATGCTGCCAATGATAGTAACAACACAACTACTAACCATCACACTCCTACAGGTGTGACAATTCGGACTATTTCAGGCCCCAAAGCTATCAGAAAGGCTTTGGCAGCAGATAATAGTAATTTTTAATGTATATTTAATTAACAATTAACAGTTTTTGGGTTCATCTCTAAATTAGCGAGACAACGCCACCTTGTGGCAGACTGTCACAAGCGCCTGTGTTGACAATTAAGTGCCGGCGCCGAGCACCGAAAACCACCAGCTCACATTAAGCACACATGAAAGTGAGTCTTCCCACTCTGGAGACAGAGAACTCTTTTCTCTACAAAAGAAGTGTATCTTTCCTTAAAATATGAAGAAACATGGTTTCTCCTGACCACTTTTATAATAGATTCCACCCCACGTTGGCCCACACAAGCCCCTTTCGGCCCCTCCTTTCCGCTAGACCACGCCAAGTATATGATGCATGTGGGGGGGGTGAGGGAGGGTGCGGCAGGAAGGTTTGTCTTAGGGGTTGGAAACAAGACTGTGACGAGGAAAGCTTAGACTCTGAGCAAAGAAAATAACTGGTAATTGGGTCATTCCATACTCGTTCACCTTGCTACATGAGTCTGTACCAGGTATAGGAAACCCTCCATCATGCATCCTTCAAAACTGACCAAACAGCCAAACTTGCTGCAATGCCTGTGGAAATCTCTTAAAAAACAGGACAAATACATCACCTGCTCGGACGGCATCTATTGCTAGCTTATAATGCAGGATGATGGTACAGAGGGATGTCCAAGTGGGTGTCCTGACAATTTCTCTGGGGAGCCAACTGGAACTCACAACAGGAAACAGCTATCAGTCTAGTGGAAGTCATTCGACTGGAAGGACTCTCCACCCATCTCACAAGAATTGGTGTTAATCACTGAGACCCGCCAGTTTTGGTAGCCTTCGTAGACTTGCATGCCAGTTCAAGGGTGACGAAGAGAGCCTGGTCTGATCTGCCAATGAAACCGATGCATTCCTGACAAGAAGAGATCCCTTGGGCTCTCTCTGAGCTTCAATAATCACCAACTGTCCTCGAAAGGGGTTGTGGGCAGCACCTTGAGGAACCCCCTAAAGAATGAATTACAGGACCACGTGGATCCCCTCAACCCTACTCCAGGTTCAGACATGCTTTCAATTGTCATTCTGTGCCCCTTCCCAGAGGACTGTGTGTTCAAAGGGTTACTTGCTTTCTCATGTGGATCAACCACATTCCCCCAAAACTACACCCACCTGCGCCTCATCTGGATCTCACTTGGACTGGTGAAACCAACACTCTGCCAGCCACCTGGAGAGCACTATTCAGTTCAACCGCTAGCAAAGTTCAAGACAGCAGGGTAGGTGGTGAAACCCACCAGATGCCCACCCCTCCTTGGCATGGGCATGGCGCGAGACCATGAGGCCAGTCCATGCATCAGTAGATGCACACCTCATGCTTCGATGCAGCTTTGGACACCTGTCCCTGGGGGATGGGTTGTTCTCTGGGAATGTTGGACACCTACCAGATGCCCTGGTCTGAGCTAGGCCCAGACTCACTGAGAAGTACCATGGGCATGGAAAGAAGGCAGAGTAGCCAGCCTTTCAATTCAAGGTTGCCTCTAACATTATGAAAACAAACCACAGCACTACGCCCTGAGGGCAAAACACACAGAGGTGTATTTGGAAACTATAAGGCAGAAAATCCCTCCTTCCCCAGTGATTGGGTGTCAAGGCTGGCAATCACTTTGGGGATGTGGATAATATAGACGCTCTATTCGCCACTCTGAGGCCTACGTTGCCACTTGAGAAAATTTCTATTTGCCTAAGAAGTTCCCTCCATGTTTCGTTTTATACTTTTGTATTTGTGAGCTCTTCTGTGGTGGAGGCCTGCTCAACAGGCCTCCACCACAGGTTCTCTTCTGCTAATATCATGTACGTGGAAGGCCTTACTGTCCACTGGCCGCCTGTCTGGACCTCAGACTGACGGTGGAGAATAATAAAATATAAACAGTCAGTTTCAAGGCTACTGCACAGGCGTAGGCTGTCCTTTCTATCCATCAGGGTCATTTATAAAATTGTGGACGAGAAGGAAAGACACAGCCAATGTAACCACATGCTGCACAGAGCAGGAACCTTTCTCAAAGAAAACAAGCATTGGCATAGCCAATAGGTCTCGCGTTTGGGACCTTATAAGTGTTTAGCCATGCAACAGTTGATGTTGTTGCACCAAGGATATTGTGCTGCATAACTAAACACTTATAAGGTCCCAAAGGCGAGACCTATTGGCTATGCCAATGCTTGTTTTATTTGGCCTTTGGGCAGAAAACCCCACTAGACACCAGGGAATTTTGTTTAATTTTAAATGGAAGCGGGGGGGCGCTAGAGGGCGCGCTGCGAGATGGCTGCTCGCTGAAGCTGCTCCGCCGGTCAGGGACAGAATTGGGCCATTTATGAGCGGTAATGGGCGCCCAAATTGCTTAAAAACGCAGCATCGAATGTCGGAACAGAGGGGCTCTGGCTGACATGCTCTGCCTTCCGCAATACAGCAACGTGCGGGAGGAAACAGGACCTGCAAGGTGCCGCGGCGGGGACTGCGGTCAGCGATCCTAAGATGGCGGCTGGAGCTGATGACTAGCGGCGAGATGCGCAGGACTGGCTCTTCTGCTGCTCTACAATTAGCAATCTCGGACAGGTACGAGGGAACAGCGACTGTGGAGCATTAGGCACTAGGGGCTGATTTCCAAGCTCGCTTTCTACTATCCTACTGCAGCGCTGCTCCCAACGAACTGCCAGCAAGCTACACAAAATGGCGGACGTGCACTGTATGTGATGGGGTATGCGCACGAACATGAAGCATTGCACTTGAGCGGGCAGCAATGACAATTCAACCGATCCTCTGCCAACAAACATACTTGCCCACAATCCAGCTGCTGCAAACTTATGAATAGCTGCTCCAACTCCACCTGGCTCACATCAAACAGCGCGTCTCACACACTGGGATATGAACATTGACGCCTGTGACCGATGATTCCTTGCTCTGTGAATCTGATTGCAGTCTCCGCACCTCTAATGACACTGGAAGCTTCTAATGCGCAGGAGCCCTGAGTGGGATATTGGCTGTGTATCGCGCCGCTGGGATTTCATCCTACACTGGCTGAGCACTACAACCTTGCGCTTTGTGGGTAGAGGCTGATCAGCGAGGTGAGTCGCATGTATACTACATATTGCTGCGCTGCACCCAGTACATAACGGTGCGTATACGAAAAGGGGTTCCACCTAACCAGCACAATTAGCAACTCCCCCGGAAGTGTGGCTCGATCGACAAAAGCGTACTCCCACTGGCCCCCCTCCACTGACTGCAAAGTCACGCATAACCGTGGATATGACTGAGGATGGGAGCTTTGTGATATTGGGCCGCAATTGATAGACCATCCAGTGGAGCACCACTGCTAGAACATAAAGTCTACCGCAGCGATCCCAGTAACCCTTAGATATGGGTAAACTGGACAAACAACAACCAAAACTGTCCTTTGACACCAGGCGTAACCCCAAGGGAGCGACTGCACATTCAGATATGGAAATCGATGCGGTGCAGACCACTACTACAGGTGTGGAGGCTGCCCTCCAAGCCATCCAGCAAAGCCTTCAAGCCATTAATGGGAAGCTGGATAATCTCACCCAGCGGGTGGATAATATCGCGAGTAAATTGGACAAGCAGGGTGAACGGCTCGATGCGGCGGAGGAACGCATATCTGCAGTGGAGGATGAGGCCCATAGCACGACGCGCAAATGTACAGATATGGAGAAGATCCTCGCAGTGATCCAAAACAAGGCAGAGGATTTGGAGACAAGATCGCGTCGCTGTAACGTCCGCATAGCTGGTGTTCCGGAAAGCACGAACACGGGGCGGCTGGAGACCTATGTGGAGAGCATGCTACGGGACATATTTGGAACTGACAGCTTTTCCCCAGTACTAATCATCGAACGTGCGCATAGGTCACTGGGGCCAAAACCACCACCCGGAGCCCCGCCGCGGCCTATAATAGCTAAGATTCTGAATTATAGGGATCGGGCCACCATTCTGCGGCTAACCCGGGAGAAGCGGCAGATCAACTATCAAGGAAGTGACCTGGCGTTCTATCCAGATTTCACCATGGCGGTACAAACAGCTCGAAGGGAATTTAACCCCGCCAAAAAGAAATTACAGGAGATGGGAATCGAATACGCAATGTTGTACCCGGCCAGATTGCGAGTGACTTGTGAAGGGAGTGTCTCCATCCTGCAATCACCCAAAGCGGCACAGGACTTTATCAAGAAAACACTCACCAAAAGGAAGAGACAGGGCGGCAAGGAAACGGACCAGGATTCTGATTAAATTGTCTGCGGCATGCGTTCTGACAATATGACGCAAACACCCTCCAAGTCTGAACTCCGACGGAAAGAGACTCAAGTATGTGGAAACTATTGAGGTCTATAGGGTGTACACACCATACGGCATGCTGGAGATGTAGATGCTGGACGAACAAGATGGGTTGCCTCTGTCTGAACTCACGGAAGGTCCATGAGGCCTAGGTGTTGACTGGCTCTTGTGCAGGGGACTCTACGGCCTGGCAGGTACTAAGGCTTCAGCAGTGGGCTGGTAATAGATCTATACAATCACCTGTTGACGGTAAGCCGTTATAAATATGTGTGGAGGGACAATCCTTTAACATGGGGCACACCTGGCTGACTATACCCAGCTACTGGGTGGACATTTCCAATGACTTCAAGACCCAAGGCATCTGCTTGTGAAATCAGACAATGTTGTTTGGACTGATGCCACGCTGCGAGGCATGGTAGGATGCGGGTGATGTTTCTTTTGCAGATACGCGCCACGCCCGAGATGTGGGATCCTTTGAGATTTGCATTGACTCCAGTTTATTTGTTGCTTGTCCTTTATTGATTGACATGTTGCTCACATGAATATATGCGCTCCATTAGCTAACGCAATACCTGACCACATCTACCTTGGTGGATGTTGATGCGCGCCCTTGGCGGATCTCCCCCATGTGGGTGCTCCCCAACACCGATTTTGTTTCGTATTTAATATGGTTGGGATGGGTATGGCTTTGGTGTGATTGGGATGCCAAAGTGGGTGGGGGAGGGGGGGAAATGTTTGATGATTTCACAAGCTTCCAGAATGGCAGGGCATTACACAACTCCATGCTTATCAGTACAAATCATTCACAGTGTACCTTCGGTTGACACAGAGAACACCCCAGAGTCTCTCCGGATGGAGCGATACATACCGCAGGAAACAGCTAACATTAACACAGACGGATTGTTTGCTGCCCTCAAAATTGAATCTGCTGTCCTGAAATGTCCGGGGATTAAATAACCCCAAAAAAATACGCCAGGTCTTTGCGTACCTAGACAGATTGCATATACATATAGCGCTACTACAAGAATCGCACCTGGCCCCCTCTGCTAGGAGCCCACTAGGGCGCAGATGGGCTGAAACGGCTTTGGCAGCCTCCTACTCTTCCTACTACAGGGGGGTATTGATTCTAGTTAAAAAGGGTACCCATTTTCATGTAGAACATACCGTGACTGATCCTTTGGGTCGCTACATTATTGTTGTGGGGCTCCTTCGTGGCCATCGCCTAGGTATCATTAACACATATGGCCCTAATGTGGATGACCCTGGTTTTTATAAATCCTTGTGGAATAAACTGAAGGAATTCCCTGACATAACACTACTGTGGGGAGGGGACTTTAATTTGTCATTTAATGACCAGCTAGATAGGTCAGACTCCTCTAGAGAACCGCATAGACAAGCGGTGACAGTGATGCAGGCTATCATGTTGGAAGCTAATATAGTAGACATCTGGAGAACACGCTATCCGCAACATAGGGAAGCCACGTACCAGTCGACCGCCAGAAATAGTTGGTCTAGAATAGACTATTGGATTGGAACGAAGGAGGTTATGAACTGGACCAAGCAAATTACGCACTTGCCTAAAACCTTGTCGGATCACAAGCCAGTACTGCTTAGCATCGAATTTCCTCATTACCAGCCACCACCATATGTGTGGAGGTTTAATGCCAAAGCATTGCTGGACCCCCTGTATACTGAGACTATCGCGCAGGCGATCACTGACTATTTTACTATCAATCAACCTTCTACTGAGGATGCTGGGTTGCTCTGGGAGGCATTTAAGGCTACTATTCGAGGAGTCTGTATTAGTGTGACCGCAGGAATCCTCAAAGATATTCGCGCTCAATTAACACAACGGGAACGACGATTAAGTACTCTAGAGCAGGAATATGAGCGGACGAATGATATGGCTATTCTGGGCGACATTCGGACAATCATGACAGAATACCAGGCATTCGCTGAGGATGAACTCCGATATATTTCAAAACGTCATGTAGCACGATCATATGGGGAGGGTGGTAGGCCAGGGCACATTTTGGCTAGTAAAATTTGCACGGGACACAAGGCACAACCTGTACTTTCACTAAAAAATGAGGTCGGAGAAACTCATTATGACACGCAAAACATACTCACAGAGTTCATGAACACATATGGTGAGCTTTATAAATCAAGGGGCACTGCTCCAGCAAATGAGGTCTTGACATACTTGGACGATATATAGAATTGGCCTGGCTATCTGACGCCCAAAGAGACTATCTGGCGCAACCGGTAACGATCGAAGAAGTCACGATCGTAGTGAAATCTCTGCCAAATGGCAAGGCGCCGGGACCAGACGGCTTCACAAGCGAATTTTATAAGGCATACATAGACATCCTTGCACCTCACCTCGTCCAAATGTATGGAGAAGCCCACAGTAATCACATACTCCCACCCACGCTGCGAGAGGCCATGATTATTGCTTTACTGAAGCCTGATAAAGATCCTGAAAAGTGCGAATCATATAGGCCGTTGTCCCTCATAAACACGGATACAAAAATATTGGCTAAAATACTAGCGCTACGACTGCAACCATTGTTACCCAACCTTGTTCTACCGGATCAATCCGGCTTTATCCCTGGTCGGTCCACTGCCCATAACACTAGGACGCTTTTCGCAATATCGCATTATTTTGCCCCGACAGTCCCGGCGATAGCTGTATTGTTGGACGCTGCGAAAGCGTTCGACTCTATTGAATGGTCGTACTTACATACTATACTACATAGGATGGGATTCCCCCCTATGTACTTACAATGGGTTCAAATACTATACACTAAACCCACGGCGCGAATACAAGTTAATAAATATGTCTCGGACCCCATCAACATCGAAAGAGGCACGCGACAGGGCTGCCCCCTATCCCCTTTACTTTTCGCCATAGCCCTCGAACCCTTGGCCTGTAAAATATGGCAGAGACATAAAAGCGCCGCTATTCAATTTCTACAACGGCCACTAAATATTTCGCTATACGCGGATGACATGGTGCTCTATGTTAAAAATCCCAGCACTACCCTGGCCCCAATGCTTCGAGAATATATTAAATTCGGACACCACTCTGGTCTACAGATTAATTGGGCTAAATCTCTCATTGTTTCTTTAACGGACTCTACTCATCCCCACCCGGTAGACTACCCTCTGGAATGGAGATCAGATCCAGTCAAATACCTAGGGGTGTGGTTTCATCGTGATCCAGAAACGGTTATTAGGACAAACTACGGGACGGCAATTAGCAGGCTAGAAGCAAAAGTGGATCGCTGGATACAGCTACCCCTGTCTTTGGCAGATCGCCTGGCTATTATAAAGATGGTCGTACTCCCTAAACTACTGTACCTCTTCAATAACATTCCAATCACCCCGCCTACCACAGTTTTCCATAAATTGAATACGGTTGTCAATCGCCTCATATGGGCAGGCAAACAAGCTCGCATTGAATTGCGTGCTTTAACACTACCATTTGAAAAGGGGGGATTCAGAGCACCTGATTTCCTTTTATATTATTTATGTGCACAGGCACAATACGCGCACTTTTGGTATTATCCCGTCCCATACATGGCTCATGTAGCGATAGAAAATGGAGATGCCCATCCCATCCCACTGAAGGCCATACTACCTCACCGGCGAGCCCGAATACACGCCCACGCGATAAACACAATTGATACGACAAATGCAGCCTGGCACAAGATGGGGAAATTGGCCAGAAAACTGCCCTTATACGCGCCGGCAATGCCACTGCTATATCACCCGGAATTGTCAATTACGCAGGAAACATTGGGAATGGACTTGCTACGCAGGGCAGGGATTGATAAGATGGGAGACCTCTATGCTAATGGTACCTTTGTAGACCCTCAGGAACTGCTATATATCAGTAACCAAACTCTACTCTTCCGCTTCAACTATCACAGACTGCAGGGCGCCATAAAAAACCTATACCCAAACTACCCCAACGAACCGAAGTCACTGAATACACTACAAATGCTTATTATGACGTCAAATAACTCACATATGGTGACGCGGTTATATACACACATTCAGAAGGATATAGACGACAATACATATAAGGCTTTGGCTAGATGGAATGCTGTGCTGGATCCTCCTCTAACTGAGGACGACTGGGCGATAAGTTGTAACATAACTAGTCTGTTAACACCCAATGTTAATTTGCGAATACTTCATTATAAATACCTGCACCAAACGTATTACTCTCCAGCACAATTATACAAATATGGTCTCCGAGTGGACTCCAGATGTAAGAGATGTGGGGTGGAGGATGCTGGATTTATTCATCTTGCTGGGCCTGCCGATTCATTAGGGCATATTGGAACGAGGTTATACAGATCTTAAGCACTATGGTGGGAGTAGATATCGTTTGTTCGATACGCACATGTCTCTTGGGCTTAGTCCCCACTGTTCAATCAACAAAGCGTAAATTCTGTAGTGTTGCACTGCTGCTGGCCAAGCGTAGGGTAGCAATCTGTTGGGGTGGCACTCGTATACCAAAGGTTAAGGTATGGATTAAAGATATGGCTTATTGCAAGGACACACTTAAGACCTATGAAGAAGAACTGCCAACAAGATCTAAACCCAGAGATTACTGGATGTACCTGGTAGACTATCTCCAGACAAACGCGTCTGTATAAGGGGGAATTTGAATTGTGGGATAAAAGCTGTGTGATCGAGGATACGATGACTGATGAGAATTGTAATATGTGCCTATACATTGCTAATGGAAGCTTGTAGTTCTTTGTTTGTTGTAATTGTAAATACTATGCTTACAATAAAAAAAAATTATAAATACAAAAAAAAAATATATATTTTTTTTTTTAAATGGAAGCGACCCCTTGGGCAAGGGTCGCTTCCAGGGGCCAAATTAATACACAAATTATATTCTGCCCCCCCCCCCCCCGGGGACAGATAGCCTGATTTTTTGGGCGTTTCGGGCCCCTGGGGGGGGGGCAGTAAAGCCCACTAGAGCCAGGGAATTTGTTTTTTTTAAATTGGAAGCGACCCCTTGGGCAAGGGTCGCTTCCAGGGGCCATATTTTTTTTAAAAGTATACTCTGCCCCCCCTGGGGCCAGATCGGTTTGTTTATTTGGCCTTTCTGCCAGAAAATCCCACTAGACACCAGGGAGTGATTTAAATTTTAAATGGAAGCGACCCCTTGGGCAAGGGCCGCTTCCTTATGGGCCTAAATAACTTTTAAGACTTTTCTGCCCCCCCCCCCCCCTGGGGACAGATCACCTGCATTTTTTGGGCAGAAAAGCCCACTATAGCCAGGGATTTAAAAATAAATAAATTGGTCGCTTCCAGGGGACATATATTTTTTTATGTGTATTCTGGTCCACCTGGGGGCAGATCTGCCCGTTTATTTGGCCTTTCTGCCCCCATTTGGGTAGTGAAATAGCGTGTTATAATGTTAATTGTTTTATTTCTTGTGAATTGCAATTGTAATGCTTTATTTATCCCTTTTTGTTCTAGTTCAAGGCTTTTGCTCTTTCGTTACTGGTGGTTCTGCTGTTTGTGTAGTTGCATGTGTTTGGTAAGAGACTTTTTTGTAAAATGTAAATGGGTTTTATTTCTCTGCATGAATGTGTTTTTTGCAAATGGTGTAATAATAGCAGTATGTTTGGCTTCTGTTTTTGAGTGTCTAAAACTTTTTGCATTTGTGCTCGATGTGTATTTTGTTGTCTTGTGCGTAATTGGTTTTGTTTTTTTCTTTCTAGTGGGATATCGTTGGTTTTTGCTGTGTCTCTGCAGAGTAGGTGCTGGTGAGTGTAGCTGTCTCTTGTAAGTGAATCGTATAGTTTTTGAGTATATAGATCTTTGTGATAAAGGCACACATTTTTTACTTACTTGTTTTGCACAGTGTTGGTTGTTGTTGACTTGTTTGTGCAGTCTCCTTTCTTAGTAAGGATAATGGCTAGCCGCAGGATTACTGCTTAGCAGGTTGTTGGTATGCTTTTTGAGTCTTCCTCTGACCATGGTTCAGAGACTGACTCTGCATCTGAGGCAGAGGAGGCAGGGGACGATTCAGGCAGTGAGTTTTCTCTCCACATGGAATCATCGGATGATGAAGCTACTCTCAGTGCAGATGAAGCTACTCTTAGTGCGGATGAAGTGCCTGTGTTAGAGGAGGACATTGATGTGCCGATAGTGCGGCAAGAGGCATCTGGGCTGCAGCCTGGGGCTGCAAGGCTTCCCGTTGGTGTAGTGCGGCAAGAGGCATCTGGGGCTGCAAGGCTTCCCGTTGAAAGTGCTGACGTCTGGGTTGCCCCAGGCATGGTGCAGCCGGCATTGCCAGACTTTACTGGTGTTCCAGGGTGTAGAGTGAATACTGAAAACGTTTTGCCGATAAATTTTTTTCAGTTGTTTATGGACGATGTATTTTTGGCAGAGATTGTTGAGCAGACTAATTTGTATGCGGAACAGTTTTTGAGGGACAACAGTGCCAGCCTTAAGCCCCACTCTAGAGCTACCCGGTGGACTCCCACAAATCTGGAAGAGATGAAGAAGTTCTTGGGTTTAACTTTTTTGATGGGCTTGCTAAGGAATCCATCAATGTCTTCATATTGGTCTACTAGTCCCTTGATGGCAACAGCTATATTTCCGGCAGTCATGAGTCGTGATAGGTATTTGCTTCTGCTTTGGATGATGCATTTTGTCGATAATGGTTTAGCGTTGGCACAAGATCACCCTGATTGTGACCGTCTTTTTAAGATTCGGCCTGTCATTGATCACTTTGTTGATCGATTTTCTGAGATCTATGCTCCAGGGAAAGAAATAGCAGTGGATGAGTCTTTGGTGTTGTTCAAGGGCCGCTTGGTTTTAGACAATACATTCCTAGTAAGAGGTAACGCTATGGAATTAAGCTGTATATGCTGTGTGACAGTAGGACTGGATATGTCTCTAATTTCAGGGTGTACACCGGTAAGGAATCCAGGATTAACCCCCCTGGTTGTCCGTCCACTTTTGGAGTGACTGAAAAAATTGTGTGGGAACTTGGTAGAGGACTTTTTAACAAAGGCCACCATTTACATGTAGATAACTTCTACATTGGTGTGCGGTTGTTCAGGGAATTGGCCAAAGTGGACACTGTTGCTTGTGGCACAATCCGCTCTAACCGTAAAGGTTTCCCAAAAGAACTTGTTTGTCAAAAGCTTGTGCGGGGACAGTGCAGTGCATTGCGTTGCGAGGAGCTTCTAGCTGTGAAGTTTTCAGACAGGAGAGATGTCTACATGCTGACTACCATCCATGATGAAAGCACTGCACCTGTGACTGTTTGGGGTCAGATTGCTGAAGTGCGCAAACCTGTGTGCATTTTAGACTATAATAAGCACATGGGTGGTGTTGACAGAGTAGATCAGAGGTTGGAACCTTACGCTGCTCTTCGTAAGGCTTACATTTGGTATAAGAAGTTGGCTATCCATCTTTTCCACTTGGCAACCTTTAATGCTTTTGTTGTGTTCCAGGATTCTTGTCCTGAGTCAAAGATGCCTTTTGCTAAGTTTCAGGAGTCTGTAATAGGCAGCCTTGTTTTAGTGGAACAGGCAAGTGTTCCTAGAGTTGGAGTGGTGGAGGATGTGGCTAGATTGAAAGATCGCCACTTTCCTGATCACATTCCTCCCACACCCTCAAAAGACTTTCCCAGTAGGAGATGTAGAGTCTGTTGGCGAAGAGGTATCCGGAAGGAGACTCGTATGTACTGCCCGAGTGTCCTTCTAACCCTGGGCTGTGTGTGCCTGCTTGTTTTAGAATGTACCACACGCAAAATAATTTTTGGGAGCATCCATGAGTGGTAAAGTGAACTGCCTGGCCTCTATTGTTTAAAATTTTTGTTCAGTTTCAAGGTTGGCATTTGTGTAGTGTATTTGGTTTCAGATTTTGTGTTAGTAGATTTGAATCTATTTGCAATTTGTTTGTGTTTTCTTATTTATATAAAAAAAATCCTAAATGTGATGGCGGTGTGCGTGGAGTGGCACTTGTCTGGCGGTGTGCGTGGTCTGGCGCTTGGCTGGAGGTGTGTTTGGATTGGCGCTTGGCTGGCGGTGTGCGTGGACTGGCGCTTGGCTGGCGGGGTGTTTGTACTGGCACTTGGCTGGCGGTGTGTTTGGACTGGCGCTTGGCTGGCGGTGTGCGTGGACTGGCGCTTGGCTGGCGGTGTGGTGTGCGTGGACTGGCGCTTGGCTGGCGGTGTGCGTGGACTGGTGCTTGGCTGGCGGTGTGCGTGGACTGGCGCTTGGCTGGCGGTGTGTTTTGATTGGCGCTTGGCTGGCGGTGTGTTTGTACTGGTGCTTGGCTGGCGGTGTGTTTGTACTGGCGCTTGGCTGGCGGTGTGTGTGGACTGGCGCTTGGCTGGTGGTGTGTGTGGACTGGCGCTTGGCTGGCGGTGTGCGTGGACTGGTGCTCGGCTGGCGGTGTACGTGGACTGGCGCTTGGCTGGCGTTTTGTGAGTAGTGACTAGCTGCTGGTCACTACACACACTGCTAGCCAAACGCCACTCAACGCAATCCGTGAGCTGGTGTGGTTGCTGTGTCAGGAATGTGGGCGTGTGAAAGTGATGGGCCCTTGAATGGCGCTGTCTGCTAGTGTGAGTGTTGTAATGTGCTGGGCCCGCGGCTGGCGTTGTGAATGGTTTTGTATGTGTCACACGTATGAAAGGTGTATGAATGGCCTGTAAAGAGGTTGGTGCCTTGTCGTGGCTTTACAGCTCACGAGCTGTGAGTCAATGGTTCAGTTTCTCATCCTTTCAATTAACAGTGCATTTCATTTTTTGTGAAATCTCTGGTTAATACAACTGTATATAGTGAACCATCACTCACCCTCGTGCCAAATCCAACCAGTATGTATGTGTGCTTGAGGAATAGGTGGTTGTGCATAAAAATGTGTCTTTTTCTGTTTTTGTCAAGCAGGGTGTACCTTGTCCTTTTTTGTGAATGTTGTAATGTGTTGGTTTTGTGCCTGGTGGTGTGAATGGTCTTGTGTGTATCATGTATGAAAGGTGTGTGAATGGCCTGTAAAGCGGTTGGTGCCTTGAAGTGGCTTTACAGCTCACGAGGTGCGAGTCACTGGTTCAGTTTTTTGTCCTTTCAATTATTGACAGTGCGTTTCATTTTTGTGAAATCTCATGTTAATAAAATTTTATATACTGAACCATCACTCGCCCTCGTGCCAAATCCAACCAGTATGTGTGTGTGCTTGAGGAATAGATGGCTGTGCAGTAATCTTTGTCTGTTTTGTCTCTCTGCCAAGCTGTACATTTCATCTAAGAATAACCTAACAACTGTAATTTTTGTCGTAAACTAAACACCCATGGGAGTGCATGGTGATTTCTCTCTTGTGGATCCCAACAAGTTATCTTACCCACAATGTCCTGCAAACCTCAAAATGTGACTGTGACATTTTCCTTGCATTATTGTGCCCAAATGTTCACACTGCAGTAAGTAACAACAAATTTCCAACCCCCCAGCATTTCTCCAAGTATCCCAATAGAAATGGTACCTCACTTGTATGGGTGGGCCAAGTACCCGCGGCAGGGAAGGGCCCAAAACCTATTGATGCGACATCAAAATTACCTATCACAAACCAACCTGGTTTTTGCAAGGGAGGTCCCATGAGTTTTTGGCCCGGGGCTTGGCGGCCATCTAGGGAAGCCTACATAAGCCACACATTTCTGGAAATGAGACACCCGGGGGAGTCCAGCGAGGTATGGCTTGCGTGGGTCCCCCATCATTCTCCTACCCAGAATCCCCTGCAAACCTCAAATTTCGACGAAAAATGCACTTTTTTCTCAAATTTCTGTGTGGGAAAGTTCTGGAATCTGCGTGGATCCACAAATTTCCTCCCACCCAGCAATCCCCCAGGTCTCCCGATAAAAATGGTACCTCACTTGCGTGGGTGGGTCAAGGACCCGCGACAGGCAAGGGCCCAAAACCTATTGAGGCGACATCAAAATTACCTATCACAAACCAACCTGGTTTTGCATGGGGGGTCCCATGAGTTTTTGGCCCGGGGCTCGGCAGCCATCTAGGGAAACCTACCTAACCCACACATTTCTGGAAACTAGACACCGGGGGAGTCCAGCGAGGTATGGCTTGTGTGGGTCCCCCATCATTCTCCTACCCAGAATCCCCTGCAAACCTCAAATTTCGACTAAAATTTTTTTTTTTTCTCAAATTTCTGTGTGGGAAAGTTCTGGAATCTGCGTGGATCCACAAATTTCCTTCCACCCAGCGTTTCCCCAGGTCTCCTGATAAAAATGGTACCTCACTTGCGTGGGTGGGTCAAGGACCCGCGACAGGCAAGGGCCCAAAACCTATTGAGGCGACATCAAAATTACCTATCACAAACCAACCTGGTTTTGCATGGGGGGTCCCATGAGTTTTTGGCCCGGGGCTCGGCAGCCATCTAGGGAAACCTACCTAACCCACACATTTCTGGAAACTAGATACCCCGGGTAGTCCAGCGAGGTATGGCTTGTGTGGGTCCCCCATCATTCTCCTACTCAGAATCCCCTGCAAACCTCAAATTTCGATGAAAAATTCACTTTTTCTCACATTTCTGTGTGGGAAAGTTCTGGAATCTGCTTGGATCCACAAATTTCCTCCTACCCAGCGTTCCCCCAGGTCTCCTGATAAAAATGGTACCTCACTTGCGTGGGTGGGTCAAGGACCCGCGACAGGCAAGGGCCCAAAACCTATTGAGGCGACATCAAAAGGATGTATGATGCTACATCGCAAACGATAACATCGCATACCTTTACATCGGCGCCTTTACATCGCATGCACATTTGCAACGCAAGTTTTCACCACGCAAACCATTACTTCGCTTTCGTATTGAAATGTATGCAAAACACATTTTCAACGCACACAAACACTCCGCATGCTTTAACACCGCGATTTCCCCTCAAATACCCCCCTACATAACACACTACCCTAAAGCCTAAAAAAGTACCCCACACTCCCCTGACCCCTAAGCCCTAATACGCTACACTTAACACACTGCCCTACATAACACACACTACCCTAAAGCCTAAAAAAGTACCCTAAACTTCCCTAAACCCTAATACACTACGCCTAACACACTGCCCTATACTACGACCACCAGACAGTGCCCTAAACCCTAAACACTACACTGTAAGCACAATCTCCAGACACTGCCCTAAACCCTAAACACTACACTAAACCCTAAACACTACACTGTAAGCACAATCTCCAGACACTGCCCTAAACCCTAAACACTACACTCTAAGCATAATCCCCCTTACCTCTTTCTCCTCGCGTTGTCCCGGTGCTCCTCCCCCTCTGTCCCGGTGCTCGTCCGTGCCGCCCGCCTCGCGTCCATTACACCACATACGATTTAAAAGCGTATGCGTTTTAAATGCGCATGCGATGTAATGGTACGCGGCGTAATGGGCCGCATCGTAGCGTCGCTTGCGTTGTAACGCTCGCGACGTAAACGCATGCGACATAACGCATGCGTTGTAGTGGGTGTTCTCCCATCAAAATTACCTAACACAAACCAACCTGGTTTTGCATGGGGTGTCCCATGAGTTTTTGGCCCGGGGCTCGGCAGCCATCTAGGGAATCCTACCTAACCCACACATTTCTGGAAACTAGACACCCGGGTGAGTCCAGCGAGGTATGGCTTGCGTGGGTCCCCCATCATTCTCCTACCCAGAATCCCCTGCAAACCTCACATTTTGCCGAAAAAAATTCTCTGTTTTCTCAAATTTCTGTGTGTGAAAGTTCTGGAATCTGCGTGGATCCACAAATTTCCTCCCACCCAGCGTTCCCCCAGGTCTCCCGATAAAAATGGTACCTCACTTGTGTGGGTAGGCATAGTGGCTGCAACAGGAAATGGCCCAAATCGTACTGTGGAGATTTCAAAATTACCTATAGCAAAACTACCTGGTTTTGGGGGGGGCACCTGAGATTTTGGCCCCGGGCTCGGCGGCCATCTAGGGAAACCTACCTAACCCACACATTTCTGAAAACTAGACACCCGGGGGAGTCCAATGAGGTATGGCTTGCGTGGATCCCCCAACGTTTTCCTACCCAGAATGCCATGCAAACCTCAAATTTAGCTGAAAAAACCCACATTTTCCACATATTTTTGTGTGGAATCACCGTGCCGGCACAAATGTCCTACCACCCAGCATTCCCCTTGTTCTCCCGAGTAAAATTATACCTTACTTGTGTGGGTGGGCCAAAGGCCTGTGGCTAGGAAGAGCTCAAAACATAGGGATTTAGAGTATAGCACAGAGAATTCTAAGCGCTACCTTTTTTAAACAATACATTTTTAGCCAATTCTGCTTTGGACACCCACACAAGTGAGGTATCATTTTACTCGGGACACTAAGGAGAACGCTGTGGGGTAGGACATTTGTGCCGGCACGGTGATTCCTCCCAAAAATATGTGGAAAATGTGTTTTTCAGCTAAATTTGAGGTTTGCATGGCATTCTGGGTAGGAAAACGTTGGGGATCCACGCAAGCCATACCTCATTGGACTCCCCGGGTGTCTAGTTTTCAGAAATGTTTGGGTTTGGTACTTTCCCAAGATGGCCGCCGAGCCCGGGGCCTAAATCTCAGGTCCCCCCCCCCAAAACCAGGTAGTTTTGCTATAGGTAATTTTGAAGTCTCCACAGTACGATTTGGGCCATTTCCTGTTGCAGCCACTATGCCTACCCACACAAGTAAGGTACCATTTTTATCAGGAGACCTGGGGGAATGCTGGGTGTGAGAAAATTTGTGGATCCACGCAGATTCCAGAACTTTCCCACACAGAAATTTGAGAAAAAAGTGAATTTTGGGGCAAAATTTGAGGTTTGCAGGGGATTCTGGGTAGGAGAATGATGGGGGACCCACGCAAGCCATACCTCGCTGGACTCGCCCGGGTGTCTAGTTTCCAGAAATGTGTGGGTTAGGTAGGTTTCCCTAGATGGCTGCCGAGCCCCGGGCCAAAAACTCATGAGACCCCCCATGCAAAACCAGGTTGGTTTGTAATGGGAAACAACCTTTACTACGCATGCATTACATCGCATGCCAATAGATCGCGGTCTTTACAACGCAAGTCGTTACAACGACTTGCGCTGGAGGGCGCTATAGGACAAGGAATAGTTTAATTTAATATCCAACACCTTCCCTACTGTACGTAGGCTGGAGTTGGAATAGTAAATTTAACTACTCCTAAGTCCAGCGCCCTCCAACGAAAGTCGTTGTAACGACTTGCGTGGTAAAAACCGCGATCTAATAGCATGCGATGTGAATGCATACGTTGTATAATCATACATTCGTTTGTAATAGGTAATTTTGATGTCGCCTCAATAGGTTTTGGGCCCTTGCCTGTCGCGGGTCCTTGACCCACCCACGCAAGTGAGGTACCATTTTTATCAGGAGACCTGGGGGAACACTGGGTGGGAGGAAATTTGTGGATCCACGCAGATTCCAGAACTTTCCCACACAGAAATTTGAGAAAAAAGTAAATTTATCGTCGAAATTTGAGGTTTGCAGGGGATTCTGGGTAGGAGAATGATGGGGACCCACGCAAGCCATACCTCACTGGACTCCCCCGGGTGTCTAGTTTCCAGAAATGTGTGGGTTAGGTAGGTTTCCCTAGATGGCTGCCGAGCCCCGGGCCAAAAACTCATGGGACCCCCCATGCAAAACCAGGTTGGTTTGTGATAGGTAATTTTGAAGTCGCCTCAATAGGTTTTGGGCCCTTACCTGTTCCGGGTCCTTGACCCACCCACGCAAGTGAAGTATCATTTTTAACGGGAGACCTGGGGGAACGCTGGGTGGGAGGAAATTTGTGGATCCACGCAGATTCCAGAACTTTCCACCACAGAAATGTGAGGAAAATTTGTTTTGTTTTGACAATTTTTTAGGTTTGCAAGGGATTCTGGGTAACAGAACCTGGTGGGAGGCAGTCAAGTCACCCCATCCTGGATTCCCCTGGGTGTCTAGTTTTCAAATATGTATAGGTTTGCTAGGTTTCCCTAGGTGCCGGCAGAGCTAGGGTTCAAAAACTACAGCTAGGCACTTTGCCAAAAAAGGGTCATTTTTTACTGCGAAATTGAGGTGTGTCGATGTTGCGTTTTGCGCCGTTTCCTGTCACGGGCACTAGGCCGACCCACACAAGTGAGGTACCATTTTTCTCGGAAGACTTTGGGGAACGCAGGGTGGGTGGAAATTTGTGGATCCACGCAGATTCCAGAACTTTCCACCACAGAAATGTGAGGAAAATGTGTTTTTTTTGACAATTTTTTAGGTTTGCAAGGGATTCTGGGTAACAGAACCTGGTGGGAGGCAGTCAAGTCACCCCATCCTGGATTCCCCTGGGTGTCTAGTTTTCAAAAATGTATGGGTTTGATAGGTTTTCCTAGGTGCCGGCAGAGCTAGGACTCAAAAACTACAACTAGGCACTTTGCCAAAAAAGGGTCATTTTTCACTGTGAAATTGGGGCGTGTCCACGTTGCGTTTTGCGCCGTTTCCTGTCGCGGGCACTAGGCCTACCCACACAAGTGAGGTATCATTTTTCTCGGAAGACTTTGGGGAACGCGGGGTGGGTGGAAATTTGTGGATCCACGCAGATTCCAGAACTTTACACCACAGACATGTGAGGAAAATGTGTTTTGTTTGACAATTTTTTAGGTTTGCAAGGGATTCTGGGTAACAGAACCTGGTGGGAGGCAGTCAAGTCACCCCATCCTGGATTCCCCTGGGTGTCTAGTTTTCAAAAATGTATATGTTTGCTAGGTTTCCCTAGGTGCCGGCAGAGCTAGGGTTCAAAAACTACAGCTAGGCACTTTGCCAAAAAAGGGTCATTTTTCACTGCGAAATTGCGGTGTGTCCACGTTGCGTTTTGCGCCGTTTCTTGTCGCGGGCACTAGACCGACCCACACAAGTGAGGTACCATTTTTCTCGGAAGACTTTGGGGAACGCGGGGTGGGTGGAAATTTGTGGATCCACGCAGATTTCAGAACTTTCCACCACAGAAATGTGAGGAAAATGTGGTTTTTTTGACAATTTTTTAGGTTTGCAAGGGATTCTGGGTAACAGAACCTGGTGGGAGGCAGTCAAGTCACCCCATCCTGGATTTCCCTGGGTGTCTAGTTTTCAAAAATGTATAGGTTTGCTAGGTTTCCCTAGGTGCCGGCAGAGCTAGGGTTCAAAAACTACAGCTAGGCACTTTGCCAAAAAAGGGTCATTTTTCACTGTGAAATTGGGGTGTGTCCACGTTGCGTTTTGCGCTGTTTCCTGTCTCGGGCACTAGGCCTACCCACACAAGTGAGGTACCATTTTTCTCGGAAGACTTTGGGGAACACGGGGTGGGTAGAAATTTGTGGATCCACGCAGATTCCAGAACTTTCCACCACAGAAATGTGAGGAAAATGTGTTTTTTTTGACAATTTTTTAGGTTTGCAAGGGATTCTGGGTAACAGAACCTGGTGGGAGGCAGTCAAGTCACCCCATCCTGGATTCCCCTGGGTGTCTAGTTTTCAAAAATATATCGGTTTGCTAGGTTTCCCTAGGTGCCGGCAGAGCTAGGGTTCGAAAACTACAGCTAGGCACTTTGCCAAAAAAGGGTCATTTTTCACTGTGAAATTGGGGTGTGTCCACGTTGCGTTTTGCGCCGTTTCCTGTCGCGGGCACTAGGCCTACCCACGCAAGTGAGGTACCATTTTTCTCGGAAGACTTTGGGGAACGCGGGGTGGGTGGAAATTTGTGGATCCACGCAAATTCCAGAACTTTCCACCACAGGAATGTGAGGAAAATGTGTTTTTTTGGACAAAATTATAGGTTTGCAAGGGATTCTGGGTAACAGAATCTGGTGAAAGGCAGTCAAGTCACCCCATCCTGGATTCCCCTAGGTGTCTAGTTTTCAAAAATGTATCGGTTTGCTAGGTTTCCCTAGGTGCTGGCAGAGCTAGGGTTAAAAAACAACAGCTAGGCACTTTGCAAACAAAGTGTAATTTCTCATTGTGAAAATGTGGTGTGTTCATGTTGGGTTTTGAGCCATTTCCTGTCGTGGGCACTATGCCTACCCACACAAGGGAGGTACTATTTTTATCGGGAGACTTAGGGTAATTCAGATTTGTAAAGTAACTGTAATTACCTTTTGACTTTCGATGCATTTATGCCTTCCAAATGAAAGACATTGTGTAAAAAAGAAGTCATTTTGAAAAATGACCGATAATTCTCATGCTAGTATGAGTATTCCCAATTTCGGAATGTGCAAATATCTACTGTTTCTAAACTCTATATTTTGTTCCCATTTCAGAAATACATAGGTGTCTTTCATACCGATTTTTCCATGTATACATTTTCCCACAATAATTGCTATATACCCGGTACATAATAAAAAGCCATTGCAAATTGCTGCTCAGTTTTTGACTCTGGGTTCGTCGGGTTCTTGGTGACCCTACAAGTCCTATATATCCCCACAACCAGTAAGGTCCAGCGGATGTAACGGTATATTGCTTTCAAAGAGTTGTCATAATTAGTAGAAGTTACAGGTGAAAACGTTGACACAAAAGGCTGTTTTTTTCAACTAATTTTCAATTTTTACTATATTTAACTGTTAGTTTCTATAAAGAAACCTTGATGGATCTACACAAATGACCCCTTGCTGAATTCAGAATGTTGTCTACTTCTTTAAAATGTATAGCTGTCCAGGATCCATTATTGCTTTCATACCCATTTCTACCATTAACTGGAAGGAGGTTGAAAGCACAAAAAATAGAAAAAATAGGCTATGTCCCAGAAAAATGCCAAAACTGTGTAAAAAATGTCGGTTTTCTGACAAAAGTCTGTCATTCCCTAAAAGCTGGGAAAATGGTTATTTCAGCCCCACAAACCCTTTTTTGATACCATTTGCAGGGAAAAACCCAGACGCTTTCATTTGCAGCCCTTTTTTCCCATTTTTCCCCCAAAAAACAAAATGTAGCTGTATGTTGGCTAATTTCTGGGACCCCTCCAGGGGAATCCACAAACCCTGGGTACCTTTAGAATCCCCATGACGTTGGAAGAAAAGGACGCAAATTTGGCGAGGATACCTTATGTGGTCAAAAAGTTACAGGGGCCTAAGCGCGCGCTACCCCAAATAGCCAAAAAAAAGGCTTAGCACAGGGGGGAAAAGGCCTAGCAGCGAAGGGGTTAAAGTCATATAAGAGATCAAAGGTCACATTGTTTACAGCCTGCTGGTTTAGAAGCGCTTCAGTGATTCATCTGGTGTTCAAAAGGTGCATCAGGCATAAACGGGGAAAGTGCGCCCCATTATGGTGAATGTGCTGCCCTCAGAGCAGCTGCGAACTTGAGTTGCCCTGGGGTAGCGCATTCAAGAGAAATAGGGAGTGGTTGTTTACAAGCCCCTCCATGTTTCACTGTGCAGGTGGCAACAACCTGCCTGCTGTTTAGAGAGGGGACAGAGATCCCCTTGCAAGCGGGCGCAGTGAGTGACTGTAACCCCTGCAGGAGGATATCTGGGGGGTCCATGAGACCCCTTTCCCTCTTCCTGAGGGCTTCACTCTGGGGGTGCACTCATAGTGTGGCACCTTTTGATGGCACGCTGTCAGTGCACCTCCTGACGGTTTCTTTGCCTTTGCGCCTGCGTCCAAAGAGATTCCCTCATTTGTATGCAATGCCCTCTCACAATAGCGCCTGCATCAGCGCTATCAGTATTACAGAAGATGACGCACAAGCGTCTGTAGCACCTTCCGTGATATCAAAGTGTCCTCGGGTGCATAAAGCTGGTGCACACGCCCGTTGGGCCCCCAGGGCACTTTGTGTAATACAGGCCCAGATATAAAATGGAGAAAAACCATGACCCAGCTATCTACTGTAATCCACCAGGTCTCCCGGCTGCAGATTATCAATAGAGACCAGCAGATCAACATCCCATTAGCTGCTCTGAATCTGTGGTACTCAGTGATACTTTTAACCTATATCACCCAGGCCATATACATGGTTTCCTAAAATCTGTTTCCTCTGACTCCCATTGAGAAGCATTGTTTCCCAGTCTATTCTCGAAGTCCTTTAGATGGATCAGGAATAATTGAGGTATTTGCTTTACAAAACAGGATATTTTAGCTGCCAAATCTACAAAGCTGGATGAACCAACAGAGGCCTTTCTACAAGAAATGGGGAGATCATAGGCCCTATAGGGGTACGCACTTTACCTACAGATGTATCATATATCCTCACCAAAGAACTGACACGATGGCTCTCCTTGAATTGTGTTTGATTTCTAATATGTTTGCAAGAACATTAGATTGTTTCTTTTTATTTCTAATTATACTGAAAGTGTCTCTGTCGATAAAAGGTCCTCAGGCAAAAAGAAAATGTGCAGAGCTATATTAATACGTTTGTAAGCTATTCATAAGAACGAACAATTTGAATGTGTAATAACAACACAGATGATAAAGCAACTGCAGATAAAAAGAAGTGGTATAACACTGCCTTTCTAGAGAACCACGCCTAAAAGACATTTGTGATAGGTGATTTGCAGCTGTTTTGATACAATTTTGAACCAAAAATATACATATTGTTTGACAAGTGCAGTAAATGTATTTTGCCTTGGACTGTGAGTTGAAATGTTGGTGTAAATGCAAGTGCAAAAACTGTACCAGAAAATGAATAATCCGGCGCCTGCATGTAAAAAGATCATTACTATGCTGTATTATTATTTACCATGCACTTTTTAATGACATGAAACTATTCCATTACCTCTTCCATACAGGGACCATTTCGACCAATGCATTTAAGGATTCGCCACAGTAAACGATTGCTGATTATAGGGTACTGTGAGTTTGTGGACGCCCTGCTTTAAAACTGGCAGCCTCAAGCTCATTTCGGCCACAATTGTTCGCTCTTTATTAAGTTGAATTGGTGATGCATTCACATTTACCCTCTCTATTGGGAAAGTGGATATAACTGGAATGAACGAAGATTCAAAGCAAATCAAAACACTGGTATACAAATCATTGCTGAAAAAGATGACAGTCAAGACTGTAGTTTTTGCAGTTTTACAAATAGTAACATTATATATGCACGCAGCGCACAGACAAGATATCTTTTTTTATTTTAATTTTAAATGTAGCATACAAAACATTTAATAATACTTCTTCCATACAGTACACCAATTAATTACAAGAATCAAGATACATGCTATGCATAATGAATATAATAGGCATAGAAAACTCTTAAAAATTGCACATCTCATCGAACTAGAAACTTTCCATTATTTCCATTCTTTCCATATTCTATTTACTTTAACCATAGAACCGACTCTCCCTACATACATGGTTTCCCGATTCAAATTATTATTCATTTTATGTATCCATTGGGAGAGAGTTGGGATTATTGCTGATTTCCAATTTGCCAAAATTAATGATTTTGCTACCAAAGCAGCAATAAAAATAAATTGACGTTGAGATAATGTTAAGAGGCTCTGAGCTTCAAATAACCCAAAGAGAGCTGTGGAAGCCTTAAAGGGAAGATCTATTGCCAATAGTCTTCTTACTTCTGAAAAAACATTTTCCCAGAAGCTTGCAATTTTAGTACAAGTAAATCCCACAGGTAGCCAATCTCCTAGAACCTGGCACCCTCTAAAGCAGCAAGGATTAACTGCAGGGTAGATTTTATTAAGTTTGTCCGGAGTAAAATAAATCTGCCATTTACTAAAAAAGGCCATCCTCCTTAAGTTAGCTGCTCTCACTGCCTTACAGCTCATTTTATTAAAAAAACGCCATTGCTGAAGATTGAGATGATAATCAATTGATTGAGACATTTTCTCCAAATGGGTTAGAACTATTTGATTGTTCTGCGTAGATTTGAGCAGCTTGTACCAATTCCCAATTCCCCGTATTTTCAGTATAAAATGAGCTTTACTTAATAGTAACCCTTTCGAATTAACCAAATTGGTCAAACCCACACAAAATTTAGGGGCATATTATCAAGAACGGCGTTAAAATTATCGCCGGTTTAGCGGCAGAAAACTGCAGCTAAAGCGGCGATAATGGGCTTGATAATATGCCCTGGAGAATTCCAATAGAAGCCCATGTTGACACCAGAACATGGACTTCTATTGGAATTCTCAAGGGCATATTATCAAGCCCATTATCGCCGCTTTAGCGGCAGTTTTCTGCCGCTAAACCGGCGATAATTTTTAACGCCGTTCTTGATAATATGCCCCTTATTTATCTGAAAGTGACAAAAAAAAAGAGACGTCTTGATGTTGTTGTTAAGCAATCTAATTTCCAGCCAAGTTCTAAATCTATCATTTAAAAAAAAATCCTGAAACTTGGAGAAAACAAATTTAGCCCAGAGATCACAAGCCCGAGTGGACACGTGTAGACCAAGAGGGAGGCATTCCACTAATCTCAACTGTGGATGTAACCAAGGGATATTAAATGTCTCCCAGATTCTCCGGAATTGAAAAGCCACTAATTTAGGAAATTTATATCGCGTTCTTTTTGGAAGCTTCGGAATTCATAAAAACGGTGCTAAAGCAATCTCCATTTCCCCTAACATTAACTCAATAAAAAAATTTGCGGAAGACATTTCTACCAAGTTGTTATAATTAAGCCAGTTGATCAATGAAGCTTGGTAGTATAAACGTATGTTGGGAAACGCTAGACCCCCATCTATGACTTCTAATTGCAAAGTTTCTAACTTTAATCTAGGTTTTTACCCTGCCAAATAAACGATCTCAATTCTGAATTAATTTGCTCAAAAAAAGACTGAGGTACTCTAACCATCAAATTAGAAAATAAGAATAAGAACAGGGGGAGTATATTCATTTTAATAAGAGCTATTCTGCCCATAATAGTCAGAGGGAGTTCCTTCCATTGAGAAAGCAGATTTCGCATTTTATTAAATGTAGGAATATAATTAAGCGAAAACAGATCTTCCAAGTGTGATGAAACAAATATTCCCAGATACCTTATAGAGTGGGACCTGAGATATTGTCCCTGCATCGAAGGGGGTAAGACAGCTGGTGAGCAGTTGAAAAGAAGTGCCTCTGATTTTGCTTGATTGATTTTATAACCCCCGATAACTGTAAATTCACTTATTTTAGCCACGGCAAGTCTGATATTATCTTCCTCGGCTGCCAAGTACAAAGCCATATCATCGGCAAACAGCTTCAACTTGGCAGCACCTGGAATAGGGGGTAGAATAGAATGATCTTGCCTTATTGCACAGGCTAGCGGCTCCAAAAACAAGGAAAACAGTATTGGAGAAAGGGGGCAGCCTTGCCGCATCCCCCGGCTGATGGAAATCATGCCCGCTCTTTTGCCATTTATCACTATGGACGCCTGAGCACCTAGGTATAGGTTACTTATCGCTCGACAGAGCTCAGATGGAAGCGCCAGTTTATTTAAGATTGCAAAAAGAACGTTCCACTGAACTCTGTCGAACGCTTTCTCTGCGTCCAACATCATAATGACTGCCTTCGTCTTATTGGTATTAAAATAATCAATCGCTTGGCACAAATAATGAGAGTTAGTAGCTAAAAGTCTACCTGGGATAAACTCATTCTGGTCACGATGTACAAGAAAGGTAGAGACTAGAGATAAACGATTCGCCAGACTCTTTGAAAAAGTCTTATAGTCGTTGTTTAGCAGTCTTATTGGACGATAAGAATTAACCTCCTCCTCTGCTTTGCCTTTTTTAACGAAGCTAACTACCACAGCTTGTGTAAATTAAGCTGGGATCATTTCGCCTTCCAAAATTCCATTAAATAAAAGCTCCAAAACAGGCAGAGGTAAAAAAAGCTTATAAAACTCTATAGGTATCCCATCGCATCCGCATGCTTTCCCAGAGGGTGAAGACATCACAGCGTTTTTTATTTCTTCTTCTGTAATTTCTGCGATTAAGCTATCTTTATTTGCCTGCGACAATGAAGGGCAATTAATCCGCTGCCTCTACTGGGCTATTGTAAGGATCAGAGTAGAGCTTCTTATAGTGATCCAAAAAAATGGCCGAAATTTCCTGAGGATGGGAAGTAGATCTACCAGTAACTGGTTCCTTTATCAATTTAATAGTATTCCGATTAACCTTGCGTTTTTTTTAAATATTTGCCTATGTGCTTATTCTCCTCATATCTTTTCTGTAAAACTGCGTCATGTGCTAGAATTTCTTTGGAGACGAAAAGTTCTTGTAGATTATACTTAGACTGAAGCAGCTTTATTTTATTTTCCCTAGAGGGTGCTGCTAAATATTGGGCGGTCAATCTAGAAAACTGATTCTCGAGCTGCAACTTTTCTTCCTTCTCTTTGCTTCTCTTGTATGCAGTATAATTAATTGCTTCCCCTCGAAAAAAAGCCTTCAGAGCCCCCCAAACTGCAAAAATTGAAGACGTGTTTCTACTCCGTTTCAAGGAATCCTCTAAAAGCGAACGCATATTTGCCACCCAATTCTCGTCAACTAGAAGAGATTTGTCTAATGACCATCTAAACTCGGTTTGGACTTGAGTTTGAATTGAAAATTGAACTGAAATTAATGCATGGTCAGAAAAAGTATTTTCAATGATCTCTGATTTGGTACTTAAGAGAGCATGTGAGACAAGAAAAAAAATCGATTCGTGAGGATGAATGATATCTCTTTGAGTGGCAAGTATACTTCCTCTCACTGGGGAATTCATCACGCCAGCAGTCAACCAACCTCAAATCACATAGTAGATCTCTACATAGCCTGATAGATTTAGGTTTAGACTGAGATTTCTGGGGTCGTGACGAGTCAATAGCTGGATTAATTAACAAATTGAAGTCTCCTCCAATGACCAGATATCCTATTTGAGCAGTGGCAAAGTCGTATAATGACTGGAGCGACTCTGTTGAGTCTTCTATTGGACCATAAAAACTAACAAATTAAATATTTTATTGCAGATCTTCATTTGCAGCCAGAGCCATCTTGCGTTATTGTCCTTCTGAACCATTATAATATCCCCCTGTATCTTTTTGCTGACTAAAATAGCAACCCTTCTAATAGCCGCATTTGCAGAGGCAAATAATTCATATTGAACAAAGGCAGGGGTTTTATCCCTAGGCGTGACCTCCTTGTAATGAGTCTCCTGTAAAAAAATGATATCAGCTTGGAAGGTTTTAAACCAGGCCAACATAGAGCGACGCTTCAATCTATTATTAAACCCGTTCACATTACAGGAAATAATCTTTAATGGTCTAGAAGTCATTTAAGAATAAGATAGTTTCTTAATCCTCTGCATTTCCATCAGAAATTCACTACATTTGATGTTTTCACCCCCCTGCCTTCCGTGACCCTCACACCCTTCCCACCCCCTACCCTTCGTGAACCCCTCCTCCCCGCTCCCATGGGTCCCCTCTATCGTGGAGCCTCCCACGCCTGGGGCTCGCTGAGGCGACCCTCCCCCCCAGTGCACCTAGACCCCTCCCATCTCCCCCATGTGACCCCTCCCACCTCCCAACATTGGGGTGCTGTGACATGGCACCCAGGTGGTAAGCCAATCGCTGGCGATCTAAACACCCAAAAAGAAAAAGGAAGAAGCAAAAACAGAAAAAAAAAATCACTTGGATTAGCTACATTTCACTAGACTATGACCAAAAAGTCATTTTGAGGCTGCCTTCCCTGGATATTGCAGAGAGTAGAGGAGCTCCTGTGCCTTTTGAGCTGATTGAAATATATGGACTTTCCCTTTGTAAAATACTTTCAGCTTTGACTGTTGAACTAGTCCTGCAGGGGCCCCAGCTTGTTGAAAACCATTTATCATGCCTTTAAATTCTTTTCTCCGCCTAGCCGAATGAGCAGACATGTCTGAAAAGATTTTGAACAAAACATTGTCACTTGTCTGATACCCTTTATCACGGATCGCACAGGTTAGAATTTTCTCCTTTATTCAGAAATCCCCAAAATTCACAATAATTGTTCTAGGATATTTAGCATTCGGATATTGAACTGCCGGAACTCGATGTGCATGCAAGATCGTGAGGTCCGTCTTCTGGGTAGTAAGGTCTGGGCATACATATTTGGTGATCAAATCCGTGATGACTTTATCCATTGGTTGCCCTTTTTCAAATCCTTCCGTAACTCCAGTAATGCGTAAATTACATCTTCGTGCGCGGTTTTCCGCATCGTCTACCTTTGACTGGAGATTTGCTATCTCAGATTGCAGTTTAATTATCTGATCTGTTTGCAGAGGAGACGAGTCTTCGAGACCGGATATGCGCTGTTCTGCTTTTGTAACTCGAGATGTAAGCTGTTGAACATGAGACTGGATTGAGTTTAATTGTGACTCCGTCCTTTTCTGAGCTTCATCTTGAGAAAGGAGGTCACGGGAGCTCCCGCCATGCTCCGTGACTGAGGTGGGCGTGGCCGATCGCTGGCGGGCTTGCTCGACTGCGGGAAGGAGAAGGAGATGGTAGTGGCGGCGGTCCCTGCTTTACGAGGCTATACGATCTTTATCCAGGCTTCCTGATTAGCCTGGAATGGCCTAGATGTGCTGAGAGCGCATTTTAGATTCTTTAACTGCTGCTTCTGTTCTTCGGCTTGGACAGAATCTTTTCCGTTTACATGCTGGCAGGAAATGCTGCTTTCCCCCGAGAGACTGAGGAGGAGGAGGCGCTAGGAGGTGATAGGTTGGGAAGCCCGGAGTGATCTCTGCTAGCAGCGCTGCGGACATTTCTCACCTGAAAGGTTTGAAAAAGAGGAACATACAAGGCAGAAGATGTCAGATGCTGCGCTTGGGCTCTTAGAGGTTTGATGTTGCAGCCCTCTCTGTCTTCAGTATTTCAGGTGAGATCAGGATCAGCGCATCGAGAAGCTGCTTGCTACTTGTTACATTCTTAGTTTGGATACTTTGTTGCAGATATTGTGATTTATGGGACATTACAACGGGAGTGCGCCTGCTCCTTCTGGTTTTTTCTAACTATGGCTTTGATATTTTACCTGGCATAAAGATTTTAGAGACTTTCAAGGCTAGTTTCACAGGGGGCTGAGGCACGGAAGCGGCTCGGTTGGGCTTGTCTGGGCTGGGTGCGGTTTGTGTCTCCCTCATAAATATTTGTATATCTCTTGCATATGGAGCAGCATCAAGCCTGAAAGGCTAATTAATATGAAAAGAATCTCCCGGGATACTATAGTAAAACCTCGCTTGATGGCAAACTCCGCAAGGTGGACGAGAACACGCCACAAGAGCCCATCCCTCAAGTAAGTCGAGCCGGGCCTGTTCAGTGGAACTGACGGCCAGCGCAAAAATCAATCTAAGAAGTCGGTAGGCTTGTTTGGTTTTGGAGGTGCGGGACTTCAAAAAAATCTTGAGAACCTGCAAGTTATGAATGCCCTTCAGGGCAGCGCAGGCCCTCAAATAACAATGCCCAATTCAACTTCTTTGGGAGATACGAGCCTCAGCGATAATCCTTCCCTCAGCTCAGTTAATCAAGCCTCTCCACAATCCAATGATAATGATAAGTCTTTATCTTTATTACAAACAACAACAACAGAGGATCTCCTGGTGGTTAGACAATACAACTCTAGCCAGCCTACTACGGGACATAATGCAAAGGCTCAGGCTCAGTCCAATCTAGATAGCTTTGTTATTCCTAAACCTAAATCTAGTCTTATTCCCGAGCAGCAGGAGGTGGGGAGCTCCCAGCTCTGGGATTCATCCCTTTTTACGACGGCAATAGAAACTGCAACGGCAACACCAGATAAGATCTCACTTCAAAGTTCAATTAGTCATAGGCTGGATTCAACATCACTTGATTCAAGGAGTGTGACTGTTCCGGAGGATTCTACTCATATTCTTTTTATTCAGATTTTAACTGAACTTAAAAATATGAAACTTTCTCAAGATGAAGCTCAGACAAGATATCTTGACACAGACGGGGTGTTGGAATTAAGGTTGCGGGAATCACCCCCTGATAATCATGAAGGCAAGATTTTGCATTCAGTGAGAGGCTATCGAAAATAAGGAAACATCTTCAGACAAACCTTTAGGAGTTATTTTGCAAGCAAATGCAAAAGCAACATTTTAAAAAGATTTTATAACACAGGTATAAAGAAAAACATGTACCTGCTTTACAAACTAAACTACAATTATTATAAAGTGTGCAACAGCAGCAAAGGAAGTCCAAATGAGACACTTTGTTTCTTGACGGATGCAAAGATTTTCATATAGTCATAACAAACCAATAAACATATTGAATGCATGACGTGTTGCATAGAAGGTTAAACAGCTCTGTTTTTTCTTATCTCAGTTTAAAATATGTACCTTTTTAATTTAAAATTGGCGCGATCATAAACACCAAAATTCACAGTAGTTTGTGACATAACAGTGAAATAAAAATTTACTATTGTCATTTAATAATTTTTTGGGGCAAAAATTCCTGCTCGTGCTTGTTAACCCAATAAGTGCAGATGTCGGCCAATGACCGACAGCCGCACACCCTCCCTGGTGCATCTGTCAGCCATTGTCTGACACTGGGGAGGGCTGAAAAGGATCCTCTTGTACAAGCTTTGGAGAATTCCTTTTTTTACAATAAGGGACGGGGGAGATGCGGTATCGCTTCCATGTCTACCCCCTCTCGCCCATCTGTGGTGAGGCGCACTAACATCACAGATTCCCCACTGGCAGCAAAGATGGAGGGATAGACTCCCCTTCCCAACAATGCCTTCCTGGCATGTTTTCCTGGCAGTGAATTGCGGCATAACCGCGATACACTGCCAGGAAAGGGAAACAGCATTTACAACTGTGTCTCCACAACGCGGTACCATTACAACGTGGTCGTCAGAACAACCGCGTTGTTACCACGTGTGCCATTACATCGCAAGTCGTTTCAATGACTTCCTGTAGAATCCAACACCTTTCCTGCTGTTGCACAAACTGGAGTAGGAATAGTAAATATTACTATACCTAAGTCCAGCGCGCCCCTGAAACGACTTGCGATGTAATAGTTCGCGTGGTAACAACGCAGTAGTTGTAACTACCGCGTTGTAAAGGAAAGCGTGAACATCGCTTTTGTTGTAAACAGCTATATTCGCCAGGAAAACCACTAGTCCACCAGGGAACTTAGAAAGGAGGGGGGGGTCAGCCCTCATAGTACTAGACCGATCCACAACCAGGGGGAATTTTATTTTTAAATGGTGTTATTTCCCTGGGGGGGCAATTGCACCCTCCCCCCTCACGTGATTAAAAAAATATTTTTTAAATGAAACAAAATATATTAAAAAAACTAATGAAATTGACAGGGGGTCGGCCCTCTAGTACACAAGCCGATTACCTGTGGGCTTAAAATTTTTTGGGGGAAATGGGTGGTTCCCCTTGGGGCCATGATCGGCCCCCCAGGAGAATCACATATTTCCCAGAAACATAAATAAAGCAATGCTGGGGCCCATTTATCTCTCTATCTTTCTCTCTCTTTATATATATATATCTATATCTAAATTTAAATATTACCTACCGGCGGTCGCCAGTAGGTAGTTATAGTTAGGACCTTGTTTCTATTCAAAAAGCGTTTTTTCTTTTGCCAATATCTTTGGCACCATTTGACGAATCTTCACGAATTTTTCAAAACTAATGGTTCACTCAGGTCAGCTCCTGTCTTGAAAGTTTCAGAGTGATTCGTCGAGCGTTTTCTCCATGTTAATTTCCATAGGAAACTTTAGACAAAGCTACAGCCCAAACTGCTGAACGGAATTACTCCAAATTTGGCAAAAAGGTAGGTCTTGTTCAGAAAGCGTTCTTTTTTTTAAATGGTGTAAATCCGTTCAGTAGTTCCTGAGAAATTCTAAAAATAAAAATATTGATATCTGGTGGCTGAGGAGGATTCGCGAACTCTCCCGAGCATGAGCTTCATTTTGATTGGCTGTCAACACTCCAAACCAAGAAGTGTTGGCAGCCGTCTTGTGACTCAGTAAAACCGAGTCACAAGGAAAACAGTTAAAAAAAAAGATAAAGAACAAGAAAAGGGGGCAGGGTAGAAACACCCTGACCCCCTAGGCCTGCGCAAATCCGGTAGAAAATAAAAAAAAAACAAAGCGCGTGCTCCTGTGCTTTGTTTTCCTTAAGCCCCCGGGTGGGCCAGGTCCCGGGGCAATCCAAATTTATGTAGCTGGGGCCCATGGGGCCCCCACAGCCCCCACAGCCCTGGGGGCTATTATTAATAATACATGGGGGGCTCGAGCCCCCACACAGCCCCGGGGACCACCATCTTCCCGGGGCATTAATTATTGAAATGCAGGGGTCCGTTGCGGACCGACGGCCCCGGGGATCTCCACCTCCCTGGGGCTATTTTCACATTGGGAAGGCCCCCTCCTAGAGCCCTCTATGGCCCTTGGGACCGCCACCCCCCAGGGCCGGCTCCGGCAATGACCCGGGTGCACACCCCCGGGACATTGCAGTTTGCAATGGCAGGACGGGAGCACGGCTCCCACCCTGTCATTGCAAACTTCTGCTTTGCTTCATGGAAGCGAGAGCAGAAAACCTGCTCTCGCTTCCATGAAGCAAAGCAGTATTGCTTTTGGACAAGGGGAGCTGCATGTCAGCAGCTCCCCTTGTCCAAAAGCAATGCCGGCTCCCTCAGGAGGCGGGGAGCCTGCTGGGACTGCGGGGGCATTGGGGCTCCCCCGTGGTCCCAAATGTAAGGCCAGGCCCCGGGGGATGGGGTCCCCGAGGCCATAATTGGCCTCAGGAGGGGGCCACGCGACCCCCCTCCAAAATAAAAAAAATCAAGGCTGGCCAGGCCCTGGGGGATGGGGTCCCCGGGGCCACGTGGCCCCCCTCCAAAATAGAATGAAAAAATGGAAAGACTTGCCAAGCCCCGGGGATGGGGTCCCCGGGGCCAATAGTGGCCCAGGGAAGGGGGGCCCCCTCCAGAAAAAAAAAAATATTTTTTTTTTTAAAACAAGGCAATGCCCCGGGGAATGGGGTCCCCGGGGCCAAAAAAGGCCTCAGGAGGGGGGCTGCGCGGCCCCTCTCCTTTAAAAAAACATATAAATATGTGGCCATGCCCCGAGGATACGGTCCCCGGGGCCAAAATCGGCCTCGGGAGGGGTGCCGTGCGGCCCCCTTCCCGTTTAAAAAAGAAAATTAATAGTGGCAGGCCCTGGGGGATGGGGTCCCCAGGGCCCAGAAAATATTGAGAGAAGGGGGGCCACACAGCCCCCCTTCTAACCCTAAAATGAAGGAAAAAAACCTTGCATCTCGTCGGAGGCCCCACCCCCTCCCTGCCCCACTCTGCAAACGCACCTCCTGGCGCATTCTGGGTTGGGGGATTAAGTACCCTAGAATCTTAAGGGTCCTTAGGGGCCAACTAGCCCACCAGGTACCTCCAGTAAGCCCCACACAGTGGGATTGCTGAGAGGTGGTCCAAGGCCACGCCCCTTTTTACACCATTCTGCAAACATGCCTCTTAGCGCACTGCTGGTGGGCGATGAGGTCCTCTTGTGTCCTGAGGACCTCAGGACTGAAGTGGACTTCATCCCCCGAGCAGCAGTTCCCTCTTTCTGCACCCCATTTACCTGTTTCTGCAACTCTCTTGCCTCTTTCTGCAGTTATCTTGCCTCCATCTGCACCTCACTTGCCTCTTTCTGCATCTCTCTTGCCTCTTTCTGCAGTTCTCTTGCCTCCTTCTGCACCTCTTTTGCCTCTTTCAATGCTTCTCTTGCCTGTTTCTGCACCTCTGTTGCCTCTTTCTGCACCTCTTTTGCCTCTTTCTGCACCTCACTTGCTTCTTTCTGCACCCCTATTGCCTGATTCTGCAGCCCTCTTCCCTGTTTGTGCAACTCTCTTGCCTCTTTCTCCACCTCTCTTCCCTCTTTGTGCACCACTCTTACCTCTTTCTGTACCTCTGTTGCTTCTTTCTGTACTTCTCTTGCCTCTTTCTGCACCTTTCGTGCCTCTTTCAGCACCTCTGTTGCTTCTTTCTGCAGTTCTCTTCCTTGTTTCTGCACCCCTCCTGGGTCTTTTAGTACCCCTCTTGCCTCTTTGTGCACCTCTCCTACCCCTTTCTGTACCCCTATTGCCTCTTTTTGCACCTCTGTTGGTTCTTTCTGCACCTCTTTTGCTTCGTTCTGCACTTCACTTGCCTCTTTCTGTACCCCTCTTGCCTCTTTCGGCACCTCTGTTGGTTCTTTCTGCACTGCTCTTTCTTCTTTCTGCACCTGTGTTCCAAATTTCTGTATCCCTTTTGCCTCTTTCTGCACCCCTCTTCCCTCTTTCTGCACCTCTCTTGCCTCAGTCTGCCAACCTGTTGCCTGTTTCTGCAGTTCTCTTGCCTCTTTCTGCACCTCTGTTGGTTCTTTTTCACTGCTCTTGCTTCTTTCTGCACTTCTTTTGCAAATTTCTGCACCCCTCTTCCATCTTTCTGCACCCCTCTTACCTTTTTCTGCACCTCTCTTGCCTCTGTCTGCACCCATGTTTCCTCTTTCGGTACCTCTTTTGCCTGTTTCTGCAACTCTCTTGCCTTTTTCTGCAGTTCTCTTGCCTCCTTCTGCACCTCTGTTGCTTCTTTCTGCACTTCTTTTGCTTCTTTCTGCACCCTTGTTGCTTCATTCCACAATTCCCATGCTTCTTTCTGCACCTGTCTTGCTTTTTTCTGCACCACTGTTGTCTCTTTCTGCACCTCACTTGCCTCTTTCTGCACTTCTCTTGCTTCTTTCTATACCTCTGTTGCTTCTTTCAGCAATTCTCTTGCCTCTTTCTGCACTTCTCTTGCCTGTTTCTGCACCTATCTTGCCTCTTTCTGCACCTCACTTACTTCTTTCTAAACACCTCTTGCCTCTTTCTGCACCCCTCTTCCCTCTTTGTGCAATTCTCTTGCCTCTTTCTACACCTCTCTTCCCTCTTTCTGCACCACTCTTGCCTCTTTCTCTACCTCTGTTGCTTCTTTCTGCACTTCTCTTGCCCTTTTCTGCACCCTTCGTGCCTCTTCCAGCACCTCTATTGCTTCTTTCTGCACTTCTCTTCCTTCTTTCTGCACCCCTCCTTCCTCTTTCTGTATACCTATTGCCTCTTTGTACACCTCTCTTACCCCTTTCTGTACCCCTCTTGCCCCTTTTTGCACCTCTGTTGGTTCTTTCTGCACTGTTCTTGGTTCTTTCTGCACCTGTTTCACAAATTTCTGCATCCCTCTTCCCTCTTTGTCCACCTCTCTTGCTTCTTTCTGCACTTCTCTTGCTTCTTTCTGCACTGCTCTTGCTTCTTTCTGCACCTCTCTTGCACATTTCTATATCCCTCTTGCCTCTTTCTGCACCTTTCTTGTCTGCTTCTGCACCTCTCTTGCCTCTTTCTGCACCTCTGTTGCTTCTTTCTGCACTTCTCTTGCCTCTTTCTGCATCCCTCTTGCCTCTTTCAGCACCTTTTTGCTTCTTTCTGCACTTCTCTTGCTTCTTTCTGCACCCCTCTTGCCTCTTTCTATACCCCTCTTGCCTCTTTGTGTACCTCTCCTGCCATATTCTGCAACTCTTTTGCTTCGTTCTGCACTTCACTTGCCTCTTTCTGTACCCCTCTAGCCTCTTTCTGCACCTCTGTTGGTTCTTTCTGCACTGCTCTTGCTTCTTTCTGCACCTCTGTTCCAAATTTCTGCATCCTCTTGCCTCTTTCTGCACCCCTCTTCCCTCTTTATGTACCTCTCTTGCCTCAGTCTGCCCACCTGTTCCCTCTTTCTGCACCCCTTTTGCCTGTTTCTGCAACTCTCTTGCCTCTTTCTGCAGTTCTCTTGTCTCCGTCTGTACTTCTGTTGCTTCTTTCTGTACCTCTCTTGCAAATTTCTGCACCCCTCTTGCCTCTTTCTGTAACCCTCTAGCCTCCTTCTGCATCTCTGTTGGTTCTTTCTGCACCTCGTCTGCCTGTCTCTGCACTTCTCTTGTCTCCTGCAACTCTGTTGCTTCTGTCTGCACTTCTCTTGCTGCACCCCTCTTGCCTCTTTCAGCACCTCTGTTGCCTCTTTCTGCACTTCTCTTCCTTCTTTTGGCACTACTCTTGCCTCTTTCTGCACCTCTCTTGCCTCTTTATGCACTTCCCTTGCCTCCTTCTGCACCTCTGTTGCTTCTTTCTGCACCTCTCTTGTATTTTTCTGCACCCCTCTTGCCTCGTTCTGCACCTCTGTTGCTTCTTTCTGCACTTCTCTTGCTCCTTTCTATACCTCTCTTGCATCTTTCTGCACCCCTCTTGCCTCTTTCTGCACCCCTCTTCCCTCTTGCTGCATCCCTCTTGCCTCTTTCAGCACCTCTGTTGCCTCTTTCTGCACTTCTCTTCCTTCTTTTGGCACTACTCTTGCCTCTTTCTGCACCTCTCTTGCCTCTTTATGCACTTCCCTTGCCTCCTTCTGCACCTCTGTTGCTTCTTTCTGCACCTCTCTTGTATTTTTCTGCACCCCTCTTGCCTCGTTCTGCACCTCTGTTGCTTCTTTCTGCACTTCTCTTGCTCCTTTCTATACCTCTCTTGCATCTTTCTGCACCCCTCTTGCCTCTTGCCTCTTTCTGCACCCCTCTTCCCTCTTTCTGCACCTCTCTTGCCTCTTTCTGCACCTCTCTTGCCTGTTTCTGCACTTCTCATGCCTCTTTCTGCACCCCTCTTGCCTCTTTCTGCACCTCTGTTGCTTCTTTCTGCACTTCTCTTGCCTCTTTTTGTACCCCTCTTGCCTCCTTCTGCACCTCTGTTGGTTCTTTCTACACTGCTCTTGCTGCTCTCTGCACCTCTCTTGCAAATTTCTGCATCCCTCTTGCCTCTTTCTGCACCCCTCTTCCCTCTTTCTGCACCTCTCTTACCTCTGTCTGCACCCCTGTTCCCTCTTTCTGCACCTCTTTTGCCTGTTTCTGCAACTCTCCTGCTTCTTTATGAACTTCTCTTGCTTCTTTCTGTACTCAAATGGGAAGTGCAAGCTGTCCAGTTTGAAGGTCTGCGTGCTCTCGTGACTGAGGTATATGTCTACTTGTATATGTATTCTTACATGTGTTATGCATCTGAAGATGGTAGCTTAAAAAGCGGGTAACTTCTCCTATAGGTGGTTAAATCTTCTCAGTTCTGCTCTGTCATTCGGTTGCACAGGCAGACATGTCTTATGTATATATGTGTTATAGAGCCCTCAAATATACTATTGAATACCCACGTGCCCTGTATTGTGAGCAGAAAAAATGCATACACCTTTTTTTACACAAATTTATTTTATGCTGTTTGAAACACAGGTATTCAAGTGTTTGTATGTTTATTTTCATTTAACATGTCACTTGGTCAGACTTACAACAGTGATATGCTTAGGATTGCTGTTTTATATTTGGTAGGCCTAACATTCTGAGCAGTCGATTAATAGTGAACCTTCAAGCGAAAAGTGAGGTTTAAGACATCGTCAGAGAAGGATTAGTGATTAGGGTACTTTGTATGAGTCTGTTGTAAGGTACAGTCAAAGTAGGCCTCTTTCTGCACCTCTGTTGGTTCTTTCTGCACATATTTTGCTTCTTTCTGCACCTTTCTTCCTCTTTCTGGACTTCTGTTGCCTCTTTCTGCATTTCTCTTGCTTCTTTCTGCACCTTTCTTCCTCTTTCTGCACCTCTCTTGCCTCTTCCTGCACTTCTCTTGCTTCTTTCTGTGCCTTTCTTCCTCTTTCTGCACATGTCCTACCTATGTAGGCATAGTTAGAAATTAGCATTTAAAAAACCTTAGAAATTCACTGAAAAAACCAGAGGTTTCAGGGACATTATAGTTAGGGATTAGCATTTAAAAAACCTTAGAAATTCATTGAAAAAAACACAGGTTTCAGGGACGTTATAGTTAGTTGGACATTTCACTCGTATAAAACCAGAGAAATTCGGCCGTTATAGTTAGTAGAGCTAACTATAACTCGTGCCCCCGCAATGCAATGCTGATGACGGCACATATTACATCACTCATGACATGGTCAGTGACATCACTGATGACATCACTGATGACAACTCAAATGACATCACTGATGACATCACTGATGACATCATCCGCGTGATCATCTGATGCACCTCCTCACACCCTAATAAAACCTTTGATACACCCACTCTAAAATACAGACTACCAATATCGAAACCATAGACAGACCAATAGCAGTTAGTACATACCCGCTCAGTGATTCATTCGTCTACACACACATCCACTCACTAAGCCATACAGTCACTCATACACGTAGTCATTTATCAATACAGCCACTGATACATCCTGCATACACCCATATAGACACTCACACACTGCCACTCACCCAAAGAGCTACTCAGAAACCTAGTCAGTCACCCAAAGAATTAATTACACTGCCATTTACTCACCTATACAGTTATACACACACACCACCTCACTTATTCATACAGATAGCACCATATACGTACTCTCTTCAACAATTACTGACATGAGCACACACTTATCCATGCAGCCACTGTCACAATCACTCACTGTCACATATACTCAATTATATACTCCAACACTCACATATACTGCCTTTCACATATGTAGTTACTTACACATATAGCACTAAGACATCCAATCCCTCACCAACACAACTATACTTACACTCACTCACCCATACAGTCCCTAACATACGCACTCATAAACCCATACACCCAGTGAATCACCCACTCACACATCCATGCAAGGAGTCACACACACCCAACCCACACAGGCACTCAGGCACCCATACAGGTACTCAGACAACCAATCATTAACCCACATAGACACTGATGTAGCTACTCACCAAACCATGCACTTACTCACCAACTGACAGACTGATACAGACATTCACACAGATTAATCATTCACCCATGCATTCACGAAGACATGTTTAATCACTCACATATACAGTCAGTCACACACCCACTTAATCGTCCATTCAGATACTCATACACCCACTCATTCTTCAATACACCTTATCATATATATATATATAACATTCTTGAACGTTTTAGAAACACTCAGTCACTGGATGATGTCATCAGTGATGTCATCAGTGATGTCATTTGAGATGTCATCAGTGATGTCACTGACCATGTCATGAGTGATGTAATATGTGACGTCATCAGCAGTGCATTGCGGGGGCGCAAGTTATAGTTAGCTCTACTAACTATAACAGCCGAATTTCTCTGGTTTTATATGAGTGAAATGTCCAACTAACTATAACGTCCCTAAAACCTGTGGTTTTTTTGAGTGAATATATATATATATATATTCAGTGAAAAAACCAAAGGTTACAGGGACGTTATAGTTAGGAAATATAATTAAAAAAACCTTAGAAATTCTCTAAAAAAGAAAGGTTACATAGACGTTATAGTTAGGCTCAAGTTTCACTTGTACAAACCAGTGAAATTCAGCAGTTATAGCTAGCTGAGCTAACTATAAGTTGTGCCCCCGTAATACACTGCTTATGACATGGTCAGTAATATCATGGATGACATCACTGATGACATCTCAAATGACAACACTAATGACATCACTGATTGCATCATCCGGTGACTGTGAATGTTTCTAAAATGTTTATGAGTGTTAAATATATATACAGCTAGGTGTATTGATGAATCAGTGGGTGTATGAGTGCCTGTATAGATGATTTAGTGGGTGTTAGAATGAAAATGTTTTCGCTGTGTTTATTATGTTTTGTTCTATATAAGTTAGCATTTGCGGCACCATTTTATGTTTGGCCTGCCATTTTGAACCATGATCGAAACTAATCTTCCCCTTCCTGAAAAAAACAGCTTTTGGTCAGTCTCGTTTCTCCACGGTTGGGCCTTGCTTTTTCTCTATGAATACATTGTTCTTATTAGCGCATACCTTTCCCACTAGATAGAGGCCTTCTCCCACTAGTCTAGCGGTGGGTACGGACGGAGTGACCTTGAGTAATAGATAGTGTGTGCCCGGACTCAGGATCGGAACTTATCCTTCTGTACTTCTTTGTGTAGCTGCATCTGCCTGGAAAATTCCATTGTGGGTGTGCCTTCATTGGTTCTGAATCGTACATAATGTATCACCATGTTTGCTGATGTCAGTCCCTCTGCAGCAATCCTAAGAGACTGGGCAGACTGGGCTCCACTTGAGTGTATCTGAACAAAGATATTGGTTTGTATTCTCTACTGTCTGACCGACTCTTCATTTGTATGGAAAGCTGAGAGGTGGTCGTGAGTGACCCGGGTGACCCTAATAGGGTCACTTCCTTCAGTGGGTGCGTGACTGACTGTATATGTGAGTGATTATACGCGCTTCAGTGAATGTATTGGTGATTAATTTGTATGAATGTGTATATCAGTCTGTCAGTTGGTGTGTAAGTGGCTGCATGGGTTGGTGAATAGGTACATGAGTGGCTATATGCGTTATTGAGTGGTTGTCTGAGTACCTGTATGGGTGTATGAGTGTCTGTGTGGGTGGGTGAGGGGGTGTGTGTGACTCCCTGCAGAGGGTGAATCACTGGCTGTATGGGTTCATGAGTGCATCTGAGAGGGGCTGTATGGGTAAGTGTGCATATGGCTGTGTCAGTGAGTGAATGGATGTGTCAGTACTATATGGGTGAGTAACTGCATATGTGAAAGGCAGTGCACATGAGAGTTGAAGTATATAAGTGACTGTATGTGTGAGTGATTGTGAGAGTGGCTGTATGGGTGAGTGTGTGCTTGTGTCAGTGACTGTATAGCTGAGTAAGTATGTGTTAGTATCTGTATGAATAAGTGAGTTGGTGTGTGTATCACTGTATAAGTGTGTAAGTGGCTGTGTAATTGACTCTATGGGTGAGTGAGTAGGTGTGTGAGTAGCTCAATGGGTGACTGACAGTGTGTGAGTGGCTATATGGGTGTATGAGTGGATATGTCAGTGGCTGTATAAGTGAGTGAGTTGGTTATGAGTAGCTGTATGGGTGAGTGAGTGGATGTGTGTGTAGAGCCATGAATCAGTAAGTGGGTGTGTAAGTACTGGGATGGGTGTGTTAATTGTTTTGAGAATGGTAGTGTAGAAGTTGGAGTGGGTGTATAACAGGTTTTTCTTGGGTGTGAGTGGGTGGGTCAGAAATTCTATGGATGATGTCATCAGTGATGTCATCAGTGATGTCATTTGAGATGTCATCAGTGATGTCACTGACCATTTTATGAGTGATGTAATATGTGAGGTCATAAGCAGCGCATTGCAGGCGTGAGTTATAGTTAGCTCAGCTAACTATAACTGCTGAATTTCTCTAGTTTGGTATGAGTGAAATGTCAGCCTAATTTATAACGTCCCTGTAACCTTTGGTTTTTGCAGTGAATTTCTAAGGTTTTTTAAATTCTAATTCCTAACTATGGTGCCCCTGGCAACATTGGTTCATTCAGTGAATTTCCAAGGCTTTTTAAATGCTAATTCCTAACTATAACTTGCCTGTAACCTTTGGTTTTTTCAGTGAATGTATATGTTTTTTTAAGTAGCAATGGTGTTTACAGGATGGTGTGGAAGGGGGGCAGGCCTCTGACCAGCTCTCAGGAATCCCACTGTGTAGGACTTACAGAAAGAACCAGGAGGGCTTCTTGGTCCCCAAGGTCCCTTAGCATCCAAGAGAACTTTTTTCCCCAATCAGTAGTGTACCTGGAGAAGTGTTTACAGTGTTGCAGAAAGGTGGCGTGGCCTCCTAAGCCCTCTTAGCAAACAGACTGTGTGAGACTTGCTGAAGGCAACAGGAGGGGTAGTTGGCCCCCAACGACCCTCAATAGCCAAGGGGACTGAAACTCTGCATCCAGTGTTTTGTGTAGCAGCCATATACACACAGCCAATGCAACGACTCTTGTCAGGACCATCCTAGTACCCGAAATATTGAGAAGTTTTTTTCTAAAGGTTTTTAGTTTTTGACAATCTTCACAACAATGTTGCGATCAAAAGCAGACATTCCATGACCACCAAGACATCCAAAAATAATATGTATATAAATCCATTCCGAACATTGCACTGCACATTTTGCTATATACATACTTCTTTCTAAGCATGTTTAAACTCATATTTTTGTAAATAGATTCTTTAAAAAACATCTTTCAGACCTATTTTCTATTTTTGCGGTTATTCGGGATGTCATGAGGACACAGTTACCCACGACGATTGAGCCTTTTCCATAAAGTCTAAAACACCTATATCCACACATACTACAGTATTTTATATACTAGGGATTTCTTACAGTATTCTCTAAAGTCATGTTGTTCTGGAGATCTTATATAAAAACCATCTCTAAAACCAATTTTCTGTTTTCGCAGTAACTACGGAGATCGCGATGACGTCAGTACCCGTGATCATTGTGGACAGGTCACGAAAATGGAAAACAAAAGCAGACATTCAATGACCACCAACTAATCCAAAAATAATATGTGAAAAATTCCATTATGAACATTCCCTACACATATACTATTTACATACTTCTTTCAAAGCATGTTTAAACTCATATTTTTGTACTAAGTTTCTTTACAATCCATCGTTCAGACCTATTTTCTATTTTCATGGTTATTCGGGATGTCGCGATGACATCGTTAACCGCGACGATCGTGCCTTTTCCATAATGAAAGCACATATGTGCACACACATTACAGTATGTTACACACTAGGGGTTTATTACTGTATACTTCAAACTCATGTATTTCTAGTGTATTTCTAGAACAACTATCTGAAAAACTGATTTTCCGTTTTTGCAGTGAGGCCGGAAATCACAAGGACATCGGTAATCATGATACCCGCAGTTACGTCGCGAAAGCAGAAAGCAATAGAAGGAATTTAATAGCCACCACCACAGTAAAAAATGATAACAATATAATTAATTCAAACCATCACAGTACATAACTCACTATATGAATAACGCTATAAAAACATTTATCAATATCTCTTTAACAATGAATTAATGATTCATTGATATTTCTTTTATATTTCCACTTATTCGCGACGATGTCGATAGTCACGATGTCCCCGCGATGGGACACGGAGGGCCGCGATGGCGGTCGCTTCGTTGCCGCAAATATCGCATGTGATTAAAAAAAATCAATTTTGGACACATAACTTGTGTTACTAATACCCCCATTTCTCAACCATGGGGTCAGAGTATCTACACCCTGCTGCAGCTTTCTATTTATGTTGCGTCCAGCCAATCAGAGCACTCCCGTTGGCGCGTGCATTTGCGATTCATAGCGAAACCACCGCAAAATATCTGTGGCCAGAGATATCACTGAAATTCTAAACTTACATTTCCTATTTGGTGCCCCAAATTCTCTCTCCCCACTGCACGGATCACCCCCAAACTTTTCATAACAATAGTACCCACCATGACACTTTTTGGGGAAAATTTCATGCAGATTGGACAAAGGACGCCAAGTTATAGCCAAGTCAAAAAATGTGTTTCCTATGGAAACTAGGTCCTTACTATAACTACCTACTGGCGACCGCATATGTACTGCATATGCTATGTCTACCACCTGCAGATCATGCAGTAGATGGTAGATTTATGTAGCATATGCTACATAATTTGCCTTTTCATGCTGCATAATTCAGTCAACCCTGTTGAATAATTTGGTACTCTCATCTGCATAATTCCATTCACTCTAGCGATCGCACTGCACTTGCTTCTTTCTGCACCTTTCTTCCTCTTTCTGCACCTCTCTTGCCTCTTCCTGCACTTCTCTTGCTTCTTTCTGTGCCTTTCTTCCTCTTTCTGCACATGTCCTACCTATGTAGGCATAGTTAGAAATTAGCATTTAAAAAAGCTTAGAAATTCACTGAAAAAACCAGAGGTTTCAGGGACATTATAGTTAGGGATTAGCATTTAAAAAACCTTAGAAATTCATTGAAAAAAACACAGGTTTCAGGGACGTTATAGTTAGTTGGACATTTCACTCGTATAAAACCAGAGAAATTCGGCCGTTATAGTTAGTAGAGCTAACTATAACTTGTGCCCCCGCAATGCACTGCTGATGACGGCACATATTACATCACTCATGACATGGTCAGTGACATCACTGATGACAACTCAAATGACATCACTGATGACATCACTGATGACATCATCCGCGTGATCATCTGATGCACCTCCTCACACCCTAATAAAACCTTTGATACACCCACTCTAAAATACAGACTACCAATATCGAAACCATAGACAGACCAATAGCAGTTAGTACATACCCGCTCAGTGATTCATTCGTCTACACACACATCCACTCACTAAGCCAAACAGTCACTCATACACGTAGTCATTTATCAATACAGCCACTGATACATCCCGCATACACCCATATAGACACTCACACACTGCCACTCACCCAAAGAGCTACTCAGAAACCTAGTCAGTCACCCAAAGAATTAATTACACTGCCATTTACTCACCTATACAGTTATACACACACACCACCTCACTTATTCATACAGATAGCACCATATACGTACTCTCTTCAACAATTACTGACATGAGCACACACTTATCCATGCAGCCACTGTCACAATCACTCACTGTCACATATACTCACTTATATACTCCAACACTCACATATACTGCCTTTCACATATGTAGTTACTTACACATATAGCACTAAGACATCCAATCCCTCACCAACACAACTATACTTACACTCACTCACCCATACAGTCCCTAACATATGCACTCATAAACCCATACACCCAGTGAATCACCCACTCACACATCCATGCAAGGAGTCACACACACCCCTACCCACACAGGCACTCAGGCACCCATGCAGGTACTCAGACAACCAATCATTAACCCATATAGACACTGATGTAGCTACTCACCAAACCATGCACTTACTCACCAACTGACAGACTGATACATGCATTCACACAGATTAATCATTCACCCATGCATTCACGAAGACATGTTTAATCACTCACATATACAGTCAGTCACACACCCACTTAATCATCCATTCAGACACTCATACACCCACTCATTCTTCAATACACCTTATCATATATATATATATAACATTCTTGAACGTTTTAGAAACACTCAGTCACTGGATGATGTCATCAGTGATGTCATCAGTGATGTCATTTGAGATGTCATCAGTGATGTCACTGACCATGTCATTAGTGATGTAATATGTGACGTCATCAGCAGTGCATTGCGGGGGCGCAAGTTATAGTTAGCTCTACTAACTATAACAGCCGAATTTCTCTGGTTTTATATGAGTGAAATGTCCAACTAACTACAACGTCCCTAAAACCTGTGGTTTTTTTGAGTGAATATATATATATATATATTCAGTGAAAAAACCAAAGGTTACAGGGACGTTATAGTTAGGAAATATAATTAAAAAATCCTTAGAAATTCTCTAAAAAAACAAAGGTTACATAGACGTTATAGTTAGGCTCAAGTTTCACTTGTACAAACCAGTGAAATTCAGAAGTTATAGCTAGCTGAGCTAACTATAAGTTGTGCCCCCGTAATACACTGCTTATGACATGGTCAGTAATATCATGGATGACATCACTGATGACATCTCAAATGACAACACTAATGACATCACTGATTGCATCATCCGGTGACTGTGAATGTTTCTAAAATGTTTATGAGTGTTAAATATATATACAGCAAGGTGTATTGATGAATCAGTGGGTGTATGAGTGCCTGTATAGATGATTTAGTGGGTGTTAGAATGAAAATGTTTTCGCTGTGTTTATTATATTTTGTTCTATATAAGTTAGCATTTGCGGCACCATTTTATGTTTGGCCTGCCATTTTGAACCATGATCGAAACTAATCTTCCCCTTCCTGAAAAAAACAGCTTTTGGTCAGTCTCGTTTCTCCAAGGTTGGGCCTTGCTTTTTCTCTATGAATACATTGTTCTTATTAGCGCATACCTTTCCCACTAGATAGAGGCCTTCTCCCACTAGTCTAGCGGTGGGTACGGACGGAGTGACCTTGAGTAATATATAGTGTGTGCCCGGCCTCAGGATCGAAACTTATCCTTCTGTACTTCTTTGTGTAGCTGCATCTGCCTGGAAAATTCCATTGTGGGTGTGCCTTCATTGGTTCTGAATCGTACATAATGTATCACCATGTTTGCTGATGTCAGTCCCTCTGCAGCAATCCTAAGAGACTGGGCAGACTGGGCTCCACTTGAGTGTATCTGAACAAAGATATTGGTTTGTATTCTCTACTGTCTGACCGACTCTTCATTTGTATGGAAAGCTGAGAGGTGGTCGTGAGTAAGCCTGGGCGGTGAAATTCGCTACGCTCGCGAAGCCTGCGAAGTTGCGGTAACTTCGCGATTCGCGTAGAACGCGAAGCTACCGTGCGCTACGCAATTTGCGGCGTAGCGTAGCTGTTTTTCTTCATCGCGCGCTCAATATACGTTCTCGCGCGCGCGGTAACGACCTACCGTGATTCTGCGTTCGCCGACGCGACTTCCTATCCGTTCGCGGGCGCCACGAGATTTGGAATCCGGCCGCAAGTTCCCGCGAGAGTGTGCGACCGCGAACACGTCATTCGGACGCGCGATCTGACTTCCGGCGGCAGTGTTGGTAAGATCGCGATCCCGAACACGAAGAAACTACATTCTGGCGATGAATATATCTCGAGCATCATAAAGCCTTCTCGAAAAAGATGAATTCGTTCATTTTGCACAAAAAACTCCTCAGGTTGTCATTTAGAGATGTAGTTTGGTGAGCAAGGAGTCCTTTTTCTTTTTTTCCAAGAGGAAGGAAGTGCCCCTGATTCTCAAACTTCCTGTTCCTGTCCAGCAGGCTCCTCCCAGTGTTTTGTCCATGTGCTGTTCACTTGCATTTTGATTTTGACCTGGAAGGATCACTTTTTGTGTCTGTCTGCTGCATCATATCATTGGATTGGATTTGAGGACTCTTGGATTTGAGATTTTACAAGTAAGTTGGAGAATTGGTGTACTTGTTTGTTTGATTGGGGCTTGTTTGTACCTACATTTTTTGGGGGATTTCCATATTTTTTTAAATGTATTGTTGTGGCCTGTAGTTTCTGCAGGGGCCTAGTTGTTTTTCTTTGATTGGAATTTCAGCCAGTAGGCCCAGACTAGAGCCCGAGGTACCCATGGGTGCAGGTTTCTGTGATGTCTGTTTAATTTAAAGTTTAAACATCATGTAGGCCGGGCATCCATGGATGGCCTTGTTTACTTTTGAATTGGTAAAAGTGTATTTTATTTTTTGTGGTGTTTGTTAAATAAATAGGCCTTTTCAGCCAGTAGGTAACCCTGGGCGTTCAGCTCGCGGACTTTGGGCAAGTCCGCACTGCGCGACAACGCGGACTTGCACTTTTTAACTTCTTTGCGCGCTCAATGTACGTTTTCGCGCGCGCGATAACGACAATTTATGACGATCGCGATGCCGAACACGCAGAATTTACAATCTGGCGAACAATATCTCTCGAGCATCATTAAACCTTCTCGAAAATGTTGATTTAGTTCATTTTGCACAAAAAACTCCTCAGGTTGTCATTTAGATGTAGTTTGGTGATCAAGGAGTCATTTTTGTTTGGTTTTACAATTTTTTCCAAGAGGTAGCAAGTTTCCCAGAGTCTCCAACTGCCTGGTCCTGTCCTTTGTCTTCACTTTTTGTTATTTTGGGTGGCCTGGCCATGTGGGTGGCAGCCATTTTGTGAAGCCAGGCATTGTGCTTTTGTCATAGGCCTGCATTGTCTGTCTTGTCTTCCTTTTCTTGTTGTTGTTGGCGGCCATTTTGTGTGAACAGCCACTGTGCTTTTGCCATAGGCCTCAAAGCTTGTTGCGGCCTAGTGTGGCAGTAGGCCCGGCGGTAGTCATCCTCATGGGTGCATAAAAACAGTTTTTTGTTGTCTGTTGAATTGTAACATAATTGAGGCCATGGATGGCATTGTTTTTAATTGGTAAAAGTGGTTTTTGGAGCGTATTTTCTTTTTTGTGGTGTTTGTTAAATAAATAGGCCTTTTCAGCCAGTAGGTAACCCTGGGCCTTCAGCTCGCGGACTTTGGGCAAGTCCGCACTGCGCGACAACGCGGACTTACACTTTTTAACTTCTTCGCGCGCTCAATGTACGTTTTCGCGCGCGATAACGACAATTTGTGACGATCGCGATGCCGAACACGCAGGATTTACAATCTGGCGAACAATATCTCTCGAGCATCATTAAACCTTCTCGAAAATGTTGATTTAGTTCATTTTGCACAAAAAACTCCTCAGGTTGTCATTTAGATGTAGTTTGGTGATCAAGGAGTCATTTTTTTTTTGTTTTACAATTTTTTCCAAGAGGTAGCAAGTTTCCCAGAGTCTCCAACTGCCTGGTCCTGTCCTTTTTCTTCACTTTTTGTTATTTTGGGTGGCCTGGCCATGTGGGTGGCAGCCATTTTGTGAAGCCAGGCATTGTGCTTTTGCCTTAGGCCTGCATTGTCTGTCTTGTCTTCCTTTTCTTGTTGTTGTTGGCGGCCATTTTGTGTGAACAGCCACTGTGCTTTTGCCATAGGCCTCAAAGCTTGCGGCCTAGTGTGGCAGTAGGCCCGGCGGTAGTCATCCTCATGGGTGCATAAAAACTGTTTTGTGTTGTCTGTTGAATTGTAACATAATTGAGGCCATGGATGGCATTGTTTTTAATTGGTAAAAGTGGTTTTTGGAGCGTATTTTATTTTTTGTGGTGTTTGTTAAATAAATAGGCCTTTTCAGCCAGTAGGTAACCCTGGGCCTTCAGCTCGCGGACTTTGGGCAAGTCCGCACTGCGCGACAACGCGGACTTACACTTTTTAACTTCTTCGCGCGCTCAATGTACGTTTTCGCGCGCGCGATAACGACAATTTGTGACGATCGCGATGCCGAACACGCATGATTTACAATCTGGCGAACAATATCTCTCGAGCATCATTAAACCTTCTCGAAACTGTTGATTTAGTTCATTTTGCACAAAAAACTCCTCAGGTTGTCATTTAGATGTAGTTTGGCGATCAAGGAGTCATTTTTTCTTTGTTTTACAATTTTTTTCAAGAGGTAGCAAGTTTCCCACAGTCTCCAACTGCCTGGTCCTGTCCTTTGTCTTCACTTTTTGTTATTTTGGGTGGCCTGGCCATGTGGGTGGCAGCCATTTTGTGAAGCCAGGCATTGTGCTTTTGCCTTAGGCCTGCATTGTCTGTCTTGTCTTCCTTTTCTTGTTGTTGTTGGCGGCCATTTTGTGTGAACAGCCACTGTGCTTTTTCCATAGGCCTCAAAGCTTGCGGCCTAGTGTGGCAGTAGGCCCGGCGGTAGTCATCCTCATGGGTGCATAAAAACTGTTTTTTGTTGTCTGTTGAATTGTAACATAATTGAGGCCATGGATGGCATTGTTTTTAATTGGTAAAAGTGGTTTTTGGAGCGTATTTTATTTTTTGTGGTGTTTGTTAAATAAATAGGCCTTTTCAGCCAGTAGGTAACCCTGGGCCTTCAGCTCGCGGACTTTGGGCTTGTCCGCACTGCGCGACAACGCGGACTTACACTTTTTAACTTCTTCGCGCGCTCAATGTACGTTTTCGCGCGCGCGATAACGACAATTTGTGACGATCGCGATGCCGAACACGCAGAATTTACAATCTGGCGAACAATATCTCTCGAGCATCAGTAAACCTTCTCGAAAATGTTGATTTAGTTCATTTTGCACCAAAAACTCCTCAGGTTGTCATTTAGATGTAGTTTGGTGATCAAGGAGTCATTTTTTTTTTGTTTTACAATTTTTTCCAAGAGGTAGCAAGTTTCCCACAGTCTCCAACTGCCTGGTCCTGTCCTTTGTCTTCACTTTTTGTTATTTTGGGTGGCCTGGACATGTGGGCGGCGGCCATTTTGTTAAACCAGCCACTGTGCTTTTGCCATAGGCCTCCAAGCTTGCGGCCCAGTATGCCAGTAGGCCCAGAGGTAGTCACCATGGGTGCATAAAACTGTTTCTGTGTAGTCTGTGGAACTTTGGCATCATTTAGGCCATAGATGGCATTGAATAGATTAAATTGCATTCCGAAATCTGGCTTTTTTTGGAGGGTCTGACTATTTCACTTATTGGGTGTGGTAAATAAATGCATTTTTTGCGTGTGTACTGTCATTAGAATAGTGTTGTTGTAGTGGTTGTCTAACTTTCCAAAGTGTTTTTAGCCATGTGGATTTTTGTTTTTGCATGAAAGCGGTGTGTGTTTTATAAGGCATCCTTTGTCTGCCCATATATAGGCCTGCTTGAGTTCATTGTTTGCCGTGCCTTGTGCCTGTGAGTCACCATGTTTCTGGGGGCCATTTTTTTGTGGTAGTTATTAGTGTGCTGTTTTTGCCAAATAGGCCTGCGTGTCTTTCCATTTTTCCTCTTGTTTTACTGCTGCCAAATCCATCCCCATTGCCAGCTGCAGCTCCCTGATGCTGCTATATAATACATCACACGTGATGCACAAATTTAGGCCAAACATGCTCCAGTACATTTTAGTTTTAGTTCTTTAATATTCTTATTCTTCCAGAGTGTACAGTAGCCAGGAAAGCCCTGGCCTTGTTGTCAACGTCTCACAAATGGCTACACTGTGTGTTGTTGTTGGAAGAGTTTCTGAAATTTAATAATTGAGGCCACCACACACTAAGTTCTATATTCTATTTGTTTGATTTGTGCTATGTTTGACTGATGTTCTGGCTTTTTTGCTTTTAGGTGCACAAAGACTGAGGAGGAGGTGTGTCTCTCAACATTGCCTGTTGCACTTCCAGACAGACATCCTGCTGCTGGACACACAACGTGACGTGTGACCTGACTGACCAGACATCTCTGCAACTGAGTGCTGCTGACATCTGAAGAAGATGGGCCCAAAGAAAGCAGGTACCAGGTCCTCCAGTACCAAGAAAGTTGCTATTGAGAAGAAGAAGGAACAGAAGAAGCAAGTGACACTGAAGTCTGGTGTGCCGGCCAGTACCTTTTTTGGGAAAAAAAAATTGCGCCTGCAGCAGCGGTGTCCGGGGGCAAGCTGGGGGCAGCACATCCGCATCAGTGGACCCAACCCACCAACCCAGGGCCAAGCACATGAGTGGAGAAGAGGTAGCCAGCCTAATGGTGGAAAGCAGTGATGCTGAGCCGGAGATAAACTTATCGCTATCTCAAAGTAGTACCCAATCAACGCAGGAGGAAACACAGCAGATAAGTGGTCAACAACAACAGCCGCAACCACCGCCCGCAATAGTAGTTGTTGTTCCTCCTGAAGTAGGGGCAGTTCAGGAAATTGAGCCTCATGCAGAGGTAGAAGAAGAAGCCACTCATTCAGAAGATCCATTGTCTTCCAAATCCCCAGCAAGGAAAAGGAGGGGTAGTCCATCGAGTTCTTCGCCAAGCCCCCTTCTGATGATCTAGATGCCACTTGGAAGCCTCAAACTGAGTCTGAGAGGGAGCCACGTTCCAAGACCAAGCTAGGGAAAAGGAAGGTTCCAGAAAGCCTTACACTTATGGAGGTCGATGTAGAACAGCAAGATGATGATGATGATGACGACGAGCCAGTCATCACGAACATCACTCCCGGCCCCGAGGAGATGGAGACCAACATTCTTACTCTATCCAAAATCGCTGCGAGGGATGTAGCACGCATACCTCCACAGGTAACACCAACACGACCTACAGCTTCCATATTTGCATTAGCAAAGGCCCGGCAGCGACCTACATCCAGCACAACCACCACCTCTGTAGGAGTAGGTAGTGGTACAGCAGCACAGAGTCAAATTCAACACACACCCTACAGATCATCCGGCATTGGAAGTGGCACCTCCAGCAGGAGGCCAAAGTTAAGCTCCCCAGTTTGGGACTTCTTTACGGTTAGCGAAAAGGAGGAGAACATTGCTATATGCTCCATTTGTAATACCTCTGTTAGTCGTGGTAAGCTTGGTACAAACTATGGTACCGGAGGCCAAATGACCCATCTGAAAAAACACCACTTGATCAGCTGGGAGGACCACCTTCGCGACAGAAAAAAACGGCAACCACTGGTGTTGGTGGGGATAAAGGAGTAGAAGAAGATCCGATCACGGTGGAAGAGGAAGGACAGGGAGACATTCTCACTAGTGGTACACAAGGTGTCCCTGACCCCAGCAGTGCAGTCTTAACGTTGCACACATCTTCAGCAACATCTCAGTGGCACAAGAGTAAGAGTCAGCCGGAGACACCAAGAAGTACCAGGTCCGCACTACCAAAAAGTGCGTTGAGCCTAAGAGAAAGGAAAACCATGCAGCCTACCATTATCAGCATGTTTGGGGGTGAGGGGCAGTACGAACGCAACCACCCAATAGCACGTTTGTACAATGCGAAGCTGGCTAAAATGTTAGCACTGGACCTTCTCCCTTTTTCTTTTGTTGAAGGGTTGGGTTTTGTGGAATTTGTGTCAACCATCTGCCCAAAATGGCATGTTCCCAGCCGCTACTATTTTGCCAGAGTTGCAGTTCCAGCACTACATCACGACGTGCTGGAATTGCTAGGAAAGGCCTTGAAGCAGAGTGCTGTTCACAGTATCCACCTGACTACAGACATGTGGACCAGTTGCCAAGCCACAGATTACATGTGCATCACTGCACACTGGATCAGTTTTGTGGGTGTTAGAGAACAGCTATCTGCTGGTGTTGATACTGCAGAGATTTTTCATGCCACTCGCAAACATGCAACTGTAGCCATGTTTGCCATGGAGAAATCTCATACTGCTGCAAACATTTTGGAAGAGTTTAACACCAAGGTCTTTGAGTGGCTGCGCCCAAGAGGGCTTACGATTGGTTTTGTTGCCACGGACAACGGCAGTAATGTAGTTTTGGCCATGCGCAATGGTGGCTATTTCAGGGTCCCGTGTTTGGCACACTGCATTAACATTGTTGTTCAAGACTTTTTGAAAAATGAATCAAAAGTCAGCAACTTACTGGTCACCTGCAGAAGAATATGCACACATTTCAGCCATTCTTTTAAAGCCCGGAAGCAGCTGAGGGTCATTCAACGTGAGCATAAACTGCCAGTCAAAGCGCTCATCCAGGAGGTGCCAACACGTTGGAACTCAACTTATTATATGCTTGATCGTCTGTTTGAACTGTACATACCACTCAATGCTTATGTCATGCAAAGAATAGGGGAACCTACTGTGAGAGGCATGACCGTTGAGATGGCTCAATGGGACCTCATTAAATGCCTGACTGAGATGCTACTTCCTTTTGAGATCTTCACACGTGAAGTCAGCAGGGAGGACTGTACTATGGGCCAAGCTATCCCATTGTTGCACATGCTAGAGCAACAGCTGAAGGATGTGTCTGAAACGTACACAGGTGTGGATGACAAACAAGACGCATATCATTTGGCGGAGACCTTAGCCGCTCGCTTATCGGAAAATACAAGGATTAAAAATAAAATTTTGTCACAACCACATTACATTAGTGCCACAATTTTGGATCCACGGTACAAAGTATTTCTGAACAGCAAGGCAGTAATTCCTTTTTCGGAAGTGGATGTTGCCAACTACAAAACTTTGATAGCTAAGGAAGCAACTATTTTCGAAAGTGAACGGCTGTTAATTACAGGCCCCCCACCACAGGCCATAACCAGTACTACAGGGCATCCAGAGTCAAGTTATACTTCGGAGCCTGAGGGCAGTGCATTTGCCTCCCAGCAGTCACCTACACCAACAATAACATCAAGAACAGGATCGTCCGCAGCACAATGTGCAACTGATTGGTTTCTACAGCAGGGGTATGGTAAGTCCAGTGCTGATGCAAAGGCAAAACCGGCCGAGCACATCCGAGCACCCCTTAACATTGAGCGGATGGTCCAGGCCTATCTGGATGACCCAACAGAGGTCTTCATGGATGGAAACCCATTGGTGTATTGGTATGGGAAAAGAAGCCAATGGACAGTGCTCAGCAGGCTGGCGATAAAGTATCTCGCTTCCCCTGTCGCAAGTGTCTCTTCTGAGCGTGTTTTCAGTGCTGCTGGTGCCATTGTAACTTCGAAAAGGACCAGTCTCTCGGCCCAAAGCGTGGAGAGGTTAACCATGATCAAAATGAATCAGCACTTTATACCACCGGATTACAAAATACGTGAATCACAGCAGGAAGAGCAGAGCGACTTGGATGACGTAAATAGTGCGTTACAGGACCTACTTCTGTCCGAACCACCAGAGTTTGAGGACGAGCTCCTCTTCCCTGACAACTAGGCTTTCAAATTGTTGCTTTCTTCCTTCCTTTATGTGTCTGTGTATCTGTCTTTCTGGTTCAAATCGAATCACAACAAAACCATCACCACCGTCTTCTTTTTATTTCCCTATTGGAGTTGCACGTCTGTGCATTTAACTGTCCACTCTTCAGAGTCCTGCTTCATCTTCCTGTCTCGCACGAGTACATTTCCATCAAGCCAGACATTAGTACAATAAATGTTGCCTTTACCAGTCCCGCCTCCATTAGAAGTGAAACGTGACTACTATAGCTATCCTCCGTTTTGTTTTCAAGCTGAAACTCATCAGTGTCTGAAGGCTACAGCCTCAGCAGGCATCCAAAGGTCCTCACTGTCAGGACAGAAGGTACTTGGCAGAGAAAGACAATAGACTCTTCGAAGAAACTTGCTGACATTTGTGCAAACTCAAATGACCAGCAATGAGCACTACACAGGCCGCGGACCATCATCACAGTGCTGCTGACCATGGGAAGCAACTTAAACTGTGACAAAGGTGCCACAGATGAATACGACGAAAACCGAAACAGCGCCTAACACTCAAAATGAATGTGGACTGGAGTAATAATGATGAGGCCACTGCCCCGCAAAAACAAAAAAAAAATGTCATCACTAGGCATCTGATGATCTGACAGCCAAAGAGAAGAGCAAGACAGGTAATGATGGAATGCATTGGATGTTTGCAGACTGTGAGCGATTGCTGTTGTTTGTTGTTGATGTTGTGCATGAAGTCGAACTCTACTCTACTAGTTAATCTACAAAGTGACTCAAGTAAATAAGTGACAGTCAATGTTTCCTTTCTTGTTGTTTAATAACCAAATTGTACTCCTACTACTGCAGGTGCAGGCCAATATCTGTTGCAATTTTTTAATATGGAATATGGACTTAATCGGAGTCAACAATACAGACTGAGTTGTAGTTGGACAACACGTACCACACCATGATGATGACCATACTATCTTTTCGCGCGCAGTCATTCAGTTGGATCGGAGATGATTCAAGGACTAATTGCATTTCATGAAGTGGCATAAGGTAAACATAAACACAACAATTCAACAAGAAAGTAGTAAACACAGCAGACCTACATGTCCATGTAGTGGTCTAGTCGAGTGTAGTGATGACTGACAGCGGAGCATTGATTTTGTCAGTTAATTAGGAAAATGCTAAGTTGCTGTGTATGCCTTTTGTCTGGCTATGTCAAAAATTAAGGTAAATGGAGGTTGGGTCACGGGCTGGTGCTGTGGTGGGCCTGTTCTGTCCTGTTGTTGTTGTAGCTTAATGCTGTAAACAGAATCTACACGATATATCCAAGCCGCCTCACTCTGAAAGTGTTCTCTCTTCTCTTCTTGGACTCCACCGTAACTGATGTTTTTTTTTTTTTTTATTCATTGATTTCTCAATACCCCTTTTGTTTTTCCATCTAGACGTTACAGGCCGGCCTTTACCCTGTGCTTGCTATACTGGGAGACACAACTCACATTTACCTTACCAATCGGCATCAGGAAGGCCACCAAGATTGATGTGCGGAGCGTCCATGGAAGATAGGACCAAGAGGAAGGACGAGATTCAACTCCACAATTTTAGCATGATAATACAGTAACTTTAGTATCATTCATCATTCATCTTTTAATTAATTTGATTCCTTTTTTCTCTGCAATCATTAGGACTGTGTGTTGTGTGTTTGTTTGCTAATTGATCCCTACAAATGTTTGTTAATTGTCTTTGCTATCTTTACAAGTAAGCCCAGTACAACATGGAATTTGGGTCTCTGAGGGCATATTACAGGCAAGGCAAATTGCATAGAAATAGAATATACTGGTGCCCTGTACTGTCTAATTGTCTAGTAGGAGTTATTATGTACTACTCATTAACCATCAAGTTATCTAATCTTCATCATTAACGCATGCATTTCCCTTTTCTCGCTTTATTGATTTTTTGGATAAGATCATGGTCGTCTGCCAAGATTGCGCTTTGCTTTTGTTGTCCATGCATACTGTTTTTCATTTTCAAACCTTTCCCCAAACCCCCTTCCCATCCATTCATCAAACCCTAACCCTCTTCCCCCGGGCTGTGATTTATATTGAGGTGTGATGTGACTACATAAAATGTACACCAATTGATCACACGCTTGCTGGGGCAGATGTGGTGAAAGCAACACTAATTCAATTGCAAGGCAGGGCGAGGAGCTTCTTCTGCTTGGCCACCCATGCTCAGTCTATGTGCATTGTGCAAGCCGTCAACGGCTAATAGTAGTACATCATAATTAATTGCCGTCATTGATTGCATTAATCATCAAACTCCTACCACACAGCAGTAAAGGTTACGAATTACGATTGTGTTAAGTTAAGTGACTCACTCGACAGCACAACTGCAGTTTATAACTTCTTGTACTAGGCTGTCCCCGCCACCATTATGTTTAATTTGACTTTAGCAGTTGCAACTGCAATATTGTTTGTTTGGCAGTTGTCTTCTGTACTGTATTTCACTTCGTTCGACTACTCCTCCCACAGTTTTTCTCAGGCAAGTGACTGTCTCTTTTTTAAATTTTTTTAGCAAATGCTACTGCCAGTGTCTACTCTAGTACTACCACCACAACCATGGCATCTTCTACATTCTCTATGGAAACCATGCAGCCATCGCTGTGCCGAACGTAGTCATCATCAATCACAGGTAAGATAAGTTTGGTGGGAGGTAGAATACTAGTAGGACAAATAACTCGGTGAGGGGCACCGCATCTATCTGTTTGTTATACATCATCGGCAGATTATTTAAATCAAACACTGGCTGCGGCCCTGCAGCAGCAAGCAAACCAATGTGACGTTAATTCGTAAAACAGTAACCCCCCACAAAACATTAACATTGTATGTTTAAGTATAAATATAATTTATTACCCTAACAAAAATAAACTATCCCACACCTGACCCACCCCTCTCCCTAACCCCAACCAATGTCCAAAACGAAAAAAGTCCAAAGAATGTCCCGAAACCCCAACGCCCAATTCCCACCCACCAAAACAAGGAATAAAAAGGGGCAAAGCAACAGGGTCCTCGATGTTATAATCGGCGGGCTTTAAGGTGTTTGTCCACCAGGAGTTTCACCCGCTCCTCCATTTGCTCCTCTTGCCGTGCCATCCGGAGGAAGAATCTTCTTGCGGAATGCCCTGCAGTGGCATCCACAATGGGGGACAGCAGCAGTGCTGGCTGCTAATGATTTGCGGCGGCTGGCTATCAGACCGCGGCGCCGTACCGCTGGAGTTGGGGCCTGGATGGGGCCCGGGGCATCGGACGAGGCTGCAGCTGCTGCCGCCTCCTCCTCCTCCTCCGCCAGAGCCACCAGCCTCCGGTACTCCCGGCATATGGCCTCCAGTTTCCGGCGCCGGGCCCTGACTGCCAACTCCTTCCGCGATGGTTTGTCTTGGGAAAAGAAAGAAAGAAAATATTGTTGTAACCAGTACTCTTACATAAACAGTAACACAAAATTAATTCAACACATAATGGCACAGTAGCACTAGCAAGAAGCACAGTACATAACATTTGTGGTAATAATCTATCTATCCTCCCACTTCCTCGGCCTCTAACATTTGTGGGAGTTTCAGGCATTATACTAGCACTATGGACTCCAAGCAGTACACAGTACACCAGTGTTCTTCTTATCTCTAGTTTAGGGAAATGACATAACCTGGTTGTAGCCGGCATTGCCAGCTCGGTCATCTATGCTTGAAGCCAAGACAAACATACGAGTCATGACGCAGAGTAACATTAGTTTGATTTACTACTGTTTGCAGGTGGGGAAGCTCGTATTTTTCTATTACGGGTGGCACTGGCCATACTCTCTCTGTTACATGGAGGGCAATTGCTCAATTTCACAGTGCCTTGGCTACTACAAAAAGGCAGATTATATATCTGATCCAATGATCGTTGCTTTTATATGGGACAACGACATAAGGTCAGTAGCGGTCGTTGGTGGGACTCGGGGAGTTTGGCCGGGCGGTGGCGTGGGTAGGGGCAGGATGGGGGTAGTAAACTATGGATTACGGCCAATTACAGGTAAGTAAACATATAAATAAATGAAACTAATTTTGTTGCGCACACTGCATCCCATTTGGCGGTGCAGTGCGCACAATGAAATTCACTTTATTTATTTGTATGTTACAGTAAAGTTACCTGTATTTGCCCGCGTAATACATTGTTTACTACTACCCCCACCCTGCCCCTCCCCACATCGGCTTTGGTACGCTGGCGCGGTTTCTTTAACATTCCCTAAAACTGAGCATCCCGTGACAGTCTCCACCTATGCTGTCTATGATGAATACATACAGGCATCCATCCATTCTAAGTAAATGTCAATCATTCTTCTTAATCTCTCCACAAACCTTACTTTGTTTCACCAACAACAACGCATGCGTCCACTCACTCCGTTGCTTGCCTTGGCTTTGAGTTTCACCCAAACACCGCTGATGATTCTTGCTATCCACAGTATCCACCCATACTGTGTCGCCCACCCAGGCAGGCATCCATTCTTCTTTCACCTTCCACCCATCCTTCAACAACACATGCATCTGATTCCTATCAGCCACCTATCCATGCTTCCAACGTATCCTTCTCTGCCAGTCATCATATTAAATCTCGCCCGCCCTTCCTCCTTCCACCCTTCTTTCCCTTTTTGTTCAACACATCCATCAAGGTCATCTGATCTGACTTTTAGTCTCCTCCATAAAACTTTCACAGCTGAGTTGGAGTCAGATATAAGAGGCCATTGGTTAATGAAGTCACGCTGGTAATGCTATTGGTACTGCATTGCTCATGCTGCTAAGTAAAGGGTGTCTTCTTTATTAACCGTTGTATAATGTTCACTACAACTTCATACCTAATAAGTCTCAACAACAGTACAGTGAGTGAAGTCCACTCCACACACCCTTCCAGCTAGTGCAATGTCAATAAGTCATGAATATAACTTACCACCGCCCGCCACTGCTGCTGGCTCACCCCCTGTATCTCCTGCCCCCTCCGGAATGGCCGCAACGCCATCGCCGCTGGCCCCACCGGCACTGGTGGTCGGTAGTACGCCTAGCAAAAACATGACACATTTTTAGATGCCTGTACACCTCCCCCTATTTATTATTTTTCACTAGCAAGATTGAAAAAAGGTTAATACATATTTATTATTATAAATCACATTCAATAGTCCAAATCGGGTACTAGAGTACAGTCAGTAGACAGACACTAGTAGTGTTATTATGGTCCCTAAGGTCATTATTATACTATACTCTACTCTTTGCAAAGTTAGCCTGAGCCATGCAACCATTTTTCGCTTCATGTCTTTTGCGCATGTTACCTCGCAGCTTGTTGTGCAGTAACAGTAAGACGCCTTTTTGAGCCCACATGAGCACATACAGCTACTGTCTGAGCGTTGCGTACAAGAGGTCGAAAAACAAGCCACTTTGTTATGGAGTTCCGTTAGTCCGTATTACTTAGCCATAGGTAACATGTTACAGTTTTTTGGCAGGACTGACAAATGCTTGCATTAAATTTAACACGCACCATTTTTCTCAGGCAGAGGATTCCCTTCTACGAGTACGAACCAGAGATTTGCAGAGCTTATGAATGATGCATGTAACCAGTAATTCTACGTTCTACGGTGAGGAGTCGCCCAGAATTCACACAGATCTTTTGTCTTATATCATCATGCACTTGTTGCAACAATTTTTATTGTTTTAATCTTATGCATTTTGCTGTTGGAGCTGGCTGGAGTACACTGAATTTTATAGAACAACCTACAGAAGTTGTCATTTGAAAATAAACCTTTTGAACTTACACATAGACTATGTGGTATTTGGTGTGGTGGTGGTGGTGGACTTACACGAGTGAGTGAGCGAAAGTGTGTTATGTTCTGGGTTGTGGAATCATAATCATTGGGTATCTTCGGGTGGGGGTTCGGGGACCTAATGAGACACTAGCTAGTCGTTCAGGGGATTGTGGGTTCACTTCTGACTGAGGTGTGAGGAACGTCCAAGTTCCAAACTCTCATCACCAACATCCTCTTTCATTGTGCATAGTTCTGCATGGGGCTGTGCAGAATACAAGTAGTATGTACTATATCCTATCAAAAATAGTCAAATATCTGGTTGTGCATTTTGTTTGTGGTAATTGTCAAAGCCTCAAGATTAAGAAGCCTAGAAGAGGACAACCGAAAGGACTGGACTCAGTGGCTAGAGCTATTAGTATTGGTCAATCTGAGTTTTATTCAAAACCGTACAATAAAGAGTGGCAATGCAAACTGGGAAAGCTTAGCGACAGACTAATATTAGTAGTACAGAGTACAGACATTCATAGCAGAGGCAGTTAGAACTTAGAGGCAGGGATAACCAGAATTTAGAAACAGATAGTCAAGTCAAGATCAAAGAATCTTTTGTAAAAAAGATAATTAGGGAGTGGAGCCAGAATTAATAGTTCAGAATAAATAAGGTCCAGTAAAAGTTAGGGCAATATAATTGTTAATATAACCACTGGAGGACTTACTGGGACCAGCAGCAGGGCCCTCGGTAGAGGAGCGGTCCTCTGGTGGTTGTCCCGCCGACTCGGACCCCGTCTTCTTGCCCCTGGGTGCTGCAGATCAGTGATCATGTAAGATATAATAAAGAAAAAGAAAGACACAAACATTAATGATTGCTGTGAAACAAATAAATTATCTTAAAAAAACGCTCAAAAAACGTTTTAGGAAACAAAAATTGCTATAAAATTGACCTATCTAATCCGATCGCCTACTGGCTTGCGGAATTCACGGACAGTCTACTTATTGGGGAACACTAATTCAGTGTTCCATTCTGATTGATTCAAATAAAATCCAGAACACTAACTAAGCCTAAGTACCACCTGACCTAGCCCACCTATTCCAGGCGGGCCAATTGTTCATTAAGCATGCATTTCAATTTTTTATTTCCATCAAAAATGCATAGGTGAGAAGGAGGACACATGCATAAAGTCAGTGCATAATGCATACATCAAATTGTTGGTTGGTTGCGTCTGATGTTCTGCAGCTGACTGACACTGCTAAGCTAAGCTTACCAGTACCACTCACTAAACAAACTACAAAAGGACTGGGGTAAGCAGCACTCAGTGACAGAGGATGCGTCACGCAGACCGCTCAAAAATTATCAACTAATAGTAACTAAACCTAGTATCAAATCCATCCACCACTATTTGACAGGAGGACAAAGGAAAGACTACAGTCTCTCTAGCAATAGCATTACCTAACTGAAGTTCTCTAAAGTAAACTCTTACATAATAATGACAAGCGAGCGCAAAGTTGCAAAAAAGTAAGAGTACCGCCCAGCACCTGTGTCCTACAATCACAGAAGATTTTGAAACGTAATTTACCTGCAATGTAAGCAGCATTATTCTTGTTATTATTTGTAAAAAATGTATACACAAATCACAATACTTATACTACTATATATATTGGCTACTCACCAAGCCCCACGACCTCGACACCTAGCAGGTCCAACAGGTCCTGCTCCCGGTCAAGAATGTCTGACCACCGGTGGGCCAGCTGGTTATGTGTGCGCCGGACCGCGGAGCAGCGAAACACTGCCCGACGCACCTTCGCCCACCGACGGTGACGCTCCTGGGTCGGGTAACCGGAGCCTGGCCTGCCGCCTGCTGCCAAGGTCAAGGGGAGGTGGCGCTGAATAAAAAAAACAAGGGCGGCCACCTCCTCCTCCGTAAACAGCTGGCGGGCTTGCACCCCTGCGGGGCGCAGTCTGCCGCAAGGCAGGCGGCGATTGGGCGCACGCCCCTTGCCCTTCTTTGACCCGCTGCTGCTACCCTTCGCCATGGTTCTGGGGTGGGAGGAGGTGAAAAAGAAAAGTTAGAAGGGAAAAATAAAGTTAGGGGAAGAAGTAGGAGCTTAAAGAAGAAAGTTATATAAAACAGTTGGAAAGTAAAAAAAACACAGTAAAAAGTAGAAAAAAATGCAAAATATAGACTTAGGCAGAGAGAGAGATAGGTAAGAAATAAAGAAAAATTGAAAAACAGTGTAAAAAACTAAGGATTGCAAAGATTGAGGGAGGATAGAAAAGCAGGCCCAGAACCATAGCATAGAGTGGTAAAACAAGATGGCCGCGCCCATCGCGACCGCATGGGTAAGTTCGCGCGATATTTCTCCCCGAGCACGCACAAAACGTCGCGAACACGTACAACGCGTTCCCGAACATGGAATGCGCATCGCAAGCACGCTATACGCGACCCGGAACAGGAAATAAGGGATCGCGAACGGGCGGGACAAGTGAAAATCAAAATGGCCGCGCCCATAGGCGACCGCATGGGTAAGTTCGCGCCCCCGAGCACGTAAACTGCGTCCCGAACACGAACGACGCGTTCCCGAGCAAGAAAAACGCATCGCGAACGGGCGCGCCAAGCAGCTACGCATGCTCGCGAAGCTATGCGAAGCTCGCGTAGCGCTTCGACGTCTTCGCGTAGCTTCGCGTAGAGCGACTACGCGAACTACGCCCAGGGTTAGTCGTGAGTGACCCGGGTGACCCTAATAGGGTCACTTCCTTCAGTGGGTGCGTGACTGACTGTATATGTGAGTGATTATACGCGCTTCAGTGAATGTATTGGTGACTAATTTGTATGAATGTGTATATCAGTCTGTCAGTTGGTGTGTAAGTGGCTGCATGGGTTGGTGAATAGGTACATGAGTGGCTATATGCGTTATTGAGTGGTTGTCTGAGTACCTGTATGGGTGTATGAGTGTCTGTGTGGGTGGGTGAGGGGGTGTGTGTGACTCCCTGCAGAGGGTGAATCACTGGCTGTATGGGTTCATGAGTGCATCTGAGAGGGGCTGTATGGGTAAGTGTGCATATGGCTGTGTCAGTGAGTGAATGGATGTGTCAGTACTATATGGGTGAGTAACTGCATATGTGAAAGGCAGTGCACATGAGAGTTGAAGTATATAAGTGACTGTATGTGTGAGTGATTGTGAGAGTGGCTGTATGGGTGAGTGTGTGCTTGTGTCAGTGACTGTATAGCTGAGTAAGTATGTGTTAGTATCTGTATGAATAAGTGAGTTGGTGTGTGTATCACTGTATAAGTGTGTAAGTGGCTGTGTAATTGACTCTATGGGTGAGTGAGTAGGTGTGTGAGTAGCTCAATGGGTGACTGACAGTGTGTGAGTGGCTATATGGGTGTATGAGTGGATATGTCAGTGGCTGTATAAGTGAGTGAGTTGGTTATGAGTAGCTGTATGGGTGAGTGAGTGGATGTGTGTGTAGAGCCATGAATCAGTAAGTGGGTGTGTAAGTACTGGGATGGGTGTGTTAATTGTTTTGAGAATGGTAGTGTAGAAGTTGGAGTGGGTGTATAACAGGTTTTATTTGGGTGTGAGTGGGTGGGTCAGAAATTCTATGGATGATGTCATCAGTGATGTCATCAGTGATGTCATTTGAGATGTCATCAGTGATGTCACTGACCATTTTATGAGTGATGTAATATGTGAGGTCATAAGCAGCGCATTGCAGGGGCGTGAGTTATAGTTAGCTCAGCTAACTATAACTGCTGAATTTCTCTAGTTTGGTATGAGTGAAATGTCAGCCTAATTTATAACGTCCCTGTAACCTTTGGTTTTTGCAGTGAATTTCTAAGGTTTTTTTAATTCTAATTCCTAACTATGGTGCCCCTGGCAACATTGGTTCATTCAGTGAATTTCCAAGGCTTTTTAAATGCTAATTCCTAACTATAACTTGCCTGTAACCTTTGGTTTTTTCAGTGAATGTATATGTTTTTTTAAGTAGCAATGGTGTTTACAGGATGGTGTGGAAGGGGGGCAGGCCTCTGACCAGCTCTCAGGAATCCCACTGTGTAGGACTTAGAGAAAGTACCAGGAGGGCTTCTTGGTCCCCAAGGTCCCTTAGCATCCAAGAGAACTTTTTTCCCCAATCAGTAGTGTACCTGGAGAAGTGTTTACAGTGTTGCAGAAAGGTGGCGTGGCCTCCAAAGCCCTCTTAGCAAACAGACTGTGTGAGACTTGCTGAAGGCAACAGGAGGGGTAGTTGGCCCCCAACGACCCTCAATAGCCAAGGGGACTGAAACTCTGCATCCAGTGTTTTGTGTAGCAGCCATATACACACAGCCAATGCAACGGCTCTTGTCAGAACCATCCTAGTACCCGAAATATTGAGAAGTTTTTTTCTAAAGGTTTTTTAGTTTTTGACAATCTTCACAACAATGTTGCGATCAAAAGCAGACATTCCATGACCACCAAGACATCCAAAAATAATATGTATATAAATCCATTCCGAACATTGCACTGCACATTTTGCTATATACATACTTCTTTCTAAGCATGTTTAAACTCATATTTTTGTAAATAGATTCTTTAAAAACCATCTTTCAGACCTATTTTCTATTTTTGCGGTTATTCGGGATGTCATGAGGACACAGTTACCCACGACGATTGAGCCTTTTCCATAAAGTCTAAAACACCTATATCCACACATACTACAGTATTTTATATACTAGGGATTTCTTACAGTATTCTCTAAAGTCATGTTGTTCTGGAGATCTTATATAAAAACCATCTCTAAAACCAATTTTCTGTTTTCGCAGTAACTACGGAGATCGCGATGACGTCGGTACCCGTGATCATTGTGGACAGGTCACGAAAATGGAAAACAAAAGCAGACATTCAATGACCACCAACTAATCCAAAAATAATATGTGAAAAATTCCATTATGAACATTCCCTACACATATACTATTTACATACTTCTTTCAAAGCATGTTTAAACTCATATTTTTGTACTAAGTTTCTTTACAATCCATCGTTCAGACCTATTTTCTATTTTCATGGTTATTCGGGATGTCGCGATGACATCGTTAACCGCGACGATCGTGCCTTTTCCATAATGAAAGCACATATGTGCACACACATTACAGTATGTTACACACTAGGGGTTTATTACTGTATACTTCAAACTCATGTATTTCTAGTGTATTTCTAGAACAACTATCTGAAAAACTGATTTTCCGTTTTTGCAGTGAGGCCGGAAATCACAAGGACATCGGTAATCATGATACCCGCAGTTACGTCGCGAAAGCAGAAAGCTATAGAAGGAATTTAATAGCCACCACCACAGTAAAAAATGATAACAATATAATTAATTCAAACCATCACAGTACATAACTCACTATATGAATAACGCTATAAAAACATTTATCAATATCTCTTTAACAATGAATTAATGATTCATTGATATTTCTTTTATATTTCCACTTATTCGCGACGACGTCGATAGTCACGATGTCCCCGCGATGGGACACGGAGGGCCGCGCTGGCGGTCGCTTCGTTGCCGCAAATATCGCATGTGATTAAAAAAAATCAATTTTGGACACATAACTTGTGTCACTAACACCCCCATTTCTCAACCATGGGGTCAGAGTATCTACACCCTGCTGCAGCTTTCTATTTATGTTGCGTCCAGCCAATCAGAGCTCTCCCGTTGGCACGTGCATTTGCGATTCATAGCGAAACCACCGCAAAATATCTGTGGCCAGAGATATCACTGAAATTCTAAACTTACATTTCTTATTTGGTGCCCCAAATTCTCTCTCCCTACTGCACGGATCACCCCCAAACTTTTCATAACAATAGTACCCACCATGACACTTTTTGGGGAAAATTTCATGCAGATTGGACAAAGGACGCCAAGTCCTTACTATAACTACCTACTGGCGACCGCATATATACTACATATGCTATGTCTACCATCTGCAGATCATGCAGTAGATGGTAGATTTATGTAGCATATGCTACATAATTTGCCTTTTCATGCTGCATAATTCAGTCAACCCTGTTGAATAATTTGGTACTCTCATCTGCATAATTCCATTCACTCTAGCGATCGCACTGTGAGTTTCACAAGGAGCACTCCTGCGCACAAAGTTGCAGCGGCTACTATGTGAATGTGTGTTTCTTGAGATCAAGGGGAGATCAAGGGGAGATTTGTAGCTTTGGAGAAATTACTTTTATACTGGCAATGGCTCAGCAGGTCCCCCAACAATAAAGTTTTGCATACGCTATAACTAAAGTATGCTGTGGTTTTGGGTATGTGGTAAGGTGAAGTGATACTGTGCTTTTTTTGTCTTTTTTAGTGTATTTGGAGATCCTACAGATTCAGGAGAGAAGATAAGATAAGTTAATTTGTTACACACATCTCACACACATACACCCACCGACTCATTTAGAACATTACTTCTGCCTTCTAAATAGGACAGTGTTTTGGAAGGATGATTTTAGCCAGTAGCAGAGATGGCATATCGGTGGATGAATGCTGCCCAGGCCCTAATTTGGGTTATGGAGGACACCTCTGAGGCAGGATCAGAGTCTGAGACAGTATATACTGAGACAGCATCTGAGGGAGAGGAAAATGGAGTGAATCTGGAAGTGATTTTTCAGTCGATGGAGTTCCATCCGGCGACTCATCTTCCAGTTCTTTTTAGGGAACTTTTGTATAAAACCCAAGCACCACCCTGATTGTCCTCGAGAACCAGAGTAAGTGTAATAAGTCAAACACATTTTCTGTGGGACTTATTCACCAATCCTTCTGCTTGCTTTGAAAAAGAACAGATCATGCGGGGGCATGACACAATGCAAAGGTGTGCTTTTCCCGAATAATCCATTCACCTCTAGGGACCTTTTAAGGAACAGAGCGGCCTGTTTCGCATTGTTGGCTTTGTTTAGGAATACTCTTGTATGTATAGGTGTGACCACTTTCTCTACACAATACAAAGGTGTACTTTTCCTGAATAATTTGTTTACCCCACTGGAACTGTTCAACTAATCGAGTACCCTGGTATACATTGTAGACTCTGTCTTAAAGTATTCTTGCACATATTGATTAAAGGATGCCTTATTGAAGGTTTCAATATTCCACGGTTTCTAAGGCAGTTTAGTCAGAAGACTTTTGTTCCAATGAGACCCAAAGGCTAACTATAGGTCAAAACATCGACATCCCCTCCCTAAGTTGCTTTCTAACTATGTTATGATTCCCCAGGAGATTCCATATATGAACAGACTGGATCTCCACTTATTTTTTTTAATCTAAAATCCTAGGCAACCTTGGGATCTGTTCAGTGTTTTGTTATATGTTATTGTTCACTGTCTGAGCACTGCCTCATCTGCACTAATTTGGATATAAAATTAAATGGATGTTGTCCTTATACTAAAGATGTGAAAACAATTATCACACAAGATATTGTGTCCTGTACCCTTTTTCAAAAACATTGGTTATGACATAAGTTGCTAATTGAGTTTTCACACTTTCAAAGCAAAAGTAGAATTGTCGGTGAATGAGTCTTACAGGACATTTGTTTGGCTTATTACTTTAGGGAACTTAGGCAGTATTCCCCAGCATGTTTACCTTATTTTCCATGGTAGATATGCTCACTCGGTTTGAGGAATGAGTCCTCGGAGGCATACTCGGACACCTCAAACTTGCATCCACAAACTGGAAGGATTTGGATTTAGCTCAGTGAGTGCAGTGAAGACACATGAAAGACAGGTTTTCCCAAAGCTTCAAATAGCTATTGATTGAAGGCATTAGTATCGGTTCACTTTGCAAGTATACAGGATTAGTCATGACTCTGACAAGAACAGAGACATGATGAGTAAGAAAAGCATAGGCTAGGTGTCTTTCACAGGGATATTGCATAGGTAGAAGGCAGACAGTTGAGGAAGTACATATACACATGCCATCACTTCATCTTTACCTAAGGATTTAAACCTATTTGCGCGCACTCACCCTGTTACTAAATGTCTCTGTCACTCAACTAAACAATTGACTCCAAACCATAAGGTACGCAGCAGGCAGCCTCTTCCCTCAACCTCCCAACATGCACACACCCGGCACCTGAAACAGCTTCACTGACTCCCAATCCACAGCTGTTTTCAAACTCCTGAAACACACATTCAAAGTCTTACACAGCACTGGTCCACCATACCTCAAAACCATCTTACATTTCAGAAAACTTCCAGACACCTCTGCTCAGCATAGGCAGCACCAGAACAAGAAGAATAGACTTTTTCTAAATGGCTCCAAAGGGCAGAATTACCTGCCTCTGCACATATGCGCTGTCTCTAAAATTAGTGCATTCCACACAAAGCAGAACACTTGGCTCTTCGACTAGTTTACTCCATGGATCAGCCCTGTCTGCTCTTGCATTGGCAACAGGATGCCCTCTTGGGTGCGCTTTACAAAAAATGTGTAACATTACAGAGAACTCTGCACCCAACGCTATTTGTCCTGCTTGCCATGTTCATCCCCCGTCAGAAGTTAGTATATGTTCAGTTTACCGTATTACATGTGCATTGCAGTCACAGCACTACACATAACAGAAGACGTGACATATGCTGCGTTCTCACTGACTACCCTGTGTGTCAAAAACTACTGTTCTTCATAGTTTATGAAGTTCTCTTTAGGGAACTTAGGCAGTGTTCCCCAGTATGTTTGCTTTAGTTTCAAACATAGATAAACTCTCTCAGGAATGACGCCTGGGAGGCATACTCGGACACCCCCAACTTGGCATGCGTTCGGTGCGTTCAGTAATGTTCAGAATTGAGGCGGTTACTTGACAGCTGGTAAAAATGTAGTCAAACTGTTTTTCAATTTGTGAAGGTTGTGGATGCATGAACTGTCAACATGTCTGGACATAAATGGGGATTCTTTCCAGTGGCGTATGAATGAGATAGGCCCTTGCATGGCAGCGGTATGTTGATGTGAGTGCACTGGGTTTTGGATTGGGCCCGTGGTCGACAGTATGAAAGTCGTGAATGGAATGTGAATGGACCATAAAGAGGTTTTTGCCTTGGCAGGGCTTTATGGCTTACCTTCAGTAGTCTTGGTTTCATTAATCTGCAGCTGACCTCTGTGCCGGGTGGAATGAAGTTTGTTGCACCCCACAGATTCCAGAACTTTTCATCACAGAAATGTGAGGAAAATGTGTTTTTTCAGTCAAAGTTTGAGGTTTGCAAGGGGTTCTGGGTAAAATACCTGGTGAGAGTCATGCCACTCACCCCACCCTGGATACCCCTAGGTGTCTAGTTTTAAAAAAGTAGAGGGTTTCTAGGTTTCCTTAGGTGCCAACTGAGCTAGGGTCCAAAATCTACAGCTACACACAGTGGAAAAAAGGGTCAGTTTTCAGTGGAAAAATGTGATGCATTCATGTTGCGTTTTGGGCTGTTTCCTGTCACGGGCACTAGGCCTAATCACACAAGTGAGGTACCATTTTTATTAGAAGACTTGAGGGAATGTTGGGTGGAAGGAAGTTTGTGACTCCCCACAGATTCAACAACTTTCCATCACAGAAATGTAGGAAAGTGTGTTTTTTTTGTCAAGGTTTGAGGTTTGCAAGGAATTCTGGGTAAAAAAAACCTGGTGAGAGCCATGCAAATCACTCCACCCTGAATACCACTAGGTGTCTAGTTCTCAAACATGTACAGGTTTGCTAGGTTTTCATAGGTGCCGACTGAGCTAGGGTCCAAAATCTAGAGCTACCCACATTGGAAAAAAAGTTTGTTTTCAGTAAAAAAATGTGATGCATCCATGTTGTGTTTTGGCCCACCTCCTGTCGCCAGCACCAAGCCTACCCACACAAGTGAGTTACCATTTGTATTGGAAGACTTCTGGGAGCATAGAATAGTAGAACATATATTATTACCAACTGGATTTAACTGCATTTGTGTCTTTCAAATAGGGGTGGGCAAAGAATTCCGCACTGCCAGCGGAGTTCGCGAAGTTTTGCCCAGTCCGTGCGGAACGCAGAATTCTAAAAAAATCCATGAAGTGACGCAGCGCAGAGTTTTTTCTCTTGAGTGGCTCACCAGCATTAAATTGGTGAGCGCTCACGAGAAATAAATGCGCGCTTAAGCTCCTCCCGGTGAGATTTCTCAACACGGGCGGTCGCGGCAGCTCTCGTTGAGAAATCTGCCACTCGCGCTGAGGAAGCTGCTGCTCAAGTAGAATGTCTACTCGAGCGGCAGAAAGCAGCAGCACCCTCAGGCGCAATGTGTAGTGCCAGTCACACTGATTTTACAGAGCGGGACAAATATCCGGTCCTAAAAATCTGTGGATACAGCGCAATTTAACAGACTCCGCCACTGACAGAGCTTTTCTGGCACTTCGCGGAGGTCTGCAGAGTAAAACTTCAGGAACTCCGCCCATGTCTCCTTTCAAATGTAAGCCATTGCATAAGAAATAAGACATTTTGAAAAATACCCTCTAAATCATATACTAGTATGGGTACCCACAAATACAGAGATGTATAAATAACCGCTGCTCATCAACTACATATCTTGTGCCCATTTCAGAAATATATAGGTGTCCTTGATAACCATTTTTCCCTCTACCTCTTTCACTGTATGAGTTGGTCTATACTTGGTACTCCATGAAAAACCATTGTACCATGAGCTCAGTTGTTGGCTCTGGGTACCCTGGGTTCCTGGAGAGCCTACAAACCCTATATAGCCCTACAATTAGAAGAGTCTAGTGGATGTAATGGTATATTGCTTTTGTAAATCGTCCATCATGACAAGAAGTTACAGATAAAAATGTTGTCACAAATTGCAGTTTTTTCCTACTCATGTTCAAGATTTCTTTATTCCAACAGGTATTTTCCTTGAATAACTTGAATGATCTACACATATGACCCCTTGCTGAATTCGGAATTCTGTTTACTTTTCAGAAATCCATAGCTTTCCTAGATCACCCCTGGGTGTCACACTGGTTTCCACCACAAACTGGAAGTAGGTTGAGAGCACCAAAAATTGGAAAAATGAGCTATCTCTTTGAAAAATTCCAAAACTGTGATACAAAATTAGGTTTTTAATTCAACTCTGCATGTTCCTGAAAGCTGGGAAGATGGTGACTTTAGTGCAGCAAATCGTTTGTTGATGCCAGTTTTATCTGGAGCACTTGTTCCCTACCTTTCTCAAAAAACTCAACTTTTGCTATATTTCGCCTATTTTATTGATCTCCTCTAGGGAATCCACAAACCCTAGGTACCTGTAGGATACCAAGGATTATGGAAAAAAGGATACAAATTTGGTGTGGATACCTTATGTGGAAAAAAGCCTATAGAGCCCTGAGCGTGAACTATCCCAAATAGCCAAAAAAGGGCCCATCAATTGGGGGTCTGGAGAGTTATGGCCCATCAGCAAAGGGGATAAAGAGCAGTGCAAATGGTAAATATGTGTGTAAAACTGATTTCTGCACACATTAGCATTGTAGGCATTATAGGTTTGCTAGTAAATTGTATATGTGATACCATTGAATGTATTAGAGTGAAGGTCCACATAAGGACAAGCAAACTACATACCTCAATAACAACAGCAAAACACACAGGTAAAACATTTAAAAATGCAATAATGGCGTCATGAGGCAAGCTTTGTTATTATGATTAGAAAAAGATAAATCATGGAGTAAAGCCCATTTTAAACATTATTTACACTCATGGTCTTTCCTAAAAATTTAGCACTGTTCTTTAAATGAGCACCACTGTATTTCTTTTAACTTTGTTAGTTTAAACTTTGAGTTTTAAGTTTATAACTTGGTGATTGTGGGCATTTACATTGTTTCAGTGTATGGTATGTCATACTGATTTGTAACCCTTGGTATTTGTATGTTCCTCAGTTTAAGATGTTTGGTCTGTGCACATGGTGTATCAACTGCTGGCAAAACTAGCAATTTTATGTTTAGATGAGCAGTTTGTGATGAAGTTCTTACTGAAGTCTACATACTATTAGGTGCTACAATGTTAGCTTATTGTATGTTAAAAATACTCTTCGATAAGTAGCAGATTCATATAACACATAATTATTTATCACAAGTTAACACATTCTTTATCCATTTATAAATGGTAGATTGTGTCATTTCTCACAACTGAATGTGGGAGGTGGGAAGAGTGAAAGTCTGTCCTCTGCTCACCTTTCCACTGCAGGGGTCTGCTTCAGTTAGTTATTGTTATGTGTTGTGTAGTTCCTAAAAATACATAGGATCTGCGCGTTTGTTGGACAATATAAACTAAGGGATTGGTGTCTAGAGTGATTCCAGATACCCCCACAGGATATGTCAGCCTATAGACCAGCTAGCCCACAGAGCCACTATAAGCCCCGAACCTTAGCAAGGAGTAAATAGTTTCTAGCAACCATTGAACATGACAACCCTTGACCCTTCAGGGATCATGGAAACAGTACAGTACTTTTCGCTCAGTCAATCATGCTCACTTAGTCTCAGAGAGATACCAAGAATAAACGTGGGGATGTTTTCCATAAGCATTTATTGAACCAGCTTCATTCTAGTATAAAACAAGTTTGCTGTGACAATCAATAGACAGAAGCAAATGAAAGAGAGTACAAGCACCAACAGAGTAAACAGTAGATACATTTCTACCATGGTGCTAAGCAACAAATATATGCAGGCATATATACAAAACAGTAATATTAGAGTACTCCTACTATGCGTACCCCACCTAAGTGTACCTCAATGTACTTAACATATATGTGGGTGTGAAGCCAAGAATCCCCTAAAAAAGAGCCAACCCCATTACCTGATGGGAGACAATGAAGAACCCCGTCTTGGTCGCGAGTTGGACACACCGCAAGGGATGTCAGACCGCTGCGTGTTGAAGCCTCAGCATGCAGGGACCTCCAAGTTAGTGTCAGCGTAGAAGCGTCTCCTCTAGTTACCTAGTGAAGGTGTCGTTCTTTTATACCAAAAAGGTAGCCACGGGGGTTCTACCACAATCAATATGTTGTGAGTACGATTATGTAGATGAGCCTAACTCAATAATTGTAATTATGCAAAGTAGCCCTGTCACCCAAGGAAGAAGATAACAATGACTTTTGTACAGAGTATGTTAATCCTGTTATTTATGTCATGTGCAGGGGATATGTTGCTAAGAATCCTCATGTATAAAAAATGAGGCTTGTTTCAAGGAAACCAATCGACATTTATTCAGCACATAACTGGGTATAAGGTCATTGCTAGAACCGTTAAACAGAGCAAGGTAGGACAAATATAGGTAAACGGTCGCTTTGCTACTTAGGCCTAGGTTAGGGAACATAACACATGCCTGCTCGTACGGGGCTTGCGCTCACAACAAGGGTGGGCCACACAGTCCACAGGAAGCAGCTTGCCATTCCAGTCATTTCGGCCCCAGCTTCCTGGCATCACATCCCTTCCGCTTCCGTACTCAACCTGTTTGCCTTGCATCTTCGAGTCCTCCGGGGCGTTCCTAGTCATGTTGGGCAGACTCGCAGCTTCCCTGTCATCTCGTAACTGGTCCGACTTCCCCGCTTCTCCTGGATCCCGGGGGAATATCGTTGGCGACTTCCTGCAGAGAAAGACAACAAAACCAACATTGAGCTGAACCCGAACTCTACTGGTAATGTGCCTTTGCACGCTTGTGATGCTTTCAAAGGACTGTACAGTACTAATACAGCCCTGCCAAGTACCACGCATCAAGCGTTATACTAACGCATTTCAGTGAGGTAATCTGCATCACTGCACTGAAATGCCAAAATCACGCATTATAGCGCCTCTCACAGCTATCAAGCCGGAGGGCTTTTAATGCACTAAACTGAAAGCTGTGGCAGTGCGCAGTGCACGCTGCTCTCCTGTAGGCTTGGGCGCTAGCTACTGTGTTACATGTAAGACATCAGCCTGACAAGAAGAGAGAGGAGGAGGCAGGGCACATTACGCAGGTGAAACTGAAGGCTAGCATTCCCACACTAAAAATTGTTCCAGTGCCAGTGGACACAGATCAGGTAAAATAACAATGTTAGCTCTAAAAAATTCATTTGAATAGTTTCAATCAAGTCAGTGAAGCATGCAGTTAGCATAATAGAGGCAGACATGTCACAAATTCAAGAAGAGAATAATATCTGCTTCAGCTCTGGATCCCATGTTTTCATATCTTTGCATGCACTAACTCTGTTGAAGATCTTGTCTTTCCTTTCGGATAATTAGTAATGAGAGGCTATAGAAATATATATATATAATAATTCTTTTTATTGATGATAACGCTTATACATTACAATTATAATTACGAGCATCACTCAGATCAATACTTTTACAATGAATCATGCTTTTACATTCCTATCTTTAGCATCTAACAATGTTGAAACTATCCCTTTACTCTATGCTGTTCTCATTCTATGTCCATGGCAGGATGATGTGTCACCTGTGGGGGTTCACAAATATTCCCTCTGTGTTCGTAACCATTTCTTGGGACAACCTCGTGACTCGTATATAGTCCTTTCCATTACCATGCACCAGTCCATGTCTCTCTTCCATGCAGTTAATGTTGTTGCTTCGTGTGCTTTCCACAATCTGGCAGTGTTCCGCTTAGCCACTATCCTCCCCAGTGCCACCCAGGTTTTCTCTTTACCCTTTAAGTCAGTAGGTTCCCATACATTCAGAAGACATAGTTTTATCTTGGGAGCTATTTGTTTCCCCAGCACATTCGCCATACACTGGGTCACCTCTGCCCAATAGCGTTTAATGTGGACACATTCCCAGATGATATGAATAAATGTTCCCTCTTGGCCACACCCCCTCCCACACCTGGGGTCGTCTCTGTAGCCCATTTTCACGCGAGCGGTACTTGATAAGTATGTTCTATGCAGCACCTTGAGTTGTACCAGTCTTAATCTTGATGAGATTGCGATTTCTCTAGGGGATGCCAAGGCCTCTTGCCAGTCATCGTCCTCTAACTCCGCAATGTCTCTCTCCCAATGTTTACGGAGTTGTAGGAGGGGGTCAGGCATATTGTTGATCAACTTCCGAAATGTCAGGGAGATCACTTTTTTGGGCTTATATTCTTCCAGAATCCTGTCCTCAATTGGGAAGGACTCAGGGAGCGACTGTCCCTTTGGAATAGCCGCCTGCAGGGCGTGTTTGATCTGCAGGTATCGGAATGTTTCTGTCTCAGCCATCTTAAATTCTTTTTGTAACTGTGCAAAGGGGATCACCTCACCTTTTTTCCATAGGTCCCCAACCAGGGAGATTCCAATCAGGTCCCAGCTAACAAAGCCCCTGGATTTTCTCAGAGTGTCAACTATCTCTGCATCCCACAGGGGGGTAGCTTGTGTGATTTTCCCTGCCCATCCCATGCTCTTATTAACTGTGTGCCATATCGGAACCGCATGTTTAGTCGGGCCTGTTAATTTGGATCTTGCAGAATTGGAATAGAGTGCTTTTGAATAACTCCCATCTGGGAGAAGCCACCTATCCATTCTGTAACCGGGGTCGTCATGTGGTCTATACATGCATTGGTTGATGGCTGCTAATTGTGCCGCCCAGTAGTATCTTCTGATGTCAGGGAGTCCAATTCCGGGTCATACCATCCCCTTATCAGTTTTTGGGTCGCTATCTGTGGAGGTTCCCCTCCCACAGTCGTTCCCTCTGTGCAATCTCGATGCTTTTGAATTAGTCTGTAGGAACTGGACCTGGTGAATTTTGTAATATGTATAAGAATCGAGGCAGAGCCATTATTTTGAACAGTGCGGCGCGTCCCAATAGTGACAGTGGGAGAGATTTCCAGTGCTTAACGTCACTCTTAAGTCTCTGCAGTGGAGGCAGGAGATTTCGCTCGTGGTATTGTACAGAGTCTTTGGTGACATAAATGCCCAGATACTTAAATCCCTCGCTTGACTCCGTTATTGCGTATCCCCTAGGCAGCGGGGGAAAGTCGCCCCTCAACACGTAAATGACTGATTTCGACCAATTTATGGTGTAACCGGAGTACTTCCCGAAATTTGTAAAAATATTAAGTGCTCTGTTGATTGAGGCTCTCGGTGATGCCAGATATAACAATATGTCGTCTGCATACAGGGAGATATGATCCACCCAGTTTTCCGCCCACCTAAGTCCCCTCATGATTGGATCTTTCCTTATCCATAGTGCCAAAGGCTCCAGCATCAACGCAAAGAGCAGTGGGGAAAGGGGGCAGCCCTGTCTGGTCCCTCTGTCTAGGGTAAACACTCCTGATTTCCTGTTGTTAACCACTACTTGCACCAATGGTTCTCTATATAGAAGTTTCACCCAGCTGATATAGTTGGGGCCAAAACCCATTTTTCTGAGAACCGCAAACATATAAGGCCACTCAGTCGTACCAATCACCATGGAGGCCCCTAAGGACACCACCACTGCATCCTCCCTCAGTGTCTCTATTCTACCCATTACACTGTGCAAACGTCGAAGGTTGAGTGAGGTATTCCTTGATGGCATAGGCTACAGAAATATAGTAATTGAAATTATTGCTTTTTGCTGACTATGAATTTGTGTTTTTTTATTTTACCACTCGCCTCTACAGCCAAACACAAGAAGAGGTAGCCATCCAAAACGCCCAGGCCTAGGCGACTCGTGCAAGTTGCGGAAGAGAATCTATTTCCTGTTTCCCCAGCTGACCAGCATCAAACCCTCTGTTCTACATCGCAGAGTTCAGTGTGGTTTGGGTTGCTGAGAGGAGACTCCATGTAGCTTTTGAAGAGGTTTTATTATCCCAGGTTTGTTACTTCTGTAACACTGTATCAGCAGAAGTCATTGCGTATGCTCAATTAGATGACTACTGAAATATAAATCTATTATTGATGTGAGTGTTGTAAAATTTAAATAAAAGAAAAACACTATTGAGGTTTACATTTTGGATAGTGACATGTAATTCATGGTACAAAAAAAGGATGGTTCACAGCGAGATATAGCTCTGGAGAATGTAGAAAACCTGTTTTGAAGGATTTTACTTACCTCAGTGATTTTCAGGTGCTGGGATGCACTGGCTTCGTGTTCTTCATGAGTGGTTTGTCCCTGTGTAAATCACCAGCGTGTATTACTTCTGTAGCCTGGAACTGAACTGCAGCAACACTCGCTAGAGAGCAGGAGGCTCGTGGAGAGATTTCTACTGGCTCAGTCTGTTCTAGCAGGCTGAGATAACATGGCACCAGCCAAGCACGATAGAAGTTTTGAACCCTTTCCTTTGGAAACACTGGTTGACACTCTGTCTGAGGTTAGTGTGCCAAACCAAAGGGTTGTGTAGCTCCAGTTAGAGCAGTGTCAATCAAAAATAAGAATCACTTGGGCAGTGTCTTCTTCATCTCACGCTGTTTCATTAATTTATAAAAAATTGAATAATTTCCAAGGTAATAACTGTGAGAAGTTGGCCTGGTATATACTGTCCACTAATTCAAGTGGACACCTTGCACCAGTCCAAACAACCCTTATGATGTATGAGGTCAAAGATAACCTTTAGAAAGCTATCCTAGTGGTAGCTGTGGAGTGCAGCCTTCAGGCTTAATCTTGAAGAAATGTAAAGCAGCTTGTTTTACCAGAACATCACCTCCTATGTTGACTAAATGAAAGGAGAACCACACAGTAGTTATATGAAAATATGTATTTATTAATATAACACTCTCTACTATCCTCTACATGAGGATAGAACACAAAGCACACAATACGAGAATAATAGAACAGTTGTAAGTAGCACAATACACAGTGGGCTCCAGGGGGAGACCAAACCATATACTAAAATAGTGATATAACAATCACGACTGGGATCAAGACAAGGTCTGGAGCACATAGAATCGCTGGGACCCCAAGCTGAGTAGATAGGGACCCCACAGAGGACTGGTGCAGTGTGCTAACACGACCGCGGGCTCCGTACAATTCTATGGGGGAGTCGCGGTTACAATTCTACAGTTTAAGGACCCTTCTAGGAGGACTTCGCGCAAACCCTTTGGAACTTAAGAGGTTGGAGAGCCACCCCACCCATGGATATGGTAGTACCTGAGTTACCTATCCCAGGGGAGCCGGGTGCATTGGTCTGGGGTGGTGTTGGAAACCGCCGTCGTTCTCAATGGAGGGCTGTGAAGAAGTACTGCTGCCATGAAGGTAAAAAGGGTCCGATGGAATCCAAGCCTGGATTCTGGAAGGAAGGAACCTTAAAGCAGAGGGGACAGAGTCTGGGTCACTTCAGAGTGACCAGGGGCTCGGTAGACGAATGCCCACTGATGTCGGGTGCTTCAGGTGCGAAGAAGGGATGCTTGACTCTGCAGCCATGAGGACCAGGAGACGTCGAGGATGACCAGGAGGTGAGCTGTCCCACGAAGGATGTCGAGTGCTGAGGGGTCGGTGTCTGGCTGGAGCACGAACAAGCCTTGGCAAAAGCAACCCACGAAGGAAGGTCAAACAGGTTACGGTGTGGACCAGCAAGGTCCAGGGGACTCACCAAGCAATGGAGAGTCAGGGCACATTTGGAGCAACCAGGAAAGCCCAACAGACATCAAGATGACCCTCAGAGAGACCCACAGGCCGAAGGACCAGGAGTCGCGAGGGGACCTCGAGCAAAATTGCAATGTACCAGCCAACGGAGCACTCGGTGCGAGGAGGCCGGAGTTCTTTGGTGCAAATACTGCTCAGGGTCAGGACTACACGGAGTCCAATGCACAAGCTTGGGAATTGCCAACAAGCATATGCAACATGCAGTCCCCACAAGGGATATTGGCCTCAAACTTGTCGAGAAGGCAGACCGACCTCAGGGACCTTCAGAAGTCCGCAGGAGCTCAGGAGCAGCAGACCGGTCAGTTACGTTAAGGTGCCTGCTAGGGCAGGGGAGTGACTCCTTCACACCAAGGGAGATTTTTCAGTTGTCCTTAGTGCACCACAGGTCCTGCACGGAGCCTGTATGGAGCAAGGGCACAGACAAAGCTTTGGACGGAGAGGGAGACAAAGTCGGGCCCAATCGAAGTCCAGCGAAGTCCAGAGTGTCCAGACGGTCGAAGGTCAGTGGTTTCTTCTTGTAGAATCTTGTTCTCGTAAAATCTATAGTCTTACAGGCAGGTAAGCCCTTTTGTACCCACGGGAGAGGGTTGGATAGATTCAGGGGACCCTCCTAGGGGAAGGTCAGGACAGAGGGGTGGTTACACCCATGTCCTTTGTCCAGTTTCGTGCCAGAGCAGGAGCCACCGGCTCCCAGAACTGGTTTGAGCTGGACTATGCACAGGGACACCAAATGTGCCCCAGGTGCAGACTTTCAGGCACTCTCAGAGTGCACCTACCCAGCCCCAATACACTAAATCCTGTCTGGGAGGTGGTCACACCTCCCTGTGACAGGATGCCTATTGTGCTGCCTTCCTCTGCTCCAGCTTGGCTCAGCAGCAGGAGGGTAGAAGTGTGTCTCTGGTCGGCAGCATCCATTTTGTGCTGACCGGGTCGAGAAGGCTGGCACCGGAGAGACCAGTGACCCCACGAAGCTCGCTTAGGAAGGGTGGAATCATACCTCCCACACAAGTTACCGGTGTGGAGGTATGATTCCAAGGTGTTTGATACCAAACACGATATGTTTCTATGCAGCCGTTTTTGAGATAGCATTTACCACGAGGTTATAATGCACCTCTACCTATATGTCCGGCTGAGTCACAGACAACCCAGGAGAATGGTCTCTGAAGGCTGCAGAGAGGCTCTGCTCAGGCAGGGGCACCCTCTCACTAAAGACCCAGCACCCTGCCTTCAGGATTGATAAGGCCTGCTATAGGGGTGACTTATAAGTTTTAGGTGTAGTGACCTATAGATATAGTGAACCTATATCTAAAGTAAGTGGTGCAAGCACCAGCTTACACAGGCTGCTGTAGCAGACCTGGAGTTCCATTTTGCATGGCCTCTCTTGGGTGGCATAATACATGCTTCAGCCCATGGGAGGCTTCTGGGGTACCTATGCCCTGCGTACATGGGTACCATATACTAGGGACTTATAAGGGTACCCCAGTATCCAATCTGGAGTGTACCAAAGTACATGTGTAACAATTTAAAGGAGAAAGCAGATAGACTGGGGTCCTGATTAGCAGGATCCCAGTCAGACTAGTCAAAAACAGTGCAACATCCATCAAAAAGTGGGGGTAACCATAAGAAGCAGATCCTACTTTCCTACAATAATATTGAACTCTCAATATTATTATCACAGGATACATGGAAGAAAATACGGTTAAATAATATTTCCGGATGGTTACCTGTAAACTTGTATCAAACAAATTCCATTATTCTTTTTAATGTTTATGGACTCAATTAATGTTATTTCAAGCTAAGCTTCTATCTACTTCGAATTGTTGGCATTGTAATTTACATCCCGGTTCGTTAAAACATATTCTTTTTTAGTGTAATTTTGTTCTTAAATTTTGGAGGCAAGTTTGGGATGTCATAAAAAAAATATTCAATTTCTCTGAAACGCTTTCATTTGATATTTTGATTTGCAGATCTGTTGCTCTTTCTACGAAATTGTCTGACCTGAACTGCAAACATTTAGACTTTTTATTGTTAGCAGCTTTAAAGTCTATAACTGCATGTTGGAAAGATGTGTCTTTATTATCTTTTCATACTTGGTGTTCATGGATAATTTTTACTTGAAGAGGTTCTAATTTATCCTTATCTGGTATTGTTCATAAAAGCCCTTCTTATCATTCATTTTGGAAACTGATTGATAATTATATAACTTCATATTTACAATTTTCATTTTATTTCATTTTTTCTTCTAATTGATAATTATTTCTTGAATTGTAACAAATGTATGGTTATTATGAGTAGCTCTGTCAAGATTTTTTTCCACAGTGATAATAGTATGTTTTTTACCCTCCCTCTTTAATTTATTATTCTTCATATTATATTGTATCAGTTTTTATATTTAAGTACTGTTATTATTATATTTCTTGATCGAAATACTTTTGTGGGTACTTAATACGGTGCTCTTTTCTGTATTGTCCTTGTTTAATATTAAAATTCAATAAAATATTTAGAACACAAAAAACAAATTAGAGTCGCCCTCTGGAGTTGTCCCAACCTTCATGTACTCCGATTGTCCATTAGGAGATGGCACTATACAATAGATTCAAGGCTCTATCACAGAAGGCACCTCTGAAGGTGCTCTAATATTGAACATTCCTGTAAGGGATATAGTTAGTTCTTTAAAAAACACAGATGTAGCCCCTTTATCAGCTCATTGCCCAAATCCTTCAGGAATTCTAGGAATCCCAAGTCTGGGAATGGATCCTGATAATGAGACCTCGATCGTGGAAGAAGCCTTTAGACAGGAAAGAAAGGAGGGGCTAAAAAAAATCTGAAATGGATCGTAGAAGAGTTAAAAAAATGGCTTCACAAACCTCTGGGATTAATCAAGATGCCATCTGTGAAAAGTATCAAGCAATTGAAGATAAGCTGACCTAATTGGCTGGGAGAACCTCCTCCCTTGAAACTGAAATGGATAAAATCACACAAGAGGTGGGAAGGTAATCTAGAGACCTTGCAACCTTAAAAGCACATGACAAGTCCGTTAAAGAGACCCTGGAAAGGCTAAAAAATCAGGCCAAGAACAATCAAGACAAGATAGTAAATGTGCTGGAGGTTCAGATATGAAGGCCTTTATAATCAGTTTAATACAGGATAAACTCGACTGACTTGAGTAGGGAAATGTAGAAAGTTCATAAAGGCCCCTGTAGGCTAACCTCGAACAAGAAACGTACCAGGAAAATCCTGGTTAACTTCTGCACCTTTCTAGTAAAGGATGCAATCTTGAGTATAGCTTTAAAGTAAAAATCAATAGCTTTAAAGATTTCACATGTGCTATTAGAACTGGCCTATGTTATGCCACAGAAGAGATGCAGTGGCTTCTGGGCAGGAAGATGCATGAATTCCAAAGGCTGGGGACCACAGTACAGTTTCAATTTCCAGCATCTTTGAAAGTGACGTGGAACAATAAGATGTACAATTTGAAGTTGGAAGAGGAAGCAGAAGATCTGATTTAAAATATTAATGCTGGTAAATAGTTGAACCTTTGACCCTTGTTCTTAACACTATTGAGATTACATAAATCTAAGCCCCAAGTCTAGGATTAGTGTTCACATCCCAACATTCGCTATAAACACAAAGGGGTTAAATGGGGAGTGGTACTCTTGAATGGCTGGATAGCAGCTGATAGACCATGGTGGGTTCCCTTGATGGGGAGAGTTTCACTGAGGGGGGTGAGAGTACAAGTCACTGGGTAAAATTCTTCCAAAATGTTGTCCTCGTACCTTTTTTGATTTAGTTAGGAGTAAATTGCCCACTTTTGGGGATTTGAGATCAGCTAAGATGTCTAATTATTCTGTGAATTTGAGATCCTGGAATGTAAATGATCTTAGAACCAGGAAGAAACAAAGGTGTAGCCTAAAATTCCTGAGATTTAATGAGGCCCATTTAACACTTGTACAAGAAATGCACCTTACGCAGGAGGAGTTAAAAAGTATTTTAGGGGCGTGGCCGAGACTTCGATGGAGTAGGACCTGTGCTGCGTGGGCTCCATCCTCCGGAGGTCGGCCGTTGACATCTTTGCACTTTTAGCGGCGTGGGGGGTGCAATCGGTGCCCCCCAGGGTCTCCCTGCCCCCAAGTGCACTTCGCCTGCTGCACAAGGGGCTCTACAGCCCGAATCGCCCTTCATTGGAACCGGAGGCCTGGCGAGACGCTCCCGCCCGCCATCTTGGCGGCGCACGAGGGGAGAGTCTTCGCTCCAGAGAAGTCCTGGGCTCTGCAACGGGGCCGGCTGCCAGGGTGCGGGGGGGCTGTAGGGGTGTTGCCTGTGCCCCGACACCCCCGCGCCCACCTGTGCGCCTCCCAGGGGGCCCCTCTCCGTGCCAAGCAGGAATAGCGGAGGCCCACGTGCGGCCCGGAGCTGGGCGCTGATCCTGCGCAGAGGTGGCCCTCGGCCGCGAATCGCTATCGGAGGTGAGGAGGTTGGCGGGACGGAGGAGGCGTCGCGGGCCCAACAGAACAGAGCAGAGCTGGTGGAGGGACCGGGAGCGGCAGCGCGATCTCTGGGGGAGCGGTGTGAGCACCGTTTTGGCACATCCGGACACTGACACATTCCTGGACCTTCAGGCCTATCGGGGGCATCGGCGCGGGAGTCCCCTTGCTGCTCCTTCCGCTCCCCCCCCCGGACTGAGGTGGCATGGTGGGGGGGGAATCAAGCGCCTGCAGGAGCAAGGCGTCACTGCGCCTGGGGCCTTGGTGGATAACTGAATCCCTGCCTGAGCCCGGTGGATGGGATGGCTCAGGCCTTCTATTTGATTGTTTTCCAGCGTGAGGGCCTGGGATATCGACCCCCGGTGCCCTAGCCACTACACCACTGCTCTCCACCGGTGAGCCGCCCAGTGGGAGTACAGACTGTTGGTGGCGGTGCGGCTCCAAGGGGTGGAACACGGAGGACATCGTGCCCGTCCAGGTGGAAGCGCAATCCTGCGGCTGGGAACTTTCTGCAGGCGCCTTTGCTGGGCCCGCCACATTGCCTCTACAGCTCCCTCCTGGCCTGGGGGGGTTTGAGGGGGGGCCTCGATAGTATCCGGCGCGGAGCCTTACAGCGACTGGGCCAGGCAGGACATAGCGCACCCGCCTGGGCCGGCGACTGCCACGTGGTGGGACTTGCCCTTGAGCCGCTTGTCAACTCGGACATCGGGGCCTGGACCGGAGAGTTGTCGGCCCCTGATCGCCGGCCCTTGCATCCCTGGCCCCCCTGGGAGAGCTGCGCAGGGTGAGTTGTGAGTTGTTCACAGCTCTCCACAACAACGGTTCCTTTGGACTACCCCCAGGAAGGCAGCAGAGCTGGAGTACGAGCCTATAGAAGTCCCTCCTGGGTAGCCGTGGAAGCGAGGAGACCGGCGGATTGATCGGCCTGCGCCTGGGGTTGGACCTGCCCCTCTCATCTATTCTCCATGTGCCGTGGGCGACCCCCTACCGGGGTCATCTGTGCTGCTTCGGCCGTAGCAGCGGCTCCTCCTGTGTGCGGCTGATCCTGGCTTAAGGTTGTGTATAGTGCCGCTCCAGGAGGGGACCCTGGTGCCAGACACTAGCAGAATCCTCCACGGGCTGGGAGTGTCCTTTGTCTAAGTCATGCCCCGTACCAAGGCAGGGAAATCCACGGTACAACCAGCCTCCAAGGACACATCAGTGGCAGCCCGGTGGACCAAGACTGTCTCAGCACCTACTCGCAAGAGCTCTACAATGGCAACCTCTTCGGAACCCGCTGATACCAGCCCGGTCACCCAAGCCTTCATGTCCAATTTTCTTCAGGAAATAAAGTCGGAAATTAATTCTCTTAAAGCGGAGGTCAAAACCTGCCTACGAGACATCAGGCGAGACGTAACTGAAATTGGCACAAGGGTGGACGATCTTGAAAGGACCCTCGAATCGAGGACGGAGGATCAGGAGGAACTATGGCGTTGAGTGGCGGCACTAGAGGAACAACATATGGAACTCAAAATTAAGCAGGAGGATTTGGAAAATAGGAGCCGCCGGAACAATCTCCGCATCAGGGGGGTACCACGGGGAGCGGAGGGTCAGGACATCATGACCTATATCGCAGATCTCCTTCAAGTGATTCAGGGTGATGATGATGCCTCGCCCCCTACGTTGGATAGAGCGCACCGAGTTGCACCTCCATGCGGAAAGGCTAATCTGGTTCCTGACATCCTGACCCAGGTGCACTTCTTCACGGAAAAGGAGGCGATCCTCCATGCATCTTGGAACGCTGAGGAACTGACATATGAGGGCCACAAAATCCAAATCTTTCAAGACCTCTCCCCGATCACTCTGCGCCACCGCAGGGACTTCAGGCCCGTAACGGATAAACGTAAAGAATTGGACGTCAAGTACCAGTGGGGCCATCCTTTTGCCCTGATCTTTCAGTGGGAGGGCAAGCGTATATCGCTAAGATCATTCAAGGAGGCTTGTCAATTGCTCCATCTTTCTCCCGATCCTAAACCATCCACCCCTACCTCTGCCGCCACCGAGGCCAGGACTCCCCTCTGCCCGAGTGGTCGAGGGTTCCTCCTCCCCGTACTAGAGCCTCCAAAGCAGGTGAACTCTCGCACCAAGCTAAACAGGACATCATCCACCATTTAAAATCCATAGAGGCTTCGCAATCTTCAGAGGGGTGGGGCTCCCTGTCGGGCCCCCCTCCCCCTCTGGCTCCGGCGCCGGGGTGGTGGCCCCTTGACATGGTTGGGCCCGCCCATGGCTGAAGGAAGGTGTTTTGGTACTATGGTCATTTGCCTTCTTCGTGAGAGCCTGAACGCGCTCAGACTGCCCCGGCGGCATGGGGACCTCTCGCATCCTTTCTCCGATGACGCTACGTGGCCAAGTTCCCGCACTGGGCCCAGGGGAACTGGGACTCACTCCTTGGGGGGACCCCGTGCTTCCACGCTAACACTGTGGCGGGTCGACCTCTGGGGGACGAGCCGTGACCGCTCTCCTATGCCTGATGGCGCGCCCCGCCATTCCCTTAGTCCCTGTGGGGAGTGACTTCCTCAGAGCCGCCCTGGTTTGCACCGTTGGGCCACTCCTGGACTGGGATGGAACACTTTGGCCCTGTTGACCTTTTGTCTGCTTGGTTTATCACTCCCTACCCTATTTCTTTTTCTTTCTTTTCTTCTTCTTTCTATGGTCTATTGGGGGGAGGGCATGGGTATACCGTGATCTCCTATTTTCCTGGCGTAGGTGCTCTTGGGCATGGGAGAGGGGCTATCCTACTACTCCTCTGAGCGAATCCTATTTATCTCCCCGTCCTCTTTTATACCCGTCACCGACCCCATTTAGGTTGGGATCCGGGGGAGGGCATTATGGGGGCTTGCATAATGGCCTGCGCTCTGCTATGTCTGTAGTCGACGATGGTGCAACTTAAATGTCTGTCCCTTAATGTAAAAGGCCTTAACGCCCCCAATAAGAGAAGACAGGTGTGGCGTTACCTCCTTATTCATGACCCAGATGTCATTTTCCTCCAGGAAACCCATCTCTTACGTGCAGACACGCAGCGCATGTCCCACCCTAGATTCCCCAAGCAATACTGGGCGTCAGCACAGACTAAGACGGCGGGGGTAGCTATCCTTTTTAAGGTGGGATGCCCTGTACAAGTTTCCCGGGTGCAGCGTGACAAGGAGGGGCGTTATTTAAAACTCACTCTGCTCATCCATGGTAAGGCACACACGATGCTCAATGTCTATACACCTAATCAAGCACATGATACATATCTCCGGACCTTGCTCAAAGATTTACTATCCCGGGAGCCTGACTCCATCCTCCTTGGGGGCGATTTTAACCTAGTGTGGGACCCCAGTTTAGATCGCACCACATCTTCCTTCCAGGGCACTGGCGCAATGTCTGCGGCACTCAAGCAGGACTTGGAAGCCTTGGGTCTCATAGACGCGTGGCGCTATAAAGAACCTGGGACTAAAGACTACACCTACTACTCCCATGTTCACCGCTCTTACTCTCGAATTGACTATTTCTTCCTGTCCCAGACTCTCATCGCTCTTTGGATTCAGTGGCGATCTCAGATATCTCCCTTTGGGATCATGCCCATCTGGAGATTACCCTGACGGGTATGGGCAGGAGCTCCTGCTCCGCCCCTCGGTGGCGCCTTCCCCCACATGTCCTAAGGGACCAGGTTGATGTGGCCGAAATACGCCAGGCGATTCAGGCGTATTTTGCGGATAATGACCTCCCGGACACTAACGGGCATGTTTTATGGGATGCCTTCAAGGCCACCATCAGGGGCATCATTACGTCCATCTCCATCGCCCGCACGCGGGAGTCCCGCCTGGTTGAAACCAATCTCGCACGCGATATTAAACTGCTGGAGAAACAGGGGCAGAGCGCGCCGTCTCGACAGATTCAGAAGCAGCTGGCCTCGCTTCGGGGCCAACTCAAAGCTCTGAGGGTTAACAAAGCAGAACACTCTCTCCTAGCTCTGAAACAAAACTTCTACGGAGGGGGCAACAAGGTGGGTCCCCTGTTGGTGCGTCGTCTGCGTCTACAGGTTTCCCGTAGCCACATCTCCAGGATTGCCCTTTTGGGGGGGGCGTGGGCTACCTCGGAATTGGCCAAGCAGCAAGCCTTTAGTTCTTTCTTCTCAGGGCTTTATGAACAGGGCGACATCTGTAGGGACAGAATAGACCCTTTCCTGGCCTCTTGTCCCTGGACGCCACTGGCTCCCTTTCATAAGCAACAATTGGATGAACCAATCACCACAGAAGAACTTCGAAAAGCATTGAAGAGTTTCCCTATTGACAAGGCTCCAGGCCCTGATGGACTTACGATACCATTCTATCGTCTTTTTCTCCAAGAACTGCAGGCACCATTGCTGCGTCTTTTTAACTCCTTTGCCGATACAAAGTCGGTCACACCGACCATGGCCAGAGCCGAGATAGCGCTTATCCCCAAGCCGGGGAAAGACCCAACCTCTTGTGCGTCATACCGCCCCATTTCTTTGCTAAATGTTGATGTTAAAATGTACACCAAAATCTTGGCCCAACGTTTAGCTCCCCATCTACCTGGTCTGATTGAGCCCGACCAGGAGGGCTTCATACACGAGCGACAAGGGGCGGACAGTCTCCGGCGAGTAGCCCACTTGGTGGAAAAAGTCCAACGTCGTAGCATCCCGGCTCTTCTCCTCTCTCCCGATGCCGAGAAGGCATTCGACCGGGTAGACTGGTCCTTCCTCAGGGCGGTGTTGCAGAAGATAGGCCTGGGCCCGGTCATGATTGCCCGTATCATGGCCCCCTATGCGGCACCATCAGCACAGATCAGTCTCAACGGTCTCCTTACCCCCCCATTCCCCATCCATTGGGGCACGCGGCAGGGTTGTCCCTTATCGCCCCTGCTCTTTGCCCTGGCTGTGGAACCCCTGGCGATTGCCATCCACCAATCGGCGACAATAAAGGGCCTCCCATTTGGGGGGGTTGAGCACAAAATAGCTCTTTTCGCTGATGATCTTCTTTTGACACTCACTAATCCTGAGAGTTCCCTCCCAGCGCTGCTTGATATACTCTCCCAATTCGAGTTGATCTCGGGGCTTAAAATCAACCTTGCTAAGTCCCAGGCACTTAACCTTTCACTCTCTTCGCAACAGCTTGAGGAACTTGGGAACGGTATCCCCTTTCAATGGGCCTCCTAATCCATTCGCTATCTAGGTATTAATGTCATGGCTACGCTGGACTCATGGACAAAGGCGATTTGGCCAGCTTGTAGAAATTCAGTTAGGGATGATCTTCGGCGATGGAAATCGTTACCTATTTCCTGGCTGGGCTGCCTTAATGCGGTCAAGATGTCCATTCTTCCCTAGATCCTATATCTCTTCCAAGCGCTTCCAACCCCCATCCCCCAAAGGGACATTCTGAGCCTTCAACGGGAGGTTAATGCGTTTATATGGGGCGGGGGGCGGCCGCGATTCTCTACCAAACTATTAACGCTACCGCGGGACCGGGGTGGGCTGGCATGCCCAGATTTTCTTGTCTATTATTGGGAGTCTCATTTGCGCTATGTCTCGGAATGGGTGGCTCGCTAAAGCGAGAAACATTTGTTTCACATGGACAGAGGGGTGGCTTGCCACCCGCTCTGGGCTCTGGCTTGGCTTCCGAGGAGTGCTTGACACCATAGCGCCTATATTGCTACCCCGACGTGAACGGTTTTGGAGATATGGGACAGAGTTGCAGTTGCCCGTGGTCTTACCACTTTTCCCTCCCCTCACACACCGGTGGTGCGCAACCCGGAGTTTCCGCCTGCCCTCCAGCCCACATCTTTTCCTGCATGGACAGCTGGAGAATGTCGTACAATCACTCATCTATTCGAGGGGGGTGCTTTCAAAGCTTTTGAACAGTGCAGGCAAGAATTCCACCTCCCCAACCCAGCGCGTTTGGAATACCTTCAACTTTGCCATTGGCTATGTACTCCTCCATACACAGAGGGCGCGACGCGCCAATTTACCCCCTTTGAATCCTTAGTCCGCTCCTTTGATGGCTCCCTGTGCCTGATCTCTAGGATGTATAAGGTCCTTCAACACTCGCATGCGCTCCCATCTCATACCTATCAACAACGTTGGCACACAGACCTTGAGGAAGACATCCCCCCTGACCGCTGGGAACAATTGTGGAGGGATTTCCCTGGCACTTTTAAAAGCATTACACAACAGGAAACAGCTTACAAAATCATGACCCGTTGGTACTATCCCCCCCTTCGATTACAAAAGATGTTCCCCAACTCCACGCCTACCTGCTGGCGTTGCCAGACCGCTTCAGGTTCCTTCATGCACATATGGTGGTCTTGCCCGCTCATAACAATCTTTTGGAAAGAGATTTTGAACCACATCAGGGAGGTGATGGGCTTTCCTATTCTGAGTGCACCAGGGGTAGTGGGTTTAGGGCTCCGGCCGCGGTCTCTTAAAGCAATGACTCGGACTGGCACCTGATTCTCCACATGCTTAATGCGGCGAAGCAGGTTACAGCGCTTCATTGGAAGAAGGCCTTGACCCCTCCCTCCTCGGTGTGGCTTACCCGACTATGGCAGGTAATGGCGATGGAGCTCCTCTCCCATCGTCTAGCCCACACTGACGCCAAATTCAAGCGCACTTGGCAACCCCTAGTCTCCCATCTCTCTAAACTGGAACATGCTTGTGCTGTCCCTCCCCGTTTACGGGCCCTCCAGCTGTTCGATGACCCTCTGCTCCCTAGGGGAGAACGCTATGAAGAAGAGCTGGGATAAGCGGGGTGGGGGTAGACACCCCTCCCAGGGGACGGATAGATCAGACGCTCTGCTTTGGGGGCTTACTCCTCATCCACTATAGCTCATCCTCGTCACTGGAACGCTGCACCCTCTCCTCCCCCCTCTCTTCCCTTCCCTTCTCTTCTCTTTCTTTCCTCCGTTTCTTGTTTGGGTTTCGTTTTTGTTCTTTCCTTTCTGCACAGGCAAGCAGACATGGGGGTTTTCCCCCGATATCTTGTTACAGGCCACCTTTTGGGCCGCTAGCGGCTGTTGGCCCCTGGTAAGCTGGTTACTACTAGAATGCGTCAAGCCTAGGATGATGTTGATGACATGTTACTCACCATTAGGGCTTGCAGTGATACTCCGCAGTCAGATTGACACTCTTCCCTTTCTTGTTATGATTGGTATTGTTCTCCATGCTCCAATCCACTTGTTGTGCCTATTGCTTGGTGATACATTACTGTCTCTTCAGACTTTGCTAACAGTACACCACACTCTCTACAGGTTTATAGCAAACATGATTACAATCGCTTCGGTATCCTAGACCTGGGCACTTGTGGGACTCCCCTATGTTTGCTTAGCTTTGGCATTTCTGAGTGGGGAGGGGGCTTCGTCCATCCACCTAGCCATGTCGAATTTTCTTGTTGTTTTTTGTATTTGATGGCTAAGTGATGTGTTGTATCTTTTATGTCTCCGCTGATGTGGGCCAACGATGTATACCCTGCATATTTGCCTGACTATTACTGCTTATTGCCTGGTGTTTGTTCATATTTTCTCTTTGATTATAAATCTAATAAAAGAGATTTAAACAAAAGACATCGCCATATCTTCTGCATCAACTGCTAACACCAAATTGTTAATCATATCATCCTGTAATTCCTCAATGACATTCACTCTAAGAGGAATATTGGTAGATTTAGCACTTGATCTACATAAACTCTGAAAATTACCTTGTTTTTAACATTTGATACACTCCCTACACATAGCTGGACAACTAGGCTTATTCCCTAAATGTAAGTTAGAGCCACATCTATAACACATGAGTCTTTTTTAGAATAAATGGCACTGTTTTTCCCTTTAGATGTCTCAGAAGCCCCTCCTTTGTTTGAAACAGCAAATACAGCATCAGAACCAAGATCAGTGCTGGTGATAGCCTTGGTTGATATAGATGAACGTTCTATTCTTTTCGCAATATCCAGAACTTCACTTAAGGTAGGGTTTCTGCACGCCATCAAATGTTCCTGAATTCTCTTGGAATAACAGTTGAACACAAGTTAATCACGTAAATAAGTATCCGACATGCCTACAAATTCGCATTTTGAAGCTAATATATGCAAATTGGATATGTATCCCTGAATGCTTTCCTCTGCATATTGCTTTCTTTGATTAAAACTGTGTCTTTCAAGCAGAATATTTGGCTGTTCAGTGAATCTTTTCTCCAATCTCTTAACAGCCTTGGTAAATACATCCCATGGTATAAATTGCCCTGATGGTGGTTCACTTTCAGAAAGATTATCAAACATTTTTCATCCCGCATCCCCAAGTAGTCCATACAATACTGCTTTTTTTCTCTCATGGGAATATTCTTTACCAACAATGGCAATAATATAGTTTTCAAAAGCTCTGAACCATTGTTGCCATTTAACAATTGGTTTTCTTGGACTTTGCAAAAATGGATTTATTTGGCAATGTTCTAGCTGATTTGCCATCTTGTTACCTTGAAGTAAATAATGTAAATATAAAAGAAATAAATATACGCAACCCCCACCTTTGGCTGCCTAGTATTGTTGTGTTTATAATCAATGTAAGTTCCACCGCTGTGCAACACAATATGTTGTTAAATGAAGCTGAGATATTGTAACGTAAATGATGTGCTGATACGTGCACAAGCTGTAATTTTCTTCATGTGCGCCTCAGAATACTTTGCGCACAGTTGAAATTAATGACTTTTGCAGGACACTTCAAAATAGTTGCTGCGACGCACACCAGCTCTTTTTTATCAAAGTGCACCCCAGATCCCTTTGCGCACCTACGCAAACAATAAGGATTCTTCAAAGACTGTAGTGTTATGTCATACTTACGCATGTAATGGTGCCTGCTCCTCTCACCATTCTGTTCTAGATGGTGGTATGCACGCGCCATTAACTACGGTGTAAACATGTTTGTACTTGAATGTGGCCCATGGTGGTTCGCCTGTTCGTTGCGGTCTGACTTCCACTGTTAGGGCAGTTGGACTCTGACCAGCAGCGAAGGGGGTTGCACTCCCGTGGGCTCAGCAGACTCTGAAATAAACTTGGATCCTTTATGCAAACAAAAAAAAAAAAGAAAGTATTTTAAAGGGCCATTCATGGATTCAAGAGGTGAACATCAACCAACCATGTTGGATGCAATAAGGCTGTAGCTTTGTTAATTAGAAAGAATTTAACTATTCACATAATTCGAGAAGAAGTAGATATTATTGATAGGTGGATTATAGCTCTGCTCCAAACATTTCAGTCTAAATATACATGCGTTATTTCTCATGGGCATAATCTAGATAATCCATCTACTTTAAAACAGCTTTTCCTTAACCATTTGGATTACAATTTCCCAATATTATGGGGGTGGGGAATTTTGATACCCAGCTGAATTCCAAGATTGACTGTTCAATGGCAAGGCTGCATTGCAATTCGCCTAAGGTGGCAATGTGTTTAAAGGACAAATGTGAAGATCTAGGTAAATTCAACATCTGGAGAGTAAAGAAAGGATATCAAAGGGTATACTCATTATATAGTACAAAGTAGGGGCATAGCTCTAGGTTAGACTACAGGTTTGTGGATACAAATATTGTAGATCAAGTGTTGAAGATAGATACTATCCAGTCATATCTCTTTGACTACGATATAGTAGCCTTGGCACTATATCAATACAAGATCTTTGATTGTTGTAGAGGAACCACGGACAGAAGGCTTCTTGTTAAACCCTCCCTTAACTTAGTATCTAGATTTAAATACTTCCACCTTTTATGGAATCACAACTAAGAGACCCAGGCCAGGAGTCGCCTTAAGATATGATTAGGATAAAATTTGAGTTTCTGAGAGATAAATGTAGATCTAAGTTGGAACAACAGATAAATGATAAATGGCAAGGGAGGAAGAGACCCGTAACAATTTCCTGACTATAAGTCCCAAGAAGGACCTTAGCTTACCCAGAATGAAAAGATTCCTCTGGATTTTTATTACTCCTTAAATAAGTAATCCATGGACTCAATAGATCAGGATATAGAGAACTGGTTTGCCCCCTTCAACTTCCCACTCTCAATCAAAATGATCAAGAGCTTTTGACTTCTGAGATCACAGAAGGGAAAAGAAAGACTGCAATTACTATAAGGTAATGAAGGTGAAATCTGAGGGGATGGATGGAATTGCTGGGGAACTTTATAAGATTCTGAGTTCCCAATAAATCCTGGTATGGAAATTTTGTTTAATTCCATTTTGATCAAGTGCCAACCACCCCAAAATCGTGGGGAGAAGCTACAATAGTGGCCGTCTTAAAACCAATAATGAACCCCATCAGGTGTGAATCCTACAGACTGATTTCAATACTTAATGGAGATTATAGGCTCTTTACAGGAATACTTGCTAAAAGGCATTCTGAGATAGTAGGGAAATTGGTCAGCAGGGAACAGAGTGGTTTATGCCGGGAAAGCATCTTAAGGAATTAGTTCACCAGGCAATCGTATCTACATATCTGTCTATTCAGTCCAGCACACCCCTGGCAATCATTGCTGTAGATGCAGTCAAGGCTGTTGACCAGGTTTGCTAAAAATTTCCCTGGGTTTTTCTTCAGAGGTTTGGTATTCCAGAGCGATTTATAAACTCAATCAGATTACTATACTTTAATCCATCTGCCAGAGTTTGGGTTAATAACATATTGACCCAAAATATTTCAATAGAAAGATAGAAAGGATCACACACCTGTTCTCTGTCTCCAATTTTGTTTAATTAATTCATGGAGTCTCATGCTGAAAAGTTGTGCTTAGATGATGAAATAATTACGCTTGAAGTCTACGAATTTAGTAAAAAGTAGGTGTGAGTAAAAAATTCCACTCCACCGGCAGAGTTCGCTAAGTTTTTGCCCAGTCTGCATTTCACTTAGAATGCTAATTTACAGCAAAACTCTGCCAACTGCCACGTGGCAGAGTTTTTTCTCACTTGTGGCTCGGTAAGTTGGTGAGTGCGAGAAAGAGTCTGCGTACCCTACCGTGATATTCAGGTGCTAGAACACCTCCCAGCGAGATTTCTCACTGCAAGTGGTCGCGGCAGGTTGCATTGAGAAAGCTGCTGCTCAAGTAGAAAATCTACTCGACCAACAGAAAGAAACATTGCCCTCTGGCATGCTCCATGGTGCAGTTCACACTGATTTTACATTGCAGAACAAGCTCCTGGCGCAAAAAATGTACAGAATTCCATCCACTTGTGGAACTCCACGGAATGTCAAGGAGCTTTTAAGTAACTCCACAGAATTCCACAGAATGAAATTCCACAAGTTCCGCCCACCTCTAAAACGAACATGGCTTTGTATGCAGATATCCTAATTATAAACACAAAGGCCATAGAAACATGTATAAAGAGGTCTGAACAGATAGCCAGTGTTTTGGGGACGTTGGCAGGATATGCTATCAATTCCATGACTTGGAATACAGTAAACACCATTAATACTAACACAAAAAGGTTGAGCTATCTGGGGATTGATATTTTTCATGGAATTGAGCAGATTCCAAAAGGGAATCTAGACAAGGTAGCGCTTGATGTCAAAGACTATTTAAAAAGTGGCAAAACCTTCCCATGGCAATCTATGATAAAGTGAATTTATTTCAGGTGTGCAACCTATCAAGGATTACATTTTTATTGAATAAGATACCACTAAATGTTCATCCAAAAGACAGACAGAAGATTCAGAGTAACATCAATAGCTTTATCTGGGCTTCCAATGCTGCTCAGATTAGCTGGAAAAAACTGGGAAACAAACTGAAAAAAATGGGGCAACATCATCCTGATATCCAGTTGTACTGTTGGGCAATCCAGATTAAAATAGTTAGTTCTCTTTTTGGGGCACCAGATCACTCGGATAGAGGCAGAATGTACCAAGCCATGATACAGTGATTGGAGATAAAAGATGGGTTCCTGCATTAATTGGGTTCTCCCAAATATTTTAAGAAGATAAGATTGAAGGTCCTGGAGAGAGACAGCTGCTAGGATATGGGCTAAGTTTATAACTAAGGGCATCATTATGATGCTGGACGTTCGGACTGCCACCCTACACCACAGCGGTCTGGGGACTACCTGACAGGAAGGCAGTGGTCTGACTGCCCAATTACGATATGCCCGTGGGCTGAAAAATGTTCTATAACACTGCGGCTTGTGCCTCTGCCCTGGAAAGAGGCTGCAGCACAAGCCACAGTGTTATAGAGAACTTTTTGCACATTCATGCACTGTATGCCTTGCACACGGTGCATGAATGTGTGTGGCGGCACCCTGTTTGTTGCCCCCAAAGTCCGTTTCCGACAGCCTTTTCATGGCGATCGGACCGCCATAAAAAGGCTGTCAGAAAGGGACATCATAATCCCTATAGCGGTGCCTGCACAGGTATCTGCCTCCATTGCAGGAACACGAGTCCGACCGCTGGCCCAACGTGATCGTAGATCCTGTCGGAGGCAGCGGTCTTTCTCCCTACCACAGCGCCCCGACTGCCTACATCGTAATGCGGCAGTCAGACCAATACCCTGTATGTCGGGAGGACTGCCACCGTCGGCCTGTTGGTGGCGGTCTACCTGACATCATAATAAGGGCCTGAATTTGAAATTCCATACTGTATTATTATTTTCCTCGTATATGTGATTCACCAGTCACTCCTGAATGTCTTAAAGATGCCTTGAGCCTTACAAACAGCACTGTAACCTGGTGGGGAGATATAGTGTGGGAGCCATGAAAAGGGTGGTGGTGAGGAAACTAACGGGGCCCTAACAGGGTGCCCTGCCACTCCAGGGCCATGGAGTGCATGCAGGGGGGCATTTGTTGTGCTTCCTGGTAATGCTCCCCCAGTTCCTGCATGGCTTGGAATACATGACATGCTGCATTCCATAGCATGCAGGAAGGTGCTGCGGCTGTGTCACAGCGGTGCCTGTGTAGGGCTCTCCTATGAGCCTTAGACAGGCACCGATGTGACACCGCTGCAGCACTGCCCGCTCGCCAAGGATTACTATTGTAATCCGGTGGGCGGTCGGACTACTGGCTTGGCAGTCCTCCTGCGGAGCGCTGCCATGGCTGCACTCAGGAGGACTCCCAAACTCATAATAAGGCCCTTACACTGTATCTAACCTAGGCCAGATACTTGCCGGATGAGACGTTCAAGCATTTATGGCAAGTATCTTTTAATACACTTGATGAAACTTTCAGTCCTGCTACCTTGAAACAGTATTATCTTTTCACCTTATACAGGGCATTTTGGTCCCCAAAAAACATGACAAAATGGAAAGGATCTGAGGAACATGAACAACATTTCCAGACGTGTGGGTTACTCAACTCAGATGGCAAACATTTGTTCATTTCTTGTCCAGCTTTAAAAATATTCTCGGATGCAGTAAGTAAGATCTTATCTGTAGTATTTAAGCAGACTTTTGAGGTAAGCCCCAATACCATCTTGTTTGGTGTGTGTAAAGACTCAGTAAAGAATGAGAATGAATTGATTTTTCCTTTAATGTTGTTAGCCAGACATATGATCTTTAAAAACTGAATAGACAAATGCCCTTAAAAGTGAACACTTGGATTTATGCAGTTCATAAAATTAGCATGCAGGGCCAAATATTCCATAGACAAAATAGAACACAGTTTTGGCAAAAGCTGACAGACTGTCCAGAATCCAACAATGGGTTCCTAAGATTACATTTCATTATGTCCGTCAAAGTACAGAGGTTATGAAGATTAAAATAATATATATATAAAGGTATGTGTATATATATATATATATATATATATATATATATATATATATATATATCCAACACCTAAGTTGTCCCCTCAAAGAAAGCCATGCACAGGAAAGTATGTCTTAGCGTTTTAATGGTGACAGCTACAGCTACAAAGCAAAGTCATTTCCACCAGTTCAACGAGCCCTAAATAACCCTACGCGTTTCGTGCTGCTCCGCACTTCCTCATGGGCAGACTCAAACATCCGACACAGAGCAGTCCCAGCACCAATATTATCTCGTAACCCCGCCCCCGTGGGCGTCGGCAAAAGCGATGCCTACTGGTCTTAGTGGTGCAGGGCAGTGTTCCTCTAATAAGTTGCTGTTGTGCCGTTGAATCAACGTAACAGTGAAACCCAAGTGGGCTGTCGAAATGTCCCACACTCTGGAGCTGCACATTATAACTTACACCTCGCTCATTCCTGCCCAAATATGCAAAACGCCGGTTGGTGTCAGCAAAGGTATCCGCACATGCGGTGGGGCTTTCTTCACAGCAGGACAGGCCGTAACAAATCCAACACATAAGTTGTCCCCTCGAAGAAAGCCACGCACAGGAAAGTATGTCATAGTGTTTTAATGGTGACAGCTACAGCTTCAAAGCAAAGTCATTTCCACCAGTTCAACGAGCCCTTTATAGCCCTACGCGTTTCGTGCTGCTCCGCACTTCCTCATGGGCAGACTCAAACATCCGACACAGAGCAGTCCCAGCACCAATATTATCTCGTAATCCCGCCCCCGTGGGCGTCGGCAAAAGTGATGCCTGCTGGTCTTAGTGGTGCAGGGCAGTGTTCCTCTAATAAGTTGCTGTTGTGCCTTTGAATCAAAGTAACAGTGAAACCCAAGTGGGCTGTCGAAATGTCCCACACTCTGGAGCTGCACATTATAACTTACACCTCGCACATTCCTGCCCAAATATGCAAAACGTCGGTTGGCGTCAGCAAAGGTATCCGCACACGCGGTGGGGCTTCTTCACGGCAGGACAGGCCGTAACAAATCCAACACATAAGTTGTCCCCTCGAAGAAAGCCCACACAGGAAAGTATGTCTCAGTGTTTTAATGGTGACAGCTACAGCTTCAAAGCAAAGTCATTTCCACCAGTTCAACGAGCCCTTTATAGCCCTACGCGTTTCGTGCTGCTCCTCACTTCCTCATGGGCAGACTCAAACATCCGACACAGAGCAGTCCCAGCACCAATATTATCTCGTAACCCCGCCCCCGTGGGCATCGGCAAAAGCGATGCCTGCTGGTCTTAGTGGTGCAGGGCAGTGTTCCTCTAATAAGTTGCTGTTGTGCCGTTGAATCAAAGTAACAGTGAAACCCAAGTGGGCTGTCGAAATGTCCCACACTCTGGAGCTGCACATTATAACTTACACCTCGCACATTCCTGCCCAAATATGCAAAACGTCGGTTGGCGTCAGCAAAGGTATCCGCACACGCGGTGGGGCTTTCTTCACGGCAGGACAGGCCGTAACAAATCCAACACATAAGTTGTCCCCTCGAAGAAAGCCCACACAGGAAAGTATGTCTCAGTGTTTTAATGGTGACAGCTACAGCTTCAAAGCAAAGTCATTTCCACCAGTTCAACGAGCCCTTTATAGCCCTACGCGTTTCGTGCTGCTCCGCACTTCCTCATGGGCAGACTCAAACATCCGACACAGAGCAGTCCCAGCACCAATATTATCTCGTAACCCCGCCCCCGTGAGCATCGGCAAAGCGATGCCTGCTGGTCTTAGTGGTGCAGGGCAGTGTTCCTCTAATAAGTTGCTGTTGTGCTGTTGAATCAAAGTAACAGTGAAACCCAAGTGGGCTGTCGAAATGTCCCACACTCTGGAGCTGCACATTATAACTTACACCTCGCACATTCCTGCCCAAATATGCAAAACGTCGGTTGGCGTCAGCAAAGGTATCCGCACACGCGGTGGGGCTTTCTTCATGGCAGGACAGGCCATAACAAATCCAACACATAAGTTGTCCCCTCGAAGAAAGCCACGCACAGGAAAGTATGTCTTAGCGTTTTAATGGTGACAGCTACAGCTTCAAAGCAAAGTCATTTCCACCAGTTCAACGAGCCCTTTATAGCCCTACGCGTTTCGTGCTGCTCCTCACTTCCTCATGGGCAGACTCAAACATCCAACACAGAGCAGTCCCAGCACCAATATTATCTCGTAACCCCGCCCCCGTGGGCATCAGCAAAAGCGATGCCTGCTGGTCTTAGTGGTGCAGGGCAGTGTTCCTCTAATAAGTTGCTGTTGTGCTGTTGAATCAAAGTAACAGTGAAACCCAAGTGGGCTGTCGAAATGTCCCACACTCTGGAGCTGCACAATATAACTTACACCTCGCACATTCCTGCCCAAATATGTAAAACGTCGGTTGGCGTCAGCAAAGGTATCCGCACACGCGGTGGGGCTTTCTTCACGGCAGGACAGGCCGTAACAAATGCAACACATAAGTTGTCCCCTCGAAGAAAGCCACGCACAGGAAAGTATGTCTTAGCGTTTTAATGGTGACAGCTACAATGAGCGAGGTGTAAGTTATAATGTGCAGCTCCAGAGTGTGGGACATTTCGACAGCCCACTTGGGTTTCACTGTTACTTTGATTCAACGGCACAACAGCAACTTATTAGAGGAACACTGCCCTGCACCACTAAGACCAGCAGGCATCGCTTTTGCCGACGCCCACGGGGGCGGGGTTACGAGATAATATTGGTGCTGGGACTGCTCTGTGTCGGATGTTTGAGTCTGCCCATGAGGAAGTGCGGAGCAGCACGAAACGCGTAGGGCTACAAAGGGCTCGTTGAACTGGTGGAAATGACTTTGCTTTGAAGCTGTAGCTGTCACCATTAAAACGCTAAGACATACTTTCCTGTGCGTGGCTTGCTTCGAGGGGACAACATATGTGTTCGATTTGTTACGGCCTGTCCTGCCGTGAAGAAAGCCCCACCGCGTGTGCGGATACCTTTGCTGACGCCAACCGACGTTTTGCATATTTGGGCAGGAATGTGCGAGGTGTAAGTTATAATGTGCAGCTCCAGAGTGTGGGACATTTCGACAGCCCACTTGGGTTTCACTGTTACTTTGATTCAACGGCACAACAGCAACTTATTAGAGGAACACTGCCCTGCACCACTAAGACCAGCAGGCATCGCTTGCCGACGCCCATGGGGGCAGGGTTACGAGATAATATTGTTGCTGGGACTGCTCTGCGTCGGATGTTTGAGTCTGCCCATGAGGAAGTGCGGAGCAGCAAGAAACGCGTAGGGCTATAAAGGGCTCGTTCAACTGGTGGAAATGACTTTGCTTTGAAGCTGTAGCTGTCACCATTAAAACGCTAAGACATACTTTCCTGTGCGTGGCTTTCTTCAAGGGGACAACTTATGTGTTGGATATATATATATATATATATATATATATATATATATATATATATACATACACGTATGTATATACATATATATATTTATGTATATCCAAAGAACGTGTCCCCAAACAATCCACACTTGCATGGAAAAAGGGTACGGACTCCAATTTCGTGCAAACTCAGTTTATTCCGTTTCACCGCTCCTGCTCGCCATGATGCGTTTCGGTCACTGACGTGACCTTGATCACATGAGGGAGCACTGCCCATTCAGAGTTTAAATCCGCATTAATGTCAAATCACATGACATGAGTCAACAATGTGAATGGAAAACAGACTAAGCATACATTTCAAAACTTTTTTTTTCCTTTTCTTTTTTTCTTTTTCTTTTCGGGTGCTGTGCTTGTCGTGAATTTAATACCCAAATATCATTACTATATGTTAATATGTGTAAAGCAGTATTCCACATTATTTTATAAATTCAATTCATTTTATAAATACAGAAGTTGGCACATGGCAAATTGCATTAAATTCATTCAGTTAAAAAAGATATATGATATGTCAATGAGAATGCAATTAAATATGTGCAAAAATACAAGGTACAGAATTGCAACCAACACATTGAAAACAAACACTGTGATGTGTTTACTTATACACATATAAATATATAAATAAGTCAATAGATATGTACAAAAATATTATATCACATATTGAACTAGATAATATTAGCAAAGTAAAGTAAATGGGGACTCCTGTTTCATATCTGCATAGTGCATTGATTTCAGTGTCTCCCATATGACTGAATTTGTTCATCACTGCGATTCATCAGTTATGTGTTGGCACCAACATTCATATATTTCCTTTTTATATATTTCTGCATAAATGCTTTAGGAAATGCGAGAATGTTCCTGCTTTAATACTTCTAACTGTATAAATACATATATAAAAACGCATCATTTTCACCCATTACTAAAGTGTTTATGTGCTAAATCTAACTGAAGTGCGAAGTGCTGTCTAATCTATGGTGCTATTATATAATATACGACTCCGTTGACAGACTCATGTATCCATCAGTTGGACAACGAATTCAACAATACTCAAACTAATATAAATATTGCAGCTCTTGTAGTATAAGCAGAGATACATATCTAATATGCTTCACTAGCATGATATTAATAGATAAATGTTAACCAAGTTGGTACATAGTTATTCATATGCAAAGTTATCAGAGAGGGAAGTGATATAAGCCTATATCTACTTCAACATGTGCAAATATGCATGGATAAATACATAAATACACAAATACACAAAAGAGGAATTCACAGCGTTGTTGTTCAAAATAGCATAATTAAGTATGTTAGCTGAAAATCAATCATAAATGATCTAAAAATGCTATAAGAAACTTTATAAAAGAAACTTTATAAGAAAACTTTTTATCATTTTTAAAGATTTTTAAGATCATAATGGGAAAATAGTGCTAAGGAGTATATCTATGCAACAAATAAATATGTTGTAATGTGTTATAAAAATAATCATAAATATCTTATAAAATCCCTATAAAATCTTAAAAAATTCTAAAACATTCCTACAAAGATGATGACAGACTTCATAATTAAAGATCCGGACAGTTAATCACATCTAACTACTTGTCACCGCAAGTTGATTACAGGAAGTTATACATCTCGTCACTGTTATTCAAACCATGTGGAGATTTGGAGTCTAATTCTAAAATCATTCTTGACTCCAATCTTCTCAATAGCTTCTCTCTATTCCCCCCTCGCCTCAGCGGGGGTACCGAGTCAATTACAAAATATGTGAGGCAATCAAGGTTGTTATGATGCGTACTTTTAAAATGCCTCGCCACTGGATACGTCTGGTCTGAATTGACGATCGCTCGCAGATGCTGAAGGATCCTTACATGTACCTGTAGCTTCGTATTACCAATGTAGTGTAAGCCACAGGTGCATGTCAGCACATACACTGCAGAGTCTGTGCGGCAGGTATAATGGTCCCTCAAAGGGATAGGCTCTGTGCTAAAAGGAGTCCTGTATTCTGCAGTATTAATGCCGAATTTACAAGCTCTACACGATTTGCATTTAAAGAAACCACGCTTGGGTTTTAACCATGTCGTGCCTGTTGCGATTTCCGGACAGTTTTTTTACCAAAGTAGTTCTCATAGAGGGTGCCCTCCTAAAAGTAAGTGTTGGTTTATTAGGAAGTTTTTGTGCCTTTATAGTATCTGTTAATATGATTGGCCAGTTTCTATTGATGATACTCCTAATTTTGTTTTCTTGCCTACTGTACGTAGTTATCAACTTAACAGTGTTGTCATTGCCTTTATTCCCTTGTGATTTCTTAGGGGGTGCCAGCACCACATTGTTGGTAGTTGGTGCTGTGGTTTGTCTAATGTTTGGTGTATTTATGGAAACTCTCTCTACCGCTTGAGCTAATGTATTCTGGCTATAACCACTTTGTCTAAATCTGGTTAACGTTTCATTTTGACAATTCGTTCATTCTTCCTGGGTACTGCATATTCTTTTTAGTCTTAGTAACTCTCCGTAAGATATACTTTGGATGAGGTGCCTCGGGTGGAAACTTTTTGCATGTAGCGTTGAGTTACCTGCCGTTGTCTTTCGGTGTAACGTGGTTTCTAGTTTTTGATCAGCTACATACACAGTCACATCTAAAACGTCCACTGAACTTACATTAATATTGGCTGTAAATTCAAGATTAAAATCATTTTCATTGATAATCTTTACAAATTGCTTAGCACTCTCAATATCACCATGCCAAATTACAAAAATGTCATCAATGAACCTCATCCATTGTATTACATGTTTCTCCATTAAGACAGAGTGCACCTTCCAGAGGACCTGCTCCTCCTATTACCAGCCAACATGTAAACATGCATAGCTGGGAGAGAAGCAGGCCCCCATCGCTACACCTCTGATCTGTCTGAATAATTCCTTGCCAAAAAGAATAAAGTTATTGTACAAGCACCAGGTTATTAGACCTAATAACATTTGATTATGCTTCAACAAGCCAATGGATCTCATATTTAAAAAGTGCTGTACTGCATTTAGACCCACTGAATGATCAATGCTCGTGTAGAGCGAGGTGATGTCTAATGGGGATTTAATCCCCCAACTTAAAACGTGCCACGGGGCGCGTTTGCACAGATGTCACCTGAAGCCCCGCCCCCTCCCTTCACCACTGTGCAAACGCGCCCGTGGCGCGTTTTAAGTCGGGGATTAACTCCCCTTGAATCCTGAGGGTCCCTGGGGGCCAACTAGCCCAACAGGTATATCCAAAAGCGCACAGAGCTGCGTTGCAGAGAGGTGTAAAAGGGGCGTGGCCTCTGTTCACCTCTCTGCAACGCAGCCCCTGACGCATACTGGAGGTTCCTGGTGGGCTAGTTGGCCCCCAGGGACCCCAGTATTCAAGGAGTCGATTCCCCCTCTGCAAACGCGCCAGGGGCGCGTTTGCAGAGTGGTGAAGGAAGGGCGGGCCTGCGGGCCCGATCGTTTTTTTTTCTTTTTTTTTTTGTCCTCTGAAGGGGGCTGTGTAGCCCCTTACTTTTTCCTGTTTTTGGGCCCTGGGGACCCCATCCCCCAGGGCCTTACCCCTTTTTTTAATTACATTTTTTTAAAACGGGAAGGGGGCCGCGTGGCCCCCTTCCCTGGGCCTGTATTGGCCTCGGGACCCCATCCCCGGGCATGGCCTCTATTTTTATTTTTATTCTTTGGAGGGGGGCTGCGTGGCCCCCTCCTCTGGTCATTTAAGGCCCCGGGGACCCCATCCCTCGGGCCGGCCATACCCTTTTTTTAATTTTTTTAAACTTTGGGGAGGGGGCCGCGTGGCCCCCTCCCGAGCCACTACTGCCCCGGGACCCCATCCCCCGGGGCTGGCCCCTCCGTTGGGGACTGTGGGGGTCCCCAAGCCCCCACAGTCCCGCCGGCTCCCCGCGTCCCTTGGGAGCCGGCATTGCTTTACACATGGGGAGCTGCTAAGATGCAGCTCCCCATGTGGAAAGCTAGTCGGCTTTGGATATTGGAAGAGAGAGCAGGTTTCCCTGCTCTCTCTTCCAATATCCAAAGCAGTTTGCTATGGCAGGACGGGAGCCGCGAGGCTCCCGTCCTGCCATAGCAAACTACAGTGTCCCGGGGGTAGGCACCCCGGGACACTGCAGGAGCCGGCCCTGGGGGTGGCGGTCCCCAGGGCCATCAAGGGCTCCAGGAGGGGGCCGCGCGGCCCCCTCCCTTAGCATGTGCACAGCCCCGGGGAGGTGGTGGTCCCCGGGGCTCTGGGGGTCCGTAACAGACCCCATATTTAAATGTTTAGTGCCCCGGGAGGTGGCGGTCCCGGGGCGTGTGGGGGGCTGGAGCCCCCCACACAGGTTTTTCAATTTTTAAAAAAAAGCCCCGGGGAGGTGGTGGTCCCTGGGGCTGCGGGAGGGCTCAGAGCGCTCCCGCATCATTTAAAACAAAAAGCCCCGGGGGTGGCGGTCCCCGGGGCTTGGGGGCCCTTGAGGCCCCCACACATAAAATTAACCCCCCACCATGCCCCCGGGACTTGGGCCACCCGGGGCAAGCTACAATCGAAGCGCGGGAGACCGCGCTTCGATTTTTTTTTTCGGCAGGATTCGCGCACCCTGAGCGCATCCTGCCGATTTTTAAAAACATTTTTTTATTTTTTTTGCCCAGGGGTCCTTGTGGGACCCCTGAGCAAGCCTAGAGGTCAGGGTGTTTCTACCCTGCCCCCTTTGTGCGCTTGCGCACTTGTTTCTGTCCCTCGGTTCTACCGAGGACAAAATGGCTGCCAACATTTCCTGAATCGGAATGTTGACAGCCAGCTGACAGCCAATTAACATGCAGCTCGTGATCGGGAGGGTACGCGGACCCTACTCGGCCATAGATATCACTATCTTTTTACTTTTGATTTTCTCAGCAACTACTGAACGGATTTACACCATTTAACAAAAGGGTTCTTTCTGAACCAAGAACTACCTCTTTGCCAAATTTGGTGTAATTCCGTTCAGCAGTTCGGGCTGTAGCCGTGTCTAAAGTTTCCTATGGAAAATTGCATGGGGAAAACGCGTTTTGGGACCCCCTTTTTCTCGGCCCCGCTAGCGAATCCCCGAGACTTTCAGGGTAGGAGCGGACCGAGCGGGCCACAAAGTTTGAAAATTTTGCGAAGATACATCAACCGGCAAGAGAGTTATTTCAAATAGAATGTCGCGGATTTCCTATGGATAATAGGTTGTAACTATAACTATCTACTGGCGACCGCCAGTAGATAATATATATATATATATATATATATATATATATATATATATATATATATATATATACATGTATATATATTATCTACTGGCGGTCGCCAGTAGATAGTTATAGTTAGGACCTATTTTCCATAGGAAATCCGCGACATTCTATTTGAAATAACTCTCTTGCCGGTTGACGTATCTTCGCGAAATTTTCAAACTTTATGGCCCGCTCCGGTCCGCTCCTACCCTGAAAGTCTCGGGGTGATTCGTCAAGCGGGGCCGAGAAAAAGGGGGTCCCAAAACGTGTTTTCCCATTCATTTTTCCATAGGAAACTTTAGACACGGCTACAGCCCGAGCTGCTGAACGGAATTACACCAAATTTGGCAAAGAGGTAGTTCTTGGTTCAGAAAGAACCCTTTTGATAAATGGTGTAAATCCGTTCAGTAGTTCCTGAGAAAATCAAAAGGAAAATCACATATATATCTATGGCCGCGTCGGGTCTGCGTACCCTCCCGACCACGAGCTGCATGCTAATTGGCTGTCAACACTCCAAATCAGGAAGTGTTGGCAGCCATTTTGTCCCTCGGTAGAACCGAGGGACAGAAACAAGTGCGCACAGCGCAAAAAGGGGGCAGGGTAGAAACACCCTGACCCCCTAGGTCTGCTCAGGGGGTCCCACAAAAACCCCCTGGGCAGAAAAAAGCATTTTTTTAAAAAAAAAAATCGGCAGGATGCGCTCAGGGTGCGCGGATCCTGTTGATTAGAAAAAAAACCCAAAAGAAACAAGTGCGCAAAACGCACAAAGGGGTCAGGGTAGAAACACCCTGACCCCCTAGGTCTGCTCAGGGGGTCCCACAAGGACCCCCTGGGCAGAAAAATGCATTTTTTTAAAAAATAAATCGGTGGGATGCGCTCAGGGTTCGTTGTTAATTGGCCCCCGGGTGGGCCAAGTCCCGGGGGCATGCAGGGGTTTTGTTTAAATATGTGGGGGGCCTCTAAGGCCCCCCCAAGCCCCGGGGACCGTCACCCCCGGGGCTTAAAAAATAATGGTGCGGGAGGGCTCTTGCCCTCCCGCTGCTCCCGGGACCGCCACCTCCCGGGGCTTCTTTTTAAAATTATTTAACCTGTGTGGGGGGCTCTAAGAAATTTAAAATGGGGGTCCGTTTTGGACCCCCGAAGCCCCGAGGACCACCACCTCCCCGGGGCTTTCTAGATGTGGGGAGGGGGCCGCGCAGCCCCCTCCTGGAGCCTGTGGCGGCCCTGGGGACCGCCACCCCCAGGGCCGGCTCCTGCAGTGTCCCGGGGTGCCTACCCCCGGGACACTGCTGTTTGCAATGACAGGACGGGAGCCTCGCGGCTCCCGTCCTGTCATTGCAAACTGCTTTGGATATTGGAAGCGAGGGCAGGAAACCTGCTCTCGCTTCCAATATACAAAGCAAATTGCTTTCCACATGGGGAGCAGCATCTTAGCTGCTCCCCATGTGGAAAGCTAATGCCGGCTCCCGTAGGACACGGGGAGCCGGCGGGACTGTGGGGGTTTGGGGACCCCCGACAGTCCCCAACGAGAGGCCAGGCCCCGGGGATGGGGTCCCTGGGGCCATAAGTGGCCAGGGAGGGGGCCACGCATCCCCCTCCCCTAAAAATTAAAAAAAATATATATATTTAAAGGCCGGCCCCGGGGGATGGGGTCCCCGGGGCCTTAAATGGCCTGAGGAGGGGGGCCACGCAGCCCCCCTCCAAATTTATAATAAAAAAAAAAGAGGGCTTGCCCCGGGGGATGGGGTCCCCGGGGCCAATACAGGCCCAGGGAAGGGTGGCCACGCGGCCCCCTTCCCGTGTTTTAAAATTTAATTTAAAAAAAAAAAATTCCTCAGGCCCCGGGGGATGGGGTCCCCGGGCAAAAAGTGGCTGAGGGAAGGGGGCCACGCAGCCCCCTCCCAATCAAAAAAAAAAAAGACCGGCATCGTGCCGGAGGCCCCGCCCCCTCCCTGCAGCAGTCTGCAAACGCGCCCCTGGCGCGTTTTGAGAAGGGGAAGTAATTCCCCTTGAATACTGGGGGTCCCTGGGGGCAAACTAGCCCACCAGGAACCTCCAGTATGCGCCAGGGGGCTGCGTTGCAGAGAGGTGTACAGAGGCCACGCCCCTTTTTACACCTCTCTGCAGCGCAGCTCTGTGGTGCTTTTTGGAAGTACATGGTGGGCTAGTTGGACTCCAGGGACCCTCAGGATTCAAGGGGACTTAATCCCCCAACTTAAAACGCGCCACGGGGCGCGTTTGCACAGTGGTGAAGGGAGGGGGCGGGGCTTCAGGTGACATGTGTGCAAACAGGCCCGTGGCGTGTTTTAAGATGGGGAATTAAATCCCCTTCAATCCTGAGGGTCCCTGGGGGCCAACTAGCCCAACAGGTACGTCCAGAAAGCGCCACAGAGCTGCGTTGCAGAGAGGTGTAAAAGGGTGTGGCCTCTGTACACGTCTCTGCAACGCAGCCCCTGGCGCATACTGGAGGTTCCTGGTGGGCTAGTTGGCCCCAGGGACCCTCATGATTCAAGGGGACTTAGTCCCCCAACTTAAAACGCGCCACGGGCGCGTTTGCACAGATGTCACCTCAGGCCCCGCCCCTCCCTTCACCATTGTGCAAATATTCCTCTAAAATCAGTCGAAATACGAATTCCGATTTACTCACCTGTTATCAGGAGAGACCTCAGTGCTGCATCTTTCAGCCCAGTACTGGTCCTGAAAAGTAATTCTAACCGTAATTACCAGTACCTTGAATTTCCTTCCATAGGCTAACATTGACTGGTTTCACTTGGAAATTCTTCTAAGTGTGGAGTTTTGAAACTTTATAATATTCCTCTAAAATCAACCGAACTACGAATTCCGATTTACTCACCTGTTATCAGGAGAGACCTCAGTGCTGCATCTTTCAGCCCAGTACTGATCCTGAAAAGAGTAATTCTAACCGTACTTACCAGTAACTTGAATTTCCTTCCATAGGCTAACATTGACTGGTTTCACTTGGAAATTCTTCTAAGTGTGGAGTTTTGAAACTTTATAATATTCCTCTAAAATCAACCGAACTACGAATTCCGATTTACTCACCTGTTATCAGGAGAGAACCCAGTGCTGCATCTTTTAGCCCAGTACTGATCCTGAAAAGTAATTTTAACCGTACTTACCAGGAACTTGAATTTCCTTCCATAGGCTAACATTGACTGGTTTCACTTGGAAATTCTTCTAAGTGTGGAGTTTTGAAACTTTATAATATTCCTCTAAAATCAGCCGAATTACGAATTACAATTTACTCACCTGTTATCAGGAGAGACCTCAGTGCTGCATCTTTCAGCCCAGTACTGATCCTGAAAAGTAATTCTAACCGTACTTACCAGTAACTTGAATTTCCTTCCATAGGCTAACATTGACTGGTTTCACTTGGAAATTCTTCTAAGTGTGGAGTTTTGAAACTTTATAATATTCCTCTAAAATCAACCGAACTACGAATTCCGATTTACTCACCTGTTATCAGGAGAGAACCCAGTGCTGCATCTTTTAGCCCAGCACTGACCCTGAAAAGTAATTCTAACCGTACTTACCAGTAACTTATATTTCCTTCCATAGGAATCCATTGTCTGGTTTTCAGCAGAAAAGTTTGTGTCGATTTTCACAAACTACAAATATTCCTTAAAAATCGCCTGTATGACTTAAACGCATTCTTTCAACTGTTTACAGGAGATGCACCAGTGCTGGATCCAGGATCCAACACTGAGTAAGAAAAAGTAACAATAACACTACTTACCTGCTAAGTGAATTTCCTCCCATAGGATAACATTGGTGATTCTATGTGAAAAAGTTTCTAAGTGTCAACTTTTAAAATACAATAATATTCCTTAAAAATCACTACTGTAACCAAAACGCTTTTACTCAACTGTTTACAGGAGATGTCCCAGGACTGAATCTATGATCCAGTCCTGTGGTTAGAAAAAGTAATCCATAAAGTAACTAATTGCATTTAACTAGAAATTCACATTGAGCTCAATGTTGCATTGTGTTTGAAATTGTGTTGCCCATTGCAACAACTGTAACTACTGTACTTAAAACTCTATTGCCTATTTGCAAACTATTTAAACTAAAGTAATTCATTCTGAGAAAGTATATTTTGTAATGTAATGTATAATGTAATTACAATGTAATTTAATAAATAAAATATCTAAAAATAAATAGTTTTAAAAAATGTAGTAAATCAGTGTCAAAAAAATAAATATAACAATTAATACATTTAAAAATTGTCATTTACAAAACATTTGAAATTCACTGAAAAAACCAAAGGTTTTAGGGGCGTTATAGTTAGAAATTAGCATTTAAAAAACCTTTGAAATTCACTGAAAAAACCACAGGTTTCAGGTACGTTATAGTTAGAAATTAGCATTTAAAAAACCTTTGAAATTCACTGAAAAAACCATAGGTTTCAGACACGTTATAGTTAGAAATTAGCATTTAAAAAACCTTTGAAATTCACTGAAAAAACCATAGGTTTTAGGGACAGTTATAGTTAGTTGGACATTTCACTCGTACAAAACCCGTGAAATTCCCCCGTTATAGTTAGTTCAGCTAACTATAACTCGCGCCCCATAATGCACTGCTGATGACGTCACATATTACATCACTCATGACATGGTCAGTGACATCACTGATGACATCACTGATGACATCTCAAATGACATCACTGATGACATCACTGATGACATCATCCACGTGATAATCTGATGCACCTCCTCACACCCTAATATAACCTTTGATACACCCACTCTAAATTACAGACTGCCATTCGCAAAACCATAGACACTCCAACACCAATAACTACATACCCACTCACTGATTCTTAGGTCTACACACACACATCCACTCACTCACCCGTACAGTCACTCATACTTATGGTCACTCAGTACAGGACTAACATATGCACTCTTACTCCTATATAGACAGTCAAACACCGCCACTCATCCATAGAGGTACTCACACACCTAGTCAGTCATGCAAATAATTAAACACACTGCCATTTACTCACCTATACAGTTATACACACACCAGCTCACTTAATCATACAAATACTAGCACATTGTTACGCTCTTATACAATCACTGATACAAGCACACACTCATCCATGCAGCCACTAACACAATCACTCACTCTCGCTTATAGCTATTTATATACTCCAACACACATATATACTGCCTTTCACATATGTAGTTACTCACACATGTACCACTGGGACATACATTCACTCACTAACACACACTTACCCACCCATACAGTCTATCACAGATGCACTCTTGAATCCATCCACCCAGTGAATCACCCACTCACACATCTATGCACAGAGTCGCACACACCCCTCCCACACAAACACTCAGGCACCCATACAGATACTCAGACAACCATTCAATAACTCATATAGACACTCATGTAGCTATTCACAAACACATGCAGCCACTTACACAGCAACAGACAGACGGATACAGACATTCACCCAGTTTAGTCACTAACCCATGCATTCAGTAAGATACGTTAAATCACTCACTTATAGAGTCAGTCACGCACCTACTAAATCATCCATACAGACACTTATACACCCACTCATTCTTCAATACGTCTTTTCCTATATATATTAAAAATATTTAAACTTTACAGAAACACACAGTCACTGGATGATGTCATCAGTTATGTCATCAGTGATGTCATTTGAGATGTCATCAGTGATGTCATCAGTGATGTCACTGACCATGTCATGAGTGATGTAATATGTGACGTCATCAGCAGTGCATTGCGGGGGCGCGAGTTATAGTTAGCTGAACTAACTATAACGGGGGAATTTCACGGGTTTTGTACGAGTGAAATGTCCAACTAACTATAACTGTCCCTAAAACCTATGGTTTTTTCAGTGAATATATATATACATATATATGGATATATACTTATGTATATATACATGTACATTTTATATGTTTATTGTAAATGTAAAACTAAAGAAAAATGCTACAGCACTAATAACTTACCTTTGAATTACATTTTCAATTAATGTAAATATATTAAATTAAAATAAATGTATTTTTCTAAAGTTTAAATAAAAATAGATTTCCACCTAAAGTTTAAAAAAAAAATTGCATTAGAAATTATGAACAGTGGTGTATAGAATTATGTAAAAGTAGTTGAATTGTATTGTAATACAATTTGTGATATTAATTTTTAAATTAAAAAGACCCCTTAAATATGTATAGTTAATAATAGATATGTACTATTTTTTATATGTTTAACATTAAATTATAATTATTTATACTTTCTCCATGATTTTGTATTGCAGTACTAGTATTTGACCATGTGTGGTGCTGTGCTTTCTACTGTCTTTTTTCAGTAGTAATTTACACTTGTAAATTAGGCTGCACCCACTTTTTCGGGGGGGGGTGGTTACGTGTAAGACTATTCCTTTAAAGGATCTTTACACTATGGATTTTTGTGAATTGCCAAAGTTAGTAAGTTACTCAAAAGTGTAAAACTAAATTACATGTGTACATAATTCAAAAATGTAAGTTGCATTTATGATTAGCCCCCAGGGTGATTTTATATATAAATTAACAGAAGATTCAGCTGTTCTTTTGGCAGACAACACACTTGAATGTTGCAGAACATAAATAGTTAGCTGGAAGATGGAGAGGTCAACAGTTTTCATAATCATGTTCTGTGTTTTCTAAGGGAGTAACAATATGGATATGTCCAGGGGTGCCTTTTAAATGTCTAACAGGTTGAAAGGGATAATAATGGTAGATATATGCAACTGTATGACTCCTAAAACAGTAAAAATACCTGCATCCTAAATGTATACATGCCAAATGTAATTGACATGTTCTTCTTTCAAAGCGTGAATGAAATTATTATCTGATATTTTGATACCAAATCGATATGGGCAGGTAACTTTAATTGTGATCTGAATGAACAAGCTGCCTAATTAGGTCCAAAGTAGACTCAAAGATTTCTTAACAGTTAAGAGAGGTTCTTGCTCCACTTTGGTATGGTCAGTATGTGGCATGAACAATTCCCTCATAAAAGTAAATTTTCCTTTTGTTCACTGCTATAAAAATCCTACAGCTGAATAGGCTACATTTTCTATTGGGAATTTACAGAAACCGTGTTCCTGGACAGGACACTGTTTGATAGATAGCTCGCTCTTTGAACTGGTTTATATATGTGGGGAAGAAAGTGAGCATCTGTAACAACATGAAATTTGAGAGGCGAGGTCTTTGAGGAGTCCGATTTAAAAGTTGATATCCACATTAAATGGGAATACTATTTTAAAACCACCTCGGGAACCAATGCTGAACACGCTAATGATTAAGAAGCTATGATAGTTGTACTGCATGGCATCAGTATCACGATAATATATAACACGTCATATTGAATTTAAATGGGCTATGACCCAAATAGGTGTCAAGATGCAACTGAAGTGGAAAAGTCCTACCTACCCAGAACTGTTAGCACTAATATTGTAGAAAATAAGATGTTTAACTATGGTGCATGACTCTGGCTAAATTCTCGCATGCATCCTATATGCTGTGGATCCTTAGAGAGGGGGAGATGGTGAGCAAAAAATCTGTTTGAATCTTCAGTATTTAAATTTTTTAGACTGCCTACACTACCTCTAGCTGAGAATTGGACCTGGGTGAGTAGACCTATATGGTCATAAATGAAAAATTCCACAATCTTTCTGCAGAACAAAGGGAAATGCCTGGTTCATTACTAATTAAGGCATTGTTGATTCCCTTCCACAAAATACAAGGTGTAAAATACCTGCCAACTATTAGCCAATGATATGATGTGGTTTTTGAAGACTTTGTGATTGAATCGTTGAATTGTGCTATACTACAAAAGGAATATAAACCTCTACCAGTGTAAGGATATGGAATTTCAATATGGAGCAACTTGAATTAGGACATTTGATTGAAAGGTTGGATTGTGCTCTATTAATACTGGGAGTTTAAGTGGTGTCTTGGAATACAATAGGATTTCAAAATGGAACAACTTAAATTAGATATTGCTTTGTATTTAAAAATACCGTCAATAGTGTCAATTGTGTAATAGGCTATAAAAAATTGCAAAACTTAACCTAGGATATTACCAAAATTGATGTGTTAGCAATAGTGCTGCAATAAGTATGATTTGAGCTATGCTGTATATATGACAAAAATAAATAAACAGAGGATTCTAGCTGATTCCAAATATGCCTGATTAGTTAATTTAGTATTGAATGTGAGCACAATGTTTGCGGACTTCACTTTAGAAGATGAAGTTTGGTGCTACCGCCACAATGGTCATGTTTACTGGGAGAGAAGCTTTCACCACCATAGATTTTATTTTTGTCTCTACTGCTTTGGTTTCAACAATAATCTAATTTAATGTATATGGGATGCAAGAAGCGATCATAACCCTTTAACAGCCACTTTATATTGGAGGCACAACATGGACCCTGTTAGGCATTTGACCCATGGGCAGGTGACCACCCATGATCAGGGATTCAAACTCAGATGGAAGCGCATTAACCCTGATCTTTTTTATTGTAATTTGTTTGGCCTTTTCCCGGATGGTTCACACCATGTCTTGATCTCCAATGCCCCAAAAAGACCCTTATCAACTCATTTGACATTATCACACGGCACACGGTGGCCCTTCTTACCGCTTCTTAGCCACGTCTTCTTCCTTCAGTCAAAATGGTTTGACCACTTTTGCATCAGGGCTCATAGTGATCTTTCGGTGACTCTTAAAGAAAAGCCTAGGCTCAGATGTAAAGTTGCTTCCCTTAAAGCCTTGTACAAAGTCACTCTAAAGCATAGGAAATGCATTCTGAAACAAGAGGCTTTGCAGGATATTATGACTGCCTGTTCCTCCGGGTCCAGCTTTAATTTCTGGGAGATTGTGAATCACCCCTTATTTAATCCTGACTTGGGTAGTCCACTATCACAGCACATTACAGATGATTTATGGGTCAAACACTTTGAAGCTATTTATGACAGGTACTGTTCAACTGTTATTTCTATTGAGTCCCACCCTGACTCTGTATCTTTTGACTGAGAGGAAGTTAGAGATGCTATTATTACTCTTCCTAGCAATAAGGCCCGTGGTCCAAATTGGGTTCTGATGGAGCTTGTCAATTCCAATGTATCTCTGTGGGCACCAATATTAACAACCTACCTTAACGTGGCCCTCCAAAATAGTCTACTTTGTTCATGGTCGAATTCACTCATCATCCCCATTTTCAAAAAGCACTCGAAAGATGATCCTCTGTGCTATTGTCCGATCTCTTTGACAGACTCTGAGATCAAAGTTATAGTGAAAATGCTTTTATATAGACACACAACCTGAGCTAATGATTGTGGAGTGCTCTCTGGTGTTCAATATGGGTTCAGGCCGGGTAAGGGCACAGTAGATCAACTTTTAAACCTGCATCTTTGAATTAACGAGTACACTGTGGCTAGATCCAGAGCCATACACTTGGCCTTTATGGACTTAAACTTTGCTTTTGATAGGGTTAACAGAGAAAAGCTATGGCCATAATGCTGGATTTGAGGATTGACAGAAATATAATCCTCTTTCTACGTCATTTACATCTCATTTTGTTTGCATCTGTCAGGTATGGCCCTTTGAGAGTATAAGCTGTGACTTTTCACTTAAGAGGGGGTCTGGCAACGCTGCACTATGGCTCCCTTTTTATTCACTGTTTATGTCAGCAAGCTGGAACAGGTTTTAGTAGCTGGGGGATGTGATCTGCCTATTTTAGATGGTCAGCCTGCCTCAGGTCTCTTGTATGCTGACGATACTGTTTTAATTTTTAGGAAGGCTCAAGGCCTCCAAATCTCATACTATGACTGTAGGCCCCAGAAACACCAAATGCTGAGCCCACCTATGTAATGCAAATATATTTACCAAAGTCATATTCATTCCTTACCTTGGAATCCTGTTTTACTCTCCCATTACCTGGTCACCATTGATTTGGGAAAGGAGTCATGTCTCTGCCTGCAGTATTGCCACGCTTTTTGACTTTGCTGCCAGATTAGGGCACAAGTTGATGGGGGCTATGATTGAGATCAAATGTGTGCCTATAGCATCCTATGGCTATGACATTTTGGGCTTGCCAATTTATCTACCCTACAGTGTTTTGAGAATATGCTCATGAGAACGTTTCTTGCACTCCCTAGCAGCTCATCTACCTTTATCATCTATAAAGAGCTGGGGCAGGGTTCTGGTGTGACTTGATCTGATTGAGACCTCTCATTTCATCGATGCCCATCTGGCTCAGGCCTGAGGTGGAGCTCAATAGGACGTTTTTGAAGGATTGCTTTGGATTGGACCTTGCAATCAAGCATACCATCAGTTTCCTATGTTAGGAAGAGCTTCCTCATATTAGGCCGACCCTACCTTTTTAATAATCCCGAGAGTATTGTGAAAGCATATCTCACTTGGGTAAAGGAGGCCTTTTTTAGTCAATTATGGGAGAAGAGAGCATTCCTCACCTTGTCCAAGGTTTCAATTAAGACGCATGTACTAGTGCAGTCTACTTAGTCCGCGGAGCCATGACTCTTACAGGACATGTCCAACTCTCATTGTTATATATACACAGAAGGGGGGGGCCTGAGGAGATATGAAAGACCAGCGAGGGAAAACTCCCTAGTTGAAAAGCTCAATACACACAGAGCCCTTGGGTCTGATGCAACAATGGAATGTCAAAAAAGAGAGGCTGACTCCAAGGGGGGTGTTTCCCTTTTAAGGACAGTTTCCCTCACACACCAATGGTGTCATTCTTCATCATGGGGAATCCTCCTCGCATCATGAAGCCTAGTCATGATGTGGGCTACAACCCTCTCGTTGCGAGGGGGAGCTCAGGGATGTTTTGAGATTGGAGGGGTTATTTCTAAAACCCAATGTGAGCTAATGGGGTGATTGGAAAAGTGCAGTACAAGTACGTGAGTGAGTAAAACTAACTACAAAGTTAGCCTACTGAACTTTATTCTTGCTACCTTGTGCTAGGGTTAAAAACAAAAAGCGAAAAGTACGACTGCAGACATTAGATTTATTTGTACTGGGTAGTGATCGACATGTTTCAGCCTAAGACCTAGGTAGTGTTGTGGCTTTCATCAGGATCTCTATATTAGCTACTGCTCTGTAAAAGTGAATAATAAACAATAAAAATAACAGCGCATCGGCGTGTTGAATGTGAATACTAAACCATTGATCCAGGCAGTTCAAATGAACGGATTCACCGGTAGAACCTGTGGGTGAGACATAAACAACATACCGCGCAGTTAAGTCAGTTTGCAAATGTGCTATACATTGTCCCGTGTTTGACATTTCAAAGTATGCAAAAACACACAACATTTAATTCATCAACATCACTTGCAAAGGAAATAATCAAAAGTCTATAATTTCGCAAAGGATGTGTGGAGTATTAAGACAAATTATGTCCTTGTAGTAAATTATCTACGATTGACGTCACTCAGCTGCAGAAGTCAGGTGAAATGACCCATCTTTCCTTGGCAGATTGCCTAAGGTACACACGCTCCTCCAACCTGTTAAATGATGGTTGTGGCGTTACAAGAAATTTTGCCCAATGTGATGTAGTTGACAAGCATAAAAAGAAGTGTGGACCGAATCCAACTCTATGGGGCGATTGAGTTTTGGATGTACTAGTAGTGCAAATCCATGGCTGGCTGAAGTGATTGATTATGTATGCTGTGACTGGGCAATCTAACTCAATGTTTGTGGCATAGGTTATGATGGTAGTGTTCCATTTTGACGTGGATGAAAGATCATAATCGAAAAAATTGCTGACGCAGCGTGCATGATATGTAATGTGTAACGTTTTCATGAATGACCGAGTCCGCATCTCTTATAATGTTCTGGAGCAATGTTACCACATGTTAGTCATGAAATAGCCCAGTGATTGCACAAAAATAGAGTGAGATATCTATGAGTCTGGTCTATACGACTCCCAAAGAAGTATGAATAATACTATTTAAAACAGGGGCAGTGGCGATGTAGTATGTGTCTACTCTGTGTACCTACTGGGTACTGATAACACCTAATGGTGATCTCATATTATGGAAGGAAGTGCATTGATACTAAAATAATTCTTTAGGCAGTGCTAAAGACAGGTCATTGCAGACGCTGATTATAGTGACCTCGTGTCATTTATGCGTCTTTGACAGCGTTAATGACATATGCTGTGGAGGGCTCGTTAGGACGCCCATGAGAACCCAGGGTCATGATAGTGTGCCTAAAACTGTGTGCACTACTCAACGGCCAAGGTTGAGTAGTCAGGCCACAAGGTCAGGAGAGGATAACAACTGAAGCAAGGCCATGCTGGTGCTGTCATAATGGCCTAGACTCTCTCCATCCTCAACCTCACTAGAAAGTGCGGTAATGAATACAGAAGACCTGGAGGCCCTCTGCATGAAAGAGCATCTACTGCCCATGCCTCCACCTGGAACAAAACCTTTGAACTTTTGCATTTGCCTCTGTGGAAAACAGATCCAGGATTTGCAACCCCATTTATACATTAACTGATGAAAAATTGCTGGGCGAATGGAAAAATGGAAGGATTGAGGAACCTCTCGACTTAAAGAGATCCTCTCGCACATTGTCTCTCCCCCAAATGTGAATAGCTCTCAGGGATAGCACAGACTTCTGGGCTCATCGAAAGATTTTGTCTTGTTATCTTGCCCAGAGAGCAGGATTTTGTTCCCCCTCTTGCTTGTTGATGAACAGCTTTGCAGAGACATTATCTGTCTGCACCTGAACATGATTGTGCTAAAGTGAGGGACTGAGCACTCTCAGAGACTGCCCTATTGCCTCCAGTTCCCTCCACTTCAATGACCTTTGAGCCTGGCTCAGGGACCAAGCACCATGGGTCAGACACGGACCCAACCATGCAACCCTTCCTGACAGGCTTGAATCCGTCATGATAATCATGGGTGGAGGTGGAGACAGAGGCATACCCTTGCTGAGATTTTCACTGACAACCACCAATGCAGCTTTGGCCTCATTGTCTGAGATATCAGAATCCTTCTGTTCAGATGCAGAGAAAATGTAGTTGAGTGATCCAAGATGTACTTTATCAGAAGATGCAAATGAAACCTTGTACGGAGCACCAAAAACACAGTCACTGCCAAGTTTCCCTGAACTTGCATCCAAGAAGCCAATTTCAGAGCTTTTGATGCTGTCAAATCTAGAATGTGAGATTGAATCATGCGCATTCTTAACACTGGCAATGATACAATACCCAAGGCAGTTTGAAATCTTGCTCTGATAAAGCATATGTTCTGAGAGGGAAATAAACTTGACTTCTCCCAATTCACCAAACAGCTGTGCTCTTGAAGGACAGTGATGACTCTAACTGTATGATGAGACACTACCTTTCTTGATGATGCCTGCACCAGCCAGTCTAGGTATGAATGAACAAACATCCCTTTTTGATGCAGAATAGCAATTAGAGGAGCCAACATCTTTGTGAATACTCTTGGGGGGGATTTTAAACCGAAGGGTAGAACCCTGTACTGAGTGTTGTTCATCCACCGCAACTCTGTAAAAGTGCTGATGAGACTCTTACACAAGAATGTGAAGATATGTGTCTTGCAAGTCGAGGAAGGTTAGAAAATTGTTCTTGTTGATCAGCGGAATGACTGATTGCAAGGTTACCGTGTGAAAGTGTATTGTCTTTATCCAGCCATTTACCCACTTCAAATCCAGAACAGGACAAAAAGTGCCTGAAAGTTTTTGAACCAAGAATAGAATTGAATACATTCCTTGGCCTTTTTGCTCTGTGGGAACTGGAACAATAGCAACCTTGTTCAATAACAACTGTATCCTTTCCAGCAGGGTCCTCATTTTCCCTGGATTGTGTGGAATGCGGGTCACAATCACCCCCATGTTAAGAGGAATCTCCAGAACGTCTATTGCATATCCATTTCTGATGATATCCGTAACCCATTCGTCCTTAACATCTTGTTCCCACTTCTGAATTCTGGCTCCAACTGAAAGACCAAAGTTGTCAGGATGACTTTTTGCCTTGCAGTCAGGACTACTTAGGATACTCACCCTTGTAATAGGTTCCTCTAGGCTGGTACTTTCTTCTCTTGTCTGGCCATGCTTAGTACCCCCACAAAGGAGAGGTTTTGCTGGAGAAACCCCAGGCCTCTTTTTTGGAAGTAGAAGATCTCCCTTTATAAGGAAGGGTGGGATTGTGATCCACAAAGGCCTTCACAATCATATCATCCAGCTGGACCCCAAACAGATTCTTACCATCGAAGGGAATTTTCAAAAGAGCAAACTTTTCTGCTACCTTCGTTTTCCATTCCCTCATCCACAAGTTCTGTCTTGTTGAAACTACAGCACCTGATGCCATAGCTGTGGATTTTATATCTGCTGTAATATCTTCCAACAATTTTGATTGCAATTCCAAGATCACCAGCAAATCTGAACAGCTGCTGCCATTTCAAATGGCCTCTGATATTATTAAAATCCTTGATGATGGACTCAGATATCTAGACAGAGTATGTGCTTGCTTTAAAAGCTAACTTTTGTGCTGATTAGGCATTATGCAATGCTGTATCCACCTTATTATCTGTTGCATATGTTGGAGCACAATCCACCAGATTCAAGGTTGTCATGCATATTAAAGTAGCCTGGATAGAATCCAATTTAACCATTTAGGGTAAAGAATCCTCTGCTGCTCCGTCATATGCAGATTTTGAAATAATCTACCAAGTCCTTGATTTTACCATGAAGTGGCATAACCAGAGAGTGAGGCTGAACATGTTGAGGGAACAGGTACACACAATCCTCCAATGGTTGAATGGGAAGAAATGCTAAATTCTCCTGTACGTGTTACATTATATTTGTTGGACCTGGCATTCTTAGGGTGCACTTTACTACAGCTAACAAGTGCTTAAGTGCATGTGCTTCTCCCCTAAACATGATGACATTGGTGTAAACCTGATTGGTATGTTTGATGTACTGGTATGTCCTTTGTAAAGTGGTATATCATATACCCAGGATCTGTACTTCAAATGCTACTAGTGGCCTGCAGCACTAATTGTGCCACCCACAGAAGAAGCCTTTCAAACCTATATCAGGCCTGCCATTGCAGTGCCTGTGTTTGTAGTTTACAGTCACTTCAACCTGGGATTTAAAAAATACTTGCCTAGTCCTAAACTCCCCTTTTATTGCATATAAGTTACCCCTAAGGTAGGCCCTAAGTAGCCCTAAGGACAGGGTGCCATGTAAATAAAAGATAGGACATGTGTAGTTATATTTTACATGTCCCGATAGTGATAGCCTATTTCATTTTTTATTACAGTGAGGCCTGCCTCATAGGCATTGGGAATTCCTCAATACACTTTAAAGCTGTAATTCCTGATCAGTAAGGAGTAGCTTTTTCATGTTTCATATGCTTGGAATGGTAATCTGGTATAGATCTTCCTTACTGGTGAAGTTAGATTTAACATTACTGTTTTAGAAATGCCACTTTTAGAAAATGGAGATTTCTCTGTACTTATTGCTCTGTGTGCCTGACAGCCTGTCTCCAATATATGTCTGGGGTGGGTGACAGCTACACTTAGTGCATTTCCTCTACACTGCCCCAACACAGGAAGGATTGGTGTGTCTGAGTACCAATCTACATACATCTAGATTCTGATGGCCTTGCCTGGGTAGGATGGAAGTGAAGGTCTAACACATCACTTGAATAGGCTGTGTCCTGTCACCACCAAAGAACTCATTACCCCCTACAGATATCCTGGCAAACAGGACTGGGTTGAAAGGGATACTTGTGCACTTCAGAGAGCTGTTGTGAAAGTCACCCCCGCATCAAAGGCACTTTTGGGTCTAAGTACTGAGTCTCTGATGCCCTAAAATCAGACATTTCTGGATCTTGAACTCAACCTCTGTCAGAAAGACTGCTGTGCTGCTTAAAGGACTCATCTTTGGATTTTTAGACTTGGAAGGGTGCTTTTCTCTTGTGTTGCCCTGCTGCTCTCTGGCTCTGCTGAAGGAGAGCTAGCTGGACTCTGCCTTCTCTCCAAGGAATCTCCAAGAGCTTGTTGGCTTGTCTCCTGTTGCTTGAGATTCTGAAAAATCAAAGTCTCCACCCCTGCTCCTGTGTCTGGCTCACGGGAAGTGGCCCAGATACTTGCAACACGGATTTCAACGCATCTCCTGTCTGCGTGCAGCAGAACCAGTGCATTGACCTGTTTGCGGGAGTAAAATCGGTGCATCGCTTCAGATCCAGCACTTTGCCTCCAGAGATAGGACATCGTATCAGGGCCACTTCAGCTTGGTGAGATTGATGTATCCCCTTGACTGCGTGGCCAAAACCAGTGCATCGCTTGACGCCTCTCGACCCATCTTCGGGACTGATACATCGCCTTCACTACAAGTAGAAGATCGACGCATCTCGCTGTTCATGACCAGGAAAGGAACTTTGTTCATCGAGCTGTGCATTGGTGCTGTAGCCGGCCAGCACTCCACCACAGTTGGCCCAAACTTTGACTTTGCCCTAATCCAGCGCAATCTAAAGTAACTTTTTTAGTGCTACTTGCTTCTAAGCGCTTTACTGCATTTATTGATTTAAAATTCAATATGTCAACTTCTATACATTGGATTTTTTTTCGTTTTGGTCTTGGTTTGTTTATAATATAATAGTCTATTTTTCTAAACTTGTGTGGAGTCTTTTTGTGGTGTATACATTGTGTTACTGTATGAGTGTGTTGCACAAATACTTTACACATTGCCTCTTTAGATAAACCTGACTGGTATGTGCCAAGCTACTAGAGGGTGAGCACAGGTTATATTTTAGTGTGTATCTAGCTTACACTGACTAGAGTGGTGGTTCCTGCCTGACCAGGGTGCATACCTCAGCCAACCAGAAATCCCCTTTCTAACAATATCCATCACCTCCTCTCTCCTAACATATTTCTCAGAAGAAGTTGAATACAAATCTGCATCAGAAAGAACCAATGGAGAGTGGGATGATGGAGATTTCACCCTCCTGTACTTTAGCTTCTTCAACATTGCTCTAGCCTCTGCCTCATCAATCATTTGCTGAACCATCTCAGGAGTCAAGAGAGAAGGAGAGTGAGACGAGTTCTTCTTGCCGAATGGGACCGTTCTCTTCTGATGATGAGGATAGAACATGCCTCCTCTCTGCTCAGCTTTTCCCCTCCATAATAACCACAGATGCAGAGGAGAAAGGAAGGAAAGTGTAAAGAACAAATTCCGTCTATACTTATGCAAAAATGAATATTCCACAGGTGTCTTAGTATAACCATTGTATACACCAACCACACATTGGTGTTACAAACCCTGATACAAAATATAAATAAAGGCTAAGCTGTCCACAGGACCCCTACATCTACGTGGCCATCTGTCAAGGCTCCAACAGAGAGCAGCACTGCACCTCCCCGGCCTCTGTTCCCTCTCTAGGTTTATGATCCCTTTCTCCTTTTGAGCCGCTGCCCCAGCTGCACTGGAGTCGACTGGACTTTGTCCAAGCCGCTCCAAGGAAGACACTCTATCCTATGCCTCGCGGTGCACCAAAAAGTAATCCCTTGCTGCCTCTAGTCCAGACCACAGTGCCCCACAGACAACCTGGCCCTTACTCTCCACACCACAAAACCAGAAATGCTGCTGACAGGGCCCCCCAACTGCCAGTCAGTGAGTGTCTGTGGTGAGACAAAAACAAACAGGAGGATAGTGGGGAGGGAGGGGCTTTTTATGAAAAAAGGAGGGGGTATCTAAGGAAGCAAGACTGCATCATATTGCATGGATGTGAAGCATGAGAGGGATGTTGGGCTAATGAACCTTCCTTTCAATTACACCTTCAAAGAATTGGTAACACAGAAAATGGATAGTTTCAAATATCAAACATCCTAGCCAGGATTTAGGCACCCCATACTTGGGAATTGTGCACTCTGAAAATTCGTAGTGTAGGAAGAGGGAAACATAGGAAAAGGTATTCACTCATAGGAAACATAGCCCATAGAAGCATATAACACACACTAATGACAAGAGGCCCATCTAAATTAGACTGATATTTGGTGAACATCACCTGACATGGGTTAGGTAGAGAGATAAAATGCTCCCATGGTGAATAACCATGAAGACACCCTACTCCCCACTCACATATGTTAAGTTGGACTGTTGCAAACACACCACCTCTTATGGAACACCTCCATAAGGATAATGCTAATTCTCCAAAATATACACCCACAGCAAATGTTCTTCATGAATGATTCAATCAAAGGGAAATCCCCACAGGATGAATCACAATTTCAGACTATAGTTTGTACAAAGCACCGAGATGCCATCAGGTAATTGGCAACTAATGCATTGTACAAATGTCAAGTTTGTCACATAACATGGCATTCCAATCCAGAGGCACTATCATTAGTTATTCAAAGAGTTAGTACAATAGCAAGAACGTTATGCTCTTGAATACAGGCAGCCCACATCTCTGGTGCTGTAGGAAGTAGAAACTTGGTTTTTAACCATTTGAAGCCTCTAGATTAGTAATATAAAGACAACTGTAGAAAGAGGATTGCATTGATCCAACTTGGCTCCTTCTGTTACTATGTTGTTCAGGGCTAAGAATGGCTTCATTTTTCATAGTGAAAATTATAGTAACACACTGTTAAATATAGCAGCACATCAGTGACTCATGTTTGTATCATTCAGGCAGAGCCACTTCAATCACAATCAGGCATGGGTCGCATGAAATTGGGGATAATCCATCTCCTGATCTACTGTTAATAATACTTATGTACCATTAGCATACGTATGGTACTGTATGCAAAGATCTATGAGGTTCTGATGAAGCGGCTGGAGATTTTATTTTTAACAGGATAGAGAATAAATATCATCCTGATGTTTCCCATATAAAACTTGATCAATTCTATCCCAAAACCTTCTAGCACAACAGAGCTTTTTACCATTTACACGAAGATAAGCAAACTAGACTTTAGGTAACAATGATACCCAAACCACAGTCTCCAAATACTCAGTAAGTACACCGTGACATTGCATCTCAAAAGCAGGCATTCAGTCAAAAAACATCAGGCTAATTGCCCGTCAGTAAACATGAGCACTTAGGGCCAGATGCACAACCTGTGAAAATAGCGACTCGCTATTTGCGACAAATTGCGAGTCGCAAATAGCGAGTCGCTATTCGCTACCTACTAACACCACAAACAACATGATTGCGAGTCGGTAAATACTCGCAATGCTATTTGGCCCACTCGCTATTTGCGAGTCACTATTGTCTCGCAAATACCGAGTCCCATGAAAAGGGTGATTTTGCATCTGCTATTTGCGAGTGTGCATGAAACAGGCCAATAAAGCACTCGCAAATAGCGATTTCTTTTTTTTTTTAAAAGGATACACTTCCTGTTTGAGGTGAAGGACCCCAAAACAGGAAGTGGTGGCCAAGGAAACTCCAGAACAAAAATGAAGCACATGTGCAGGTGCAGCAGCACTGTTAGACACTGCTGATTGAGAAACAGAGAAAACATGAGCAGCAAGGGAATCACTGACAGAATATTGACTACAGAAATATCGACGACAAAAATATCGGAGCCAAAATATCGATGTCCAGAATATCGAAGTCCTATCTACATTATGGTAAGTACAAAAATATCGAAAAGAAAATATTGTTGTAAAAAATATCGTTGTTAAAAATATCGTTTTTTTTAAATGTCTAAAAAATAATGTAAAATAAAGTAAATAATACATATAATTAAAAAAACATAGGGGCCCATTAGGATGGCGGGCGGATCGCCGGCGGTAGCCACTGCTGGCCCGGCGGGGGCGATCCGCCCGCCATCCTTGCCTGATTGACCCCCCCGCCATATTAGTAGGGCTGGGGGCTCTGCGGCGGACGGAAAGACCGTCCGCCGCTTTTCCGCCGGTCAACTCGTCGACCGGGCGGAAAAAGGGCATAATATGGTGGCGGTGTCTGCAAGACACCGCCATCCATATTATGATGCAGGCAGTGAATCGCCTTTCCACGGCGGGCATGCGGTTCTTGCTTTTGGGGGCCCGTTGCGGGCCCCCAGGGTGTTGGGGGGTGGCGGGTGCACATGGGGGGTACCTATGGTACCCCCCCTCATTGCAATCCACTACGTGGCAGGCACCACGTGGTGCCTGCCATGTAGTGCATGGCAATGCTGTGCACAGACCTTTTGCATTGCGAGTGGGTCTGCAGCCAGCAGATCCACCCGCAATGTAAAAGGCCCTGATTCTCATGGCGGGACCGCCGCCACTTCGGCAGTCGGTCCCTGGCTCCGTTGCGATGGTGGGCAGACTTTGTCCGCCCGCCATCGTAATGGACCCCATAGTTCGAATTCTTAGAACATTTTTAAAATTATAAATAATAAATATAATTTTAATAAAAATTAAACATACATATATATAAAATATAATATATAAATTTACTTTATAATATTAAAAAATAAATATTATAATAAATTATAAAATGTTAGAAACATATTAAAAATTATAAATACATATATATACATATACCAGTAAATATAAAATAAAAATACAACATTTATATAATAATTTAAAAAATTAAAATATTTTTAATCTTTTACAATTACATTTCACACTATATTAACAGGAACAGTAGAGAAAAAATTGGATAGCGGAGAGGATAAAATTACTATTCCCACTCCAGGGAGTGCAACAGTAGGGAAAGTGTTGGATAGCAGATGGGAATAATTTACTATTCCCACTCCAGGGAGTGCAACATTAAATAAAGTGTTGGATAGCGTAGGTGTAAAAATTACTATTCCCACTCCAGAAAGTGCAACAGTAGGGAAAGTGTTGGATAGCGGAGCGGATCAAATTAGTATTCCGACTCCAGCGAGTGCAACAGTAGGGAAAGTGTTGGATAGCGGAGGGGAATAATTTACTATTCCCACTCCAGCAAGTACAACAGTAGGGAAAGTATTGGATAGTGGAGGGGAATAATTTACTATTCCCACTTCAGGGAGTGCAACATTAAAGAAAGTGTTGGATAGCGTAGGTGTAAAAATTACTATTCCCACTCCAGAGAGTGCAACAGTAGGGAAAGTGTTGGATAGTGGAGTGGATAAAATTACTATTCCCACTCCAGCGAGGGCAATAGTAGGGAAAGTGTTGGATAGCGGAGGGGTAACAATTACTATTGCAAGTATCAAAGGGAACTAGCTACTGGGTTGGAGCTCCTGATATGTGTATGTAAAGCAACACATATGTGTTTTTGAAGACCCTCACTCACCAACCTAGTTGGTGACATGCTTCATCATCGGGTCCCACCCAAGGTACCGAATGTACCTTGGGTGTGCTTCAACGCCTGGATGCAGCGGAGCTGGTTCTGTGCAGTGAGTGTGCAGTGAAGGTGAAATGAGTGTGGTTTAAAAACTGTCCGGAGGGTCCCGTTGAACAGCAAAAGACTATTTTAATGTGTGGGCCCTCGGCAGTGATTAAAAAGGAGAGGTGGATATCTCTGGAGATAGTTAAGCTCCGATATCCTGTGTGGTCAACATGTTTCAGCCAGACTCTCACTACTGGGCTGGCTTTCTTCAGGACCTTATGTGCGTGGGATTAAAATGGTGGTCTAAAACTATATGTGTCAGAGACCATCTATGTGGCGCACTCGCTAAGGTGCGTTATGTGATAGAGGATGTTTCCTCTCGCGACGCATACCTGTTGGTAGGGGTAAAAAAGGCGACAAACAAACATACACATTGAAACATTTAGATGAAATCGTTTAAGCACATCCAATAGTGTGAATCAGGAGCGTGGTGTCCGTGCTCTATGCGGAAAAATGCGCGGTGAAGACGGACCGTGGCGTTTTTGTGCATTGTAATTAAATCAAAACAATGTATACGCCTCGTATATATGCGTTATCAAGTGAAAATCAATGTGCGATAATGCATAGTGATGAATAAAAGGATAAAATAATAAAAACATGATATGCTCACTCAGAAATTGTCTGAGAAGTGCCCCATGAGTTCCGTGGGGGCCCGACCTATTGTCACACTCTGTGTGTTGGAAAAAGGAAAGAGAAAATGAAAGGCACATACGGTGTAATTCTCTAGCGTGCCGTGTGGCTGGGGGACTCCGTGTCCCTCTTAGGCTGGAACCCCCAGAAAAAACCCACTTACTTCTTCAAGATCAGAGGCCCATCTCCGTACCTAGTCTGGCCGCATCGGAACTCCGATGATGAATGCCTGGAGCGGAGCGGGAGTTTAAATACCTTGACAGCCACTGCGGGTTAAAGCCGGTTTCTGTAATGAGCTCCAGGTGCGCGTGGCCTGTAGAGTAAACAGAGAAGAAAGCAAGCGCACGTGTTTGTTTGCTGGTGCTGCGTGTAAATAAAGTTTAAAGTTTCATTGAATTATGTGTAAAATTACACGGTTAACGGGTATTTCCCTGTATAATGTAGCTAAACTTTATAAATAGTTTAGGGAGATTTTTTGGGAAAGATTTTAAGGGAAGATTTTTAGGAAAAGATTTTTGGCTGTGTTATGCGAGAGAAGAGGCGCGCTTTGGTCATATCTGCCTGAAGGTGAAGTGGCAGGGTGACCATGCTCCGTACTATGTCCACATACAGTGTGGGCGTGGACCAGATACACATGTGTTGGTCCCTACGTGTGGGGATCATGCGTGTAATTTCAAAGTATGATTGGGCAATTTCCTCTATGATATGGCATGGCTTAGAAATAGAAGGATATGGGTGGCAGTGTTAAGCTTGAATGAGGCACCCATTATATGAAGCCTGGATGGTTTCTGCCTGCTAGTGGAAATGCAGGCAGACAGGTCTCCATACTTAGTATGTGCAGTCTGCAAGGACTGAGTGCACATGCATAAGCCTCTGAGTCAGGGGATCGTACATCATTGAGTGTGTAGATGAAACACTACACATGTATCAGTATAGTGTGTCTAGAATATTCGGGTCATCTCATAGTTAACAGTGAAGACTGTTCCACGGAATATTGTCATTTAATCCTGTTTTGTTAGTGGAAAGGCGGTATATCCAGCGTTGTTCCTTTTGTAACAGGATTTTATCATTAGTAGTGCTGTGACATGCAATGTGTTCTATAACGGTCCACCTGAAGTCATTGGGTGTGTGTCCTGTAGTAAGGAAATGATCTGTAAGTCTACTCAGGTTCTTTTTGCAACGTATGGTGCTGCGGTGTTCCACGATGCGCTTCCTAACTTTGCGGCTTGTCATGCCTACATAGCGTAATTTGCAGGGACATTCAATAAGGTAAATTATGTTTGTAGAATTACAGTTCGTGTGCTTGGTTTGGTACCAAGTTTTGTCTGTCTCTAGATCCAGGGTTTTGGTTGCTTTTGTTAGGTGACAGACGCTGCAATCACCGCAGGGATAGTGGCCTACTATCCCTGGAAGGCCCCATGCATTCAGTATGGTGTTTGTCATGGGGGTGGGTCTTTCCTTTGGTCTTGTAGAGACCAGTCGGTCCCGGAGGCTGCCCGCTTTTTTGTACGCAAAGAGTGGGGGGTCCCATGTGAGGGTACCAGTATTCAGTATGCACCAGTTTTTTTAAATTATTTTGGCCACCTGGTTGGAGGCCGCATTGTACGTGGTGACACAAGTAAGCGGGGTTGGAGTATTCTCCCGTATATTGTCTTCCAAAAGGGCTTCTCTTGATTGATTGCGTGCCCGTTTATTGGTAGTTCGGATGATTTTATCTGGGTATCCACGTTCCCCTAGTTTCTTAGCCAATGCGGATGACTGTGTTTTATAATCCTGTATGTGGCTACAATTGCGACGTATGCGCAAAAATTGGCCATAGGGGAGGTTTTCCCTGAGGGGCCTGGGGTGAAAACTTCCAAATTGAAGCAAGGAGTTTCTTGATTGTGGGTTTATAGTAGGTCGTTGTCTGGAGTTTACCCTCTATGGTCATGATGTTGAGATCCAGAAATGCAATGTTGGAATTGCTGGCACTGCTGGTAAATCGCAGGAAAGGGTCCCGTTCATTGAGCCCTATGAGGAAAGTGGTCAAGGAATCCTTGGATCCTGTCCATATCAGAAGAATGTCGTCTATGTATCGATGCCAGAATTGGATGTTTTTGTTGTATGGGTTATTGGTTGGTAGGATGTGTTCTTTCTCAAAGTGGTAGACATAAAGTCCAGCCACACTCGGAGCAAAGACGCTGCCCATAGATGTACCGTTCGTCTGTAAGTAGAAATCACCTTCAAATTCAAAGTAATTGTGTTTGAGGGCTAGGGTTGCGCATTGTAAGATGAATTCTCTGGGTGTGTTGTGCTCCCAAGTAGATTCTTGCAACATGGTTCTGAGGACCCTGATGGTATCATCCTGTGGGAGGCTGGTATATAAGCTTTCGATGTCCAGTCCCACTAAGAGTTGGGACATGGGGTCAAAATCGATGTCCTGGATCAGATTTAGTAGATGTTTGGTGTCCTTGATGTATGTGGACGACTTCTGCACCATTAGGTTTAGGAAAAATCACAGAAACGTGATAATGGTTCCAATAAGGAATTGATTCCTGACACTATAGGGCGTCCTGGTGGTGGTCTTGTGTCCTTATGGATTTTTGGAACCGTGTAGAAATATGGTATTTTAGGCTTTTTGGTACAGAGGAAGTCTGCTTCCTGTTTAGAGATCTTGTTGAGAGCCTCTGCCGTCTCTACCAGAGAGGTGATAGTGTTCTGGAGTGTTGTGGTGGGATCTTCCTGGAGGCGTCTGTAGTTTCTGGCATCACTCAGTAGTCTTCTGCATTCAGTAGTATAATCCGTTTTGTTCTGGATAACTATGCCTCCCCCCTTGTCCGCTGGTTTAATGACAATGTGGGGTTTGTCTTGGAGATTACGTACAGCTTCCCTTTCTTTTTTGGTGAAGTTGTTGAAGGGTTTCGATTGGTTCAATTCCTCGATTTGGTTAAAGACCGCCTGTTCAAAGGTGGCTACTTCAACCGGGATGCATGCAGGTGGTGGGAAAAAGTGGACTTAGGTCTGAGTCCTGTTTCATTGGTAAGGCGTGTGGTCTCTGTGAGTGTCTGCTTCTGAAAGAACGCCTTCAATTTTAATTTGCGAAAAAATTCCGCCAGTTCCACATGAAGCTGGAATTTATCTAGGCGAGTTGTAGGTACAAATGAGAGTCCTTTGTTGAGAACCTCTTCCTCTGTCGTTGAGAGTGGGATGTTTGACAGATTGAACACCAGAGAAGGTGTATGTTGGTTGGTCTTATTCATCTCGTTCCACTGTGTCCTGGTTGTGGTTCCCTTGTTTTGCTTCTGGTGGCCCCTGCTGGTCCCTCTTCATCTGACCAGTGTACTTGGGGTTGGTTTCGTCTCCTTCCTCGTGAGCGGCGGCCTCTCCCTAAAAAAGGAGGGCGTTGGTTAGATTGGTAATAGGCCTGTTGGCCGGGTTGGTACATAGGTGGCCATCCGAAGAAAGGGTTCTGTGGTGGGAGGTTGAAAAGCGGTGGGCCATAATTTTGGCCTTGTTGATGGTATGTGCCCCATGGTTGTCGCCATTTGGATGTTCTTCCTCTGTTACGTTTGTTTTGTGCACTGCCAGTACTGGATCCGCTGGAAAATGAACTATCATCCTCAGAAGTGTCTGATTTGGATTCCTGTCGGTGAGGTATAGTGTAATTTTCATCAGCATATGGGTAAGCTTTGTTGTACGAGAACCTTTTGAGGTCATTCTGAAATTTATTGAATTTAGATTGGGTAAGGTACTCCTTGTATTCTGTCACTTCCCTGTTGGTTTCATCCAGTTTTTTCTTGAAACATGTAAGGGTTGTTTTAAAGTGGTTCTCAGTTGCTTGAATGTCAATGATCATGGCATCAGAGAGGCGTTTAGCGGTCTTAATGATGAGCACTAACCAGTCCCTGGTACAGTGCCACGCTATCTGTGCCCAGTCCTTCCTGAAGGAGACATCCTCCAGGAAGATCCTGGGGGCATTGGTCACTAATAGGCCCTTTGGTGCTGTGTTGGTACGGAGATACTCCGTGAGGATTACGCCATGTAAAATGGTACGAATTCTGTTGCGCTTTTGCTCGGTGAGTTTGTCCCAGTCAGTTGTCTGGGCTATTGCTTGGGATATATTAACATCAGCCATTAGGGGTGGGTTAGAAAGAATTTCACTGATTTCTTCTTCAGCGAAGGTTAAGCCGGGGTTCTCCGCCATGGTGAATGGCGGTGGTAGTGGAAGATAACTCTTACAGCTGTGCGCTGCTAATAATGATAGAAATGAAATAGAAGAGCGAGGAAAGGTAGGAGCCAGTTCACTTCCACTGGGTATATATGCAAGTATCAAAGGGAACTAGCTACTGGGTAGGAGCTCCTGATATGTGTATGTAAAGCAACACATATGTGTTTTTGAAGACCCTCACTCACCAACCTAGTTGGTGACATGCTTCATCATCGGGTCCCACCCAAGGTACCGAATGTACCTTGGGTGTGCTTCAACGCCTGGATGCAGCGGAGCTGGTTCTGTGCAGTGAGTGTGCAGTGAAGGTGAAATGAGTGTGGTTTAAAAACTGTCTGGAGGGTCCCGTTGAACAGCAAAAGACTATTTTAATGTGTGGGCCCTCGGCAGTGATTAAAACGGAGAGGTGGATATCTCTGGAGATAGTTAAGCTCCGATATCCTGTGTGGTCAACATGTTTCAGCCAGACTCTCACTACTGGGCTGGCTTTCTTCAGGACCTTATGTGCGTGGGATTAAAATGGTGGTCTAAAACTATATGTGGTCAGAGACCATCTATGTGGCGCACTCGCTAAGGTGCGTTATGTGATAGAGGATGGTTTCCTCTCGCGACGCATACCTGTTGGTAGGGGTAAAAAAGGCGACAAACAAACAAACACATTGAAACATTTAGATGAAATCGTTTAAGCACATCCAATAGTGTTAATCAGGAGCGTGGTGTCCGTGCTCTATGCGGATAAAATGCGCGGTGAAGACGGACTGTGGCGTTTTTGTGCATTGTAATTAAATCAAAACAATGTATACGCCTCGTATATATGCATTATCAAGTGAAAATCAATGTGCGATAATGCATAGTGATGAATAAAAGGATAAAATAATAAAAACATGATATGCTCACTCAGAAATTGTCTGAGAAGTGCCCCATGAGTTCCGTGGGGGGCCCGACCTATTGTCACACTCTGTGTGTTGGAAAAAGGAAAGGGAAAATGAAAGGCACATACTGTGTAATTCTCTAGCGTACATCATGTGTAGTGTTTCATCTACACACTCAAAGATGTACGATCCCCTGACTCAGAGGCTTATGCATGTGCACTCGGTCCTTGCAGACTGCACATACTAAGTATGGAGACCTGTCTGCCTGCATTTCCACTAGCAGACAGAAACCATCCAGGCTTCATATAATGGGTGCCTCATTCAAGCTTAACACTGCCACCCATATCCTTCTATTTCTAAGCCATGCCATATCATAGAGGAAATTGCCCAATCATACTTTGAAATTACACGCATGATCCCCACACGTAGGACCAACACATGTGTATCTGGTCCACACCCACACTGTATGTGGACATAGTACGGAGCATGGTCACCCTGCCACTTCACCTTCAGGCAGATATGACCAAAGCGCGCCTCTTCTCTTGCATAACACAGCCAAAAATCTTTTCCTAAAAATCTTCCCTTAAAATCTTTCCCAAAAAATCTCCCTAAACTATTTATAAAGTTTAGCTACATTATACAGGGAAATACCCGTTAACCGTGTAATTTTACACATAATTCAATCAAACTTTAAACTTTATTTACACGCAGCGCCAGCAAACAAACACGTGCGCTTGCTTTCTTCTCTGTTTACTCTACAGGCCACGCGCACCTGGAGCTCGTTACAGAAACCGGCTTTAACCCGCAGTGGCTGTCAAGGTATTTAAACTCCCGCACCGCTCCAGGCATTCATCATCGGAGTTCCGATGCGGCCAGACTAGGTACGGAGACGGGCCTCTGATCTTGAAGAAGTAAGTGGGTTTTTTCTGGGGGGTTCCAGCCTAAGAGGGACACGGAGTCCCCCAGCCACACGGCACGCTAGAGAATTACACCGTATGTGCCTTTCATTTTCTCTTTCCTTTTTCCAACAAACAGAGGGGCCGATTCCGATCTCGGTCGGAGGCGCACCCAATACCATTCGGTCGGGAAAAAAGCCATGCGAAAGCCTGTTTCCCGACCGATCCGTACAGCACACCGAACGAGCAAGTACGATGCGCACAACAGCAAAGAATCCGGCCGAGCCGTACTCACCCAAACCAGGTCTGATTCTCCGACCGAGGCGAATCCGGAAACGCCGAATCGAGTCGCACGGAAGGAAAAATGCAGCCCCGTCTGGCCGGACAAGTACAATGCGCTTTCCGTACGCGCCGAACCCGTCGCTACGCACGGCACGTCAAAGCATCCGGGAGAGGCGCACATAAGCTCCGATTCGCGCCACAACACGATCCACGGCTACGAGGCGAACACGCCAGCGACGAGGACGAGGCGAAGCGACGAGGACGACGCGAAGCAACGAGAAGGACGAACGACACGAACCAACCATGAATCCCTTCGTCCCGATCATACCAATATTCTACATTTACTACCGGAACAGGCACGGACGCGTACGGTGCAGAAGGTAAGCCAGACACCAACCACAAAACACATACAACACGTACACGACACATCACACACACACACAGGGATGCAGAATATACTTACACCAGCAACAGCAGCACCATAGGGGCGGGATGCCCATCACCAATGCCACATATGCACACAGGGGCCTGAATGCGCACCACCACCCCTACCCAGGGGTGGCATGATGCCTACCACTACTACCACCCTCACCCAGGGGGGCAGGATGCCTACCACTACTACCACCCTTAGCCAGGGGGCAGGATGCTTACCACCACTACCACCCTCACCCAGGGGGGCAGGATGCCTACCACTACTACCACCCTTACCCAGGGGGGCAGGATGCCTACCACAACTACCACCCTCACCCAGGGGGGCAGGATGCCTACCACTACTACCACCCTCACCCAGGGGGGCAGGATGCCTACCACTACTACCACCCTTAGCCAGGGGGCAGGATGCCCACCACTACTACCACCCTCACCCAGGGGGGCAGGATGCCTACCACTACTACCACCCTCACCCAGGGGGCAGGATGCCCACCACTACTACCACCCTCACCCAGGGGGGCAGGATACCTACCACTACTACCACCCTTAGCCAGGGGGCAGGATGCTTACCACTACTACCACCCTCACCCAGGGGGGGCAGGATGCCTACCACTACTACCACCCTTAGCCAGGGGGCAGGATGCCTACCACTACTACCACCCTCACCCAGGGGGGCAGGATGCCCACCACTACTACCACACTCACCCAGGGGGGCAGGATGCCTACCACTACTACCACCCTCACCCAGGGGGGCAGGATGCCTACCACTACTACCACCCTCACCCAGGGGGGAGGATGCCCACCACTACTACCACCCTCACCCAGGGGGGGGCAGGATGCCTACCACTACTACCACCCTTAGCCAGGGGGGCAGGATGCTTACCACCACTACCACCCTCACCCAGGGGGGGCAGGATGCCTACCACTACTACCACCCTTAGCCAGGGGGGGCAGGATGCCCACCACTACTACCACCCTCACCCAGGGGGGGCAGGATGCCTACCACTACTACCACCCTTAGCCAGGGGGGCAGGATGCTTACCACCACTACCACCCTCACCCAGGGGGGCAGGATGCCTACCACTACTACCACCCTCACCCAGGGGGGCAGGATGCCTACCACTACTACCACCCTCACCCAGGGGGCAGGATGCCTACCACTACTACCACCCTTAGCCAGGGGGCAGGATGCCCACCACTACTACCACCCTCACCCAGGGGGGCAGGATGCCTACCACTACTACCACCCTCACCCAGGGGGGCAGGATGCCCACCACTACTACCACCCTCACCCAGGGGGGCAGGATGCCTACCACTACTACCACCCTTAGCCAGGGGGCAGGATGCTTACCACTACTACCACCCTCACCCAGGGGGGCAGGATGCCTACCACTACTACCACCCTCACCCAGGGGGGCAGGATGCCTACCACTACTACCACCCTTAGCCAGGGGGCAGGATGCCCACCACTACTACCACCCTCACCCAGGGGGGCAGGATGCCTACCACTACTACCACCCTCACCCAGGGGGGCAGGATGCCCACCACTACTACCACCCTCACCCAGGGGGGCAGGATGCCTACCACTACTACCACCCTTAGCCAGGGGGCAGGATGCTTACCACTACTACCACCCTCACCCAGGGGGGCAGGATGCCCACCACTACTACCACCCTCACCCAGGGGGGCAGGATGCCTACCACTACTACCACCCTCACCCAGGGGGGCAGGATGCCTACCACTACTACCACCCTTAGCCAGGGGGGCAGGATGCCTACCACTACTACCACCCTCACCCAGGGGGGCAGGATGCCTACCACTACTACCACCCTCACCCAGGGGGGCAGGATGCCTACCACTACTACCACCCTTAGCCAGGGGGGCAGGATGCCTACCACTACTACCACCCTCACCCAGGGGGGCAGGATGCCCACCACTACTACCACCCTCACCCAGGGGGGCAGGATGCCTACCACTACTACCACCCCCACTCATAGGATGGACAATGCATGACACAACCAGCACACCACAACCTAGGAAATGCAAGAAGAAGACATCCCCCCAACACCATGACAAGCGTGTGTAGACTGTGTCAAATGCCTACAACACCGAACATGACTTTGAACATACAATGTGACCCCTAGCACATGTGCCACACATATATGTGTGTGGCACCCACAATGCAAGCAGGCCATGACCATTGTGGCAATGGGGTCCAAACCCCCATCATCACAGTGACCAAAAGGTAAGTGTGGGGTCCATAGCTGAAGCACATTTCGAACATTGTGGCAATGGGGTCCAAACCCCCATCATCACAGTGACCAATATGTAAGTGTGGGGTCCATAGCTGAAGCACATTTTGAACATTGTGGCAATGGGGTCCAAACCCCATCATCACAGTGACCAAAATGTAAGTGTGGGGTCCATAGCTGAAGCACATTTCGAACATTGTGGCAATGGGGTCCAAACCCCCATCATCACAGTGACCAAAATGTAAGTGTGGGGTCCATAGCTGAAGCACATTTCGAACATTGTGGCAATGGGGTCCAAACCCCCATCATCACAGTGACCAAAAGGCAAGTGTGGGGTCCATAGCTGAAGCACATTTTGAACATTGTGGCAATGGGGTCCAAACCCCCATCATCACAGTGACCAGAATGTAAGTGTGGGGTCCATAGCTGAAGCACATTTTGAACATTGTGGCAATGGGGTCCAAACCCCCATCATCACAGTGACCAAAATGTAAGTGTGGGGTCCATAGCTGAAGCACATTTCGAACATTGTGGCAATGGGGTCCAAACCCCCATCATCACAGTGACCAAAATGTAAGTGTGGGGTCCATAGCTGAAGCACATTTCGAACATTGTGGCAATGGGGTCCAAACCCCCATCATCACAGTGACCAAAAGGCAAGTGTGGGGTCCATAGCTGCAGCACATCTTGAACATTGTGGCAGTGGGGTCCAAACCCCCATCATCACAGTGACCAAAAGGCAAGTGTTGACAAAGTAAGAGGTGCAACTGCCAAACTGCATGGATGATTCCTGGTCACAGAACAACAAACACATCAGTGGCAAAGTAGTGTATGTGTCCCATTGCAACAGAAATTGGGGGAGCCAAATCCTGCAGTGCAAATAAGACATAACTTTGGCCATGTGCAGACAAACAACACCCATGGGGGCTGACACCGTCAACAATTATCAATGACACAATGACAGAAGTGACCATCCGAATGCAGACCCACATATTTGCACCAATGGGCACACACATGCAGATACCCTGTGGAGACTGCAGATGTGAGGCGAACAGATACCATACCATGGCAGCAATGGGACACACAATCAACAATTAGCAACAAATGAGGGCTCCCGTCCCATCAGCCTGGTCATGGAAGTGCCAACGGAATCATCAGCACAGATCCAACACACTTGTATAGCAATGTTGCACTGACAACACAGATGAGTCCTTCCCCATTGATGCCCAAACCTGTATGTTCACTGGAGATGGCCACACGGTCAGGGAAGTAGACGAATAGAACAATGGCAGGCACAACAGATGTGCAGGGGTGGAAGCCACAGATGTGAAGTTGCCAATCTAAGTAGGAAATCTCATTGCCAAATACTGAACACATGACACCCTCAGATGCTGCTATGGATGACATGGATACACCACAGGATAGGACACATAACCCCTGGACCACATGGGTTCCTGCACAGTAACACTTCATTATCATGAGACCAAATATCACCATCACTGCAGCAAGGGCATTGTTAGCATCATCAACATCATGTACATCAGAAGCAAAAGCACTGCTTTATTCAGCATATGTGGCATTAAAAGTAGAAGTCCGGTAGAACATAAACAAAGGCCAATGGCCAGTCCATCAACAAAGTCACAAGTGGGTGACAGTGGCAGATGCCACCCTACACATGCCTGCACAAAACCAGGGACAATCCACTAGGAGGGGCAACCGGGGGGGTAGGCCAGGCACCGCAGGGACAGGATCAGGGCTCACCAGGAGGAAGCAGGGAAGGGGTGGTGGGTGCTGGAGAGCCACTGACAACTGCAGTGGAGGTGTCTGACATGGTGTGTGCCGGCACAACTGGGGGCATGGCTCAGATGTTGTGGGTGCCGGCACGACTGCAGTGGACCCTGCAGATGGAGTGGACAGGTCCGCCACTGCAGTGCCCAAGTCAGACAGGGTGGTAGTGGACTCCACTGCAGTGCCTACCACCAGGGGAGGAGAATGGGGAACAGGCAAGGTGGGCTGGACAGAGGGGGAGGACACCCTCACCACATCAGTGGCACAGACAAGCGCAGCGGGGGTGTGGTGCCGGGAGAGCAAGTGGCAGGGGAGAAGGCCGGAGCCTCTTGGGGATGGTATATCTGTGGGTGGGGGAACCTGGGGCAGGGTGTGGCGGGGGCACCTGTGGAGTGGGGGCCTGAGGGATGGAGGAAGGTGACCTGGTGCTTGAGCTGCAGGGCGGCGGCGGGGTCTTGCTCTTACCACTCCGGGGGACTTGCGGGTGGGGGCCTCAGTCTGTCTGCGCCTGGGGGAGGGTGTCCGGGGGCGAGGGCACTCTGCTCCGTGTGGGGGCTTCCTCTTCCCCCTGGATGCTGGGGCAGCTGGATCAGAGGGGAAGAGGCCGAGGTCACTGAGGAAGAGGCGCTGGGTCTTTGGGGTTGCAGGTGAGGCAAGGGAGGGTGCTTTGGAGGAGAGGCAACTGAGGACTGCGCAGTGCCCGTGGATGCGTGTGTGTGTACCAGGGCCCCATCCCCTGTGAGTCTGGTTTCAGTCCCCTGACTGTGAGCGCGTGTGCGTTTAGTTTGTGGCGTGTGTGTCTGTGTGCTGGATGTGTGTGTGCTGGTGTGTGCCTGTGCCGGTGTGTGTGTGCTTGGGACGGGCAAGGTGCTGGGGAGTGTGGATGGAGCAGAGGCAGGAGGGGTGAGGGACTGTCTGAGGAGGGACACTGCTGCCATCAGGGAGGAGTCCATGGACCTGTTGCCCCTCTGTAGGTCAGACATGCCCGATGAGATGCCCTCCATGAACGACACCAGCTGAGTCAACAGTGCGGTGTGCGCATGGAGGACACTCAGCATGGCTGTCTGCCCTACATGGAGCTGGCGAAGGAGGTACACAGACTCCTCACTCAGGGCAGCAGGGGACACAGGGGCAGGGGTGCGGTGCCTGGGCCAAAGGAGACACGCTCCCGAACATGGGAGCCTCCAAGGACCTTGGGAATGGGAGCCGATGGGAGGGCGGTGGTGGTGCTGGTGGTGGCGGGGACAGCAACACTAGCTGGGGTGTGGTGGCTGCTGACACCTGCCTCCACAAGGGAGTCATCCTCCGAGTTGCTCTGGTCCTCAGCTGAGGTGGATGGTGCTGAGGACTCCTCGGTGTGGCTCCCCTCGCCCTCCGTGCCACTGGGTCCCTCCGACCACTCCTCGGCTGCTGACCCAGTCTGGCTCTCTGGCTCCTCCTGATCCGTGGAGCTGTCCCCTTCCGTGGCCGTGGATGTATCTGCAAACAATGGGGAAACAGACAGACATCAGTCACCTGCACCAAACGCACACACCACTGGGAGCACAGCACATCACAGAGCAAGCCCTGGCATCATTAGTTGTACATTGCTAAAAGTACCCTAACTGAACAGGAGAAGCCAATTGTCAGTCTGATGCCAAGCATGGCACTCACATCCCACATGGCCTTGCACCCATCTGTCTGGTGTCTGTTGGATTGCAACACCCCAGTGTGGACACATGCACCAAGTACACAGTAGTTGGACACTGCAGAGGACACGGTGTGGACACATCACAGCTCTTGCCACTGAGTCAGTACAGGTTTCCGGATGAAAGGGATGCCCAGAGTCAAATAGGAAATGCATGTGATGCATACCAGCGACAGACACCATGATGCACCCATGTCCTGATAGCCAGCGCCACTATGGTGTGCATGTAGCACATGTCACTCCCCTGCAGGACCACAAATAAGTTGACACATGCCATGGCAGAGGCATGACTGTTAAGTCATACATCACTGTCTCAGTGATGTATGACTTGACAGCCAGACAACAACACTATGCACTGTGTCACAATAGTAGGTCATGGGGAATGCAAGTCCTGGAGCTGCACAAGTGCACATGTACATCCCCCACACAACACATCATCTCAACCCTCATCTGTCCAGGTCACACCTATTGGACATATGGGAGACCTGTGACACTACCCTCTGAACCTGAGTCCCTCACAATTTGCTGTGAATGGGGAACAGCTGCCTGAACATCACATTTGCATACCCCAGTCTGCACGGGCAGCTGATCAAACACCTATGTGACACACAAGTATCGTCTCCTATGGTCACATCTCCAGGGGCATGCTGAGCCCCTACCAAGAAACACCCCAGCAGTCCTGGCAACTAATCCACAGCACACTGACACAGAGGCAGACACAGGAGGGGTCAAATCACTGTGCACAATGTGTCAGCTGATACACGGGAGTGGGAGTACAGAGTGCATTGCATGGCCTGGAGTAGGCATGACTGTCCTGCTCCACATGAATGAGGGATGTGCCCTGGACAGTGGATAGCTGGCTATGTATGTGTGACACACGTAATCTGCACACTCCTGGGGCACAAATATTGTTCCCACCCGCTGCATGGGCGTGTGCCACATAACCCAGGCACATGTGGTGGCTCAGCTCAGCAAGTGGACCGCATATCAAAGCAACACGCAGATCACATGTCCAAACCCAGGCGTTGTGTGAACAATGGACCCACCCATGATGCCCACAACAGAGTTAGGGAAACAGATGCTGTCCCCCACCTTTAGTGAAGCAAACTGCAAGGACACAGTCCCAAGTGACACAATTCCCTGAATGTAAGGGCCACACCTGGGTATCAGATGAGCAGTGGTCAGTGCACAATAGAGGGACATGGCTCCTGGACAACATGACTGCTGCACTGTGGCAGTTGAACCAGGCCAGAGGAGGGCACAAAGCATGTAATACAGAGTTCACAGTGCAGTCTTTGACTCACCCCCTCCTTGCTGCTGTCTGGCCTTCAGCTGCCCATCCAGGTCTGGAAACACCACTGCCAGGATCTGGAGCATGTGGGGGGTCAGGGTCCGTGTTCCGCCCTCCTGCGAGGAGGCGACAGCTTCAGCTGGACCCGTGCAATCCTCCGGGTCCAGCCCCGAAGGTCCTGCCACCTCTTCTGGCAGTTGCGGATCCGGCGCTTGTAGACCCCCACGGACCGGACAGCCCGGACGATGTCCTTCCAGATTTCCTGCTTCCGATGGGCATTAATCTGTGAGGATGACAAAGTGAAAAGGCCATTACCACACATGCAACATATCCGTGCATGACACAGTTGTATATACATGTCTCAATCACAGGGGCACATGATGTACACAGGCAGTGCAAAGCTGACCACGGACAGTTTGCCAGACATCACTACATGGTATCATTGCATGGGAAGTAAAACCATGTTCAAATGCACTGTCACTGCACCATACCTGTCCAGTGCAAGTCACTACACACTATGGGGGGTGACAACTACTCAGTGAGCCTGCTAGCCAGTGGCGTGCAGACTCTCAGCCTTGCTAGTCAGACAAAATGCACATTCAGAAAGGCCGTGCACAGAACACTCACCTGCTCCCCTGGTGTCCCATACAGCTTGCTGTACTGTGGAAGTAGGCTTTCCAGCAGGGCCTGGTTCTCTTCAAGGCTGAAGGCTGGGGCTCTCTCCACAGTACGTGCCATTGCAGGGTCCAGAGGGGCAGAGACAGCAGCAGTGCAGTGGCAGGTGTCGTCCTGGAGCATGTAGTGCAGGCAAGTGAGCTCTCAGGGGAACAGCCAGCAATATATATGTGCTGGAGAGGCAGATACTGTCCCTTGTGTCCAAAGTGATAGGTCCAAGTCGTTTGCATCTTCTGAATCTGGCCAATCCATGGAATAGCAGCACCAAAACACGCCCACAGCATCCTTCAAATCTTCAACTTCATGACATACATGATTTTGCAACATTGTTGTGGGTGACCAACTGAATTTCCAGCAACCGACTCGTTCGAAATTCGAAAACGCGTCCGTTGCCAGGCAAGCCCATTGTCAATGGGTGTGCACCGATCGGTCCATTGCGGTACAACGCGCACAGGGGTACAACGCGTACCCGCACACATTGAAAGCAATGGGCCGGCCGGAGGCACCGATCGGTCCATTGCAGTTCAACGCGCACAGGGGTACAACGCGTACCCGCACACATTGAAAGCAATGGGCCGGCCGGAGGCACCGATCGGTCCATTGCAGTTCAACGCGCACAGGGGTACAACGCGTACCCGCACACATTGAAAGCAATGGGCCGGCCGGAGGCACCGATCGGTCCATTGCAGTTCAACGCGCACAGGGGTACAACGCGTACCGCACACATTGAAAGCAATGGGCCGGCCGGAGGCACCGATCGGTCCATTGCAGTTCAACGCGCACAGGGGTACAACGCGTACCCGCACACATTGAAAGCAATGGGCCGGCCGGAGGCACCGATCGGTCCATTGCTGTTCAACGCGCACAGGGGTACAACGCGTACCCGCACACATTGAAAGCAATGGGCCGGCCGGAGGCACCGATCGGTCCATTACAGTTCAACGCGCACAGGGGTACAACGCGTACCCGCACACATTGAAAGCAATGGGCCGGCCGGAGGCACCGATCGGTCCATTGCTGTTCAACGCGCACAGGGGTACAACGCGTACCGCACACATTGAAAGCAATGGGCCGGCCGGAGGCACCGATCGGTCCATTGCAGTTCAACGCGCACAGGGGTACAACGCGTACCCGCACACATTGAAAGCAATGGGCCGGCCGGAGGCACCGATCGGTCCATTGCTGTTCAACGCATCACTGTACATGTGACTGGCATATGTCAGCATGCCTGTCTCAGATGGACATATGCCAGCCACAGATAGCTCCCAGGGAGTGAGGGGCACACCTACATCACGACAGCCTGTCCAAACTTTATCATAAGGCATGTAAGGCTGCATTTCCTATTGTGTGTATGTTGGTGTACATGTTGTCCTGTGGGTGTCACCTGTGGGCAGCCACCCCCAGGCTGTGCACGTGTTCATGGGGACAGGATCCTGGGTGTTACGTGTACGTGACCACTGTGATGTGCAACTGTTCATATCTGTGCATGTGCCATGGTCACATTTCACAGTGGTGTATGTGTATGTCATGTTACATACCCCGTGAGTCCCATGTGGGACGGTATGTTTGAGCCAGGGTGTCACAGTGGCACAATAGTGATGGTCCTCCACAGTCTTTGTGCATGTGGTGTTTACAATGTCTCTGATTTCATGTGCACAATGGGAGACAGTCTCCACATCCACGTTGTGTGTGCATGGACTCTGATGTTGTGCGTGTGTGTCACAGACGTCCATGTCTGTCCTGCCGTGGCAAGTGGGGCCACTACCTGTGGGGGTCATGGTTGTTTTGCTGTGGTGTATACATGATACTCCATGTAATGCCAGTGTCCATGTGGCATTACAGGGTCCCTGGGAATATACCTGTCGTTGAGCTGTGGTGCCTGGGGCACATCTGTCCTCACATGTCCCTGTGGGGGTTATTGTGACACGGCAGCAGGAGATGGGAACTGTGACACGGCCTCATGATATCCAATGGGCCAACCTGGGACTAATTGATGCCACCTGTTGGACCGTGTTGACAGATGTTGGCCATGTATGTACCATACATGTCCTTCCGGTACTGCACACTTCATATAGTTGTGCCTCATAATGATGTATGTTGGGATCTTGAGTGTGTTCAATGCCGCATATGTGGGGTGACTGACAATCTTGCTTACTTCTCCTCTGCACTGCAGGGCTCCTGCTGTCCATCGGCCATTCCCAGACCTGGCAACGATGGTGGAACGGGACAGCATCCGACGGTACTGCTTCACCAGGCAGCTGATTGAGGATTTGGCAGTGCAGTTGTCCCCACATTTGCAGCCTGGCCGGCCGTATCCTACAGCGCTGACCCCCAAGGTGAAGGTGATGGCAGCCCTACACTTCTTTGCCACTGGTACCTTCCAACATACTGTGGCGACTGCTGGTGGGATGTCACAGACCATGTTCAGCCGAGTGCTCCGCAATGTTTTGGCGGCAATGTTGCTCTTCCTGAACTGGTACATCTATTTCCCTAGACTGCGACGAATCACTGACGTGAAGAGTGACTTTTATGCCCTGGGGAGGATGCCGCATGTAATTGGCTCCATTGATGGGACACATGTGGCTTTGGTACCACCACAGGCCCAGGAGCAGGCCTACAGGAACCGCAAGCACTACCACTCGGTCAATGCACTGGTGGTGTGTCTTGCAGACATGACCATCACACACGTGTGTGCCCATTTCCCTGGTTCAGCACACGATGCCTTTGTGATGAGGAGTAGTCGCATCCCCAGGATGATGGCACAGATGCAGAACCAGCGTGCCTGGCTTGTCGGTGTGTACTGACTTTGTGCCATTGTGTGTGATCTGATCTGTAGTATTCTGCCCACTTTTCCAAGTCAGCTAATGTGCACTTGTCTGTCCGTAGGTGACTCGGGATACCCCAACATGCCGTGGTTGCTGACACCCTTCAGGAACCCTGTGACACCTGCCCAGATGCGTTACAATGAGGCACATGGTCGGACCAGGAGAGTGATTGAGCGGACCTTTGGTCTCCTGAAGAGCCGCTTCCGCTGCCTGGACAAGACCGGAGGGTCCCTCCCATATGCCCCTGCGAAAGTGTGCAAGATTATCATCGTCTGCTGCATGCACCACAACCTGGCAGTGCGGAAGGAGTTGCCTCTCATCCAGGATGACAATGACCAACATCCGCCACCTGTGGAGGATCCTGGCCTGGACCACGATGCCAGTGACGATGATGATGATGATGGTGATGGTGATGTCCGCACACAGCTCATCACCAACTTCTTCAGCTGAATGTGAGTATCCTGAGGTGTCATGTCAATGATGTGAGTTGGCATGATGTGTGGGTGGTGCTCTGGTGCTGTGGGAGTGTGTCCATGGGCCACTTGACTGGATGTGTGTTGCGATGTGTGGTGACAGGTGGGCTGTACTCCCCAACAGTGTTGACATGCTAACTTGGTTCTGGGTGGGTATCTTGTAACATGTATTGTGCATGTGTTTTGCTGTTCTGTCCTGTACTCCATTGCTTTTGACTGTGTGTCATTTCTGTCCTTCACAGGGTACTTTCAGATTCGTTTGGTCAACTGTGTCCACCGACGACGTGATTGCACATCCAGGCTGGTAGCTGTTGTGTCCCTACAGGTGATGTGCGCCACACCCATGGACTTCCTTCCGTCTACAGTTGTTGACTGTGTGCCCGCTGCCAGGTGTGGTTACCTTGCATCTGTAGTGGTTACGGCATGTTGCAACTGTGTAATAAACCTGTGCTTCACTTTGTGATGTGCGTTGTCTGTGGTCACACATTTGACTGCCATTTGCTTACTGCACCTGTGGGCTACTTGACTACAACTGGGAATGGGTGTGGTGTCTGTGCATTGCACCGTCTTCCCTGGCAACATCAGTGTAGGCAATGAGTCAGATGGCCTAGGTGTGTATGTGTCGTGTAGCCCTGGTGGTGTGTCTCCCTCATGTGTGTCATGTTTCCTGTACTCACATGCCTGTGTTGTCCTTGCTGTTGCAGTTCGCATACACAGTGTAATTTTGCAGTTCATCATCCCCATAACAGCACCCACGTTGGACTCACGACAGAGGCAAGTATGGTGTATTAGTGTGTTTATTGTGATACATTTGTGTTAATAGTGCATAGGATGGGTTGTGCTGTACATGAATCTTGCAATCCCAAGTTCCTAGGTGAATTGAAAGTCCGGGTAGACAGGATCCCCAGTATCGGGGCCACAGTTGTCTGACACATTGGTCCAACTTGTACTCCCCATGCAAAGTGTGGGAGTAGTGTTGCCGTCAACAGGGTGAACAGTCTGTGCACAAAGGCGAACATCCAGAACAGGTTCAGGCTTCCTGGGAGTTGCGCTTGGCCATCGGCCTCTCACTTTTCCCTCCTCGGACGACCCCTCTTCTTGGGGGGGCCCTCAAGTGCAGGCTGCTGCGGTGCAGGGGACTCTCCGCCAGAGTCCTCCTCCCTCCCTGTGGCAGTTGCAGTTTGTTCGGCACCAGATGTTGTTGGCACACAGGGAGGTGTGGACTGGTTGCTGTTCATCTGGCGGAGGCATTGTAAAATGTCCCTGTGCACCGCCGTCATCTCATGCAGTGCATCCCACTTGGACTCCACACGGGACATGTGTGAGTCCACACGGGACATGTGTGACTCCACGTGGGACATGTGGGAGTCCAAGCGGGCATGATGGGCAGCCTGCTGCTGTTTAATGTCTCTGAGGAGCCCCACTACCTGGCTGAGCTCTCCGGTGCTGGACTGGTACGCATCAGCTATGCGTACCAGTTGTGGGTCATCATGCACACCAGCAACGTCTGCAAGCAGCGACCTCTGTCTCCCACCCCTCCCACCACCCCTGCTGACATGTGCAGTGTGTGCAGTGGCACGCACAGATAACCCTGGTCCACCTTGGGGGTTGGTGGTGGTGGTGGTGTCCATGGCCCCAGGTTGGTCCAGGGTCACTGTGCTGGTGTTGCTCCTTATTCTGTCCATGTCGGCAGGGATGGTATTCGTGGTGACAGTCGTTGTAGGGGTGGGTGCAGGGGGTGCAGCTGGTGGTCCTGCTGGTGCTGCAGCTGGTGGTCCTGCTGGTGCTGCATGTTGACTTGCACCGGATGTGCCAGGTTGTTCTTCATCGTCCGAGGAGGACAGAGGCTGTACAACGCCAGTGAGCTCGGCATCCTCTTGAGCCTGGGACTGGGACTCCTCAGCGTCTGCTGCTGTGTCCCCATCATCACCTGTTTTTGGGAGACACAAACAATGTATGTCATGTTTCTGCAGGCATCAATGGTTGACACACATGACAGTTGTGACTGTGCCTCTGGTTGCGGGCCTGTACATTGCATTGAGCTGAGTCGTCACAGTCAGGGGTTGATATTGGTGTGGCACATTGTCCTGCATTATTTGGGCATTTCTATGTATTTTCTGGGGTGTGAACATGGTCTGCATTGGTTGTGTTTGGTTGGCAGCCGGACCTCCTTCCCACCCACCCAGCCAGTCAGTTATCCCACCATGGAACGTGCTTGCATTGCAGGGAGTGGAAGTTGTCTCTCAGGATGTCAGTCAGTGGTGTCCTGCTGTTTGTTGGTGTGCAGTACCCAGCATGCCCTTGTGCTCCCCACGACACAGCAACAGTGTCAGACATCTTTGATGGGCCTTTCCACTCTCTGTGGGATGTGCATGCGTGAGTGTGAGCTTGCTGGGCCATGTGGTGGGGGATGTAGAGCTGTGACTACGACTCCCATCATGCTATTGCCTCCTCCCCCTTCCCAGCATGCCCATGCTTCCTTCCTTTTGACTCTGCTTCCCTGTGGGGTGGGCTGGCTGTGCTGACAGGATGGCTGGGAGTGTTGTCCTGGCAGTTGTTTGGCTAAGAGTCCCAAGAGTGTCCCTGTGCTTCACACAACATAACCCAGGGTGGTGGTTCTTTGTGGGATCTTGTGTTAGGATGGAGGGCATTGCATTCTACCAGGTGGGTACTGTGGAGTTTGTGTTGGGGGGTGTGAGGGGAGGTGCTTGTGACTATAGTCAGTGCTGCAAGTCCCCCTTCCCACCCAGCCAGCCAGATATCCCACCATGGAACGTGCTTGCATTGCAGGGAGTGTAAGTTGTCTCTCAGGATGTCAGTCAGTGGTGTCCTGCTGTTTGTTGGTGCACAGTTGCCAGCAGGGCCTTGTGCTCCCCACAGCAGTAGCCAGTGTCAGCCATCTTGTGAGTCCTTCTCCACTCCCTGTGATGTGAGCATGGTTCAGGGTGGTGTTGATGGGACAGTTGTGGGGGTGACCAATGTCAGTGACTACGACTCCCATCATGCTATTGCCTCCACCCCCTTCCCAGCATGCCCATGCTTCCTTCCTTTTGACTCTGCTTCCCTGTGGGGTGGGCTGGCTGTGCTGACAGGATGGCTGGGAGTGTTGTCCTGGCAGTTGTTTGGCTAAGAGTCCCAAGAGTGTCCCTGTGCTTCACACAACATAACCCAGGGTGGTGGTTCTTTGTGGGATCTTGTGTTAGGATGGAGGCCATTGCATTCTACCAGGTGGGTACTGTGGAGTTTGTGTTGGGGGGTGTGAGGGGAGGTGCTTGTGACTATAGTCAGTGCTGCAAGTCCCCCTTCCCACCCAGCCAGCCAGATATCCCACCATGGAACGTGCTTGCATTGCAGGGAGTGTAAGTTGTCTCTCAGGATGTCAGTCAGTGGTGTCCTGCTGTTTGTTGGTGCACAGTTGCCAGCAGGGCCTTGTGCTCCCCACAGCAGTAGCCAGTGTCAGCCATCTTGTGAGTCCTTCTCCACTCCCTGTGATGTGAGCATGGTTCAGGGTGGTGTTGATGGGACAGTTGTGGGGGTGACCAATGTCAGTGACTACGACTCCCATCATGCTATTGCCTCCACCCCCTTCCCAGCATGCCCATGCTTCCTTCCTTTTGACTCTGCTTCCCTGTGGGGTGGGCTGGCTGTGCTGACAGGATGGCTGGGAGTGTTGTCCTGGCAGTTGTTTGGCTAAGAGTCCCAAGAGTGTCCCTGTGCTTCACACAACATAACCCAGGGTGGTGGTTCTTTGTGGGATCTTGTGTTAGGATGGAGGGCATTGCATTCTACCAGGTGGGTACTGTGGAGTTTGTGTTGGGGGTGTGAGGGGAGGTGCTTGTGACTATAGTCAGTGCTGCAAGTCCCCCTTCCCACCCAGCCAGCCAGATATCCCACCATGGAACGTGCTTGCATTGCAGGGAGTGTAAGTTGTCTCTCAGGATGTCAGTCAGTGGTGTCCTGCTGTTTGTTGGTGCACAGTTGCCAGCAGGGCCTTGTGCTCCCCACAGCAGTAGCCAGTGTCAGCCATCTTGTGAGTCCTTCTCCACTCCCTGTGATGTGAGCATGGTTCAGGGTGGTGTTGATGGGACAGTTGTGGGGGTGACCAATGTCAGTGACTACGACTCCCATCATGCTATTGCCTCCACCCCCTTCCCAGCATGCCCATGCTTCCTTCCTTTTGACTCTGCTTCCCTGTGGGGTGGGCTGGCTGTGCTGACAGGATGGCTGGGAGTGTTGTCCTGGCAGTTGTTTGGCTAAGAGTCCCAAGAGTGTCCCTGTGCTTCACACAACATAACCCAGGGTGGTGGTTCTTTGTGGGATCTTGTGTTAGGATGGAGGGCATTGCATTCTACCAGGTGGGTACTGTGGAGTTTGTGTTGGGGGGTGTGAGGGGAGGTGCTTGTGACTATAGTCAGTGCTGCAAGTCCCCCTTCCCACCCAGCCAGCCAGATATCCCACCATGGAACGTGCTTGCATTGCAGGGAGTGTAAGTTGTCTCTCAGGATGTCAGTCAGTGGTGTCCTGCTGTTTGTTGGTGCACAGTTGCCAGCAGGGCCTTGTGCTCCCCACAGCAGTAGCCAGTGTCAGCCATCTTGTGAGTCCTTCTCCACTCCCTGTGATGTGAGCATGGTTCAGGGTGGTGTTGATGGGACAGTTGTGGGGGTGACCAATGTCAGTGACTACGACTCCCATCATGCTATTGCCTCCACCCCCTTCCCAGCATGCCCATGCTTCCTTCCTTTTGACTCTGCTTCCCTGTGGGGTGGGCTGGCTGTGCTGACAGGATGGCTGGGAGTGTTGTCCTGGCAGTTGTTTGGCTAAGAGTCCCAAGAGTGTCCCTGTGCTTCACACAACATAACCCAGGGTGGTGGTTCTTTGTGGGATCTTGTGTTAGGATGGAGGGCATTGCATTCTACCAGGTGGGTACTGTGGAGTTTGTGTTGGGGGGTGTGAGGGGAGGTGCTTGTGACTATGGTCAGTGCTGCAAGTCCTCCTTCCCACCCAGCTAGCCAGATATCCCACCATGGAACGTGCTTGCATTGCAGGCAGTGGGAGTTGTCTCTCAGGATGTCAGTCAGTGGTGTCCTGCTGTTTGTTGGTGCACAGTTGCCAGCAGGGCCTTGTGCTCCCCACAGCAGTAGCCAGTGTCAGCCATCTTGTGGGTCCTTCTCCACTCCCTGTGATGTGCGCATGGTTCATGGTGGTGTTGATGGGACAGTTGTGGGGGGCAATATGTGTGACTGCGACTCCCATGATGCTATTGGCTACACTGACTTGGCCAGCATACACAGAATTCCTTCCTTTGAGTGTTCTTCACTGTGTGTTGGTGTTGTTGTGGTGGCTACATGTCTGGATGTGTTTGTTAGTTCTATTTGTGCCACTGCCTAGCTGTAGTTGTAGTTGTTTGTACATGTGATGGCACAGTTGGATGTGACTTTTTTGATGGCATGTGTTGTGTTTATCTGACTGACATACACATTTTGGGATGATTCTGTTCTGGTTGCTGTGTAATTGCTATGAGTGCATGGTTTGACTCTCCCCTTGACAGTGATGTGTGTGTGTTTTGTGGCAGTATATTGTGTACATTTGTTGTGTACTCACCAGGCTCTGGGATGTCCTCTAGTCCATATACGCTCACTGGCGGAAGGATGGCCCGCACCTTCTCCTCCCAGGGCCTGAGGTATATTGGCTTGGCAGGAGGGCCACTGCCGGTGTGTTGGCTGTTGATGTAGTCTTGCTTCAGCATTTTCCGTACCCTCCTGCGCACGTCATACCACCTGTTCTGGATGTCGGTCTTTGTGCGCCGACATGGTGATTGGGCGTTCACCCTGTTGATGATCCTCTCCCACATCTTGGTTTTCTGCGACATGGGTCTGTTGGACCAATGTGCCAAACAGCTGTGGCTCCACCCTGAGGATCTCGTCTACCATGACTTCCAATTCACTATCTAGGAACTTGTGATTCTTCTTGGGGGGCATGGTGATGGGTGGTGATGGTGGGTGATGTGTGTGTTGGTGTGCAGGTGAGGGTGTGTGAGGGTGTGTTTTGCTGGGTGTATGTGAGGTAGGTATTTGTTGGTGTGCTGATGGTGTGTGGCTTGTGTGAGGGATGAGCTGTTGGTGTGTGGTTGCTTTCTCTTGGGTGCTGGTAGTGGAATGGCATTTGCAAAGGCTCATGGTAGTGATTTGTGTCCTTTATATAGGTGGAGTTGTGGGTGTGTCTTTGTTCTCTGTCCCCACCCCCCAGTATTTATTGGCTTGGTAATTGCTTGTTTGGCCTTTTTTGGGTGATTTTTCCTTTGTGCTGTTTGTGTATGTTGGAAACGTTCTTGTGACCGAGTCGGACCCTGCATTGGTCTCGTACGGTGTTCTCCGTTTCGTTCACGCTGTGTTTGTGCAGTTTTCTATGCTGCGTACGCGTCGGTCGCGGTGTATTGTGTTGCTTCGGCTCGGTTTTGTATGCGTGTCGGTCGTACGGCTTGGCCTCCGTCCGACTCGCTCGTGGTTTCGCGCCTTGCATCGTACTTTGCGGTTTGGAGTTCGCGTGTACGTTTCGGTCGGATTTGTTCCGGGTGCGTGTCGGTCGGTTGGATTCGCGTGTTTTTCCGGCCGGATTGCTGCTTTCCGTGCGGCTCGGTCGGTCGACTTTGTTTCGGTACGTGTCGGTCGGATTTTTCGCGCCTTGCATCGTACTTGGCGTGTCGTGCGCCACGGGTACGTGTCGGTCGGTATTTTTTCCGGATCCGAGTCGGTCGGTGCTTTTTCCGGCCCGAATCGGAATCGACCCCAGAGTGTGACAATAGGTCGGGCCCCCCACGGAACTCATGGGGCACTTCTCAGACAATTTCTGAGTGAGCATATCATGTTTTTATTATTTTATCCTTTTATTCATCACTATGCATTATCGCACATTGATTTTCACTTGATAATGCATATATACGAGGCGTATACATTGTTTTGATTTAATTACAATGCACAAAAACGCCACGGTCCGTCTTCACCGTGCATTTTATCCGCATAGAGCACGGACACCATGCTCCTGATTCACACTATTGGATGTGCTTAAACGATTTCATCTAAATGTTTCAATGTGTATGTTTGTTTGTCGCCTTTTTTACCCCTACCAACAGGTATGCGTCGCGAGAGGAAACCATCCTCTATCACATAACGCACCTTAGCGAGTGCGCCACATAGATGGTCTCTGACACATATAGTTTTAGACCACCATTTTAATCCCACGCACATAAGGTCCTGAAGAAAGCCAGCCCAGTAGTGAGAGTCTGGCTGAAACATGTTGACCACACAGGATATCGGAGCTTAACTATCTCTAGAGATATCCACCTCTCCTTTTTAATCACTGCCGAGGGCCCACACATTAAAATAGTCTTTTGCTGTTCAACGGGACCCTCCGGACAGTTTTTAAACCACACTCATTTCACCTTCACTGCACACTCACTGCACAGAACCAGCTCCGCTGCATCCAGGCGTTGAAGCACACCCAAGGTACATTCGGTACCTTGGGTGGGACCCGATGATGAAGCATGTCACCAACTAGGTTGGTGAGTGAGGGTCTTCAAAAACACATGTGTTGCTTTACATACACATATCAGGAGCTCCTAACCAGTAGCTAGTTCCCTTTGATACTTGCATATATACCCAGGGGAAGTGAACTGGCTTCTACCTTTCCTCGCTCTTCTATTTGATTTCTATAACAATTACTATTCCCACTCCAGCAAGTGAAACAGTAGGGAAAGTGTTGGATAGCAGAGGGGAATAATTAACTATTCCCACTCAAGCAAAATAATTAAAATTAATGAACAAAATTTTAAATTATAAAAAAATTACCTCCCACCATATTCCCCTATAAATGGCACCACCAATATTATAAAACATAACACTATTAACATAATTTATTTATGATTAATTAATGAATTAATGGAAATTAACAAACATATTAAAAACAATCAAGAATAAATTAATTCACACGATTAACACTATAAAAAAGTTAAAAAAATATTATAATAAACAATTTTTAAAAATATATAAAAATTTAATTACTTCCCAGCCTACTCCCCTATCAACGCACAACCCGCTCCTAAAAAAATAACACAATTAAGATATTTACCAATTAATTGACAACAAATGAATAACTAATTAATATCAAATTAATGACAACAATGAACAATATAAAATATTAAATACGTAGATATTAATTAATAAAAATAATTAATTAATTAATTATAATTAAATTACTTTCCACCCTATTCCCCTATAAACCCACAACACGCTCCTAAAAAAAAATTAAGATATTTACCAATTAATTATTAATAATTAACAAACAATTATTAACTAATTAATAATTAATTAATTACCATAATTAACAATATTAAATATTAAATACATAAATATTAATTAATCAACATTATTTATTAATTAATTATAATTAAAATACTTCCCACCATATTCCCCTATAAACCCACAACCCGCTCCTAAAAAAAATAACACAATTTAATTAATTAATTAACTAATCCATTAATAAAATTAAATAACCAAATAATATTTAATTAATAAAAAATAATTATAAATAATAATTAATAAAAATTATTGATTACTTTATTCAAATTAAATTACTTCCCACCCTATTCCCCTATAAACCCACAACCCGCTACAGAACTAAAAGACGCAAAATTTAATTTACATAAAAAAACAGATATACTTATACAAAAAACATTAGATCACATACTATTAACTTACATACTAAAATAAAGAACACTAATATAAATGTCGATATTATTAATAACGATATTATGACAAATGATATTACTGACTTCGATATTAAAAAAAACGATATTTCTTACCTTCATGTCGATATTCTGGTCACCGATATTCTTGAGTCGATATTCTGTCCCTTCAATATCTCCAACTCGATATTTTTGTACTTCGAAAAAAAAAACTCGATATTATGTCTGTTTACCCAGCAAGGAGAGCAAGAAGGGAAGAAAGGAGAGGCTGAGAAAGCTGAAGTTCTCAGAGAAAGAGCTGGATATCATCACGGAGGAATGCTGCAACCACCACGATGAACTATTCGGCAGTGCCTCACACCATCTGGCCGAGACTGAGAAGAGGAAGATCTGGCGCAGCATGCAGCAAAGGATAAATGCACTAGGAGTTGCACACCGCTCCATAGACGATATAAAAAAGTGCTGGTATGATCTTCGCTCCAGGGCAAAGGAGAGGGTGGCAGCACGGCTGGAAGCGTAGAAAAGAACCAGAGGGGGACCATCCACTTCAGCAGAGCCATCACCAGCTGAAGCAATGGTGGAAGCTACCCTGGAGAGGGCAGCTGTAGCAGGCTTTGGGAGCCTTGATACATCCAAGCCATCCAGAAATCCTGGTAAGTGAAAACTGTGCATGTGATGTGTGAATACCCACTAACGCCTGTACTGTGCATGCATACTAATCAACCACAAGCAAACATCCATGTACAAACAACAAACAACACTAGTGTTGCATCATGGGAGATGTAGATGTGACAAATTCAGTGTAGTGAGGGAATGTCTTGAGCTGATAAACATTGTAAAATTACTGAAACAGTGAAACACATCTTTTATTATTTTCTATCATCTTTTTTGTCACATAGTCACATCATTGGAAACAGATGACACTGATGAGGACACACCGGGTAGCCACGAGCCAGAGCAGATGGAGGAAGGGCAGGACGTTGGGGAAACAAGTGGGCACAGGTCTTCTGACGTCCCATCTACTGTGGCTGCAACTACTACAGAGTCAACACCCACTGTCACCTCTGCTGCGCAGCAGGACACAACACCACAAGGCCCTCTGTCCACCCGTGTGCATCTCTCACGGACAACACAACAGTCCCTGCGTTGGTCCCAAGTTCTGTCCTCCACTGGGTCAATCAGTCAGGCCATGTCTGCTTCAATAGACCGCGAAATGCTGCAAATACAGTGCCTGCAAAGCAAATTACAAAAACAACGAAATGGCAGGATGTCCCAGGGGTTCTGCATGATCACCAATAAACTGGCAGAGAATCAGGCCAGGATAGAATCTAAACTGGATGCCCTCACCAACACTGTGGCAGACTTAGCAAAAGAGTGGTCTGCAGAAAGAGCAAATCAGAGGCGCATTGAGCGCAGCAGGGGACAGAAACTTGATAATATGAGCAGGGCAATCAATAGGCCGGCGCATGCTACAAACAAACATAGCCAGCGCACACTTGGCCTGCAAATGGAGATGGGCCACTACAGTGGGGACGTAGCACGTAGCCTTGAAAAAATTACACCAGCAGTGGAAACACTGCAGACCAATCAGATCATTGGGGATGTTGGCATTGGTGGCACTGACAGTGAAGTGTCAAGCCGTAGCAGTATTTCAGCCATGGAGACACCAATGATGCGCAGAAGCAGCAGCCGGCACCTTGGGTTGGGTAGTGGCAGCTCTGGCCAGGCTACACGCAGGGGCAGGAAATGAACTTTTGTTATCACAAAAGATTTCCTATGACTTTAATTTCATTATTTGTGGTGATGAAACCCCAAATTATTTCTTTTTAAGGCTTATTCCTACAGTTACTGATAGACATGTTGTCCTAGTTTGATTATGGATGCATGAAAATTAAAGCACCCATTGCTATTCACAATTTGTTCTGTATTTTGTACAGCTGAGTGTCTAACTGGTGTGTACTTACCTTTCAGAAATAGTTGTTGGCAATCTGGTCCCTGGGCCTTCTCCCCTCTGCTGCAGCACTACCATTCCTTTGATGTATGGTAGGTGGTCCCGGGTCCTCATCCTCAGAATCTGTGTCAGACACATCCATGGGCATTCCACTCCTGCAGGCCATGTTGTGCAGCATGGCACATGTTGCCACAATTTTACAGACTGTCTCTGGTGCATACTGCAGAGCTCCACCACTCTTATGTAGGCATCTGAAGCGCGATTTCAATATTCCAAAAGTATGCTCAATCACTGTCCTTGTGCTCCTGTGTGCAGTGCTGTACCGCCTTTCATGTATGTTGTTGGGAGACAGATACGGTGTGAGGATCCACGGATGCAGGGCATACGCACTGTCACCTGTTGTGAGATATATGCTGTTGATGTTAAATGCTTACAGACATACAAGTGAATAAACATTCGTCTGGGGACAGGTAATAACATTACTTAGGAGGTATCCATCATCAAAGTCACCTCTTTCTAACCTTTGATATAGACCACTGTGCCTGAAAATAAATGCATCATGGGTGCTTCCAGGGTATTTGGCTACAATATCTGTGATGATGTTTTTAGCGTCACACACTACTTGGATATTGAGGGAATGTGTGCTTTTTCTATTACGAAAAATATATTCAATGCGGGATGGTGGACATATGGGCACATGTGTCCCATCTATGCACCCTATGACCTGTGGGAACCTTTCTAATCTGTAGAAATCCAGTTTTGTTTGGTCTAATTCCTCATTATCTCTGGGCATGTATATGTGTTGATGTATGTGGTATAGCATGGCGTCTAGGAAATTATGGAAAAAAAGCGAAAGCGCACTCTGAGACACACCACCGGCCACTGCAATGACATCCTGGTAACTACTAGTGGCCAAGAGGTGGAGAATGGTTCTGCTCTCAAGTTGTGGCTTCAAGGTGTCAATGAGCTCTAGTATGACCCTGCTACTTAGCCTGTACTGCTCATAAATCTCCTCATCTGTCTTATCCAACAATTTCAGCCTGACTTTGAATATCCTTTCCTGTCTTCTCCTCCTCTGCAATGCCGCCATTATCCGCCTCCTCCTTGCAAACACGTACAGGGCAGCCATTGTGGAAAGGTTTGTGATGCATTCTGGGTTTGTTTTTATAGGTTGATCCTGATTACTACCTGTTTCAGCTTAGTGGTAAATTGCATGCGCAAATATACCTTTTTGCGCATTGTCGCAATTTGCGACTACTCTGTACATGCAATTTTGTGTGTCGCAATTTGCGACTCGCAATTTTGATAACGCAAAAAGCATGCGCTATTATTGCGAGTCGGTATTTACTCGCAAATTATTTTGGGCAATTGAGAATGCTTTTTGTAGATTGAAAATGGCCATTTTTGCATGCGCAAATCATTTTGCAATCAATTTTGCGCATGCAAAATGGTCGTACATCTGGCCCTTAGAATGCTACTGTGAATGTTGACGAATGAGGTACCACTCCCTCGCTCTAATGTAAAACTGAAAATCTCCTAGAATAGTAGATTACTACATTGCAAGATGGCACTTTTCCAGAATGTTTAACAATATTTGAGATTGGATGATGTGATGGCAGTTTGGTGGCTGCACATGGTTCAGCGATGGTTAATTTGTTAATCAGATTGGATATCCATGTTCAATTCAAATTCGCTTTATTCGATTTTCATTTTAGGATAAGAAGAATCATAAAAGCACAGTACACAAATACAAATTTATACGTTTATACATTTTAAACATTCTATTTAAAATCATTATTAGAGGAGTACAAACCAACCACATAATAATAGTACTTCTTTGTTCAATTTTTCCAAGTAAAAGCGACTGTCCATATCAGGCTAGGTTCATTAAAACAATTTATACAGATAAAACCAATGCATTAAAATTTACAATTGTTTCCTAAACTTGATTACCGCTTTTAAAAATATTGCAATATTTCTAGTATAACATTCACTATCCAATAGTTGCAATGCAAGATAGGCGGGGCGACATTGCCTCAAACCCCAAATTTTTAAAATCGGGAGGATCCACCTTTTTCTGTATTCCCTATAATATTTACAGAATAAAACAATATGAATTGTCGATTGGGACGCATCACCATCACAGGGGCAAGCTTCTAGATTTTTTGACCAATTGTTTATTGTAGGGAACGATACTAAACGATGAAAGGAATCTAATCTAAAACGTGCAAACACGAATCTATCGTACCCAGTTCCATGGTAGGTCAAGTAAGGTTGCATTTCAGTAGAAACAAGAATCATCTGGTTTTGGAGAACTGTCGGTTTGTAGGCTTCGCTTTCATATCTAAGTTCTTCCAAGTGTGACATACATTGTTTTTTAAAATCTTTCCTAGAGATATTAATCATCTTTAATGGATTTTCAAAAAATTCTGACTGTCCTAAGTCCCCCATAAAATCTTTAATATACTTCAACCATCTAATAGTTAGGGCTTGGTCCAATTTAAGAGAATCTTTTATGACCCTTTGATTAAATGTTGTTTTTGTTGAGGTCCAGATTCGGTGCCATAATAATACTGGCTGGACCCTTATTTTATCCGTAATGTATTCTAGCCCGAGCTCCTTGTGGCATACAAAGGTTGAAGTCGAACGAGGGACAGCCAATATATAGCGAATAAAAGCATTTTCCACTTTCTGTATGTCTACTACGTTACAGTATCCCCAGATCCCCGCCCCGTACAGTACTGCACTGACACACTTGGCTTGATAGATTTTAACCAATTCCGAAGGTGGCCGTTTACCTAATTTCTGAGCAAAATTTACAAGGGCTGTTGTTGTTTTCATAAATATCAATTTTTTTGCCCTTATGGCCTGCAGCCATTTGCCCTTATTATCCACAAGAATACCTAAATATCGATATGTTTTTGTGGTTTCTAGCTTATTGTTTCCAATAAAAATGGATCTTTCTTTCTTGCTAGTTTTCCCACAGCTCATTATAAAGGTTTTAGTAGCGTTAATCTTTAGGTCAAGGCTTTCCATGTAGAGATTATATTTAATTAGAGCCCGCTGTAGCTCAAGTGGTGTTCGGGCCATTATCACCGCGTCATCGGCATAGAGTAAGATGGGAATGGGTCGATCTTTCACCTGTGGTCGATCCTGGCACCCCTCAAACATCACCTGCTCAAGGCCGTTGGTATACAGGGTAAACAAGAAGGGTGCCAGGACACAACCCTGTCTTACCCCCCTCTCTACTGCAAATGAAGCTGTGTATTCCCCATTTGGTCCACACCGTACTCTAGTGCTGGCATCAGAATATAATTCTCTCACAACTTGAATTAAGGCTGGTTCAACTCCCATCGCTTCGAGAATCTTCCACAATTTATTATGGCATACAGAATCGAACGCGGTGGAAAGATCTACGAAGACTAGGTGCAATTTTCCTTTTTTTGCTGTAACATATTTTTCCGTCAGGATTGTTAAATTAAGGCCCTGTTCTAATGTTCCTAATCCTTCCCTGAATCCGAATTGTAGGTCCGTTAATACGTTATTTTCTTCAGCCCATTCTTGGAGACGGTTTAAAATAATACGGCCTAGGACCTTTCCCACCGAATCTAATAAGGAAATTGGGCGATAACATGTGGGGTTTTGCCTGTCACCTTTCTTAAAAATTGGGACCATTAATGACTCAGACCAAGTTCCTATGAGTCCTACCTTGCATGCTGCTGCAAGGACTTGTTTTATTAAGGGGCCCCATAGCTCCAAATTTTGTTTGAATATGTCTACGGGTACCCCATCTGGTCCCGGTGCCTTTTCGCCCTTACTAGCTTTCACAGCAAGTTCAACTTCTTCTAGGGTGAAGTCTATATTAATTGGGAAGGGCTCGTTTGTACGGCTAGGGACAAAGGGACAAACAGTTTGGATGTTAAACTTCTGTTTCTTAGCATACATTTTAGTGAAATGATCTACCTATTGCCCTTCATCAATTGCGATTTCTATTCTTGGCATTGTCTCGGGTCTCAGGAAGGGAGAGTTGATCACACGCCAAAATGCAATAGTATCGCCCTCTGTGCTTGCCTTGTGCAAGTCAGCCCAAGCATTCGTTTTTATTTCCCTCTTTCTAGTTTTTAAAGCTAGGTTGTATGCACGCCTGGATTGGGCTATTTCTTCTCTATCCCGTTTCTTTTTATGTAGGGCGTTCTTCAAGGTGGTATATGCTCTCGTACAATTATTATCAAACCATCCAACCTTCTTCTCCTTCCTATTTCTCTTTTCCCTTTTCAACGTGTTCCTGATAGTATCTGTTATACAAATATAAGATCCCAATATGTCTTCGTGTGACGTAGTCTCATCGAGACATTTCATGATATTTCCCCTGCTGTTATCCACCACTTCTTTCATAACTACAGATGGTTCTACCTGGGCCCATTTTAAGGAATATCCATTTATTTTATTTATTGCTAGACCCTGTAATTGTTGGATCCTTTCGGAATGTACTATCCGTGTTTTTGATGCCACTGATATACTCATACTTTGGGGGAAATGGTCACTTAAGACATTTTTATGGGTTTTAAAACTTAGAACCCTGGAGGCGGATCTATTTGTTGTTATTATAAAGTATATAATTGTATTCGCCCCCCTTCCATGGAAAGTCTGTGTAAACTGGATAGGAGGCGAGGTCAACATGTTTACAAAGCTCATATCTAGGAAGAATAAGATCTCATTTAAGGCATCACCCTGTAAGTTGTGGGAAAAGTGAGGGAGGTTACATTCTCTTTCATCTACTATGCCACATAGTGCATCATCATTGTGCGAACACAAAGCAGTATTAAAATCTCCTCCCCAAACTAATAATCCATTTTCCCTATCATCATTCATAGTGTTCTGCATTGCATTTCTGAGCTGTTTTAACATTTGAGTTATGTATTCCCTTTGTACATTATTATAAAAGTTTACCAGAATAAGTGTGTCTCGCTTATCTATTTTCATGACCAATACTTGATAATTTGGTTCTGAGAGAGTCAACCTTACTTTAGTTATCTTTAATAAATTTGACACATAAGTACACAGGCCACCCTTTGGCCTCCCACTTGCCGATGGTCGAGCAGTAGTGTTAAAAGTCTTATAGCCTTCAATGTGATTTTCTTCCAAGGACCATGTTTCCTGCAGGCAAAGTATTTCAAATTTACTCACAAAATTTAGCCATAGCTGATTATGTAGTTTAGACCGAAGTCCTGCAACATTCCAAAAGAGTACCGTAATACTGTTCGGATTAGCTGTTTCCTGTGTTTGATTATCAATGTATGTAAAGCTGTGTAAATTGGATGGTAGCCTCCAACTATGCGGTACATCTTGTGGAATGACTAGCTCACCTAATATAACAGTATTATTTACTCTCTATATATCTGTTTGGTGCTGGAAGCTTGTTCCTACAGGTGAGTGGAGATTATGGGTGTTCTCTGTGGTCATGTCTTTTACTAGAATGGTCTTAGGACAGAGACTGTTTATAATAGCTCCCTCTACTGAAAAGATTTCATTAATGTTGTTATTAGTTGGGGGTATCTGGCCCTCTAAGCTACTTTCAGCATATACTGGGTTGACTTGGCGTCAATCACACTCCTCTAAATCAGATAGGGGTGCAAAGCGGTTCTGATGGTTCATATCTGATATGACCCCGGTACTATCAACCCGCTGCATGTTCGAGCCCCTATCATCAGTGTGCAGGATCTGTGGCTGGATTCTCTGTGGTCTAGGCGGCCTATAAAAATAACCCAGAGGTAAAGGTTTAATATTGGAGCTACTTGGGAGCATCTGGCCTAAATGTGTTAAAATAAAACCTACTACATGCCTACTGTTAAAGTTCACAACCACACAATCCCCCTCCCAATGCTTACTTGTGGGCCCCACCCATGGAACCCTTCTTGCCATCAATATTTGATTCGCTACCATCCCGCCCGACACTCCTATTTTGTTTAGATTTTGATTTAGCCAATAAAAGGCTTTCAATATCAACTGTGGGGTAGACTCAGCTTGATCCCCACTGGCGTAGCAAGGGGGGCGGAGGGGGCGGCGGCTAAAATCATCACCAGCACGCCCCCCCGCTCTTCAGCGCGTGGCGGCGGCAAGAGGCAGTAACCGCCACGGGCGGCAGAGTGCATAGCTACGCCACTGTTGATCCCTCCTTAACTGTTAACTGAGGAACATTTCCCAGTACTAAGACCAGAGGTGCTGCCGCTGGTGGGAGATATAAAGTTTGGTCCATCTTCCCTGCCCGCCCCTTAGTCAAACCTGTTTCCCTCCATAAGGCATCCCCGCGTAGGCCCGCTGTCGTCGGCGGCTCATCCATTCCAGGTACACTGGTTGCCCTACTATTGTTGCCTAGGTGCCTATCCTGATGGCCCCCTGTCAATCCAGTACTAGTACTTTCAGTACCCCTTTGTGCCCTGTCCTCGTCTAACAGCCCACTGTTAGAAGCAATATGCAGCTTTGCATTCAGGACTTCAGAGGTGTTTGAGTCTAGGTTAGGCCCTCTTAAACTACTCAAATTAGGATCAATTGGGCTCACTTCCGGGGCCGGGGTGAGGGAATCCTGCCTCTGTATGTTTTTTCTTCGTGCCTCCATTGTATTGTTGAGTTCCAATACATACACCCCAAGATCAGTAATTTTTTGATCCATCCGGGTCAACTTTTCTGTAATAGGATTTAATAGTGAAGAAACCAATGTTTCGAATCTAAGCCATGACGCTTCATCAGTTTCACGAATTGCAACCGAATTTACACTATTTAAAATATTTGTCTCACCATGGCTACTCCCACCTCCAGCATCTCCCTCCTCCTCACACATACTTTTACTCTTATTTAATTTTGAAACCTTTGCTATATTAGCCCTTTGCGGTCCTCCACCCCGCTTTCTTTTTGCCCCCGTATCCCGTTTGCTGTCCTGGGATTTTTTCCTAGTTTGGGCCCTTGTGGAAGTCCTTTGTATGTTCTCACTGGGTGCTGTTAGTTCCGGGATTTTCGGTATCACACCCTCCGGGGCCGCTACTGATACTTCCTCCGAGCCCACTTCAGTAATCTCGTTGCTCCCTAAACCAATGTTATTTGCAAACGCTCCTAACGATGATCTTTTCTGGGGTAGAAATTCCATCGAGAGACGGCGCTCAGTCAGCGCTATCTCATTCTTCAAGATATTTGTCGCTCTCGTCAAGAAAGAGTCCAAGGTATTCACTATCTTCCCCGTCGTCTGTGGGTTCGCAGGGTTTACTGCGCCTCTAATACTCATCATGGCTTTTCAGGATCACTTAACTAGAAGCCCCTCTCTCAAGTTTTATTTAATACCTGGGGCTCACCCTTTCAAGATGATTGTTCAGATAGGCCAAATCGGTAAGATAATTATGGGTTATTCCAAGTGTCACACCCAAATGGACCAATTATTAAATGTCCCGCACTGGCCTGAAACCGAGCCTATTACCTTACCTAGGCGCAGGAGTTAGAGAGTGGGCCCAGCCCAGCCTCGTCCGTGCTCCGACGGGCGTGGACGGGCCTGCCCTTGGCCCGGGCTTCGCACGGCGCGCACCCGCACGCGTCCCGCGAAGCGGGTGCTGCGAGGCGTTAAATAGGCCCCCCTGGGCGCACATCGATGATGTCGGCGCCTCCAGACACGTGCAGCAAGGCTCTCTGGGACTTGGAGTCCCCCTCAAGTGCAGTTGGCGGCGAGGCGTTAAATAGGCCCCCTGGGCGCACAGCGATGATATCGGCGCCTCCAGGCGCGTGCAGCAAGGCTCTCTGGGACTTGAAGTCCCCCTCAAGTGCAGTTGGCGGCGAAGCGGCTCCCGCAAAGTGGGTGCCACGAGGCGTTAAATAGGCCCCCCTGGGCGCACAGCGATGATGTCGGCGCCTCCAGGCGCGTGCAGCAAGGCTCTCTGGGACTTGAAGTCCCCCTCAAGTGCAGTTGGCGGCGAATGTTAATTATCATCAAAAGCAAATAAATTATATATATTTTTAATAATCTGTTAGTTGATGTTCAGTAACTGTACTCAGGTGAAATTACTTATGTGATAGGTGTCCACGGCATTTATGAAGCAAGGTAGTTAAGACCCTGGTTCCTTGTATCATTTCATGGCAATTTTTCCTATTTTGTGCTTATAATCTTCTGGGTGTTGGACCAAAGGTTCTAGACTATTCCTGTCTCACCTAAACTAACCTTGCTGCTATTACTTATATCTACCTCCTTTTATAATCTGCAAATCTGTGCCTTTGTAAAAATCCAAACAATTAACTATCCCTATGTCTCGACCCCCTACTTTGTGCCTCTTGTAATGATTGTAAATAGCAACTGTTTGTAACTCTGTATCTCTTCTAATCAAACCTGTTCTATTGTAAAGCGCTCTACCACCTTTGGGTAACGTACACGCAATATTAAAATGCATAAATAAATAAAAGTAATTAAGTATACTGTACAATAGAGCAAGGTGGTGAAGTTTGCTGTTCTAGCTGCAAGATGTTAAATAGAGCTTTTAGGGCCAGATGCATCAAGCTATTTTGCGATCGCAAACAGTGCGATTCGCAAAAAAAGGGCATTTGCGATCGCAAAATAGCGAAATAGCAATAAGCAATGCAACAAGCAAAATTAGCGGAATCTCCCTGGAATTCTCAATTTATTGTGATTACCTATTTTGCGATTCCCAAATCTGCAAATCCTTATTTGCGATTCGCAATTTCGAAGTAGCAAAGCTATGCATGAAAAATCACAAATTACGAATATGTAAGAAATCACAATTTTGCAATCGCAAAATACCACCAAATCAAACTAGGTGGTAACCAGGTGAAAACAATCAAATCAGGTGGGAAACATTTGGGAAAGTATTTAAACAGGCCCAGAAGGCTTCAGAATGTTTCACAATGGCAGCGCTCTACGTCATGGCGAGGAGGATGAGGCTAAGAGCAGCAGCACAGAGGTGAAGGAGGATACAGGAGCGCATTTTCAGAGTGTGCGTTACTCTGTTGGGGCAGACAGAGGAGGAAATCTATGACAAGTATAGATTAAATGCAGCAATGATCTGATTGCTGAATTAGACCCACTACTACGGTGTCAGACTCGCAGGACACATGCCATCCCCACCCATGTGCAGGTCCTGTGTTCCCTGCACCTCCTAGCATCAGGTAGCTTCCAGGGGGTAATAGCTGCAGCTGGAGGTGTATCCCAAAGTTCATTATCGCGTCTCTTTAACCCGTTCCTGGACGCTATGTTGCTGAGGATGCACCACCACATAAGATTCCCAAATACCCCATAGGAATGGCTTGAAACTAAAATGGACTTTTACCAGATAGCCAACATCCCCCATGTAATTGGTTGCATAGATGGGACACATGTAGCTATATGCCCCCCCTCAGTGAATGAGTACATTTTCAGGAATAGGAAGTGTTATCATTCACTGAAGATACAAGTGATATGTAATGCTAAGAACATCATCACAGACATAGTGGCAAGATACCCAGGGAGTACGCATGATTCCTACATCTTCAGGCACAGCGGCATACATAGACGTCTCCTTGGGGGTGAATTTGGTGAAGGATTCCTGCTTGGCAAACACATGTCACTTACGCAGATAATCCTTTCCGTGTGAGACATAGCAGTGACTAATCTATTGGCTGTTTCTCCATAGGTGACAGTGCATATGCTGTGCGCCCATTCATCTTAACACCATACCTGAATCCAAGTACACCAAGTGAACAATGATTCATTGCAGCACACAGGACAACGCGCAATGTGATTGAGAGGACCTTTGAACTGCTGAAAAGTCGATTTTGCCGCCTACATAAAACAGCGGCGCATTGCAGTACAGGCCAGACACCTGCTGTAAAATAGTCGCCACTTGTGCAATGTTGCATATCATAGCAACTGCCAGAGGCGTGCTACTTGAACTATCGGATAGTGATCCTGACGAGGACGAGGAGACATTACAACCACAACAAGCAGTAAGTGCATCGACGGCAGCTGAAGGAAGACAGCAACGTGCAGAAATTACACGGAATTATTTTTGAGGTGGGTATTTATCAACCCCAACACAACATTGTTGCTTTGACAACTAGACTTATTAAACCCAAAATCAAACAGTAGTGTTATTGCACACATGTGAGGCCTAAAAATTATGATGGGTAGACATAAATGTTTGTCATGGTACTTTACATCAGTCCAGACAAATATAGTTTCTGGTTGCTTCACCAAAAACAAATTCTGGGGACATGTCCACACTATTTCCTGCGTCCACGCACTCCCATTGCCCGTTCTGGGTGCTCAGACACATTCATTTGAGGGCTCTCTGATGCTGGCGTATTACGTGTGCTGCGCCTCCTGCTTTCCGTCACTGGTGCCAAGCTGCTACTGCGGCTGGAGGCATTCTCACTATGCCCCCCGCCATGACACTACTGGCAGCAACAGAATTGATTTTCATCTGCTCCACAGCATTTGTGACTTGGATCAGTCCCCTGGCGACATCTCCGCAGCAATTGCTCATTTCCAACTGCATGCCTATTGCACGTCGGGATAGTTGTGCAGTTGTTGTGCTAAGCCGGTTGATGGCCCTAGTGTACCCATTCAAGCGTCCAAGAAATTGGTGGTGTCTTTTGCGATGGGACACCTGATCATCTTTCAACACTTTGCATTGGTCCCTGAGTGCAACAGTCATCTCACCAAATTGTTCATTGCTTTCCCTGCGACCTTCCTGCACAGCTGTTGTGAGATGCTTGATACTGTCACTCATCTTCCCCATGTTGCTTGCAAGAGTGGAAAGGTTTGCCTTAACCGCATGTGTTTTACTTGCAGGCGCTGTACCCTTAACATGGCATTCTCTAGACCAGCGTAGGATGTGGAACTCTCGCCTTCGTCAGCTCTCATCATTGCAGCTGCCCCTGCTCCTGATTCTCATGTTCCTAGGTTGCAGCTGTACACGTGGTCTTGCTGTGGGTGTATTCGCAGGCTGTGCTGTTGTATGCTCAGGTTGTCCCTCATCCCCTGTTTCAAGTGCAGGTAATGGGGCCCCTGTGATCCTGCATCTTTTTGTAGCTGGTGTTGTGGGTGCTGGTGAGACTGCTATGTCTTCTCCTGACTGGGACTCACTCTCTGGGGGTGCATGTCCTTCACTGTCCTCTGACTCCTGCTCAAGTGCATCTGTGAAATTGAACAGTGCAGAACTAGTTAGCATATTTGGACATGTTTTTACTTTTGCCCATTGTATTGTTGAATAAAGTTTTTTGACACACGCAGTGTGTGGAGACTGACTTGCCAGTCACAATTGTTTGAAACTATTCTGTTTTGCTACCCACCAGCCTTCCATTGTGGTATTGCTGACTGCATTCCCCATAATGCATTTGTGTGTTACAAGTAAAACATGGTCTGGAATACTATGTTCTACACTAAGTCAGATCAGACTTACGCAGTTTGTTTGATAAAACTAAAATTTGGATGTTGATTTGCAGCATCTTACCTTGGGAGGTACTGGGTGGTGCTGAGGAATCTATTGTAGTCACTCCAACAACTGCCTCCGGCTGCAGGGTGGACTCCACAAGGTCCTCCATGGCTGTGGGTGATGTTTGGTTGGATGGCCCACCTCCTGTTTTTTTGGCTTCAGCAAGCCTTTCTGCAACCCTTTCTTTGGCACGACTCCGCATGTCATACCACCTTTTGCGCAAATCCGAGATGCTGAGCTGCATTTATATTTCTTTGCATTCCCAGCCACAATTTTCGTTTTTCAGACTCTGGGACCTGCAGTGACTGTTTCCCAAACAGTTTTTCATGGCTCCTCACCACTTTTTCTATCAGTATCTCCAACTCCTTTTCACCAAATTAAATGTTCCTTTCGCGCTCCTTCTGTGGTGTTTCTGAAGCCATGCTGGTAACTGCACCTGTTTTAAAGTTCCAAAGTTTTCTAAAATGCTGTTCTCCAACAGTCTGCTTCCTCTTCCTCACTCTCAGCACACAGGTAACTGCATGGGTATGGTCACTTCCTGATTCTGACATCATTATGCTGAATGGTATTATGGGAATCGCTATTTGCGACTCGCAAATAGCGTACTCGCAAAATTGCGAGTCGGCATTTCAGAATCGCAAATAGCGATTGCAAATATTACCGACTCGCAAAATAATAGCGATTTTTTTTTATGCATTCCAATTTGCGATCCGCAAAGTGCGATTCGGTAAAAAGCGCAATTTGGGAATCGCAAATCGCAATGTTGATGCATATGCCCCTTAATGTTTAGCTGAACCTATTTCGTTCTTCAAAGATGCTGCCTTAAATGCAATATTAAATGCCTGTTCGCTCTTGAAGAAGCTCCAACTGTATTTTCTGCAACAGACTTGGAACACAAGTTTTGTCTTCTGCCGCAGTAGTTTTGTTTGTTCCACAATAAGCTTAGGCTTTTCTTTGCATTTTGCCCTTTTACATTGTAGGAATGTCCAGTTATTTCAAGTTGTGATGACATTTAAGACCTATTTACCAGTAATGGTCTGAATATATACCTCGTTTCAACATGGTATCGCAGTGACTACCTTTTTCACTTTGTTTTCTTAAATAATCATTTTAAATACCTACAGAAACTGCATGAAGTTGTCAAAGGGCTTCTCTTTGCCATTGTAAAGTCATGGGCCCTAAGCCCACACACAATATAAATAATGGATGCAGACACAGTGGGTATGGTTACTAAACTGGCCTTAAGTACGTGCACTCGGACTCTATTATTGGCAGGGTCACCTGCCCGGTAACACCTGTGTTGGATGGGTGTGGGGTGGGAGTAAAAGCCAGCCCGCTGGGGTGGCTGGTAAAAGCACTATAATGTGTCCAGGAGAACACTACATTCCTCCCCAACTTTATTAAAAACAAAAACAAGTCTAACCTGTGGGGAATAAAACTAAACACAAGACACCCCTTAGGGCCCTATTACGAGTCTGGGGGTCCAAGGACCTCCAGACTCGTGGGGGCACGGCAGTGGCGGATCCAGCGACCGCCACACTGGTGGTCCGACCGCCCGATTACGACTTGGGCAGTCGGAGCACCCTGAGACTGCTGGCTCTGCCAGGGAACTGCCATTCCCTGGCATAGGAGCGGCTGTCAGAGGATTATGCTTCACAGGACCGCCATGGTCCCGCCAAGCATATTACAAGTTTCTTCTCTTCCAGGGTTTACATGGAGGTTCTGCCTACAGGGCCTGGTAGGGCCCCCCTGTGCCTCAACCGCATGTGCATGCACACAGGGGGGCATAACATGTGCACCCCTGTGAGCATGCACATAGGTTCCTGCATGGCATGGACTTTCGAGTCCATGCCATGTAGGAACCTTGTAGTACAGTCCCACTGCAGTGTCTTTTTTAATGGAACCACTGCCTTTAAAAGAGGCACCACCATGGGACCACCATGCCGCCCACCTGCCAGACTACTTGTAAGTCGTAATCTGGCGGGTGGGCAGGCCGACCTTTAGCGGAGCGGTGGCGCGGCAGTTTGCTCTGACGTGGCGCAGCGGTTTGCTCTGCCACGCCACCACTCCGCCGTAAAGTCAGAATTGGCCCCGTAGTCTCTTGGCCTCCAGAGGACACAGGACAGCAGTGGACAGGTGCAGCTGGGGGCACCTGGGCATCTCTGCATGTGTCCATGGTTTAACCAGCTACCACTGGACATGAACACTGTGTAGATGAAGTCTGGATTCTTTGACAACATGTCAGTTGGGTCAGTGTTGACTTACGCACTGTTGGACGGTCCTGCTTGCTCTCGCGGGGATGCAGTTGGTGTCAACAACTCAAAACATGGTGCATCAGGAGCGTCAGTGGAGTCCGCTGCAGAGCTTCCTGCTGTGGCATCCTGACTCCATGACGGGCAAGTCTTGTCAGGACTGGGATGGCGTCAACAATGTTTAGGACACCTTCCTCTGATGCCATGGTGCCACCCGGTACCCATTGGTGGAGCAGCTTCCACACCATCTCTTGTGCAGGGATTCCCTAGAGGCCTTTTCTGATGGGTTGCCATGGAACCATGTGGACCGTGCAGGGTAGCGTGTGGGCCACCGGGGGCCGCTGCAGGATCGCTGACATAAACCACGGTCAAGTCATTTTGTGCAACTGCCATGGTAGATGATACAATGGTCAGTGTGCTTGCCAAAGGGACCTTGGTGCGGGTGGGCTATCAGATAGTCGCTGGTAGCTGATCTTTCACATTGCCAGGATCATCTCGGTCTCTTGATGCTTCATGGGTGTAACGCTCCGCCTAATGCTGAGATGCTCCTTTATTGGTTCAGGTGATGCACATGGCAATAATGGTGTGGTTACCATTAGATGATCTGGACTACAGATGGTATGAACTTGCAGGAGTGACCACTTGACTTGTTATATCATTGGTGTGGTCCTTCTTCTTTGGTATGTGCAGTTGCTAGCAGGGATGCTGTCTGCTTCAAGCAGTCATGACAGGTGGCTGGACAATCGCACTGTGAAGTGTGGGGCAGATGCGTGGTTCGTGCATTCAGGCAGCTTATGTTCAGTACTCCCGCTGGGCTGTCTCCAGTGACGTCGCTGCACCCCGGGGGCTGGATTGTGTCTGTAGGTGCACTCTGGGGTAGTGGCATGAGTCATCCGTCTCTTCACCCTGTGATCTTGTGCTCTTGCTCATCTGTGGTCGTCTGCATCTTCAGTGTGACAGGTCTGGTCACACTTCTCTTTTTTCCTTAGTTCTTGCTTGTGATGCGGCATCCTGCCATCCGTCACATGTGTTTGCTTGTGTGCAGTGGCGTCAGGCCACATGTCGTCAGTTCTAATCACTGGGACCTCGTGCAATTTTCGTCGTGTCCATAGGACTGTGCATCTTCTCCCATCTTGGACCACTCGCAGGTCCCGTCCTGTCTGTAGGACTGGGTGTCTTCTTGCAGGGGTGTCAGATATTTTGTGGACGGCAGTGAAGTTAGGGTTAAGTTTGATGGATCCTGCAGCCTCTTCCATACCTTTCTTCTCCTTTATAAGGTATTCCTGGTGCTACTCTGGATCCCTTTGGGAGACAAGAGTCTCCTTCCATTAGCTGTGGTGGCAGCTTGCGACTCAGGAATGTGCGACTCTCCTCATGCCTGTGATGGGTCTCAGTCTGTAGGCAGTGTAGGAGCACTCCCTAAATAGTCTCTGGCCCACTAAGGGTGCTACTGCAGTTGAGGTATATACGTTCTCCTTCCTGTATTCAGGCTACGCTAGGCCTTTACTCCTCTCTTTTCTCTAGGGGAGCGCATGTGGTGCTGGGCATGTGTGTGAGGTAGATGGCAGCCAGCTCCTTACTTGTCTTGTGATATGAAGTAGTGGCAGTCATCCACCTCATGGCATCAGCGTCTCTTTTGCGGGCACCTGGCATGCAACTAGGCTCTTTCAATAATTGGTATTTTCTCTTTGAGAATGCCCTCTGCTGGCTCCCTGTTTGATTGCTCATCTATTTGCTATGGGGGCCTTTGCCACCAGGGGGTGTGCAATGTTCTTCTCCCAATCACAGAGATGGCTCAGTCAATTTCTCTCCTTCTCTTGCAGTGGCCAACAGCCGCTGGGGGGGGCGTACAATGCTGTTCTCTCAGCCAGGCTCAGGTCCCTTATTTCTTTCCTCCTGTAGCTGGGGGCACTGCTGGCATTGTAGAGCGGGGGATTTTTCTTACAACGTGGGTGTGGCTCTTAGGCAAACTAGGTGGCTTGGTGGGGAACAACAATGCCGCCTTTTCTTTGGGCTGGTCTCAGCATGCTCTAGCAGCTGCTATTTTGGCTGCCTGAGGCAGGGTCGCGGGACACTGTTGGCTCTTTGTTGATCAGGGCAGCAGGACTGCTTTGTATATAGTAGGAGTGTTCGTTTGGGGGCTGTTTATTTGCAGACTGTCTGCTGTATTTTGGTGCGGTACCACAGTTGGCCTGTAGGTGGCACTGCAGCCACTCTTGTCAATGCTGTTGCAGCTTCCCTCAACTGTGGGCAGTGTTTTACATTGAAGCTTTTCTCTCTTTATGGTGTATTGTGAGGTCGCGGGGGCTCTGCAGGCTATTCAGTAATGCCAGGTGCCTTTGCATGACTGTTTTTTATTTTACAGCCCCGTCAAGGCTGCATCACTGAAAGTCACAGGTGTGGTGCACCAAGTAGCCGCTAGGTGTCATTGAAGCCACATGTTTGATGCTGCAGCAGCTTCCTGACACTGTGGGTGTGTCACCCCTAGCAGGGCTGCAGGAATAGGTGCAAGGAGGGGTACCACTCGGAGCGGTGCAGCCATGCCCCTCTGACTGCCAGCAGCAGGCTCACGCTGCAGGACACTTCTCGGCAGCCCGCAGCTCCTCTTCACGCCAGCAGACCTTTCTCCTGGACCAGGTGAGTGATGATGGGCAAGGGAAATGTGCACTGCGGTTCTGCTACTCCGCATTCATTTCGCTCTCAGGCTCCTCATGCTGGTGTGGTCGCGGGTCAACACCCCTGTTCATCTTCACACAATATAGACCGGTCGATTCACATGCGTCACACAATATGGCCCTTTGACACTATTTCCGAACACTAGGAGGTGAGCGGTCTAGTTTCGACGGTGACCCGGTAGCTTATAACTACTTCCGGGGTACGTTTTTCTGTCTTCCGGTTTACTCTTTGCAGAAACACTAGCCACGGGTGCACTCGCCTTAAGGTAAGCGGTATGATTTGGTAGAGAGCCTTTTTCTACAGGTTGCGTTGAGATTGGTTTCGTTTTCAGGTCTTTCTGAGTGACGCTTTCTCTATCTATTTGAAGGATTCAAACTGGCACAATCTAAATATACAAGAAGGATTACCGAGCTCAAGTGACACTATCTAATTTACCGAGGGAAGATATATATACGTCGGCATATGACTTTGTTTAAGGTAATGCCTTGTCAATTCTATGGCAACCGTTTTATGAGTGTACTTTTGGTTATGATATACTTCTGATTGTAGGATTGTTCTAAAACTTTTTCTTATACAGATTATCCACTAAACTAATGGGATATCTCGTCGATTTGGACTTACTAATAGGACCCGCTGGGTCGGAATTATCACCAGTCAGGAGGTGAGATGTGTAGAAATTAGGGTAATTTTGCTATACTTACCAATGAGAAGCAACGAAATATAAGATACAATGGTTTTAGCCTTACGGTGCTATTTTTCGCCCACAGGTCATAAGTCCTACCTTATTGCCTTTAGGTAGGCTTTTCATTTTAACCGTGTGTTTCTTGGTTGTTACAACACGCTATGGGTCACCGTCTTACCGCAAGCACGCTGGACACACTTTATCCGTTTCTAACCTCTTCACCACACACCTAGTCTGTTGTTCACCTTATGTTTTCTCTCACGCACTTTACCGTAAAATTTTCTCATTCAATTATAAGAAGGCTTGAATAAGTATAAAAAATGTTTGTGACATTTGCCGTTGGACTGTATCTTTGGAATATATATAATTTATATATTCATGCTTTTTAGCATCAGGACACAAACTCACGTCGGATTATTATGCATGACACCTCATGATGTCACGTAATTCTTGTTCCATCCCGTTTTCTTCTTAGAATCTTGGCACTCTTCTTATATCTAATAAATGTCGGATTGACAGTACTAGCCTTATTCACATAATCATACGTATGTTATGTGACTTTGTTATTATCTATTATTTAATTATGATATAAGCCATGTTTATGTAATTGCAGCCCTGAGGAAGTCAAGGGTTACACACCCGTTGACGAAATACGTGTTGGCTGGCATTTGATTCAACACTTCAGTAAAGGAACATTGGAAGAACGTTTCTCCTGTCGTCATTGTGCAAACAACGTTTACTTTGTGTTGTTTAAAATTTGTGTGTGTGCACAGGGCTTGTTGCCATTTGTATAAACGGACTCGCGTCCTCTACTGAGGGTTTAGGTGTTCTCCCTCACCTGTGGCACCACAAGGTTACATTCTTTTATATACATTACGTTAACAGGTTAGCGCCACCTATACCTTGTGTTAAAAAAAAACCCTTTCTCTTTTTATTACCCCTGCTGGCGGTGTTTTGGACTTGTGAGGTCAAATAACGGCGGGTGTCAGCCGCTCTGTGCCAGGCTTATTTCTGGGCTTAGCCTCACCTCAACGGGCTGGACGCATCCGACATCTTCATCCTGCTGATGGCGATACATGGGCTTCTTCGCACTGTTCACCCACTCCCTAGGTGTTTCAGCAGACATATAGCAGCAATAGCGGCGAGGAGATGGAGAGGAGCAGTCTCTCCATATCCCCCTCCTCCTTTACAACAGAGGGCCTCAGCCGCAGGGCTGAGCCTGAGCTCCTCCACAGGGCAATAGCAGAGATGCTAATGGATAGTTATCCTCCCCTTTCACAGCGGATGGCTGCAGGCAGCACAGCGTGGAGATTCTGCCTTCTCTTCGCCATTGTAAAGTCATGGGCCCTATGCCCACACATTATATAAATAGACACAGACACAGTGGCTATGGTTACTGAACTGGCCTCGCGCACGTGCACTCGGACCCTTTTATTGGGAGGGTCACCTGACTGGTGACGCCTGGGTTGGATGGGTGTGGGGTGGGAGTAAAAGCCAGCCCTCTGGGAGTGGCTGGTAAAAACACTAGAATGTGTCCAGCAGGACATTACAGCCATCTGGGCTATAACAAATGAGACATTTAAAGCAGTCAAAAATAGGGTAAGTTCTGTAGCACTATGAAAAATGTTTCTTTCCGTGATTTTATGTTAATCATGGTGCAGACCTCATTAACTCAAACTGAAGAAGCAGACTGCCTTGATTAGGAGGGTAAAAACACTCACACTATCACCAAAGCATATTTTGTCAAAAATTTGCTGCATGGATGGAGTTAACTGGCTCACCATTCAAAACCGAGCTCTGAAAATTCCTTTTCAAAGAAGACAGAGTTCACGCTGCCTGGAATATAGAAGGATAAGTAATAAAGGATTGTTTAACTTTACAAACTAATGCAGATTTAATACAAAGTCTAAGAAAATTACGTTTGTAAACTGTTATTAGGACAAGTTATTTCCCTCCTTTTAGTCACTGCCAAGTAATGACACCTATAGTGCCATTAAAAGATGCCCAGAGTAGTGTCCTCTACATCTGCCCTCCAGAATTATTGATACCAAAAAATCAATAACTGGGTGGTAGAGTTACGAGGAATTACAAACAGGACACTCAGGAGCCTCCAGGTGAACACGACAAAACGTACTAAGTTACAGCATATCTTCTTGTCCTGATTTGACTGTTAACGCCTATTACCGTCTAAATCTGTAGGAGAATGGGCAACAGATTTAGGCCGTAACTGATAATGAGGCAGTTCATTGCTATGTGTTAAGGTCTAGGCCATGGGTACTCATAAACATTTTCCCAGGGGCCAAAACGTTTTGTATGTAATGTGACTGAGGGCCGCATTGATGCCAGCAGGGTGGCAGTCAGGAGAGCGGAGTTCCGGGGCGGTGCCCGAAAGGTGGGTGTAGGAGACGTGAAGCATATAAATCTAGAGTCTGAATTGCATAAGGTGAAACCAAAAAACCTGGAATTATTCCTGGCTTCCCCACTTTACATAATTGTGTGATCCTAGGCAATTGTTTTATTTCACTTTCCTTCCTTTTTCTTCATTATCACATTTAAAAGGGAGTCCAAATACAAGACAACAGGATGTTCACTGTACAAAACTTTCTCTTGTGTATGATTCAATTGACTATAATGCTGTTCATGTATAGTAGGACCCCAGCCCTAAGAGTGCACTTAACAACTGACTTGCATCTTAGTTCACAAATGACATTGTTTTCAGGGTGGGGGGAAGAATGAATGTTTGTAAATTCATGTTTGAAAACTACTGCTTTAAAAAAATACTTCTGAATGTACTGATATAATGTGATGTACTAAGGTGAAACAGTTCTGCATCTTAGTGCAATACACTTTTTTTAATTCTGAAGAGTCCTTATCTAACTTTTACACTTTTGCTGCAAGATGTCTTTAAAAATAGAGGTGTTTCTAAAGTTAAGCGGTGCAGTATAACCTAGTTCCTTTCTTTCTTTAACTTCAATTAACCTTTAAATAAAGGCTTGCCTGTTTGTTTAACTTTTTTCTCAATATAAGCGCTGAGTCAAAGAACAGCAGCCCAGTACTGCTGTTGAACAGAGGGCCACATGCAAACGTCAGGAGGGCCGCATGCGGCCCCCGGGCCATACTTTCAATCAATCAATCAGGGGTTTGTATAGCGCAACTACTCACCCGCAAAGGTCTAAAGGCGCTGGGGGAGGCGGCTCTGTTGAGTGCTGGAGTGATCCAAAGAGCCAGCTCTTGAGGTCCTTCCTAAACTGGGGCAGTGTGGGGGTTTGCCAGAGGTGGAGGGGGAGGTCATTCCAGGCCTTGGCTGCGAGGTAGGAGAATAACTTTCCTCCCGTTCTGGTCTTGCAGATGTGTGGGATGGTGACCAAAGAGAGGTCAGCTGATTGGAGATGTCTCTTGGGTGCGTGGAAGGAGAGGTGGTCGTTTAGGTATGCTGTTACGATGTGGAGGGCCTTGCAAGCGTGAGAGAGGAGCTTGAAGGTTATTCTTCTTTCAATGGTGGAGCCAGTTCAGATCGCTGAGGTGTTGGCTGATGTGGTGGTGGCGGAGGATGTCTAGGACCAGTCTGGCTGCGGCATTCTGGATGGTCTGGAGCTTGCGAAGTAATTTCTTGTTGATTCTGGCGTAGTGAGCGTTGCCATAGTCCAGTCTGCTACTGATGAGGGCGTGCATGACCGTTTTTGTGGATTCAGGTGGGATCCATCTGAACATTTTTTAGAGTATGCTGAGGGTGTTGAAGCAGGCCGAGGATACAGCGTTGATCTGGCAGTTCATCGTGAGCGCTGAGTCTAGTATGATGCAGAGGTTTCGTGCGTGGTCCGTCGGGGTGACGGGGGTTCCAAGGGCAGGGGGCCACCAAGTGTCATCCCAGGCGGATGGGATGGAGCCAAGGATGAGGACTTCTTTTTTCTTGGAGTTGAGTTTCAGGCAGCTCTTTTTCATCCAGTTGGCAACGGCTTTCATCCCTTCTCGGAAGTTGTGCCTGGTGATGTTGGGTTCTTTAGAGAGGGAGAGGATGAGCTGGATGTTGTCGGCCTAGGAGGCGATGTTGAGCCTGTGGTTTCTGACAATGGTTGTGAGGGGGCCATGTAGATGTTGAAATGGGTGGGGCTGAGGAAGGATCCCTGGGGCACTCCACATCTGGTCTCTGTTGGTTCCAAGAGGAAGGGCGTGAGTCTGACTCGCTGAGTTCTGCCTGAGAGAAATGAGCATATCCAGTCAAGGGCCTTTCCGCGGATGCCGGCGTTGTGTAGTTTGGTGGCTAGTGTGCGGTGGGAGACTGTGTGGTGGGGTACTTTGAGTATCAATGGTCTAGGAATTACACTGTAAACAGTTTGTTATAGCTAGAATATGATATCATGATATCGTAACAGGTGTCCCTTCCTGAGTTTAAATTCAATTGTTTTCTTCACAGGGTCCTAGATATTACAATGAAAGTCTGGCCTTTTAAATAAAGCCAAGAGCATGTGAGGCATGTTTCGATGATCACAATGGCCAAAGAAGTGCAGGCAAAAATTCTAAGTTTAAGAGCAGATTGGCCATTCCGCATCTACAGTGACCCCACCAAGATTTGGGGATGAGAATGTACGTACTAAATTAGACAGGCATATCTTGACATTTTCAAACTGCCTGGAAAATTCATTCTAAATTTACAGGTGACTTTTTGGGATCTCTTGAATACAAGACAAAGGGTTGTTGCCACTTAATTAGGCAAGTACACCATTGTCATCTGGAGCATTGAGATCAACCTCTGCCACCAACACAGTAGGAGACAGCCCAACTGCTTCCACACCCACAAAATAATAAAATAAAAATAGCAAATGTTATGTGATTTGGAAAGCCATATTTTTACTTTCAAATTCAATTGAAAGTTCATTTTACCATACTTCTATAAATGGTTTACAAAAGCCTGAATATTCTCTCATCATACAATTTCGAATGGTTCTATAAAATGTTCAGCTCTGTCCACCTTATTAGTACATGCTTAAATTGCTGGTTGCTAGTAAGATGTCATTCTTACTTGAGCTGCAACCTCATCCTTTACGATAAGATCAGCAGTTGAGCTTATCAAAACCCATAGCAGATATTCCTTGGACCATACTCCAGCAGAAGCTGGATCATGAGTGTAAACATGTTGTCTGGAGAGAAAGCGCAGGGTATCCTTCCCGTTTGACCTAAAACATGACAGAGCACCAAGAAATGCATAAACCAAAATCAACAAGTGTGAGAATAGCAGGAATGAAACTCTGCAGAAACCTAAGCTCTTCATTTTATATTTGCAACACCCATCTGTGCAAGATCACTTATTCTATCCAAATAGGTCATACACTTCTTGACCTTAAGCAAAACATTCATCCATTTAAAGCACTGTCATCTCTTCCTCAGGTCAGCCAGATTCGTTTGTGCCCAAGACTGCCCCAATGACCCAGGGTTCCCCAAAAAAGGCCTATAAAGGCACTAGATTTGCTGTCTTTTTACAAATCTATCACAAATCTTCACAGACTTCTATAGAATGTAATTTAAATATGTGTCATAGATATTTATTATAAAGCATTTAAGTGAATTTAATTCAATTTTCTCAATTTTACCCCAGACCTTTTTGAACAATCAAGTGAATATGTGATTACCATTATTGCTTTAGCCTTCGTGCAGCTGTTACTTTCTGTATATCTTGACTGCTTGACATTATGACTGCTAATTCCTCTATCCCCAACAAACGTTCCCGAGTTCAGCCTTGAGTTTGGCCCATGGCATCTGATGCTATGGCAAGGACACTTCTTTAATACATGTTTTCCTATTCCTCTTCTAGAACAACTGAAAATTTAGCTGCTCGGGAGTCACATAAAATATGTTAATCTTCTTTAGTCTTGCCAGGAGCATTATCATATTAAAATTGCAAAGCCTCTAAAGAGATGAATGCAAGGCTACCATTACAAAAATTGAGCAGTCATTGCTTCATCCCACCAATATTTCAAACACAGCCTTCATGTTAAAAATGAATGCATTTGCATTTTATCCATCTAATCTGGGGTATACTATTGGCATTTCAAGCATTCATTAGCTAAGCTAATAGATATATTATTTGAAACCTTTTGGGTTTTCCAATGCTTCTTTTCTACTACATGGTTGTCACGAAAGGGTGTCTCTATGCAGCACCCATCATTTAATGGATTTTCTTATGCTTTTCCAAAATACTGTGGATGCATGCACATTCTTGGCAGCCATCTTTGAATGGGATTTATTTAAATATATTAAAATACATGCAAATATGCATACTGTGCATGTGTGTACATGCATGAGCAGCATTCTTGGAAAAGTTAAAAAAACGTTAAAAAAGCATTTTAAGATGGCTAATAGAGCAGCTGGTGGCATTCAAAGGACGATATGGCTGGATGGGCAATCAGCTACATGGGATGAAGTTTATAAAAACAGCGGGTTTGAGAGGACAAGGGATTGGTTAATAAAGAAAGGAGAGAGGGGGAACATTAATATAGAGAGGGAGAAAAAGTGTCTCTCAAATGCACTGCAATGCAAGGTCTGATGTCAACAGTGGAAGGAAACTTGCTATTTAATCAAAACCTAGAGAGACAGGAATGCTCTGGGTGAAACGAACACAAGGCTAGAAAGGAAAGCCATTGAATAAGGAAAAGTGGAATCAGCAAGAGAGTCATTCTGTCTTGAGCAAGAGCTCCTAGTGCTGTTTATATTTTATTTTTAAAAATATTTTATATTTGTTATTGTTATTTAATATGTACATTAATTTAAAAAACATTTTTTAATTACATTATATTTTTCTCAAATAAATTTCATTTTTCATTAACTGTGATATATGCTATTGTTAATATATTTGTGTTAATTTGAATTTCAAAATTATTGTTAATGTTAATGAGTTTTTATTTGCAATTGTCAAATATATATATATATATATTATCTACTGGCGGTCGCCAGTAGATAGTTATAGTTAGAACCTATTTTCCATAGGAAATCCGCGACATTCTATTTGAAATAACTCTCTTGCCGGTTGACGTATCTTCGCAAAATTTTCAAACTTTGTGGGGCGCTCCGGTCCGCTCCTACCCTGAAAGTCTTGGGGTGATTCGTCAAGCGGGGGCCGAGAAAAAAGGGGGGTCCCAAAACGCGTTTTCCCCATTCATTTTTCCATAGGAAACTTTAGACACGGCTACAGCCCGAACTGCTGAACGGAATTACACCAAATTTGGCAAAGAGGTAGGTCTTGGTTCAGAAAGAACCCTTTTTTTGTTAAATGGTGTAAATCCGTTCAGTAGTTGCTGAGAAAATCAAAAGTAAAAGTACATATATATCTATGGGCACGGAGGATCCGCGCACCCTGAGCGCACCCTGCACGCACCGTCCCGATCACGAGCTGCATGTTAATTGGCTGTCAGCTGGCTGTCAACATTCCGATTCAGGAAATGTTGGCAGCCATTTTATCCCTCGGTAGAACCGAGGGACAGAAACTAAGTGCGCAAAGCGCACAAAGGGGGCAGGGTAGAAACACCCTGACCCCCTAGGTCTGCTCAGGGGGTCCCATAAGGACCCCCTGGGCAGAAAAAAGCATATATTTTTTTTTAAATCGGCAGGATGCGCTCAGGATGCGCTTTGATTGTATTTTGCCCCCGGGTGGCCCAAGTCCCGGGGGCATGGTGAGGGGTTAAATGTATGTATGGGGGCCTCAAGGGCCCCCAAGCCCCGGGGACCGCCACCCCCGGGGCTTTCATTTTAAAATGGTGCGGCAGGGCACTCGGCCCTCCCGCAGCCCCGGGGACCACCACCTCCCCGGGGCTTCTTTTTTATTTTTTTATTTCCTGTGTGGGGGGCTCGAGCCCCCCACACGCCCGGCGACCGCCACCTCCCCGGGGCACTAACACATTTAAAATGGGGGTCCGTTTTGGACCCCGAAGCCCCGGGGACCACCACCTCCCGGGGCTGTGCTGATCTGGGGAGGGGGCCGCGTGGCCCCCTCCTGGAGCCTGTGGTGGCCCTGGGGACCGCCACCCCCAGGGCCGGCTCCTGCAGTGTCCCGGGGTGCCTACCCCGGGACACTGCTGTTTGCAATGACAGGACGGGAGCCTCGCGGCTCCCGTCCTGTCATTGCAAACTGCTTTGGATATTGGAAGAGAGAGCAGGAAACCTGCTCTCGCTCCAATATCCAAAGACAATTGCTTTTCCACATGGGGAGCAGCATGTTAGCTGCTCCCCATGTGGAAAGCAATGCCGGCTCCCTTAGGACACGGGGAGCCGGCGGGACTGTGGGGGTTTGGGGACCCCCACAGTCCCCAACAAGAGGCCAGGCCCCGGGGATGGGGTCCCCGGGGCCATAAGTGGCCCGGGAGGGGGGCCACGCGGCCCCCCTCCCCAGAAATAATTTTATAAAAACCCCAGGGACCCTCAGGATTCAAGGGGAGTTAATCCCCCGACTTAAAACGCGCCAAGGGGCGCGTTTGCACAGTGGTGAAGGGAGGGGCGGGGCTTCAGGTGACATGTGTGCAAACAGGCCCCGTGGCGCGTTTTAAGATGGGGAATTAAATCCCCTTCAATCCTGAGGGTCCCTGAGGGCCAACTAGCCCAACAGGTACATCCAGAAAGCGCCACAGAGCTGCGTTGCAGAGAGGTGTAAAAGGGGTGTGGCCTCTCTACACATCTCTGCAACGCAGCCCCCTGGCACATACTGGAGGTTCCTGGTGGGCTAGTTGGCCCCTAGGGACCCTCATGATTCAAGGGGACTTAATCCCCCAACTTAAAACGCGCCACGGGGCGCGTTTGCACAGATGTCACCTCAGGCCCCGCCCCCTCCGATTTACTCACCTGTTATCAGGAGAGACCTGAGTGCTGTATCTTTCAGCCCAGTACTGGTCCTGAAAAGTAATTTTAACCGTACTTACCAGTAACTTGAATTTCCTTCCATAGGCTAACATTGACTGGTTTCACTTGGAAATTCTTCTAAGTGTGGAGTTTTGGAACTTTAAAATATTCCTCTAAAATCAGCCGAAATACGAATTCCGATTTACTCACCTTTTATCAGGAGAGACCTCAGTGCTGCATCTTTCAGCCCAGTACTGATCCTCAAAAGTAATTTTAACCGTACTTACCAGTAACTTGAATTTCCTTCGATAGGATATCATTGCCTGCTTTTTGCTGAAAAAGTTTGTAAGTGTTGATTTTTGAAACATACAAATATTCCTCTAAAATCAGCCGAAATCCGAATTCTGATTTACTCACCTGTTATCAGGAGAGACCTCAGTGCTGCATCTTTCAGCCCAGTACTGGTCCTGAAAAGTAATTTTAACCGTACTTGCCGGTAACTTGAATTTCCTTCATAGGCCAACATTGACTGGTTTCACTTGGAAATTCTTCTAAGTGTGGAGTTTTGGAACTTTATAATATTCCTCTAAAATCAACCAAAGTACGAATTCCAATTTACTCACCTGTTATCAGGAGAGAACCCAGTGCTGCATCTTTTAGCCCAGCACTGACCCTGAAAAGTAATTCTAACCGTACTTACCAGTAACTTACATTTCCTTCCATAGGAATCCATTGTCTGGTTTTCAACAGAAAAGTTTCAAAGTGTCGATTTTCACAAATTACAAATATTCCTTAAAAATCGCCTGTATGACTTAAACGCATTCTTTCAACTGTTTACAGGAGATGCACCAGTGCTGGATCCAGGATCCAACACTGAGTAAGAAAAAGTAACAATAACACTACTTACCTGCTAAGTGAATTTCCTCCCATAGGATAACATTGGTGATTCTATGTGAAAAAGTTTCTAAGTGTCAACTTTTAAAATACAATAATATTCCTTAAAAATCACTACTGTAACCAAAACGCTTTTACTCAACTGTTTACAGGAGATGTCCCAGGACTGAATCTAGGATCCAGTCCTGTGGTTAGAAAAGTAATCCATAAAGTAACTAATTGCATTTAACTAGAAATTCACATTGAGCTCAATGTTGCATTGTGTTTGAAATTGTGTTGCCCATTGCAACAACTGTAACTACTGTACTTAAAACTCTATTGCCTATTTGCAAACTATTTAAACTAAAGTAATTCATTCTGAGAAAGTATATTTTGTATCAGTGATGTCATCAGTGATGTCACTGACCATGTCATGAGTGATGTAATATGTGACGTCATCAGCAGTGCATTGCGGGGCGCGAGTTATAGTTAGCTGAACTAACTATAACAGGGGAATTTCACGGGTTTTGTACGAGTGAAATGTCCAACTAACTATAACTGTCCCTAAAACCTATGGTTTTTTCAGTGAATTTCCAAGGTTTTTAAATGCTAATTTCTAACTATAACGTGTCTGAAACCTATGTTTTTTTCAGTGATATATATATAGATATAAATATATATATATGCAACCAAGGTGCCCTGAAGCATTTGGACGGCACTCGACAGCACCCTGCCATGCGGCTATCCGATGCAGCTTGCCTTCCTGCTTTTTTTTCAATTGTTGCTGCCAACGCGATTCAGGGTATTCAAACCCCTTTTTCATGGGCTAAAAAGGACATCTGAGGCTCGCATTGCAGTATTTCCGGTTTCTTTTTATTGGTATCTCAGCCCCCAGTGGGCGTATGCTCAGTGCGGTATTTGTTTGATGCACCATGGGACATGAAGTCTCAACTGCGAGTGTTAGTGCGCCTTGAAGTAAGTTCAAATGTCCATTTTAAATTAAAAGACTTATTTTATCCTTAGTAGGTGATAAAGCAGTTCGGCATGCTAAATTTGCATATAGAGCGCTGTGCTCAAAGTCCTGTAGTGCAGAACTGCAGCCTCTCCCAGCTGGCTTTCATTTCTTACCCAACTGGCGATGGTGCTCTATCCCCACGGCCAGGCTGCCGTGTGTGAGTGTATACAACCAAGGTGCCCTGAAGCATTAGGACAGCACTCAACAGCACCCATGCCATGCAACCTTGGAAGATATGTATATATATATATATATATATATATATATATATATATATATATATATATATATAGTAGTCTCGACTTCAAGGTAAATGAAGCAAAGCATGGCACTCTGAACGTGGTTCCCAATGATTTTATTTCAGAATGAGAGCTAGTCAATGTGTTTTCGATTGTCACATACAACCTTGTTCATGACAGTGAGCGGCATTGCTCATAGTGCTTATCTAGTTACACATGATCAAGTATTCACATTCCATAATAAATGGCAAGTGCCGATAGTAGCATTGTCATAGGAAAATGACTATTTCTCAGGCTACATTAAGTGCAAATTTAAACTAGTCTTTTTTACATGTCGCCACTAGTGCACTGTGGACACTCCCAATTGGAATAAATGGCCTAAAAGCCAATTTTGAGAGGATAGTCTTTACATAGTAGCCTAACAGTAGTTACACTTTTCAACATCAAATACCCAAGTGGGTAAATATTAAAAACTGGTCCAATCTTATGCACACAAAATATAAAATTTTAATTAATAGAACCAAATGCAACGTGCATAATCAAAATGAAAATGTTGAACAAAAGGAAACTTTTAAAGCAGTTATAAAGGTTTCTGTCATTTGTCTTATTTGGTATCTACAATCAAAACAGCACAAAAAAATTCACTCTGGAATGGGCAAAGGGAAGAGAGCAGCTATCCTAGAAACGTGTGAATTTCTTCATTTACATTAAAACCACAAGGCTATTTGCTGTCTAATTCCAATATAAAATAGGTTTCCACTATACGCAGTTCTTTTTCTCTATCACCCCTTCTTTTTCTCTTGAGGACATGTGCCAGACAGCTATATGTCAATTCAGCGGGATTGCTTTGGTGGTTCTTTTCAAAATGACAGGCAACTGGATAACTATGATACTTGTTTACAATAGCTCTAATATGTTGCACTATGTGCATCTGGACAATGTCAAGTTGTACTGCCCACATATTGTTTTGTGCATGGGCATTCAAGGACGTACATTACAAAACTGGTTTTGCATGTCAGGTATCCTCTATAATGGATTTCTTGAAAGGGGTCAAGATTTTGGTTATGTTTTTACAATTCCTGCAAGCTTTGCATATTGTGCATTTTAAAAATCCTTCTTCACATGTCAACCAAGTGGTTGCAGTCTGTTCTGGTTCCAAATCACTTCTAACTAAATGATCTCTTATAGACTTAGATTTTTTGAATGTCATCTACGGATGACTCGTTACCAGGGATCCAATAACGGGATCATCCAAGATAAGGTACCAATGTTTCTGGAAGGTAGCACCTCCTCTGAGTATCCCCTCTGTTTAAAATGGTCTACCATCTGTTATTCTACTATGTCATATTTGTGTCTGCTCTGCATACCCTTCTGGCTCTGTTCAATACCCCAAATGGGATACTCATAATTTGGGGGGGATGGATGAAAGCTCTTGGCATGCAAAATGGTGTTGCCTGCTGTGGGTATTTGGTATACTTTAGTTTCTAACTTCTCATTCCCCACCCGCACCACCACATCCAGAAACTCTACAGTACTGTTGCTTGTTTTGCCTGTAAACTTAAGGTTAAGCTGGTTGTCATTTACTGTGTTTATGAATTGGTTGGCCTCTGCACAAGAAGTCATCAATTAACTTCAGCCATAATGCTATATAGTCTGACCAACATTCCATCCTCTGGCTACCGAGCACCAGCTCCTCCCACCAGCCCAAAAGCAGATTCGCATAACTGGGGGCGAAGCAGGTACCCATAGCCGTACTCCTTAACTGCTGAAATAGCTTGTTGTTAAAAAGGAAAATGTTTTTAATCCGGCACCAATCCATCATCTCTAACAACATTTTGTTACGTGCTGTATATTTTATAGGTCTCATTCTCATATAATATTGGGCAGCCCTCGGACCATCCTGGTGTTTGATACTTGTGTATAAAGTGGATACATCTAAAATCATTAAAAGCATATCACTCTCTCATTTAACATCAAATATTCGACGCAGGAAATCTGTAGTATCACATATGTAGGAAGGAAGAGTAGCTACAATGGCATTCAGAAAATAATCTATATAATTTGATACATTTTCAATTATGCTGTTCTGCGCTGCGATGATAGGCCTCCCTGGTGGAGTTGAGTCATTTTTATGAATGTTTGATAAAATACCGAAGATTGAGTTTTCTTGTTTTAAAAAAGTGTACTCGTCCCAACTTAAACTTCCTGATCTTTCTATAGCTTCATGGCACTCACCATTGTGAACAAGGTTGTATGTAACAACTGAAACGCGTTGACTAGCGCTCATCCCAAAATAAAATATTTGGAAACCATGTTCGGAGTGTCGTGCTTTGCTTCATTTAACTTGAAGTCGAGACTATCTTCATTTTGAGAGGTGTCGGCAGACACCTCCTACCAGCGGCACCACTGGCATTTTGGCAGCACACCAGCATCCGCGAAGAGGAAGACGTATATATATGTATACGTCATCCTATACTAAGGACACTGGTGATTCTTTAAGAAAGGTATACGACATCAACTGGGAGGAGAGTTTTTTTATGATAACTCTAGATGTCTCCTCCCTATATACCAGTATCTCACATGAAGATGGAATAAGCGCAGTAAAATACTATCTGAGTTCCCGACCCCTAGCACTTTATAGGCACACTGAAATGCTAGTGGACATGCTGGGTTGGTGTCTAAAAAACAACATCTTCCTGTTTGGGAAAGATCTTTACCAACAGATGAGAGGGTCGGCAATGGGCACCTGCTTCGCCCCCAGCTATGCTAATTTGCATATGGGCTGGTGGGAGGAGCAGGTGCTCACCACACAATATGCCCGATAAATGTCCGATAACGTCGTTCTTTGGACTCGTTATATTGATGATCTTTTTATAATCTGGCGGGGTGATCTACAGTCAGCCGAGACATTTATTGAGAGCATTGGCAAAAATGTTCTGAATCTGAGTTTCACATCGAATCTTAGCAAGGAAGAAGTCCAGTTTTGGATTTAACAGTGTATATTGAGGAAGGTAAAATCAACACTAAAACTTTTCGCAAGGAGACTGCAGGCAACACAATACTGCATGCCCGCAGTTTCCATCCGCCAAAATTTGTGAACAGCATTCCTTACACTGAAAATCTGAGGATGAGGAGGAACTGTAGTAGCCCTGCCCAATTGTATCAAGCTCAAGAGCAGCTTAATGACAGGTTTGAACAAAGAGGCTACAGTAAGACAGTATTGAAAGCAGCAAGAGATAAAGCCAATGCCAAACCCAGAGAGCAGTTGTTATTTGCCGATCACCCGAAATGTAAAGAATCACAAGTACAGGAATCTCAATTTTGCTTTGTCACAGGGTACAGTAAACAGCATAAAGAGTTGAGATTCATCATGCAAAAACATTGGCATGTACTACCTGGGGATGGTTTCCAGAGACACAAGTTAGGGGGAGGACCGTTATTAACATTCGGTAAGGCGAGATCCCTAAGGGAGGCGCTGGTAACGAACAGCCCTGGAATCCCATTGACACTTGGCTCAGTGAAAGCAAGGGCTTCAGGAAGTGCCATAAGTGTAAGGCGTGCAAATATGGAGAGCATACGATGGAAGTACCCTTACCATTCTCAGATAAAAGGTGGCATAGCCTGAAGCCTTTGACATGTAAGAGTCAATTCGTGGTATATGCATTGAGATGCAGCTGTTTTAAATTGTACATAGGCAGCACCATTTTACCAGTACACCAAAGGATCTGACAACACGTTAGTGCAATTAAAAACAAGGACCAGACATACCCCAAGGCAAGACATTTCCAACAGTCTCACGACAACAATCTGGAAGATCTGAGATATTTTATATTAGATCAAGTGCCACAAAGACTCAGAGGGGGTAAAAGGGAGAGATGCCTGAGACAGCTCGAATCGAGACATATTGTACGTTTTAACTGTAAGATTCCTAATGGGCATAACACCGAGGTAGAGCTCTATGTACATCTGTGAACATCTAAACAGGACTGATGGTGGTAGATCTTTACCAACTGATAATAGACAGGAATACAAGTATGATTTTTTAGCTCTCTCATGCACATACAACTAAGAGGTATTATAATGTTTTAGTACACTCCTTTTTAATATCATGAAATTTTCGCACATTATTTAGTCACAAAGCACTTTACATTTTTCATACGGTGGTCGGTCCACTGTGTCGGCAAGTAGAGGGATCGGGCACTGGCCCAGGAATGACAAAGTTCAATGTGGTTTAATTTGAATATGATCCCTCCCCTGCTTTGGGGATCAAATTGTTGGACACTATGCAAATAGAATAGTGATGCAATTAAGGCACAATGCACAGATCACTTTAATTGCTTTAGAGACACTGTACAGGAGCAATTTCAATAGCATTTGCTTTTAGAGTAGTTTGAGCGGTTCAAATATGGGGTTCGGCAGTCACAACAACAACATTTAGGAAAGGCACTTGCTTAGAAAGTCATACATGTAAATAATAAGGTGTGTAGAGGATTTTGGTAGATATTGCCGTAAGTCTATGTGGAATATTATATTTAAATTTCATTTAAAAAATGTTACGCTCATCTGCATATTTTATGGGTCATATGGTCAGATGAATTTGCTCAGTCAATGTCGTTTGGGCAGGAATGCAGCACTTGTTATTGGTTTTTATAACAGGAATTGCACTAGAGTATCAAGTATAATTAATTTGGTTTTAGAGCGTTGTGAACGGCCCAGGAAGTTTGGGTCGGATAAAGCAAATATGCTGCCAGGTGGGCATGTGCCTGTGATGAATGAAGAGGTGATTTTAACACTTCCAATATTGCTGGCGATTTTATACCATTTCCTGTAGTAGAGCAATGGAAAATCATTTTGGTAATTTTGTTCAAATTTGCCAACGCTCTTTTACATATTTTATATATTATACAGATAACAGGGTTTACTGTTTTTACTCTGTCATTGCCATTGTTTGTAAAGGATTGCACTGTCACTTTTTTTATTCTTGTTTAAACTTTATTCACTTTTATGCACTGTCACTTTAAAATTTGAAACTTCTATAAATAGTAAAAAAAATGGCAGCGAAACAGGTTTGACAAAGACTGCTTGTGCAATTGAAACACGTTACCTGGATCAACGTGGCTCAAAAATAAATCCCTTTTTAGCTATCCCGAGAGTGCTGGAGTCTGTTTCTTATGAGGGAACAGTCGTTTTGCTAGATAGATAGATAGATAGATAGATAGATAGATAGATAGATATGTATATATGTGTGTGTGTGTGTGTGTTAAAATGTTGATACACTCACCTTTTTGAATGATATTCTGTTCCACAACATTTTTGACATAATATTTTGGTAGTTTACGTTCAAGACATGGAACCACAATATTATTGTAGATGATAATTTGGACATCATATTCTTGTAAGTCGATTTCATTGTTGTTGATATTCTGACATACAACCAAGGATACACCACATAGCAAATTTGTCCCAGAGCAATCAGCAATTGACGATCCACCATGTCAAATGGAGAACTTAGGTCAACAAAGCATATAAATAGAACACCCACACTAATTTATTTACAGATATTGTAATCCAATGCAAAAACGTAGTGTACGGTTGACTGCCCTGGTCTGAGCACAGCTTCTTCTTTGGGTATATTTGAAATAGGCAAAGCTCAATCGTCCACTTGCTCTAGCAAGATGCTGGATTTTTTTTGTTGAAGTAGCAAGGAGAGAGATAAGGTGATAAAATGCTTTTTCATCACCTTGCCCCGTTTTAAAAATAGGCAATATTAGTGAACTCTGCCAAGATCGTAATATGATACCATACTTTTTTATTTAAATAAAGGACATAGATAATTTGCACACAATGCTGGTTCTTCCTTGTAGACTAGTTGCAACGCTTATACATTGGGTTCATAAAGTTAAATGATATTAGCAGATTACGAAGCTATAGATATATATCAAAGTAAAATTGAAAGTTTTTAACATTATATATACAAGAAATTTGAAATTGGAAGCTAAAAATTAAGTTGGTATCATCATCTTGATTTCTAATGGCAGCGCAGGTAGAGTAAATGGAATCAAGTATGGACTATTGGTGGCCGCAAGTGGATCAGCGATGAAATGCTATTACAATAAGAGAACATGCATTAGGAGCAAAAAAGATAAAGTGATATTCTAGAGTCTAGCATATCACTTTGTGTTTTTGAAATAAAATTAGTGTTTGAAAAGCTACAACTTTTCCATTGAAATTTCGATTTTCACCAATTTTATTGATAGCAAATTAAATAATTTCAGTAATTTGTGCATCTGTTTGATGTATAGCTGTTTTTGTGTGGTGTTTTGAGGTTCAGATCACAGAAATTGCTTAGACTGTGGTCTTCTTCCAGTAGTAAATCATTTTGGATCCACAGAAGACAAAAGATTAAGAACTGTTGTTGTAGACTACTTTGGGAAGGCAAACAAGACCAGCAGACTTACATGTCTTTAACTTATTAAAATCATTTATGCCTTTCAGGCTGATTTGGTTGGGGCCAAATACTTATCATTTGTGCCTAATACTTGATGGAGCCAGGGCCCACTTCCCCAGTAACACTCACTCAATGGTCTTTTAAGTAACTTGAGAGGTGAGTAAAAAAGCGTTTCAATCGAGTATCCAAATACAGTCTAGCCAATGTAGTTACAAAATAATTCAGTTCGAAACCAAGTCTCAAGTTAGTAAGTTTTATTCCAGATTTAAATAAAAAAGCAGATTAATATAGACCAGTCTAATCATAATAGTATAGAAGTACAATGTATATAGGATGAAGCCAAATCTTCTGAAGCTATTCACTCTATATAGCAAAAAGAAAACCACTAGTTCAATATTTGTGATATAAGTAATAAGAAAACAGAACTTTGCATCAGATTGCATCAATTTGTCATAAAAAGAACATGAACCCCTTATCTGCCCCATCTCCACTATACCCTAAAGTGACAACCCTAAACTAAAGCAATATGAAAGTAAGACGAAATAGGGATAAGGTGTCAGCTGTCAGAGTCCTCTGTAAAGGAAACTCCAACTTGGGTCAAGTAGCTTCAAGCCACAGATATCAAGAGAGGTCTGTACCTCAAGGCACCCTAAGCCAGAATGCTCACTATCCCTCAATACGTTGCACAGTTGCATCTAAGTTACGTCCCACAAATCTGCTTAGTATTTTTCCAGCACATATTGGCTTCTTCACACCACCTTGCTATTCCCACCATCGTTATTCCAGCCGTCCTTGGTTTCTTCTAAGCCTGGGCGTAAAATCCGCTCCGCTAGCAGATTTTGCAGATTTTTGGCAACTTCGCGTTCCACGTAGAACGCGGAGTTACTGAAAACTCCAGACTCCGCAGCGGAGCAGAGGTTTTTTTGTGTTCGCGATCTCAAAATGTGTTTTCGTTCGCGCGGGAGCGACTTACCAGGATGCCTGCGATCGCCGATGAGATTTCCCATCTGTTAGCGAGCGCCACGAGAATTGATAGGCGGCCTCACGTTCCCGCGAGAGTGTCCGATTGCGAACACGTCATTCGGGCACGCCATCCGACTTCCGGTGGAATTTTTGCAAAGATCGCGATCCCGAACACGCAGAATTTGCAATCTGGAGAAGAATCTCTCTCGAGCAGCAACAAAACCTTCTCGAAATGATGATTCTGATTAAAAAAACTCCTCAGATTGACCTTTGGCAGTACTTTTTGGTGCAAGGAGTCCTTTTTCTTTTTTTACTTTTTTTTTTAAGAGGAAGTAAGTGCCCCAGAGTCTCCAACTTCCTGTTCCTGCCCAGCTGGCTCCTCCCAGTGCTTTGTCCATCTCCTGTTCACTTTTTCATTTGGATTTGGAGCTGGAAGGATCACTCTTTGTGGCTGCTGCATCATATATCATTGGATTTGAGGACTTTTGAATCTGAGATCTCACAAGTAAGTTGGAAAATTGGTGTTTGTTGGATTGGGGCATTGCACCTACATTTATTTGGTACTTTTCATCGTTTTTTAAAACTTTATTGTGGTGGGTGGCCTGTAGTTCAGTAGGAGGCTAGTTGTTTCTTTGTAAGTAATTTTTTCATCTTTTATAAAGGAAACATGGTGCACGGTTCACTGCATTTTCTCCAAATTTTGAAATTAATTAATTTGCAATATTTATTTAATTCACTAGCCCAGTAGTCTGCCAATACTATAGGCCTTTCAGCCATTAGGCCCAGAGCTATTCATGGGTGCATCAAACAACTGTTTCTGTGGTGTCTGTTGAATTTAAACATCATTTAGGGCCTGGATGGCATTGGATTGAATAGCAAAATGTGTTTTTTGGGGTATTTCACTTTTTTCATGTGTGTTCAATAAATGCCTTTGTTGGATGTGTGTGGTGTGGTTGTTGTGTAACTTGCAAACCTTTTTTAGCCCTGTGGTTTTTCGTTTTTGCATTGTTGCATTAAAGCTGTGTTGTTTAGCATGCCTCCTTTGTCTGGCCATATGGGGCCTGCTTGAGTTCATTGTTTTCTGGGCCTCCTGCTTGTTGTGACTGTGAGTGACCATGTGGCTGGTGGCCATTTTGTGGTGGTAGTACTAGTTAGTGTGCTGCTTTTGCCATAGGCCTGCATGTATTTCCTTTGTTCCTCTTGGCTTACTGCTTCCATCCCCATTGCCAACTGCAGCTCCATGAATGCTGCATCCCACATGATGCACAATGCCAAACAGGTTCCATTACATTTCTATTTTTTTTTTCTTCTTTCCTATCCTTCCTGACTGTACACAGTACACCATGAAAGCCCTTGTTGTCAAAGTCTCACAAATGTCTACACTGCTGTTTATTTTTTGTTAATAACTAAACCGAGTTAATAAAATGTAATAATATTAATAATAACACTAACAAGTGTGACCACACATTAAGTTATATATTATTATATTTATTTGTTTGTACTAGTAGGAATTGAACCACAACAACAAATGCCACGTTTCACTGATGTTCTTCTGGCTTCTTTGCTTTTAGGTACACAAAAGACTGAGGAGGAGGTGTCATCATCACCCGTTGTACTGCCAGACAGAAGTCCTGCTGCGCACGACGTCACGTGGCGTGTGACCACAGACAGACATCTCTTCAACTTGTGCCACTGCGTGCTGCTGACATCTGAAGAAGATGGCCCCAAAGAAAGGTACCTGGTCCGCCAGTACCAAGAAAGTTGCCAGTGAGAAGAAGGAACTGCCACTTACCAAGACTGGTGTTCTGCCCAAGAGGTTTTTTGGGAAACAAAAAACTGCGCCTGCAGCAGCGGTGTCCAGGGAGCAAGCTGGGAGCAGCACCCCCGCATCAGTGGACCCATCCCTTAAACCTAGCCCCAAGCCCATGTCTGTCGCAAAGGCAGATAGTCTAATCACGACAACGTAGACGAGCAGTGATGTTGAAATTGACTTATCGTTATCGCAAAGTAGTACCCAATCAACGCAGGAAACTCAGATAAGTGGACAACAACAGCCGCAACCACCGCCCACAATAGTAGTTGTTCCTCCCGAAGTAGGGGCAGTTCAGAAGATAGAGCTTCCTGCAGAGGAAGAAGAGCAAGCCACTCTTTCAGAAGATCCATTGTCTTCCCCAGCAAGGAAAAGGAGGGTTAGTCCATCGAGTTCTTCTGCAAGCCCCCCTTCTGATGATCTAGATGCCAATTGGATGCCACCACCTCAGTCTGAGAGTGAGACATGCCACAAGAGAAGGCTAGGGAAAAGGAAGGTTCCAGAAAGCCTTAGAGTTATGGAGGTAGATGTAGAAGAGGAGGATGATGACGAGCCAGTCATCATGGACATTAGTCCTGCCCCAGTGGAAACCGACATTATTACCCCATCCCAAATTGCTGTGAGGGATGTGGCATGGATACCACCAACACAGATAACACCAACACCACCTGCAGCTACCATATTTGCATTTGCAAAAGCCCGGCAGCGACCTACATCCAGCACGACCACCTCAGTAGAAGTAGGTACTGCGTCTGCAGAGTCAAACTCCACTACGCCCACCTTCCAGTTCATCCGGCATTGCAAGTGGCACCTCCAGCAGCACCAGAAAGTTCACCTCCCCAGTTTGGGACTTCTTTTTGGTTAGCAGTAAGGAGTAGAATGTTGCTATATGCTCCATTTGTGGACAAGGTGTTAGTCGGGGTAAGCTTGGTACAAACTATGGTACTGGAGGCCAAACAACCCATCTGAAAAAACACCACTTGATCCAGTGGGAGGCGCACCTTAAAGGCCAAAAAACTGCACCCATTGCTGTTGGTGGTGATGAAGAAGTAGAAGATACGATTGCGGTGGAAGGTGAACAAGAGGGAGACATTTTCTCTGGAACACAAAGTAGTCCTGTCCCCAGCAGTGCAGTGGTACCATCCATATCCTCATCAGCCTCAGCAACATCTCAGTGGCACAAGAGTAAGAGTCAGGCTGAGACAGTAAGGCAAGAGAGTACCGCAATGAAAAAACGTGTGGCGTTGAGCCTAACAACATCTGGCGCCAAGAAGTCACCTGCATCAGTGGCAACAGAAAAGAAAAAAATCCAGCCTATCATTCTCAGCATGTTTAGGTCATAGGGGCAGTACGAACGCAACCACCCAACGGCACGCTTGTACAATGCAAAGCTGGCTAAAATGTTATCACTGGACCTCCTCCCTTTTTCTTTTGTGGAAGGGTTGGGTTTTCTTGAATTTGTGGAAGCCATCTGCCCAAAATGGAAAGTTTCCAGCCGGTCCTATTTTGCCAGAGTTGCTGTTCCAGCAATACATCACGACATGCTGGAATTGCTTGGACAAGCTTTGCAGCAGAGTGCTGTTCACACTATCCACCTGACAACAGACATGTGGACCAGTTGCCAAGCCACTGATTACATGTGCATCACTGCACACTGGATCTCTCTTTTGGGGGTTAGAAAAAAGATATCTGCAGGTGTTGACACTGCTGAGATTTTTAATGCCACTCGGAAACATGCAACTGTAGCCATGTTCGCCATGGAGACATCTCATACTGCTGCAAACATTTTGGAAGAGTTTAACGGCAAGGTCTTTGAATGGCTGCACCCAAGAGCGCTTAACATTGGTTTTGTTGCCACGGACAATGGCAGTAATATAGTTAGGGCCATGTCCAATGGTGAATATTTCAGGGTCCTGTGCCTGGCGCACTGCATTACCATTATTGTTCAAGACTTTCTGAAAAAGAAGACCGAGTCAGCAACTTAATGACCACCTGCAGAAGAATCTGCACACATTTCAGCCATTCTTTTAAAGCCCGGAAGCAGCTGAGGATCATTCAACGTGAGCATAGAGTGCCAGTTAAAGCACTCATCCAGGAGGTGCCCACACGTTGCAACTCAACTTATTACATGCTTGAACATCTGTTTGAGCAGTACAGACCAATCAAATAATATGTCATGCAAAGAGGGGATGCTACTGAGAAAGGCATGACCATTGAGATGGACCAATGGGGCCTAGTTAAATGTCTGACAGAAATGCTACTTCCTTTCGAGCTCTTCGCACGTGAAGTCAGCAAGGAGGACTGTACTATGGGCCAAGCTATCCCATTGTTGCACATCCTACAGGAACAGCTGAAGGGGGTGTCTGCAATGTACGCAGGTGTGGAGGAAAAAAAAGAAGCATATGAGTTGGTGGAGAGCTTAACCCTTCGCTTCCATGAAAATACAAGGGTGCAAATAGAAATTGTGTCATCCAACCGTTACATTTCTGCCACAATTCTGGATCCACGGTACAAAGCAGTACTGAACACTAACACATTGATTCCTTTTTCAGAAGTGGATGTTGCCAAGTGCAAAACTTGGATAGCTGCGGAAGCCAGTCGCTTAGAAATAGAACGGCTGGGAATTAGAGGCCCGCTACTCCAGCCCACAACAAGTACTGCAGGGCAGCCGGCGTCAAGTTCAACTTCAGAGCCTGAGGGCAGTGCGGTTGGCTCACAGCAGCCAAAACCACCAACAACACCAAGAACAACATCAACAACAACAAGAACAGGAGCATCGACCCCACCAAAATCGGCACAGGAATGGTTTCTACAGCAAGGGCTTGTTAGGTCCGTTACTGAAGCTAAGGCAAAAGAGGCCGAGCAAAGCGGAGCACCCCTGAGCATTGAGCGGACGGTCCAGGCCTATCTGGAGGACCCAACAGAGGTCTATATTGATCAAAACCCATTGCTGTATTGGTATGGGAAAAGGCGTCACTGGCCAGTGCTCAGCATGCTGGCGATAAACTATCTGGCATGCCATGTCGCAAGTGTCTCTTCTGAGCATGTTTTCAGTGCTGCTGGATCCGTTGTAACAGTGAAAAGGACCAGTCTCTCGCCCCAAAATGTGGAGAGGTCAACCATGATCAAAATGAATCAGCACTTTATACCACCGGATTACACCATACCTGAAGTAGTACAGCAGGAAGATGATGACGGTGACTTAGGTCATGGAAGTAGTGTGTTAGATGACCTACTTCTGGGTGAAACACCAGAGTTTGAGGACAAGCTCTACTACCCTGACAACTAGGCTTTCAACTTGTTACTTTCTTCCTTATTTATTTTTATTATTTGTGTGTGTCTCTGTCTTTCTGGTTCGAATTACAACAACAACCATCACCACCGTCTTACTCTTTTTATTGCCGTATTGGAGTTGCAACTGTCTGACTCCTCCAAGTCCTGCTCCATCCTGACTCGCCCTAAATCCATTTCCTTCAAGCCAGACATTGGATGGAGAATAGTACAAGAAATGTGTGCCTGCCTCGTCGAGTCCCTCCAAAGAACATGACTATAGCTATCCTCCTTTCCGAGCCGAGAGGGACTGCCCCTTAAGAACAACAGGTAGTAATGGATGGCATGCATTGGGCGCTGACTCTAAGTGACTGGTGTTTGTGTTGTTGTGCATGAAGTGTACTAGTATTATTTAATCTTCACACAAAAAAGTGACAAGTCAATGTTTCCCTTCTTGTTGTTTAATAACAAAATTGTACTTCTACTGCAGGCCGATCCATTGCATTTTTGAATATGGAATCTATTCTGGACTCACTCGGTACACTACAGAGTTGGGCACCATGATGATGATGACCATACTATACTCATTGCAGTCAGTCAGCAGGATCGAAGATGATTGAAGGAATAACTCGGGGCGTTTCATAAAGTGGCCTAAAAGGTAAACAAGTCAACAACAACCACAGCAGACCTACATGTCTGTATAGTGGTGGAGGCGAGTGTAGTGACTGACAGCGGTGCATCGATTTAGTTTCTTAATTTGGAAAATGCTATGTTGCTGTATATGTGTGCTCTGTCTGGCTCAAAATCTAAGCTAAGTGGAGGTTGGGTGGGCGCCGTGGGCCTGCTCTGTCCTGTTGTTGTTGTCGATTAATGCTGGAAACAGAGTAGTAGACATGATTTAGCCATGCCGCCTCTGAAAGTGTTCTTGTTGCACTCCTCCGTAATTTATGCATAAATAAATAAATGAATCGATCCTAATGTTGTGCCTATCGTCTGCGATGCTCTCCGCCACCTAATGAGGCCCAGATAGCGGAATACGGACCCCCATGACAGAGCCAACGCTTGCAGATCTGGCGGCGTGGGGACTGCGGCGCGGACTGCCGGACGGTAGATCGACGTCCATTGGTAATTGAGCCCCTGGCGTGCACGTGGGAACAGGGCCGCTCCGGTGGAATTGTGCTGCAGCAGCACACATCACCATACAAGTAAGGCGGCTGATTGATCCTCCCGCTCCGCAACATATTGCGCGTTCCGGCATAGCAGTGGAAATCTGCAAGAGAAGTGCGGGGAGCCCGGGGACCAACGTTGAGGTATTTGCCCAAGGCCGCTCCAGCTGCCGCGGCCATTTTGCGCGGTGCCGCGCTTTCTACAGACAGAAGCGGATCACCCGGTCCCTGTAATAATATTTGACAGTGCGGCTGCCGGGCGATGGTGCGGACGCTTCCTGCACATCGGGGGCACAACGTATTCTGGAGGCTCAATTGACTACTGAGGCAAGAACGACTGGCAATGGCCATTTGGAAGGTATAATGCCCCCTACCTCGCCATAGTCCATGTGCTCCGTATAGAATGGAATCCGGTGCACCTGCAGAGTGAGGGAATTCCACACAGTGTTGACCTGCAGAGTTTCACTCTTGTCAAGGAACTTTACTCATTGCTGCCCAGTGGATGCGCGAACAGTTTGGGGCCTGAAACAGAACAATGTGGCACCCCAAAGCTTGAAAGACCGCCTCAGATCTGATAAGGTATAGCGTGCAAATCCTCTGTAAACTGAGCGATTGAACACATAGTGTACCCTAGTACACTTACACGAATATAGTGGATTGACTTCACGCAACAATACAGGTGGTGAGAGATGCCGGCGCGCTAGGGGGCTCTTGCTGTTTGTGCAGTACCTAAGTCACAGACCTGTGATCACTTCGGGCTGCTGGATCTTCTTTCGCCCATTGAGACACGCCGAGTTAACAATCGCCTCGGCGCGCGCACCTCGAGGCTCGATCAGGGCACAGCAACATCGCGCTAGGACCAACATGGGGAAAACGGATGGCAAGCAGTCAAAATTGCCCTTCGAAGCCCTTAAAAACGTCACGCGGTCGAGTGCAGATGAACCAGATAATACAGGCGTAGAGCGGACACAAGAACCAGAGACCTCCCGGGAAGATGATGTCAAGGCCCTCTTGCTCGCAATGCAACACAGCCTCACCTCCATAGAGTCCAAAATGGATTCCATGAACACTCGAATGGACTCCATTGTACATAAGCTAGACAGGCATGAGGAGAGGATCATAGAGGCAGAGAGACGCATCTCGGATGGCGAAGACAACACGACTCAAATGCAAAAACACATTGCCCAAATGGATAAGATTCTAAAAGTAATCGCCGCAAAAAATGAGGACTTAGAAGCACGCAGTAGGCGTAACAATGTACGCATTATTGGACTTCCAGAAAGTACAAATACTGGCAGAATGGAAGAATTCGTCGAACGCCTACTGCGCTGACCTTTTGGTGCTGAAGCCTTCCTTTCCAGCAACTGACAATAGAAAGGGCGCATCGCTCATTGGGCCCCAGACCTCCCCCGGTAAGCCATCCGCGCTGATCATTGCTCGCTTCCTCAATTTTCGGGACCGAGTTACGGCTTTGAAACTGTCCCGGGAGAGAAAGCATCTGAATTTTGAGGGCAGTGACTTCACCATATACCCTGACTTTACTCCCGTAGTGCAGGAGGCGAGACGGAAATACGTTCCAGTAAAGCTGAAACTACGTAAGGCACAAATTGACTATGCATACTTGTATCCAGCATGATTGCGAGTTACGCATCAGGGCAAACAACACTTCTTTATTAACGCACAACAGGTGGAGGACTTCCTTAAGCGTATCAAGCGACAAAACTCTCCTCGCACATCGCAGGAAATTCCATCCAGATCAACATCTCCGGCATCGGACTGAGATCAGAGATTCGACTCCTTCGGTGCCGTCGTGGGATTATATATGCATTGGAAATCGTCAGCCACTCCTATGAACAAAGATAACTGCCACTCCTCCACTTAAGGACTACTTGCCAGACTGAACGCCCAGCGCGTGCTATGCTTGGAAGACATTGACACAGCACTGTACTCAGATAAGTGGATTGGGTGGTAGGGAGACGGAGAGAGAAGAAATAATGTATGAAGCGGGATAAACATGAACAATGCCCCTGTTGTACCCCCAAAGGGCGTTCCCCATATCATTTGGGACTTTAACAGTTGTATGACAAGTTATGTTGTATGGGAGGTGGGTGGGCAAAAAGATACCAGCATGGTTGGGTTGCTGTTGTGGGGGGCCAGGGATTGGGAATGTTATTTCATATTCTCGTAAGATATAGTAAAGACTGGATAGGTTTGTTGATACATGCACAGAGCAACACAGATTCTGAAAGATTGAAACATTCTTGTAGCACACATCTGATACTTCCCTTATGTCTCAGGACACCAAAACTTAAAAAATACGATTAGTGACGTGGAATGTCAGGGGCCTGGGAGACCCACGTAAACACAGGCAGATACTGGCATACCTAGATAGACACCATATCCAGATTGCTATGCTTCAGGAAACGCACTTCGACCCGAAGCACCCCCCGTGTTTGCTAGCAAGTGGGCCATGCACAGAGTGTTTTCCTCGTATTACTCTTACTCTAGGGGCACAGCGATTCTGATAAAGAAAAACTCTCCATTCATCATGGATGGCGTGAACTATGACACAAAAGGGAGATACTGCATGATGTGGGGTAGGTTGGAGTTATATTCGTTGACGTTAGTGTGCTGCTATGGCCCAAATGTAGATGATCCAGAATTTTATACTGCACTTTGGGGAAGAATTCTTGAAATAGGTTCCACACATGTAATATGGGGAGGAGATTTTAACACGGTAATAAACCTTGTTAATGATAGATCTAATCCTCTCCCACACCACTACACTAAGACTCATGGTATATTGTCCGATATGTTTGCTGATAATGGTCTCTTGGATGCATGGAGGTATATTCACCCAGAGAAAAAGGAAGGAACACATTACACAACAATGCATTCCACATGGGCCAGGCTGGACTTTTGGGTGGTTACTCGTGGTATCGGGCCATGGATAGTTAAGGCAGAACATCTGGCCAGGACATATTCTGATCATGCCCTGGTTTGCTTGATGTTATCCCCTCCGGCATTGTGTATGACTCCCAGAAGCTGGAGACTTATTCCAGAAGCATTATTAGACACTGTTTTTAAGTCCGAATTGGGACAAGAAATTACAGACTTTTTCCAAAGGAATGTAGGCTCTGTCACACATATAGGTACAGTATGGGAGGCCTTCAAGGTCACAATACGCGGCTTTTGCATAGCCAAGAGTTTCGGAGTATTGCGGGACATACGACAATACTTACACCGCTTGGAGAGAGAGCTTAAAAAACTGGAAGGAGAGATGGGGAATGATATGAGCGGCATGCTCCAAGCAACCTTCAGGGACACACTCTCGGAATATAAAACTACTGCCAAAAGGGAGACCTGCTTCAGGGGGAAATATTTCACGGCGCGTAGATACGGCGAAGGGGAACGACCAGGCAGAGTCCTGGCGGAAGGAATCCGCAAACCCCGTTTCTCCAATTATGTTGCGGAACTAACGGATGAAGATGGGGAGCGGCATAGAGACAGTAAGGACATATTAAATATTTTCACTGCATATTATACAAATTTGTACAGTACCCATAGGCGTCACCCATTAGAACTCTCTCTAATTATGTGAAGGATGTAGCTATCGGATGGTTAGGAGACACACAAAGAGAATTCCTCGCGGGACCATTTGAGGCGGATGAGATACGTACTGCCATCATGCAAATGAAATCTGGGAAGACCCCAGGGTCAGATGGCCTTCCAATAGACCTTTACAAAACATATATAGATCAATTGATCCCTATATTGAAAGTGGTCTATGAAGAAGCCCAGGAAACAGGCATTCTTCCAAACTCTATGAGGGAAGCCCTCATTACCGCTCTCCTAAAACCGAGCAAACCCGCAGATTCATGCGATTCCTACAGGCCGCTGTCCTTAATTAATAATGACGCAAAAATACTTGCCAAAATGCTTGCTAATAGGCTGAGCCTCCTGATGGAGAAACTAGTTTTGCCTGACCAGGCGGGCTTCATTCCAGGGAGAGCGAAATCCCATAATCTCCGCACATTATTCTCTATCCTGCATAATGTGGACTCCAAATTGGCACTTGCGGCGGTCTGTGTCTATTTATTTACTATATTGCAATGTATGAGTATTCCCAAAGGATTCTTGGCATGGGTCTGTTTACTGTACAACTCACCAGTAGCCAAAGTCCTGGTTAATGGCCTGGTCTCTTCGCCATTCTCTGTTACGCGGGGTATGAGGCAGGGATGCCCACTTTCCCCGCTCCTCTTTGCTCTCGCAATCGAGCCACTTGCGGCCAAAATGAGACAGCATCATCAAGGTAAGACTCTGCGTTGTCAAATGCGCCCAATACTCATCTCTCTATACGCAGATGATATTACCCTGTATATCAGAAACCCTCAGCAGAATTTAAATCCCATATTGCGTGAGTTTGTCCGCTTTGGGGAATTACCAGGAATACATATAAATTGGAAGAAATCCCAGATCTTCCCCCTCACCACATCTACGATACCATTTGACCCTGACTTCCCAATAGAATGGTGTACCACAGAGGTGAAATATCTGGGGATCTATATTACTTCTGACCTTGCCGAACTAATGCGCTTAAATTATGGCAGAACCTTAGAACACATTACTAGCTGCGTCACGAGATGGATCGCTCTTCCCCTATCTATGGCAGGGCGCTCTTCTCTAATAAAGATGGTTATTCTCCCCAAGCTTTTATATTTATTCATGAACATCCCATTGACCCCGGCAGGCATTTTTTTATGGCTCTACGCACCTTAGATGATTAGACTAACGTGGGGTGGCAAACAACCTAGATTGAAGTGGGACGTGCTCACTAGGCCCTATTCTCAAGGAGGGTTTAATGTTCCAGATCTAGAATTGTACTATATCTGTGCACAAGCCCACTATTCCCAGTACTGGTTCCACCCACCCAAATATATGCCCCAAGTAGCGGTGGAACAATGGTTGGCAGAGCTCATACCCCTGGAGGGAGTCATATTGAGCACACCTCAACCCCGAGAAGCCGACCCTACAGCAGTCACATGTACGGTGAAAGCTTAGCAGCGTATAGCCATGCACATGCACGTTCCTCTGCTATACTCACCAATACTTCCCCTAACATATCACCCTAAGATGCCAGTATTACTAGAAGGTGTTTTTAAACAAACCAAACTAAATTTGGCATACACAATTGGGGAGATTTATATTTGGAAGGGAATTTCCGCACATTGCAACAGATGTTCGCTACATCAACACCCACTCCCATGGACATTTTCTTATATTGCGGCAGGGCATTAAAGAATATACGCCGTCATACCCACAAGAACCGCAAACGCTTACTCCACTACATAAGCTATTACAAAATGAGACAGCTTCACATGTGGTGTCTACGCTATACCATAACATATACACCAACCAGACCCCGGTATGATGTGATGCATGGGAGAAATGGGCGATAGAAATAGGGCAGGCAATAACAGAGAAACAGAGGCTCTACTGCTGTAAACAGACAGAGCAGGTGTCATCCAGTTGTCGCTTACGCATTATACATTATACATTTTTACACCGCACATATTATACACCTGTTAAAATGTATAAGTACAAACTACGGGACAACGACTGAGGTGTGGGATGGAAAAGGCAGACTTCTTACACCTCGCTTGGAACTGTCCTAGTACCAAGGAATATTGGGAACAAGTGTTTGAAGCATTGTAACAGATGACGTCCTCCCTAATCAGGGCTTTGCCACTAACTGCTCTCCTGGGTTACTCAGAAACTATAGATGTGGGATACCGACGCTTCACTTCTCTGGGGCTGCAACTAGCCAAGCGAAGAATATCATGCAGATGGGGACGAGGCAGAGCTCCCAAATTCAAAGATTGTATTAAAGACATGCTATTCTGGCAGGATCAAACACTTACTTATGCGGAACTGCTCCCATTGACCTCGAGGCCCAGGGACATATGGGATCCCCTCAAAACATAGCTCCTTGTACACCCAATTGACATCACAAATAACACATAGACACACTGATGTATGCTATTTGGGCATGGCCCTCGCAAGTATAACTATCCGGGGAAATGATGAAGACGCTTGTATGGTCCTGACTGTAACATTCTCATTCCATGTACTACATTCCAATATTGCTGTTGACACTCACAATGTATAGTACTCATCTGCCTGTGCAATTCATGTATCATGAATGTTTCATGGTTTAAAATTAATTCAAAAAAAGAAAAATTTCTCCTTGATTTTTCAATATCCCTTTTGTTTTTCCATCTACACTTACAGGCCGGCCTTTACCCCGTGCTCTACTGGGAAAAACAACTCACACTTACCTTACCAATCCACATCCGCCAAGCAGGCAGTGGCACCCAAGATAGACGGGGTCCATGGAAGGGAGGACGAAGAGGAATGCCGAGATGCAACTCCCCAATTTCAATTTGACCAGGATAACATACAGTAATTTAGTATCATTCATCATGTTTTAATTAATTTGATTCATTTTTTCTCTTCAATCATTACGACTGTGTGTTGTTGTTTATTATGTTTGCTCTTTGCTTATAATTGATCCCTACAGCTATTTTTTAAATTTTCTTTGCTAGCTTTAAAAGGAAGCCTGGTACAACAGAACATAAAATGTATGTAATTTGGGTCTCAGTCTTAGTCTCTCTGAGGGCAGACAGGCAAGGCAATTGCATAATAATAATAATTAATAATATACTGCTGCCCTGTACTGTCTACTAGTCTAGTTAGTACTACTTATCATTAACCATCAAGTCATCATCATGCATGCATTTCCATTTTCTCCCTTAACAGATTTATGAATAGGATGGTTGTCTGCCAAGATTGTGTGTTGTCCATGTGTAGTGTTTGTCTTTGTCAAACCTTTCCCTCAAATACCCCTTCCCAACCATTCATCAAACCCTAATCCTCTTCCCCCAGGCTGTGTGATTTATATTGAGGTGTGACTAAATTAATTTACACCAATAATTGATCACACACTTGCTGGGGCGGATGTGGTGAAAGCAACACTAACTCAAGGCAGGGCGAGGATCTTCTTCTTCTTGCCCACCCATGCTCAGTATTTGCAAGTCATTTCTTTTTCCAGAGGAACATAATCCATCATAATTAATTGCCGGCATCGATTCATCATCCTTACAGCACTAAAGGTTACGCTTGTCCACTTCATATCATATGTCCAGTCAACTACAGTTTGTAACTTGTACTAGGCTATCCCTGCCACCATTATGTTTTATTTTACTTTAGCATTGCTAATCATTATTATGGTTTCTTGTTTGGCAGTCTTCTTGTGTACTGTACTGCACTTCGTTCTGCTACTCCTTCCAGAGTCTCCCTCAGGCGACTGACTGTCTCATTTTCTTTTTTTGCAAATGCTACTGCCAGTGTCTACTACTACTACTACCACCACCATGGCATCTTGGGAAACTAAACCATCATCACCATGCAGCCATCGCTTTGCCTAAGTTTAAATAAACATCAATCACAGGTAAGAGAAGAAGTTTGGGGGAGGCATAATTAATAATGGAAATTAATTCATTAATTCACACACCCACACCCTTCCGGGTCCAGTTGCAGACTGCATAGACTAGGAGGAGAGACTGACAGTACTAGTAGGACAAGTCACTCACAAGTGAGGGTACTGCATCTATCTGTTCGTGTGTTACACTATCGGCAGATTTTTTAAATCAAAAACTGGCTGCGGCCCTGCAGCAGCAAAGGAAACCGTGTGAAGTAAAAGAACATTTACATTGTATATAAAGTTTAAGTGTAAATATAATTTAATCCCCTAACAAAATAAACTAATGTAAATATCCCACAACACCTGACCCACCCCTCTCCCTAACCCCAACCAATGACCAAAAAGATAAAGAAAGAGTCCAACCAATGTCTGGTGAATTCAATTGTCCATAATAAATAATAAATATAAACCCCAACTTTTCCCCAACGCCCAATTCCCACCCACCAAAAAAAAGATAAAAAAAGGGGCAAAGCGACGGAATCTCTATCGGCGTGCTCGCTTGTTACCCTCCAGGACCTTAACCGCTCCTCTAGGCACCCAATACGGAGGAGCACGCGGCACTTGAAAGCTTTGCAATTGCATCCAGAGGGGGGGCAGCATTGTTGAATGATGAAGAGCGGCGGGCGGCTGCCAGACCACGGCGCCGTACCACTGGAGGGGCCTGGCTGGGGCCCGGGGCATTGGAGGAGGCTGCTGCCGCTTCCTCCTCCTCCGCCAGAACCCCCAGCCACCGATATTCCTTGCAGATGGCCTCCAGCTTCCGGTGCCGGGCCATGGCTGCCAACTCCTTCCTGTCCAGTTTTGATTTTATTGGTTGTGAAGGAGTAGCTATATCAAGAAAGAAAAAAGACTATTGTAACCAATACTTGTAGCAAAACAGTAACACAAAATTAATTCTACACTTAGTGGCACAGTAGCACTAGCAAGCACAGTACATAACATTTGTGGTATCCTCCCACTTCCTCAGCCTCTAACATTTGTGGGAGTTTCAGGCATTACTACTACTAGGCACTATGGAGTAGACCAGTCTTCTTCTTCTCTCTCTTGTTTAGCTAAATGAACCTTGTTGTAGCCGGCATGCCAGCTCAGTCAGCTTGCGCCCTAGACAAACATACTTGTGTCGCAGACTCACGTTATTTTTATTTACTACTGTCTGCAGGTGGGGAAGCTGACTACACAACCATCTTATTTTTCTATTATAGGTGGCCATACTCTGTTACATGAGGGCAACTGCTCAATTTCACTTTCACCCTGACTACTACAACAAGGCAGATGATATCTGATCCAAATGATCATTGATTATATATGGGACGACATGAGGTACTTTTGATTGATTGTGTAACCATACAGCCGATAGGCCACCCATGGCAGGCTGGCTGACACAGTCAAAAATAAATGACATAGGTAGGGAGTGGGCCTCGGAGTCGGAGGGAGGCTCTTGATAACATACATACACAATATATATGCTGTGCTTGCAAACTATTGTGAGTCAAGGGAGTATTCTGAAAATACAACCTTGAATCAAAAACCTTGCATAAAAACAGTCCTATTGTTTCTCTTCCCAGCGATTTTTCCATTTATCAATCATTGCATTGCTCTTCTAGCCTCATATTTTTTCAATTCCAATCTTCTATTCTCCTTGGCTTTGCTACTCTGGCGCAGTTTATTTTTCTTTTACATTCTCTTCAAAGACTCTTCATCCAGTGACAGTCTCCACCTATGCTATGATGATTGAATACCATCCAGGCATCCATCCATTAAAAGTAAACATGTCTATCATTCTTCTTAATCTCTCAAGAATCCTTAGTTTCACCAACAACATACATTTTTTTTTTTTTAAACCACCACACATGTGTCCTTCTTTCCTTGCTTGCCTTTGAATTTGACCCATGAAACACCCCGGAGGATTCTTTCTATCACCCATACAGTTTCACCCAACCAGGCAGGCATCTTTTCTTTCACCTTCCACCAATCCTTCAACCACCCATGCATCTGATTCCTATCAGCCATCTATGCATCCCACGCATCCTTCTCTGCCAGTCATATATTACATCTCGCCCGTCCTTCCTCCTTCTATCTTTCTTTCCCTTTTTGTTCAACCCATCCATCAAGGTCGTCTGACTCTTAGTCTTCTCCATAAAACTTTCCCAGCAGAGTTGAAGTCAGATAGAAGAGGCCATTAGTTACTCAACTCCCGCCGCTAATTCTATTGCTCTAATGCTAAGTAAAGAGTATCTTCTTCAACCGTTGTTCACAACAACTTAGTCTCTCTCAACATACAGTGTACACCCTTGCAGCGAGTGTGTCACTATTGTCAATAAGTAAGGAATATAAGTATAACTTACCACCGCCCGCCACTGCTGCTGGCTCACCCACCCCTGTGGCAGCTGCCGCATCCGCTGCTCCCTCCTGGCTGGCGTCACCTGCCCTGCCGCTGGCCCCGGCACTGGTGGTCGGTACACCTAGAAAAAAACATTACACATTTTTTAGATGCCATATACGCCTCCCCCTATTTATTCATTTTCACTAGCAAGATTGAAAAAATACTAGTTAAAATACATACATATACCACATACATCACTAGTACAAATCGGGTACTAGAGTAGAGTAGACAGTAGTAGTATGTCCTATCCTATAAAAAATAGTAAAATATCTGGTTGGGCATTTTGTTGGTGGCAATTGTCGAAAAGCCACTTAAGAAGACTAGAAGAGGACAACCAAAAGGACTGGACTCAGTGGCTAGAGCTATTGGTGAATCTGAGTTTTAAAACTTTTTAAAAATAAAGAGTGGCCAACTGGGCAAGCTTAGCTACAGACAGACTAATAGTAGTAGTACAGAGAGTCAGAGCAGAGGCAGTTAGAGGCAAGGATAACAAGAATTTAGAAACAGACAGATCGAAGAAGATTTGGTAAAAAATAGAATTAGGAAACGGAAATAATAGTTCGGAAAAAATAAGGTGCAGTAGAAGTTAGGGAAATATAATTATTAATATTAACAACAGGAGGTCTTACTGGGGCCAGCAGCAGAGCCCTCGGTAGAGGAGCGGTCCTGGCCCTGGGAGGCATATTCTCCAGCTCCCGCCGACTCCGACCCCGTCTTCTTGCCCCTGGGTGCTGATCATGTAAGATATAATAAAGAAAGAGACAAACATTGATGATTGGTGTGAAACAAATAAAATATTTTAAAAAACGCTCAAATAAACATTTTTGGAAACAACAATTGCAATAAAATTGACCTATCTAATCTGATCGACTAGTAGATTCACTGACCGTCTAGTTATTATTTATGAAATAATCCAGTGTTTCATTCTGATTCCAGAATCCTAAACCTAAGTACCACCTGACCTAGCCCACCTATTCCAGACGGGCCAATTGTTCACTAAGTCTGCATTTCCATTTATTTTAGTCCTCAAAAATGCATAGATGGAGGACGCATGCATAAATTTGCATACACCAAATTGTTGGTTGGTTGCTGCTGATGTTCTGCTGATGATGACTTAGTTGCTATATTACTCACTCACTAACAAACTACGAAAGGTTTTACTCAGGACTGGAGTCAGCACTCAGCAGCACGTGACGTGATGGAGGATACGTCACGCAGACCGCTAAAAAATTACCAACTAATATTAAGTAACTAAACTACCTATCAATCCACCAATATCTTAGTGACAGGAGGACAAAGGAAAGGACTAGAGTCTCTCTAGCATTACCTAACTTAAGTTCTCTAAACTCTCTTACATAATCAGCCCAAGCGAGCGCAAAGTTGCAAACAAGTAAGATCAGTAGCGCCGAGCACCTGTCTAGTGTCTAGAAGAATAACAGTCACAGAAGATTTTTAAACATAACTTACCTGCAATGTAAGCAGCACCATTCTTGCTATTTGGGAAAAAAATTATATTCGCAATAACAGTAACACAGAACAGAACACACAATACTACTATAATTAGCTACTCACCAAGCCCCACGACCTCAACACCTAGCAGGTCCAGCAGGTCATGCTCCCGGTCCAAGATGTCTGAGCACCGGTGGGTCAGCTGGTTATGGGTGCGCCGGACCCCAGAGCAGCAAAACACTGTCCGGCGCACCCTCGCCCACCGGCGGTGATGTTCCTGGGTAGCATAACCGGAGCCGGGTCTGCCGCCTGCTGCCAAGGTCAAGGGGAGGTGGCGCTGAACAAAAAAACAAGGGCGGCCACCTCCGCCTCAGTAAAAAGGGCTGTACCCCTTCCGGGCGCCGTCTGCCGCAAGACAGGTGGCTCTTCTTCGCGGCAGGAGCCTTCCCCTTGCTAGTGGAGGAGGTATTGGTACCCTTAGCCATGGTTCTGGGTGGGCGGGGGCATAAAAGAAAATGTAGGAGTAAAAAATAAAGTCAGGAGAAGAAGTAGGGAAGTAAAAAAGCAAGTAATATAAAACAGTAGAAAAAGTAAAAAGAACGCAGTAAAAGTAGAAATAAAACGCAAAATATACACTTAGGGAGAGAGAGGGATAGATAATAAATAAAAAAGATCAGAAAAACAGTGTAAAAAACAAAGGATTGAAAAGATTAGAGCAGGATGAGAAACAGGCCCCAGAACCATGCAAAGAGTAGGAACACAAGATGGTCGCGCCCATTGGCGACCGCGTGGCGAAGTTTGTGCAATATTTCCCCCGAACATGCAATCCGCATTGCCAAACATCAAAAACATCTCGCGAGCATACGCGAGCATGCGGAACAAGCAACCCTGCATGCTCGCGTAACTCCGCGTAGCGTTGCGGAGTGGTTTTGCAGCTTCGCGTACCCTCGCGTAGCGCGGCTACATGAACTCCGCCCAGGGTTAGTTTCTTCTCCTTCTCCCATGAGTACTCGCCTCCCCTCCCCTCTTGTTATCACTCTCCTTGTACCAGTTGCCCCTTCACATGCCTCACTATCTAATGATAACAAAGACCCTTTTCTTTATGCTAACGAAGCATTGTTCACATGCAGTGGCAACACAAAATACATGTAACATTTCTAGCTGCAATGGGGAAAAAAATATGAATTTGAATGTTAAACTGAAATATGAACTTAAATCCAAATGCATCTCAGGCCCACAAGTTAGGCTAAATTAACAAGTGCATGGGTTACATTATGTGCACTCCTATACACACAAATAAATTACATTTCTCAACGCTTACCTTTAGAGTTAATACAGTAGTAACAGGATATTCAAGTAGAGTTTCTAAGCACATGAACTTTCATTTAGTAAACAAAGTACTGTTTTCTCATCTGTAAACACGTTCACAAACATTTCATGAAGAATCTTAATCCTATTAGTTACACTTCTGAAAACACACATTTAAATTGCATTAGATTGCAGGGATATCTTTATATATACACACACACTAGCCCTAGTATAAAACTAGGGGAGGGAACTAGAGGCACAGGGCTTAGGGACGAGCCAGCCTCCTATATAGTATTAAAACACAAATAAGGCTGTCCCTAGTGAGGCTTCCTACAAGTACCTACAGAATCTCTAGAGATGTATATCCACAAGGGGCATCTCAAAAAAGGTGAAAGACTGGCCTCACACACCACCTGGTGTCATGCTTCATCATAGGCCGTCCTCGCCCTCTAAAAACTCCGTTTGATAGAGGGCGGGCATACACCTGAAGACAGGGATGCACTTCTAAAACTAAGTGGTGGCCCGTAAAGTGAGTGAAAGTGTGGTTTAAAAACCATTAAACTTGTCCCCAAGAAGTTTAATTAAAGGGCAGATCTATGGTATTAAAATAAGTGAACGGTAATCTGGGAATTCAATATCCCTTTACCGAAATAGATGGTCAACATGTTTCTGCTCTGCGTCCCATATGGGTACATAGCATTCGTCAGGACCGAGATGGATATTGGGCTCTACCTTTTACACAGTGTGCATGAAAGGGTTACCACTCTAAGAAACGGGGTGCAAATACCAACTCCCCATATAGTGCAAAATCTAAAATATAAGAGTATCTGTAGGAAAATAGGAAACAAAAAACAAACAAACCGGACGTGTAAGTAAGATAAAAGCACACTATGCTGTACGTATAACACCACACGTTATGCTGCGCGTGGTAGAATCTAAGTGAAACACGTGTCAATCATACGTGTTCACACTTAATTGAAAAAGCACTTAATGATACTGCTTACCTAAGGACACTATCCTATAAGCTTCATGGGAGGTCGAGGGTGGAAGGGCCTACTGTGGCTTTTTCTGTAAAAACACACAATGCATGAGACACCAGGCTACAATTTGTAGCCCAAATAGAAGTATTGCTAGCACACACTCGTACAAATACATGCCTTAAAATAAGAGCATGCACATAAGGCGTTAAAGGCACTTCAGCATTTACCCACGACACTCATACTCTTACTGTCATATTCAGCGCTTCCAGCAGTTCCATCTATGTTCATAACTAGGTCATATGTGACTCAGGACTAAGTGAAAAAAACACATAGTCCCATTCAAAATTAACGAAACATAGGGTGGTACAACTGACCTTCCCTGATTTCACCAAAAGCACTAGTAATGGAAACTGAACTGGCATATGATGAAAACACTTATGCTGAAATATTAAGAACACCGTCGCTCTTAGCTGAAACGGTGGTAGCCCAGACTGTTACCAACTCGGATGAATGGGCAGCTCTATCAACGAAAAAGAAAGAACAGATTCGTACAACTCTCCATGGAGCATTTATGACCGAATATTTAAGAAAGAATTCGGCACCACGAGGCCTCGTGGTTACTAATGAACCAAGGCTGTTCCTGAATATCAAAGAATTCAGAATTAATTGGTCCAGCATTGCATGGAAATGCACTAAGGATTGGTTGGTACTAATCATTAACACGGCCAGACAACTAGCGGATGCTCTCATGGTCGAGATACAACAATGTGAAAGCCAATTAAAAACTACAGTGCATATCACCGTTTTCAAAAAGAAACTAGAGGAAATAAACAATGACCACTCGTCATATAGGGAATACCTCACGCATTCCAAGATCACTAAATTACAAAAAGATGTGCAGAAGTTCAGCCGCGCAACAATATACCCCTATACCACCGATGAATATTATGACAGACCGCAAGAACAGGCCAAAAGACGTCAACCACGTTTTAGACCGACTCCCCAGAACTGGACTTTCAGCTCAGGTGAAGAAAGAAGCGACAGCAGCAGTGATGAGAGCACTGGTGGACAGCACCCGAGACGGAATCAGAATCCCCGCCAACAAATGTTCAACCCACCCATGAACCCCTATGGGTTCTGGCCACATCAGTTCTATCCACCTGGCTTCGGTTTTCAACAAGGTCCGCAACCTTTTTTAGCCAGGGGACAGGGAAGAGGCAGGGGCAGACAAAAAACAAGAAATACCCCCAGGGTACAATGGGAGGACGAACCATCTACCAGTGGAGCGATCACACGGAGCAAAGGCAGAGGCAGGGACGGCATACTAACAACGAACAAGGAATGACGAATGTCGTAAACCTAAGTGATTATACAATCAACAAAGAAGAAGCAGCCGTCCTTGCGAAAGGCCTGGGTTTTGTCCCGTTTTTCCTCAATACTGAACTAGCACAGTTCTTTCGGAAAATTAAGTTGAAAGATTTCTTTGGGGAGATACGAGGTCCTGATGATGGAAAAACAAACACAGGTCTTCGTAATAAATCTACGTTTACTCCACCCATCCAAAACATTTCTTGTAATGTCCTTGCGTTCGAACAGGCAGTAATGAAGGAAGTCGAAGCAATCGACTTTAATAACACCAAAGGATTCCAGAATTTGACAAAAGGGAGAGAACAGCACTCCAAAAACTGAGTAACAACCAAGATCTGGTAGTCAAGCCAGCCGATAAGGGCGGGGCCATAGTCCTCATGAATTATACCATGTATAGAGAGGAGTGCCTCCGCCTTTTATCTGATACTATGAGCTACGAGATACATCTGAATGATCCCACTACATGGATTATGAATAAAATCAAGAGCATGGTTCATGAAGCACTGACATGTGATTGGATCACGAAACATGAGGCTGATTTCCTCATAAACACAGAACCGAGAACACCAAGATTTTACACGCTCCCCAAAATCCATAAAAACAAGACACCACCACCAGGGAGACCGATAGTGTCGGGCATCGGATCACTGTTGGAACCTTTATCCCAATTCTGCGATTGGTTCCTAAGACCCATCGTAAAAAAATCTCAATCATATCTAAAAGATACGAAGGATGTCTTATGCCATCTGAGGGACCTGGATATTAACATCGAGGAGGACCTGCTCATAACTATGGATATTGAGGCTCTCTATACAAGTATTCCCCAGAGACGTACATTGGAGGTGGTAGAACTAATCCTCCTTAATCAAGATTGGTCTTTTATCACACCAACACACTTCATTATGGAGTGTGCGGAGCTGGCTCTTACTGAAAATTTCTTCGAGTTCGAAGATAAACGGTATCGGCAGATCAAAGGCACGTCAATGGGCAGTACCTTCGCGCCGAGTCTGGCGTGTCTGTACGTCCACCAGTTTGAGGAAGATCACATCTTCGGTGATAACAACCCGTTTAACCATCAGATGAAGACGTGGAAACGATATATAGACGACATTCTTGTCGTGTGGCATGGCACAATGGAGGAAGCCAGTACTTTTGTGGAGTGGATTAACAGTAAAGATTTGCATCTTAAATTTACCCACACTATTGAAAAAAACCATGCTGTTTTTCTAGACTTGGATATCACCTTGACAATGGGTGGGATCTCCACTAAAGTACACACAAAACCAACAGACAGGAATAGTCTCTTATTATATGAGAGCTACCACCCAAGGGCACTACGCCAAAATCTGCCTGTGGGCCAATTCTTAAGAGTACGAAGAAACTGCTCAGAATTAGAGTCATTTCACGCACAGGCAGAAGAACTGGAATCCAAACTCCTGGCAAGACATTATCCAAAACGTATGGTCAGGAAAGCCAAGAAAAGGGCGAGAAATAACAATAGAGCAGCCCTACTTGACACCACAATTAAGGAACAAACCGACCGTTTGGTATGTGTGACTACATATACCCCCGTGTCCAACAAAGTGCAGAATATCATCAAAAAGAAATGGGCGATACTTAATAGCGGAACAAGAAAGTGGGAACCTCCCTTTTCGCTTTTAAGAGAAGCAGAAACCTACGAGACGACCTGGTACACTCTAAAAATATACGTGAGGAAGAGGATAATCAGTTCACCCTCTGGAGCCAACCCAAACCAGTCGGTCATTTCCCATGTGGTAACTGTGTGTGTTGCCAGTTCACTGCCATCACAAAAGAAGTAGATATTGGCACAAATAGACCATGGACATTAAAAAATTTCAGTAATTGTAACACTGAAAACGTGATATACATGCTGAATTGCCCGTGTAACTTGAAGTACATTGGGATGACCACAAGGAAGGTAAAAACACGTATTAATGAACATCGCAGCACAATTCGGTGCAAGAAATCTAACACCAGACTGACCAAACATTTTCTTGAAAAGAATCACACTGAATCCGATCTGAGATGGGTGGTCATGGAGGTGATGCGAAAACAAAAACCGACATAAGCCAACAATTGCATGTTAGGGAACAACGCTGGGTGTACCGGTTGCGCTCATGGGACACCGGGCTCAATGATGAAATACCTTGGCTGCAACTATCTCGCTAATATATATTGACCATCAGTAGTCCTGATAGAGGCGTGACTATTATATATACAAAACTACCACCCATATACTGAATGTTTTCTTATGATGGACTATTGCCTTAATAGTATGTGCCTGTAAATGTCTTGCTATATCGAGTCACGACTACCACCTCTGGTAACTTTTGTTACCTAGAGTGATTCATTGTGAGGCACTATGAGCAGTACACTTCCATAGTTTATCTTGTGTACATGCACGTAATGTAAAACATACATAAGGGTTCGCATTAATGTATGCCACTCTTTTGTTCCCTTTTCTCTCTTTTTTCTCTTTTTTTCTCTCTTTTTCTCTCTTTTTCTCTCTTTTTCTCGCTTTTTATACAAAATGATTTTTTTCATTTGTGTAACTGTGCCCTTATTATTTTAATACAATGCAGTGTCCTTCTGACACTAGATAGCATTTTTTACCATAATTTAGTGGTCTTAAGAGACATGCATGCAATAACAAACCGCTAAATATAAGCGTAGTCGTGTTCCCCTAGTGACCGCTACCGTTTTGTGCCATCCCTTCTCATTTAGAGGGATGAGAGCGGTGGAGCAAGTCTAGCGCATGCGCCCCTCAGGACGACTAGCGCATGCGCCCCTCAGGACGATGGGCGTGCCATTAGTTAGGGTGTACAGTGCCTCTTAATTAAGGGGATGAGAGCGGTGGAGCAGGGTCAGCGCATGCGCGCTCTTTTTGTACTATAGGCGCGCCATCGGGGCTTACCCTTAGCTCCTTTGGTCCGCCCATGAACAGGCAACCAGGCAGCTGTTTATGCGCACACCGGAACCCGCACAGGCGGTAACAATCATCTAATCTTTCAATTACTTTCGAAAGAGCCAGCGCGCATGAGTATAAAAACCCGCCCCCCACTTACCCACATTACCGGCGGGGAGGCGAAGCGGATGAACATAGATGGAACTGCTGGAAGCGCTGAATATGACAGTAAGAGTATGAGTGTCATGGGTAAATGCTGAAGTGCCTTTAACGCCTTATGTGCATGCTCTTATTTTAAGGCATGTATTTGTACGAGTGTGTGCTAGCAATACTTCTATTTGGGCTACAAATTGTAGCCTGGTGTCTCATGCATTGTGTGTTTTTACAGAAAAAGCCACAGTAGGCCCTTCCACCCTCGACCTCCCATGAAGCTTATAGGATAGTGTCCTTAGGTAAGCAGTATCATTAAGTGCTTTTTCAATTAAGTGTGAACACGTATGATTGACACGTGTTTCACTTAGATTCTACCACGCGCAGCATAACGTGTGGTGTTATACGTACAGCATAGTGTGCTTTTATCTTACTTACACGTCCGGTTTGTTTGTTTTTTGTTTCCTATTTTCCTACAGATACTCTTATATTTTAGATTTTGCACTATATGGGGAGTTGGTATTTGCACCCCCGTTTCTTAGAGTGGTAACCCTTTCATGCACACTGTGTAAAAAGGTAGAGCCCAATATCCATCTCGGTCCTGACGAATGCTATGTACCCATATGGGACGCAGAGCAGAAACATGTTGACCATCTATTTCGGTAAAGGGATATTGAATTCCCAGATTACCGTTCACTTATTTTAATACCATAGATCTGCCCTTTAATTAAACTTCTTGGGGACAAGTTTAATGGTTTTTAAACCACACTTTCACTCACTTTACGGGCCACCACTTAGTTTTAGAAGTGCATCCCTGTCTTCAGGTGTATGCCCGCCCTCTATCAAACGGAGTTTTTAGAGGGCGAGGACGGCCTATGATGAAGCATGACACCAGGTGGTGTGTGAGGCCAGTCTTTCACCTTTTTTGAGATGCCCCTTGTGGATATACATCTCTAGAGATTCTGTAGGTACTTGTAGGAAGCCTCACTAGGGACAGCCTTATTTGTGTTTTAATACTATATAGGAGGCTGGCTCGTCCCTAAGCCCTGTGCCTCTAGTTCCCTCCCCTAGTTTTATACTAGGGCTAGTGTGTGTGTCTTTACGTACAGCCCTTGGCTGTGGGAACTCTATTAGGGCATTTAACTAGGTCATATGTGACTCAGGACTAAGTGAAAAAAACACATAGTCCCATTCAAAATTAATGAAACATAGGGTGGTACAACTGACCTTCCCTGATTTCACCAAAAGCACTAGTAATGGAAACTGAACTGGCATATGATGAAAACACTTATGCTGAAATATTAAGAACACCGTCGCTCTTAGCTGAAACGGTGGTAGCCCAGACTGTTACCAACTCGGATGAATGGGCAGCTCTATCAACGAAAAAGAAAGAACAGATTCGTACAACTCTCCATGGAGCATTTATGACCGAATATTTAAGAAAGAATTCGGCACCACGAGGCCTTGTGGTTACTAATGAACCAAGGCTGTTCCTGAATATCAAAGAATTCAGAATTAATTGGTCCAGCATTGCATGGAAATGCACTAAGGATTGGTTGGTACTAATCATTTACACGGCCAGACAACTAGCGGATGCTCTCATGGTCGAGATACAACAATGTGAAAGCCAATTAAAAACTACAGTGCATATCACCGTTTTCAAAAAGAAACTAGAGGAAATAAACAATGACCACTCGTCATATAGGGAATACCTCACGCAATCCAAGATCACTAAATTACAAAAAGATGTGCAGAAGTTCAGCCGCGCAACAATATACCCCTATACCACCGATGAATATTATGACAGACCGCAAGAACAGGCCAAAAGACGTCAACCACGTTTTAGACCGACTCCCCAGAACTGGACTTTCAGCTCAGGTGAAGAAAGAAGCGACAGCAGCAGTGATGAGAGCACTGGTGGACAGCACCCGAGACGGAATCAGAATCCCCGCCAACAAATGTTCAACCCACCCATGAACCCCTATGGGTTCTGGCCACATCAGTTCTATCCACCTGGCTTCGGTTTTCAACAAGGTCCGCAACCTTTTTTAGCCAGGGGACAGGGAAGAGGCAGGGGCAGACAAAAAACAAGAAATACCCCCAGGGTACAATGGGAGGACGAACCATCTACCAGTGGAGCGATCACACGGAGCAAAGGCAGAGGCAGGGACGGCATACTAACAACGAACAAGGAATGACGAATGTCGTAAACCTAAGTGATTATACAATCAACAAAGAAGAAGCAGCCGTCCTTGCGAAAGGCCTGGGTTTTGTCCCAACACCGAGAAATGACCCGTTTTTCCTCAATACTGAACTAGCACAGTTCTTTCGGAAAATTAAGTTGAAAGATTTCTTTGGGGAGATACGAGGTCCTGATGATGGAAAAACAAACACAGGTCTTCGTAATAAATCTACGTTTACTCCACCCATCCAAAACATTTTTTGTAATGTCCTTGCGTTCGAACAGGCAGTAATGAAGGAAGTCGAAGCAATCGACTTTAATAACACCAAAGGATTCCAGAATTTGACAAAAGGGGAGAGAACAGCACTCCAAAAACTGAGTAACAACCAAGATCTGGTAGTCAAGCCAGCCGATAAGGGCGGGGCCATAGTCCTCATGAATTATACCATGTATAGAGAGGAGTGCCTCCGCCTTTTATCTGATACTATGAGCTACGAGATACATCTGAATGATCCCACTACATGGATTATGAATAAAATCAAGAGCATGGTTCATGAAGCACTGACATGTGATTGGATCACGAAACATGAGGCTGATTTCCTCATAAACACAGAACCGAGAACACCAAGATTTTACACGCTCCCCAAAATCCATAAAAACAAGACACCACCACCAGGGAGACCGATAGTGTCGGGCATCGGATCACTGTTGGAACCTTTATCCCAATTCTGCGATTGGTTCCTAAGACCCATCGTAAAAAATCTCAATCATATCTAAAAGATACGAAGGATGTCTTATGCCATCTGAGGGACCTGGATATTAACATCGAGGAGGACCTGCTCATAACTATGGATATTGAGGCTCTCTATACAAGTATTCCCCAGAGACGTACATTGGAGGTGGTAGAACTAATCCTCCTTAATCAAGATTGGTCTTTTATCACACCAACACACTTCATTATGGAGTGTGCGGAGCTGGCTCTTACTGAAAATTTCTTCGAGTTCGAAGATAAACTGTATCGGCAGATCAAAGGCACGTCACTGGGCAGTACCTTCGCGCCGAGTCTGGCGTGTCTGTACGTCCACCAGTTTGAGGAAGATCACATCTTTGGTGATAACAACCCGTTTAACCATCAGATGAAGACGTGGAAACGATATATAGACGACATTCTTGTCGTGTGGCATGGCACAATGGAGGAAGCCAGCACTTTTGTGGAGTCGATTAACAGTAAAGATTTGCATCTTAAATTTACCCACACTATTGAAAAAAACCATGCTGTTTTTCTAGACTTGGATATCACCTTGACAATGGGTGGGATCTCCACTAAAGTACACACAAAACCAACAGACAGGAATAGTCTCTTATTATATGAGAGCTACCACCCAAGGGCACTACGCCAAAATCTGCCTGTGGGCCAATTCTTAAGAGTACGAAGAAACTGCTCAGAATTAGAGTCATTTCACGCACAGGCAGAAGAACTGGAATCCAAACTCCTGGCAAGACATTATCCAAAACGTATGGTCAGGAAAGCCAAGAAAAGGGCGAGAAATAACAATAGAGCAGCCCTACTTGACACCACAATTAAGGAACAAACCGACCGTTTGGTATGTGTGACTACATATACCCCCGTGTCCAACAAAGTGCAGAATATCATCAAAAAGAAATGGGCGATACTTAATAGCGGAACAAGAAAGTGGGAACCTCCCTTTTCGCTTTTAAGAGAAGCAGAAACCTACGAGACGACCTGGTACACTCTAAAAATATACGTGAGGAAGAGGATAATCAGTTCACTCTCTGGAGCCAACACAAACCAGTCGGTCATTTCCCATGTGGTAACTGTGTGTGTTGCCAGTTCACTGCCATCACAAAAGAAGTAGATATTGGCACAAATAGACCATGGACATTAAAAAATTTCAGTAATTGTAACACTGAAAACGTGATATACATGCTGAATTGCCCGTGTAACTTGAAGTACATTGGGATGACCACAAGGAAGGTAAAAACACGTATTAATGAACATCGCAGCACAATTCGGTGCAAGAAATCTAACACCAGACTGACCAAACATTTTCTTGAAAAGAATCACACTGAATCCGATCTGAGATGGGTGGTCATGGAGGTGATGCGAAAACAAAAACCGACATAAGCCAACAATTGCATGTTAGGGAACAACGCTGGGTGTACCGGTTGCGCTCATGGGACACCGGGCTCAATGATGAAATACCTTGGCTGCAACTATCTCGCTAATATATATTGACCATCAGTAGTCCTGATAGAGGCGTGACTATTATATATACAAAACTACCACCCATATACTGAATGTTTTCTTATGATGGACTATTGCCTTAATAGTATGTGCCTGTAAATGTCTTGCTATATCGAGTCACGACTACCACCTCTGGTAACTTTTGTTACCTAGAGTGATTCATTGTGAGGCACTATGAGCAGTACACTTCCATAGTTTATCTTGTGTACATGCACGTAATGTAAAACATACATAAGGGTTCGCATTAATGTATGCCACTCTTTTGTTCCCTTTTTCTCTCTTTTTTCTCTTTTTTTCTCTCTTTTTTTCTCTCTTTTTCTCTCTTTTTCTCGCTTTTTATACAAAATGATTTTTTTCATTTGTGTAACTGTGCCCTTATTATTTTAATACAATGCAGTGTCCTTCTGACACTAGATAGCATTTTTTACCATAATTTAGTGGTCTTAAGAGACATGCATGCAATAACAAACCGCTAAATATAAGCGTAGTCGTGTTCCCCTAGTGACCGCTACCGTTTTGTGCCATCCCTTCTCATTTAGAGGGATGAGAGCGGTGGAGCAAGTCTAGCGCATGCGCCCCTCAGGACGACTAGCGCATGCGCCCCTCAGGACGATGGGCGTGCCATTAGTTAGGGTGTACAGTGCCTCTTAATTAAGGGGATGAGAGCGGTGGAGCAGGGTCAGCGCATGCGCGCTCTTTTGTACTATAGGCGCGCCATCGGGGCTTACCCTTAGCTCCTTTGGTCCGCCCATGAACAGGCAACCAGGCAGCTGTTTATGCGCACACCGGAACCCGCACAGGCGGTAACAATCATCTAATCTTTCAATTACTTTCGAAAGAGCCAGCGCGCATGAGTATAAAAACCCGCCCCCACTTACCCACATTACCGGCGGGGAGGCGAAGCGGATGAACATAGATGGAACTGCTGGAAGCGCTGAATATGACAGTAAGAGTATGAGTGTCATGGGTAAATGCTGAAGTGCCTTTAACGCCTTATGTGCATGCTCTTATTTTAAGGCATGTATTTGTACGAGTGTGTGCTAGCAATACTTCTATTTGGGCTACAAATTGTAGCCTGGTGTCTCATGCATTGTGTGTTTTTACAGAAAAAGCCACAGTAGGCCCTTCCACCCTCGACCTCCCATGAAGCTTATAGGATAGTGTCCTTAGGTAAGCAGTATCATTAAGTGCTTTTTCAATTAAGTGTGAACACGTATGATTGACACGTGTTTCACTTAGATTCTACCACGCGCAGCATAACGTGTGGTGTTATACGTACAGCATAGTGTGCTTTTATCTTACTTACACGTCCGGTTTGTTTGTTTTTTGTTTCCTATTTTCCTACAGATACTCTTATATTTTAGATTTTGCACTATATGGGGAGTTGGTATTTGCACCCCGTTTCTTAGAGTGGTAACCCTTTCAGGCACACTGTGTAAAAGGTAGAGCCCAATATCCATCTCGGTCCTGACGAATGCTATGTACCCATATGGGACGCAGAGCAGAAACATGTTGACCATCTATTTCGGTAAAGGGATATTGAATTCCCAGATTACCGTTCACTTATTTTAATACCATAGATCTGCCCTTTAATTAAACTTCTTGGGGACAAGTTTAATGGTTTTTAAACCACACTTTCACTCACTTTACGGGCCACCACTTAGTTTTAGAAGTGCATCCTTGTCTTCAGGTGTATGCCCGCCCTCTATCAAACGGAGTTTTTAGAGGGCGAGGACGGCCTATGATGAAGCATGACACCAGGTGGTGTGTGAGGCCAGTCTTTCACCTTTTTGAGATGCCCCTTGTGGATATACATCTCTAGAGATTCTGTAGGTACTTGTAGGAAGCCTCACTAGGGACAGCCTTATTTGTGTTTTAATATCTTTATATATGCCATACTCTTACTTCTATTATTGATATTAGTCACACAGAATATGTGTGCGTGCAGACTATATTTGGCTATAATGCACTCAACATGTTTTTTGGGGTGGAGTCAGTTTTACACTTCTCCAATCCCCCCTCTGATGGTGAATCGAGCCATCACACAAATCTTCTGATCTGATAATCTTATCAGATGATCCAACCTAAACTGTGGTTGTTGCAATCTGTTTTCATTTGAAGTCTTCCAAACGCTTCATTTCATAATGATATGCATCCTGAGACTTCTCCAATTTTATGTCTCCCTCTTTCTATTCTTTCCTTTTTTGCCTTTTATCTCCTGTACCTTTTCACAATTCCCACTACAACCACGGCACAAAGGCCAATTATTAGCACAGGTTTCAAGCTATTCTACTTCCCAGATTCACAACCCATCTACCAATAGCACTAAATCCATTTCCAAATGAATCCCAAACACCATCAACTGCCAAACCACACAAATCCTTCTGGACATCAGTAATGTTCGTAATGTACTTCTGAAAATCCTTACTCTTGTCTGGAATGCAAGTGCAACTCTGTTGGACCTTTAAAACTTGACAGATTCCTCCTTCTTATGCAAGCAATATGTCTAAAGCAGGTTGATTCTGCAAAACCATAGCTCTAATGGCCACAATTTCAGTATTTACTAGCAACAAAGCTCCAGCAGTATTAGTAGAAAATCTATCAACTACAGTGGACAACTTTCTAATCTTGATATCATTCAGTATTACCCCTACATTTGGTATGATAGCTCCAAAATTATTTCCCACAATTTCTCCAGCACTTAATCTGCATCTTTGTCTCTACTTTTCTTCCCAAATCGAGTGATGAAGGTCTTCTAAATGTTAATCTTTTGAAAACACTGCACCTAAATAACACATACCATACCATTTACTAGGCAGCTTAAAATAGGCAATCTTCTCACAAACAAAATAAACTCCAGGAATCACTGGGTCGGTTCCATCCACAAACAATTTCCATGACCCTCTAACCTCAAAGGTATGATCACATTTACTCTTTCCTACAAATATGGAACTGTAACCACTCCTGTTGTGGTGTACACACAATTGAGGAAGGGTGGGCGGAGCTCGCAGGGTTGCACTACGCTCTTGGGAGCAGACTCACCTTGGCTGTGATATACTGTGGGGGCTCCGAGGGCTTCATGGGGCTCACTGCCCCCCCCCCCAGAACAAATAGGGTGCGCGCCAGTCCCCATGAACTGGCCAGGCAGAACAGTGATCTGAGAATGTGCACTGCACTGCGTGTGCACCATAGAGAGATGAAGCAATGCTAGCTCAGAAGAACAGCCTATTTCATGTCACACTGCCATCTCCTGGTCAGTACAAGCATAGTGCTGTCTCTCATCGTCCTCCTAAATGTGATGATGATCATGAATCATGATGAAAGCATGAAACTAACCTCCCGGGCCCCGATAAACTCTGCTACACGGCGGATTCTGAGTTTTTGCCAACACTTCGTGCTCCCAGCGGAGTGAGAAGTCGGCAAAACTCCACTGGTGGAGCGGAGTTCGCCGACCACCACTACACACAATCTCTCCTGATGTTGCCAATCCAGTGACAAGAAACTGAGAGGAACCTCTAAACCGACCTAGATCATTTATACAACTGGCCAATAAGGCTCATACATCAAACATATCCCCAAAATATCTTCTGAAACCGAAATGAGTTCATAGAACTGTATTTATTATTTATAAAAATATATTTTTTTCCTTTTTTCTTTTTCAAGAATTCATTACTATAAATTGGCACTAAACATAGACATACACCGTAAATAACAATCCAATAATATCAATACTTCAATACATTTTATGAGCCTAGCTTCATAAATGGCTTAATACCTCAGTTGGCCTAACGTGACTAAATAAAACAGACAGGGCAATATCATAAAAAACAAATAATCAATACAAATGCAAAAAAAATATTTTTATAAATAATAAATACAGTTCTATGAACTCATTTGGGTTTCAGAAGATATTTTGGGGATATGTTTGATGTATGAGCCTTATTGGCCAGTTGTATAAATGATCTAGGTCGGTTTAGAGGTTCCTCTCAGTATCTTGTTACTTCCCCCTCGTCTAGGACCTAAAATAATATAGGGGGTACCTTTCTATCTATTAGCCAATCCAGTGACAATGCTCCAGTATTTCCTGCTGTCTAATGTTCCCTGTCCCCTGGTGACAAATTCTGAACATGAACTCCCTTTGCTGCTTCTGCTAACACTGCCCTATATCTATCATCTATTTCTTTTCAATCTCAACAAAGTATATACCAGCAATTTTGGCATATGAATGTCTATTCAAGTGCTTAAACATTGACACTTCTGAAAGAACTAAATCATAATTCAAAAAATAATGCTCAAAATTACGCTTTGCGTGAAATATACTAAGAAGCAAGCTACAACTGATGCCATATAACATGGTGGTAGGTAATGCCTTCAGCTACTGAAGCAGGTAACTGCATACAAACATAGCAGCCTCTCGCTTCCATAGTATCTACATACTCATAATGCAATCTAGCATAAGCTTTAAGTGTAAAATCTTCTCTAGACATGTCGGTGTGTAAATGCTGTTCTCCTAATGAAACTAAACCTTCACCTGCTTTAGGCGAGGCCTCTTTTTTAGGAGTATGTGACTCCTTTACACTATCAATAGGACTCAAACATAATCCTACAATCAACACTATTATCCCTAAAGTTAGGAGTGTTAGCAAAGCATCTATTATATATATATCAAGACCGCGGAAACGCGGTCGAAACGCATCAGGCTGGACACTTGTCTTTGCACTTTGGGATGCTGATATGAAATTTCTGCAATAAAGCACTGCAATTCACTCCAACGAACACGTTGTGGTCCGTACCTATTTTTCACGCCGCACTTGAGGTGAATCAGGAGTGTGGTTCTGTCATATATATATATATATATATATATATATATATATATATATATATATATATATATATATATATATATATATATATTATCTACTGGTGGTCGCCTGTAGATAGTTATAGTTAGGACCTATTATCCATAGGAAATCCATAACATTCTATTCCCAATAACTTTGGCGTCGTTTGACGAATCATCGCGAAATTTTCAAAACTAGTGGGGTGCTCCGGTCCGCTCCTGTCTTGAAAGTTTCAGGGTGATTCATCAAGCGGGAGCCGAGAAAAAAGGGGGTCCCAAAACGTGTTTTCTCCATGTTAATTCCCATAGGAAATTTTAGCCACGGCTACAGCTCGAACTGCTGAACGGAATTACACCAAATTTTGCAAAAGGTAGCGCTTGGTTCAGAAAGCGACCTTTTTTTTAAATGGTGTAAATCCGTTCAGTAATTGCGGAGAAATTCAAAAAATAAGAGTGAAAAAATCAATTTCCCATAGGAAACTTTATGCAAGGCTACAGCAAAAACTGCTGAACGGAATTACACCAAATTTGGGAAAAAGGTAGTGCTTGGTTCAGAAAGCACCCTTATTAAAAATGGTGTAAATTCCTTCAGTAGTTGCTGAGAAAATCCAAAATAAAAGTTTCGATATCTATGGCCGCGGTGGATCCGCGCACCCTCCCGATCACGAGCTGCATGCTAATTGGCTGTCAACACTCCAAACCAGGAAGTGTTGGCAGCAATCTTGTTCCTCGGTAGAACCGAGGAACAAGAAACCAGTAAAACAACTGCGTAAAACGCAAAAAGGGGGCAGGGTAGAAACACCCTGACCCCCTAGGCCTGCTCAGGGGGCCCAATAAGGACCCCCATGGCCCAAAAAAATTATTATTATTTTTTTAAATCGGCGGGATGCGCTTAGGGTGCGCGGATCCCGCCGAGAAAAAACGAAGCGCGGTCTCCCGCGCTTTGTGGTTACTTGGCCCCCGGGTGGGCCAAGTCCCGGGGGCATGGGGGGTTTATTTAATAATATGGGGGGCCTCTAAGGCCCCCCAAGCCCCAGGGACCGCCACCCCCCGGGGCTTTAAAAAAAAAATGGTGCGGGAGGGCTCTCGGCCCTCCCGCAGCCCCGGGGACCGCCACCCCCCAGGGCATCTTTTTTTTAATATAATAAACCTGTGTGGGGGGGCTCGAGCCCCCCCACATACCCCGGGGACCGCCACCTCCCTGGGGCACTAAAAAAAAATGCTAATTTGGGGGTCCGGAACAGACCCCCGAGCCCCCGGGACCACCACCTCCCGGGGGCTGTGCATGTGAAGGGAGGGGGGCCGTGCGGCCCCCCTCCTGGAGCCTGTAGTGGCCCTGGGGACCGCCACCCCCCAGGGCCAGCTCCTGCAGTGTCCAGGGGTGCCTACCCCCGGGACACTGTAGTTTGCTATGACAGGACGGGAGCCTCGCGGCTCCCGCCCTGCCATAGCAAACTGCTTTGGTTTTTGGAAGAGAGAGCAGGAAACCTGCTCTCTCTTCCAAAACCAAGCAGATTGCTTTTCCACACGGGGAGCTGCATTTTAGCAGCTCCCCATGTGGAAAGCAATGCCGGCTCCCGCAGGAAGCGGGGAGCCGGCGGGACCGTGGGGGCATTGGGGACCCCCCACGGTCCCCAAAGGAGAGGGCCAGCCCTGGGGGATGGGGTCCCCGGGGCTAGTAGTGGCCCGGGAGGGGGGCCACGCGGCCCCCCTTCCCAAATTTAAAACATTTTAAGAAAAAAATAAAAAAAATAAAGGCCACCCCGGGGATGGGGTCCCCGGGGCCAGTAGAGGCCTCAGGAGGGGACCACGCAGCCCCCTCCATAAACAAAAATATATATTTGGCCATGCCCCGGGGATGGGGTCCCCGGGGCCGGAATTGGCCATGGGAGGGGGCCCACGCGGCCCCCTTCCCGTTAATTTTTTTTTATTATTAAAAAGGTGTCCGGCCCTGGGGGATGGGGTCCCCAGGGCCCAAAAAGTAAAAGAAGAGGGGCCACACAGCCCCCTTTCCAAAAAACAAAAAACAAAAAAAACATGCGATCGTGCCGAGGCTCCGCCCCCTCCCAGCAACATTCTGCAAACGCTCCCTGTGGCGCGTTTTAAGTTGGGAAATGAATTCCCCTTCAATACTGGGTGTCCCTGGGGGCCAACTAGCCCACCGGGAACCTCCAGTATGCGCCAGGGGGCTGCGTTGCAGAGAGGTGGTCCAGGCCACGCCCCTTTTTACACCTCTCTGCAACGCAGCTCTGTGGCGCTTACTGGAGGTACCTGGTGGGCTAGTTGGACCCCAGGGACCCTCAGGATTCAAGGGGACTTAATCCCCCAACTTAAAACGCGCCACGGGGCGCGTTTGCACAGTGGTGAAGGGAGGGGGCGGGGCTTCAGGTGACATGTGTGCAAACAGGCCCTGTGGCGCGTTTTAAGATGTGGAATTATATCCCCTTCAATCCTGAGGGTCGCTGGGGGCCAACTAGCCCACCAGGTACCGCCAGTAAGCGCCACGGAGCTGCGTTGCAGAGTGTTGTAAAAAGGGGCGTGACCTCTGAACATCTCTCTACAACGCAGCTCTCTGGCACATACTGGAGGTATCTGGTGGGCTAGTTGGCCCCTAGGGTCCCTCGGGATTGAGGAGGAATTAATTCTCCAACTTAAAACGCGCCACAGGGCGTGTTTGCAGACATGTCACCTCAGGCCCCACCCCTCCCTTCACCATTGTGCAAATATTCCTCTAAAATCAGCCGAACTACGAATTCCTATTTACTCACCTGTTATCAGGAGAGACCTCAGTGCTGCATCTTTGAGCCCAGTACTGATCCTGAAAAGTAATTCTAACCGTACTTACCAGTAACTTGAATTTCCTTCCATAGGCTAACATTGACTGGTTTCACTTGGAAATTCTTCTGTGTGTGGAGTTTTGGAACTTTATAATATTCCTCTAAAATCAGCCGAACTACGAATTCCGATTTACTCACCTGTTATCAGGAGAGACCTCAGTGCTGCATCTTTGAGCCCAGTACAGATCCTGAAAAGTAATTCTAACCGTACTTACCAGTAACTTGAATTTCCTTCGATAGGCTAACATTGACTGGTTTCACTTGGAAATTCTTCTAAGTGTGGAGTTTTGGAACTTTATAATATTCCTCTAAAATCAGCCGAAATACGAATTCCGATTTACTCACCTGTTATCAGGAGAGAACCCAGTGCTGCATCTTTTAGCCCAGCACTGACCCTGAAAAGTAATTCTAACCGTACTTACCAGTAACTTGTATTTCCTTCCATAGGAATCCATTGTCTGGTTTTCAGCAGACTAGTTTCAAAGTGTCAATTTTCATAAACTACAAATATTCCTTAAAAATCGCCTGTATGACTTAAACGCATTCTTTCAACTGTTTACAGGAGATGCACCAGTGCTGGATCCAAGATCCACCACTGAGTAAGAAAAACTAACGATAACACTACTTACCTGCTAAGTGAATTTCCTCCCATAGGATAACATTGGTGATTCTATGTGAAAAAGTTTCTGTGTCAACTTTTAAAATACAATAATATTCCTTAAAAATCACTACTGTAACCAAAACGCTTTTACTCAACTGTTTACAGGAGATGTCCCAGGACTGAATCTAGGATCCAGTCCTGTGGTTAGAAAAGTAATCCATAAAGTAACTAATTGCATTTAACTAGAAATTCACATTGAGCTCAATGTTGCATTGTGTTTGAAATTGTGTTGCCCATTGCAACAACTGTAACTACTGTACTTAAAAGTCTATTGCCTATTTGCAAAGTATTTAAACTAAAGTAATTCATTCTGAGAAAGTATATTTTGTAATGTAATGTATAATGTAATTACAATGTAATTTAAAAAATTAAAATATCTAAAAATAGTTTAAAAAATGTAGTAAATCAGTATAAAAAAAAAATATTCCTATTAATACTTTTAAAAATTGTCATTTACAAAACCTTTGAAATTCACTGAAAAAAACCATAGGTTTCAGACGTTATGGTTAGGAATTAGCATTTAAAAAACCTTTGAAATTCACTGAAAAAACCATAGGTTTCAGGCACGTTATAGTTAGAAATTAGCATTTAAAAACCTTACAAATTCACTGAAAAAACCATAGGTTTTAGGGACAGTTATAGTTAGTTGGACATTGCACTCGTACAAAACCCGTGAAATTCCCCGTTATAGTTAGTTCAGCTAACTATAACTCGCGCTCCGCAATGCACTGCTGATGACGTCACATATTACATCACACATGACATGGTCAGTGACATCACTGATGACATCACTGATGACATCTCAAATGACATCACTGATGACATCACTGATGACATCATCCACGTGATAATCTGATGCACCTCCTCACACCCTAATATAACCTTTGATACACCCACTCTAAATTACAGACTGCCATTCGCAAAACCATAGACACTCCAACACCAATAACTACATACCCACTCACTGATTCTTAGGTCTACACACACACATCCACTCACTCACCCGTACAGTCACTCATACTTACAGTCACTCAGTACAGGACTATCATATGAACTCATACTCCTATATAGACACTCAAACACCGCCACTCATCCATAGAGGTACTCACACACCTAGTCAGTCATGCAAATAATTAAACACACTGCCATTTACTCACCTATACAGTTATACACACACCAGCTCACTTACTCATACAAATACTAGCACATTCTTACGCTCTTATACAATCACTGATACAAGCACACACTCATCCATACAGTCACTCTCACAATCACACACTCTCGCTTATAGCTATTTATATATTACAACACACATATATACTGCCTTTCACATATGTAGTTACTCACACATGTACCACTGGGACATACATTCACTCACTAACACACTCTTACACACACTTACCCACCCATACAGTCTATCACAGGTGCACTCTTGAAACCATCCACCCAGTGAATCACCCACTCACACATCTATGCACAGAGTCGCACACACCCCACCCACACAAACACTCAGGCACCCATACAGATACTCAGACAACCATTCAATAACTCATATAGACACTCATGTAGCTATTCACAAACCCATGCACCACTTACACAGCAACAGACAGACGGATACAGACATTCACCCAGTTTAGTCACTAACCCATGCATTCAGTAGGATACGTTTAATCACTCACTTATAGAGTTAGTCATGCACCTACTAAATCATCCATACAGACACTTATACACCCACTCATTCTTCAATACGCCTTTCCCTATATATATTAAAAATATTTAAACTTTACAGAAACACACAGTCACTGGATGATGTCATCAGTGATGTCATTTGAGATGTCATCAGTGATGTCATCAGTGATGTCACTGACCATGTCATGAGTGATGTAATATGTGACGTCATCAGCAGTGCATTGCGGGGCGCGAGTTATAGTTAGCTGAACTAACTATAACGGGGAATTTCACGGGTTTTGTACGAGTGCAATGTCCAACTAACTATAACTGTCCCTAAAACCTATGGTTTTTTCAGTGAATATATATATATATATTATCTACTGGCGGTCGCCAGTAGATAGTTATAGTTAGGACCTATTTTCCATAGGAAATCCGCGACATTCTATTTGAAATAACTCTTGCGTCGGTTGACGAATCTTCGCGAAATTTTCAAACTTTATGGCCCGCTCCGTTCCGCTCCTACCCTGAAAGTCTCGGGGTGATTCGTCAAGCAGGGGCCGAGAAAAAAGGGGGGTCCCAAAACGTGTTTTCCCCATTCATTTTCCCATAGGAAACTTTAGACACGGCTACAGCTCGAACTGCTGAACGGAATTACACCAAATTTGGCAAAGAGGTAGTTCTTGGTTCAGAAAGAACCCTTTTTGTTAAATGGTGTAAATCCGTTCAGTAGTTCCTGTGAAAATCAAAATGAAAATCACATATATATCTATGGCCGCGTCGGATTCGCGCACCCTGAGCGCACCATGCGCGCACCGTCCCGATCACGAGCTGCATGTTAATTGGCTTTCAAGTGGCTGTCAACACTCCAAATCAGGAAGTGTTTGCAGCCATTTTGTCCCAGAAACAAGTGCGCAAAGCGCAAAAAGGGGGCAGGGTAGAAACACCCTGACCCCCTAGGTCTGCTCAGGGGGTCCCACAAGGACCCCCTGGGCAGAAAAAAGCATTTTTTTAAAAAAAAAATCGGCAGGATGCGCTTAGGGTGCGCGGATCCTGCCGATTAGAAAAAAAAAACAGAAGAAACAAGTGCGCAAAATGCACAAAGGGGGCAGGGTAGAAACACCCTGACCCCCTAGGTCTGCTCAGGGAGTCCCACAAGGACCCCCTGGGTAGAAAAAAGCATTTTTTTAAAACAAATCGGTAGGATGCGCTCAGGGTGCGCGGATCCTGCCGGAAAAAAATCGAGCGCGGTCTCCCGCGCTTCGATAGTTAACTTGCCCCGGGTGGGCCAAGTCCCGGGGGCATGGTGGGGGGGGTTTAAATTTAATGTGGGGGGCCTCTAAGACCCCCCAAGCCCCGGGGACCGCCACTCCCTGGGGCTTTGAAAAGATAATGGTGCGGGAGGGCTCTTGGCCCTCCCGCAGCCCAGGGACCGCCACCCCCCGGGGCTTCTTTTTTTAAAAATAATTTTGACCTGTGTGGGGGGGCTCCAGCCCCCCCACACACCCCGGGGACCGCCACCTCCCCGGGGCACTAAAGATTTGAATATGGGGGTCCGTTACGGACCCCAAAGCCCCGGGGACCACCACCTCCCCGGGGCTGTGAAATGGTTGGGAGGGGGCCGCGCGGCCCCCTCCTGGAGCCCTTGATGGCCCTGGGGACCACCACCCCCAGGGCCGGCTCCTGCAGTGTCCCGGGGTGCCTACCCCCGGGACACTGTAGTTTGCTATGACAGGACAGGAGCCTCGCGGCTCCCGTCCTGTCATAGCAAACTTGGTTTGCATTTTGAAAGAGAGAGCAGGAAACCTGCTCTCTCTTTCAAAATGCAAACCCAATTGCTTTTCCACATGGGGAGCAGCATGTTAGCTGCTCCCCATGTGGAAAAGCAATGCCGGCTCGCGCAGGAGGTGGGGAGCCGGCTGGTACTGTGGGGGGATTGGGGACCCCCCACAGTCCCCAACCAGAGGCCAGGCCCCAGGGTATGGGGTCCCCGGGGCCATAAGTAGCCAAGGAGGGGGGCCACACAGCCCCCCTCCCCAAATTAAAAAAAAAAAAAAAAAAGGGCAAGGCCGGCCCCGGGGGATGGGGTCCCCGGGGCCTTATATGGCCTGAGGAGGGGGGCCACGCAGCCCCCCTCCAAATTTAAAAAAAAAAATCGAGGGCATGCCCCGGGGGATGGGGTCCCCGGGGCCAATACAGGCCCAGGGAAGGGGGGCCACGCGGCCCCCTTCCCGTTTTTTTTTTTAATTTAAAAAAAAAAAAAAAAAATGCTCAGGCCCCGGGGGATGGGGTCCCCAGGGCCAAAAGTGGCCAAGGGAAGGGGGGGCCACACAGCCCCCCTCCCATTAAATTTTTTTTTTTTTTTTTTAAACGACCAGCATCGTGCCGGAGGCCCCGCCCCCCTCCCAGCAGTACTCTGCAAACGCGCCCCCTGTTGCGTTTTAAGAAGGGTAAGTAATTCCCCTTGAATACTGGGGGTCCCTGGGGGCCAACTAGCCCACCAGGAACCTCCAGTATGCGCCAGGGGGCTGCGTTGCAGAGAGGTGTACAGAGGCCACGCCCCTTTTTACACCTCTCTGCAACGCAGCTCTGTGGCGCTTTTTAGAAGTACATGGTGGGCTAGTTGGACTCCAGTGACCCTCAGGATTCAAGGGGACTTAATCCCCCAACTTAAAACGCACCACGGGGCGCGTTTGCACAGTGGTGAAGGGAGGGGGCGGGGCTTCAGGTGACATGTGTGCAAACAGGCCCCGTGGCGCGTTTTAAGATGGGAAATTAAATCCCCTTCCATCCTGAGGGTCCCTGGGGGCCAACTAGCCCAACAGGTACGTCCAGAAAGCGCCACAGAGCTGCATTGCAGAGAGGTGCAAAAAGGGGCGTGGCCTCTGAACACCTCTCTGCAACGCAGCTCCCTGGCGCAAACTGGAGGACAGGGTGGGCTAGTTGGACCCCAGGGATCCTCATGATTCAAGGGGACTTAATCCCCCAACTTAAAACGCGCCACGGGGCGCGTTTGCCCAGATGTCACCTCAGGCCCCGCCCCCTCCCTTCACCATTGTGCAAATATTCCTCTAAAATCAGCCGAACTACGAATTCCTATTTACTCACCTGTTATCAGGAGAGACCTCAGTGCTGCATCTTTCAGCCCAGTACTGATCCTGAAAAGTAATTTTAACCGTACTTACCAGTAACTTGAATTTCCTTCCATAGGCTAACATTGACTTGTTTCACTTGGAAATTTTTCTAAGTGTGGAGTTTTGGAACTTTATAATATTCCTCTAAAATCAGACGAAATACGAAATACGATTTACTCACCTGTTATCAGGAGAGACCTCAGTGCTGCATCTTTCAGCCCAGTACTGATCCTGAAAAGTAATTTTAACCGTACTTACCAGTAACTTGAATTTCCTTCCATAGGATATCATTGTCTGCTTTTTGCTGAAAAAGTTTCTAAGTGTCGATTTTTGAAACATACAAATATTCCTCTAAAATCAGCCGAACTACGAATTCCGATTTACTCACCTGTTATCAGGAGAGACCTCAATGCTGCATCTTTCAGCCCAGTACTGATCCTGAAAAGTAATTTTAACCGTACTTACCAGTAACTTGAATTTCCTTCCGTAGGATATCATTGACTGGTTTCACTTGGAAATTCTTCTAAGTGTGGAGTTTTGGAACTTTATAATATTCCTCTAAAATCAGCCGAAATACGAATTCCGATTTACTCACCTGTTATCAGGAGAGACCTCAGTGCTGCATCTTTCAGCCCAGTACTGATCCTGAGAAGTAATTTTAACCGTACTTACCAGTAACTTATATTTCCTTCCATAGGAATCCATTGTCTGGTTTTCAACAGAAAAGTTTCAAAGTGTTGATTTTCACAAACTCCAAATATTCCTTAAAAATCGCCTGTATGACTTAAACGCATTCTTTCAACTGTTTACAGGAGATGCACCAGTGCTGGATCCAGGATCCACCACTGAGTAAGAAAAAGTAACGATAACACTACTTACCTGCTAAGTGAATTTCCTCCCATAGGATAAAATTGGTGATTCTATGTGAAAAAGTTTCTAAGTGTCAACTTTTAAAATACAATAATATTCCTTAAAAATCACTACTGTAACCAAAACGCTTTTACTCAACTGTTTACAGGAGATGTCCCAGGACTGAATCTAGGATCCAGTCCTGTGGTTAGAAAAGTAATCCATAAAGTAACTAATTGCATTTAACTAGAAATTCACATTGAGCTCAATTTTGCATTGTGTTTGAAATTGTGTTGCCCATTGCAACAACTGTAACTACTGTACTTAAAAGTCTATTGCCTATTTGCAAAGTATTTAAACTAAAGTAATTCATTCTGAGAAAGTATATTTTGTAATGTAATGTATAATATAATTACAATGTAATTTAATAAATAAAATATCTAAAAATAAATAGTTTTAAAAAATGTAGTAAATCAGTTTCAAAAAATAAATATAACAATTAATACATTTAAAAATTGTCATTTACAAAACCTTTGAAATTCACTGAAAAAACCATAGGTTTTAGGGGCGTTATAGTTAGAAATTAGCATTTAAAAAACCTTTGAAATTCACTTAAAAACCATAGGTTTCAGGCACGTTATAGTTAGAAATTAGCATTTAAAAAACCTTTGAAATTCACTGAAAAAACCATAGGTTTCAGACACGTTATAGTTAGAAATTAGCATTTAAAAAACCTTTGAAATTCACTGAAAAAACCATAGGTTTTAGGGACAGTTATAGTTAGTTGGACATTTCACTCGTACAAAACCATAGAAATTCCCCCGTTATAGTTAATTCAGCTAACTATAACTCGCGCCCCGCAATGCACTGCTGATGACGTCACATATTACATCACTCATGACATGGTCAGTGACATCACTGATGACATCTCAAATTACATCACTGATGACATCACTGATGACATCATCCACGTGATAATCTGATGCACCTCCTCACACCCTAATATAACCTTTGATACACCCACTCTAAATTACAGACTGCCATTCGCAAAACCATAGACACTCCAACACCAATAACTACATACCCACTCACTGATTCTTAGGTCTACACACACATCCACTCACTCACCCATACAGTCACTCATACTTACGGTCACTCAGTACAGGACTATCATATGCACTCATACTCCTATATAGACACTCAAACACCGCCACTCATCCATAGAGGTACTCACACACCTAGTCAGTCATGCAAATAATTAAACACACTGCCATTTACTCACCTATACAGTTATACACACACCAGCTCACTTACTCATACAAATACTAGCACATTCTTACGCTCTTATACAATCACTGATACAAGCACACACTCATCCATACAGTCACTCTCACAATCACACACTCTCGCTTATAGCTATTTATATACTCCAACACACATATATACTGCCTTTCACATATGTAGTTACTCACACATGTACCACTGGGACATACATTCACTCACTAACACACTCTTACACACACTTACCCACCCATACAGCCTATCACAGATGCACTCTTGAAACCATCCACCCAGTGAATCACCCACTCACACATCTATGCACAGAGTCGCACACACCCCACCCACACAAACACTCAGGCACCCATACAGATACTCAGACAACCAATCAATAACTCATATAGACACTCATGTAGCTATTCACAAACCCATGCAGCCACTTACACAGCAACAGACAGACAGTTACAGACATTCACCCAGTTTAGTCACTAACCCTTGCATTCAGTAAGATACGTTTAATCACTCACTTATAGTCAGTCACGCACCTACTAAATCCTTCATCCACACACTTATACACCCACTCATTCTTCAATACACCTTTCCCTATATATTAAAAATATTTAAACTTTACAGAAACACAGTCACTGGATGATGTCATCAGTGATGTCATTTGAGATGTCATCAGTGATGTCACTGACCATGTCATGAGTGATGTAATATGTGACATCATCAGCAGTGCATTGCGGGGGCGCGAGTTATAGTTAGCTGAACTAACTATAACGGGGGAATTTCTATGGTTTTGTACGAGTGAAATGTCCAACTAACTATAACTGTCCCTAAAACCTATGGTTTTTTCAGTGAATATATATATATATATATACACACACTCACCTATGATTAGAATTACTAGTTTCCATACTAATTTGGATTCAGACTAATTTGGGCAGAGAAATAGCAGCTACAGAATCTTCTCTGTTGATCTCCACCTGTGCAAACAGTCTCTGCTCATAGTTCAATTTGATTTTACAAATTATACATATTCTTCATGAGACTTCCCTAGCCCTACTCTGTGTTCTTCTAGAGGTATTAACCTAACTTTATTCTTCCACTCAGGCTTAGGTAATCTTCTCTATGAAACTCAGCACAGTTCATTCAACATCCCTAACAAGAAGAGAACCAAGTTCATCAATGAGCATTTCCAGTAACGCTCTTCTCAGTTCAGCAACTAATACAGGAGACTCTTCCAAATTCAGATTAGGAAATTCAGTCTTGTTCAGTATCAGATTTCTCAAACCACTTAGCGCTGTTGAAAAGGAAGGACAACATGAGAAGGACATACACATCAGTCCCTGGAATCTTCTACAGGACATCTATTATCATTCCGGAATTCCCAGAAGTCACCCTCGTCATCATTCACAGCCAGATAAGTCCACTCAGCACAAGAGTACCTTCAACAAGTTACCCTTGATCTCTTTGACCTCCTTGGACTTGGCCCTTCACCCTTCGTTTTCACTTTGTTCTGATTCAGACGCTTGAGCTATGGGTGCAAGTGTTTTTTCAGGAGACAACTGCAGATTCCTCCTTGTTTGTTTCCTTGGTCAGCTTTTTTCCACTCCCACTCGTGGTCCTACAACACTAGTCTCTTTGCCGGAATCAGGATCCAACACATTCACCACAACTACACCATTTGCATTTGTGTCAGCTCCAACTTCTCTTACTTCTGGACCCCCCTAAAGTTGCTCTAGTGCTGCTTCAGGCTCATTGTGTCCCCTTACAGCTTGACTGACCCACTCCCATGGCATTTCGACCACTGCTAGTGTTTCTTCTAAAAGAGGAGCTGTTCCATCAGGGGGTCACAGGACCTGACGAGTATTGGAGGCTTGCACCCAGTTCGGAAGACCACCACACTTCACAGCAGTCGTTGTAACCAGAATCACTTAAAATGGACCACGCCAGTGAGGCTCGAGGCAATTCTTTCTTACATGTTTCTTGATGATGACCCAGTCTCAGGGGTTGAGGTTGTGACACTGCTCCTGATGGGGTGGTGTTGTTGCTGCTTCAACCTGCTGAGACACAAAATAAACCACGCCAACCAATCCTTTACGGTAGTCGAGCATCAAATCATCCAAAATGTTCAAAAGCATGTTGGCAGGCACAGCAGGTAATCTCATAGCTCGCCCATGAGGATCTCATGGGGTTAGAGTCCTGTTCTTCTGTCTGGGACACTGTGAAGACTCATCAACTCAAGAGGCAAAGCATCGGGTCATTTTAGAGATGTCGAAGCACACACTTTAGAAAGCCTTGATTTCAAAGTGCCATTTACCTGTTCCACGATGCTTGGCGCTTCAGGCTGATAACTGCAATGAAATCTCTGTTCCACTTGTAATGCTGCACATAACAGTCTCATGATCTTTTTAAAATGAGTCCCTCGGTCTGATTCCAAAGTAGTTGGAAATCTGTACCTCGGAATGAGCTCCAACAAAAGTAGTTTAGCTACAGTGAGACTGTCACATCTCCTACTAGGATAGGCTTCCACCCAATGAGAAAATATGCACACACCAGCAGAAAATATCTAAATTTATTTCACATTGGCATCTCAACAAAGCCTAACTGCATCCTGTTAAAAGATCCTCCTGACCTTTCAATGTGGCTCGGTGTAACAGCAGTTCTCTTTCCCACATTCATTTGCTGACAGGTCACACACCTGTGACACAATGCTTTAGCCATCATGCGGAACTTTGGATTAAACCATATTCGCCTGAACAACCTCACCATCGCATCCCTTCCTGCAAGTGTTGGCCCATTAATATGTCTCGCCATCTGATACAACAGGCTATTTGGTAAAACTGGCCTTCCATTTCTTGAAACCCAAATGTTATCATTTCTTTTCACACATCCTGCTCTAGTCCAACTCGATTGTTCTTCCTCAGACACCTCCTCTGGTAACCTTTTCACCTCATCCCAAATATCAGCAACCGTCATCAAAAGATTGAAGTTGGTCTCATCTGTTTTTTCATTCATGTATTCTCCGTTGAAAATACAAGCATTCAGTGCACAATAATGTGTGACTTCATCAGAATATCGATTCCCAACTGTAACAAAATAATTTCCCTTACAGTGAGTAGGGCACCTAACCACTGCAATTTCTTGAGGCATCAACAAAGCTTCCAATAGTTATCTTCCAGCTTCCCCATTATGTGAGGTCATGAAACCCCTCTGAGACTATAACTGTCCGAAGTCATGCAACACACCGAACCCTTACTGGCTATGGGTAAAGATTGTCACCCTCAGCTGGTCCAAAACACATCCTGCACCTGTTAGGGCAACCAATTCAGCCACTTGAGCGGAAAATACTCCTTGGAGCCAAGCAGCTTCCACCACTCCCAAAACAGTACAGAAAGCATAAGCATTAGGCAGCCCTTAAGTTCCCCTCATGATCCCGTAAGCACGAGCCATCCATAAACAAGATTTGGTCAGACTCAGGTAAAGGCTCGTCAGTAACATCAGGACGGGGTTTGGTGCATAGTTCAGAGACATCGAGACTGTCATGCTCTCCTTCATCTCATTTGCCATTACAACTAGGCAAAGGTAAATGGGGGGCAGGGTTAAGATTGGAACATCACTTCATGGTAATGTTTTCGGTAGCCAAAATCACCTGCTCATAACTTGTAAGCCTGCTGTTAGTCAGGTGTTGGGTGTGCAATCTAGTCAATAGCAATTCCACATTAACTGTTAGGGGGTAACCCATCACGATTCTTTGCATCTCTCTATGCTGACACCTGTTGCAGCAACATATTTTAGCCATCCCGGCTACGCAGATGCTACTGGATCTAGAGTAGCTGAAAAATAGGTGGCTGGTCTACAGGCATTTCCATGGTTCTGTGTTAACACTGAGAGCGCAAAGCCCTCTCCCTCATGACAGAAGAGCAAAAACGCTTTACTGTAATCTGGCATTCTCAGCGCAGGAGCACGACAGAGACTTTCTCTCAGCTCCAAGAATGCATTCAAACAGTCACTGTCCCAGGGCACCGGATCAGACACATCCTTGTCTGTCAACCTCTGCATAGATTTGGCCACTAGGGAAAAGCTGGGTATCCACTGATGACAGTAGCCCATCATTCTCAAAAACATTCTGGCTTCTTTCTGTGTGCGTGGCGGATTCATTTGCATGATCACCGAAATCCTTTTTTGTGACATCTTTCTTGTGCCCTTCCCAATGCAATGTCCCAAGTATAGGACCTCTGTCATACAGTATTGCAAGTTGCTCGGGTACATTTTATGTCCATTCTCAGCCAAATGGTTCAATAGGGCAATGGTATCAGTTTTACAAGCATCCTAAGTATTCGATGCTACCAGACGGTCATTAATATACTGTACCAGGACCGAATTGCAGGCCATAATCAGGGACTAAAGATTTTTCTTCAGAATCTGGTTACAGATGGAGGGACACTCTGTATACCTTGAGGGACACGGCACCACGTTAAAATATAATCTCCCAGCCGCAATGCTAACAAAAATTGGCTGCCTTTGTGCAAGGGAATAAAAAAAAACGCCTGGCAAAGATCAATGACAGTGAACCATTTAGCCTCACATGAAATCTGAAATAATATCACAGATGGATTCGGCACCACACGACAACAGGGGACCACTACATTGTTGATTTTTCAAAGATCCTGCACAATTCAGTACTTACCGCTAGGCTTCTGCAAGCCCATAATGGGAGAGTTAAATGGACTTCCCAGGATCTCCTTCAAAATCCCCTGCTCAATCATGGACTCATTCAAAGGTGTTCTCCCAGCAACTGTCTCAGGCGTCAGATTATATTGTGGTGTTCTCGGGCATTGGGTGGCTCACCTCCTTTAAAGAGTCCAATATCCTTTCCTGAAAAATCCCAAACCACATCTGCCTCTGTATCTCTAAGACCCAGTGGTAAATCCTCCACTGTCAGCAAAGGAAACAAGGAAACACTCAGGTTCTGATTTGCCAATTTAAACACAATATCCTCATCATTCGTCTGGAGTTTGATGCCTCTTAGTGTACAATATATGATACAATTTAACTTGCACAAGTCACGTCCCAAAAGACACGCAGGGCTAAAATCACACACCCCAAATTGATGATTATCCTCAAATGTTCAAATCTTCATAGGCAATTCTTCTGTCAATGGATTTGACAGCCTCTTATTTGCAACTCCTACAACTTCGATTGTTTTTCCCGAGAGGGGTAGGTTTGGAACCTCTGCTGTTCTTACAGCACAGCGGGTAGCACCAGTGTCGATTAAAAGGGTGACATTGTGACCATCCACACCAGCATCGCCATAAGGTCCACTCTGGTCTACCTCTAAGACTGCACCAAGTGTTCAGTACTCCTCCCCCCTTAGACACCATCGTAATGACTGATCTGTGCAGTCGTCATTGAAAGCCTCGATCATAGGTAATTGCTGGAACAGAACATTATTATGGGGTGCATTCTGCACAGCTTGCTGTGGCATCGGATGCTGTGACGCTTGCGTCACAGGACCTTGATATCCTCCCATATTTGGCGATCTTGGTCTGGGAACATTTTGAATTTTTACTCAGTAACCCTATGTCTGATTAAACCCCCCATTTTGATCCTAATTTGCACAATTAAGAAGACATTTGCGCTTCCAATTTCCCATCCTATTACAGTAGTGACATGGACTGGTTTTCTTTAGGGTAGCAAAATCAACTCCGGTCTTTGGATCTATTGGTACACCTCTGCCTCTTTCTTGTCCCTTTATTCCTCCACCTTGTTGCACTTGAACTCCTGTTTGATATGTCCCTGGCGCTGGGGTGACATTCCCTACATAGGGCCGAACCTGTCCTACTCTCCGAGCAGCCTTTATCTGTACCAGCATCAACTTTTCCTCATCCTCTTGTGCCTCATTTCAACCTCATCACTGCAATACTTTGCTTAATAGTGAATTTTGTCGAAAGAGTTATTCTGCCAACAAATTAAATGCTGCTGACCCATCTTGCTAATCTTGGATCTCAATCCCGTTACAAACTTTGACACAAACTGCCCCATATCCTTGTGTTTAAGCATATCTATTCCACTGTACTGTTCATGAGTCATTCTATCGATTTTAACCCAATCAATATCCTGTGGAGCACCTTAGCCTTCAACCATGTAATCACCTGATCGTACTTCTACATTACTATCGGTGACAGACCATGAGTCACTGGTTCCCTCTGTGGCTCACCCTCATGCTATTCTGTGGCTATTTTGCATTCAGACCACAAATCACTAGGGACCACAATTTCAAACAGTGTGTTCAAGTCAACTCACAACACCTGTGAGATTTTCACTAAGCAGTCTATCTGTTTGTACCACTCCATGGCCTCTCTCTCAATTTCGGGAAGTCATTTGTGAATTCAGCAAGATCACCTCTACTCCAAGGTACATGTACATAAACCCCACTCGGCACTTCTTGTAGTGGATAAGCTCCTATTCCTGTAATTATCTCCCCTAAAGTAAGTGGTTCTCCAGCTGTTCTTTTAGAACCCTTCCTCCTAGACCACCTGTCTTCCCACTTCTTTAACGTACTCAAAAATCGAATGCCTGCAATTAATTCTCAAATTTGGGTTTTCAGTCCCGGGGCTCCCAAATCCTCAATATCCTGGTCACTGAAAGCAAACCTATGGCTCTTCTGCAAAGACTTTGTTCAATTAAGATCAACATCATATTTTTGAGTCAATTTGCATAATTTGTCATCATCTTTGGCTACAAACACCAGTTCTCTTGGTTGATAGGTATAAATTTGATTGAGATCCAAACTCCCATTTCATTCAATTCTGTTTTCAATGTGATCATTTCAATCAAATCTACCTTTACAGCTGACTTTAAAGTTCCCTGACTCGGTTCAGTGCTCTGTCTGTCACTAGCATTGCTGAGTTTCTTCAACCACATTTCTAAGTCCAAGACGTCGAATATGTGATTACTCTCAGGCATCTTCTGAGGGTTAGCAGTTTTTCTGGGTGTGCTGTTATGCACTCTAGGAAGGGTTCCCGATCAGGTGAATCCAAACCTGCCAATCAAAGAAAAGATCTTATAGGTCCTAACCCAGTCTGGACTACAGATGAATTTGCAGTTGCCGCACTAAGGATACTTGCATTCATTGGAGTCAACAGAACAAATCTTGTATTAGGAATCTCTTTTCTTGCCCGTGATGTTCCTCCCTCTGTCGCTACGGATGTTCTCTAAGTCTCATTCCTAGCTGAATTTGGATCATAGATAGCGACCATGGGGCCAATAGTGAACGGTACCATAATGGACATCTGGAACCTTTGAGACAGAACTAGGGTTGCAATGTCCTGACGCTTCGGTGGCACACGTTCTCAGATCCTCTCTCGCTACAGTCTGTATATTCAGTGGCGGCTCGCAGAGGGAGTGCTGCAGGGTGGTGGGGTGGGGCGGGGGAGGGCAGGGTGGGAGGGGTAGTTGAGTCAGACATACGACAGCCAGAAGTAAAGTAAGTAAATAAATAAATAAAACTATTTACCTTGCGCTCGCTGCATCGCCGAGTTGGCGATGCAGCGAGCACAAGGTAAATAGTTTTATTTATTTATTTACTTACTTTACTCCTGGCCGTCGTATGTCCGAATCCACTACACCCCCACTCCTCCCCCGCCCAGCCCCACCGCCCTGCAGCACTCCCTCTGCGAAACGCCACTGTGTATATTCCCAGTCGATATAACTCCCACGACTCCAGGATCAGGTGCCATATGTGCCAAAGCATTTCCCCATTCTTGCGGTATGACTGACTATACGGATATGGACATTCTGCCAGCAATCTATCTACCAAGCTGTCACTAGCATCACTATCACTGTCTTCCTTTCTGTCTTTTTTGTTTCTCTTTCCCCATATCATCTCCTCCGGTCACTAATGCAGGGTACAATCTCGCTCCCTCAATCATATCTACTCTCCAGCTCGTCTGTTGTTTATCCCATCTTGCATCCGCAAATCTACGTATCACTTTTGTCATTTTCCATCTGTATTGGTCTCTCATTTTAACATGTGCTGGCCGTTCCCATCCACTGAGCATTTCAAACTATGTGGTTCTAAGCAATGGTTTCATCGCAAACAACATTCCCCTCAAATGATCTTGGATTCTCAAATTAAATGGGCCATGTAATGAGCTGGTGTGCTCTCAGGCGGCGCCTCTTTGCCCATCCTGATGGGAACACCCACATCTCCTCGAATCATATCTCTCATCACTCTAAAACATCTCATTTTCTCTCTTCCTTAGTTAAGTATGATTTAACTTCAAGTTCAGGATTTTCCAAGTTCCACAGCGGTAAAAGCACCAACAACAATGCAATAAATCCGACCAATCTCACCAACCGGCTGTAGCTGGTTCTGGTGAACTGAATATTTTTCATCACACCCATCACAAATATTACGCAGTACCCTTCTCAGTACCCTATACTTTAAATATATATCCTCAGAAGGACCTTCTCGAAAAGAATGTTCTTGATGTGATTGGCAGGTGATCAGTTCCTCGACAGCCTAGGACCACAAAGGACAGTAAATCCTTACTAACAGCTCAGCATTCAACGTATGTAATCAGAAGAAGTTGAACATTAGATTGTGGAGTGTCATCCAGTATCATATGTATGCTATACCATGGAAAATATTGGCTTGGTAGATGGGTGAAATGTAGCAGAACGTATGGAAAGAAGGTTGGGAAATTTGAGTGGATCGAGTTTACCCAAAGCCACTGCCACTTGCTTCACCTTATGCATGGTGCATGGGGGAAATATCCAGCTCACAAGAATCACATTAGTGGAACGCCAGTGCTTTAAATGGGCCGGTACTCACCGGTACTGAGTACCGGCACTTCTTTTTTTCCCCCCCAAGAGTACCGGCACTTCTCCGTTACGAAATAGAGTACCGGTACTCACTGTCACACATAATCATGTGAGCATGCATCGCATTTCTACACTGCGGCACATGCTCACATATTGGTGATTTCACAAGGAGGGCAGTGACGCCAAGTCAGAGCAACGTGTGACCCAGGCGCGCAACGCCCATTGGACTCAGAGGGCTTCAGCCCCCCCCACCCCCCTGTCGTGTGTGGCAGCCCGGGATGAGACAGCTTCCCGGGCACACACACAGCCGCACCCGAGCACTTCACAGGTCTTTAGACGACCTTTTGCTTGTTAATGAGGCTTGATGTGTTTCACCCCTTCTTAGAGCCCCTGCAGCTCCACTCTGCCTTTTGGTTGAAGAATCAGCACCCCCCCCGAAATTTTTCTTAGCCCCTTCCCAAAATTTGACTCTAGTTGCGCCTCTGGTGTGACCTCACCCGCCAGGAAGCAATTGATTCAGGCAGGCTGGACGGAGTTGGAACAGACGTCAAGACTGGCACCACTGAAATTGAGACTGTACTTAGAAGAGGAGACAGACACCAACAACCTATCAAACACCACAGCTGAAACTAATTGGAGTGTGGTTCTGTAGAAGTCTTAGAAGCTGAGAAAGATAGCTTTGTACCAAAACCGACTAGTACCATTGGTAACAGATACATCATGGAAGCTCCTGCAAGTGCATCAGAGAGCAGTTGCTTAAATATGGTCTTTTCAAAACCCTCAAAATATTGAGTCTAGGCACCGCCTGGGAGGAAAATGTACCGGTTGAACGGGTTGCATGGACTCTTAAAATGAAGAAGACATCTCCTTCAACCGCTTGATCTTTCTGTGCTTGAAGAGTGTTCCCGTTTCCTTTTTTTTTAATGTCTTCTAGGGGAATGGCGTCTAAAACACAATGAGGTGTGGTTCCCAATCCTGAACCTGTGTGGAGACCTGATTTTAACTTATTCAAACCCTTAGGGAGCTTCGCCACTTTCTCACTTAAAGCCTAGGACTGCATAAGGGCACAGAGATCACAAGGTGCCATGTTATGCGGCCTCCATAAACACCACATACATTGTAGATATGGGTCATCACTGACATCGGCCAGAAGTGCAGGGTTTGAAGCTAGACAGTTTTGGGGGAGAAATGGCCCCAAGAAAAGGATTTAGTTTTTCAACAAAATGGCTAAAGATAACCTAAGAAAATTCCTGCTTTGGATCCATGCCTCTACTGGTGTGGAAACAACAGCGGTATAGGGGCGCCTTATATGATCAGATGTAAAATCATAATGGAAGTCACTGCCTGTGCTGGTGAGCAGGAGTGGGACGTGTCTCTGGCAGCCAAGGCGCCGCTTCTGCAGCCCCTGATCTGAGCCCCAGCTGAGCTATTCAGCAGGGCTCATTTGAATAATGTCGGGTGTTCACAATCATCTTGACAGAGCAGTGTCCGTTCAGGCCCTGTGCTGTCAATCACATTCACACTATCTCCTGCAAGCACAGGAATCATGTCAGTCCCCTGGCAGTGACAATCAGGCCACGGCCAGTCCGGCCCTGGTGGCAATTAAAAAGCCATGGTAGGTGAAGAGAAAAGATGGCTTTCATCTTCCTTAGTCTTTTGTGTGTCTGCTATGTTTGTGTGTATGCCTGTTTTTGTAAGAAAAAAAGTGAGAGAAAGAGAGAGAGAATCCAGACACTCTCAGTAGGTATTTTAAAGAAAATAGGTGGCACTTTGTTTGTACATGTCTGCTCGGTGACAAAGATTCATAAATATTGTAAAAGGGAGGGTGCTTGAGTGAGTGGATAGATGAGTGAGCAAGGGTGGATGGATGGATGGATGGATGAATAGATGGATGGATGAGTAAAAGCATGCATGGGTGAAAGAGGGTGGATGATTGGATAAAAGGGCGGATGATGGTTGGATAAGTGAAAGATTGGATGGATGAATGAAAGGTAGGGAGGATGGATGAAAGGGTGGATGATGGATGAGTGAAAGGAGGGATTGAGTGAAAGGGTGGGTGGAATAAAGGAGTGAAAGGGTTGATGGATGGATGAGCGAAAGGATTGATGGATGAGGGAAAGGGTGGATAAAGAGATGGATGAGTGAAAGGATGAATGGATAGGTTTGGAGATGGATGGATGGATAGGTTTGGATATGAAGGGTGGATAGACGGAATGGTGAAAAACTGAATGATTGATAAAAGACTGAATAGACGATAGAATGTAAATGTTAAATGGTGGACATCAGCAGGTAAATGGTAGGATGAAAGGAAGAATGGATAGATCGATGGAAGAGACAAGAGATATCTTCTGGGGAGGGTCATAATGAGTTGCTTCATTTGCTTGGTGCCATAAGAGCTTTGATTCGACGTGGGGGTATTTGCAGTTTCTTCCTACTTGCATGCTCAAAAATATATAGTATTGTGCTTAACAGCAATTAACAGTATGACATTAAGAAGGTGCAACTATTGCAAAAAAAGGAACTGTTAACATATTATTCCATTTCTCTTTCATTTTGTGTAATGAGTTAACCTGCTTTGTTTATATAAACACATTTCTCATGTGTTTTGGTATGTGCTGCAACTAATATAGAAGTTGTTAAGTATCATCATGTCTTGCCCTTAGCCCCGCCCCTAGCCCCGCCCCCTCACTACACCTCTAGCGCATTTTAATGAGTACCTGCACTTATTTTTTCCCATTTAAAGCACTGTGGAACGCCACATTCTGTGAAACTTCCCCAGAACTTCTAGATTCAGAAACAGCGAGGGACATGCATAGACTGCTCCAGTTAACATCTTTGACGGACGGCCTTTTGTATTTTCCAGATAAAAAAAACTATACAGTGCCTGATCATGACGTGGCCACAGTACAGACACTCGTCTTTAACATCTTTGACCAAAGACCTAAGGAGATTGCATTGCTGGCAGTGCACTAGCTAAACGTCTCACGACCAGCATAATAGAGGCATTCCTCTCCTAGCACCAATCACCCTTATATAAACAATGTCCCTTTTGTGTGAATTGCAAGAGTTCTGAGGCAGAACGCTTTACTTCTAAAGCTAAAATTAATGGCAATAAAATTGTTGTGAAAAGAATCGTGAAAAATAGAGCGTTAACCTTTCGTAAAGGTAGTCATAGCAGGTGAATGAATGAACTATTGATCCACATTCAGTCAATAAAGCTCACAAGGAGTTTGAACAACATGGTTAAAATACAGTTAATATTTTCACAGCCTGTCACAGAGGTCAGGAAATTACAGTATCAATAAACAACACTTAGGCAGAATCTCCCTGAAGTCTTCTATGTTAACCACATTGTTGTCTTGCGCTCTCATGTTCTCATATATCCTTTAACGTTATGCGTTTAATGCGATATGATGACGGAGTGACCTTGAAGCGTTGCTGAGACACTAAGAGTTATTAATTAAGCTCTATGGCAATGCTCCCAGTAATCATTAGGTTGTCAAATATATCTAGTCTGAATAGGATTATTTTTCTCGTAGTAAAAGAGCTGAGGGAATTCATTAGTGCGTGTCAATATGTTACCAACACTACGGTACATCATTGTTTTGTTTTGAGACCTTGTCTCGCGCTCGCCTGTTCTCTGCGTTGGGATGTGACTGAGTTGGTTACGCATCGTGTCACACAGGAGTCAAAGCGTGCAGTCGTGTTTATTTCACATGTGATGAGATTTATAACATTTTTCGGCGCTGATGCCGCTGTTGAAGCGATTCACAGAAGGGCTGAGGTAGCGATCTTGAAAGTACATTACACCTCGACCTCCCTGTAATCTCACACCAGCTGACTTGGAAATGGCAATAAATGCGTTTCTCACTTCGAGGCCTGATGACTATTGTGTGTAGTGTGCTAGACTTCCCCAGATCATGCCTGACGCCAGCGGTTAGTAGAGTACCGAATAAATCGGATAATGTGAGCAGACTTGATTTTATTCATTGTTTTATTTTCGCAAAAACGGATACCAGAGCATTGCCTCCTTCTGTAAGATCAGGGGGCAGCTATGGCAATATCCTTTCTGCCCTTAACACTATGATTTAATACATTACCATGCTGTGTTAGACCTATACGATGGCGCGATGTAGTGGATGAATGACAGGATACTTCTGGTTGGTTACATGTAGGTTTATTGTAGGACACAGCTGAGTGCACACCTCGCCAGCTGACCAGACCATCAACTGACAAGAGTAGAACACTCCGGTACAAGTTAGAACACACATAGGTATTCTGTGAGGCTAAGGAGGTAAGAACACAAAGGAAGGGCTAACGACCACTGTCAGCCATGTTACATGAAGTACTAATATACAACACATCCTCCTCCTTTACAGAAAAATGAAAGAAATAACAAATCACAAAAAGGAAGCTTAATGTATGGGAGACAACAATAATAATTATTAAGACATATAGGAAGTCTAAGACTTCTTGAACTATTTTAGTTCGTGAAGGCAAACAAGCGTTTAGGGGCAAAGAGTGTTAAGAGTGAAAAGTGAGTTGACAATGTTTAGGGGCAAGGAGTGTTAAGAGTGAAATGTGAGGTGAGACACATCACCCAAAACAACTAATAGGTATCACCACCACCTACTCCCCTTAGACTGACAAAACAGGAAAAGACAGTCCACTTCCTCCAATCTGTCCTTGACCAGCAAAAACAGGAAGAGAAAGTCCACTTCCTTCAATCTGCTTATGTCCACCATCACCTTCCGCTCTGAGTTGAAGATGAACAGTTCAACAGATGCCTCCATGCTTTATCGGTACTACAGTCCTGGGTACTCTTCGAGATATCCAAGTGCAGTACCACATGTGATGTTAGGAGTTTTTATTATAAAATGAAGTTTTCTTCCTTCAATGGATGGACTCTTAGTCCTGGTTGGGATTCACAATATCACGAATCTGGTTCACCTTCTCAGGTTCTGCAGTTCAGAGACCTTTGAGCCCTCTGGTACAGGTTCTGTGACCTTTACCAATTGCCAGTTCTGGGACCTTATTTGGTTCTCCTTCTCCGGTTCTAGACTTCTTTCTTCAATCTATGGCCATTTGCTCTGGTTGTGGGCCTCTGTTTTTCCGGTTCTTGACTCTCAGTCCCATTTATTTTTAACGATTTTCTTTTATTTACTGGTTCTAGACTCAGTCTCAGTTCTATGGGCTCACAGACCCCGTTGCAGGATAATCTTCCCAGTCCGTGACTCACTGAAACCTCCTCCTGGTTTTGGGACATTTGTCCCCTCTTGGTTCTGGGACCTTAGTCCCCTCCTGGTCCTGGGACCTCCTTGTCCTCTCGCGGTACAGGTTGTGAGAGTTTTGTCCCTTCTGATTCTGGGGCCTTTGTCCCCTTCCGGTCCTGGGACCTCCTTTGTCCTCTTCCGGAACGGGTTGTGAGACCTTTATCCCCTTCTGGGGCCTCTGTCCCCATCCGGTCCTGGGACCTCCTTTGTCCTCTTCCGGAATGGGTTGTGAGACCTTTATCCCCTTCTGGGGCCTCTGTCCCCATCCGGTCCTGGGACCTCCTTGTCCTCTCCCGGTACTGGTTCTGAAACCTTTGTGCCCCTCTGTTTCTGAGACACTTGACTTCTCTTGGTTCTGGGGTCTTTCCCCCTCCTTGGGACCTTCATCCTTTCCTGGTTCGTGGACCTTTGTCCCCTCCGAGACGAGCAGGTACTAGTTGTGGGACGTTTGTCCCTGTTAAAGGTCCTATGACCTGCTACTAGGTTGCTGTCGCGGTTTTAGACTCTCAGCTCTAATTTTAGGTTCTCTACCACGATCTTGATCTCTCTCTCGACCGGTTCTAGGCTTTCCCGGTTCTGGACTTAGTTAGACGGAGATCTTAGACTCTAAATCCCATTTCTGGTTTTGTTTCAACAGACTTTACACATCGAGTTGACAAGACTGCTGCTGAACTAGTACGTCTTTTCTCACAAGGAAACTTTATCTTCCTATTCCTCATTTGGTGAAAAGGAACAAAATATAAAATCCATAAAGTGGCACTGTAGCTTACTTAGCGCTTTTGTGTAATCCTTGGCGTCAATCAGTTGCTTCGTGGCTTCACAGTAGCTGTAAACTGACCAAGAATTGTTGCCAGAATTCTAGGGCTACACTATGTTTGTCACAACTCTGCTGCTGCACTACAGCAGTCTCCTTTCCAATACCTCATACCCTGTCTGTGATCCCGAGGCTTTTCTGCGCAATTTAAAATAAATAAATAAATAACTCTCATATAATGTTCCGACTTGGAACAAGAAGGCACAGTTAATAAAGTCGATAAATACCTGAGATTAAACGACCAACGTTGGTACGCTTGAAATGTACATACTCGAGATGACTTTACGCGATGAAAACTGATTGCATGAGGAGCTGATAACACCGATGCGTGCGCCTAAAGATGAAGATGCTTGATAAGCGTCTTACTTGGATCGCGTTACACTAACAAACATTTCGGTAAAGAAATTGCTCATCCCAAGATGGCCGCTGGGAGCGTCATCACGTTTAGGACGTCTCTACGTCAGACTTGCTGCAGTCCCTCAAGTCTCTAATAACATCAGCTTCACTTCATGGAGACACGATGGATAGAACGTTGGGACAATCACGCGACTGTGCTCGCTCAGAAGGTAACTGCCACATGTAGTTCAAGAACATTCAAACTGTTTTTGTTCAAGCACGGTAATTTAAAATAAAGTACTTTTGTACCTTTCTTGTACTGCAAAACACCAACGCACTATCTCCAAGATGGGAAAGGCACTCAAACAGCTGCAGAGTTCCTGGTTGCGGCGCCTTTATGCTCTCATCTCTCCTTAAGTACAAATCGGTCGCACGCAGAGTAGCAATTGAGTTACAGTTAGTGACTAATTAGACTGCCGTTTTAATGATGCAGAGGACGCTTGCCTCGTGAGAATTTTCCTTCTCTTCACATTATGACAACTACCAAACACCATTTAACAAGGCCGGGACCCGATCCTTGCCCCCGATCAGCAGTAACAAGTGCAAGTCTTTAGAGTGCCGACATTAATGACCACTTTCAAACAGGATGAATTAGCGTCGGAGTTTAACTTGTTCTAGTTTGACAATTACATAATGTAAATACACCATCTAGTGGCGAACAGTTTAAATGACGCATGCAGGGATAAATAAGCTTTGATAAGTAACTGACTCACGATTCAGGCGAGTGACGTGAGAAGTTTGTTTCTTTTTCCTGTCAGCAATGTAAATAACGCCTTGTACCTGCGATTGTTTTCTTTTTCCGGTGTTCCTCTAGTTTATCTTGTTTCCGGAAACATCTGGGAAATACTTGCGGCAGGTTTAACACATTGCTGAGATTTGTAGCCACGTTGCTGGCAGCAGGTGGGTGGGCTGCCTTGTTGTCTTAGTGCGAGGTGCTGCCAGGGATCAGTAATTGACTCACGGTTGGGGAAAGTACACTTTTCTTTTCTTAGTTTCGTTTCTTTTGAGTTTCCCTCGTTTGTCCGCTTTCTTGTTTCCTATGATCACGTTACTGGCAGCAGATAGGTGGACCGCCGTGGGTTCTTTTTGCGAGGTGCTGCTCAGGCTGTGTTTGATGGTTTCCTCTCTGGTCTGGTCAGCTAAATCGTCGCCAAATTGTAGTGGATGAATGACAGGATACTTCTGGTTGGTTACATGTAGGTTTATTGTAGGACACAGCTGAGTGCACACCTCGCCAGCTGACCAGACCATCAACTGACAAGAGTAGAACACTCCGGTACAAGTTAGAACACACATAGGTATTCTGTGAGGCTAAGGAGGTAAGAACACAAAGGAAGGGCTAACGACCACTGTCAGCCATGTTACATGAAGTACTAATATACAACACGCGACTACTGCCCCTCGTTTCTTATCGACCAATGATAATCAATTGACGTAGGAAAGCTTTGCTGCAATAGTTGCGACCCCCCACACGTTGTCATTGTCATTTATATCGCACACTGCAACCGTTAGTGTCCCCTCAAAGCCTGTTACCAGGGACTCAGAAGGCACGAGGCATGAATGACAAGCAGTGGTGGCTGGTGACATTTGAAAGTGGTGAGGCGTAAACTTTCTGTCGGAGTGCACCGTGGCAAGCGAGCGCAGTGAGCGAGCCCGAACATCTTAAGGGAGGTTCGGGGGGTTCTTCCCCAAGAAAATTTTGAAAAAAGAGTGGGTAAATGGTGCATTTGCAAGCAAATTTGAGAAGCAAGAAGGTTAATAAAGCAATTGTGAAAGGGCAGTTATTACATTAATAAAGGGATGTCATATAACAACATGTAGATATAAATGTTTCTGAAGCTAGGCCCTGCCAGTGCCACGCACCTCTGAGCAATATACACGCTGTGTGCCAGCAGGGCCTAGCGTCAGATGCATTTCTAGTGTTATGTTTTTGAAGCTAGGCAGAGTGCTGGCACTCAGTGTGTATGCTTCTCAGAGGTGCATCACGCGTGGCAGGACCTGTACCTTCAGAGTGAGAAACATTTTCTGCACTAGTCTGCATTCTCGCTCTATAAACACTAACACTCTTTGAAGTGCAGAGTCACTCGGCACTTCAAAGAGTGTTAGTGTTTAGAGTGGGAACGCGACCCGAAGGTAATTCAGAACTGCTTTTGATGAAGGCGCACATTTGCTTTGTGCGACTGTCCTTTAATTGTTCCAATTGCCTCTGACGGTCAGAGGAGGAAATTAGAGCAATTGAAGGACAGTCTCACAAAGCAAATGGGTGCCTTCATTAAAAGCAGTTAGTTCTGATAGTTATCGGCCGCAGCTGGAATATGATACGAAGCAGAAAAAAAAGTGTGTGAGTTTATACTTGCCATGCACAAGTTTCCGGATTGCGCAGAATAGTGATAGAATTTGCAAAAGGTAATACACAAAAGTAAACATTCTTTACGGCCCTTGCTGCGAAGGAACGGTGAGTGGCTCAGGCTTTTTCTGCTGGTGCAGCAGTTCAGGGAATGAAAGAATGAAGGAGTGAATAAAAGAGGAATTGGGTACAGCACTGAAAACTGAATGTCTTTGGCAGAATGAGGGCAACATAGTGGGTGTATGCGCTTCCTCAGAAGGCAACAGAGAATTTTTACTGAAGTCCTTTCTTCCTGCGCTGGTGAGAAAAGAGGCCGTTAATGGTGAGAAAAGAGGCCGTTAATGGTGCGGGGCACAAATGTTATCTCCTTACAAGTTGGTGAAACCCCATTGTTCATGGTGCTGTTATTGTGCTGAAGACGGAGTGCAGGGGCAGACATCTGAAAAAATGTTAAATCCTTTGAAATTTGAACTTCAGTGGTGCAGGGTATTCATTTATGTTTTTGCTGTGGAGTTTTATATGCCGCGAACTAGACCCAAAGGTATCAGAGCGCTTTACATGTGCACCAGTTTCGTTACAGATGGACACGTTCATTTTTGTTGGGCATGAGGAGATAAAGTGATTTTCCCAGAATCACAGGATGTTGAGCGTTCCTGCGGAGACTCGAACGGTTCCCCACCTTCGATGTCGACCGCCCTAGCGGTAAGGCCACATTCTCTCCCCAACATTTTAACAGTTAACATTAAAACGTGAGCTAACCTTAAAAAGTGGTATTGCCGATGGTACCCGTCTATTACAACACGTGACACTGCTGGGATAAAACCAAGGTACAGAGTATGATTTCATATACCCACAGCCCTCTGAGAGGCTCCAGTGGGGGAGAGAGGCTACATGTGGCCTCCGCTCATTATCCTCAGTTGAGCCCCGGCTCTCTGCGGTAACTGTTCCACTTTCCCCCCTCTTGAGCCTGTCACTGCCAAATAAAGCAGGCGTCGAGGCTCAGAGGAGATCACCTGACAGGCCATTCTGTTCCCTCGGCTAATGAGGGTATCACGAGCCTTTGATAGTGTGATCTCTGATCTCTCTCCAGCGAGCCCCCGGCTTCGGTTTATGGCATTTGATTGTTTGGCTTCCATACTGCGGGGTTTAAGCCCTGGGCTGCGTCCGGCATGTTTAGGCAGCCGAGGAAGGGTGTCTGTGGAGTGGCTCAAAGCGCCGTCAAGGGTCGTCATGAGAGAAAATTGGAGATATGGGCGCCAATTTCAATAACAGCAGATTAAAGTGAGCTGTATACTGGGCACGAGAGGTTGGGGTGGTGGTAGAGAGGCGTTTCAGACTGGGGCTACGCACAATGAGAGAAATCCCCTGAGAGGGAGACAACGGCTGCAGGTGAGGAGCGCACTACACCGAGGTAGTCTCATGGCGATGCCCCGTCGGCACACTTTGGCTCAGTGCTCCTGCGGGGCTTTCGTGGGGGTTGCTTTTCTTCTATGGGTAGTGCTTTTGTGTATTCAGCGCCAAATAAACACAAGAGCACAAGGGCCTTGTACCACTAGAAACATGACAAATAAAATACTTTACAGTATTCAATGCACTCTAGTGCTGTGACATTGCTCTCTGACTAGGCCCCTCCGGTCCTGGGTAGTGCCCGCCAGCCCTAAAAAGAGAGTTCAGCACGCTTCAGCAGCAACACAGAAAGTGCGTTTTCAAAAACCTACAAAAATCAGCAGCGGTCCGTATCTATAATATCCCTGCTGCGAATGTGACACTTCTGCAATACTTTAATGTTTCAACAAACTGGATTTCACACACAACAGTGCAGTGTTCCCGTGGCACAGCATTGGGCTCGACCTGCATGGAAGGGCATGACGACGTCTTCTCTTCAGTAGTTCTTCCAGAGACCTAATCGAGAGTCTCGTTATATTGTTTCACCAGACCAGGTGTCCCTGGGTGAAAACTTGTGATAAATCTGTGCCAAGTGGGTTTCATAGACGCAGAGAGGAAGTCGATCCCAGTCAGATATGACTTCTCTTTGAAACCTATCCACATACAGAGACCAGGCAAGTGTCTGGCCACAACGAGAGGGGATACAACTCCTCCTCCCCTCCCCCCGTGACACAACTCTTGAAAATAAACATGCACCTGTTGGCACTGCTGCTGCGGCAGCACCTGTTGGCACTGCTGCTGCGGCATGGGGGGCATCTGGTGACAATGCTTCTTGTGTGCACAGGTCTGGGACATGGCTCCTGGGTGCACACACTGTGAGAAATTCTGATGGCACACTCGTTCCTCATAGGACGCATCCTGAGAGAAAACCCCCCTCTATGGTGCATGAACTCTGATGACACCGTTGATGGGAGTGTGATCACATCTGGCAACACAGCTCCTGAGAGTAAACAGTAAATACACGTTATTAGGTCATTGCACAGATAGAGTCCAAATAATTTTGAGGCAGGAGGAAACTATATTTTTGATTTACTTAATACCGGTGAGAGGATCCACTGTGGCTAGGGGTCACCCAGGGTGCTGTGTGTGTGTGGGGGGGAGGGCAGTGCGGCTGAAGCCCGAGGTGGCGGGGTTGTACGCGGGAGGGATGGTAGTCAGGGGGCGACGCAGTGGCTGTGAACATATTTGTTTAGTTGTATTTTTTATGAAGTGCTGCCCGTCACGCAGGCCCCCAGGGCACACGTTAAAGTCAATAGGATTCACTATCGCTTAAACGCTAGTCTACTTCAACCTAAGATTGCGGTGCTCTTGGTGATATTTTGTAGACGTTCCGCGAGGTACTTGCCCTGTCTTTTCCCAATAAACGAGGGTAAAGTAAGGTTCTACATGGCAAACGAGGGTCACTCGAGAGCTACTCGAGTGGGAGGGGTTTAGGGTAGCTGCTAAGTATGAGGGAAGCGGCCGCGCAAAAGGATGTGTGAACGTGCCCTTCCCCAACTGGTGGGAACTACGGATACTGTAGAATGAGATGCTGTGATTGCCATGGGTGGGAATTTAAGGTCTTAGCACCTCTGTGGCTGCAAGAATGGTTCAGGAGGGGGTGTCATGGGGTCAGACGCAGTCGCGGCTTACAATACTCACGGAAGGGGGGATCGCGTGGGGGTTACTGCGGGGGAGACGTTAAAAAAAAAATGAAAACCTACCTGACCGGGTCCGCGCTGCCTCTGCTCCTAGGCCGGGTCCCACGCCACCTCTGCTGCTCCTGAACATGAACAGGCATGCTCCCTCCCCTCCTGTAAGCCAACCACAATGCTGCAATGGCAACATTGTGATTGGTGGGGAGTCCCGGACAGTGCCCAGCCGGGCACCTGTAGGGAGGCTATTTTCTCTAACTAGGCCGCATGCAGCCTACATAGAGAAAATGTAGAGTGCGCATGACTGCTTTGGTCGGCCCCAGGGCCGACCAAACAGTCAGGGCACTCAGAGTGGTGCAAGCCACACCTCCCTGACCCGCCCGCCGCCAACCAGGCATACCCTCCCGCCCGCCCCCAACCAGGCATACCCCTGCATTCTGCTTTCTCGCAGCGCGAGAAGCAGAAAATAAAATGGTATTTAAAATACCATTTTATTTTCTGCTTCTCGCACTGCGAGAAAGCAGTGGGGTGACGCTCCAACGCCCTAATGGAGCGGCCGCCACTGTGACTAGCCAAAGTGTAGTTGATGTCGCCAGTATTTCTAGTAAAGCTCGTTTAGTGGCAACTGGAGAGTTGCCCTAGTAGTGTTGCAGCTGGCTCAATAAAGAATACTGTGCTGAAGATTAACCCCTTCACCACCAGGCCTTTAACCCCCTGCACCCGTGTGTCAAGCTTTGTTTTGGCTATTTGGGGTAGTTTGTGCTTAAGCCTCCATAACGTTTTGTCCACATAAGGTATCCACGCCAAATTTGCGTCCTTTTTTCCAATATCCTGAGGATTCTAAAGGTACCCAGGGTTTGTGTATTCATTCCTCTGCAGGGGACAGAGAAATTAGCCAAAATAAAGCTAAATGTTGTTTTTTTGGGGACAAATGGGAAAAAAGGACTGCAGAATAAAGTGTCTGTTTTTTCCCCTGCAAACGGTATCAACAAAGGGTTTGCAGTGCTAAAATCACCATCTTCTCAGCTCTGAGGAACAGGCAGACGTTTGTCAGAAAACCACAATTTTCTACATACTTATGGCATTTTACTGGGACATAGCCTATTTTTTGTGCTTTCAACCTCCTTCCAGTTAGTTGTAGAAATGGGTGCAAAATCAATAATGGACCACACAAACCTATACATTTCTAAAAAATAGACAAAATTCTCAATTCAGAAAAGGATTATTTGTGTAGATCCTTCATGGTTTTCCTATAGAAAGTAACAGTTGAAATAAACAAATATTGAAATTGAGTTGAAAAAACCAGCCATTTGTGCCTCCATTTTCATCAGTAACTTCTTCAAACTATGGCAGATTTTTAAATGCAATATACCATTACGTCCGCTAGACACTTCTGGTTGTGGGGATATATAGGACTTTTAGGTTCATCAAGAACCTGAGGCCCCCAGAGCCAATAACTGAGCTGCACCTTGCAATGGTTTTTCATTGTGTACCAGGTATACAGCAATTCTTCTGGTAAAATATGAAGAGTGAAAAATAGGTATCAAGGCAACCTATGTTTTTCCAAAATGGGAACAAGATATGGAGTTTATTAGCAGTGGTTAGTTGCACATCTCTGAATTTGTGGGCACCCATACTAGCATGTGAATTAGAAGGCATTTTTCAAAATGACTCCTATTTTACACACTGTCTTACATATGGAAGGCAGAAATGCATCGAAAGATAATTGGTAATAACACTTCTTCTACTATTCTGTGTTCCCCTAAGTCTTCCGATAAAAATGGTACCTCCTTTGTGTGGGTAATCCGAGTGCCTGCGACAGGAAACGGCCCAAAACTCAACGTGAACACACCACATTTTTCCACTGAAAACGGACTCTTTTTTTGCAAAGTGCCTAGCTGTGGATTTTGGGCCCTAGCTCAGCCGACACCCAGGGAAACCTAGCAAACCTGTACATTTTTGAGAGCTAGACACCCAGGGTAATCCAGGATGGGGTGACTTGTGTGGCTCTCACCAGGTTCTGTTACCCAGAATACCTTCAAACCTCAAAATTTGTCTAACAAAACACATTTTCCTCATATTTCTGTGATGGAAAGCTCTGTAATCTCAGGGGAGCCCCAAACGTCCTTGCACTCAGCAGTCCCCCAAGTCTTCCGATAAAAATGGTACCTCACTTGTGTGGATAATCCGTGTGCCCGCGACAGGAAACGGCCCAAAACCCAACATGGACACATCACATTTTTCCACTGAAAATTGACCCTTTTTTCCAATGTGCCTAGCTGTGGATTTTGGACCCTAGCTCAGCCGGCACCTAGGGAAACTTAGCAAACCTGTATATTTTTTAACAATGGACACCCAGGGGAATCCAGGATGGGGTGACTTGTGTGGCTCTCACCAGGTTCTGTTACCGAGAATCTCTTGCAAACTTCAAACTTTGTAAAATAAAAATCATTTTTCTCATATTTTTGTGATGGAAAGTTCTGGAATCTGTGGGGAGCCACAAACGTCCACCCATCCAGCTTTCCCCAAATTCTCCCGATAAAAACAGAAACTCTGCTTTTTGGTGCTATGGTACTGTCTGCCAGCACCACCAATGTGCTAACATGCAGAGCAGCAGAGTTCTCAGCAGAGCCTATCCAGCTGGGCAGGTTGCACCACAAGACATGTGGCCAGGGCTACATTTAGGCCAGACAGAAGTACAAAAATATTGTGTGCCCACACTATGTACAGTAGGGTATAATTATTCCAGGCCACCATTATCCAAGAGGCAGCTCATGATTGAGGACTAGTTGATAGGAGCAGCACCTGAACTGAAAGAAGATGCAGCAAGTGAAAGTTCTGGAGAGGAGGCTCCTTGCAGGGGATAGTTCATGATGTGTTGAGTGGCTTGGTAGGGACTAAACACAAAAGCATAGACCGTAGCCAGAGTAGGGGCGTAAGGCAGGACTTTGCTCAAATTTTGGTCACTAGGAAGAGGGGGCAGAAGGTCAGCATCTGTCCTGAGATGCTTTTCACAAAAGTGGGAACAGTGTTCTGCTACAAAGAGTAACTTAAGTTGCTGTTTTTTATGGACTTCACAAGCTTTATGAAGTTTACAAAAATGAAGCATGTTTTGTGACCCCCTCCCCACCATTACCATCATTCACAAAATGTCGGCTAGCCCCACAGGAAGTTAACCCCTTCGCTGCTAGGCCTTTCCCCCCCCCTGTGCTAAGCCTTTTTTTTGGCTATTTGGGGTAGTGCGCGCTTAGGCCCCTGTAACTTTTTGACCACATAAGGTATCCACGCCAAATTTGCGTCCTTTTTTTCTAACATCATGGGGATTGTAAAGGTACCCAGGGTTTGTGGATTCCCCTGGAGGGTACCCAGAAATTAGCCAAAATACAGCTAAATTTTGTTTTTTTTGGGAAAAATGCGAAAAAAGGGCTACAGATGAAAGCATCTTGTTTTTTCCCTGCAAATGGCATCAAAAAAGGGGTTGTGGTGCTGAAATCACCATCTTCCCAGCTTTCAGGGACAAGCAGACTTTTGTCAGAAAACCAACTTTTTTTACACAGTTTTGGCATTTTTCTGGGACATAGCCTATTTTTGCTTTTTTTTGTGCTTTCAACCTCCTTCCAGTTAATGGTAGAAATGGGTATGAAAGCAATAATGGATCCTGGAAAGATATACATTTCTGAAAAGTAGACAAAATTCTGAATTCAGCAAGGGGTCATTTGTGTAGATCCTTAAAGTTTTCCTTATAGAAACTAACAGTTAAATGAAGGAAAAATTGAAAAGTAGTTGAAAAAAACAGCCATTTGTGTCAACGTTTTCACCTGTAACTTCTTCTAATTATGACAGCTATTTGAAAGCAATATACCGTTATATCCGCTGGACCTTTCTGGTTGTGGGGATATATAGGACTTGTAGGTTCACCAAGAACCCGACGAACCCAGAGCCAATAACTGAGCAGCATCTTGCAATGGTTTTTTATTATGTACCGGGTATATAGCAATTATTTTGGGAAAATGTATACATGGAAAAATTGTTATGAAAGACACCTATGTATTTCTGAAATGGGAACAAAATGTAGATTTTAGAAACAGTAGATATTTGCACATTTCCGAAATTGGGAGTACCCATACTAGCATGAGAATTATAGGTCATTTATCAAAATGACTTATTTTTTACACATTGTCTTTCATTTGGAAGGCAGAAATGCATCGAAAGTCAATAGGTAATAACAGTTGCTCTACAATTCTGTGTTACCCTAAGTCTCCCGATAAAAATGGTACCTCACTTGTGTGGGTAGGCCTTGTGCCCACAACAGGAAATGGCTCAAAATGCAACGTGGACGTACCACATTTGCACAATGAAAAATTACCCTTTTTTTGCAAAGTGCCTAGCTGTAGTTTTTGAACCCTAGCTCTGCGGGCACTTAGGGAAACCTAGCAAACCTATACATTTTTGAAAACTAGACACCCAGGGGAATTCAGGACGGGGTGACTTGACTGGCTCTCACCAGGTTCTGTTACCCAGAATCCCTTGCAAACCTAAACAATTGGTAAAAAAAACACATTTTCCTCACTTTTCTGTGGTGGAAAGTTCTGGAATCTGTGCGGATCCACAAAATTCTACCCACCCCGCATTCCCCAAGGTCTTCCGAAAACAATGGTACCTCACTTGTGTGGGTAGGCCTAGTGCCCGCGACAGGAAGCAGCGCAAAACGCAACGTGGACGCACCACATTTTCACAGTGAAAAATGACCCTTTTTTTGCAAAGTGCCTAGCTGTAGTTTTTAACCCTACCTCTGCCGGCACCTAGGGAAACCTAGCAAACCTATACATTTTTGGAAACTAGACACCCAGGGGAATCCAGGATGGGGTGACTTGACTGCCTCCCACCAGGTTTCGTTACCCAGAATTCCTCGCAAACCTAAACAATTGTCAAAAAAACACATTTTCCCCACATTTCTGTGGTGGAAAGTTCTGGAATCTGCGTAGATCCACAAATTTCCACCCACCCCGCGTTCCCCAACGTCTTACGAGAAAAATGGTACCTCACTTGTGTGGGTCGGCCTAGTGCCTGCGACAGGAAACGGCGCAAAACGCAACGTGGTCACACCTCAATTTCGCAGTGAAAAATGACCCTTTTTTGGCAAAGTGCCTAGCTGTAGTTTTTTAACCCTAGCTCTGCCGGCACCTAGGGAAACCTAGCAAACCTATACATTTTTAAAACTAGACACCCAGGGGAATCCAGGATGGGGTGACTGGACTGCCTCCCACCAGGTTCTGTTACCCAGAATCCCTTGCAAACCTAAACAATTGTCCAAAAAAACACATTTTCCCCACATTTCTGTGGTGGAAAGTTCTGGAATCTGCGTGGATCCACAAATTTCCGCCCACCCCGCGTTCCCCAAAGTCTTACGAGAAAAATGGTACCTCACTTGTGTGGGTCGGCCTAGTGCCTGCGACAGGAAACGGCGCAAAACGCAACGCGGTCACACCTCAATTTCGCAGTGAAAATTGACCCTTTTTTGGCAAAGTGCCTAGCTGTAGTTTTTGAACCCCACCTCTGCCGGCACCTAGGGAAACCTAGCAAACCTATAAATTTTTGAAAACTAGACACCCAGGGGAATCCAGGATGGGGTGACTTGACTGCCTCCCACCAGGTTCTGTTACCCAGAATCCCTTGCAAATCTAAAAAATTGTCCAAAAAAACACATTTTCCCCACATTTCTGTGGTGGAAAGTTCTGGAATCTGCGTGGATCCACAAATTTCCACTCACCCCGTGTTCCCCAAAGTCTTATGAGAAAAATGGTACCTCACTTGTGTGGGTCGGCCCAGTGCCTGCGACAGGAAACGGCGCAAAACGCAACGTGGTCACACCTCAATTTCGCAGTGAAAAATGACCCTTTTTTGGCAAAGTGCCTAACTGTAGTTTTTGAACCCTACCTCTGCCGGCACCCAGGGAAACCTAGCAAACCTATACATTTTTGAAAACTAGACACCCAGGGGAATCCAGGATGGGGTGACTTGACTGCCTCCCACCAGGTTCTGTTACCCAGAATCCCTTGCAAACCTAAAAAATTGTCCAAAAAAACACATTTTCCCCATATTTCTGTGGTGTAAAGTTCTGGAATCTGCGTGGATCCACAAATTTCCACTCACCCCGTGTTCCCCAAAGTCTTATGAGAAAAATGGTACCTCACTTGTGTGGGTCGGCCCAGTGCCTGCGACAGGAAACGGCGCAAAACGCAACGTGGTCACACCTCAATTTCGCAGTGAAAATGACCCTTTTTTGGCAAAGTGCCTAGCTGTAGTTTTTGAACCCTAGCTCTGCCAACACCCAGGGAAACCTAGCAAACCTATACATTTTTGAAAACTAGACACCCAGGGGAAACCAGGATGGGGTGACTTGACTGCCTCCCACCAGGTTCTGTTACCCAGAATCCCTTGCAAACCTAAAAAATTGTCGAAAAAACCACATTTTCCCCACATTTCTGTGGTGGAAAGTTCTGGAATCTGCGTGGATCCACAAATTTCCACCCACCCCGCGTTCCCAAAAGTCTTATGAGAAAAATGGTACCTCACTTGTGTGGGTCGGCCTATTGCCTGCGACAGGAAACGGCGCAAAACGCAACGTGGTCACACCTCAATTTCGCAGTGAAAAATGACCCTTTTTTGGCAAAGTGCCTAGCTGTAGTTTTTGAACCCTAGCTCTGACGGCACCTAGGGAAACCTATCAAACCTATACATTTTTGAAAACTAGATACCCAGGGGAATCCAGGATGGGGTGACTGGACTGCCTCCCACCAGGTTCTGTTACCCAGAATCCCTTGCAAACCTAAATAATTGTCCAAAAAAACACATTTTCCCCACATTTCTGTAGTGGAAAGTTCTAGAATCTGCGTGGATCCACAAATTTCCACCCACCCCGCGTTCCCCAAAGTCTTACGAGAAAAATGGTACCTCACTTGTGTGGGTCGGCCTAGTGCCCGCGACAGGAAACGGCGCAAAACGCAACGTGGTCACACCTCAATTTCGCAGTGAAAAATGACCCTTTTTGGCAAAGTGCCTAGCTGTAGTTTGTGAACCCTAGCTCTGCCGGCACCTAGGGAAACCTACCAAACCCACACATTTCTGAAAAGTAGACACCCGGGGGCTTCCAGGGAGGTATGGCTTGCGTGGATCCCCCAACGTTTCCTTACCCAGAATCCCCTGCAAACCTCAATTTTAGCTGAAAAAATCACTTTTTCACACATTTTTGTGTGGGAAAGTGTGGCATCACTGGCCTCACACAAATTTCCTACCACCCAGCGTTCCCCCAGGTCTCCCGATAAAAATGGTGCCTCACTTGTGTGGGAGGCCCAAGTACCCGCGACAGGCAAGGGCCCAAAACGTAGTGAGGCGACATCAAAATTGCCTATCTCAAAACCACCTGGTTTTGCAAGGGGGTCACCTGGGTTTTGGCCCCGTGCTCGGCGGCCATCAAGGTAAACCTACCAAACCCACACATTTCTGAAAAGTAGACACCCGGGGCTTCCAGGGAGGTATGGCTTGCGTGGATCCCCCACGTTTCCTTACCCAGAATCCCCTGCAAACCTCAATTTTAGCTGAAAAAATAACTTTTTTCACACATTTTTGTGTGGGAAAGTGTGGCATCACTGGCCTCACAAAAATTTCCTACCACCCAGCGTTCCCCCAGGTCTCCCGATAAAAATGGAGCCTCACTTTTGTGGGAGGCCCAAGTACCCGTGACAGGCAAGGGCCCAAAACGTAGTGAGGCGACATCAAAATTGCCTATCTCAAAACCACCTGGTTTTGCAAGGGAGTCACCTGGGTTTTGGCCCCGTGCTCGGCGGCCATCTAGGGAAACCTACCAAACCCACACATTTCTGAAAAAGTAGACACCCGGGGGCATCCAGGGAGGTATGGCTTGCATGGATCCCCCAACGTTTCCTTACCCAGAATCCCATGCAAACCTCAATTTTAGCTGAAAAATCACTTTTTCACACATTTTGTGTGGGAAAGTGTGGCATCACTGCCCTCACACAAATTTCCTACCACCCAGCGTTCCCCAGGTCTCCCGATAAAAATGGTGCCTCACTTGTGTGGGAGGCCCAAGTACCAGCGACAGGCAAGAGCCCAAAACGTAGTGAGGCGACATCAAAATTGCCAATCTCAAAACCACCTGGTTTTGCAAGGGAGTCACCTGGGTTTTTGGCCCCGTGCTCGGCGGCCATCTAGGAAACCTACCAAACCCACACATTTCTGAAACGTAGACACCCGGGGCTTTCAGGGAGGTATGGCTTGCGTGGATCCCCCAACGTTTCCTTACCCAGAATCCCCTGCAAACCTCAATTTTAGCTGAATACATCACTTTTTTCACACATTTTTGTGTGGGAAAGTGTGGCATCACTGGCCTGACACAAATTTCCTACCACCCAGCGTTCCCCCAGGTCTCCCGATACAAATGGTGTCTCACTTGTGTGGGAGGCCCAAGTACCCGCGACAGGCAAGGGCCCAAAACGTAGTGAGGCGACTTCAAAATTGCCTATCTCAAAACCACCTGGTTTTGCAAGGGGAGTCACCTGGGTTTTGGCCCCGTGCTCGGTGGCCATCTAGGAAACCTACCAAACCCACACATTTCTGAAAAGTAGACACCCGGGGGCTTCCAGGGAGGTATGGCTTGCGTGGATCCCCCAACGTTTCCTTACCCAGAATCCCCTGCAAACCTCAATTTTAGCTGAACAAATCCCTTTTTTCACACATTTTTGTGTGGGAAAGTGTGGCATCACTGGCCTCACACAAATTTCCTATCACCCAGCGTTTCCCCAGGTCTCCCGATAAAAATGGTGCCTCACTTGTGTGGGAGGCCCAAGTACCCGCGACATGCAAGGACACAAAACGTTTTGAGGCAACATCAACATTGCCTATCAAAAAATGTTTTGGGCCCTTGCCTGTTGCGGTTACTTGGGCCTCCCACACGAGTGAGGCATCATTTTTATCGGGAGACCCGGGGATCGCTGGGTGGTAGGAAATTTGTGTGAGCCGGTGATGCCACACTTTCCACACAAAAATGTGTGAAAAAGTGATTTTTTCAGCTAAAATTGAGGTTTGCAGGGATTCTGGGTAAGGAAACGTTGGGGGATCCACGCAAGCCATACCTCCCTGGAAGCCCCCGAGTGTCTCCTTTTCAGAAATGTGTGTGTTTGGTAGGTTTCCCTAGATGGCCGCCGAGCACAGGGCCAAAACCCAGGTGACACCCCTTGCAAAACCAGGTCGTTTTGTGAAGGCCATTTTGAGGTCGCCTCAATACGTTGTGGGCCCTTGCCTGTCGCGGGTACTTGGGCCTCCCACACAAGTGAGGCACCATTTTTATCGGGAGACCTGGGGAACGCTGGGTGGTAGGAAATTTGTGTGAGCCCGTTGATGCCACACTTTCCCACACAAAAATTTCTGAAAAAAGTGATATTTTCAGCTAAAATTGAGTTTTGCAGGGATTCTGGGTAAGGAAACGTTGGGGGATCCACGCAAGCCATACCTCCCTGGAAGCCCCCGGTGTCTACTTTTCAGAAATGTGTGGGTTTGGTAGGTTTCCTAGATGGCCGCCGAGCACAGGGCCAAAAGCCCAGGTGACCCCCTTGCAAAACCAGGTCGTTTTGTGAAAGGCCATTTTGAGGTCGCCTCAATACGTTGTGGGCCCTTGCCTGTCGCGGTACTGGGCCTCCCACCCGAGTGAGGCACCATTTTTATCGGGAGACCTGGGGGACGCTGGGTGGTAGGAAATTAGTGTGAGCCCGGTGATGCCACACTTCCCACACAAAAATGTGTGAAAAAGTGATTTCTTCAGCTACAATTGAGGTTTGCAGGAGATTCTGGGTATGAAATGTTGGGGGATCCACGCAAGCCATACCTCCCTGGAATCCCCAGGTGTCTACTTTTCAGAAATGTGTGGGTTTGGTAGGTTTCCCTAGGTGGCCGCCGAGCCCCAGGCCAAAACCCAGGTGACCCCCTTGCAAAACCAGGTCATTTTGAGATAATGTGTTGTTTATTTCTGCAGCGTGAAAATTTTGGCACAATATTGCAAGGAAAATGTGACAGACATTTTGAGGTTTGAAGGACATTGTGGGTACCATAACTTGTTGGGATCCTCAAGAGAGATATCACCATGTACTCCCATGGGTGTTTCGTTTACTGACAATATCTACAGTTGGTAGGTTATTCTTAGACGGAATGTACACCTTGGCAGACAGACTAAAAAGACAAAGATTACTGCACAGCCATCTATTCCTCAAGCACACACACATACTGGTTGGATTTGGCACGAGGGCAAGTGATGGTTCAGTATATACAATTTTATTAACAAGAGATTTCACAAAAATGAAATGCACTGTCAATAATTGAAAGGACAAAAAACTGAACCAGTGACTCGCAGCTCGTGAGCTGTAAAGCCATGTCAAGGCCCCAACCGCTTTACAGGCCATTCACACACCTTTCATACGTGATACACACAAGACCATTCACACCACCAGGCACGAAACAAACACATTACAACATTCACAAAAAGGGACAAGGTACACCCTGCTTGAGAAATACAAAAAAAAAATATTACTGCACAGCCATCTAATCCTCAAGCACACACACATACTGGTTGGATTTGGCACGATGGTGAGTGATGGTTCAGTATATACAATTGTATTAACAAGTGATTTCACAAAAATGAAATGCACTGTTAATAATTGAAAGGACGAGAAACTGAACCATTGACTCACAGCTCGTGAGCTGTAAAGCCACGACAAGGCACCAACCTCTTTACAGGCCATTCATACACCTTTCATACGTGTGACACATACAAAACCATTCACACCACCAGCCGCGGGCCCATCACATTACAACACTCACACCAGCAGACAGCGCCATTCAAGGGCCCATCACTTTCACACGCCCACATTCCTAACACTGTATAAAGAGTAGTGGTCCCAGTATTAATACATCGATACAGTGTAACAAAATGAAATTCACAACCGTAAATCAAACTAAAGAAAATAAAGAAATGCTCAAGTGTTATTTAATCACACTGAACAAAGAGAACACATTTCACGAAGAACATTGAAAACCATCGTAGTTGTGCCCAAAGGATAAAGGGGAAAGGGAAAAGGCAGTGACATGAGTGAGGTAGTGAGGTTAGTGACAAACATTACTCATGAATATAACCATCAAATTGTTGGACATGCTATTCATTGCCACAAACTCTTAGCATCAAGACAAAAAATTATTTTAAAACAATGAATTATGTAGCCATGTAACAGAACAAATCACAGTGTAAGCATACACTGTTGACGGTACTGGCATCAGTAGTGTGTCGACGTTTCGACCCCTGATAATGTGTAGGTATTCTTGTAGACCTTACAATCGGGGTCTTCCTCAGGACAAGTGGTAGGTGAGAGGGTGGCTAAAAAGGGGCACCTAAAAATATAAAGGCAAGCAGTCAGGTCCAGAGCTTAAAAGGACGAGAACATGAAGAGGTAAAGATAATACTCAACATAAATACCATATCTGACTTAAAGGAGGGTCCTCAGAGGCGCACAATATGTCGTCGAGGACAGAGAAGGCTCAATGGCTCCAAGACTATGAAGGATGAGAGAGAAATGAACACCTGTATAAATAAGGCGTCTGTCAGTAGATACTCGTATAAATCAAAGAAGGTGGTAGGAGCCTATAACGACCCAGTGGTAGAATTTCCACCCAGAGAGCCAGGGAGCCAGACCGATGCCACACAAGATTTATCGATGGTTGAAAGTAACGGTAATCCAGTGGTTAACATTTCATCTTATTTCCTGAAGGAAGATGAACAGAGAATACTTTCCAAGGGTTTGTCTTTTGTGCCCACTGCTTATCCGAATTCCTTTAATATCAAGACTGAATTACAAAGTTTCTTCCGAAAGATTCGTCTTAGGTATTTCTTCAAAGATTCTGTAATATCTCCCTCGCAATCATTGACTGGACTAAGGGTCCCTTCCACCTTTGTCCCACCTGCCAATGCAATGACCAACAGGATTCTAGCATATGAAAGTATGGTATTAAAGGATGTGACGAAGTTACTTTCTACGTATAAATATACTATTTCTAACACCAACAAATTGGAAAAAGTTGCCCTCCTTAATCTGAAAAACAATAAGGATATTGTTATCAAATCAGCGGATAAGGGCGGGGCGATTGTGGTGCAGGATACTACAGCTTATAAGAGGGAGATTATGAGACAACTCCAAGATGGCATCAGCTACTCTCCGCTTATGTCGGACCCCACAAAGCAATTGGCGGAGGAAATCCTGAAGATTACGTCTGAAGCCCAGGAACTGGGTTTCTTGAGTAAACTGGAGTTTGATTATCTTAATCAAAAACACCCACGGCTGCCCACCATCTACACTTTACCCAAAATACATAAGGATATGCTAAACCCACCAGGTCGCCCTATTGTCTCTGGATGCGGTTCATTGCTTGAACCTCTATGTAAATACATCGATTTCTTTTTGAAACCGATTGCAGAAAACACCGGAGCATATTTAAGAGACACCATGCAGACAATCACTTTGATAGACCAACGACCTTTTAACTCTAACGAAGAACTACTTGTGACATGCGATATTGTATCCCTATATACAAGTATCCCACAAGAACCAGCTTTACAAGTCATGAGGGTGGCCTTGGACCAACGACCTGCACCTATGGCAGTTCCCACGGAATTTATCATTGCCTTGTTGACCTTAGCGATGAAGAGAAACTATTTCATTTTCCAAGGATGTTATTATGTACAGACAAAGGGCGTAGCCATGGGAGCAGCTTTTGCCCCGGATTTAGCTATCATTTATATGGATAACTTTGAGAGATTATTCATATTCAACAACAATCCCTTCCACCATCGGTTGAAGTTGTGGAAACGGTATATTGACGATATACTGATTATCTGGAATGGAGACACAATTGAGCTGGGCCATTTTCATGGTTGGCTGAATGAACGTGACCAGGATATAAAATTCACCATTCAATCAGATAACAAAGAGATAGCTTTCCTTGACTTGAAAATTTGTTGTGAAGACGACAAGCTATATACTACACTGTATCGGAAACCGGCGGAACGCAACTCCCTGTTACGATACAATAGTCATCACCCACGGGGCCTGCGAGACAATCTCCCAGTGGGCCAATTTCTACGGATTCGTAGGAATTGTTCCAAGAGGTCTGATTACATGGTGGAATCGGAAGCACTCCGTGCTCGCCTGATGACGAGGGGATATCCAAGGAGACTAGTGAAGAGAGCTCAGAAAAGGGCCTGGTTCAACCCACGGGAAACCTTGCTAACCCCCAGGCTGAAGAATGACATATCTTTAAAGCGAATGATCTGTGTTACAACCTTTTGCACAAGAAGTAATGCCATAAAAAAGGTCATTAACAAACATTGGAACTTAGTGTCAGACGATATTGACCAACCGCAATTTCCCCTGCACTCTTTTAAAAAAGGAATGAGTGTTAAAGATCATGTGGTCCACTCTTTCTTGGAACATGTTACGAAACCAACAATTCAATCACTCTGGAATCTACCACCGGTCAAAGGGCACTACAAATGTGGACAATGCAAAGCTTGTCAAACTACAATTGTCACCAAGAACTTTGTCTATAAACAACACACGATTGCTTTACATTCCTTTACCAACTGTAACACTATGAATGTCATTTATGGCATCATTTGCCCATGTGGGTTACTCTACATAGGGCAGACACAACAAAAGATTAAGGCAAGAATATTGCAACATCAAAGTAGGATTCGGTGTTCGGTTATAGGGGCACCCCTAGTTGAACATTTCACATTTAGGAGCCACGACCCTGATCAAATGCAGTGGTTAGTGATAGAGAAAGCTGAATTAGGACCCAGAGGGGGAAATATTTCCTCGATCCTGAACATCCGAGAATTGAAATGGATGGTACGTCTGGACACTATTGCCAATGGGCTGAATGAACTGGATCCCAGTAATGCTCAATTGGCATGTCTTAATACATGATGCTAATCTGCAATCTAGGTGATCCAACCTTTCTTGCTGTTCATAGCGATAGGTTTGAGGGGTAGACCTTGATTTTTGCTAGCAGATACACATCAGGGAGCTTCCGGTACCTTCCAAATGCAATATTATTGTTCATGTTTGTGTGATTGATTATGTTATCTTTCTAACAACCACATTATTATGAAATCCACGTGGGTCAATATATAAACATAACTTTGGTTCTGTTCATCTGCCATTTTTACAATTTAATTGTCCATGACTGTATAATAGATGTTGCTAACCATTATTTTTAGCACCTAAACTAGTCCCACTATTACGATATATTTTCATGTTCCATATATATGAATTGTTTAATTGTTGTCTAGGATGAGCGCTTTATACACCAATGCCCATTTTTCATAATGTTTTTGAACTTTCTATGGCAGAATATTGGGCTATATAACGTTAAAACCTAGGCCAACTTTGTTCTCAATGTGTTTGTATTTTTACCCCTTGATAATGTATGATCACATTTTGGCTGGGGTTTTGTTTAAAAATATTGACGTTGATTGATTTCTTTCATTATTCACACACCTCATAGTCTCTCTTCCCTGCCCAGCTCCAGGCTAATACAAGCATTTAGCGCCTGCATACCATTGAGCGTCACGCTGGCGCTCACTGCACGCTAGTTACGCCTCTATTTATTCATGCCGTCTGTCCTGGCGGCGCGACCTTTCCATTCGGGGGAATCAAGTCTAACACACGATGGTGAGTCTCTCTCTCTGACGGCCGCTCTGCAGTTGCTCCTTGAGGCCATGCGATCTTTCCCCCTCTTTAGTAGTTAACGCTATTACACAAGCGTGACTGCCTTTGTGCATTATTTCCTAAACGCTTGTACTTTGCAGACTTCGTTTTCTTCTCAATTTCGTACCGTTGGACGCAGTTTATTGAGAGGCAAGAATTTTGGTAATTTTGACATGTATTTTCATGCGCGCATTAAGCAGCTTTGTTTCCTCATTTGTAGACACCGATGCCATCTAGTGTCATTAAGGTGCACTCTGTATTTGGAGAGGAACGATGGGTTTTATTTTTTCCCCCATTAATCAAGGACTTTCAGTTTAATTTTACTACGAACGCTTTCTAACTAAGTGTTTTGTTTGTTTTTTTTTTAGGCGAGTTTCCTGTTTCTTGAAATCGTTCTTCTTTTTAAATTAGGCGTGTGGGAGGTTTTACATACCTACGTTGTACGTGGCACGTATTTAAACTTATGGTTTTGACTCCTTTGATTTCCACCATTGGGTTAATAAATTGATTGGTATTTTTTCTTTTTATTTTAGACTATTTCCTAAATTAATAGTAGGATTGTGGATGACTTCCACTATCGAATTGACGGTTCAACCGCGATTCAAAGATAAGCTAATAATTTTGGGAGACCAGCCCAAATTTTTGAGTAAGTCTTTTCTATTTAATATAGTCGATGGCTTTCCTGTTTCTTTGATTTATACGAGTATCTACTGACAGACGCCTTATTTATACAGGAGTTCATTTCTCTCTCATCCTTCATAGTCTTGGAGCCATTGAGCCTTCTCTGTCCTCGACGACATATTGTGCGCCTCTGAGGAGCCTCCTTTAAGTCAGATATGGTATTTATGTTGAGTATTATCTTTACCTCTTCATGTTCTCGTCCTTTTTAAGCTCTGGACCTGACTGCTTGCCTTTATATTTTTAGGTGCCCCTTTTTTAGCCACCCTCTCACCTACCACTTGTCCTGAGGAAGACCCCGATTGTAAGGTCTACAAGAATACCTACACATTATCAGGGGTCGAAACGTCGACACACTACTGATGCCAGTACCGTCAACAGTGTATGCTTACACTGTGATTTGTTCTGTTACATGGCTACATAATTCATTGTTTTAAAATAATTTTTTGTCTTGATGCTAAGAGTTTGTGGCAATGAATAGCATGTCCAACAATTTGATGGTTATATTCATGAGTAATGTTTGTCACTAACCTCACTACCTCACTCATGTCACTGCCTTTTCCCTTTCCCCTTTATCCTTTGAGCACAACTACGATGGTTTTCAATGTTCTTCGTGAAATGTGTTCTCTTTGTTCAGTGTGATTAAATAACACTTGAGCATTTCTTTATTTTCTTTAGTTTGATTTACGGTTGTGAATTTCATTTTGTTACACTGTATCGATGTATTAATACTGGGACCACTACTCTTTATACAGTCCTACACCCAGGTCCCAGTGATTTTGGGTATACCCTTCACTTTAACACATTCCTAACACAGCAACCACACAAGCTGATGGATTGCGTGGAGTGTCGCTCGGCTAACAGTGTGTGTAGTGACCAGCAGCAAGTCACTACTCACACACCGCCAGCCGAGCGCCAGTCCACGCACACCGCCAGCCAAGCGCCACTCCACGCACACCGCCAGCCAAGCGCCACTCCACGCACACCGCCAGCCAAGCGCCACTCCACGCACACCGCCAGCCAAGAGCCACTCCACGCACACCGCCAGCCAAGCGCCACTCCACGCACACCGCCAGCCAAGCGCCACTCCACGCACACCGCCAGCCAAGCGCCACTCCACGCACACTGCCAGCCAAGCGCCACTCCACGCACACCGCCAGCCAAGCGCCACTCCACGCACACCACCATCACATTTAGGATTTTTTTAAATAAAAATAAGAAATCACAAACAAATTGCAAATAGATACAAATCTACTAACACAACATCTGAAACTCAATACACTACAGAAATGCCAACCTTGAAACTGAACCAAAAATATTAAACAATAGAGGCCAGGCAGTTCACTTTACCACTCATGGATGCTCCCAAAATTCTTTTGCGTGTGGTACATTCTAAAACAAGCAGGCACACACAGCCCAGGGTTAGAAGGACACTCGGGGCAGTACATGCGAGTCTCCTTCCGCATACCTCTTCGCCAACAGACTCTACATCTCCTACTGGGAAAGTCTTTTGAGGGTGTGGGAGGAATGTGATCAGGAAAGTGGCGATCTTTCAATCTAGCAACATCCTCCACCAATCCAACTCTAGGAACACTTGCCTGTTCCACTAAAACAAGGCTGCCTATTACAGACTCTTGAAACTTAGCAAAAGTCATCTTTGACTCAGGACAAGAATCCTGGAACACAACAAAAGCATTAAAGGTTGCCAAGTGGAAAAGATGGATAGCCAACTTCTTGTACCAAATGTAAGCCTTACGAAGAGCAGCGTAAGGTTCCAACCTCTGATCTACTCTGTCAACACCACCCATGTGCTTATTATAGTCTAAAATGCACACAGGTTTGCGCGCTTCAGCAACCTGACCCCAAACAGTCACAGGTGCAGTGCTTTCATCATGGATGGTAGACAGCATGTAGACATCTCTCCTGTCTGAAAACTTCACAGCTAGAAGCTCCTCGCAACGCAACGCACTGCACTGTCCCCGCACAAGCTTTTTACAAACAAGTTCTTTTGGGAAACCTTTACGGTTAGAGCGGATTGTGCCACAAGCAACAGTGTCCACTTTGGCCAATTCCTGAACAACCGCACACCAGTGTAGAAGTTATCTACATATAAATGGTGGCCTTTGTTAAAAAATCCTCTTCCAAGTTCCCACACAATTTTCTCAGTCACTCCAAAAGTGGACGGACAACCAGGGGGTTAATACTGGAATCCTTACCGGTGTACACTCTGAAATTAGAGACATATCCAGTCCTACTGTCACACAGCATATACAGCTTAATTCCATAGCGTGCCCTCTTACTAGGAATGTATTGCCTAAAAACCAAGCGGCCCTTGAACAACACCAAAGACTCATCCACTGCAATTTCTTTCCCTGGAGCATAGATCTCAGAAAATCGATCAACAAAGTGATCAATGACAGGCCGAATCTTAAAAAGACGGTCACATTCAGGGTGATCTCGTGGCAACGCTAAACCATTATCGACAAAATGCATCATCCGAAGCAGAAGCAAATACCTATCACGACTCATGACTGCCGGAAAAATAGCAGTTGCCATCAAGGGACTAGTAGACCAATATGAAGACATTGATGGCTTCCTTAGCAAGCCCATCAAAAAAGTTAAACCCAAGAACTTCTTCATCTCTTCCAGATTTGTGGGAGTTTACCGGGTAGCTCTAGAGTGGGGCTTAAGACTGGCACTGTTGTCCCTCAAAAACTGTTCGGCATACAAATTAGTCTGCTCAACAATCTCTGCCAAAAACACATCATCCATAAACAACTGAAAAAAATGTATCGACAAAAAGTTTTCAGTATTCACTCTACACCCTGGAACACCAGTAAAGTCTGGCAATGCCGGCTGCACCATGCCTGGGGCACCCAGAGGTCAGCACTTTCAACGGGAAGCCTTGCAGCCCCATGCTGCAGCCCAGGTGCCTCTTGCCGCACTATACCAACGGGAAGCCTTGCTGCCCCAGATGCCTCTTGCCGCACTATATCAACGGGAAGCCTTGCAGCCGCAGGCTGCAGCCCAGATGCCTCTTGCCGCACTACACCAACCGAAAGCCTTGCAGCCCCAGGCTGCAGCCCAGATGCCTCTTGCCGCACTATCGGCACATCAATCTCCTCCTCTAACACAGGCACTTCATCCGCACTAAGAGTATCTTCAGTATCCGATGATTCCATATGGAGAGAAAACTCACTGCCTGAATCGTCCCCTGCCTCCTCTGCCTCAGATGCAGAGTCAGTCTCTGAACCATGGTCAGAGGAAGACTCAAAAAGCATACCAACAACCTGCTGAGCAGTAACCCTGCGGCTAGCCATTATCCTTACTAAGAAAGGAGACTGCACAAACAAGTCAGCAACAACCAACACTGTGCAAAGCAAGTAAGTAAAAAAATGTGTGCCTTTATCACAAAGATCTATATACTAAAAACCATACAATTCATTTACAAGAGACAGCTACACTCACCAGCACCTACTCTGCAGAGACACAGCAAAAACGATATCCCACTAGAAAGAAAAAAACAAAACCAATTACTCACAAGACAACAAAATACACATCGAGCACAAATGCAAAATGTTTTTGACACTCAAAAAACAGAAGCCAAACATACTGCTATTATTACACCATTTGCAAAAACAAATTCATGCAGAGAAATGAAACTCATTTACATTGTACAAAAAACTCTCTTACCAAACACGTGCAACTACACAAACAGCAGAGCCACCAGTAACGAAACCGCAACCTGGAACAGTCTAAAGAGCAAAAGCCTTCAAGTAGAACAAAAAAGGAGAAATAAAGCATTACAATTGCAAGTCACAAAAAATAAAACAATTAACATTATAACACGCTATGTTACTACCCAAATGGTCAATCGGCCAGATGGGCCTTCAAATAGGGCTGAGAAAAATAGGGGTGATCTTGCCCAAGGGATCGGGTGAGGTTGTCTGCCAGGCCAATCTGCCCCCCCCAAGTGGGGCAGAAAACAGCAGACAGAAATTTGCCCCCTTGCAAAAGTAATAAATCCCTGGTGCCTAGTGGGGTTTTCTGCCCCCCCGGGGCAGAAAGGGCAAAAACTAGGCTGATCTGCCCCCAGGGGGTCAGAATACACATATAAAAAAATCTGCCCCCTGGAAGCGACCCTTGCCCAAGGGGTCGCTTCCATTTTTATTTAAACTACTTCCCTGGTGTCTAGTGGGGTTTCTGCCCCCGCCCGGGGGCAGAAAGGCAAAAAAACAGGCCGATCTGCCCCCAGGGGGCAGAATTCCTATTACAAAATAAAATGGCCCCCTGGAAGTGACCCTTGCCCAAGGGGTCACTCCCATCACAATTGAAATAAATCGCTGGTGCCTAGTGGGGTTTTCTGCCCCCCGGGGTCAGAAAGGGCAAAAAAAACAGGCCGATCTGCCCCCAGGGGGGGGCAGAATGTCCAAACAAAGAAATATGCCCCCCTGGAAGCGACCCTTGCCCAAGGGGTCGCTTCAATTTCATTTACAAAATGAATCCCTGGATCTAGTGGGCTTTTCTGGCCCCCCTGGATCCAAAAACGGCCGAAAAAACGGTCGATCTGTCCCCAGGGGGGGCAGAAAAGTCTTAATAAAATGTTGGCCCCCTAGGAAGCGACCCTTGCCCAAGGGGTCGCTTCCATTTCATTACAAAATGGATCCCTGGATCTAGTGGGCTTTTCTGCCCCCCCTGGATCCAAAAACGGCCGAAAAAAACGGTCGATCTGTCCCCAGGGGGGGCAGAAAAGTCTTCATTACATTGTCGCCCCCTAGGAAGCGACCCTTGCCCAAGGGGTCGCTTCCTTTATTTTAAAAGGACATCCCTGGTGTCTAGTGGGGCATTCCTGCTCCACGATCGCGACGCTGTGCGCGATCGTGAAGCAGGAATACCCTGCATTGAGACATCAGGGGAGAGGAAATACTCTTTCCTCTCCCCCGATGCCTCAAGGCATCCTATTACGGCCCCCCGCCCCACCGCAACAACAAACACTTACCCTCCCTCGGGACGCGCTGGAAAGAAATGATTTCCAGCGCGTCCAGTGCTTCCTGATGACGTCGGCGCGCGCTGTGCGCGCTGTTGTCATGGGGAAGCGTGGGGGGGGCCGGGGGTGGCAGCGGAAACTCTTCCACTGCCATCCCCCTCTGTGGGGGCAAGATCGATGCCCCAGGGGGGGAGCGCCAGCGCTTCCCCCAGGGGCTGTGCTCATGACGGAGCGGTTCTGTCATAAGCACAGCCCAACCAATGCTCATGACAGAACCGCTCCGTCATGAGCATCGAAGGGGTTAAAAGTAACAAAGGACTCTGCCCTCTATGATGTCAGAAAGAAAAGAAGGAATCTTTGCAAACTCACACAACAACAATCTTGGGGAAGAAGGAAGGACTCTCCGACTCGACTCATCTATGGCGTCCATCTTGTAGTGGATTTGGCTCTTAGGGAGGCCATCTTGTAGTGGCTTGGTTCTCACGTAAAACCTCCTTTCCTTTTGCTATTACCTTTCTCCAGGAAGCTGCATTTAAACTTTGTTCGTCCCTAGTTGGATGCCTCTTCATCACCACTCTTGTCACCGCATCCCTCATCTTAGCTTTGCTATTTCCCCCGTTACTAATATTGAACAGTAAATCCCTGGTCATCTCACCTGCATATTACAATTGTTAAGATCTAGGGGCCCGATTCACAGAACTAACTTAAGACAAAATCCTAAACTTACTACCATTTTGTTATTCACAGAAGGCACTTACTCATTTTGGTATTCACAGAAGGCACTTACTTACTCATTTTGAGTAACTTACTCATTTTGAGTAACTTACTCATTTTGTGTAACTTACTCATTTTTGTATTCACAGAAGGCACTTACTCATTGATGAGTAAGTGCCTTCTGTGAATACCAAAATGAGTAAGTTACACAAAATGAGTAAGTTACTCAAAATGAGTAAGTTACTCATTTTAGTATTCACAGAAGGCACTTACTCATTGATGAGTAAGTGCCTTCTGTGAATACCAAAATGAGTAAGTTACAAAAAATGAGTAAGTTACTCAAAATGAGTAACTTACTCATTTTGGCCATTTTCTCTATCTAGGCTGCATGCAGCCTACATAGAGAAAATGTAGAGTGCGCATGACTGCTTTGGTCGGCCCCAGGGCCAACCAAACAGTCAGGGCACTCAGAGTGGTGCAAGCCACACCTCCCTGACCCGCCCACCTGCCTGCCCCCAACGAGGCATACCCTCCCGCCCGCCCCCAACCAGGCATACCCCTGCATACTGCTTTTTCCCAGCGCGAGAAGCAGAAAATAAAATGGTATTTAAAATACCATTTTATTTTCTGCTTCTCGCACTGCAAGAAAGCAGTGGGGTGGCGCTCCAACGCCCTAATGGGGCGGCCGCCACTGTGACTAGCCAAAGTGTAGTTGATGTCACCAGTATTTCTAGTAAAGCTCGTTTAGTGGCAACTGGAGAGTTGCCCTAGTAGTGTTGCAGCTGGTTCAATAAAGAATACTGTACTGAAGATTAACCCCTTCACCACCAGGCCTTTAACCCCCTGCACCCCTATGCCAAGCTTTGTTTTTGCTATTTGGGGTAGTTTGTACTTAAGCCTCCATAACGTTTTGTCCACATAAGGTATCCACGCCAAATTTGCGTCCTTTTTCCAACATCCTGAGGATTCTAAAGGTACCCAGGGTTTGTGTATTCATTCCTCTGGAGGGGACAGAGAAATTAGCCAAAATAAAGCTAAATGTTGGTTTTTGGGGGACAAATGGGAAAAAAGGACTGCAGATAAAGTGTCTGTTTTTTCCCCTGCAAATGGTATCAACAAAGGGTTTGCAGTGCTAAAATCACCATCTTCTCAGCTTTGAGGAACAGGCAGACGTTTATCAGAAAACCACAATTTTCTACATAGTTATGGCATTTTACTGGGACATAGCCTATTTTTTGTGCTTTCAACCTCCTTCCAGTTAATTGTAGAAATGGGTGCAAAACCAATAATGGACCACACAAACCTATACATTTCTAAAAAGTAGACAACATTTTCAATTCAGAAAAGGATCATTTGTGTAGATCCTTCATGGTTTTCCTATAGAAAGTAACAGTTGAAATAAAAAAATATTGAAATTGAGTTGAAAAAAACAGCCATTTGTGCCTCCATTTTCATCAGTAACTTCTTCAAACTATGGCAGATTTTTAAATGCAATATACCATTACGTCCGCTAGACACTTCTGGTTGTGGGGATATATAGGACTTTTAGGTTCATCAAGAACCTGAGGCCCCCAGAGCCAATAACTGAGCTGCACCTTGCAATGGTTTTTCATTGTGTACCGGGTATACAGCAATTCTTCTGGTAAAATATGAAGAGTGAAAAATAGGTATCAAGGCAACCTATGTTTTTCCAAAATGGGAACAAGATATGGAGTTTTTAGCAGTGGTTAGTTGCACATCTCTGAATTTGTGGGCACCCATACTAGCATGTGAATTAGAAGGCATTTTTCAAAATGACTCCTATTTTACACACTGTCTTACATATGGAAGGCAGAAATGCATCGAAAGATAATTGGTAATAACACTTCTTCTACTATTCTGTGTTCCCCTAAGTCTTCCGATAAAAATGGTACCTCCTTTGTGTGGGTAATCCGAGTGCCCATGACAGGAAACGGCCCAAAACTCAACGTGGACACACCACATTTTTCCACTGAAAATGGACTCTTTTTTTGCAAAGTGCCTAGCTGTGGATTTTGGGCCCTAGCTCAGCCGACACCCAGGGAAACCTAGCAAACCTGTACATTTTTGAGAACTAGACACCCAGGGTAATCCAGGATGGGGTGACTTGTGTGGCTCTCACCAGGTTCTGTTACCCAGAATACCTTCAAACCTCAAAATTTGTCTAACAAAACACATTTTCCTCATATTTCTGTGATGGAAAGCTCTGTAATCTGAGGGGAGCCCCAAACGTCCTTCCACTCAGCAGTCCCCCAAGTCTTCCGATAAAAATGGTACCTCACTTGTGTGGATAATACGTGTGCCCGCGACAGGAAACGGCCCAAAACCCAACATGTACACATCACATTTTTCCACTGAAAATTGACCCTTTTTTGCAATGTGCCTAGCTGTGGATTTTGGACCCTAGCTCAGCCGGCACCGTCTAACAATAGACACCCAGGGGAATCCAGGATGGGGTGACTTGTGTGGCTCTCACCAGGTTATGTTACCGAGAATCTCTTGCAAACTTCAAACTTTGTAAAATAAAAATCATTTTTCTCATATTTTTGTGATGGAAAGTTCTGGAATCTGTGGGGAGCCACAAACTTCCACCCATCCATCATTCCCCAAATTCTCCCGATAAAAACTCAAACTCTACTTTTTGGTGCTATGGTACTGTCTGCCAGCACCACCAATGTGCTAACATGCAGAGCAGCAGAGTGCTCAGCAGAGCCTATCCAGCTGGGCAGGTTGCACCACAAGACATGTGGCCAGGGCTACATTAGGCCAGACAGAAGTACAAAAATATTGTGTGCCCACACTATGTACAGTAGGGTATCATTATTCCAGGCCACCATTATCCAAGAGGCAGCTCATGATTGAGGACTAGTTGATAGGAGCAGCACCTGAACTGAAAGAAGATGCAGCAAGTGACAGTTCTGGAGAGGAGGCTCCTTGCAGGGGATAGTTCATGATGTGTTGAGTGGCTTGGTAGGGACTAAACACAAAAGCATAGACAGTAGCCAGAGTAGGGGCGTAAGGCAGGACTTTGCTCAAATTTTGGTCACTAGCAAGAGGGGGCAGAAGGTCAGCATCTGTCCTGAGATGCTTTTCACAAAAGTGGGAACAGTGTTCTGCTACAAATGGTAACTTAAGTTGCTGTTTTTTATAGACTTCACAAGCTTTATGAAGTTTACAAAAATGAAGCATGTTTTGTGACCCCCTCCCCACCATTACCATCATTCACAAAATGTCGCCTAGCCCCACAGGAAGTTAAAAGTAACAAAGGACTCTGCCCTCTATGATGTCAGAAAGAAAAGAAGGACTCTTTGCAAACTCACACAACAACAATCTTAGGGAAGAAGGAAGGACTCTCCGACTCGACTCATCTATGGCGTCCATCTTGTAGTGGATTTGGCTCTTAGGGAGGCCATCTTGTAGTGGCTTGGTTCTCACGTAAAACCTCCTTTCCTTTTGCTATTACCTTTCTCCAGGAAGCTGCATTTAAACTTTGTTCGTCCCTAGTTGGATGCCTCTTCATCACCACTCTTATCATCGCATCCCTCATCTTAGCTTTGCTATTTCCCCGTTACTAATATTGAACAGTAAATCCCTGGTCATCTCACCTGCATATTACAATTGTTAAGATCTAGGGGCCCGATTCACAGAACTAACTTAAGACAAAATCCTAAACTTACTACCATTTTGGTATTCACAGAAGGCACTTACTCATTTTGGTATTCACAGAAGGCACTTACTTACTCATTTTGAGTAACTTACTCATTTTGCGTAACTTACTCATTTTGTGTAACTTACTCATTTTGGTATTCACAGAAGGCACTTACTCATTGATGAGTAAGTGCCTTCTGTGAATACCAAAATGAGTAAGTTACACAAAATGAGTAAGTTACTCAAAATGAGTAAGTTACTCATTTTGTATTCACAGAAGGCACTTACTCATCATGAGTAAGTGCCTTCTATGAATACCAAAATGAGTAAGTTACACAAAATGAGTAAGTTACTCAAAATGAGTAAGTAAGTGCCTTCTGTGAATACCAAAATGGTAGTAAGTTTAGGATTTTGTCTTAAGTTAGTTCTGTGAATCGGGCCCTAGGCTTCTAGCCTTCTTATTTTAAGTTCTAATACCCAGGTGCCGCAGGGCTTCTTTTTAAGCTGCATTCTTCTCCTTAGCTACATCTGGGGGTTCCCATCTCCCTTACATTCTCCAGTCCCTCTGGCCTGTGCCTTCATAGACCTCAACTCATCTTCTGCTAATTCCACCTGGTCCAGCTGTGTTTGTAACCTGCTTATAGCCCATATTAGGGCTACGCCATACTCGCTAAAGGCCCTGACTCACAGCTTCACGATCTAACCATGATCCCCATCCCCTCCTGCCTCCACCCTCCTTCCTTCCTCTAGCTTTCTTGCATTACAGCCCTTTTTTTTTTTAACATGGATGAACTAAGTATTACTGAAGCCAAACTGGAGCTGTTGGGCACTATGCCTATAAAATGATGTTCCCCTGGAATCTAACAAAAAAAGCAGCCAAGAGCTTAAAACATAGACTTCTCCAATCTTACCCAGAAACCCTGGTTTCTGACCCTTACTTCTCCATGAACAAAGGAATCCAAAAAAGTGACTTCATCTTTTAGACAAATAGAAGAGCTCAATGTGTTACCCCGAAACCGGTCCCAGGATGCTTGTTTCCGGTCCAGGGAAGACCTGGCTTGGCAGTTCGGGCTGGTCTGTTCCCATGAGGAACAGAGTCAAGACTGATTTGCATATGGCTGTGTCTGAACTGGGGTGGCGAAGTGAACTAAAGAACGGTGATGGATTCAACCCAGACCTGTGACTGGGGTGAGTGTTTGAAAAGTTTTAGCTTTCCGTCCATCATCTCCTTATGTTTTCCCAATGGAGGAAAGCTATGTCTCATTGCTCTTGATCTCAACAACTAGAAAAATTCCTCATGTTCTAAGAGTCTCCATAGCCCCTTCATCGGTTTGCAGAGCAGAAGTAATCATCACCATTTAAAACAATGGAAACATCCTCATCTAGTCATCTGATCGCATCCTTGAAATATTTGAGGCCATTTTCTCTCTCATCAAGAAAGCTGCAACGAGGTCTGAATCCACCCCTGCCCATGGCCTTCCTAACTCTGTATGCAACACTAACTCATCACCATCACCCGATGGGTCTGAGCCTCCCTCCATCAATCACTACACCACACTGCAATCCCCCCCATACCTAGAGCTGCTACTTCGGAACTACTTGACCATGAAACTAACACCCTCTCCCCGACTACTCCTCTGGCCCCCCACTTGCCACAACCTATGCCACTCCCAAACTTTGAACCCCTAACTTTACCTAGTGACATCTCCAACACCCCCCACTCCCCCATCTCCTAAGCTATTCTCCTCCTATCATTGACCTTACCTCCACCTCCAACCTCTTTCCAATATGAGAGTTCCCCTTGGCCAACGGTATTCCAACTCTTCAGACGTCAACTCTACCCTCCTACTTGCCCCATGCCGCTATACCCGACAACCTGCACCCATACCTCACTTGAATCCAGACTTGACGAGATCACACAATACCTACATCAACTCAAAGCCAACCTACAAAGACCTATTGGCATTACCTTACAGGCATCCAAGAATCGGTGGCCCAATAGGGATTTGAATGAGAACAGTCTAAATTAATGACCAATCCGCCAACCACCTCACTATGCCTTCGATACACATCCCATCCAATTCGATCTCACCTTCTTCGAAACCCATGCACTTGAGATGAAGAACTTTACCCTACCCCAAGGCGCCCACTCTGCACCCTAGACTAAAAAGATCCTCTATCCAACAAAGATATCCACTCCCTTATCTTATAATTTAAAAAAAAATCATTTTTATTTAGGTTTTACAATTAGAAACAATAATAACGTACGGCAGCTTTCAACAGATGGCTTTGTTATATTTAAGGAGAGAGAAAGAGAAGGAGAAAAGAAAGAGAAAGAAAAAAGGGGAGGAAGGAAAAATGGAAGGAGAATAAGGTAGTGACTGCTCTTGCAAGCATAAGCGTAAGCATATTCAGCAATATTATTGAGAGAAGTATTGCTATATTCAGAGAACTACCAAAATGGTGAATGTGATGCATGTGCAGTGCCCGCATGTCGATGCCACCTGATTGTAACTGGGACTGAACTGTGGTGAACAGAGTGAGGGGGGGAACGGGCTGGTAGAAGTGCATTGGTAGCTATAAAATTAACAGTTCTGGGATCGAGGGGTTTCTTAGAAAGTCCTGCTACTTTCTTCTTCTTTACGGGGATTTTAGAGTCCAATCCCTTCACTTCCCTCTTTATGCTGATGTCAGTCTCGCATCCTGCTTCACTTTTCCTACTGTATTCCTCTTTTCTTCGGTACTCTGATCAGCTCCCCTTTTTTGTTCTTTTACAATCAGTGTCCTGAAAAGAATGTGAAGAATGGCTATCAGAATACTGATACGGTTCAGGCTTTTTCATTTTCTCCGTATCTCTTAAGTTATAACCATCCCAGCCAGTTTCCCGAGAAGTGGGTGATCCAGTCCTTCTTTTGTCTTTATCTTTATGTTTTTTCTTTCCTTCCATTGCAGAGTTCTCTTCAAAGAAATCCTAAGTGCCATTTTTAGATGTTAAGTGTGTCGTAACAGGTCGAGTACCTAGGGTATATCTACCTACAGAGGTATAAACATCTGCGATTATTCTTGGTAGCTTCTGTTCATGATCTTGAACTGGTACAGCTTCCAGTGTCTGACGTATAGCCAGAACTGAAACCTCTCCCTTGATATTGCTTAGGATGATAGAGGACACTGTAAAGAAGTTCTCCTTTAATTTTAGTTCTAAGTCAAGAGTTGTTGCAGCTCCGTGCTCATTTTGTAGCTGTCTAAGTTAATCAGGGAGAACTGCCAATGAAGGTGTACCATGCACCCTAGTGTAAATTTGTGCAAAGACGCTTCCCAGGTATTGCACTCATCTACGGGAGGCACCATTCCAAGAGCGAGACACATAGTCAGTATTCTGTGTTTATGTTGTGGGGTAGTGTACGGATACACTGCTTCTAATTGATTGGTTTTATGAGCAATCCAGAAAGCCATTTCATCATGGTACGTTGGTGCTTTCCCCATGATAGTGAAATGAAATGAAATGAAATGAAATGAATTTGTACTTGTAAAGCGCACTGCTACCCTGAGGCTTCCTGGCGCTGAACGCATACCGCTGTGGAACCCTTCCTGGCTTTTCCCTGTGAAATGTCCACTCCTGGGCACCCCCAAGGTGAAGCCAGGCATCCCAGCGCTGGTGGGGCCGTTGTGGAGATTAAGCAAGCTATTGCCCAGAGTTGCAGAGTGGGACCCATGATTAGAATAGGCACCGAGGCGAGAATTATCAGGTCCGAGGAAGTTGAGCCCAAGACCCGACGAGGCGGGAATTGAACCGTGGTCCCAGGCCAGATCTCTGCATCAGGGTCTGCCGCTCTAACCATTGAGCCACACTTCTCCATAGTGTCAACAGTCTATGGACTAATAGTTTGTATTTGCATGGGAGTGGCAAGTCATAACACGACAGCAGGTCTGGAGCTAAAAGTACATTGTACACACTGTATAAGCCTTCTGGATAAGGTGACTGTGTAATTTAACACACCTACCACTTCAGTGTGTGTGTTAGGTTGTCAGGCCAAGGAACAGGAGCATAACCAGCCAAGACTGGCCACGTAGCTCTATCATTGCTCAGAGGCCCCAAAGGGGCATTTCTGTGTGCCTGTGGCAATTGACCAGAAAACCAATTCTGGTGTTCCCGACAATATAAAGGGATTTCCAAATCATGGTAGGCCCTATAGCATGCCATTGGATCTTCCACTGTATATTTCAGTAGGCTCTAACTTCACCCATTAGTAAAATGTCCTACTGGCATATGCTGGATGTGCAGCTACTACAAAAGTAGCTGTCCCCACCTCATAGGGAACATCTTGAGCTTTTATATGCTGAATAACTGCTTCCCTGCAATTGACCCTTATCACAATAGGCGCTGACATAATGGATTAATTCAATTGAATATTAGAATAAAAGAATTAGAAAACTTACAGAATAGGGAACCAAACTTTATGAGTCAAGCTTGACAAACCTATGGAAATTGGTGCTCCCTTATTCCCAGTAGGAGGTATCCATGATTACTACAGTCATCTCCGTAATGACATAATAATGGTTCACATGTGTGTGAATGGTGAAAAACTACTCAAGACATAACCATATGATATGCGCGCCACATTGGGCGGCAACTGTTTCGTAAGTTATGACTCTGGTGTAACTCTACAAGGTGTGCTTTCCCGCCCATGGGTCACACAGGTGAACTTGGTTCAAAGCACCAGTGATGAATGTGAAAGAAAGGTTATTGTAGCCCTGCAGAACACTAATCAATGTGTAATGGAAATAGAGATATTACTTTTGGGTTACTAATAATACCATAAAGGGATCAGGGGCACTGTGGTAACAGTAACAAACCTAATTTCATTATTCACAGTATCACACTATTCACAGTATCACACACACACACTGCAGTAAGAAGTATGAACACTTTTAAGTAAACGTATTTATTGCTACAGGAACAATCTGTTTCCTAGTTTGCCTAAACAGCTACACAGAACATTATAAATTTGCCAAGAGAAGATTAAAATGAAAATTTCTAGAATGTTTAAAATGTCATCTAAAACCTAAAACCCTAATATCTACTCATATGTTCTACACTAAAAGAGCATGGGAGACAGTGCAACTTGCAGTCTAGAGTTTCTTAGGGAGAAGAGACGCACTGCTCCCCTTGTTGACAGCAAAGGCTGTCCTTATCAGTCGTGGTGTGAAGACAGTGTTCCCCGCAAAAGGCAAACACAAGCTGCGGTAGCAGTCGGTCTTCCTCCGGGACCCAGCATTATCAGCTTCAGGTGAGATGTAATGTCTGTGAAGTATGCTGGCAGCAGGTGAGACTATCTCTGGCAGATTCTCGTGCACTAATCTGAACGAAGGACCTCTCCCGACAAGTGGTCAAGTGGCAGTCCTTATATACTGTGGGGCCGATTCCGATCTCGGCCGGTAGGGCACCGAATTGGATTCGGCTTGACCGGTTCCGATTCGGAGCCCTCTTTCCCGACCGATTCGAACGTGTGTCCGGGCGAGCGAGTACGATGCGAGCACACGCGAAATCGCCGACCGACTCGTTCGCGGGTCCGAACCGCTCCGACCGACTCGCACGGACACGACTCGCATCGCGCAATGGAGACGTTCCCCGGCCGGGCAAGTACGATGCGCGCCTCGAGCAGTCCAACCGACTCGCGCCGTCCGGCTCCAAAGGGCAGTCGGAGCCGGACTTTGGGGGTCCGTGTCGGACCCCCCTATACGCGTAGCCGCGTGAGTCGCACACAGGGGGGACCCATGAGTCCCCCCTACCTGTGCATGTACGGCGCGAGTCGCATCGACGTGTACCCGCTGTAGGGGGGGCCCTTGTTCGCCTCGCACCCATTGAGTCAATGGGAGCCCGCGTACGCGTTGTACGACCGGCTCCCATAGACTTCAATGGGAGTCCGACCGAATCGAGTCCGATTGCATGCGTACGCATCGTACTCGTTCGGTCGGGCTGCTAGAGTCCGATTCGGTCGGAAATCTCTCCGGGTCCGGCTCGGTTGGAGTGATTTCCGGCCTGAATCGGAATCGGCCCCTAAATCTTATCCGAAATTGGAATTTCTGACATAAGTTTAGGAATATTGGACATAGATTATGTGCATCAAGGTGTGCGCCTCAGACGTTTCCTTATGAACTTATAAGGTAAAAGGACATCAACTTAGACTACACTATTTTGGTTACATGTCTATATGTGTTCCTATTTAACCTTGACATGGTGAAGAGTAGACATTAGACCCAGAAGAATGTTGCATCAGGTGTTACATCAATGTCATTACTCAAATGACTTGATGCTCTGGTGGTTCTTAGAAAAAGAAGGTCGGATGACATCTGCATCAAAGGGCAGACATGACAATCATTCTGCATAAATCAGAAAAAATGGCGAGTTTATTGCCTAGGATCGAGAAGATGATGACCTCCATTACACAAGATGAAGTCGGGGCCTACATAAGATGGAGTTGAACCTTAGAGCCCTTATGTCAGAATCTCGATAAAATGGCTCACATGCTCTTTGGGCAGGTTATAAATAAAAATAGCTTTCTCTAACAATGGCATTCATTGGGCATTGGAAACTTTCAACCATCTTCCTCCCACATTTAGGGCCAGACAAAATATGCCATTGAATATGTAGTCTTCTGCTGTCTGCTCCCTACCATTTTATACCACAAACCTGAATTAATTTCTAAGTTAAGTGAACATGACATTCACTAAATATGAGAGGGTCATTCATTTGGAATGCTTGAACTTAGAGACTGAATACAATTTGGAATCCAAAAGCTCCCAAGAGGGAATCTGGTAGCCAATCTCCAAACAGAGACAAAGGTTTCATTTTAGCTTAGCCCTCCAATATTTTCCATTCATTCAACTCAAGTACACAATATACACGTTGATCCAGATTACAAGTCAGCTAGAGCAGTTTCCCCAAGGGAAGCTCCAGCTATGGCTGATCACAAGTTGGGCTAGTGGCTATACATCTGGGATCACCGAGTGCAGAGAACACTGGCTTAAATTTTACTGGGTAGAAACACATCCAGAAAAAAATGAGTTTCCATCTGGATCAAGAGCAGCAGACAGAGACACAGCCTGGCACTCAGCCAACCAACACAAACTCTGCGGGGAGCATAGATCTCTCCCCAAGCCAATCCAGAACCTGCCCTGCACCCATTCACACCGACCCCCCTACCTGCAGGGGGTAAATGGAAAGTGTAACTGACCCAGAATCGGAGATTACCCTACAGAAATTACCCAGGACCCAGTAATGCCAAGTACACATGTTTATTCCCAATTCTGGGGACAGAAGCTCATATTTGCATGGTGCAGGTGTCCAAATACTGGCTGGAATCGGTGATTCAAGAACTGGTATTTTCAGCACCTCTTCACCGTGGACCTTGTAATAGGCCCATTCATTTCTTAATGAATTAAATGCTGACATTTTTTAATTAAGAGCCATTAAAAGACCAATTTTAGGAACTAATACTATTTTTAAAGAAATGGGATCTGACATGTCAGCTTTACGAATATACGACGTTAACCCGCAGCCAAACACTCCGCATACCATCACAACGAAATTTCAACAACGCAAAGGCCATGACCCGCATGCTTTTATTACAAGTCAAACACAACGAAAATTGAATGCAATCAATTAAAAGTACATTTAACATGCTGTATTTTACTACGCATGCTAGAGCAACGAAAAATCAATCCGGAAATCTTTTTTTTTATTTAGTCACTTACCTACTGGCACGTGATGCCAGGGAAAACAGGGGTTTTGGGTGGGTAAGTAATTTAATAAATACTCGAGTACTTTTTATAAATTTAACTTATGTTTATATTTTTTTTAAAAGGTTACATCTGTACTGGGACGGGATAGCAGGAAAACAGGGGTTTTGGGTGGGCAAGTAATTTGAAAATGATGCTTTTAAAATTAATACTCGAGTATTAATTTCAAAGTATTATTTTTTATAATTATTTTATCAATTTGTAACAACTAATCTCGTACGCGATAAACTTCAATAAATTAATATTATAATACGAATACACTTTTTTGCATTCTTTAATTCGTTACTCTTTAACTCTCTTTCTATCCAAATAAATAAAACGTTATAAATTCTTTCTTACCTCTAAGCAGATCTCTCCTGCATCCGTTCTCCTTGCAGTCGCTCTGCAAAGTAAAATAATTTACGTGTTAGCGCTTTCGTCATAATCTTGCATAAACATAAAAAAGGGACTAAGTAACACTGACCACTGCCTCCGCATACCTTAAAACTCGCTTCATGATTGGTTGAAATCTTCAGCAACTTAATTGCTGTTTTTCCAAACTCGATTCCCTGCCAAGCAAGTCATCCTCCTTCGTCCGAGCTGGTTCCTGCCAAGCAAGTCGTCCTCCTTCGTGTGAGATTCATGATCGGTAGAATTCTTCAGCAACTTCATTTCTGTTTTTCCAAACACTATGCCCTGCCAAGCAAGTCGTCCTCCTTCGTGCGAGCTTGTTCCAGTAAGGTGAGTCTCAGCGATTTCACAGCAACATTTTGTCCATTACAGTGTCGGTCTTAGCAGTAATTTATATCTGCAAACCATTACAAAAAATATTCGTTGTAATAGTATATTCGTTGTAATGGTTTGCGGGGTGAAAGTCTATGCGGGGTAAAACAAATCGTAATAATTAACAATGCGTTATAATGGGATGCGGGGTGAAAGTATTCGTCGTAAAGGATTCGTTGTAAAGGGTATTTACCCAGCTTTACAGCTCTCTTTCTGGGTCTGCGCAGCCTACAATAGACATCTGTAGATGTGGCTAAAAATATCCTATGCCACACCTATGCTCCCAAAGTCCGCCGGGCGTCCGGACAAAAAACTGGACTAGTTGCACAGTATTAGGGACTACACTGAAAGAGAAAAGTATAGATTTAAAAGAAGTAAATATCAATGAGAACTAGCTAAAGGGTAGAAACTAGATGTTCATGTCAGGGAGAAAAACAAATTGTTTTTTATGAAGACCCTCACCCACCAACCTAGTTGGTGGCATGCTTCATCATCGGGTCCCACCCAAGGTGCCGAGTGCACCTCGGGTGTGCTTCAATGCCTAACTACAGAGGAACGGGTTTTTGTGCAGTGAGAGTGCAGTGAAGTGAATGAGTGTAGATTAAAAACTGTCCAATGGGTCCCGAGCAGTTGGGGAAATTTAATCGCGGGCCCTTGGCAGTATTAAAATAAAACAGCGGATATATGTGGAGGTTAGGTTATGTCTCCTACATCCTATGAGGTCTACATGTTTCAGCCAGATTAAAAGGTGTGCTGGCTTTCTTCAGGACCTATGTGTGTGGTGAAATGTGGTGGTCAAGTGTAGCTTGTTGGACCAATATGTATCACACGCGCTAAGGTGCGTTTATTGAGAGAGGAGGTTTTCCTCTGGTTGCTCAAGTCCTGTTGGGAAGAAGAAGACAGACAAAAAACAAACAAACATAAACATATACATAGGGATAGCTTCTCTTAATCACACATGGTATTGTGACTGCATGAGCGTCGTGTCCGTACACTATGCGAAAAAAATAGACGGATAGTGACACTCGTGAAGAAGTGGCTATATATAATTAGGGCTCCCGGTTTTCGGTTTTTACGGATTTTTACATATAAATACAGACGGAAAAGTATTTTTCCTTTGTCTGTATTTATATGTAGAAACGGAAAAATACGAGTAAATTTTGCCGCGCTGTCTTGGTTCAGAGTTGCCGTGCCACGCCTCTGTTCCGATGCTGGGAATTCCTTCCAGTGACGTACTGTGGACGTACTGTGGACCTATTGGTTCAGGGTCTTTAAGTGACCCTGAGCCAATCCTGGTTGTTTTGAAGCGTCACAGTGTGGGGGTGCTAATACCTCCAGGCCCGCCCTGGTAACATTTGCCCTATATTTTGGGGGCTCACCTGCCTGTTTTCCCTATTTGCCTGCACTACGGACCACCACGTTTGATTACGCCTTCCTGTTTGGCATTTCCAGGGATCCAGGACTCCACGACTCCACCGCCCGAGTTAGCCTGCGCCAGCCCGCCGCCATTTGTACTTCCAAGGTACGTGTATGTGCCCTATGTATGTGGCCTCAGGGGACAGATCAATATGCCTTAAAAACCGCTCCTGCCTCTCTGTGTCCCTCTGCAGCCTCGGGCTCCTTCCCTCCCTCCCCCACCCCACGTATTAAGTGGCAGCACCTGCTGTTCGCATCCCCCGTGTTTATTTTCGTTTTTCTTTTAATCTGCTTGGCTGCCGCACCGTAACCCCTGTCTTGTGGTGTTGTACAAATGAAAAAGGGTGTTACAGATTGTACTTGTAATCCTATACAAGTAATAAAGTCAGCTGGGATCCTCTCTTTTATTGCACCGCTTACTCCCCAGTCACGTAAAATCACAAGTATGTGGGTTCTAAGGTAAATTGGTAGAAATGTCCCCCCCCTAATTCTGGGGCTTAATCACTGGCTTCTCTAAGCTGCTCTCTTTGTCCCTCTGCAGCCTCGGGCTCCTGCCCACCCTCCCCCACCCCACGTATGAAGTGGCAGCACCAGCTGTTCGCATCCCCGTGTTTATTGTCGTTTTTCTTTTAGTCTGCTTGGCTGCCGCACCGTAACCCCTGTCTTGTGGTGTCGTACAAATGAAAAAGGGTGTTACAGATTGTACTTGTAATCCTATACAAGTAATAAAGTCAGCTGGGATCCTCTCTTTTATTGCACCGCTTACTCCCCAGTCACGTAAAATCAGAAGTATGCGGGTTCTAAGGTAAATTGGTAGAAATGTCCCCCCCCTAATTCTGGGGCTTAATCACTGGCCTCTCTAAGCTGCTCTCTTTGTCCCTCTGCAGCCTCGGGCTCCTGCCCTCCCTCCCCCACCCCACGTATGAAGTGGCAGCACCAGCTGTTCACATCCCCGTGTTTATTTTAGTTTTTCTTGTGATCTGCTTGGCTGCCGCACCGTAACCCCTGTCTGAAGTGCCCTTAGCACCCTGTAGCCCATCAGCCCTCACCTATTACTGTCCTCTCTGCGCACATCAGATTTTGGACGTACCTACATGTCTGCTGGAAAGAAAGCACTCTTTGCTGTAAATATTGAATTTCAGATTTCTACCCGAGATAGGTTGGGCAAAAGTATACGAGTGTTTGTGTGTGTGGGGGAGGGGGGCAGGGCAAGGGGTCTAAGTCTCCCAGCACACACACGAGTACAGCTCTCTCACCCAATACACTTTCACACGCAGTATTAGAGAGAGCCGATCTGGGTCTGAGAGCTGTACATGTTTGCTGTGTGCAGAGCACTCTCACGCCTGATGCTGTTACACCCAGCGGTCTCTCTTCACGAGCACTCTAATAGCAAAAGCATTTTCGGGCACCCAACACTTTCACAACATTAGAGCACTCTGGCACTCAACACTTTCGCCACACCATCGCTCTCCAACACCCGCACTTTCTTGCCCTCAACAACTGCGCTATCTCACACCTAACACTTCCACAATGTCCTCCCTCTCTCGCACCGACCACTCTAACAACACCTGAACTCTCAGGCAAGCAACTTCTCTCGAGAAAGAAGAACTTGTTAAGTCTGGAAACACTGATAAAAAGTACACAGTCAGAAATAAGAATGAAAAATAGTGCTGCTACTGCCTATGAATTCCAAGTCCACGATCACCAACAGAGCGCTGCCTCTGGCACCATCATTCCTGGTAGGAGTGTTGAATTCTGGCTCCGGTCCCTGATGCCTGGGTGCATCTGGTTGTTCGTTTTTTTCATCTTTAGCTAAGTCTGACTAAATGTGCAGGTTTGATTAATACTCCTATATGTGATAGATACCAAAGACCAGAAGCCTGTTTTGACCAGTCCTTCTGCCATCCAACTATTTTAGAACTGCGCAACCTCCTCAGATGTGTCCATAAAATGTAACTTTGGTCCTGAATTTTGACCCTTTGTCCTGAGTTTTTACAGTCACTGCCCAGAATGTGCCTTGTTGCCAGATGGCGACCCTCCTAGGACCCTACAAGACTGAGCCCTCCAAGGTTTACAGCCTAGACCCTGGACAGCACGCCCTGCCCAGGGTGTGGACAGGAAGAGAAGGGAATTTGAATGAGGGACCTCTGCAGCAGCAGTGCAGCAACCTTTGCCCAGCCCCCACACCATCCGAGAGCTCCCTGCCCAGAGACCTTAACAAAAGCCACTGACTAGTGAATACGCATTCCTTGTAGCAGGTTGCTTGCACTGGAGCCCACGCTACCTCTCTCACTTGCGCCATAAAATGCTTTGTGTTTGATGGCAAGAATGTGAGATTAGCTCAAATCAGAACATGGGGTTCTGGCTTCATGTGGTAGTGTCCAGGGTCGCTGTGAGGCTGCTATTAATCTGTCGCCTGAGTTGCAATGGCATTTTAACTTGTTGTTCCCTTGGCTCGTGTCCGTGTGGGAGCTGTCCCTGCTGCAACTCCCCCCTACGCATGCTGTGGCCCCCTGTCAAGGCATTTATTTATTTATTTATTTATTTATGCGTTTTTATATAGCGCGGACTTTACCCGAAGGTGTCAGAGCGCTTCACAATAGGAACAGTAACGTTACATGAGGAGAAAATTACAAATGTGCATAGTACAAGAGCAAAGAGTGACAAGTGTGCATGTTACATAAGCATACTGGATACAAATAGAGGTATAATACTGCAATAAGTGGCAGTCACTCCAAACACAAGAACACACTGGGAAGGCACTTCTATAGGCATGGAGTACAGAATTTCCTATAGTGAGAGAACTTCCCTGAGGGGTCTGTGTTCACTTTGTGTGTCTTGCTTTCAGTGTGTTGCACTCTCCTGACTCACCTGCTGCTGCAAGGCCCTGACGGCACTTCCCTGTTTAACACTAAAGGTAAGCCTGTTAAGTTTAGGGTTCAATACTCCCTTGAGGTGCCCTGTTTACCTTTGCACTTCCATGTAATTATTATTAGTATTAGCACACTGTTTAAAAGAGAGGTTGTCAATTTTGAATCGGTGGGCCCACTCGGCCTTTCATCCTTATCAGGTCAATAAAACACCTAGTTTTAAGTCAGTATGGTGTATGCCTACGGTGAGGGTAACTGTTCAGAGAAAAAGCACATCATAAAACAACAAAAAAACACCATTTGTCTAACTGTCTCCCCACTGGAAAAACTAGAATTTGAAACCTTAAATAAAGCTTTTTTTAACTCCAAGGAAATCCAGAACAATAAGGCAACCACTGCTGTGAGTCTTTCTGCCCTAAGGGGCCAATTTCAGAAGTTATTCTTTTTCATAGTTTGCCCATGATGTCCTTTTGCATCATTTATTTTTGTGATATGACAGATAGATTACCAATAGCAAAAAGATTGCAGAGGTCAGATTACATAGCACGTCACCATCGCCTCCATCTCGCTCGCCCACACTCCCCGCATCAGCAGAAGCACGAGCGGAGGATACTTCTTCTCCTATCTCACAGCGAAGACATGGAACAACCTCCCCCTCCAGCTCCAGACTGCCCCATCTATTCTGGAATTTCAAAATGATCTTAAGACCTGGCTATTTAAATGAGTCTCTCGGACCCTGCAAGTGCCTGGACACCCTCTCGGGTGATTCGCTGAGCTCTATAAATCACCTAATTGAGTGTGTGTGTGAATATATCAATGAAGAAACAATTGGTACATGTGAACATATTTGGATAAAGATGAAACGAATTACAACTAAAAATCTACAAGCTAAGATCAACGAGAAACATTGATGGATTTGAATGTCTTTGGGGTGAAATTCCTACATACAGTATATTAAACATCAAACCAATGGCTGCTTAATTGTTGAATCCTTACATTTATAGAGATGGGCCGCAAACGCAAGGACATTGACGATTACGTACAGGAGTATGCAGAATTTGAAGCCGTATCCCTTAAAGGGATGAAAATGTTCACCTGCAAGTCATGTCGCACAACTGTTGACATTGAAAGCAGGGCAGCGGATAATATCAAAGCCCACCTGAGCAGCAAAACCCACGAGAGACTTTCTTCTCCAGTCGTAAAGAAGGCCCGCATGGAGCAAATGACCATGGAGCAATGCACAACTCGTGCACGCCATCATTTTGAAGAGGCTGCGGATATCCCGCACAAGTTTGTGAAAGCTCTGTGTGAAGGTGGTGTTCCACTTCACCAGGCTGATGGTCCAATTGGAGAGCTGATTAGGCAGCTGTGCCCTGCAGCAAGGACAATGTGCAAATCCAGCCAAATGTATGAAAAATATCTCCCGAAGTGTTTGAAGCACAGCTTGGAAACATACGTCAAGCTGTAGCAAATGTCCCTATCTCTTTAACAATTGATGAAACCACAGAGGTGCATGGTGACCCAGCCATTGGAACATTGGTCACATATTACTGTGATGATGAAGAAACGGGTCGCCGCTCAGCCTTAGTTGACATCACTGTATCTGATGAGTGTAATTCTGCTAAAATTGCCTTAATTGTATACAGAGTGCTTCAAAAGTTGGGTAAATCATGGCATGATCTTGTTGCAATATGTTCTGATTCTGCATCCTACATGACAAAGGCAGTAACTGATTTGCGCGCTGCTCAGAGGATTAATTCCATCCATATAAAAGATCCATGTCATCTTATACATGCTGCTGTTTCCTATGCTCTGTCTCAGCCTGAGAACCGGGACATGTATGATTTTGTTATAAAGGCTGGAGCAGTATTTAAGTATGCGCAAAACTTAAAACGCATTTATTCGCAAGGAAATGTAGACGGGAGAATGAGATATCCAAGGGCGGTTGTTGTGATCCGATGGTTCAGCTGGTATGAGGGAGCAGTAAGACTTTTGGAAATATGGCACTACTTCCTTGCTTTTGTAAACAATGAAGAAGCCACTGGATCCAAAATTGATCACCTACGTAAACTACTCGGCCCCAACAGTGCAAACCACCAATCTTTCTATGTGAAGATGCATTTCATTGTTAAAACTCTCACTGGTATCATCCACATTCAGAAGAAGCTCGAGTCAGAAAAAACACATGCCCACCAAATATATTCAGCCATAGATATTGACATGGCTTTGGCATTGGAGCAAGACTATTCGCAAGACCCAATGATCACCAGCCTATTGCAAATGTTACCACCAAAAAAGCAAATGCCCTAATAAAAGAGATGATTACTTTTAAAGATGCACTGAAAAACAAGTGGGATGCTGTCCTAGCTCGTAACATAACTGGGCAAATGAGTTATAGCTCTTTTTGGAAGCGGGTTACAATCCTGGACCCATTCAAGAAAGTTCAGTTTAGTCAGGATTTCAATGATTACAAAGATTTATTCATGTTGGTTGGAGCTTCTGATGATGTAATGAATGTTGTAGAAGAAGAATTCAAGAAATATGTAATGTACCCTATCCCACAAAAAGACATCAGTGCAATGACATACTGGCGTTCTCAGAAGCAAGAATGGCCAACACTGTGTAATCTTTCTTTGAATCTTTTGGCCATTCCAGTATCATCAGCAAATATTGAACGGGTTTTCAGTGGTCTTCACTTCATTAACAAACCAGAAAGAGCCTCAATGTCCTCAAAGTCTCTTGAAATGCACATGTGCTTGTACTACAATGGCAAAGTTTTCAGATGAATGTATTGTGTTGACCAATAACAACCGGGCGCAGGTGTGCCTTGTCAATTTAAATAAATGTGGAAAAATACTAGCTGTAGCGTCGCCTTTTGCTTGTGGCAAAAATAAATGCGGATAAATACAGAAAAAATGCCCAAAAAATAAATATGGATAAATACAGACGGAAATGGCAAAAAAATAAATACCATAAAACCGGGAGCCCTATATATAATGCCATTAATTATGCGCTATTGTGCCTTCAGTAAATAGCGTCCGGTTAAAAAAATGACTCATAGTATGAGTGGTAAGGTAAAACGTGCAGAGAAGAAAAGAATGCTCACACCGAGATTATCAGCGCGAGCAACATGAATCCCGTGAGGGGGCCGGACCTGTAGTCACACACTGTGTGTGTGGAGGAGGAGAGAAACGAAAGAAATGCTTTACGGCGAAGTTCCCAAGCAGAGTGTGGATCAGTATCCACCAGCTGGGAAACGGAACCCCCAAAGTAAAGCATTTCTTTCGTTTCTTTCCTCCTCCACACACACAGTGTGTGACTACAGGTCCGGCCCCCTCACGGGATTCATGGTGCTCGCGCTGATAATCTCAGTGTGAGCATTCTTTCTTCTCTGCACGTTTTACCTACCACTCATACTAGGAGTCATTTTCTTAACTGGACGCTATTTACTGAAGGCACAATAGCGCATAATTAACGGCATTATATATAGCCAATTCTTCACGAGTGTCACTATCCGTTTCACTTCTGCCTATTTTTTCCGCATAGTGTACGGACACGACGCTCATGCAGTCACAATACCCTGTGTGGTTAAGAGAAGCTATCGCTATGTATATGTTTATGTTTCTTTGTTTTTTGTCTGTCTTCTTCTTCCCAACAGGACTTGAGCAACCAGAGGAAAACCTCCTCTCTCAATAAACGCACCTTAGCACATGCGTCACATATTGGTCCAACAAGCTACACTTGACTACCACTATTTCACCACACACATAGGTCCTGAAGAAAGCCAGCACACCTTTTAATCTGGCTGAAACATGTAGACCTCATAGGATATAGGAGACATAACCTAACCTCCACATATATCCGCCGTTTTATTTTAATACTGCCAAGGGCCCGCGATTAAATTTCCCCAACTGCTCGGGACCCATTGGACAGTTTTTCATCTACACTCATTCACTTCACTGCACTCTCACTGCACAAAAACCGCTCCGCTGTAGTCAGGCGTTGAAGCACACCCGAGGTGCACTCGGCACCTTGGGTGGGACCCGATGATGAAGCATGCCACCAACTAGGTTGGTGGATGAGGGTCTTCATAAAAAACAATTTGTTTTTCTCCCAGACATGAACATCTAGCTTCTACCCTTTAGCTAGTTCTCATTGATATTTACTTATGAACCAGGGGATGTGAACTAGTCCTCATTTTTCCTCCCTCTCTCGCTTGATTATATTATATTTAAAAGAAAACATGGGTATAACGCTTGTTCAAGAGGGTCGATGCTACAGAAGAAGTTAACCAATCAAGTAGTTCAAAAAATAACATTTCAAATGGAATTCACCAGGCTACAGAGAAAATTGCCAGAGTAGATTTCAAATTCGAAGGAAGTAAATATATAGGGACCATTAGCTGTCTGGGTTCAGGGTGAATATTGGTAAAACATGCACTAATATTACAGTGTGGCTACTTTATATCAAGGCTTCACAACCAGAGTATCTTTTGACAACAAAGTAACATTAAAGTGAAGCATCATAGCTGTAGGTAAAATGAATATTGTTATCAACAATATTGCTGGACAGAAATATCAATTGGTTAGCTCACATGGCTTTTGACTTTAACTTATTTGTTCTTGACTTGACGTAAAAGAAACTACCTGTTTGAATAAAACATGACTTCAATGAGGGAAAACTATATTTTGCTTAAACATTCCACTCCCACCCTGCGTGAGTTTGGCTTGCTGCCATTGACGTGTTACCCCGTAAACACTACTAATCAGATAAAAACTAGGAATTATTTTGCAAAACAAGCAGGGCAGCCTCCTTGCTGCGTTAAAACCATTATCACGTGACAGCCACGCAGCGGTTTGTATGCATTTATCATGCATGCACTGTAATGCTAATTGTATTTCCTTTGGGCTTTGGTCTCTGGGTCACCCATGTCAAAAGGCCATCTGTGTGTCCCTGCTAATCGTTCCTATTCCTTTGACTTCAGGCTGACGATGGATTAAGGTTGCTGTGAAGGAAGGAAGGGTGAACCGCAGGGCTTTAAGGGTCTGGCCGGTGCTGAGCACCGGCAGTTCTTAAAAGCAGGTGCCGAGACGGGTCCCTATCGGGCTCTTCGTTTTCGTCCTCACTCTCAGAATGGAAATAAAATCTTACCTCTGCAGCAGTTCACTGTTTTGGATGTAACTTTTATTTGTTTGCAGTTCTATATTGCAAAACTCTAAGTGCTTTACATGAGCAACAAAAAGGACACATTCATTTTTTTGGTAGCCACAGGCGATTAAGTGATTTGCCCAGAAACACGGGATGTTGAGCTGATGCTGAGACTCAAACCTGCTTCCCCAGCCCCCATGTTGGCAGCCACAATCTCTCGGGCAAGAACCAGGGGCGGATTGGTAATGCGGGCACTCGGGCATTGGCCGAAGGGCCGGTGTCTCAGTGCCCTCTGTGGGCCATTTTTTCCCCCTTTCCCAGTCCACAGAGAGCACTGGACAGGGTCAGGAAAGCAGCCTCGCTGTGGGGCCGTTCAGCAATAATCAGCTGTGGCCTCTCCTTGACCCCATGCCCTGCCAAGCAATCACGCTGATGGTGGGCTGGGGAGGGGTGATTGTGTGCCAGAATCGGCCTCCCAAGGGCCAGGTGTTGCTCAGGCCATTGAACCATTTTCACCTCGACCCCCCTGGGGCCCACGCAGCCCTGAAACAGTGTTTGCATTACCACCTCGCCCACAGCCCTTCTCATTCAGGGCATAGTGGGCAAGAAAGAATGGGTCTCGTTGTGGGGGCCAGGTAATGTTGGGAACTGGCACCATCTTCACCTTAGCCTCCCTCCCACCCCCATGGATGGCCCAGCAGCTGTGTTTTTTGCTTTATCCTCTCTCCTTCCAGGCCATTGCCCCGAGGCAGTGAAGGGCTGGGGAGTGCTGAGTAATTTACAAATAGCTGGGGCCTCACTGTTTTTAAGGTGCTCCTGCGCTGGAGGGCTGGGGAATAATTTTTGAAGAGAAAGGGGCCTCGCTGCTTTTCAGGTGCTCCTGCCCTGGAGGGCTGGGGAATAATTTTTAATAGAAAGGGGCCTCGCTGCTTTTCAGGTGCTCCTGCCCTGGAGGGCTGGGGAATAATTTTTGAAGCGAAAGGGGCCTCGCTGCTTTTCAGGTGCTCCTGCCCTGGAGGGCTGGGGAATAATTTTTGAAGAGAAAGGGGCCTCGCTGCTTTTCAGGTGCTCCTGCCCTGGAGGGCTGGGAAATAATTTTTTAATAGTAAGGGGCCTCGCTGCTTTTCATGTGCTTCTACACTGGAGGGCTGGGGAATAATTTTTTAGGAGAAAGGGGCCTCGCTGTTTTTCAGGTGCTCCTGCGCTGGAGGGCTGGGAAATAATTTTGTAATAGAAAGGGGCCTCCTGTTTTTAGGTGCTCCTGCCCTGGAGGGCTGGGGAATATTTTTTAATAGAAAGGGGCCTCGCTGTTTTTCAGGTGCTCCTGCCCTGGAGGGCTGGGGAATAATTTTTAGGAGAAAGGGGCCTCGCTGTTTTTCAGGTGCTCCTGCACTGGAGGGCTGGGGAATACTTTTGTAATAGAAAGGGGCTTCGCTGTTTTTCAGGTGCTCCTGCCCTGAAGGGCTGGGGAATAATTTTGTAATAGAAAGGGGCCTCGCTGTTTTTCAGGTGCTCCTGCCCTGGAGGGCTGGGGAATAATTTTTTAGGAGAAAGGGGCCTTGCTGTTTTTCAGGTGCTCCTGCGCTGGAGGGCTGGGGAATAATTTTGTAATAGAAAGGGGCTTCGCTGTTTTTCAGGTGCTCCTGCCCTGGAGGGCTGGGGAATAATTTTGTAATAGAAAGGGGCCTCGCTGTTTTTCAGTTGATCAGCTTGTAGGACATTGTCACCTTGGCCCTGTGTCCTCCCCAATAACAATATCCTCCCACTTACATTCCTTGTGAGTTTCATGAAAGGGCACGCCTGCGAATGTGGGCCACGCCCCGCGAATGTGGGCCACCCCCTGTGAATGTGGGCCACTTTTTTCGTCAGTGCCCGGGCCAAATTGTGATCCCAATCCGACCCTGGCAAGAACTAAACCATTTTCAATATTATGTACAACGAAGCCATGGTTGTATGTATGCATGTAGTATATATATCTTATCCAAATAACAACCTTTGACAAAGCCAATAGTCCTGGCTTGTTCTAGGTGTAATGTTACTTGTTGTATCATATATGTGGAGGCAATAACAGAAGCAACAAAATAGCAGTCGGGCGGCACATTAGGCTGAGCACATATTTTTAGCATAAATGTTTTAAGCCACGCCCTTAATGATATCGGCCACGCCCCTTTGAGAGACACCCCCCCGTTTTTTCATCCCTCTTAAAGCCCTGGTCAACCGCCATTCCTTCTCGCAGCACATTTTGTGTGCATTGAAGGAGTCTTACCCTTTAAACCAGCTCCTGCGTTTCCCCTGGTTGCTTCATTAATTATCACGCACATTTCAAGGCACAGATTGCACGTATTTCAGGGACGGCGGCCCGTTCCAGTAAATACCAATACCGTGTGCTCATTAACAAAATGGCTGCCGGTTGCCTGTTTAATTTTTTGTACATTTACTATGTTATTATGTTGTTAAAACAAACAAGTTGGCATCTACCTTCGTCAAAAAGAATGGGACCGGAGGCATGGCTGTCAGGTTAACATCTATCACTAGATTTGAATAGACAATTTGAGGTCATACCAGAAAACGAATGAAATTACTGCATTTTTATTATTCAATAAAACAAGGCATTCAGTATCGAGGTGTCTCCACATATTTCGATTATACAGAAAGTCCAATTCTAGACTTAATAAACGGCCGAGAGCACAGTATGATTCTTATTAGTCACGCAAATAATGAGAAATGTTGGCTGCGGATTACGCATTCATGCATGACACACTTTCGTCCCGCAAGAATAAGCTCAATTGTTTTTTGTGCAAAACATGACGTGTAGGACTGGCAGTGGTGATGAATGGTTCCTGTTGTATGCATTGTTAGAAGCGTGAGCATGTCTTCAACGGAAACGGTGTGGCATGTGCCACCCATTGCAACTAACTTAAAAACCATCTTTGACATACATATCAAATGAAAAAGAAACAGAAAAAACACCCTTAGAGTGGACAGACACAGTACTAAACTATAACAGTGTGTTACGCGTTATGTATGTCTCTGCCAGGGGCACTTTTGATTTAAATGGGAAAGAAAGATTGAATTGACGCTTAACCATTTTGTCACATAACTAACTGCCTGTCAATGCTGAAACATAACCTGCTATTATAAATGACACAGGCTTTAAAGCGCAATTGAAGGATGCAAAACATGATATCAGAATACTCCATAACAATAGAGCAAAGAAACTATCTATCTACAATGGCCCATGAATGCAGGGGGGCTAGAACTAGGGGTGCGAGAGGTGCTGCAGGGCCCCCACTATAACCTTGCACGAATTCAAATTGAGAATGATCATCAAAGAGGCCGTCCACTTTTGTGCTTATCTTGTAGCATTTGTTGTGGTCAAAAGTCAGGCGTTTTTTTTTCTGACAAATTTCTGCTTTTTTATTTTTAACATAGAGATTAGTATTCACTTCCCACTTAGCACGAAGTGCGCGAATTTTGCAACCAAGTGAGAATCCACCTGGAGACAGGGAGTGTGAAAGGCCACTCCCCTTTTATGTTAATGGGTCCGCAGGGCCTGAATAGGTTCGGGGAGGGGTGCCGTACATCCCCTCCTCTTGAAAATTACTTTTGCAGCCTACCGGGCCCTGGTCCACCCCGGGGTTTTAATGTTTTGAATGAGTGATTATTAAAAAAAAAATTGCTGTGGATTCACAGATCCACTGCAAATTTGCTGCAATTTTTTTTTAGTATATGTTTTTGGCCCATACAGCGCACAGAAATCTTTCAATCCAGACACCCAAGCGCCCTCAAGCAGCCAAGGCATTCACCTTGTACCAAACCATTTGGGAGAACCTCTCGTGAAATCAGTGAGATGAAGCTGGCCAAGCCCCTACAAACCACAGTGTATGCCTTGCATAAAAGTCTTCATGGAGTGCCCAATTCTTCCATACACCCAAGCCCACTCAGGTATCCAATCCTATACTACGAACATCTTTCGCTTTGTAACGGAGCGTTTGTGGGAAGGTAACCTCTTCTGCGCAGTCAATGACATTCGGGTCGCCAAGACCCTACAACGCACATCCTTCACCCTGTACCAGACAACATTTTTTTAGAATTTCCAGGACCAGGAAAAGGAGGTGAAACACACTCAGATTACCAGCGGGACACTCCCAGTACCTCTAGGGTTCTCGCGGGAGTACCTCAGTACCTGTGGAAAGTAAAAAAAATAATGATTTTATGACGAACATTAAGTTGCAACATTAAAGCATACGACTGAAAATTGACGAGAAAATCTGAAACCAAAATTGACAAATGTTTATTTTTGAATTAGGCTTTACTTTACTTTCAATTAAAAAAATAGTAGCAATTCACTCAAAATACCAAGGGATATATGTGACGTTATAGTTAGGTATAGTAATAATATGAAATTTTACGTTTAAAAAAACCCCTAGAAATTCAATGAGCAAACCAAGGGTTAAAGTAACGTTACAGTCAGGTTAAAATGTCAGTCAAAATGTCAAATTTTTAAACCCAAAAAATACTGTATAGTATGGTGTACTGAACTAACTATAACTTGCACGCGCACCATGCTCTGCTTATGACCTCACATATTACATCACTCATGCCATGTTCAGTGACATCATTGATGACATCACTGATGGCATCCCAAATAACTATTTAAGCACTATTAACTATATTTTGAATTATCTCTTTAATTGATTTAAATATGTTAAATTAAATAAAAATTAGTTTCTCAGGTTTAAATTAAAGAATAAATACCTACATAAAGCAAAACAATTACATTTTTTGATTTGCATTAAGTATTATTAAAAGCGATGTGTAGAACTAATTGAAGTAGTTTGTTTATATTTTTAATACATGTTAATGTTACATTAATTTATACATTCAAAAAATTGTTAAAATATGATATAATTGAATAATAAATACATTTTATTTTTACATTTCTTTTACCTGAAATTATATTTATTTATATTTTTAACTATTTTAAGCAATTTCATTTAATTGAACATTATTTCCTGTGGGGCTATAATTAAGTTCCTACCTCCATTATTTTCTATGGAAGAGTGTTGCAGTACCATTGGTAGACCATGTGTGGTGCTTGAAGTACCACTGTCTCATTTTGGCAGAAGTAAATTACAATTGCAAATATGGCTCCGCACCATCTTTTAGGGGTTGAAGATATGTAAGCCTACACTTTTGAGTAACTGTACGCTCAGATTTTGTCAATAGCCAAAAGTAATATAGTTAATTAAAAGTGTAAGAGTAAATTACACATAAATTACTCACAAGGGTAATTTTCATTTGTGAATAGCCTCGACTGTGAGTAAATACCCCCAGTTGGAGGGAACATTAATGGCAGTCCAAGATTGGGGATTGCAATTTGCAAGTGTCTGCTGAAAGCAGAGCTAATTTTTGCTCAAAGTTATGTTATCCCCTCATTCTGATCCAATTTAATCTTTTTCATTACTAGCCTCAGGAGTAGCAGGCTTTTCATGGACGTTCAACAGGCTCATCTCCATAATATTACCACAAGAACGAAAAAATACCCCTGAGCCAATTAAAAGTATAGATAGTAGATTCTTGACTTAAGGTGAAGTGTGAAAGAGACAGCAGAATTTGTATAGCCGACTAATTTAGGACATTGTGAAAAGATCAGCTTTGATTTGATTGATACTTCTAACATTCAGGTCATTTTGTGAACCTTTTGGTTATGACAAAATAACCCAGCAGTAAATCATAAATCGTCAGAAAAACAGTTCCCTTTAGCTTATTGCAACCCCGACACTGTTTTCCCAAAGACTGGAGTCCACCATTACATCATTTATTCGGATGGTCTATTATGAACACAAAAGAAAACGGAAATTATATTCCAAAACGATATGCAGAATTTCAGGACATGTTTAGTGAGAAGGATGTGAATTCCTTGCCTACTCACAAGGAGGATTAATGAGTTTAGAAATAATGGCAAATGCCACGATTCCGCATGGTTGGATATCTCCCCTGGCTATTAAAGAGGACAATCATTTAAAGAAATACATTGTGGAAATCTTAGCTAAAGGCTTCATTAGACATTGCACATTGCCTGCCCCTGCACCCATATTCTTCACTCCAAAACTGATGGGGAGCTGAAATCATGTATGGAATATCGAGAAATGAATAATATCACATTAAAAATTCATTACCCTTACCATTAATTTCAATGCTGCTAGATACAATCACTTTGAGTATTTGCTGTATAGTTCGTGCAATACTCCTGCCTCCTTTCAGCATCTAGTGAATGGCATCTTTAGAGACAGTTTGGACACCTTTGTCATTATTTATGTGGACAAAATCCTCATGTTTTACTAAGACTGGAAAAAGAACACACCATCAGCATATACAAGATGTTTTGAGGCATTCACAAGTCCATTTCCAAGATGAGTAATTGAATAAATGCATATTTGAAGTGTAGTCTGTACATTTCCGGGTATTCATCCTGTCAGACAAAGGAACCATTATGGATCCTAAAAAAGTGGCTGCACTAGTGGACTGGCCTAAAACCCACAATGCAAAGATTACAAATAGATTCTTACGCTAATTTTTACTGCCTCGTCATTGAGTCCTTCTCTACAGTGGCAGCCCCCATGATACAACTGACCAGAAAAGGAACTTCTTTCCAGTAGGGTGCACCTCATAAAGAAACTTTCAGCCAAATGAAATCCGCCTTCACTATGGCTCCCATTGTAAGATATGATGATCAAAACCTGACTTTTATCATGGAGACTTATGTATCTTCATTTGCCCTGGGAGCTATACTGCCACAAGAGCTCCTAAAACAGAAGCTGTGCATCTGGTAGCTTTATTGCCACAGACTGTAACTGCTGCGAAACAGAATTACACCTTATACGATGAGGGTTATTGTCAATTAAAGAGGCTTTTGATTACTACTGGGGACACCTAAAGTAAAAAAAATGTTTTTTTTAATTATGCATTAGGTATTACTAAAAATGATGCATAGAATTAATTCAAAGTAGCTTAATTATATGTTGATGCATCTTAATGTTACACTAATTTATACATTAAAAAAGATTGCTAAAATATTTTCTAATTAAATGAAAATACTTTTCTATTTTAGATTTTTTTACATTAAATTATATTTATTAATATTTTTAACTATTTTAAATAATTTCATTTAATTGAACATTATTTGCTGTGAAGTTTTATTTTAAGTCCATACCTGCATTATTTTCTATGGGAGAGTGTTGCAATATCATTGGTAGGCCATGTGTGGTCTTTGAAGTACTACTGTTTCATTTTGGTAGTAGTAAATTACAATCGTAAATTTGACTCCGCCTCTTCTTTTAGGGGGTGAAGATATGTAAGCCTACACTTTTGAGTAACTGTACGCTCAGATTTTGTCAATAGCCAAAAGTAGTATAGTCATTTAAAAGTTTAAGAGTGAATTATACGTGTAAATTACTCACAAGGGTAATTTACTTTTGTGAATAGCCTCGATTGTGAGGACATACCCACAGTTGGAAGGAAACTAGAATGCCTGATCTTAAGTGGCAGACCGAGGTTGGGCAATTACAATTTACAAGTGTCTGCTGTAAATAGAGCTAATTGTTTGCTCAAGTTCCCATTAGCCACTCCTTCTGATCCAATTTAGTGTTAGGCATTATTAGACTCAGCAGCGGTAGGCTTTTTCATGGGCATTCAACTGGCTCATCTCCATACTATTCCCACAAGAACGAAAAAATACCTTTGAACCAATTAAAGGTAAAGATAGCAGACTGTTGACTTCATGGGAAGTGTGAAAGAGACTGTGGAATTTGTATATTTTACTGATATAGGACATTGCGAACAGATCAGCTTTGATTTGATTGATACTTCCAACTTTCACTTCATTTTGAGAACCCTTTAGGACTACGACAAAATAACCCAGCAGTAAATCATAAATCTACAAAAGAACAGTTCATTTTAGCTTATTACAAAGGAGAGTGTTTTTACTTAGAGGGGCTTTGCATTCAGTAGTAAGAGTATGGATTGGTCACAGAAATGTAGGGTTCTTGTAGTTCATTAAATTGACTACTTCCTAGGTGAATGTTATTTTCGTTAGGGTTACAATATCAAATGACACATATACCAAGGAAAAGGCACAAAAAGGCAAATGCTCTGTCATGCCATTTGGAACCTGAAAATATGACTCTTCCTACTCTGGCTCTGTAGAACATTAACATATCAACCTTTGAGGGAGTTTGACTCAGTTTAAAGCAGAACTCTCCACTTGGGATTCACAAAGTTGGATCCAGGAAGATCCCAATAACCGCACCATTTCAAAAGAGTTGTTCGTCAATTAAAATAAACAGTTAATCTCTTCATTTTAACTACAGAAAAAAGTATTATCTTGGTGTCATTACACTCCCATTACAGGGCTTCTAGGAGAAATGACTTAAGCTTAATCCGTACATTTCTTTTAAAATGCATTCTTGGTATTATAAATAGTGTTTTATAATAGAAAATGCTGAGAAGCATTTGAATAAGGCAGAGCTTGACTGCACACTTCATACTTTTTATTCCATGAAACTCAAATGAGCCAATTGTTCATCCCTACACAAGCTTGCTCATTTAACCTCACATTTATGCCTCTTAGTGAGAACTAACTCAAAATTCCTGTCTGCATAGTTGAAGTTGGTTTGGGGACTATGTTTGTGCTCTGTGGAGGAAAACTGTCACATCTACTGTGATACCTTGACCTGTTCATGTCTGACAAAACTACTCTCTTCTCATGAAGAGATCTTTATTGAAAATCTGCACATTCTAGTGCTAAAGTTCTGCTTGCAGCCCATAAGCCTCTGCACCCTAGAGCATCTGTATTCAGAAATAGTTTAGCTCACCAGAATGGCTTGACTCAATGGAAGACTGTTGGAACTGGCACTTTCTGGTTGGCTGAAGGGGTGCCCCCAGCCAGGCAGAACTTGCTGCTCCCATCAAGGGCGGGTGCACACTTGCTGCATAACCTTGTGCTCACCCTTGGGTAGCTTGGCACTGAGCATTCAGGCTTAATTTAGAGGCAATGTGTAAAGCAAAGGCACAGCAGCCACAAGTGATAAAAGAGACTTCACACAGGATGCATGTAAAAATGTTTGTATTTAACACACATATTTAATCATTATAGCATGAACATCATATACTTTGGGGCATAAAACACATTTGAAAATATTGCTAGCAGTACTAGGCCCACTCATACCGTTATGATCGCAATAGTGAAGGAAGTGACCCAACTAGGGTCACCCGGGTCACTCTCGACCTCCTCTAGCCTTCCATTCAATGAAGAGTCGATGACGCAGTAGAGAAGGCAAGCAAACTAGTTTATTCTCAAGTACACTGCAGTGGAGTCCAGTCTGACCAGCCTCCTATGATGGCTGACGAGGGTCTGACTCTATCAAACATACAATTACATTATGTAGGTTGCGAAGACCACAAAGACTCCGCCTACCATGGAAAAATACTGGTAGCTGCTGTAATACAATGGGGGTACAGAGCACAAGTTTCGATTCCACAGCCTGGCACAAGCTATCTACTGTCCAAGGTTGTCTGGCTTATCCTCCCTACTGGACAGGTGGGAGAAGGCCTTCATGTAATAGGAAAGGCATGCGCTAATAAGCAAGATTCAAGGTGCAGGTTGTCGTTCCTCCAGCCGATGCTCCACAGACCATCTGCGACACCCAAAGCACCACATTTTACTCCAACAAGACATCGTAGCATCAGATACATTCACTATCTACCCAATCACACACACACCCACACACAATAAAAACGCACACATTTATTATCAACACAGGGAACTTCAGGGATAGACCCTGCAAGAGACGTGGTTGAACCAAAAACTCCTTCATCAATCTGCAGCATATTATCGATCACCTGTTGGAGCATGATCTTTGCATTAGTATCATGAATTGAAATTCTCTTGGGGGACAAATAAGTAGTACAGTATGAGCAGCACAGGGGAAGACACTGTATTAAAATACAGCAACATATCAGTAAAACTATGAAGTATATCACTTTCTCTAGGAACCAACCCCAACCACCAAATAATGACCAGCTCCAATTGCCACTCTCCATTCCCCGAACATTTTCCAAAATATCTAATATATGCTTAGTACTATTCTTTTCCATATTTGTAATGCCAACTACACATTGCTCTCCTATCACTGCGCATGACCACCATTCTTAGCTAAAATAAAGTCAACTGCATATCTCGTTTGTTCGGAGTATATGCGCATACTTTCCAATTGGGTAGTAATGTCCTGTAAAGCTGCCACTGTAGAATTGGATAAAATTAGTAATTTACACCCGAAATACTCTCTGGCTTGCTTACCCCTGGCCATGGCAGTACCACCAAAGGTAATGATAGAAGAGAGGATATATCCAAAATTAATACCATTGCTGTAATTATTTACTTCCAAATCAGTGACGCCCTCACAAAATTCCTTAGTCAATGTTCTTTTTACCCATCTTATGTTTGGCTTGCTATATTTACAAGGCACCCCAAAAGGCAATACCATTCCCAAAGCCACATTCTCCGTACCATTGTACATATTAGTATATGTACCATTTGACAGAAAATAAAAACCTGGATGTGCATAGAGTGGACCCTGATAATCTAATGGAGCATATCTAGTATTCATCCCCTCCATAGTAGGATCGTCACCCAGGGTACCCTGTCCCTCTCGGCTTTCTATAATATGAACAAGTTCCAGGATATCCTAGGCCGAATTCACCCTTTACTTCTACGAAATGGGGAGGACGAACATATGTATAATTAACCAAAGACAATGGATAAGCGGTCCATAGACTTGTGACTGAATCAGTGGAGTAACATGCTGTATTATCTCTAAAGAATTTCCTATGTGTATCTAAGAAAACATTACCGTGCATTGATCGCGTATTGCGATCGGAGGAAACTGTATGATATAAAACACATGACGTGGTGGCTTCAGGAAAACACTCCAATATCCAGAACAGCCCCCCTCCCAGCAAGAAAAACAACAATATAACTGCAGCCCAGAACCTTTTTCTATTGAGGAACCATTCAAAACCAATTCGCCCCGGTCTCAGGGCAGCAAATAATTGTTCATCTTCTACACAAGGTCGACCAAAAAGATATATTTTGCTTATAGAGCTACAAATGAAAAACACCAGAGAAAGAGACCAACGGTGGAAAGGACACATAAAAAAAGAAAAAAAGAAAAACAATGAAAAGGATCAGGGTCCGTTATAAGCCTAGATACACACAAACGCCCTTTTTGTTCAAAAGGGGAGGGAACAGGAGGCTACGGGGCAAACAGGGTAAGCTGGCCTCCAACCAACATATATAACACAACAAGAAGCTACCCTGTTTTTATAGTCTGATCCTTAGTGAAAGTTAAGGCGTCTTTTGCCGATGATTCAGGTGGTGTTGGACATCTCAAAAAAATGTATGGACTGGCCTCACACACCACCAGGTGTCATGCTTCATCATCGGCTGTCCTCGCCCTTTAAAAACCGCGTTTGATAAAGGGCGGGCCTACACCTGAAGACAGGGAGGCACTTGTGCTCACCACATGCACTTCTAATGTACCACGTGCATGTCGTTATGTCTGATTCTCCTCTGACCAGTATGAGTGCATTTTAACTGTTCCACTTATGCTGTGAATTGTCATTGTTTTACAGGAGTTCTGAATAAAGACCGTGGTAGAGTTGGACTAGAAGCCAGCCTACACAAGTGGTTTTATCTTTGTCTCTTAGAGACAGGATAGGAGCCCTCTTTCTCACTCACGCCCTGATGAATGCCATGGACCCTCCAGGCCGTAGTGGCAGAAACATGTTGGCAACACAAATGGAGATGGGGTACTAGACCCCCTAGTCTCCACCTTTTCTTTTAATATCGAGCACACTCGGCATCATTAAACTTCACGCAGGAATGTGCATCGAATTTTAGACATCACTCACTCACTCACTCACGGGCCCCCACTTAGTTTTAGAAGTGCCTCCCTGTCTTTAGGTGTAGGCCCGCCCTTTATCAAATGCAGTTTTTAAAGGACGAGGACAGCCAATGATGAAGCATGACACCTGGTGGTGTGTGAGGCCAGTCCATACATTTTTTTGAGATGTCCAACACCACCTGAATCATCGGCAAAAGATGCCTTAATTTTCACTAAGGATCAGACTATAAAAACAGGGTAGCTTCTTGTTAAGTTATATCCGTTATAAGCCTCCCTGGCAGGCTTCTATTGTTCAATCCTCGATGGTGCTGTTGAGCACTGACTGTACGGTGGAGCCACACTGTTGCGGCTCATTCAGCAAATGTTCACGATCCTCAGGATAGGGCACTTTCCCTCCAAGGAAAAACACCCTCAGCTTATCCTGTCCTGTGTCTCAGGCAGTGCACCAATTATCCATTCCCTAACCTAATGATAAAAACATAAACAAAGGGGCATTCTACTAATCTTATCCACAAAGTCCATCCCTGCTACACTCACTTCTCTTTTGGTGCATTACCCTTCTATCGAGGACGCAAATGGTACCTTTCTACTCCAGGCACTGTCTCATCTTGCAAAAGCATTTGAAATTCAGGGGGTGTAGGAGAACGAGGCTCAGGTTCCTGTTGATCAGATGAAGAGGGAACCTGTGCAGCCTTAATTTCTGGGGGGACTGCTTCATTCAGAATCGCCTCATTCTCTTCTTCTGTTTGCGCCCAAGTCAGCCGGGCGTCCGAAAAGGGCACAAATCTCGGAACTTTCTCAGTTTCTTGGTCCCCTATCCCCTGCTGCACCCAGCGATCATAGGGGAGGGGGAGCGGGACACGCCGGCAATGAGAAGTATGGATCCAGTGCTTCCGGCCGTCCACTCTCACCGCCGTCCTTGTCGCGATGAGGACTAGATATGGTCCCTTCCACCGGGCCCCCAAACAGTCCTTTCTCTGAAACCTCTTCACAAGAACAAAATATCCAGGCTGTATGGCATGCCCTGGTCCCTCTGGTACTGGAGGCAACACCTCATTTATCTGTTGATGAATAGAACGCAAACTTTTAGTAAGATCATATAAATAATCTACTAACAGAGGATAGTCTATCTCTGAATTTTTTTTCGGCTGTGGGACACCCCACACATTTGCAGGGCGGCCAAAGACAACCTCATATGGCGATAATCCTGTTCTAGAATGGGCTGTCATTCTGGTGGACAATAGGGCAAGGGGTAATGCAAAACTTTCCTTAATCTTTGCCATCTTTAGCTTGAGAGTACCATTATACTTTTCAACTAAACCTGCTGATTTAGGATGATTTGCTGCATGAAATTTTTGTTTAATGTGCAGACCTTCACATACCAATTGAATCAATTTAGCATTGAAGTGGCTGCCCTTGTCACTCCAAATCAAACAGGGCAAACCGTAGCGTGGGAAGAACTCCTTTATAAGAGATCTCGCCGTCGCCATGGCTGTATTTTCTTTTGTTGGGTAAGCCTCAATCCATTTACTAAATGCACAAACCACCACTAATAAGTATTTCAGATTATTAACTCGCTGCATCTCTATGTAATCCATCTGGAGTACCTCGAAAGGGAGAGAAGGTGGTGCAAAATTACCAGAAGGTGTAGGGGTACCCTTCCCAGGATTATGCTTCAGACATATCATACAATACCTCACTAAATGTACAGCAACTTTCGAAATATTGTCATTTTGCCACACAGGATCCAATAGCTTGCAAATTCCTTTCGCACTAATATGGGCTGGACCATGAGCCATTGTAACTACAGGAAAAATATATTCATCAGGTAGCATCCACCTCTGCTTCTCAATCTTATCAGTCCAGCACCCGTCCTCATCTAAACGCCCTGTACATTCCTGCCACACTGCCAACTCCTCTATTGTAGCCTCTGACTGTATTTCCTTGACACTGTCCAGTGTATTCTCAAACATGGTAACATCTGGTACCCACCTAGCAGGTCCTGTCACAAACATTTTTGCCATTTTTGATCTAGCTGTCTCTTTTGCTGTTTGATCTGCAAAGGCATTCCCTTTCCCTACATCATCAGTGATTGCTTTATGTGCACTACACTTAACTATTGCCAATCGTTTGGGAAGGGTCAAAGCTGTCAAAAGCCTTTCTATCAGCGGACCATTTTGGATCTTAGTTCCATGTGAACTTAAGAATTCTCTCTCTGCCTAGAGGCGTCCAAAATTATGGGCCACCCCAAAGGCATACTGGCTTTCAGTATAGATATTGACAGTCAGTCCTTCACTTAATTCACATGCTCGCAAAAGAGCTATCAACTCCGCAGCTTGAGCAGATTGGTAAGGAATGCGTAAAGTCTCAACTACAGTGCGCAGCGTAGTAATACCATACACCGCTGTAGTGGTGTCATCTGACAATTTGAAACAAGAGCCATCGACATATAGTTCCCCTTGCGGGTCAGATAAGGGAACATCAGTCAAGTCTACCCGTCCCTTCGTCTCTTCTTCAGTGCGGAACAAGCAATCATGGACATCTGTGTCCTCATCTTCCGAAGGGAGGGGTAGTAACGTGGCTGGGTTCAGAATGGCACATCTTTTGATAGTAATATGAGGTGCAAACAAAGTTAATTTGTAACCAGTCAGACGAGCACTGGTGAGGTGCTGCATCTTTGTCTTGTTTAAAAGTACAACCACAGCATGAGGTACCATTCCTGTGAGATCATGATTGAGGATGAGCCCTGCCGACTGTCGTATAGAGACCGCCGCAGCTGCCGCAGCTCTTAAACAACTCAGGAGAGCTCTGGCGACAGGGTCAAGTGTAGCAGAAAAATAAGCACACAGCCTCTGCTTTACCTCCAAAAGCTTGCGTTAACACCGAAAGCGCACACCCAGCCGTTTCGTGTACGTACAGCACAAAAGGCTTCTTATAGGCAGGCGTACAAAGCACAGGTGCAGAGCAAAGCGCAACTTTTAATTGCTCAAAAGCATGCTGGCATTCATGCGTCCAAGGCAAAGGTTCATGCACATCTTTAGATGTCAAGCAAAGCAAGGGCTGTATTAATAAAGAATAAGCAGGAATCCAGTGTCGACAATACGAGGTGATGCCTATGAAAGCACGCACTTCCCTCTGAGCCACAGGGACAGGCATCTTAACAATGGCATCAACTCGTTCAGGTGTTAGCCTCTGACCCTCCTTCGACAGCAGGTGACCTAAATAGGTGACCTGCTGTTGACAATAATGGAATTTAGAAAGGGACACTTTATGCCCTTTATCCGCCAAATGCTTCAATAATCTGACTGTAGCCTCCCGACAACCCTCTTCGGTGTCGGAGGCTATCAAAAGGTCATCCACGTACTGCAATAATACATTACCTGCGGGAAGCGAGAGAGTCCAATTGACTTTTCAAAGCTTGACTATAAATACTGGGACTTTCAGTATACCCCTGAGGAGCTCGACAGAATTGGAAACTCCTTCCAGCCAAGGCGAAGCCAAAAAGGTACCTACTGGGTGTATGAATAGGGATACTAAAAAAAGCATTTTTTAAATCAATCACAGAAAAGAACTTAGCTGTGGAAGGAATCATTGTCAGAAGGATGGTGATGTCTGGCACCACCTGAAACTGAGGAATCAGTATTTTATTTATTTCCCGAAGGTCAATTACAAAACGATAAACATCAGGATGTGAATCAGGGGAATCTTAAGGTGCCTTTTTAAGAATAGGGTGAATGGGGCTATTACATACATTCCCCACTGTCTCTTCAACCACCCCTGATCCTGTATAATCTGCATCAAAGCCTGTTCCCCTGCCTGCGATATTTTATACTGGGGAATACGAGGCAGAACAGCAGAGAACAGCATTCTCCTTGACCTTTATAGAAACTGGTGGTATCCGTAACATCTCCACATCCGTATCCCCTGTGGCCCACAATGAGGACGGCACATCCTTAAATTCAACAGGAAGCGGGGCATCCTTTGCCAAACATGTTTTGCTCTAGCCACATTAGGTCCAATAGTCATATAAACACCATCTGGGGAACAAGAAGTTGTGGCATGTAACTTCTTCAATAAATCCAATCCCAATAAATTTTCACCACAATTCGCCGTTAACAAAAATGGAGAGTCCACAGTAAAGGGGCCAATAGTCAAAGCAAGAGGTTTGGAAATGGGGCTCACGACTGGTACGCCTGAAAAACCTACCGAAACATTATTACGGCCAGACATGGCTGCCCCGGGGACCAGCGTATGAGCAACAGAGCTATTCATCGCACCCTTATCCACCAAAAAGTTCTGTGTTAAACCATGCAAATATGCTGTGACATCAGGACCACGCTGATCTACAGGAATTTGGACTGGTCCCTTTCCATGTTCTTGGCTGTCCTAACCATAGGACATCCCTGCAGCGTCATTCATATCATAATCATCATGATAGTACTGCCTTCCCCGGGGGTCATCAAAATAGTTTATTTATTTATTTTTGTGTTTTATAGAGCGCGAACTTGACCCGTTAGGGTATCAGAGCGCTTTACAGGATTAACAAGTTGTATACAAAAGACTTTTACATGAGGATCAGCGAGTTACAGGTTACATAGTTGCATCAATTACATCAAAGAGTCACGGAGGGAGGAGGGGGGGAGGGAAGGTAACACAATGGGGAAACGAGGAAAAACAATGTCAGATGACCGGCTGGGTAGGTAACGGCCGAGGGGGTGAAACGCGGTCCAGATTCCTCTATAGCTGCATATGACAGCTCCACTGGGCATTGGCCAAGGTTGCTCGTGCACCGAGGTAAGTACAAACAGTTTTGGTATCCTCCCAGAGTTATAGGTTACATAGTTACATCCATTAAATCAATGAGTCACGGAGGGAGGAGGAGGGGGAGGGAAGGAGACACAACGGGGAAACAAGGAAAACAATGTCAGATGACCGGCTGGGTAGGTGACGGCAGAGGGGGTGAAACCAGTGCCAGACTCCTCTATAGCTGCATATGACAGCTCCACTGGGCATCGGCCAAGGTTGCTCATCCACCGAGGTAAGTACAAACAGTTTTGGTATCCGCCCCGGGGGCATCGTCCAAGATCCATCGAGAGTTTCATCAAAGTTCAACCGGGCATGGGCCATGTTGATCCGGCTCCGAGGTGTGTACAATGTTCAAGGTTTCAGACCGGGGGGCGTCGTCATAGATCAAATTGGCAGCACCCATCGCGGAGTAACGGGGAGCTAAGACTTACTATAGGGTTGATATGCACTCAATATCATTGCTACCAGGAGACAGGCCAGGACAGCCATCTTAAGGTCAGGTGTATAGAATGTGTAGGCCCGGGGTTGTAAGGCACTCAGCAGTTGCCCCACGCAATTCACTCAGTGTGAGTGAGGCTGTAGTAGGAATAGGTGTAGGGAACCGTCCCTTGCTATACTTTTGCGCTGTGAAGACCCTGATGTGAGCAACGAAAACTCGCTCTGGGCGCCATTTTGGGGACAGGCACAGCCCTTGCCTGGCCCGCCTTCGTGCGACTCTGCCACGATTTCCGGCCATTCTGATCAGAACGACCCCCTAAGGATGCACCTGCTTGAACCCCATCCCAATCAGCCTCATAACGGCCCCTTCCTCGTGAACCTCGCCAGCCAGGAACTGCAAGTTTTTGTAATAAATCTGGGCACTCACTCCGCCAGTGTCCCTCCTTTTTACAATATGCACACTGATTTGGCCCCAGGGATGCACCACCTCTACCAGCACCTCGGGACCTTTGAGCTGGACCATTTCCCCGTCCCCTTCCGGACCCTCTTGCAACTTGCTGCAGCAACACCCTCATTTTCAAATCCTTACTTTTCTTATCCACCTTATCCTTTTCCTCGTTTTCTCGATGCTCATAGTACTGGGCCATACTCAATATCACAGAAGGGGAGGAGGTAGTCCAAGTGCTCTCTGAAGCCTGCAATCGGGCTGCAATCTCTGGAAGCAAATTGGTAACAAACCTATTAACAAACAGACGAACACCACCTTCAACTGACAAATCCTGTCCACTGAAATCCAAGAAAACCCCTTCAAACCTAGTAAAAAAATCAGACACACTCTCTTCTTTCTTTTGACGACACGCCGTTAACTTATCCCAATCCACTCGTCTGGGTCAAATGAAAGAATGCATATAAGTGATGATACGACTCGGCAAAGCCAGAATCTCAGCTCTGGGTTTCTCACCAGGCTTTCGCTCTGCGTCCCAAGCCTTAAACTCATCCCAAGAACCACCCAATTCCACCCTGTGGTCCTGCGTATGTACCTGCCTCCATATGTCCACCGGCACCAACAGCCCAAAGAACATCTCTATATCTGCAAGAGTCATAACCGACGAAGTGGCAGCCTCTGTCAACTCTTTATATTATGCCGTAGGATTCTTTCTTGGATCTGGTAACTGACTTTTAAGGGCTAATACCTCACTCCTCTTCCATGGAGTATAAACCCACTGCTCCTGAGCTGCCACTCATGGTTGGACCACCTCATTCCTTTGGTTCCGCTTTTCTGGCATCTCAGGATGAAAAATAGGGTGTACCTCCCTCATAGGATACTGGGACACACCAGCCGGAGTACGATGCTGTAACCTTTCTCGATAACTAAGTAATGTCCCAACATTACCAAGAACTTCCATAGGGGCCATACCAGCTGAATATACACGATTTTGAATGTCGTAGATAATTTGAGGGGCTGTGCCCCGATACACTGTTCCCACAGACTAATCAATGTAGCTGACATGTGTTGAAGGGCATGCTGCTGTACAAACAGGTCAAAATCTTTCATCACACTCCATATATCTTCCACGTTATAAATCGGATTCCGGACCCACTGCGCTGCCTGATTTGCAACCATCCTTTTCTCCTCCTCACCTACATTAGATCGCGTCAATACCTGCTCCATTCGCTCCCGTATTGCCACCCGATTCCCTCCATCTTTCCCTCGCACTGGTGTCTCAACACCACTCAACACAACAGGTGAAAAACTTGGGGAAGACACAAGAGGTACAGACAAAGGGGACAGTGTCAATAATGGCTGTGTAGTAGAAGTAAGAGAAGGAGGAGAAACGGAAGCAGAAATAGCAGATGCTGCGGGGGTGCCTGCAGTCACCGCACTCACAGTCTGTGAAGCTGAAGAGGAGGTAAACAAAACTGGAGATGAAGCTGTTGAACTCACAGGGATACTCGAAGAAAGTGGAGGAACATCAAAAGACTGAGACGACGGAACTGCAGGATATATTCTCTGTGGGGCATAGGGAGGTGGGGGGCGAGTTTCCAACAGATCCTCCACAAAAGGATCCTCGTCCTCTCTAACCACATAAGACTTATTACATTGTAATCGGAACTTCCTACCAGCACAATCAAGACTTTTCTCTGCTTGCTCTTTATCATAAGCTACAGCTTTTTGCACTTCTGTCTGCATTGCTTGCTTCCTAGACGCCTTCTCGGCCCGTATACGCCTCTGTTTAGCTTCCTTTTGCAATACCTGTAAAGTATCAAACATTGACTGTCTACTTCTTCTTGCAAATAAATTGTCCTGTAAATTATTCAATTTTCGTTCGTCAAAAGTACCAACCAATGGTCACTGAAGCTCAGCATCATCCTTCGTGTACTTATGCCACAATGTACGAAACATAATAGGACCAATGCTGTGCTTCACATACATCTCAAAGTTTGGAGTGCCTTCTGGAGGTGCAGGTTGTCGTTCCTCCAGCCGATGCTCCACAGAGCATCTGCGACACCCAAAGCACCACATTTTACTCCAACAAGACATCGTAGCATCAGACACATTTACTATCTACCCAATCACACACACACACCCACACACAATAAAAACGCACACGCACAAACAAAGAACTCTCAAAAGCAGTCCGTAAACTGCACCAAAACAAGTTAGTCCTCAGACTGCTCCAAAACAAGATAGGCTTTAGCCCCAGGCCTTTTCAGAACCAAACCGAATTACCAGGTGGCCTGGCAGAACGTTCTAAAATGCTCCGTATCACAAGGGTCCACAGACCAACCAAGTTAACCAAGACGGCACTGCACTTACCAAAAATCAAGATAAACTCACCTGGTGCACACAGGTCAAACAAGATTATTCTCCACTGCCGACTCTTCAGACCAAACGGTCAGATCCAAGGGTTTCGCCTTTTCAGGACCCCAGCCGAGATGACCACTAGACGAGGAGCCGCCGGATCAGACAGGCGGGGCAGCTGCAAGAACTAGGCTCAATTGTGTGGGGCACCCCGATCCGCCCATCCGACCGGACGCAACCCCGACCTCTACAACCCGACTATGGGCGAGATGGGTCACCTGGTGGAGTCCCTGTTCGGGCACCAACTGAAGGAAGTGACCCAACTAGGGTCACCCGGGTCACTCTCGACCTCCTCTAGCCTTCCATTCAATGAAGAGTCGATGACGCAGTAGAGAAGGCAAGCAAACTAGTTTATTCTCATGTACACTGCAGTGGAGTCCAGTCTGAGCAGCCTCCTATGATGGCTGACGAGGGACTGACTCTATCAAACATACAATTACATTATGTAGGTTGCGAAGCCCACAAAGACTCCCCCTACCATGGAAAAATACTGGTAGCTGCTGTAATACAATGGGGGTACAAAGCACAAGTTTCGATTCCACAGCCTGGCACAAGCTATCTACTGCCCAAGGTCGTCTGGCTTATCCTCCCTACTAGACAGGTGGGAGAAGGCCTTCATGTAATATGAAAGGCATGCGCTAATAAGCAAGATTCAACATTGAAGAAACTAAACTCCCCCAGGACCATTTCTCGTAAATGAGCAAGTAACATTTTCGATTATAATACAAAATGGCGTCTTCGAGAGCTAAAATGGTGGCACCATTGCTAACCTAACAAGTATAAAGTTCTGCATATATTAGTTGCGTATACATACTGTATGCATAATAATGTATTAGCTATATAAATGCTAACATAATATTAGGTAAAATACGAGTAATATGGCACTTTTACATTTCAATTCTAACAATAGTATGCACACTGTAGATAATTCCTAATCTAACCCCCCAAATAGAAAAAGCACCCTGATGCGGTGTGACACACTGTTCACCCCATGTCCACCCTAGCAATCCTGGTAATACAGTCCCACACGCTTATAGGGGACTCTCCGGGTCACAACAATATGAAAGATATGTACATACACAGAAATAAAATACTTTATAGCAGCTGTGGGCTGGAGACACACAGGTAAACCGAATGTCAATTGTATTGTACTTTTGACATGAAATCAACATATAAAGTGGCACCGTCAGCCAGTGTCGTGAATCACAGGCAGTCCACAGATGATCACTCCCACTCACACATATTCACTCCACACCACTACTCAGTGCACAGGTATCAGCCCAGTCCTTACAGAACGCTCTTACACTCATATGCACACAGCACCTGAATGCGGTGCTAGTGGTACCCAACAAGCCAATGTATTATTCCATGCGACTCCGTGGCCCCAGCCTCCCTCCACCCTACAGGTCTCCCTGATTGTCCTATATCCCCAGATGGAAGATAACCAGCCCGCCTCCCGGATATTAGGCCTCACATGGCCAAAGTCACACTTAGTCTGGGTCCTCAGGAATCAGGTGGGGATATGTAGAAAGTTTTAATTAAGAGGTAGATGTAAACAAGGGGAATTTAGCAGCCACTCTGGAAGTTCAAAACACAATAGAGTCGCGTAGTCTCTTGACCCTCTTCCGAACTGTCTCAGAAGACTTCCTTCAACCCAGTCAATCTCTCTTGCTACTACCTAGCACCAAGATGTCTTCAGGAAGGGCCAGGCATGGAGGGGGCAGGTTGTTCAATGCGATGAGGGTCAAAAACGGAACAACTGATGAATGGGAAGTAACACAGGGGAACCTCTCGAAAGGAGGAGGCACCCTGAACTGTACATGATGATCAGTGTTATGTTATGTTATGTTAGTGTGATTTCTAAAGCGCACGAATACCCGAAGGTGTCTTGGCGCTGGACCTTAATATAGCCTTGACAGAAAGAGAAGAAAAGAATTAGAAGATGAAATTAGTTAAACAACCAGGTTTTCAGATTTTTTCTGAAGGAGATGAGGGAATTGGCCGCTCTTGTACTTGCTGGGAGAGTATTCCAGAGTTTGGCTGTACAGTAGCTTATACTTCGACCTCCCCAGTTCGCAGTTCGAATTCTTGGTAACAGCATCAACCTGGCGTTAGTAGACCTTAGACATCTGCCTGGGTGGTACCAGGAAAAAAGACTTTTTAGTGATGCTGGTCCAATATTGTTCAGTGCCTTATAGGCCAGGCAAAGTACTTTAAACTTAATGCGTTGTGCCACTGGTAACCAATGGAGTTTCCAAATGGCTTCTGAGATGGATTGATATTTTGGTAAATTCAGCAAGAGCCTAGCAGCGGCATTCTGTACCATTTGCAATTTTTTCAGGTGTTGCTTCTGTAACCCAGGGTAGAGGCCGTTACAGTAATCTAATTTTGATAACACTAACATTGTTACCACCGTCCTCCTAAGGTCTAGGGGAATGTAGGGTGTTATCTTCTTCAGTTTTCTTATTAAGTAGAATGTAGCTGAAACTGTGGCATTGGTTTGCTGGGAATAGGTAAGTTTGTTGTCGATTAACACCCCAAGGTTTTTAGCCTTTTCTACTGGCTTTGGAAGTTCTCCGATTTCCGCCGGCCACCATACGTCATCCCACATAGGTCGGAGGTTGCCAAAAATAACCACCTCGGTTTTATCCGAATTTAGTCTGAGGCAGTGCCTTCCCATCCAATGACTAATTTCCCTCATGCAATTCTGAAATTGTGTGGCAGGCGAGACTCGGTTTTTATGCACTTCTACCACAATCTGAGTATCATCGGCATATGATGTCAAATTGAAGCCGAAATGTTGAACCAAGGGAGCCAGTTCAGACACATAAATGTTGAACAAAGATGGGCTCAACGATGAACCCTGAGGAACCCCGCAAGGGAGTACGTACGGAGCAGCTTGAAACTGATCTAAGGTCCCAGTCTGTTTCCTATTTTTCAAGAATGATGCTATTAGAGATAGGGCTAGGTTCTTTACCCCTAATTTTTCCAGACGCTGGAGCAGTGTGTCATGGTGCACAGTATCGAAGGCAGCTGACAAATCGAGGAGAATCAGAACAGCCGCACCCCCTTGGTCCATTGCTGCTCTGATCTCCTCGGTAGCCTTGATAAGTGCTGTTTCCGTGCTATGCCCTGAGCGGATTCTGAATTGGGAGGGGTCAAGTAATTTGTTTTCTTGAATGAACTGTGTTAGTTGATTGTTCATTATTTTCTCAACTATTTTTGCCGGGAAAGGTAGCCTAGCAATTGGACGATAGTTGCTTTTTATGGTTATATCCAGGTTTGCTTTCTTTAACAAAGGAAGAATGGCTGCATCTTTCCAGGTGGCCGGGAATGTGCCTGATAAAAACATATTATTAAAGATGTTTGTCAGTATAGGACTCACCTCCTTTGCTATGCTTTTTAGTGCTACAGGGGGGCAGGGATCCAACGGAGAGCCTGATTTTGTTTCCTGAATAAGTTTTTCCACAAGCTCACTGGGCACCTGTGAGAACCTAAAAACACCATTCTCTTCTGTCTTGGTGATAGGGGAAGCAGACAAGCGCGCACGCCTCTGGTGAGCATTGGTATGAGTTGCACCAGACACTTCAGGTCTTCAAACATAAATAGTTGCAAATTCCGTACCTCCCTGGATATGAGGCACAATGGCAGGTACACAATGATACAGGTTGCACCAGACCTGTTCCGTCACACACACAATCTCAAGTTCGCAAAGCCACATGAGTTAGAATGAGGCCCTTCTATGGGGACACCTCCACGTCCGAGAGTTGCACCCTGTGAATCAAACACAGCATGCACTGAGCATACACTCAGCGTGACGCATGAGAGAGATGCAGCACGATCGACGAAACGGACCACGCGGGCTCCCGCAACCCGTGAATCTGCTCACCACCAACTAAACACTTATGAGTGTCAGGGTCCCCACAGTACAGGAACCACACACCCTAGATGCAGACATGATTTCTGGGGCTCCACACTAGACAATCGGGTCTCCAGGCACAAGTCTTAATTCCACACTCACACCGCGCTACCCGATTGGATTCAGTAGCCGATGAGGGCACTTGAGAGGGCACCGCTCTCCAGGGCCATCCCTTACCTGGTCCAGAGGGAAGTGGGAGAAAGGTGTCAGATCTCTGGGCCCATTGACCCCCCCCTTTCTGGAGTCACCGAGGACAAAGGTCCTTGAGTGGCTGGGTGTTGGGTTAGGAATACTGCGGCTGTTGGCGCCCTCGCCCTGTTGCTGCTCCAGTGAACTACGGTGGCCCTTGGGCTGGGACAGAAGTACCACCCCTGAGATGGAGGAGGCCACACCCAGGGGGGTCCAGAGAGAAGGGCAAAAGGGATTCTACTGGGTTCATAGGCCTAGAGCTGGGGGGGTACCACCCCAGTGGTGTGCCATCATCCAGGTTCTATCGCCCTGAGCTGGGCAGGTTATCAAGGGAATGATTCAAATGCTCTGACTTTCAGCTAGGAGGGGGTCATGTTGGATGTGGCCTTCTTAGGGTAATTTAACCCAAAACATTTCACTTTATCCTCCTGGTCTTTGCTGACTCTCTCTGCACAACCGTAGGAATCTGGGCACCTTCCCACTGTACTGCAGAGAGAAGGTGCATGCGCCCGCCTCACCTGCGTTGGGCAGGGTGTGCGTCCGCGATGGGTTTACATGCCGTACCTCAGTGCAGAGAGAGTCGGCAAAGACTAGGTGAAAAAGCTAAATGTTTTGTGGTAAGTTGCCCTAAGAAGGCCACGTCCAACAAAGACCAGCTAAATAGCGCACCTCCTTGGTGATCAGAAATGTGTAATCTCTTAAAACAAAGAACATTGACCTGGAGGGCCAAAGTATATGTTACAATGTCAGGTTCTTTGGGATTCCAGAAAATACTAAGAAATTAGCTCTTCTCCAGTGTGCCTAACTGGTACTGCTGCACCTGACAATTTCACCAATCCTAGAGTTATATAGAGCTTTCATGATTTGCTTCAGAAATCCTGCTAAGAAAAGCTCACCACATAAGTGGCCAAGTAATTGGCAAGTCAATTAAGCCACCAGAAAACATTTTTCCTATGAAACAAACCGTAGGGAGAAGATATTCATGGTGGTATTTGGAACCCTGCAACAATGATACTGACTTTAGGTAGATGGCCCGGAGAATTCCATGATCACGAGTATCTTGAGCAATAACTTTCTTCAATTGAAATCTTAGCAAATAATACCTCAAGAGACATATGCCATCTGTCCATTAATGTAGATAGCAATGCTGCAGAGGATTATATCAACTGATAAACACACCTAGTTGAGCTACTCGACCCACAGGAACACAGCTGTGTTTGAAGCTCAGCCTAGGGATAGAGACAAACCCAGATGTCCCTGAGAGATGGTGGGGAATGGTAAACAGTCTAAATATCGAGTTTTTAATTTCGACCCACAATAATATCGTGTTTGAAATATCGTAGGGACACAATATCGAAGTCAAGAATATCGACAACCAGAATATCGACCTGAAGATAAGAAATATGGTTTTTGTTAATATCGAAGTTAGTAATATCGATAGCAAAAATATCGATGTTACTAATATCAATATTTATATTAGTGTTATGTATTTTATTATGTATTTTATATGTTTGTGTTTATATTTTTTGTTAATTATTGTACTAGTGTTAGAATATATGTATAACATTTTTAGAAGTTAGTAATTTTTTTTAAAGTAAATTATGCGTTTTAGTACCGTAGCGGGTTGTGGGTTTATAGGGGAATAGGGTGGGAAGTAATTTAATTATATTATATTAATTTAAAAATTTTAGTAATTAGTAATTATTTTTAAGTAAATTTTGCGTTTTAGTTATGTAGTGGGTTGTGGGTTTATAGGGGAATAGGGTGGGAAGTAATTTAGTTTGTAATTTAGGGGCACATTACGATACCCGGCGTAAATAATTCCGCCAGGCATGGAAGCGGCAAAAATCCGCCCGCACACACCGCCTGAACACCGACCACGCCATTACGATTACACAAACCGAATACCGCCATCGGCGGAAAAAGCACACAAAATACCGCCCGCCAACGTCCGAGTCGGAGACAAACCGCCCGCCACGGACGGAAACACGCACGACAACACAAAACCGCCCGCCCTCACGGCCGACACACCGCACGTGAAATTACGATCGCACCGACATGAGCGCGGAAAAACCACAAATATACCGCCCGCCAGCGCAAACAACGCCGATGAGAATCGACACGGCAGAAGCCATGGCGCCCACGTACCTGCACAGAAACCATCCGCACACAAAACCAATAGCACACAACATGGCCAACAAGTCCACACAGCAAGGCACGCACAAATACACAAGCACAGTACACATCCCGAAAACACCCCCCGGACAAACAAAAAATACAAAGGCCAGAACCCCAGACACAACACACCTGAAAACAACAGACCATGAGGACACACCCACATAGGTGAGTACAAAAGCAGCACTCCCACAGACCACAACCCCTTGCTACATTGCAAACCAGAGAGGAGAGGAGAGGACACAGTGACACAGCAAGGACAGCAGCACACCACAGAAACGCACACATCACAACCACCACCACCACCACCACCAAACACCGGCACCACAAACCCCTGCACATTACACAACACACACCGCACCAGCACCACAAACACCATGGCACCACAAAGGATGCCCAAGTTCACGCCCATGGAGCTGACGGTCATGGTCGACGAGATCATCAAGGTGTACCCACAAATCTATGGGAACATGGTCCAGCACACACCACTAGCCACCAGAAACAGAATGTGGAACCGGATCGTAGACCAGGTCAATGCAGTCGGGACCCTGCCCAGGAACAGAGTCGAGATCAACAAACGTTGGAATGACGTCAAGAGCCTGGTCAAGAAGAAGGAGGGCAAAAACAGAGAGCTGGCTGCCGTCACTGGCGGAGGGAATCCCGCGCTCTTTAAGACCTTCAAAGCGTGGGAGGAGAAGGTGCGAGTCGTAATCCATCCGGAGATCCTCGCCGGATTAGCAGGGGAGTGGAGGCTGGTAAGTACAAACTAATGTATACCAGCACACCGCTATGTACTCACATGCACTACCACCATGCCACAGCTCCCAGGGACAAACACCCCCATGTCCAGCACACAATACACAACACATCACACACACATGCAACAGACACCACCACACACAGCCCAAACCGAACAACTGCAAGATGCGTGGGGACATGTGTACACTAAGCCAGCCACGTAACCACCAACAGGTCCCCAAATATGCCAGAAGCGCCACAACGAGCACCCACCACACCCATGTGTCCGCCACAGCTGCACCAACCGACAAGTAACAGGTAAGTGGCAGGAACACAAAGTGCAGTGGGTCGGAGGGGGACAGCTGAAGTACAACACCCACCAGGCCCCCACTCCCACAGACCAGCAAGGTGGAGCACTCCCCACACCCATGTGTCAGGCACAGCTGCACCAACCGACAAGTAACAGGTAAGTGGCAGGAACACAAAGTGCAGTGGGTGGGACGGTGGACAGCCCAAGTACAACACACACCAGGCCCCAGTCCCACAGCACAGCAAGGAGGAGCATCCCCCACACCCCACACCCACGTGTCAGCCACCGCAGTGCACAACGACAGCCGAAAGGCAGACATCACGGTCCACAGCAATCGGTGTCAGTGGGTATCCAGCCACCCCCACGACCCACAACACCCTCCCACCCCCACAGACCTGCAACATGGAGCACCCCCGCTCAGAGCCATGTGGCATCCAGTACAGTGCACGCACGAACAACTTGCAGGTGGGAAACTGGACAGGGCCGGATTACTGGAGGCATGAGGACCGTAACACGACCAACACATGGGACATGTCACGTAGCAGACGAACACGCAGCACCGCCCACCATCACGAACAAGTGAACAATGTGCACACGGACATGAACAACAGACTCACACCCCACATGACCCATCACAGACATAGCAACACCCAAGGAGCCACGTCTGCATGCACAAGCCACACTGAATATAGTACCACACGGCAGCCACTGTGCAACTCATCACACACAACCGAAACACCATTGAAGTCCTGTCCATGTAGCCCCAACTGCCTGTCAACCACACGCCCCACAACTACGCCTATGTAAGACAAACAACACTAGACGCAACAGAGCGGAACAACATAAATGCACACGAATACCACTGAACCCATCAAACACACAGACACACCATGCACAAACAACATACCATCCATCCCATCCGTCAGCCCCAGTCTCATGAAAGGCATGTCATCCGCACAGCTGCCACACATACAGCAGTCACGCTAAGATACATGCCCATTACCAACCATGTGCCAGAAGTCAATGAAGTGCACGACACACTGTGAGCAACAACACACAACATGGGCCACACCCCCCGAGCACTGCAGTGATGCACATGGCACAGGGCAGCACGCACACCAAGGAGATGGGACAACTGCAATACGTTGGCTGGCACACAACCATCACTCACTCATAACGATGCGTCCAATGCCATGTCCAGTAATCACAACAGACAGCAAATATGCAGGCCATGTCAAGCATGCACACACCTCAAACCATGCACTGTCATGCTGCCACAACACATGTCACGTTCGGCACCCATGGCTCACAGCATGTACCCCAAAAGCATATTCCCTCCCAAATGCGAATCTGGGGCATGGCCCCCATGTTGCCATATGCGTTCCTAAGCGTTCCATTTGAACCCCAAAAGCATATTCCCTCCCAAATGCGAATCTGGGGCATGGCCCCCATGTTGCCATATGCGTTCCTAAGCGTTCCATTTGAACCCCAAAAGCATATTCCCTCCCAAATGCGAATCTGGGGCATGGCCCCCATGTTGCCATATGCGTTCCTAAGCGTTTCATTTGAACCCCAAAAGCATATTCCCTCCCAAATGCGAATCTGGGGCATGGCCCCCATGTTGCCATATGCGTTCCTAAGCGTTCCATTTGAACCCCAAAAGCAAAGTACAAACCAGACCCAGGATGGGCCAGGAGCCCGCATACACCAGAGTCACAATAAGTAGGGGCACAGCAACACACCCATCGGCATGGCCAATCCGTCCCATGCCACATGTGCACAGCACACAGTCCCATTGCCAAGCACACACAACTACAGATGCTACAGCCACACACACGCCTCCGGGAAACCCATGTACAAGATTGCACGAACTGTCAATGTCAGACGACAAATACATACTTCGCCAGGTGCAACACAATAACTAATCTCATTCTCTCCACAGGTGACGAACTGCTGGATGCTGGGGACGGAGCCAGCAGCCAGCACAGCCAGCCTACAAGCCCCCAACGAGGACACACGGATCTGGAGGATCTGTCCTCCTCTTCGGACACGGACAACCAAGCAGGCCCATCTGGTGTGGCAGGGCCCAGCCGCTCCCCAGGACCCCTCCTACCCACCAACCCATCATCCAGGGCTGCTGAACATTCACAGCCCCCTGCTGCCACTGTCGTTGCGGCCACACCCACGGTCATTGTGGCCACTACCACTGCCGCAACCGCCACCATCGCCGCACCGACCACCACCGCCGCCACCACCGCCACGTCTCCGCTGGCACCAGCCCCAGCGCAGGTGGTGGCCCGGACGACTGGATCCACCCTGGGAGCCACAGCGAGGACCGTGGTGAGCAATGTGGCTAGTGGGCAGGCCGGTGGCAGCAGGACTGGTAGGAGGAGCAGGGTCAGGGAAACGCCAGCCTCCCTGGGAGCCATGCCCTGCCTCACATGGCCAGAGTCCTTGGGGCCTATGAAGAGGCCCAAGGACAATGGGTCCGGTCTGCCTCAGACACGCGTGAGGTGCTGGGGGTGTTGAGGTCCATGGACGCCCGTATGGGCCAAATCGTGGACCTCATGGGACAGCTGGTGGTGGCGGTGAGGTCACAGCCAGGGACAGCAGCTCCCCTCCGCCACCACCTGCCGGGGCGCAGGGTGGAGCAGCAGTGTCCAGTTCCTCTGCGTCCACAGCCAGTGATCACACCTCAACCACCAGCATGTCGCAAGCAGGCACCCCCCTCGCAAACGTGGAAGGGGCCGTCCGAAGAGGAAACAGATCTCCCGGGAGGACTTCGCACGCTCCAGTCGCAAGTGAGGCAGCCAGCCAGCCTTCCGCCAGCCTTCCTTGACCAGCCACTGCATTGACTTGGACTACGATCCCACTCCACACAGCCATCTGGATGGCATGTGTGTGTTGGACTATGGACATAGAACCAGTGGGTACACCCTGATCATCACGCAGCCATGACCGACAGCTCATTGTCACTGCACGCACCACTTTTGTCATCATCTTACACACAATCACATGTCACAGTTTGTAATAAATGCACCTTTTTCACTAACTGCTGTTTGTGCCCTGTGTTTTATTTGTACGGAATACAACGGCCACCGTGGGCGGAAGGGCACCTGATGCGTGGCATGGCAATTGAATCCGGAGGGCCTGTAGGGACCTAGGGGTGGGAGACAGAACAGGAGCACATTCAATGAGTGTGTCACACACCCATCACACAGTACATGTCAACAACTACAAGCAATGTACACACATCGCACAGAGCAATAGGGCACAATGCCACAGCCACCAACAGTGGCATACTACCCTGGCCATGGAGCGTTGACACACAGCACGCAGTGAACAAACGGCCACCCTGACACAGCACACACACACCTGCACAGATACAGCCACATCAGCGGTCGTACATGGACACTCACCGTCAAGTGAAGTAGCGGGCGATGAGCTGCTGCCGCACATTACCAGCTTCCTCCTCTCCGCTGTCCTCCTCACTCGAGCTGTCCTGGTCTGCGGGCTGGGGCCCTGGTTGATCTCCGTCATCCACGATGAGAGGGATCTGCTTCCGAATGGCCAGATTGTGCAGCATGCAGCACGCCACCACTATCTGGCACACCTTCTGTGGGGAGTACGCCAGCGCACCCCCGGTGCGGTCCAGGCACCTGAACCTGGACTTGAGGAGGCCAAAGGTACGCTCGACCACACGTCTGGTCCTCCCATGTGCCTCATTGTAGCGATCGTCTGCTGGGGTGCGAGGATTCCTCAATGGACTGAGCAGCCATGCCCCATTCGGGTACGCAGAGTCACCTGGGTGTGAGGGACACAGAGAACCGTTGCTAATCCAACTGGACAGGGGACAGCATCGCACAGCCAGCACGCTACACCACTCCACATACTCACCGACAATACAGGCACGATCCTGTTGCATATTGGACATCAGTCGTGGCAAGATGCTGTTGCGCATTATGTGTGCGTCATGGGCCGAGCCTGGGAACTTTGCACACACGTGGGTGATCACCATGTCCGCAAGGCACACCACTTGCACATTCAGGGAGTGCGTGTGCTTCCTGTTGCGGTACAGGTGCTCAGTGGCCTGTGGTGGAACAAGGCCGACATGTGTGCAGTCAATGGCTCCAATGACGTGTGGGATTCTGCCAAGGGCATAGAATGCACCCTTCACTGCCGCCAATTCACGAGCCCTGGGGAAGCGGATGTACCTGTTCCGGTACAGCATCATGGCTGCCAGTACATCCCTCAGCACCTTGCTGAACATGGGCTGGGACATCCCTCCTCCAATGCCCACTGTGTGCTGGAATGACCCAGTGGCGAAGAAATGCATGGCGGCCATCACCTTAGCCGTGGGGGTGACAGCAGTCGGATACACCCTGCGGGGACGGAGATGGGGTTCTAACATGGCACACAGTCGATGCAGGGTTGGCCTGTCCAGCCGAAACTTCCTAATAACCTCTGTATCGTCCATGTCCGCCAGCAATTGGTATGGGCGGTCAATGTTCGGTCTCCGCCTAGGGACAATGGCAGAGGACACATGTCAATGCAACACGACACATAGCAATTTCGCATACACATCACTGACATGACTGAGCAAGCACATGAGCCACAGCCCAGCTGTCAAGCTGGGACGGCACGGCCACAATACACTTACACAGGTCTCCCAACAATGGCAATGGCTAGTGTTACAAACCACTGCCATGTGCATGCACATGGGGATCTAGGCCCCAATGACTTGCGGGGCGTGCTGATGGGGACTGACTGCATATCCGTCAAGCGGCAACGCCACGGCAACATGAATGTCTGCTGAGCATGGAACTGCTTCCGCGGCTGGATGAGTATGGCACACGACGACGACGATGTGGGCACAGGCTGAGCGGCCAAAACAAGTGGGACCTGTGGCACGAGGGGATATGAGACAGTAGTAGGTGTCAGCACTGCACCCTATGTACAGCACTGTACGGATCACACCTCCCGAAACATTGACAGGTGTCCACATTGACAGCCCCATGCCAAGACGGCTGTGTGCTTGCAGTCACACGTCACAGGTGAGAGGTTACATTGCACGTGCCAGGTGGCAGACGTACACAGTGGGAGCTGGCATGTGTGTGCATGTGTCTCCTGTTCAGGATCCACCAGATGGGTGCTGACTCTGTACTGACCATTGGACACAGCATGTTCCGTGGAAGGCTTGTGTGTGTGGGATGGTGGCACTGGATGTGCCTCCGTTGGGTGGGGGGCCATGCACAGGGCGGGTACGTCGATGATTGCGCATTGTTGGTCACGGTGGGTGCACCAACTAAGATGTGTTGCCCTGTGTTCAATTCCTATGTCCGCATGATGATGGACTGTAGATGTGGGCAGACTACACATTGGTCGATGTGCTGTCTATATGCATGTGCCTTCACACCAGGCACAGCTGCCCCTGCACATGTGACCCCTGCTGGACTCGCTGCTGGGTCTGTGGAGCTGATGCACCTTCTGCGCGTGGGGCGGACAGCTCTCCTCACTTCCCTCATTGCGCATGTCATGACTTTGCCGCAGGTGACATGGATCATGGAGGGCCCACATGTACGCGTGGGTAGGCTACACATGATTGTACACTGGTCGCCACCCCCAGTCAGTGTTTCGAATGGGAAGGTTGTCGTGCTGGTGGTATGTTCGATGTGGCGGATGGGCGGGCCTAGGTGCGGGCTTACATTCCGGACATGGGGGGGTAGTTGGATTGGCGACTAGTTGCAGTACACACGGGTCACGTCTCTTCCTTTCCACATCTGGGTCATCCCTTGTACTAACTGACAGTGATACAGTCATCTTCGCCCCAGCCCTCATGTCCTCCCCTCGCTCCCCCAATATGCATGCTGACCTGCGAGGCTAGCGCTTGCACAGGCAGCCCCAAGCTCGCACCAGAGAGGGCAAGGAGTGTATGTGTGGGTCCAGTTGCACGAGTGGGCTGTCTCAGGGTATGATGTGTGGCGGGACGCCGTCCACCTGCGTGGTGCCCCAAATGGAGACCCGGCCTGCATGGACTATGCATCACAGTCTTCGCCTTCCGGATCCGCCACCTGCGACACCCAGTGGCTGTGGCTGCCCTTGCGGCCAGGCCGCGTCCGTCTGTGGCTGATGGCCCACACATTCACTCTTTGGCCTCTCTGGGGAGGGCTCGGGGGTGGTGGCGCACGCGCTTGCACTTAGTCGCAATGGCATGTGGCGTGGTTGGTATGATGGGCAATGGATGGGATGGTGCGAGCCACCTCCCGTGACGTCAGTGCTGCTCGTGCTGTGGTGCGTCCCCCTACACTTCCATCTGACTTGTGCCATGCTAGACGTTGAGGTTCTATTGCCTGCGTGATATGACCAGGAGGAGCGCGAGGAGACCTCTCACACACCATGCTCCACTGCCATCCCGTGCCCTGTATCGCCTGTGCGGATTGACTATGTTGGGGTTACACCTGGTCGACTGGGGCTGTGTGTGCCTTGTCAGGGGCATGGCGGGCGCACAACAGGATCCAGTTTGTCCACAGAGGGTGGGCTGAGGTGCGCCTGGTACCGCTTTGTACGTGTGCCCGGCTGCTATGCACACACGTGTTCACTCCCCCCGACAGGTGTCCTCTCACAATGCCCAGGGAAGCGGTGGTGTACTGTTCATGACCCCTCCCAACACGGCGTGCTCCAACTTGGCATGTGCGCATCTACCCGTCGCACCCACCCACCTGAGCACTGCGTCCATACGACTTCACACGACACATGTGTGTCTTCCACAGTAGTGCTACTCATTTGCGTTGACATCCAATACCAGTGGACTACATGGTCATGTCACGACTGCTGTGTACTTCACATACTCTCATCCTCTCTCATTCGTACTTGTGAAATGAGTCAGCGGAGACAGTTTTGGTTTCAAACATTATATTGAGTCTCCTGTCCTCTGTGATGCAGTATAGTGGACACTACTGGCAGCAGAATACATGTTGAGGATATACTGAGCATGATTGCAAATGGGATAGGGAGTGGGGTTACATGTGATTGGCTGTTGCATGTGGGATGTGGGCTTCAGAGTGACATCTGCTTGGCCAAGGCTGTGCTAATGTACATTTACGTATAGCTGCGGAGCTGCGGACTTTGACACAGACGGTATACATGTAGCCTACCAGACCGCTTGGCATCATGGGCACAGTCCATCTCAGTTCCATGTGACAGGTTTGCTGCGGTTGTTCCTCATGCACGCGTGCATGTGAGATGACATCAGGGCATGTGCTTGCGTGCATGCAGCGGCGTGCCACTTGTTGTTGCACTGTGGTGGTTACTGGACATGTCACAGTCACTGGGGTCGTGTTGTTGTTGTATGCACTTGTCGTCCATGCAAAGGTCCTGGTATGGGATTCCCGGGGCGGGGGTGGGAGGGGTGCAGCACCCACAGACTCCAGGCGACCTATTCATGTCCACTGAGCGGTGTGTGTGTCCATGTGCGCTGGATCCATGTCGTGTCCTGGTTGTTCGTGCAGTTCCGTCCATGTGGGTGCGATACACAGAGCCCATGCCACTGCCTCCCACGATGCATGCGGTGTTCCTGGATGTGATGGGGAACAGTGTGCATGTCCCGGTCATATCCGATGTCATGGCGATGTCGTTGATGGTGTGGTTACAGTTGCCGGTCGTTTGGTATGGCTGTTGTGGTGGTGACTGGCCAGTCCGTGCGGAAGCTAAGCATGGGTGCGGGGTTGGACATCATAGGTCACTCGGGGAACCTGCGTTGTGGTCCGACGTATTTACAGGTTGTCAGGTATGCGATGCCATCCAGCAGGGCTTCCATGTCATTGGTGGTGTACATGTTTGCCAGCCAATGAAGCGGATGGTGGCTGTCAAGGTGTTGTTCGTAGGTTGTCCCTTGGAGGACCATGATGGGGCATGCTGGGTGACATTCGATGTAGCTGTTATCGATGATCCGTCGTGTGGAGGCACAGTGGTCCCATTTCAGTGCGGGTGCGATGTTGGCCACATACGCCATGCCCCCATAGGCAGAGCAGGCCCTGTCGTGTGCGTCCAGAGGGAGGAGTAGTGGTAGCAGGTCCGCCTTCAGACATGCCGGGTTGGAGAGGCATATCTCGACGGGATGCTGGTAGGGACACCTCCGACAGTAGAAGACGGGCATGACGCAGCTGAACAATGTGATGCGGTAAGTCAGTCGGTAACTTACGTTCAGCAGGGACAGGAGATCGCATCCCAATGTACGGCACAGGTTGGTTTTGTACAGCTTGAGCTGTTCGGCGTAGTTGGGTAGGTGTGTTGCGGTTGCCATTTCGCAGCGGTTCGTAGAGGTGGCGTGCTCCGGCTGTGTGTGCAGTCTGCAATGTGCACGCTCCGGGGTTGCTGTGAGCTCTGTGTAGTCGTAGGGAGACAGGACTTGTGTTCTGTTGGCTTGTTTGGAGGACACGGGCCCTCTTCCCACATGCTTCTCAGACAGTTCAAGGTCAGTGCTGTGTGACTCCTTCCAATTAACTTGCATGTGGCCGACATGGGGGAGTGTTTTCTTCTTTCTTCCCCGTCCGTTGTGTGCTTCTGTGATATGCGCTATCTGCCCTGTGGTCGGTCTCCTCGGCATGCCTGTGTTGGTCTATTCTTGGACAATGGCTGTATTCACCGGCTTCTGTCGTAGGGCTGTGGTTTCGGAGTTGGAATGGAAGGTCATTCAGTGCTGTCTGCTCTCCCTTGTGTGGGCGGCAGGCTGCCTTTCCGCTCTGCGTTGGTCCTTGTGTGTGGATGTTATTCTTGGGCCACCTGTTGTCGGTCCCCGGGCTCTTTGGTGTTCCGTTTTATATGTCTTGTTCATATGTGCAGGGTGGTATGGGTGTTTCTGTGTGGTACTGGCGTTCCTCTTCCCGAAGGAGCCCTGCTTCTCCTAGTTGGTGTTGCCGCCGCTGTGTGCTACGCCATGTTTGTTACACTGGGGTGTGTCCTGCTGTTGCGTGTCTTCACTGACATGTGTGCGTCGGTTGTGTGGCGTTGGGTGTTGTCCGTGAATTGGGCGTTGGGGACATGTCTGTGGCCGGCCTGTCACGTGTCATGTGCGTTCGGGGTGGGGCTGATGTGTGTGCTGCTTGGTTGTGTCCCTGTGTCTGTGTGCGACGCATGCATGGCGCTGCGGTTGGCCTCTGCGTTGTGCGCATGTGTGGCGGCGTCATCGGCGCTTTGGGGCCGTGACGGGGTGGTTGGTTCCTAGTCCCAGGTGGTGTGTACACATGTGTTCTGCGATGTTACGATTTGGCCTGTGTGTCATATGTGGATGCGATGGTGGATGTGTAGTGTACACGCGCTGGTGGGGGGTTGTCCGCTTTTTCCACCCTTGCACTGTGTGCGCTGTTTGCGTGCACCTGTTGTGTGTGTGCCTACCTGCGTCTCCGCGGTACGTTGCATCCTTGGTGGTGCATCAGCAGGAGCATGGGGAGTGCCTGCAGTGCTGGATTCATGCTCGGGGAGCCGCTTTTCGTTGTCCGTGCTCGGCGTCCGTGTTACCGCTTCGGTTTGTCGTACGGTATCTCTTGGCCGTGGGAGCCGTTTGTTTGCGGCATCGTAATTTATGCGCCGGGCGGGACGTGTTTCGTCGGACGGTGTGTGTCAGTTGGGCTGCGCCGCTACGTGTACGGGCGCACTTTGATGGCGGACGGTGTTGCTGGCTTGCCGGCGGTGTTTGGCCTGCTTTCGCATCGTAATTGGGCGGGCGTGTGGACTGCTGCGTGCCGGCGGTAACTGGTGCTTTTTGCATCCGCCAGCACAGCGGTTGTGCTTCCGCCCGCCATCGTAATGGGCCCCTAAGTAATTATTTATTTGTATTTATTGGTATTGATAAATAATTTTATGTTAATTAATTATTAATTGGTAATTAATTTTTATTAATTGATTAATTGGTAATTATATTAAGTGTATTAATTTATTATTGAAGTGTGTTGTGAGTATATAGGGCAATAGGGTGGGAAGTAATTTAATTGTAATTAAGTAATTATTTATTTTTATTTATTGGTGTTGATAATTAATTTTATGTTAAATAATTATTAATTGGTAATTAATTTTTATTAATTGGTAATTAATTTTTATTAAATGACTATTTGGTAATTATATTAAGTGTATTAATTTATTATTGAAGTGTGTTGTGAGTTTATAGGGCAATAGGGTGGGAAGTAATTTAATTGTAATTAAGTGATTATTTATTTTATTGTTGAGTATTGATAATTAATTTATTGTTAGTTAATTATTAATTGAACATAACTTTTTAATAGATATTTTTATGTTTTGGAAATTAATTTGTTCATTAATTAATAATTGGTAATTAATTGTCATTAATTATTATTTATTGGTATTTATCAATACTTTATTGTTAATTATTAATTGCTAAAACGTTTTTAATAATTATTGTTTTTTGGTATTGAAAATTAATTATTTTTTATTTGATTATTATTTGGTAATTAATTGTTAATAATTATTATTTAATTGTATTTATCATCTATTTAATTGTTAATTAATTATTAATTGGTAATTATTTTTAAGTACTTAGGGGCCCATTATGATGTCGGGCGGAAGCACTACCGCCGTGCCATCGGAGGCAAAAACCGCTAGTTACCATCCGCCAGCTACGGCCCACACGCCCGCCAAATTAGGATGTGAAAAGTCAGTCAAACACCGCTTGTAAACCAGCTACGCCGCCCGGCATCAAAGTGCGCCCGTCCACGTAGCGGCGCGAGCCAATGGAGACACACCGTCCGACGAAATGACGTACCGCCCGGCGTACAAATTACGATGCCACAACCAAACAGCTCCCCCGGCAAAGAGACACCGCACGAGATACCAAGGCGGAAACCCGACTGCTGAGTACGGAGACCAAAAAGGCGGCCCACCCCGAAATGAATCCTGCACTCCAGGACATCCCCATGCTGTACCTGATGAACACCTAGGAGTGAACGCGCCACGGCGACGCAGGTAGGCAGACACACAACAAGGGCACGCAAACACTGCACACAATGCAAGGGCGGAAAAACTGTACAAGGGCCCCCCAGACACCCCTGTGTGGACAGGACACATCCACCACTGTACCCACACATGTCCCACCTGTCAAAATGAAACAACTCGCAACATCCTGGGCACCCACTACCCGGGACCAGGAAGTGACGTCCCCATCACGGCACCGCAGCACAGCGGCGATGACGCAAGTACACATGCGCACAACGCAGAGGCCAACGACAGCGCCACGCCTGGGCTGCACAGAAACACCACAGGGCCACAACTACACACCCCACACACCAGCCCCACCCTGAAGGCACATGTTGTGGCCTCCCTGCATCAGTCATGTCCCCAACCGACAACTCACAGTTGGCAACAGGATGTCACACAAGTGTCCCGAACAGGGGAGTAATGTGATGGCAAAATAGGACACATCCTTGTGTGCAAAACATGGAGAAGCACACGGCGGCTGCCACATAACAGCGCAGAATATGGACACCGTCAGTAAAAGGCACGCCAGTCTCATCCAAAAATACCTATACCATCCTGCTCGCAACATCAAGCCATGCAATGTACAAAATTGAAAAACCCTGCTGCCTGAGAACAGGTGTTCCCAATTACTACACCCACACAGAAGCCCCAATGTATAGCGGAAACGCAGTGTCCCGCCCACACACGGGAGAGCAGATAGCACTGAATGGCCTTCCATTCCTACTCTGAAATCACATTGCAACAATTTATGCAGGAGAATGGATCTATTGTACCAACAAGAAGCCAAACAGAGCCATGCAGAGTAAACAGCCCACTGGCAGATAGCGCCCAACATGAAAGAAAGTTAATAACACAAAAAAAATACATACCACTCCTCCATGTGGGTCAAATGCAAGTAATCTTGAAAGAGTCAGACACCACTGGCCTTGACCATTCATTGAAGCATGTGGGATGAGGGCCTGTGTCCTCCGCCCAAGCTATAACCCAAGTCCTGCCGCCGTACATCCATTCCAGTATTCCCAGCATCGTCGGAGGTTGCACTCTGCTGACTGCTCAGGCAGCAGGAGCACGCCATCACATCACCCTTCAGCAAAATGGCTGTTGCACCACTGCTTCCCAACTACGCCGGACAGATGCAGCTGTACATTGAGAGCCTGCTACAGATAGTGGGCTGTGAAAATCTGGCAATGCTAAACGTAAGTTACCGAGTAACTTACCGCATAGCAATGTTCAGCTGCGTCATCCCCGTTTTCTACTGTCGGAGGTGTCCGTAACACTGTCCTGTGGATCTATGTCTCTCCAACCCAGCATGTCCAAAGGCGGACTTGGTACACTTGTTTGCATCCCTGGACGCCAACGACAGGATCTGTTCAGTGTATGGGGGCATGGCGTATGTGGCTGCAATCGGACACACACTGCAATGGGACCAGTGTGCCTCCACACAACGTATTCTGGATCACAGTTTCATCGAATGTCATCCAACATGTCCCATCAGGCTTCTACAAGGGACAACTTACGATGAACACGTTGCCAGCCACCATCCGCTTCATTGGATGGCATCCATGTTTACCACCAATGCCATGGATGCCCTGCTGGAAGGTATCGCATACCTGACAACTTGTCAATTCATCGGTCCCCGACTCAATACCCCCAATTGAACAATGATGTTCAACACCGTACCTATGCTTGGCTTTCGCACGGACTGGGCAGTTAGCTGTACAACAACTATACCATACAATCTGCAACAAACACCTTACCATCAACTCCACTGCCATGACATCGGACATTTTCGGGACATGCACTCTGTTCCTCACCATATCCCGTATCTCTGCATGAACAGGGGGAGGCAGAGGTATGGGACTTGTGTACAGTAACCACATGGCCAATACTGCACGAACAACTATGCCATAATATGTATTCAGCGCACCTGAACACATGCACCTGTCAGTGCACACTTATCTGTCTGCTGTATTACGTGAGAACTGTCACCACACCATCGTCTGTACTTCCGTGCCCGGACTTTAGCATGGACAACAAATGCAACCCCTTACAACATGGCCCTAGTCATTGTGTCATGTTCAGTAGCCACCACATTGCAACAACTAGTGAGACGCTGCTGCATGCATGTAGGCGCATGCTCTGATGTCACCTCTGACGCAGGTGTGTCGGAGTTACTATTGTAGTAAACCTGTACCATGGAACTGAGATGTACTGTGCCTATGATGTCAAGCTGTCTGGTAGGCAAAATGAATACTGTCTGTGTCAAAGTCTAGAGCTCATCAGTAATTAGCAAATGTACTTTAGCATAGCAAGGGCAAGGCAGTTGTAACTCTGAAGCATTCATTCTACAGTCAACAACTAATCACATCTACCTGTACCCCCTTTTGTATGTGTAATCATGCTAAGTATATCCTCCACATGCATTTTGCTGCCAGTAGTGTCCACTATACTGCATCACAGAGGAAGTAAGCCCAAATACATGCCTCGAAGCAAATTTGTGACTCTGTAGAAATATTTTACGAAGACAAGTACGAATGAGAGAGGATGAGAGTGTGTGAAGTACACGAGAGTCGTGAGATGACCATGTAGTCTAGTGTCATCGGATGTCAATGCATGAGAGTTGCCGCAACAGTGGACCTAGTGAAATACTACAGCTCGTGGGCCTGGACTTGTCAGACTCTGACGTGGCCCAACAGATCATCACATGAACACTGACGGCCTGGGCACTACAAAGCACAGTCCTACATATGTGTATAATTAGCTTCACAGTCTGACATCACACTCATCAAGCAAAAGTAGGAGCCACGCAAAAGCATGCTACAGCAATGCATGACAAAACACACACACGATATCAGTGTGGGTGGGCAGGACTGCATAGTGAGTAAGAACTGCAGAAATTCACATACATGCTCAATTGAACAAGGCACAATCTTGACAGTCACACACCCTGCAGACACACAATGTCCGAAACATATCAAGTAGGAATCATCCTGAACTGCAAGGACACACCCACACACAACACACACATGTGAACACATCCGCAGACCTGAACACGGATACAAACATCCACCATGGGCCTGGGTAACACGTGTGTAGTCGACATTGCCAGAGCGCACACACACACACCAACACTACCCCAAAGTCACACCACTCACAACACACACACCTACACCTCCCAAATGCACACATTGAAAGTAAGCCATGTGCCCAGGCCCAAGGTTCATCACAAGACTAACATACACCTACACTGCTGGCCACACAGCAAGTAAGCTCACACATACCCGCATACTCTGCACATGCTACCTGTCATCCTGTGGCTAGACTCACACCCTGTGCTTTGCTTGCACGCAAACATGACACGGATACATACTCCCTGAAATACCACCAAATACATGCAGACAATCCATTTCACAAAAATACATATAGATCACACACACAAGTAGCAGAGTCTGAAAGAAGTGAAGTCCCTGCCACGTGTACAACACATTGGAATGTGAGACCAGACATTGCAATTGTTGAGGTACCATACACGGCATGTGCCTCACTTAACCATGCACACACAGCAACAACTGCAATAATCAACTACACAGACACAACCGACTACAGGAACAACAGCATCCAGTCACAGATTACATAGACATGCGGCAAAATTGTTCAACACCAGGGACAGTGGCCAGTCCGATGTGCAGAGTAGTGACACGAAAAGCTGCGTATGCAATGTGTGTGAGTGTACCCTGACATGGCTACCAACACCGCCATGGCAGTCACAATAGCCATCACAGCCACCACTGTGTCACAGGTAGATGTGTGAGTGTGCCTACCATTCAAACAGGATGCCAGTTAGACTCGGTGCTGTCTGTGTGCTACAGTTGGAGGTCCGCCCCTGAGAGAGAAGCACAACTGTGGAAGACACACATGTGTCATGTGAAGCGGGAGTTCCGCATGGGCCAGGTGGGTGGGTGGCACGGGTAGGTGCACACATGCATTGTTGAAACAGACTGTGTGGGGAGGATTCTGGAGGGCTATATTTCCACTGTGTTGGGTATTTGGAAAGCACACCTGTCTGGGGATGAATGTGAACTCGTGTGGGCACAACAGGCGGGCACACGATCAATGCTGCATCAGGTGTAGACGTTAGCCCTCCCTCTGGGGACATGCTTGATACTGCTGTGCGTCTGCCAGGCCCTTGCCAAGGCACTCACATCCCCTGTCCACCAGGTGTACCCCCTACATTGTCCGCCTGCACAGGCTACCCAGGGCACGGGATGGCAGTGGAGCTTGGTAGGTGGGAGGTCATGGCGCCCTTCTCCTGGTCACATCTCGCAGGCAACACATTCTCATTGTGCAGCATGGCACAAGTCCTAAATAAGTAGTGGGGGACGCAGACGTCACGACAGGAAGTGACGTCACGAAAGGTGGCTTGCACCATCAGACTTATTGCCTCCCTTCCCCCACCCGTTACATGCGATTGCAACAGAGAAGCCAGCGCGTGCACAAGCAGCTCCGAGCTCGCCCCAGAGAGGCCAAAGAGTGAATGTGTGGCTCCATTTGCTCCAGTTATCGGGCCCGCGGTAAAATTAGTGGTCGTACGCCGTCCACCCGCGTGGTACCCCGACTCGAGACCTGGTGTGCAGGCAAAGTGTCCTATTGTCTTTGCGATATGTGTGAGTTGCATGACACTCGTTGGCGGGGGATGGCTTGGAGGCCCGTCACCCTGAGACCCATGTCTCACCACATGGGTCCCTTGTCAATGGCAGCGGTTGTAATGACTATGCGCACCGGGGTGGGTCTACCTTTCGTCTGGGATCGTGTTTGCGGCCTGGCCCGCTAGGGCAGCTACAGCCTCTGTGTGTTGCATGTGGTGTATCCGGACTCCGGAGGCTGTCATGCATTGTCACGGTTGTCCAGGTCTCGAGTCGGGGTACCACGCGGGTGGATGGCGTCCCACCACTTATTTTACCGCGAGAGAGATAACTGGGGCAAACGGACCCACACATTCACTGTTTGGCCCCTCTGGGGCGAGATCGGAGCTGCTTGTGCACGCGCTGGCTTCTCAGATGCAATCGCATATTGGGGTGAGCGAGGGGAGGCAATGAGTCTGACGGTGCAAGCCACCTTCCGTGATGTCACTTCCTGTCGTGACGTCAGCGTCCCCCACTTCTTCTTTTTAGGACTCGTGCCCTGCTGTTGTCAGATGTGCCACTTCCCAGGGGGTGGAGAAAGGGTCAGGAATGTCAGCCTGAGATTGGCCCAGTTGAAGGCCCACCTTGACTGGGGGGACAACCATTGGACAGTCTGGTGTAGCCCACCCACGCGTACATGTGGGCCCTCCATGAACTATGTCACCTGCGGCAAAGTGATGTCATGGGCAATGACGTTATTGAGGAGAGCTGTCTGTCCCACGCAGAGATGGCGCATCAGCTCAACAGACCCAGCACTGAGGGCAGCAGGGGTCACATGTGCAGGGGCAGCTGTGCCTGGTGTGAAGGACACTCTATCCTTCATCCCTGTGCCGACACGTGTTGCACCAGTGGAAGTAGATGGGAGGGCGGGCATTGGCCTCCGCGTGGCTGAAGAGGAGCCAGAGTCCACGTCCCCTGTGTTAGCAAACATGGATGCATCACCTCTGTCCTCAGATGACGCCGAAATTGCCGTCTCGGCCTGTGATTCATCCAGCACACGTCTGGCACCTCCGAGGCGCTGGTCACATCTGTCTCACTCAGCACCTGTGCAGCTGCTACATCCGATGCCACACCACTGTTGACCGTCCCCTGTCCCTCAGCACCCACGGGAGATGCCACATGAGAGAGAGCGAGGTGGCCTCACTCATCTGGCATCAATTAAACAGACATGTGCAAGGGAAGCAGCACAGAACATCCCCAAATACACATGTTGCACGATCCCTGTGCAATTGCATACAGCCACCACAATCAACACGTAATGGCTGGCGTACAGTAAATGAAGCCGCTAATAAGTGGCACATGTGTTGTGCACATAGCACTACACCCGGCCTGTGTCACCCTGCGACCATAGCCACAAATCGCGGTGTGCACACCCACTGTCCTGATGGTGGCAAGGATGACCACTACGTAATTAGGCCAAAGACATACCTGCATGGAGCAGAATGTGAAACCACTCACACAGACTGCAACATGACAGGCCACAATGGCCATGAACCCATGCCATCCACCTGTCGTTCACACGAGCACAACTGCTGTTGCACAGTGTGCCGGATGTGTAAGTACCAGAGATATGAGGTGAGGCATCGCACACATATGACCGAACGAAATCAGACTAGGCACAGTGCCTCTAACATACATGTGAATTGCCACTCCAGCCTACTACAGGTTGTTCCTGAGGGCTACGACTCTGAGTGCATTGAGAATGCAGAGTGCTCAAATTACATCTTGAGCCTCAGGACTAGCATATGCATGTCAGATGCACACAGCACAGAGTACACTTACAACCCACTGCTTCACACAACAAACATCACATTACCCAGATTATGGGTAGGCTGTGGACACATGCTGCCTCTCACAGCAAAAGACACCATCCCACAATACTGTACACTTGCTTGCTGCTGATGCCCCTACAAACATGCATCCGGCACAGGCTGTGTGACTGTCAAGATGCAGACCATTACTGGTGAAATGCAGCGCCGTGCTGACCTGACAATACGAGGGGGCATCCCCCGATTCGTTATCGCCACGTAGTAGCTCATCCGGCAGATGACGTCACACCCTTTGTGGAATTGGCTGCACTGTCGGTCACACATACACAGAGGCATCAACTTGGTTGCAATGGCTCATCACAAGCCCTTGGGCTGGAGGACTTCCAACTGCAGGGATGGTACACAAGAGGCTTGGAATATCACTCATACACTTCTCAACATCTCCCACATCCACCAATCACAGTGGCATGCTGCTGACCCATCCCAAATACTCAGAGACGTGCAACAGAGCCAAGAAGTAATCGGACATGGCCTAACAGCATGTGTACACCACACGTGAATGCATGCTGGTGGGAGTGTGTACACAGTACCTGTCCATCCCATTCACATGCAGGTTGCCAGCACATTGAGCAATGTGTAGTCTGCCCACATCTACTGTCCATTGTCAGGTGGACCAACACATAGATCCCAAGGCAACACATCTTTGTGGGTGGACTCACTGTGTCCAACACTGCGCAGCCCTCAACGTACTCACCCTGTGAATGGCTCACCCCGCAATGGAGGTCACATTCAGTGCCACTATCTCTCACACACATCCCTATCACAAGGCATGGTGTATACAATCGACAGGGCTGAGTTTGCGCATTTCAGGAGAGTGCTGAACAAAAGACACATGTAACCCACTGTACAGTCAGTGTTGTCTCCTTCTAGGATTGTGCGGTCAATGTGCAGCCCAGGTCTGCTGAGACTGAGAAGGCCAGCAGGGACCCAGCCAGCCATTCTCACAGGCAATAACTGCCCTGAGTCCTGCATTGCCAAGTGGCTGCGTCACTGGATGTCTGACATGAAAATGCCATGTACCACCACTCGGGAGGGACATGCATGGGAAAGCGCCAGAGAGCCTACATACCCCTTCCACCTGTAGTAAGCATGGTGAGCAGTGCATGTTGGAACCCCACAGGCTCTGACTCATAGTGCTGCGGATCAACGACATGTGTGTCCCCCACATGCACTCCCACACACACTGTAGTTGTCTTTCACACACAACTTTTGCTATAAATAGCCTTGGGCAGTGTGCGTGGAGCTCGGAATCCAGGATCTCCAGCTCCTCGCTGGTGAGTGGACCTGGACATATCTTCAGAGTCGTCGACATGTAGGTGGACATGTGGCAGCAGCGGCAGGTGTTGTTGAGGGATGCCAGGCAGCAGTCCCTGGAAGCTGTGGTAATGCCGGTCTCCCTCCCACACTCATATAGCCCCCTGGGGCTGTTTCAGTGGGTCCAAGCTGCTGCAATTGGTGTACCATGTCTGCCTACTTCAAATGCACACAATGGCCTGCTCCGACCTGTCCCGGTACGCTTACCTCTATAGTCGAACACGCAGGGTGCAACCGCGAGGGCCATTGGAGTTGGCCTCAAGGGCCTGGCCCATGGCGGGTACAGTCCGCTGGTGCCATGTGGACTCCACAGTTCAATGTGCGCCATGCATTTGCAGGTGTGGCCATGACTTGTGTGTGGGAGCATGTCCACACTAGACAGGGCCACTTCATGCTGTGTGCATAGGCATTGACGGACAGTGCTCAGCCTCCACATGTCTGTTGGCACATCATCATGTACACATTAGCATGGGAGCATGGGATGTGCATATGCACACACATGCCATATTTCTCAATGTACATCTCCCACTTGGCACGTGCAACGTTACGTGTCACTTGTGATGTGTATTTGCATTCACACAGCTGTGTTGTCATGGAGTTGTCAATGTGTACACCTGTCAATGTGTGTTGGAGGTGTGATACGTACAGTGCTGTACATTGGGTGAACTAGGGACATCATTGACTGTCTCATATCCCGTTGTGCAACAGGACCCACTTGTTTGGGCCGCTCAGCCTGTGTACATTGTGTTGTTGGTGTGTGCCATACTCACCCAGCCTCGGTAGCTGTGTCAGGCACAGCAGCTAGGTATATTGCCGTGGTGTTGCCGCTTCCCACATATGCAGTCTGAAATCATCATCATGCCTTACAAGCTATTATGGCCTAAATCCACATGTGCATGCTCATAGCAATGGTTTGTGTCAGTGGACATTGCTATTGGTAAGGGGACCTGTGTAAGAGTATTGTAGCTGTGCTGTCCCTACTTGTCAGCTGTTCTGTGATTCTATTGCTTTGTCAGTAATTTTAGTTTTGTGTATGTGAAAATGCCATGTGTTGTGTTGCATTGACATGTGTCCACTTCCATCTGTCCTAGGAGGAGACCAAACATACATCGCCCCTTCCAATTGCTGGCAGACATGGAGGATGTGGAGGTAATCCGGAAATTCCGTCTGGACCGACCCACCCTGCATCACCTATGTGCCTTGTTGGAACCCCACCTTCGTCCTCGCAGGGTGTATCCAACTGCATTCACCCCCACGGCTAAGGTGATGGCTGCACTGCATTTTTTCGCCACCGGATCATTCCAACACACAGTGGGCAGTGGAGGTGGGATGTCCCAGCCCATGTTCAGCATGGTGCTACGGGATGTCCTGTCAGCTATGATGCTGTACAGGAACCGTTACATTCGATTCCCCAGGGCTCGTGATTTGGCGGCAGTGAAGGGTGCTTTCTATGCCCTTGGACGGATCCCACACGTTGTTGGTGCAATTGATTGCACCCATGTTGGCCTTGTTGCACCACAGGCCATGGAGCACATTTATCGGAATCGCAAGCATTTCCACTCCCTGAATGTGCAAGTGGTGTGCCTGGCGGACATGGTCATCACACACGTGTGTGCGAAGTTTCCAGGATCCGCACATGACTCGCACATCATGCGCAACAGCATCCTTCCACGTCTGATGACCAATCTGCAACCGGACCGTGCATGGATTGTTGGTGAGTATGCATACTCGTGTAGCGTGCTGGGTGTGACATGCTGTCTTGTATCCTGTTGGAATTGCAACGATTCTCTGTGTTTCTCACACCCAGGTGACTCAGCATATCCTAACGGGCCTTGGCTGCTGAGCCCATTACGTCATCCTCGGACACCAGCTGATGTCAGATACAATGAGGCACATGGGAGGGCCAGACGTGTGGTGGAGCGGACTTTTGGACTCTTGAAGTCCAGATTCAGATGCCTGGACCGCACCGGGGGTGCACTGGCGTACTCACCACAGAAGGTGTGCCAGATAGTTGTGGCATGCTGCATGCTGCACAATCTGGCGATTCGCAGGCAGATCCCCCTGATAGTGGATGACGGTGATCAGCCAGGGCCCCCGCCTGCAGACCAGGACGGGTCCAGTGACGAGGACAGTGGAGAGGAGGAAGCTGTGAATGTGCGTCAGCAGCTCATCGCCCGCTACTTCACTTGACGGTGAGTGACCATGTACGACGGCTGATGTTGCTGTAGTTGTGTAGGTGTATGTGTGCATTGTCACGGCGGCCTATTGTTCACTGAGTGCTGTGTGGCAATGGTCCATGTCCAGGGTAGTATGCCACTGACAGTGGCTGTAGCATTGTGCCCTGTTGCTCTGTGAGATGTGTGTACATTGCTTAAACTTGATGACAAGTACTGTGTGATGAGTGTGTGACACACACATTCAATGGACTCTTGTTCTGTTTTTCACCCCTAGGTCCCTACAGCCTCTCCTGGCCTATCGACATACCACACTCCAGATGCATTTCTGATCATGGTGACGGTTGCACATCCTTGAATAAACACAGAGCAGATACAACAGAATGTGATCCAGGTGTATTTATTTAAGCGGTGACATGTGATTGTGGGCAAGGTGATCACAAAAGTTGTGCATGCTGAAACAATGAGTTGACGGTCATGACTGCGTGATGGTCAAGGTGTACCCATGTTGTTCTATGTCCACAGTCCAACAGACACATGCCATTCACATGGCAGTGTGGGGTAGGATCGTAGTCCAAGGGAATGCAGTAGGTGGCCACCGTGGCTGGCTGACTCACTGGCGTTTGGAGCGTGCGAAGTCCTCTCTGGACACCTGTTTCCTCTTCGGACGGCCCCTTCCACGTTTGGGAGGGGGGTTGTGTTGGTGGGCTGCTGGTGGTGGCTGAGGACTGCCCACTCGCTGTGGACGCAGGGGAACTGGATGTTGCACGGCCCTGCGCCACAGCAGGTGGTGGCGGAGGTGGTGTGGCTGGCCTTGATTGGGCCCTCACCACCACCACTAGCTGGCCCATGAGGTCGACAAGTTGGTCCATACGGGTCACGAATTGGCCCATATGGGCGTCCATGGACCTCAACACCCCAAGGACTTCCCGCGTGTCGGCAGATGACCTGGCCCATTGTCCTTGGGCCTCTTCATAGGCCCCAAGGACTCTGGCGATTTGCGGCAGGGCTTGGCTCCCAGGCTCTGATGGCGTTGGCCTGACCCTGCTCCTCCCACCAGAACTGCTGCCACCGACCTGCCCACTCGCCACATTGGTCACCCCGGGCCTCGGTCTGGCTCCCAGGGTCGAGCCCGACGGGCGTACCACCCCTTGCGCAGGTTGAGTGGTCAGGGAGGGCCTGGTGGTGGTGGTGGTGGTTGCGGCGGTGGTGGTGGCCGCACTGACCGTGGCAGCAGGGGTCTGGGACTGGTCAGCAGCCCTGGGTGATGGGTTGGTGGGTAGGGGGGCCTGGGGAGCGGTTGAGCCCTGCCACACCAGATGTGCCTTGTCGGGGGTCCTCGTCCGAAGAGGTGTCCAGGTCTTCCACATCCGTGAGTCCGGGTCGGGGGCTTGTGGACTGGCTGTGCCGGCTGCTGTCTCCCTCTCCAGCATCGAGCTGTTCGGCACCTGTGGGGCGGATAAGATAGGTTATTGTGTTGCACCTTGCAAAGTTTGTATTAGTTGTCTGACATTCACAGTTTGTGCACTGTTGTGCACTGATTTCCCAGATGCGTGTGTGTGGATATACAATGTGTGTATGCGTGGGCAAGGCAATGGAATTGTGTGATGTGATCATATGGCATGGGACGGATTTGGAATGCCAATGGGTGTGTGTTGCTGTACACCTACATTTTGTGGCTTGGGTGTATACGGGGTACAGCCCCATCAACGCTTTTGTGATGTAATATGGTTTTGGGGGTCATATGAAACGCTTCGGCACGCAGATTGAAAATGGGGTACAGCCCCATCAACGCTTTGGTGATGAAATATGGTTTGGTGGTACGTAATGTGACATTTGGGTGCAGAAGGGGACATGTGGTTTGGCCACACGACACTACAGGGGCAAAGGTGTGTGTATGTCTGACACAGCCAGCATATCTGCTCAGTGTTGTCATTTTGGGACATTACGCTGCAAGCATTGTAGTGAGTGAGTACTGGTTGTGTGCCACACGACGTATTGCAGATGGGACAATTCCTTGGTGTGCGTGCTACCCTCAGCCATGTGCAGCAATGCAGTCCTCTTGGGGTGTTGACTATATTGGGTATGTTGTACATCACAGTGTGACATGCGCTTCAGACACTGCAGACACATTTGTGGTCATCTGCAAGATTCTTTGCTGCACTGCTGTATATGGGTCAGCTGTTTGGATGATATACCTTTCATGACACTGGGGCTGAGAGATGAGATGGGTGACATTTTGAATGTGCATTGTGTAGCTGTGGGGTTCATGGGTCCAGTGGTGTATGTCACATTACTGGGGTTCCACTCTGTTACATTGAGACAAGATGGACTTACATGGGTGATATTGTACAATGTCAACGGAAAAAGCAGATACAACTACATGGACTAGACTTCGGTGGTGTTGCTGATGTGTGTGATGAGTGGCACAGTGCACGCCATGTGGGTCAGTACTCCAGTGAGACTTGTGCATGCAGACGTGACTCCTTACGTGTTACTGTATTTGAGATGGCTCATGTGGGCTATGACTCTGTAATTCATGTCCGTGTGCACATTAGTCACATGATTATGACAGGGAGCAGTGCTACCTGTTCCTCTGCTACGTGACATGTCCCAAATGTTAGTCGTAATACAGTCCTCATGCCTACAGACACCCCGCCCTGTACAGTAGTCTACCTACTTGTTGGTTTGGAGGGCGCAATGCAATGGATGCCACATGGTTATGAGAGGGAGGGGTGCTCCATCTTGCTGGTCTGTGGGAGTGGGGGCGGTGTTGTGAGTTGTGGTGATGGCTTACCACCCACAGACACCCCTCCATGTAGGGAAAGATATCTACCTGTCGGGTGAAGGTGTGCACTGCAATGGATGACACATGGGTGTGGGGAGTGCTCCATCTTGCTGCGCTGTAGGACTAGGGGCCTGGTGGGTGTTGTACTTCAGCAGTCCCCCTCCGACCCACGGACTTTGTGTTAAGGCTACTTACCTGTTACTTGTTGGTTAGTGCAGCTATGGCTGACACATGAGTGTGGGTGTGGGCGGTGCTCCTTCTGGCGCATCTGGAGTACAAGGGGACCTGGTGGGAGTTGCGGTGCTGGCTGACTGTACACATGCCCCCATGGTTTTGTTAGTTGGTAGCTTTGGGCTGAGTGTGTGGGAGTGTCTGTTGCATGTGTGAGTGATGTCTTGTGGATTGTGTACTGGACATGGGGGTGTTTGGCCCTCGGAGCTGTGGCATTCTGGTAGTGCATGACAGTACATAGCGATGTGCTGGTATACATTTGTTTGTACTTACCAGCCTCCACTCCCCCTGGTATTCCGGTGAGACTCTCCGGATGTAGGATGCCTCGCACCTTCTCCTCCCACGCCTTGAAGGTCTTGAATAGCGCGGGATTTCCTCCGCCAGTCCTGTCAGCCAGCTGACGATTCTTGGCCTCCTTCTTCCTGACCACGCTTTTCAGGTCGTGCCACCTCTTTGTGATTTCAGCCCGGTTGCGTGGCACGTTCCCAACTGCATTCACCTGGTCTACGATCCTGCTCCACATTCTGTTTCTGGTGGCTACTGGTGTCTGTTGGACCTGGTTCCCATAGATTTGTGGGTGCACCTTGATGATCTCGTCGACCATGACCGTCAGCTCAGTGGCAGTGTACTTAGGCATTCTTTGTGTTGCCATGGTGTGTGGTTTGGTATTTGTGGTGCTGGTGCGGTGGGTGTGTGGTGTGTGGTGTGTGATGTGCAGGGGGTTAGTGGGGCCGGTGTTTGGTGGTGGTGGTGGTGATGGGTGTGATGGGTGCGTGCGTGTGGTGTGCTGCTTTCCTTTGTGGCTCTCTGTGTTCTCTGCTCTCATCTTCGCTTTGTAGTGGTGCAAGGGATTGTGGTCTGTGAAGGGGCTGCTTTTGTACTTACCTATGTGGGGGTGTCATGATGGGCTGTCGTTTTCAGGTGTGTTGTGGCTGGTGTTCTGGGATTTGTAGTTTTTTGTTTTGCCAGGGGGGATGTGTCTTTGGGATGTGTTCTGTGTTTGGGTATTTGGGCGTGGGTTGCTGTGTGGACTTGTTGGCCATGTTGTGTGTGTTTCTTTGGCTCCGCAGATGGTTTCCGTGCACGGACGTGGCCGCCAGGGCTTCCGCCGTGTCAGTTTTCATCACTGTTGTTAACGATGGCGGGCGGGGAATATGTGGATTTACCGCGCTCATGTCGGGGAGATCATAATTTCACGGCCGGTGTCTCGATCGTCAGAGCGGGCGGTTTTGGGTTGTCGTGCGGGTTTGCGTCCGTGGCGGACGGATAATCTTCTACTCGGACATGGACGGGCGGTATTTTGTGTGTTTTTAACGCCGCGGGCGGAGTTCGCTTCGCGACATCGTGATTGCTCGGTCGGTATTCACACGGTGTAGGCGGGCGGTTTTTTAAGGCTATGGTAGATGGTGGATTTTTTACCGCCGGTTATCGTAATGGACACCTTATTTATTGGTATTGTTAATTAATTTATTGTTATTTAATAATTATTTATTTTAAAAAAAATATTTTAATTATTAGTCAGTTATTTTTACACCCACGCTATCCAACACTTTCCCTACTGTTGCACTCTCTGGAGTTCGAATAGTAATTTTAACCTCTACACGGTCCAACACTTTCCCTACTGTTGCACTCTCTGGAGTTGGAATAGTAATTTTTACCCTACGCTATCCAACACTTTCCCTACTGTTGCACTCTCTGGAGTTGGAATAGTAATTTTAACCCCTAAGCTATCCAACACTTTCCCTACTGTTGCACTCTCTGGAGTTGGAATAGTAATTTTAACCTCTACGCTATCCAACACTTTCCCTACTGTTGCACTCTCTGGAGTTGGAATAGTAATTTTACCCCTACGCTATCCAACACTTTCCCTACTGTTGCACTCTCTGGAGTTGGAATAGTAATTTTTACCCCTACGCTATCCAACACTTTCCCTATTTATTGGTGTTGATAATTAATTTTATGTTAAATAATTATTAATTGGTAATTAATTTTTATTAATTGGTAATTAATTTTTATTAAATGATTATTTGGTAATTATATTAGGGGGCCGATTCCGATCTCGGCCGGTAGGGCTCCGAATCGGACTCGGCATTACCGGATCCGATTCGGAGCCCTGTTTCCCGACCGATGCGAACGTACGCGAAATCGCCGACCGACTCGTTTGCGGGACCCAACCGCTCCGACTGACTCACACGGACACGACTCGCACCGCGCAATGGAGACGTTCCCAGCCGGGTAAGTACGATGCGCGCCGCGAGCGAGTCCGACCGACTCGCGCCGTCCGGCTCGAAAGAGCAGTCGGAGCCGCACTTTGGGGTCCGTGTCGGACCCCCTGTACGCCTAGCCGCGCGAGTCGCACACAGAGGGGACCCATGGGTCCCCCCTACCTGTGCATGTACGGCGCGACCGGCTCGACGCGTGCCCGCTGTAGGGCGCCCTTGTTCGCCTCGCAACCATTGAGTCAATGGGAGCCCGCGTACGCGTTGTACGACCGGCTCCCACTGAGCTTCAATGGGAGTTCGACCGAATCGAGTCCGATAGCATGCAAACGCATTGTACTCGTTCGGTCGGACTGCTAGGGTCCGATTCGGTCGGAAATCTCTCCGGGTCCGGCTCGGTCGGAGAGATTTCCGGCCTGAATCGGAATCGGCCCCTAAGTGTATTAATTTATTATTGAAGTGTGTTGTGAGTTTATAGGGCAATAGGGTGGGAAGTAATTTAATTGTAATTAAGTGATTATTTATTTTATTTTGAGTATTGATAATTAATTTATTGTTAATTAATTATTAATTGGTAATACCTTTTTAATAATAGATATTTTTATGTTTTGGAAATTAATGTGTTCATTAATTAATAATTGGTAATTAATTGTCATTAATTATTATTTATTAGTATTTATCAATAATTTATTGTTAATTAATTATTAATTGCTAAAACCTTTTTAATAATTATTGTTTTTGGTATTGAAAATTAATTATTTTTTATTTTATTATTATTTGGTAATTAATTGTTAATAATTATCATTTAATTGTATTTATCATCTATTTAATTGTTAATTAATTATTAATTGGTAATAATTTTTAAGTACTTATTTATTGGTATTGTTAATTAATTTATTGTTATTTAATAATTATTTATTAAAAAATATATTTTAATTATTAGTCAGTTATTTTTACACTTACGCTATCCAACACTTTCCCTACTGTTGCACTCTCTGGAGTTGGAATAGTAATTTTAACCTCTACGCTATCCAACACTTTCCCTACTGTTGCACTCTCTGGAGTTGGAATAGTAATTTTTACCCCTACGCTATCCAACACATTCCCTACTGTTGCACTCTCTGGAGTTGGAATAGTAATTTTAACCCTTACGCTATCCAACACTTTCCCTACTGTTGCAATCTCTGGAGTTGGAATAGTAATTTTAACCCCTACGCTATCCAACACTTTCCCTACTGTTGCACTCTCTGGAGTTGGAATAGTAATGTTTACCCCTTCGCTATCCAACACTTTCCCTACTGTTGCACTCTCTGGAGTTGGAATAGTAATTTTAACCTCTACGCTATCCAACACTTTCCTACTGTTGCAATCTCTGGAGTTGGAATAGTAATTTTTACCCCTACGCTATCCAACACTTTCCCTACTGTTGCACTCTCTGGAGTTGGAATAGTAATTTTTACCCCTTCGCTATCCAACACTTTCCCTACTGTTGCACTCTCTGGAGTTGGAATAGTAATTTTAACCTCTACGCTATCCAACACTTTCCCTACTGTTGCACTCTCTGGAGTTGGAATAGTAATTTTTACCCCTACGCTATCCAACACTTTCCCTACTGTTGCACTCTCTGGAGTTGGAATAGTAATTTTTACCCCTACGCTATCCAACACTTTCCCTATTTTTGCACTCTCTGGAGTGGGAATAGTAATTTTTACCCCTACGCTATCCAATATTTACTGTTTTAGTTAATGTAGTGTATAATGTATTTAACAATTTTTTTTTAATTTGTTATATATATTTTTTATATTTTTATTTATATTATTGTTGTATGTGTATGTATGTATTTATAATTTATAAAATGTTTTTTAACAATTTATAAGTTATTACAATAATTAATTGTAAATATTATTAAGTAAGTATATATATTATATTTTATATTTATATGTTTAATTTTTTTTACATTATATGTATTACTTATAATTTTAAACATATTTTTAACTATGTTTATTTTAAATATATGTATCATTTACTTTATTTTACATTTTTTTTAACATTAAAAAAACCGATATTTTTAACAACGATATTTTTGACGATAGTTTTTTTCTCGATATTTTTGTACCTACCATAATGTAGATAGGACTTCGATATTCTTGACATAGATATTTCGGCTCCGATATTTTTGACGTCGATATTTTTGACGTCGATATTGTGTCAGTGATTTGGTGGGGAACAGCTTTGGAATCCTCCCCATGATTCTGATGTGACTTGAACCTCCATGTTTGTACTCCAGTAAGATAATGAGAGTGATTTTTTCTGTATCTCTACTGCAAGCTTCCTGCTCCCCTGTTGCCTATGCACTAGGCTCTTGTTAACACATAGTGACCCGGGTGATTGATGGAGAACATGGCAGCTGGTTAGTCCGGCCGTGAGCTCTGAATCTCTTCTCCGGCCATGCTTACCTTAAACTCCCTGAGCCTTGGTACACTGTTGCTACTCTTACCTCCATCTCCTTGATTTGCGGCTGGCTGGGGCTCGGTGGCGGGGGCTGCTTCTCCGTCTCGGGGGGCCGGGGGCTCTCTCCTTTGTCGGACCCCAGGCTGCTTGGTGTTCTGGAATGCAGCGGAGCTGGCTGGTGGGTGTGCCCCTGCCCCGCGCTTCCGAGCGGGGGACGCTTGCTGCAGGCTGCGGACGAGGTATGCCTGGATAAGCGCACTGCATCAAAGATTTCCGTCCGGGGCACTCCAGTCAAGGTCAGCACCTGCTGGGTGCCCCGTGTCACAGGCGCCGTCTCCAGCGGTCTAGTAGTGCTCGAGCCTCCTGACAGGCTACCCCTTCAGATTTGCCTTCAGTCCCGTGATGATTATCATATATCTGGTTCCTCCGCGATGTCTTCTCTGCCCATGAGCCCTAGATGGGCTAAACGCACTGGTAGCAGCGAGCTCAGTGCTACCTGCACCTCCAAACCAACACCACGGAAGAAAGGAAAAGAGCAGCTTCTCAAGGCAGTCCCCACGTAAGGTGACCAAGTAAGAAGGGGGGAAGCTCCTGGTGTACATGACTCAGTGATTTCACCTCCACAGCTTGAGGGTCTATTTGGCGAGAAGGGGGTTGAGTTCCCTAGTAGATATGCGCTTAGAAATAAAAACGTTGGTATTGCGGACCATCTCATACAACCTATTACGCCCCCATCAGCTCCCAATTATGGAAAAACTGTAACCAAAAGACCTGGTAGGAAAACAGGGGGCAATTTCACTTTAAATCCACAAGACTCTCCTTCTATATCTTCAGCGCGACAAAGAAAGGAAGCAGCCCAAGTCAGGATAACCCCATCCCTTAGATCTTTTTTCAAGGTACAGGCTAAGATTTAGCTGGCTGTGTCAGCAACCCCTGAAACAGTGGAGTCGAACCAAGTTAAGGGAGTAGCGGCTGTAAGTATGGAGCCTAATAATCAAGTTAAAGAAGCTGTTCACTTGAGTATTGCTACCTCCAACAGGTATCAGATTCTAGGTGATTGTGACAATGATCCTCCTAACCCCCCTGCCGAGGTGAACCAGAGGCCTGACCTTTTTGTTTCTACTGATCTCCCGACTTTAAATAGCCCAAAACAGCTGGGTTTGGCTGAAATGCTAGAAGCCCTATCCTTAGAGATCAGACATAAGTTTACTATCTCGGAAAGGAATCAATCTAAAATCCAAGATTCCTGCAAGACGGTAGAAGTCAAAATGTCAGCAATCACAGAGAGAATCTGTGTGATGGAAGCCTCAGTAGAGGATCTTAATAGGGATGTGGAGACCAATCGAAGCGAAATTCAAATATTAAAAAATGGTGAGAAAGCTATGCTGGATAAAATAGAGTCCTTGGAGAACAATGCCAGGCGAAATAACATCAATGTACTCAACATTCCGGAAGGTCTGGAGGGAGATAATATCAAAGGTTTTTTCATAAGTTTATTGAAGGATTTCATCCCCTTCGTAGACTCCCAAGAACTGGAGGCAGATATCCAAAGGATTCATAGAGACCCTTTCTCAAAAAATCTAAACAGGAAAACCCCTAGGAGAATTTTGATCAACTTCAAGACCTACACGCTAAAAGAACGAGTTCTGTCTGAGGCTCTTAAAGCTGGTAGTTTTACCAAAGGGGAGTGGTTGTTTCAGATTAGGTCAGATGTCTCCAGGATCACACAGGATAGACAATGGGAGCTTAGGAAATTTATCCCAGATTTAAGATCCTTAGGCGCCACAGTCTAATTGAGATTCCCAGCCCTACTCAAAGTTATGTTGAAGAACAAAATGTATAACTTTTGGGATCCTAAGGAGGTAGGGATCTTCATTGATCAGATAAAGGCTCAGGTCTAAGTTTGCTTAAGTTTCACCGGCCGGAGGGTGATGTGAGCTCTAATGGGTAATGTTTCCAGCATACCCAGGTTGTTTTTGGGGAGGGTTCCCCTGGGTGGGGGGGGGGTCACTAGAGGAGCAGTTTAGATTAGCATATCACTGGGTGGGGAGCATATTAGGGGGAAAAAAGAAAAGAAAAGTCCTCATCAATCAGGTAGGGTATTTGAGATTAGAGGTAAGAGAGGGGGGAATCACGTCCAAGTCAGAGTTAACTTTATGGAAGTGAGAGAAATCAAATGCCTGTTTGCACCCGGGTAAAAATTTTAACATTGAATGTTAACGGCCTCAGAGTAGCGAGCAGAAGAAGGAGAATTTTTCAATATTTGAGCCAAGCCAATTATGATATTCAATTCAATTCAATTTAAGCTTTATTTCGACAAAATTGTCATAAAACCTACAAGATAAAAATGACATTACAATTATTTTAAAAAGAGAGTGCAAATATACAGCATATTTGATCAGCATGAACGTTGGTACAGCTAGCTAATCAAATGGCACCTTTAGTCTAATGTACATATGTCATATTTAAAAATATTAAAAAAAGTAAGTAGCAATGGTAGATAAATACATAATTATCCTAAAAACCAGCATAAAAACAATCTATATTTCATCATTACGGGTAGGCGGTGATGCAATGCTAAAAAAGACTTTAAGTTTGCTTAGTCTGACAACAGCGATTTAAAAAGTAAGGTGCTTGTGCGTAATAATTCTGACAACAATACTGTTGTGGCCTTAAAATCCCTGCTGTCCTATATACAATAAAAACTGTATCTATCTCGAGAGGACTTTCCACCTTATAAGCCAGGCTTGACCTAAGAAGTTTGCTACACAGCAGGAAAAGTAGGGCCTGGAGTCAGACTTGAGAATGCGTAGTGCTGTGTGGTGGTCCCGTGTGCCCAGCTGCCGGCAAAGCGGTTTCAGCCATTTAGCCCGTGGTGTTTTATACGCCGGGCAAGCCAACAGTAGGTGGGCAATACTTTCTGTCGGAGCCTTGCAACTTGGACAATTTTTCTCGTTGCTTACAGACCATTTTGCTGTCACTTCGCGAACAGGGAGGGATCCATACCTAAAATGCATATACAGTATTCTATCTCTTGGTACCTTAATTAAGTCAAGGTAGGGCTCATAATGTCTATTATGTTTGTGGGAGTAGAATTCTCTTGTCAGTTTGCCCGCATTAGGTCTACTGATCTCTCGTTGGTCCACCCATTCCCAGTATAGGCGCTTAAGTTCCTCTCTCCTTGGGGGTTCCTGACTAGCCCAGCAGCCACAAAGTCCTATCGCTGACAGCGTTTTCTTAATGTCACGTATCCAGCCTATTTTCCCCCCGGTGTCTAGGCGGGTGATCTCGGTAAGGGCTTCTGCATAGGGAGAGAGCTCAGGGGTCCGCCTAATTCGAGCCCAGAAAAGTAAGGGGCGTAGCCTGGCTACATCATCTATTGCCGCCTACCCATATCCAGTAGCAACGGGGTAAAGGGGATGTATTTGGGTGCCGTAACTAGGTCTCTTAGGAATTTATGTTCTGACCTACGAAGCTCATCTAATTTGTCAAATCCCCAGAGTTCTGCTCCGTAAAGGGCAGCGCTAACCGCCTTTGTGTCATATATTTGGAGGGCTGGAGCTACAGGCTTAGTGTGTGATAGCCGATGTTCCTTCGCTTCTGCTCTGGCTACACATTTGTGTACCATCAGCATCTTACCTAGGTGGGGTCTCCAAGACATTTTATCGGAAAGTCTTACACCTAGATAATCAAAGGTGTCGACCTTTTCAAGGGGAATCCCACCTAGGAGAGGGCAGTTCCTGCATGATCAATGGCAGTTAAAGGCCATGAATTTGGTTTTGGCGCCATTTATGACCAATCCCCGATTGTCACAGAAGAGTTGGAATATTATTATTCTACAAGAAACACATTTAACTCATGACGAGTGGGAGGCCACTCGATCTAAGCAGAAATGGATCGAAATATCTGTCCACACAGCTCAATCATGTTGCATGAACGGAGTGGCTCTACTTATTAAGAAATCTGCTAAAGCTACCCTAGGGGCTTTTAAAGTGGATGTTAAGGGGCGATGGATTATTGCTAATGTTAAAATTCAGAATGAATGGTATGTTTTAGTTGGGTACTATGGGCCTAACATAAATGACGAAGCTCCTTTAAACTCCATTTATCATCATGTGTTAGAATCCAATTCTCCTGTTATTATGGTGGGCGATCTTAATATTCTCTTGAATCCCAATTTAGATAGGTCTAAGAAAGGGGTGGGCTTAGGGCCTACAAAAATGAGATCTTTCATCAGGGTACTGATGGAAGATCTAGGTCTTATAGACATTTGGAGAGCTAAAAATAAAGAAATAAGCAGTCCTCTAAGTTTCACTTTCCACAATGAAAAGCATGGGCATGCTTCTAGAATTGATTTTTTTCTAGTAGATCCTAGGCTGGCTGACAGTGTTAAAATGGTGGCACACATCCCCAAGCATCTTTCAGACCATTCCGCTGTGCTTTTGGAGATACAAATAGAAAGAGGACCCATTAATGGAAGGTGGACCTTTGATAGATCCCTTCTCTCCGATATAGCAGTAATAACACAGCTGAAGAGAGATACCCTGACCTTCTTGAAATTAATGACTCCTCGGCCCCGTTGCATGTAATCTGGGATGCTTAGAAAGCATATATAAGAGGCAGAGTCATCAGCCATGCTGCAAAAAAACATAAGGAAACCAGAGCTATGATAAAAAGATTGGAAGATGACTTCTCCAGAGCTCTGGGTGAGAGAATTATACAGCAATACGGTCAGAAGCAGAGCAAGGTCAACAATGAAATAATAATAAAAAGACAGGCTCTAGCAGATTATTTGGAAAGTATTATAAGGCGGAAGTGGGAGGCTAGTAAATTAGCCAACTACGAATATGGAGAAGGTTGTGGAAAGCTTCTTGCTTGGAAATCTCATATTAACCAAGCAAGAAACATTAATAAAGAGATCTCCAATACTGAGTCGGGGAGGCTCTGTCAGAGAGCACTAAAATAGAACAGGCATTTGAGTCCTTCTTTCAAGATCTGTACACTGAGGATCAGTTAGCCACCGAGGCCCAGATTAAAGGCTATGTTAACAGAATAGCATTGCCCTTACTTGCTGACGACCAAGCCCAATGTTTGAATCAACATATCTCCTTAGAAGAACTTAAGGCGGTAGTGAAAAATCTAAAAAGAGGTAGTGCTGCGGGGATAGATGGCATTCCTAACAAATTTTACATGTCACTTGCTGAGGAAATCACTCCGGTCTTCGCAAAATTGATTGACAGCATCTTTTCTGATGACCTATCTATTCCCAAGTCATGGGATGAGGCAGCTGTCAGCCTAATTTTGAAACCTAATAAAGATCCTAAAAAGTGTGAGTAGTACAGGTCCATCTCCTTGCTGAATTGGGATTATAAAATCTACGCTCAGATTTTAGCCAGGAGATTGGAACCTGTGATGGGCTCACTGGTCCAGGACCAGAAGGGTTTCATTAAAGGACGCCAACTACATGATTTAACTCATGTATTGGTAGGCGCAATCGATATAGCCTCAGCGAATAAACTGCCTCTTACTATTTTTACTTTTGACGCTGAGAAAGCCTTTGATAGGGTAAGCTGGACCTTTCTACGCCACTTGATTCACTCCTTTGGGTTAGGGGAAAAGTTTATCAGGGCTATTAGCAATATCTATGAGACCCCTACAGCAAGGATTGTGGTTAATGGGAATCTCACTAATTCAATTAAGCTGGAGCGAGGAACAAGACAGGGCTGCCCCCTCTCCCCATTATTCTTTGACCTATATATCGAGCCCTTAGCATGCAACATCAGGGCCAGTCAAAATTCTGCACCGTTTGAATGGAATGGTTGGGTGAAAAAGTAGCCCTATATGCAGACGACCTGATGATCTTCACAAGGGAGGGCACAAATATTTTACCCATGTTGAAGCAACTCCTAATGGATTTTGGGAAGGTCTCCGGTTACCGAATTAGCCGTCAAAAAACAGAAATTATGTCCTGGAACACGCAATCCAATAACTCATTGATCAAACAAGAAATGAGATATTTAGGGGTGCAGGTTACTCAGGACATCACCAAGTTAGCCCAGGTAAACCAAGAGTATTATTAAGATCCTGGGGCAGTCTTCCTCTTTCCATTTTGGGCCGTTCTAATCTGGTTAAAATGTCAATACTACCAAAATTTACATTTATCTTCAATGCGATCCCTCTATATTTTAATCCTAAAACCATAAAAGTACTGCAAGGAGATATATCCAGTTGTATCTGGTCTAATAAGGGAGTGTGGTTCGACCTGGAAGAAATTGCGAAGTTCAAATTTAGAAGGTGGTATTGCAAGTCCCGATTTTTGTTTTTAATGTTGGGCCTTCCAGTTAAAAAATTTAAGATCTCTTTTATTTGGCTCCTCATGTTTTCCTTCCTTCCTCCAAGCCATGAGGAATAATCTTTCCTTGGGTGGCGATGGCTTTCTCTTCAAGTTTGGTCATCCCAAATTTTTTAAGAAGGTCAAACTAAAGATCTTGAGATCAGCCAGCGAGCTCTGGTATCAGGTCAGGAAGATTTTGAAGATCCCATATTACAGCTTTTGTGCCCCTATTTGGGACTACCCAGGCACTTCCTTGTGCCTAAAGGACAGTTTGTCTGCCCCGTTGATGGAAGAAAGGATTAATAAATGGGGACAACTTCTATGAAACAACAAGCTACTCCCTTGGGATATTTTAAGTAACATCACAAATTAGAATCTTTCTAGGTTCAAATTCTTTCACCTTTCAAGCTGGGCCGCTAGTTTGTGTAAAGATGGGGATGGAAATGAGTATTGTGAAAACAGTCTGCTGGGCCCCCTCTACCAACATAAAGAAGTTTCTAAATGGTATTGGATGCTGGTAAAAGGGGACCCACCACCAACGCCTATGGAGGAGCCCTGGAGAAGAGACCTGCTTTCAACCAACATAACACCTATATGGCAAGTATCGATGCACACTTTATGGAGTATTGTTAAAGCCGCTTCTCTCAGAAGGAATCATCTGTTTACACTCCATAGAGCATACTGGACCCCTAAGAGGCTTTCAAAGATGGGAGGTAAAGGCGCTAAGGTCTGCTTGAAGTGTGCTTCTATGAATGCAGATGACTTGCATATGTTCCGGCAGTGTCCCCAGATCCAGGGCTTCTGGCAAGACTATTTCAGAGGTTTTGGGACAAGAAATTTAGGTAAGCTCTGTCCTAGTTATTTTTGGGGTTCTCCCAGAAGAGAGTGTTAGTTGTAAACTTACTAAACTTCAAGTATACTTACTATTTATCTTAATCCTCATGGCAAGAAGCGAAATATGTTTAAAACGGGTATCCCCTCTGCCCCCGGTGTTTTTGGACTGGGTTACCTCAGTTAATAGAATCAATAAGTTGAATCATGGTTGTCTCTCAAAAAAAAGAACTAGATTTTGGGTGGTGTGAGAGGAGTGGGCCAACAAGCTACATAATATAATCTCCTAAAACTGGTCCTATGATTATGAAATAAGTAAGATCATGGTATAGAGGTTGCTCCTTGGAAAGGTCGCTATACTCCACCTCTTTCTCTTGCCTGGGTGTTTTGAGGTTGGCTCTTCAGGAACCTTGGAGGTGGTAAGGTAACAGTTAGAAGTAGAAACCTCCCCCCATAGGAGGGAGGTTTAAGTGCCCTTACTCTCTAAGAGACAATTACTTATTTACGAATTGAGGACAAAAAAAAAATACAAATAATTTTTTTTTTAAAAACACATAGTGACCCATTATGCACATGCGCAGTGACCCAAGCACAATGCCTTGAACCTGCTACCCGGTGACAACCTTCTCTCAACCTTCTGAACTGTGATATTTATATATTGTGAACAAGGCTGCAGGCAGCAGCCGAAACGCGTAGATGATAGCAACACTCAACTAATATAAACCAGAGTGAAAACCCATGGAGTGCCGGTTCCATCTCTACATTAAGAGAAAGAGGTGTTTTTATACATATATCTGAATCGAAGAACTCTCCAAGCTTCCCTGCGGCGAAAGGAGAGTAACGGACACCAAAGGTAGGATGGCAAGATTTATTCCTCACACACCTTAGTTTGTATATATATATAACTTTATATATGTATATATTCACTGAAAAAAACCATAGGTTTCAGGGACGTTATAGTTAGTTGGACATTTTACTCGTACAAAACCAGAGAAATTCAGCCGTTATAGTTAGTTATACAAAAGGGGATGATGGACGGAACGTTTGAGCCAATCAAACACTCACCCCCAGTCAACTGATCTGGGTTTAATCCATCATCATTCTTTAGCTCACTCCACCACCCCAGTTCAGACATGGCCATATGCAAATCAGTCTGACCCTGTGCCTCATGGGAACAGTCCAGCCCGAACTGCCAAGCCATGTCTTCCCTGGACCGGAAACAAGCATCCTAGGACCGGTTTCTGGCATTCCAGCCGTCATCAGCCAGGCTTGCTTGAATCCAGTGGCAAAGTGAGCAAGGGACCCACGTCTGGGCATACCCCGCCAACTTAGGGCGAACAAAGCGATACAAAAGGGGATGATGGACGGAACGTTTGAGCCAATCAAACACTCACCCCAGTCAACTGATCTGGGTTTAATCCATCATCATTCTTTAGCTCACTCCACCACCCCAGTTCAGACATGGCCATATGCAAATCAGTCTGACCCTGTGCCTCATGGGAACAGTCCAGCCCGAACTGCCAAGCCATGTCTTCCCTGGACCGGAAACAAGCATCCTAGGACCGGTTTCTGGCATTCCAGCCGTCATCAGCCAGGCTTGCTTGAATCCAGTGGCAAAGTGAGCAAGGGACCCACGTCTGGGCATACCCCGCCAACTTAGGGCGAACAAAGCGATACAAAAGGGGATGATGGACGGAACGTTTGAGCCAATCAAACACTCACCCCCAGTCAACTGATCTGGGTTTAATCCATCATCATTCTTTAGCTCACTCCACCACCCCAGTTCAGACATGGCCATATGCAAATCAGTCTGACCCTGTGCCTCATGGGAACAGTCCAGCCCGAACTGCCAAGCCATGTCTTCCCTGGACCGGAAACAAGCATCCTAGGACCGGTTTCTGGCATTCCAGCCGTCATCAGCCAGGCTTGCTTGAATCCAGTGGCAAAGTGAGCAAGGGACCCACGTCTGGGCATACCCCCGCCAACTTAGGGCGAACAAAGCGATACAAAAGGGGATGATGGACGGAACGTTTGAGCCAATCAAACACTCACCCCCAGTCAACTGATCTGGGTTTAATCCATCATCATTCTTTAGCTCACTCCACCACCCCAGTTCAGACATGGCCATATGCAAATCAGTCTGACCCTGTGCCTCATGGGAACAGTCCAGCCCGAACTGCCAAGCCATGTCTTCCCTGGACCGGAAACAAGCATCCTAGGACCGGTTTCTGGCATTCCAGCCGTCATCAGCCAGGCTTGCTTGAATCCAGTGGCAAAGTGAGCAAGGGACCCACGTCTGGGCATACCCCGCCAACTTAGGGCGAACAAAGCGATACAAAGGGGATGATGGACGGAACGTTTGAGCCAATCAAACACTCACCCCCAGTCAACTGATCTGGGTTTGATCCATCATCATTCTTTAGCTCACTCCACCACCCCAGTTCAGACATGGCCATATGCAAATCAGTCTGACCCTGTGCCTCATGGGAACAGTCCAGCCCGAACTGCCAAGCCATGTCTTCCCTGGACCGGAAACAAGCATCCTAGGACCGGTTTCTGGCATTCCAGCCGTCATCAGCCAGGCTTGCTTGAATCCAGTGGCAAAGTGAGCAAGGGACCCACGTCTGGGCATACCCCCGCCAACTTAGGGCGAACAAAGCGATACAAAGGGGATGATGGACGGAACGTTTGAGCCAATCAAACACTCACCCCCAGTCAACTGATCTGGGTTTAATCCATCATCATTCTTTAGCTCACTCCACCACCCCAGTTCAGACATGGCCATATGCAAATCAGTCTGACCCTGTGCCTCATGGGAACAGTCCAGCCCGAACTGCCAAGCCATGTCTTCCCTGGACCGGAAACAAGCATCCTAGGACCGGTTTCTGGCATTCCAGCCGTCATCAGCCAGGCTTGCTTGAATCCAGTGGCAAAGTGAGCAAGGGACCCACGTCTGGGCATACCCCCGCCAACTTAGGGCGAACAAGCGATACAAAAGGGGATGATGGACGAACGTTTGAGCCAATCAAACACTCACCTCCAGTCAACTGATCTGGGTTTAATCCATCATCATTCTTTAGCTCACTCCACCACCCCAGTTCAGACATGGCCATATGCAAATCAGTCTGACCCTGTGCCTCATGAGAACAGTCCAGCCCGAACTGCCAAGCCATGTCTTCCCTGGACCGGAAACAAGCATCCTAGGACCGGTTTCTGGCATTCCAGCCGTCATCAGCCAGGCTTGCTTGAATCCAGTGGCAAAGTGAGCAAGGGACCCACGTCTGGGCATACCCCGCCAACTTAGGGCTGAACAAGCGATACAAAGGGGATGATGGACGGAACGTTTGAGCCAATCAAACACTCACCCCCAGTCAACTGATCTGGGTTTAATCCATCATCATTCTTTAGCTCACTCCACCACCCCAGTTCAGACATGGCCATATGCAAATCAGTCTGACCCTGTGCCTCATGGGAACAGTCCAGCCCGAACTGCCAAGCCATGTCTTCCCTGGACCGGAAACAAGCATCCTAGGACCGGTTTCTGGCATTCCAGCCGTCATCAGCCAGGCTTGCTTGAATCCAGTGGCAAAGTGAGCAAGGGACCCACGTCTGGGCATACCCCCGCCAACTTAGGGCGAACAAGCGATACAAAGGGGATGATGGACGGAGCGTTTGAGCCAATCAAACACTCACCCCAGTCAACTGATCTGGGTTTAATCCATCATCATTCTTTAGCTCACTCCACCACCCCAGTTCAGACATGGCCATATGCAAATCAGTCTGACCCTGTGCCTCATGGGAACAGTCCAGCCCGAACTGCCAAGCCATGTCTTCCCTGGACCGGAAACAAGCATCCTAGGACCGGTTTCTGGCATTCAAGCCGTCATCAGCCAGGCTTGCTTGAATCCAGTGGCAAAGTGAGCAAGGGACCCACGTCCTGGGCATACCCCGCCAACCTAAGGCGAACAAGCGATACAAAGGGGATGATGGACGGAACGTTTGAGCCAATCAAACACTCACCCCAGTCAACTGATCTGGGTTTAATCCATCATCATTCTTTAGCTCACTCCACCACCCCAGTTCAGACATGGCCATATGCAAATCAGTCTGACCCTGTGCCTCATGGGAACAGTCCAGCCCGAACTGCCAAGCCATGTCTTCCTGGACCGGAAACAAGCATCCTAGGACCGGTTTCTGGCATTCCAGCCGTCATCAGCCAGGCTTGCTTGAATCCAGTGGCAAAGTGAGCAAGGGACCACGTCTGGGCATACCCCCGCCAACTTAGGGCGAACAAGCGATACAAAGGAGATGATGGACGAACGTTTGAGCCAATCAAGCACTCACCCCCAGTCAACTGATCTGGGTTTAATCCATCATCATTCTATAGCTCACTCCACCACCCCAGTTCAGACATGGCCTAGGATGCTTGTTTCCGGTCCAGGGAAGACATGGCTTGGCAGTTCGTGCTGGACTGTTCCCATGAGGCACAGGGTCAGACTGATTTGCATATGGCCATGTCTGAACTGGGGTGGTGGAGTGAGCTAAAGAATGATGATGGATTAAACCCAGATCAGTTGACTGGGGGTGAGTGTTTGATTGGCTCAAGCTGCTCCGTCCATCATCCCCTTTGTATCGCTTTGTTCAGCCCTAAGTTGGCGGGGGTATGCCCAGACGTGGGTCCCTTGCTCACTTTGCCACTGGATTCAAGCAAGCCTGGCTGATGACGGCTGGAATGCCAGAAACCGGTCCTAGGATGCTTGTTTCCGGTCCAGGGAAGACATGGCTTGGCAGTTCGTGCTGGACTGTTCCCATGAGGCACAGGGTCAGACTGATTTGCATATGGCCATGTCTGAACTGGGGTGGTGGAGTGAGCTAAAGAATGATGATGGATTAAACCCAGATCAGTTGACTGGGGGTGAGTGTTTGATTGGCTCAAGCGTTCCGTCCATCATCCCCTTTTGTATCGCTTTGTTCGCCCTAAGTTGGCGGGGTATGCCCAGACGTGGGTCCCTTGCTCACTTTGCCACTGGATTCAAGCAAGCCTGGCTGATGACGGCTGGAATGCCAGAAACCGGTCCTAGGATGCTTGTTTCAGTCCAGGGAAGACATGGCTTGGCAGTTCGTGCTGGACTGTTCCCATGAGGCACAGGGTCAGACTGATTTGCATATGGCCATGTCTGAACTGGGGTGGTGGAGTGAGCTAAAGAATGATGATGGATTAAACCCAGATCAGTTGACTGGGGGTGAGTGTTTGATTGGCTCAAGCGTCCGTCCATCATCCCCTTTGTATCGCTTTGTTCGCCCTAAGTTGGCGGGGTATGCCCAGACGTGGGTCCCTTGCTCACTTTGCCACTGGATTCAAGCAAGCCTGGCTGATGACGGCTGGAAATGCCAGAAACCGGTCCTAGGATGCTTGTTTCCGGTCCAGGGAAGACATGGCTTGGCAGTTCGTGCTGGACTGTTCCCATGAGGCACAGGGTCAGACTGATTTGCATATGGCCATGTCTGAACTGGGGTGGTGGAGTGAGCTAAAGAATGATGATGGATTAAACCCAGATCAGTTGACTGGGGGTGAGTGTTTGATTGGCTCAAGCGCTCCGTCCATCATCCCCTTTTGTATCGCTTTGTTCGCCCTAAGTTGGCGAGGGTATGCCCAGACGTGGGTCCCTTGCTCACTTTGCCACTGGATTCAAGCAAGCCTGGCTGATGACGGCTGGAATGCCAGAAACCGGTCCTAGGATGCTTGTTTCCGGTCCAGGGAAGACATGGCTTGGCAGTTCGTGCTGGACTGTTCCCATGAGGCACAGGGTCAGACTGATTTGCATATGGCCATGTCTGAACTGGGGTGGTGGAGTGAGCTAAAGAATGATGATGGATTAAACCCAGATCAGTTGACTGGGGTGAGTGTTTGATTGGCTCAGCCGTTCCGTCCATCATCCCCTTTTGTATCGCTTTGTTCGCCCTAAGTTGGCGGGGTATGCCCAGACGTGGGTCCCTTGCTCACTTTGCCACTGGATTCAAGCAAGCCTGGCTGATGACGGCTGGAATGCCAGAAACCGGTCCTAGGATGCTTGTTTCCGGTCCAGGGAAGACATGGCTTGGCAGTTCGTGCTGGACTGTTCCCATGAGGCACAGGGTCAGACTGATTTGCATATGGCCATGTCTGAACTGGGGTGGTGGAGTGAGCTAAAGAATGATGATGGATTAAACCCAGATCAGTTGACTGGGGGTGAGTGTTTGATTGGCTCAAGCGTTCCGTCCATCATCCCCTTTTGTATCGTTATAGTTAGTTAAGCTAACTATAACTCACGCCCCCGCAATGCACTGCTGATGACGTCACATATTACCTCACTCATGACAAGGTCAGTGACATCACTGATGACATCTCAAATGACATCACTGATGACATCACTGATGACGTCATCCAGTGACTGAGTGTTTCTGAAAAGTTTAAGAATGTTGTCTATATATACACCAAGGTGTATTGAAGAATGAGTGTGTGTATGAGTGTCTGTATGGATGCTCTGTGGGTGCATGACTGCCTGTATAAGTGAGTGATTAAACGTGTCTTAGTGAATGCATGGGTGAATGACTAATCTATGTTAATGTCTGTATCAGTCTGTCAGTTGGTGTGTAAGTGTCTGCATAGGTTGGTGAGTAGCTACATGAGTGTCTATATGGGTTAATGATTGGTTGTCTGATTACCTGTATGGGTGCCTGAGTGTCTGTGTGGGTAGGTGGGGTGTGTGAATCCCTACATGGATGTGTGAGTGGGTGATTCACGGGGTGTATGGGTTCATGAGTGTGTCTACGAGGGGCTGTATGGGTGAGTGAGTGTGCGTATGAGTGTGTTGGTGAGTGAATGGATGTCTCAGTCGTATATATGTAAGTAAGTACATATGTGGAAGGTAGTATATGGGAGTGTTGGAGTATATAAGTGACTAAATGTGAGAGTGAGTGATTGTGAGAGTGGCTGCATGGATGAGTGTGTGCTTGTGTCAGTGATTGTAGAAGAGAGTGAGTATATGGTACTATCTGTATGAATAAGTGAGGTGGCGTGTGTATATAACTGTATAGGTGGGTAAATGGCAGTGTGATTCATTCTTTGGGTGACTGACTAGGTATTTGAGTAACTCTATGGGTGAGTGGTGGTGTGTGAGTGTCTGTATGGGTGTATGAGTGCATATATCAGTGGCTGTATTGATGAGTGACTGCGTGTATGAGTGACTGTATGGGTTAGTGAGTGGATATGTGTGTAGACCTAAGAACCAGTGAGCGGGTATGTACTAACTGGTATTGGTATGTCTATGGTTTCGAGATTGGTAGTCTGTATTTTAGAGTGGGTGTATCAAAGGTTATATTAGGGTGTGAAGAGGTGCATCAGATCATCACGTGGATGATGTCATTAGTGATGTCATCAGTGATGTCATTTGAGATGTCATCAGTGATGTCACTGACCATGTCATGAGTAATGTAATATGTGACGTCATCAGCAGTGCATTGCGGGGGCGTGAGTTATAGTGAGCTTAACTAACTATAACGGCCAAATTCCTCTGGTTTTGTATGAGTGAAATATCCAACTAACTATAACGTCCCTGAAACCTATGGCTTTTTCAGTGAATTTCTAAGGTTTTTTAAATGCTTATTCCTAACTATAACGTCCCTGAAACCTATGGTTTTTTCAGTGAATTTCTAAGGTTTTTTTACTACAAATTCCCAAGTGTAATGTATCTCTAGCCTTTGGTTTTATGTATGATTTTTTAGTGTTCCTTTTAAACAAAAAAATTATTTGAAGATATTTTTTCTTTTTTTTACTTTTTCTTTTATCATTGTTTAAATATCTTCAAAAAAATGTACAAATTTTAATATGCAGTTTAAAAAAAAATATATATAGCATACCTGACGTTTCATTTATATCCTTATTTCTGCCAATTAACATTTTTTTCTTGTGTCCAATTTTGTACAGTGTGTTATTATTTCAGAGAATAGTCAAATGTTAAAAAATTTTAGGAAAAAATGTGTAACTTATTTATTTACTAATATTTGATAAATCCAACTGTCCGTAATTACTTTTAAAAGTATGAAAGGCGGGCGAGACGTTATTGAATGATTTCATAAGCTCTTTTGTACTGTGTAAGGCATTCTCTGAGTATAACTGAACTGTGTAGCAGATTACATAAATAGATACATACTGCTGCAGTGAAAGAATGACTGTAACAGTACTGCCTCACAGTTTATATGAGTGCTAGTGTATTGTCAGAATAATTGGAGAAATGCTTGCGTAGCACCTCACTGAATGTGTAAGTGCATGATGGTATTGCAAGAAATTCATGAGTGCATACATTGTGCCTGAGCGAATGCTTGAGTGCAAGAGTAGTGCCTCACTCATTGCATGACTGCATAAGTAATCCGTGATTGATTGAATTTGTGTAGAAGTAGTGCCTACTTGTTTCAATGAGTGCATGGCTACTGCCTAAGTGAATATATGAGTGAAAATATAATATCTAGCTGTTTAGAACAGTGCATGGAAGCTGTCTGACTAAAAAGATGACTTCGAAAGTAATTCCTGGGTCATTGTATGAGTGCATGGGTAGTACCTGATGGAATCGATGAGTGCTTTGGTACTGCCTGAGTGATTATTTAAGTGCAAGAATAGAAAGTGGGTGATTGCATGATTGCGTTGATAATGTTTGATTGATTGGATGTGTGTATAGCAGTGCCTCCTTGACTACAGAAAACATTTCCCCAATTGTACATTTAACTCCCTTGAAAGTACTTTCATTTATGATTTGGATTCGTTGCTTTTGCATTTTCCTGTCAGAATGAAGATAAGTATGTTTTCCTAACACAGAACCACAGTGTTTGTTCCGTTGAACACTCTTTAGTTTGTAAACAAGTTAAAATGTACGGAGATTGTAACTTTCTGCCAGTAATTTCCACTGATTTTTAAAACAAACTTCAGTAGCTGCTGTTATTCCCACGCCGAGTGTACTTTTCAACAGCAGTTATCTTATCCCAAATAACCACAAGTGCTGCGGGTTACGAGCAGGCGTCACGTACATACCAACTTTTCCACAACGTGTTACATGTTGCACCAATGTCTTTTGTCCACCTCCACATGCGATTGCAGATAGTTTGGTATGGCCTTCCATTCCTACTTTGAAAACAGATTTTAATAACGTACACTGACTAAAAGCGCTATTGTTTCAACAAGAAGTGGATCTCACATCAGCTCGTGAGACCTTCAAATAGCAGGTGGCTAAACCACCAAGTGACATTGAGTCACTGCTCAATACCGATCTCCCACTACATTTTGAAGAATTAATCGGCCAAATATTTAATGAGTCTGAAACCGAAGGCCTACCACATTTTTTTAAACTAGTCGACTCCCGCCTCGTTATCTCTTTTCAGACTATTTTTAGAGTAAAACCGGATTTTATTCATTCTAATTTTGCTAGTGCATTTGGCGGGTTTCGTTGGACCTGTTGCTGGTTTGGGTAGTGCTCGTTCTTCAGCTCCTACTACGAAATGGCTGCCCATCCTGGGCTTGAGCCCCATCCAGGCCAATTGCGGCTGCACCGTGAACGGATGCTACAACCTTTTGGATGCTTGCCATTGGTGACTTTTGGCATCAGCTATAGGCTGCATTTCCGCTATGTGTAGTTCACCTGCGTGCAGCCTGTGTTCTACTGTCTCCGGTGCCTGTTTGAGTGCGACCTGGATGTCTGCCTCTTCACTACTTCACGAGCTGACCTGGATTATGAACTGTTGGTGAGACCATTGCTGGCTCATGACCACAACTGTTCTGGAGACACACGCTTGATGGATGCGGTTAATCAAGCAATAAGAGGGAGCTGGAATACGTGCGCTCATGCACAGTGCCTCTTGCAGCAGAGTATCATCGAATATCATGTAGGTTGCCCTGACATGCTCCTGCTTGCACAAGATTACGATGACCATGTCTGTTCTTTTGACTTGCTGAATTGGATGGCAACCCTCTTTGCTTGGAGAGGTATGAATGACCTTTTGGAGCTGATTGCATTTCACGGTGTTTGTGAGTTCTTGAATTTGGATGGATCTGCATAAGTGCGCATGGTAACCCGATTTGATGGCCTCTTATTTCTACAATTCAAGAATAACCCTGGGTGGTAAAATCCGCTCCGCTCGCGGAGTTTGCGGATTTTTGGCAACTCCGCGTTCCGCGCAGAACGCGGAGTTACCGAAAACTCCACGATCCGCTGCATAGCAGAGTTTTTACCTTGTTTGTGCTTTCAACATGCGTTTCACATGCGTGGTAGCGACTTACCGGAATCCCTGCATTCGCCAGTGAGTTTTCCTATCCGTTCGCGTGCGCCACGAGATTTTGGTAGCCGGCCGCGCGATCCCGCGAGAGTGTGCGGAATCTCCACAACTGGCCGGAATCTCCACCATCGGGCCGGAATCTCCACCTCCGGGCTGGAATCTCCACCTCCGGGCCGGAATTTCCACCTCCGGGCCGGAATCTCCACCACCGGGCCGGAATCTCCGGCCCGAGTGCGGACATAAAGTTAGTATGAGTAAGTCCATTCTGTGAATACCAAAATGAGTAAGTGCATTCTGTGAATACCAAAATGAGTAAGTGTATTCTGTGAATACCAAAAAGTACTAACTACGTTTTTGACGTAAGTTAGTTCTGTGAATCAGGCCCTATGTTGTTTAACTCAACGAATGGATACACGCTTGTTTAAGGTTTGATATGAGTTATTGACATTAAAACACATTCACATAGTGGGATACATTTCCAATCACAGAATGTTCCAAATACACTTAAAAGTAGAAACCCCCGCCATTTGTCTCTGAGCCATGGAATTTCTGTCATCAGCACTTCTCCCTCTATCCACTGGAGCCGTTCAAACGTGAATGGCAAAATATCTTAGTTTGCAAATGTTTTCTATATAATTATGGCTTTGCAATGTGTGCCACATAATGCATCATCTGCTGCACAATTTGACGATGTTAACTAATAAATTGTTTGTAGCTCAAACGGATCGAAAGTTACCGTAAAATGTGACTTGTGTTTCTGCAAAGAGGACAGTCCTTTGCAAAGGCTGACTGATGCCTTTCTCACTGCTGCATTTGTACTAATAAGGCAAAATCTTTCCACAGACTGTTACCATGAGTAAAAATGTCAAAACGATAAATTATCAGAAAATATACCACATGCAGCCTTTTTTTGATCCATAATTAAGTCAATACTGCAGCATAATTTTGTCCTCTATGGCTGCATAATTCCAGTGGCCCCAAAGCAGGCAGCACATGTTGAAAGTGCTTGTGCATGAAACAGAAAGACTGTGTAGTTTGTGAACTTAGTTTGGTGTGCATACATGCCGACCCCTGGTGAGTTGCAGCTACTCCTGCTGAAACAAGGCCATTAGAGGTATCAATGGGTGAGGCAGACGGGCCTCAAGAGGAGGTCTGGCTTTAGTGGTGGTCAGCTGCAGCCCATGCAGGTAATAGCGGTGGGGTTGGTTGCGGGGGATTTCAACAGACAACGAGGAAAAATTAATTATTTATTAAATTTTCCCTCCTGGCCGTTGTAGAATACCCACCCAACCCGGCCCCTCCACTCTTGCCTGCATAGGCCGCAACTTCTTCTGCTGATTTCGGTTAGAGGTGCCTTCGCCAAGATCCGAGTCACCTGTTGATTCCGACGACGAAGTATCAGAAAATGTCAGGAACCTCCTTTTGGACCTTTCTTGATATTCCGGTTGGAACCTCCCAGAGTCGGGTTTGGTATAGAAATCATCTTTTAGATATGGATATACAATCTCAATGTTGAAGGATTTCCTATCCTTTTCAAATTTGTTCACCTTGAAATTAATTGTGTGGTCTTTGAATACTGTAATCTCTTTTTCGATCTTATCAAGCAGTGTTTTTGCCTCTGCCACCGTATGGTTGTCTTTAATTGCTTGTATTTGCTCCTCAATTTCCTCCGCCTCCTTTTTGCAAATCCTCTGTGCCGTCTCGATGGAGTGGACCATCAGGTCCCGGCTGCACTTAGTGCTGATGTAGCTAAATCCCTTTTTATATTACGGGTCCTCAAAGAAGATAACAGGGACATTCTTGACCTGAAGGCCCCAAGGGATGGTACCAGCTTTTAAATGTTCCACCAAAAATATCCATGGAGTTCCGTTCTGACATGTTTCTTCTGTAACCTGATAAGTTTGTCTGAAACATTCTGCTGATAAGCAGAACTAATAAGGGTGACCCAGAAACCCTTTTAGCTCAAAAAGAGGCTTTCTTGATTATGAAATTTGATACAGCCCTTCACGGGCTCAACGAGCTTTCAGAAATTGCCAAACTGTAATCAGGAACCAGTTCACAGATGTTTCATTGCAAGTATGCAGCCTTTTAAACTACATGTTCCATAATGCACTTGGGCGCAGATCGAGCATAGAATCCATCTCTGACTTTATTTATGAAGCAGTTCCTAGGTCTGCCTCCTGGTTGCTGGTCTCTTCCGCCTTTCCGTGACACTTTGAACTATGGGCTTCGTTTTTCACACAAACAAGCATTGAGTGAAACTGCACCGAAGCACTGAATCTGTTCCCTTCACAACTTCCGAAGTGGCAGACCGTGAGAAGGCAAGTTTGATTCTGTGTTTCATCGCGCTCTAACCGCAGGGTTAATTATTTCCCCCTGGCGGTTTTGGCGCTTGGAGCAGCTACACATTCAGGGTTGCGACACAAAGAGAGCTAACTCAGAATTCTTGTGTTTTTCTGTAGATTGCATACACAGTGAATTACATCGTTCCACAAATATAACACAGTGTCCCCTGAAGTTTTCAATCGGTGTGTCGCCTGGGGCCTTGAAGGTATGACTTATTACCTCTTTCTCAGAGTGCAGCAAGCAGCTTTTTGCCAGACAAAAATCTCATTAGATGTATTTCTTAAATGTTGCAGCCTCACCAATACAATAGCAGGATTACCAGCTCAGTAATAGTCGACCTTTGTTCAATCCAACGTCTACAATCAGGTACACACTTTTCTAATGCTTAAAACTGACCAGTGTAGCCTGACAACAGAGTAGCTCAGCTTCATTTACATTATATTTTTGTCATTTCTTGTTTCTAGTCTTCACGATCCAGTCCCAGTCCTGAGGAGAACCCCCTAGCCACCTGGGCTTCGAAACACGTTGGCTCTAGAGTATGGGTGAACCAACACAGGGCGTGCCTCGAGGAAATTAGTTTGAACTGTTTTTTTCCCCCTTTTGACAACGCCCAATGTTATTGTGTACCCCCATTACTCATGTCACAGGCAGGACAGTAGGTGCATACCTGAGTACCAAACTTGTTGTTGTCCGCCTAGTGCTAGTGTGTAAATAAGGACTGGCTATTTGTATTGTTCATGAATGTTTTTTGTGTTTAGTTTTGGTTTTGATTTGATTTGATTTGTGTCTAATCACAAGTGTGGTGTTTTAATGTGTTCATGTGTATTTTGATGTAAATGTTTTTTATAATGTGTATCCAAATGATGTGTTGCCCATCTCATGACATGAAATGACTGGGCTTATTTTGCTCAAAAAAGTCTCAAGCTAAAGTGGAATAAAGCACGTAGACTTTAGAACAGATTGTCTAAGGTTCTATTTAATTTAATCATAATAACCTACCTGGTCACTGTGTTTGTTTGATGATTTCGTAGTGGTCTAGTCCAGGTAGTGACAGGACCTGAGCCTTGTTTGTTTCCAAACTTTGTAAAGTGGAGCTAATGTGTTTGGGTGTGAATAAAATCACTCTGGCCACTTTGCGCCCGCTCTATCTTGCTCTCTTTAGTTGTTTTTCACATTTTGAACCTTATATTTCTCTCAGTCGCAAGGCTGCCCTTTGGAATAGAAAAATGTCCGAAAAAGACGACATTTCCTGAAAAGTGTTTTTTATTTTTGGATCCATTTCATGGAGGAACAAATAAACGATAGAAGAGGAAAAGGGAGTATTAACCATTTCTTCAAGTCTCGGTTTTCAATAAGTGAGGAGGAGCGAGACAGAAAGAGAGGGAGGAAGAGTAAGAAAGGGGGGGGAGGCACCTACCAGCGGCAGAACAGAAGAGGACATTGTCCTTGTTTTCTCTGGGCCAGAAGGAAAACACAGAGTCCTTTTCCTTCTCTGTCCTCCCCGCCTGTCCCCAAACGGCCACGACTGCTGAGCCTTATCTCTAGCCCTTGACTATTTCTGCTGCCCTGCGATGCATGTTTAAAATAAAAAAAAGTAGGGGAACGGAATCTATTAAATTTAAGAAGTAGGGGCATGCCGTGGCCTTCCAATCCCGCCCACTTCTACCACTGGTATGAGAACATGTGTACTCGGTTGGTGATTCTATAAGTGCAGGAGTACTGTCTGGGTGATACCATCAGTGCATAGGTTGTGCCTCTGCAAATGGAAAAACCAAATTATAATGCCTGGATTATTGCTTTAAATTGTAAACTTGTGCTACGTAGATTACATGAGAGCATACGTACTATTTGTGTAAAAGAATAACTACCTAACAGATTACATCAGCTATACGACCAAAGTTACCCAATACTATAAAGGATCAAAAATAATTTTAATTTCAAATAAAAAACATATAAATGTTCTTCAACCATTCTTTTACGTTATCATACATATTATGTTATGAAATCGTATCAGTTTACGTAACTTAGAAACATAACTCTCTTGAACTATTTTACAGTACTATTGTGCTATTCATCAACAAAACTCTTTTCCAAGTTCACCACTACGTAAAATGAAGAAGAAAAAGAAAACTGTTATGCAATATAATGTATTACACAAAATGTACTATTACTTTTTAAGACCACAACATAATTTATGATTTAAATAACATTTTCATTTTCCTTTTTTTGCTGTTCTCAGATTCCACTTAACTTCACTATACACAGTGATGTCAATGTAGTATCATCATGAAACAGCGGGGGAAAAAACAATCAACTAAATTGTTGAAAAAAAAAAATCATCGTACAAAATTATTTTCAGTATGTGTAGCTATTAAGGGTGGGCGGAGCTCGCGGAGTTGCACTATGCGGAATTCCGCGGAGTTGCATTAAAGCTCTGTGAAATTCTGCGGAGTTCCGCTCCGCTCTAGACAAGTCCTCACAACCCACCCACCCTGCATAATAGCACCTCATTTGTGTACCGTCCACGATAACACCAACCACCCTGCGCAACCCTTGTCCCTCCTAAGCCATATCGCTCACCCCAGCCCTCCCAATCCCAACTCCCCCATCACCTCACACCAAACAGCGGCGCACCTCTCCTCTACCGGCATCAACATAGCAGGCAGAAGTTTCTATTAGAGGAAGAACCCTAAGCAACCACGCAACATCACATGATCGTCGCATCACATTTCTCAAGCATGTAACACTCACTGACAGAGGACTGAAGCCAGCCTGGGCAATTTTAAGTCCAAAAATAAATACATTTTAAACATTTTCGTACAGCTCAAACTCATTCTTCTCAGGAATGGCTGCACACATGGCGGCGTGCGAGAAAATGGGAAGGATAGGAAAGTGCTTACCTTTCCGAAGCCCAGCAAGTTTTCCAAAATTCCAGCTGCCATGTCAGCGTCCTCGGCTAGCCAGTTAGCACTATCGGCATGCCGTGTCCTCGGGGACTCAGACCCGTGCTAGCTCTGTCTGGGACTCTGAGGCATTAGTTGGCAATGGCCCGCAACGCAGGACTTGGATCTCCGGTGCGTTAAACCAGGTCTCACGTCATAATAAATAAACCAACAAGGCAGCTGGCCGACCTGGCAATCCTTTCGGCTCGCGAAGCTCTACTTCCATCATCCTATCGCCCTTGGAGCTACCACCCCCTTTCCCACAGTCCTCTCTCCCTTCACCTCATTTCTTTCTGTGCCCATTTTCCTATGTCCCTCTTCCCTTTCTCCTTCGCCACAGCCCTCTGGTCTCCGTCTGTCGCTCTCCCTCCTTCCCTCCCTCCCTCTCTGTCTCTCTCCCTCCCTCTGTGCCCCCTGCCCCCCATTCTCTCTCGCTTACTTCAGACTTCACTGCTCCCGAACAGTAGCCTCGTAGCTTTGAACACAGTCTGGGGTCCTGGGAGAGAGGTTTGGCGGTCGGGAGTAAAGTTCCGTAAGTCAAGCATATTTTACTCTTTCTAGAAATGGTAAAGGCGAAGAGAAAGGCAGGAGGGAGCACATGCTCTTTCGACAGGTACCTGGTTTAGGCTTCTGCTCCAGAGACCAGGTTTCCAGACATCAGAACATTAAGGGGTAATTGGCTAACAATGTATATAAAAAAAATGTTTCCCGTACTGTAGTGTAAGAAAACAACGTGCTGAGAGTTCACTGCTTCTCAAAAACATTTAAAATACCAAGATGGAAACATTCAAAGTTTTTCACCTTGAAGTAAAGACACAGGATGAGCGGGACAAGTGTTCTTATCGACGGAAGGTGTTTTATAAAAACTGCCAAACAAAAGCCGCAGGTGCCCACACGGCTGAAAGTACGTCGGGCGTCAACCTTCAGCCGTAAAGTAGGGGTGGGTTGCTGACGCTGGTAAACTCGGCTCCGCTATGCAGGAGGTGGAGTTTTTTGCTGAACTCCGCCCTCTAAGCGGAACGCGAAGTGGAAAGAACTTTGCAAGCTCCGCCAGCGGAGCAGAGTTAACTGCCCACACTTAGTAGCTATATGTGTTCCTCATTACAATTTTTTCATTACATCCTTCTTGTACAGTACGTGTTTTATTTATCTCAAGAACATTTCCAAAATGTACACTCATTTACATCTCCTACAATATACAGAACAAATATGTAAACTATTTGCTTTTCAGCGCAATATTTCCAAATGCAATACCAATCAGCACAAATAATAATCCAAACACTAATTATAATTAGTAATTGTTTCCAGTGCTCTCTACTTTCTCTTCACATCTTCCCAATAGGCCGAATAATGTATTCAAAACTTTGGGTTCCAAAATATCCAATATCAATTCTATAACACGTGTTCACATCTTCCCAATAGGCCGAATGATGTGATCAAAACTTTGGCTTCAAAAATATCAAATATGAATTTGGTAATTCATAAGGAAATCTGGGTTTTAATTCCAAGTGGGCATCATTGCAATGTGTCCATCCTTTATTTCAAAGTGTTTTATTGGTTTTTATATACAAAGACATTAGCATTTCTGTTACAGGGTTAGCTATTCGTGGTTTGTATGGCAGTTTTACAATCACTTCAAAACCAAAGTTTGCCTAACCCCACCTGGCGTGGCTTAGTAAGAGAAAGAAAGAAGGAAAGAAAGTGATAGAATGCAAGCAAAAGAGAAGGGCACAAGAGAGGCTCTATATCCGTGGGTCTTGTTATAGCCTGATCAGCAGCCCATCCCTGGGCTGCTTGTGGCGATAAGGGCCGGCAAGTCAGTCCAACCGATCCGTAGGCCACCGTAATTACACTCAATTCAGTTCCTTTTACATCACTTACCAGGGGTCAGGGGGATCATGGGGTTTGTAGCCTGGGAGACTTGGCTTCATGGGCGTTCTCATGGGGGTTCGTAAAAATCTAGGAATGTGTCAAGTGACTTCCACATCCCCCTGGATGCTGGTCTCCAGGGTGAGTTCTGTAGTGCAATGTTGTCCGCACCTCTGAGGTGCGTAATCCAGTTGAACCAGCTTTTGTATGAAGCCCTGCTTGTGTCCTTCCAATTTGCTAGAACCACTTTCACTGCTGCAGTCAGCAGCAGGTCTAGAAGGTCCTTATCTTGCTCTGATCTTAGTTCTGCGGTAATAAATGCGGTGGCGAGGGAGGCGAACTCAGTTATTACACTTTAAATACACAGTATAGTGTCCAGATGTTGTAGTAGGTCCAGCATGGAAAATAATAGCTACTGTTGTAAACATTCTTCCAGAAATAGATATTTGACTTGCAACAAAATTTTTAATTTTGCTTTCCAGTTTTGTTCCATTTGCTCTACAACGTTGTAGCGTTAAAATCAGATATTTTCCATATCTTTCTATGTGTAATGTAGATAACATCTCTGATATACAATGGGAACATTTCATATTATGATTTGCCGCTTTTACTAATTTGTTAAAAGGTACTGATTTGCAGTCTGGTATCGTTAAGTATATGAATCATTCTGTGTCAATTTTAGTGCTGGAAGTTAATGAACACTGTTCACATTTATGATCCCATTTGTAACTTAGTCCAAATAAGTTTTCAATCTCTATTCCTTCATCTTCTAATACTCCAAGCATAAGCATTAGAAATTCTTGTGCATCTTGTTGTATATTAAGAGTGAAGGTCAAAGAACTAGTACATATATCCAAGAGATGGCGAATACCAGAAGCAGTATGGATTTTACTTCTGTCAGTTGTCAACTGTTGAAATACATGACGTAGTAAAGAACAGAATCTTTTTTCATGATTTCCCATGATTTCATGATGAAGATCTTGTAGATAAAACACAACATTCAGAATCACATTAGCATAACAGTTGATACCTGAACTATTTTCCAACTGGTATCCCACAACGTCATCAACACTTTCCATTTTCTGTTTCTTTACACCTTAAACTTTCTCTTCATTTTTTTTTTTTTTAACCTCACTTGATTCTTTAACATATTTTTGTTTGGACACACAACAGTTTCTCATAAATGGGATATTCACCTAAATCTGGTGTATAAAGCCTTCTTAAATGATTATATTCTCTTACACAATTTACATCAGCACTAACCTTTTTGTCATCGAAATCAATCAAATACAAACCAGACAATGTTCTTACTCGAGATAATGCAACATATGCCATTCCCTCTTTGAACACTGTACTTCCAATATTTACCAAAGCACTGTCTACGCATAAGCCTTGAGATTTATGAATAGTTACTGCATATGCTAAAGACAGAGGAAACTGTTTTCTGTGAACATACAAGTCTTTTACGAGCAAAAAATGTACAGCACAATGCCTTACCTCTGTAATGTGATCAAATTTTATTTTCAAGAATTCTATTCCATCTCTGTTCTGATATTTTACAAAATCAACAACTTTTCCCATTGCTCCATTTACTAAACCTTCTTCTACGTTCAAATTACGCCGCAAAATTACCCGACAGTTTATAAATACATTTAAAGTTTTTTCTAAGCTTGCAGTATTAGATACAGACTTTTCCAAAGAGTCCAATTTAATTTGTAGTTTCCCTGAAAGAAGAATAGTTACTCCCTGGTGCTCAATTTTATCAAGAGCTTCAATTCGAACTATTTCTTGTTTTTCCAGTTTCAGAAGCTCTTGATTGAATGTACAACACTCTTGCAGTGTAGGCATTTGGCAAACTATAGACTTGTTTTCTCCAATCTTCTTGTACATTACTTCAGCTGCTGTGTTTTCAGTTGTAAACAAGTTCCTTAGTAGCCAACTTTCTAAAGCTTGTTTACCATGTTTCGTCAGGACACCAATTCTTATATCTTTAAGAATATTTCCATAATCTTCATCACTTGCTTGTTGCATATTCTTTATAAGATCTTTATATTCAAAATGTAACCAAATGTTCACATTTCCAATACTTCCCAAAGATTTCCTAGTGTCTTCATGCACACGCGTTTTAAAAACTGGTTATCCTTTTACAGGAGTTAGTTTAAGTAGATCTCCAAATACAATTAAATATTTCCCTCCAAACAGAACATTGTAATCTGTTTTAAAACCTGTTGCATTCTCAAGTGTACAAAGGCAAGCATTAAGTTTGAGACCATGCTCACCTCATCAATGATTAAAAGTTTCATTTTCTTCAGCACTCTTGACACTTCATAACCAGCATCTCCAGACAGCTTCTGCTATTCCAATTTATTATCATGTTCAACTGGTAGCATAAGTAATCTTTGTAAAGTAATCCCTTAATATTGTGTGCTGCTAATCCAGTTGGAGCTGTTACTACACAAGATAAATGTGAATCTGTAGTTTTCTGTAGAAAAACTTTTATTAAAAAACTTTTACCTGTTCCAGCTTGACCACTGATGTACAAAAGAATAGGTTTAAATGATGAATATTGACATTCTTTTTTTTCATGCAAAAAACCATGTTGTATCTGTTGTGTCACTTGTAGATATATTTCTTTTTGTTCAATATTTAGTTGTTCTTCTAAGTTTTCCAACGTAATATTATATGTTGTGCTTGTTGCATTGCAATTTCTACATTCTATTGCTGCTTCATTTTCCATTATTGGTTGTCCCAGTGGATCTAGACTCAGTGGACCAGAACTTTGACTATCTTGAGAACTGTCTTTAGCTATTTCAGCTGCGATAGTGTTTTCTTGTTCAATTTAATAATTTAACATTTGTAGATATGTCGGGAAAATTGTGCATTGAATGTTATCTTTACATGCATTAAAATTCTTCGTAGTCGAAATCTCCAAGTAATTCAGTTTTGCTACGCCATGGCTTGAACAGTTGCAGAAGTGCTAAATAGAAAAATTCTCTCTTATCTGGAGTTTCACAACTAAGTTTTCTGTGGTTAATAAGATTTCCTTTGGCATGTTTTACTAAACATCCGTCACATCCAATTACTGCATATTTTCCTTGTTTTATATTTTGTGTAGCATTTCTTATAAAGCTGTAATGTTGAAGTTTTTCGGACAGACATAGCTCTTCCAGATATGGACTCCTTTTGGGATAGTATGTATCTAACATATTAGTTTTAAGAATTTCTGTACTTTCTGGTTGATTTAGTGCTAAGTATTCGATTTCTTGTAATGTTTTCAATACTCTATTTCATGTGCAGGCCAGACCTAAACTTACCCAAATGATTCCTCGTGACTTTAAATATAAACTGGAAGAGCACAAGTGATCCGAACATTCAGAGGATCCAATTTCTCGGTGGGAAAGCATTTTCAAGCTAAAGCTGTACACTTTTTGCTAAGGCTCTTCTTTGAGAAATTTCTTCCCACATTTCTTTCATCTCTGTCTTTTCGGATTTCGTTATATATGATGTAACATAGCGTGCAACGGCAATTGAGTTATCTGCAACATATTGAATGTCCATGTTTGCATTTCACATTTTCAAAATCACTGGATTGTAGTCATTAATGTACGTTGACTGTTCTGTTCTTTTTAAGTTGTATGTATTCTTGGGAGATTTCCGAGTTATTGTATGCCTTACTGCTGACAAAAAGAACTTACTCTTCAATTAGAAATTACTGGACATGGGAATCCAAACAGACACTTGGTATAAAATTTTCCTTTAGACTTGTATTTATGTTGACAGTACTTTCCACAACGGTGACTTTGGAAACGTAAAACTTGCTGTCTCAAGCTGTTTTCTCCTCCTTCTCTTGGAATGTCACAGGTAACATACTGTTCAATAGAAGACAATACTGTTTCATCAATATCCGTTCCAAATTTTGGAGCATTCTTTATCCATAATAGCATGTGTATATGCGGAGCACCTCTAGCTTGGTACTCTTTTCGCCAAAAAAAATCAGTAACTTCTCCAAGAGGACAATTATTTTTATTGCAGATAAAAGACATCATAGTTTGAAACCTACCTGCACACATTTACAGGATCCAATGAACACAGTTCTCCAGGTGTCTTCATTTCAATATTTTTTATATTTGAATTTGCTTCTCGTAGAAATTCAAGTAAATCTTCCCATGCATATTCAGCACAGCTAAGTGTTACAAACTATGTTGGTGTACCTAAGTTTCTTAACATACATTTAAGTTCACTGTGACGACGAAACCAATATTCATTGGTACCACATTGACATGCCATCAAATTAATTAACTGTGATTCTAAATTTTCGTCTCTTCGTTCAACTTTGTCCATGAATTCTTTTGCAGAAACATGTGATTGATGAACTCCCGTTTTAAGTATGTGGTTCACTGCATATGAAAGAGAAGACAAATCACTTTCAAACATAAGATGAAATAGATATGGAATGCACTGTCGAAATCTAGGATCTTCAGAGTATAATCTTGTTGAGAGGTATTCTGAAGCTGGAATCCATACAGGTCGCTCATCAAATCGTCCACCTTGTCCAGAACAGCTGTGGAAAACAACGAGCTTCTAAGATTTTTTCCTATACACTCATTGGAGTTCCCTTTGCTTTTTTCATTTGAAATAATTAAATGCTGTTTCCTATCACTTCTTTTGAATGTAGAGGATGTATTGTGTAATGTTCATAAATCTCTTCACTCCTTGACTTGTCCACTTTCTCTATTTGACCACTTGAAATTTCTGATTCATCTTCTAAACATATTACCTGTTCATCAACATTTACAGTTTTATAATAAATATTGTTCTCTACAAGATATAACGTAGCCTTTTGAAGTTTATTAACATCTACTAACTCTTGCCATATTTTTCGACTCTTTGTTGGCACACCGTTTACTAGAATAACTACTGGCTCATTTTCCTCTTTGTCTCCACCAACAGTTTCAATATTTTTCTTAAAATCTAAAGGTAAGTACACAACTCTTCCTTTCAGACCTTTTTATAAATGTGTTGGCTGCAGTCTACCTGTTTTAGGTTCCATACAAATTATCACTTGAAATGGGTGAACAGATTGAATAAGAACTGACTCATATGTATTCAAATCTGCCAGTTCCTCTGGAATAGCTACTAACTCTAAGTTGTTATGTACTGCTCTAGCTGGCATTTTGTTCTCTTCTAATTTGTTGTAACAATATCTACAAATATGTTGATCAGTACCCAACTCAAATCGACCTTCCACCAACAAGTAAGCTCCAAATTGCTGCCACTTATCAATGTTCTCCTTTTCACTTTTTAAATGTAAATTAACATTCCTAATTTGACTTCTATAATGGGTACGTCGACAACAAATACAAACATAGTTTAGTTTTTCAGACCACACAGTCTTAAACTTTGTAATTTCTTCTACAAACTCATCAATACTAATCTCTTTCCCATGTTCTTCAACATCTGCAGTTATAAAAGCTCTCACTTTCTACACACTGCTGTTCTGAACCAAAAAAACAAAACTGTATATCATCACATATTTTTGGTACAACTGATAAACAATCGTGTAAAAGTGCTGTGTTCAGTTCACTTAAACATAATGCCGGAGTTTTTACATAGTACACGTTCCTTACTAACTTCAGCATTCCTGAGTGGTGTACTGCTAACATTCTTAAGTGATGAAATCTACTTTTACACACTTTTCTTGAAAGACAAGCCACAGAATGTCCGTGCAACTTACTATATTCTCTTACATTACATGGATCTAGTCCTTGTAACAACCTGTTTAACACTTTCTTTGCATACTGTCGTAAAAGATTTTGCAATATGTCAATAGACTCCTGTCAAATACTGCAAACACTGCTACAATCCCACTTATATACAGGAACTTGTGTACACTTCCCTTGCACTTCTTCAGCTATTACTTCTTCTGCACTCCTAACAACCATTTCTTCTTTTGGAATTGGACAACCATTCTCAGGGGCATATTCTCAAGGAGTTATCGCCGATTTATCGGCACTTTAGCGCCGCAAAAGTGGCGATAGACATATCGCCCCATTCACAAGCCGGTGCAAACTGCTGACAGCGCAAGTTTTCCTGCGATAGCAACCGCAAAAAACATCGCCACGGATGAGTGCGACAACTAACACTAATGATATGCAGAGTAGGCGTTCCCGTGCAAAAACACACAAAAACACCACTTCGCGAGATTCTCAATGACCAGTCAGATCTGCGATGCGAACCAAGAACAGGTGATAAGGCGCGTTAGCAGCAGGGATTTAACACCTGCCTTTTGCTGGTGTTAAGTAGGACGACTACCTGCAGTATGAAAGGGAGCCCAGCCCAGAGCCACATCTGAAGACCAACAGATGCCATGGAGCTACTGATCATGCAGCTCGGAGAACCAAGAGGGCCACAACACCTATTCCCAGGCCCCCCCGGATTACCACCTAGGCAGTGCAGGACAGCGAACGACCCTAAAACGCACCAGCCCCAGAGACTCAACGCCAGAGGAAGCCATTGGCTCAGAAGGACAACCATCCTCCGCATCCTGACCCACATTGCCCTCAGGCTGACGGTACAAACACAGCGGACAATCTAAATCCCCCCGCAGACAAAGCTGCTAGCTGTGCTGTACCTGTTGGCCCCTGGTACCTCCCAACCAACAACTGCCAGAGTCAGAGGAGTCTCACAGCCAGCCCCATCAAACTCCCTCACACATGTCATGGATGCATGTCCACAAAAGCAACGGCGGGCCCCTGTATCCGCACCACACGATAGTTCCAATTCGTAGTGTACCTGCGCAACCAACCCCAATGCCAGCCGTGCTAGATGCCTCCGTGCCCCAGACCCAAGATCGTAGTAACCGAAATGTGGGTGCGCCAGGTCAGGAAGTCCAGTAGTCAACAGTAGTGTAAAAACAGAACTTTATTACAAATACACAAACAAACAAAACGAAAAGCTCAGCTAACGCGTTCCATTCCCAACGGGGAACTTCAACAGGGCAACGTGTCTTCAGAAACCTGTGGGAGAAATGGTGACAATGGTCAAACTCCCGCATAGTCACATGCCTAATCTGGTACAGTGTACTGCACTTGGACAAACCGGAATGCTCACAGGCATGACAAATCATGCATGAGAAGACCATAACAGAAGTTTGTGTGGCCGTAACCATCGTAGGAATGAAGAGGAAGTTAACGACCACACGAACTGCTGTTATGGTCACATCATGCAGGACTCATCATACCTGAAAGCATCACGGTATGGCTCAGCTCGATACCCCTGCCCCTCACTCCCCCCACACTGCGCAGGAACATTTTGAGACCACGCAAGGGAACTACGCCATAACTGGCGTCACGCACGTGTTGGGGCAATTCACAGCACACGTGTACGACTTGTGCCCCCTGCCGACACTGCACACAATCACCGCAACACCAACCACACGCATGCCATCAATGTGCAGACAAAAGTGGACCACCGTGGCCTGTCTACCAATGTCGTCGCAAACTCCCCAGGCAGTGTGCATGATTCCCACATGTCCGCAAGTCCGCCACCAACCAGCGCTTTGAGGATGGCCCCCATGGAAATGCACTGCCCATCGGCAAGTACCAACTGAACACACCACACACCTCAACTCCACATTCCCCCAACTCACAACTGTGGGAATGCACACATCACAAATGCACCACCAAAGTCACTACTGCGTGTGTCTCAGTCTCCACCACAACCTGTCCATAGGCCTACACACACGTGGCCGACCACCTTCAACGGGCCCATTCACACTGGAGATGAGCTGGCTATGTCCCAAACCAACCCGCGCACATCACGTCATCGCATGCAGGGTCGTGTCAGCCAGGACGGCGCCTGCCACCCAGCCACGAGTCCGCCGCCGTGACCGGTGGTGCCTGCGCGATCCTGTGCGCCTGCTGCACCCCAGCCCTGGTCCGCAGACCGGTCCTCCGCCCAGCGATGACTGGCCGCCCCAATGCACCCAGGCCTTAATGCTCACCTGCCGCCACCGGCGTGTCTCCAAGAGGGCCCACCACGTGCCGGTGCATCCTCCTCAGCCGATCGCTGGATTCCGCGCCACCGGCCCATAGCGCACCCAGAAACACACAGTCACTGGATGATGTCATCAGTGATGTCATCAGTGATGTCATTTGAGATGTCATCAGTGATGTCATCAGTGATGTCACAGACCATGTCATGAATGATGTAATATGTGACGTCATCAGCAGTGCATTGCGGAGGCGCGAGTTATAGTTATAACGCCGGAATTTCTATGGTTTTGTACGAGTGAAATGTCCAACTAACTATAACGTTCCTGAAACCTATGGTTTTTTCAGTTAATTTCTATGGTTTTTTAAATGCTAATTTCTAACTATAACGTGCCTGAAACCTATGGTTTTTCAGTGAATTTCTATGTTTTTTAAATGCTAATTTCTAACTATAACGTGCCTGAAACCTATGGTTTTTCCAGTGAATTTCAAAGGTTTTTAAATGAAAATTTGTAAGTCTAATGTACCTCAATCCTATGGTATTTTTATTTTCTATATATATATACATATATATATATTTAAAAAAATTGTGAATAATTTTTAGTTAGGAAAACTATATTCATTCTTTTTTTTTTTTTTAAATATTATCGCGCACCCTTAGCGCACCCTACACGATGGCTGCGCGCATTCCGGTAGCCATTTTGAAAAGTCGCGTTGGGGTCGCGACTTCGGCGTAATTTGTAAAGTATGAAATATCTTTAAATTAATTATAAATAAAAGTTTTCCTTTAAGTGTTTGTCTAAATTTATTAATAAAAGTATTTTTAAAGTATTAGTTTCAATATAATTTCGACAAAAAATTATTCGATTATTATTGGATTCGGAGGTTAGGAGGGATGGCCATTTTGCTCGATCTGTTTTGCAAGATTTTTTGGTCTTCACCATGTGGACACCCTCCTCCGGGTGAGGTACGGCTTGAGCATTCTATTCAAAAGGTGAGGAATCAACAGGCCGAAGTATCCATCAGAAGAGCAAGTTACTTACCTTCGGTAACGCTTTTCTGGTGGATACAGTATCTGCCTGTGGATTCCTCACTGTCCCACCCGCCTCCCCGTTGTCCACCTGTTTCTACCAAAAAGATGCTTTTACTGTTTGGCATGAATGTTTTTAATATGTCTTAATCATGCTTATGTTTTAATAGTGAGAAATGCTTGATCTGTTGCTATTTCTTTATGCCTTTATTGGTTATGCATTTGTATATATATATATATATATTTAGTATACTATGTATACATGTGAAAATTTGTCGGTCCACCTGTTTACCTCAGTGGCACAGAAAAAATGGGTGGAACTGACGTCAGCACGCCGACGAGGTCCTCTTATGGCTCCTATGACGTCATACAGTGTCGCGAGCGGAGCCGTGCTATTATGACATCGTCGTCGACGTGGGAGAGCTAGGAAAGAATTTCCGCGGAATGCTGGCGCAGGGGATATTCACCTAAGTGTTCAGGATAGTCCTTTGGGAGCAACTGCTTATGTTGCCACTCCAGAAACCAAAACCAGTGATCCGAGAGCAGAGGCCCTGCAGATGGCACATGAGGTGGGGAGCCCAGTCGTGTGCACTGGCGGGGCAGCGAAGTGACAAGCACCACTACCCACAGAAAAGGTAACGAGGGCACTGAATAACACAGGATATTCTCTTTGTACCTGGCAGGAACAACAAGGTTAAAATGCCCTAGTTTCAAAATGTAGAATTAGTGCTACAACGGTCTTCAAGAGGACCTGCAATGGATGCCGCTTCTGCCTTCCGTACACTGGAGGCGGCACATGGGTCACGAGGTACGGTCATACTGCGGTGGGACGCACACTCGTTGACCTCTCATGGCACTGCTCCACACTTCGGGGACAACGCTTTCCATTAGCTGTGTTTTCTGATGATGTGTCGCGCCGGCCCCGTCCAACAGCAGAACCCCTTTAGATCCAAACAGACTCTTCCACTCTCTCACCGGAAGTGAAACCAGGCCACGAGGACACTTTCACAATACAACAGCCGGGAATGCACTTTTCGGTAAAAAAAACACATTCCTTCCTCCTAATTTATCAAATAAACGACTCACGGAAGAACAGGGGCCAGCTTTGATCGGTAAACAGCCGCTACAACAACTTTTTTACTTCGCTATACCATTAAAACGCATGCATTACCACGCATGCGTTGTACATCGCGAAGTCATTACTAGGCTTTTTTTTAGAACGCATGGTCATTTACCACGCATGCCTTTACAACAAATTTTGTTGTAAAGGTATGTATGGTAAATGACCATGAGTTCTAAAAAAATTTAGACAATCCACGTCGTTGTAAGGAAACAGAGGCTGTTCCGTTTCCTCACAATGACGTGCACCGCCCCTCAGAGATGACATGAAGCAGGAACCACGAGGAGAGAGGAACCACAAGGAGTGAGAGGTAAGGGGGATTGGGCATGGGGTGGTGGTTACTTTTCTAGGGTTTAGGGTAGTGCAGTGGTGTTTGGGTAGTGTAGGGGGTCGTGCTGAGGGTAGTGTTTTAGGGTTTAGGGTAGTGCAGTGGTGTTTGTGTAGTGTAGGGGGTCGTGCTGGTGGTAGTGTTTTAGGGTTTAGGGTAGTGCAGTGATGTTTGTGTAGTGTAGGGGGTCATGCTTGGGGTAGATTTAGGGTTTAGGGTAGTGCAGTGGTGTTTGTGTAGTGTAGGGGGTCGTGCTGGGGTAGTGTTTTAGGGTTTAGGGTAGTGCAGTGGTGTTGGTGTAGTGTAGGGGTTGTGCTGGGGGTAGTGTTTTAGGGATTAGGGTAGTGCAGTGGTGTTTGGGTAGTGTAGGGGGACGTGCTTAGGGTAGATTTAGGGTTTAGGGTAGTGCAGTGGTGTTTGGGTAGTGTAGGGGGTCGTGCTGGGGGTAGATTTAGGGCTTAGGGTAGTGCAGTGGTGTTTGGGTAGTGTAGGGGGTCGTGCTGGGGGTAGTGGTTTAGGGTTTAGGGTAGTGCAGTGGTGTTTGGGTAGTGTAGGGGGTCGTGCTGGGGGTAGTGGTTTAGGGTTTAGGGTAGTGCAGTGGTGTTTGGGTAGTGTAGGGGGTACTGCTGGGGGTAGTGTTTTAGGGTTTAAGGTAGTGCAATGGTGTTTGGGTAGTGTAGGGGGTACTGCTGGGGGTAGTGTTTTAGGGTTTAGGGTAGTGCAGTGGTGTTTGGGTAGTGTAGGGGGTTGTGCTGGGGTAGTGTTTTAGGGTTTAGGGTAGTGCAGTGGTGTTGGTGTAGTATGGTGGTTGTGCTGGGGGTAGTGTCTTAGGGTTTAGGGTAGTGCAGTGGTGTTTGGGTAGTGTAGGGGGACGTGCTTAGGGTAGATTTAGGGTTTAGGGTAGTGCAGTGGTGTTTGGGTAGTGTAGGGGTCGTGCTGGGGATAGATTTAGGGTTTAGGGTAGTGCAGTGGTGTTTGGGTAGTGTAGGGGGTCGTGCTGGGGGTAGATTTAGGGTTTAGGGTAGTGCAGTGGTGGTTGGGTAGTGTAGGGGGTCGTGCTGGGGGTAGTGGTTTAGGGTTTAGGGTAGTGCAGTGGTGTTTGGGTAGTGTAGGGGGTCGTGCTGGGGGTAGTGGTTTAGGGTTTAGGGTAGTGCAGTGGTGTTTGGGTAGTGTAGGGGGTAATGCTGGGGGTAGTGTTTTAGGGTTTAAGGTAGTGCAATGGTGTTTGGGTAGTGTAGGGGGTACTGCTGGGGATAGTGTTTTAGGGTTTAGGGTAGTGCAGTGGTGTTTGGGTAGTGTAGGGGGTACTGCTGGGGGTAGTGTTTTAGGGTTTAGGGTAGTGCAGTGGTGTTTGGGTAGTATAGGGGGTTGTGCTGGGGGCAGTGTTTTAGGGTTTAGGGTAGTGCAGTGGTGTTTGTGTAGTGTAGGGGGTAGTGTTTTAGGGTTTAGGGTAGTGCAGTGGTGTTTGTGTAATGTAGGGGGTCGTGCTGGGGGTAGTGTTTTAGGGTATAGGGTAGTGCAGTGGTCTTTGGGTAGTGTAGGGGGTCGTGTGGTGGGTCGTGTTTTAGGGTTTAGGGTAGTGCAGTGGTCTTGGGGTAGTGTAGGGGATCTTGCTGGGGTAGTGTTTTAGGGTTTAGGGTAGTGCATTGGTGTTTGGGTAGTGTAGGGGTCGTGCTGGGGTAGTGTTTTAGGGATTAGGGCAGTGCAATGGTGTTTTGGTAGTGTAGGGGATCGTGCTGGGGGAGTGTTTTAGGGTTTAGGGCAGTGCAGTGGTGTTTGGGTAGTGTAGGGGGTCGTGCTGGGGGTAGTGTTTTAGGGTTTAGGGTAGTGCAGTGGTGTTTGGGTAGTGTAGGGGGTCGTGCTTAGGGTAGATTTAGGGTTTAGGGTAGTGCAGTGGTGTTTGGGTAGTGTAGGGGGTCGTGCTGGGGATAGATTTAGGGTTTAGGGTAGTGCAGTGGTGTTTGGGTAGTGTAGGGGGTCATGCTGGGGTAGATTTAGGGCTTAGGGTAGTGCAGTGGTGTTTGGGTAGTGTAGGGAGTCATGCTGGGGGAGTGTTTTAGGATTTAGGGTAGTGCAGTGGTGTTTGGTTAGTGTAGGGGGTCGTGCTGGGGGTAGTGTTTTAGGGTTTAGGGTAGTGCAGTGGTGTTTGGGTAGTGTAGGGGGTCGTGCTGGGGGTAGTGGTTTAGGGTTTAGGATAGTGCAGTGGTGTTTGGGTAGTGTAGGGGGTACTGCTGGGGTAGTGTTTTAGGGTTTACGGTAGTGCAATGGTGTTTGGGTAGTGTAGGGGTACTGCTGGGGGTAGTGTTATAGGGTTTAGGGTAGTGCAGTGGTGTTTGGGTAGTGTAGGGGGTCGTGCTGGGGGTAGTGTTTTAGGGTTTAGGGTAGTGCAGTGGTGTTTGTGTAGTGTAGGGGTAGTGTTTTAGGGTTTAGGGTAGTGCAGTGGTGTTTGTGTAATGTAGGGGGTCGTGCTGGGGGTAGTGTTTTAGGGTTTATGGTAGTGCAGCGGTGTTTGTGTAGTGTAGGGAGTTGTGTTTTAGGGTTTAGGGTAGTGCAGTGGTCTTTGGGTAGTGTAGGGGGTCGTGTGGTGGGTCGTGTTTTAGGGTTTAGGGTAGTGCAGTGGTGTTTGGGGAGTGTAGGGGGTCGTGCGGGGGGTAGTGTTTTAGGGTTTAGGGCAGTGCAGTGGTGTTTGGGTAGTGTAGGGGTCGTGCTGGGGGAGTGTTTTAGGGTTTAGGGCAGTGCAGGGGTGTTTGGGTAGTGTAGGGGGTCGTGCTGGGGGAGTGTTTTAGGGTTTAGGGCAGTGCAGTGGTGTTTGGGTAGTGTAGGGGGTCGTGCTTGGGGAGTGTTTTAGGGTTTAGGGCAGTGCAGTGGTGTTTGGGTAGTGTAAAGGGTCGTGCTGGGGGAGTGTTTTAGGGTTTAGGGCAGTGCAGTGGTGTTTGGGTAGTGTAGGGGGTCGTGCTGGGGGTAGTGTTTTAGGGTTTAGGGTAGTGCAGTGGTGTTTGGGTAGTGTAGGGGGTCGTGCTTAGGGTAGATTTAGAGTTTAGGGTAGTGCAGTGGTGTTTGGGTAGTGTAGGGGGTCGTGCTGGGGATAGATTTAGGGTTTAGGGTAGTGCAGTGGTGTTTGGGTAGTGTAGGGGGTCATGCTGGGGTAGATTTAGGGCTTAGGGTAGTGCAGTGGTGTTTGGGTAGTGTAGGGAGTCATGCTGGGGGAGTGTTTTAGGATTTAGGGTAGTGCAGTGGTGTTTGGTTAGTGTAGGGGGTCGTGCTGGGGGTAGTGTTTTAGGGTTTAGGGTAGTGCAGTGGTGTTTGGGTAGTGTAGGGGGTCGTGCTGGGGGTAGTGGTTTAGGGTTTAGGATAGTGCAGTGGTGTTTGGGTAGTGTAGGGGGTACTGCTGGGGTAGTGTTTTAGGGTTTACGGTAGTGCAATGGTGTTTGGGTAGTGTAGGGGGTACTGCTGGGGGTAGTGTTATAGGGTTTAGGGTAGTGCAGTGGTGTTTGGGTAGTGTAGGGGGTCGTGCTGGGGGTAGTGTTTTAGGGTTTAGGGTAGTGCAGTGGTGTTTGTGTAGTGTAGGGGGTAGTGTTTTAGGGTTTAGGGTAGTGCAGTGGTGTTTGTGTAATGTAGGGGGTCGTGCTGGGGGTAGTGTTTTAGGGTTTAGGGTAGTGCAGCGGTGTTTGTGTAGTGTAGGGAGTTGTGTTTTAGGGTTTAGGGTAGTGCAGTGGTCTTTGTGTAATGTAGGGGGTCGTGCTGGGGGAGTGTTTTAGGGTTTAGGGCAGTGCAGTGGTGTTCGGTTAGTGTAGGGGGCCGTGCTGGGGGGAGTGTTTTAGGGTTTAGGGCAGTGCAGTGGTGTTCGGGTAGTGTAGGGGGTCATGCTGGGGGGAGTGTTTTAGGGTTTAGGGTAGTGCAGTGGTGTTTGGGTAGTATAGGGGGTCGTGCTGGGGGCAGTGTTTTAGGGTTTAGGGTAGTGCAGTGGTGTTTGGGGAGTGTAGGGGGTCGTGGGGGGGGTAGTGTTTTAGGGTTTAGGGTAGTGCAGTGGTCTTTGGGTAGTGTAGGGGATCGTGCTGGGGTAGTGTTTTAGGGTTTAGGGTAGTGCATTGGTGTTTGGGTAGTGTAGGGGGTCGTGCTGGGGATAGTGTTTTAGGGTTTAGGGCAGTGCAGTGGTGTTTGGTTAGTGTAGGGGGTCGTGCTGGGGGGAGTGTTTTAGGGTTTAGGGCAGTGCAGGGGTGTTTGGGTAGTGTAGGGGGTCATGCTGGGGGTAGTGTTTTAGGGTTTAGGGTAGTGCAGTGGTGTTTGGGTAGTGTAGGGGGTCGTGCTGGGGGTAGATTTAGGGTTTAGGGTAGTGCAGTGGTGTTTGGGTAGTGTAGGGGGTCGTGCTGGGGATAGATTTAGGGTTTAGGGTAGTGCAGTGGTATTTGGGTAGTGTAGGGAGTCATGCTGGGGGGAGTGTTTTAGGGTTTAGGGTAGTGCAGTGGTGTTTGGTTAGTATAGGGGGTCATGCTGGGGGTAGTGTTTTAGGGTTTAGGGTAGTGCAGTGGTGTTTGGGTAGTGTAGGGGGTCGTGCTGGGGATAGTGGTTTAGGGTTTAGGATAGTGCAGTGGTGTTTGGGTAGTGTAGGGGGTCATGCTGGGGGTAGTGTTTTAGGGTTTAGGGTAGTGCAGTGGTGTTTGGGTAGTGTAGGGGGTCATGCTTAGGGTAGATTTAGGGTTTAGGGTAGTACAGTGGTGTTTGGGTAGTGTAGGGGGTCATGCTGGGGTAGATTTAGGGCTTAGGGTAGTGCAGTGGTGTTTGGGTAGTGTAGGGAGTCATGCTGGGGGAGTGTTTTAGGGTTTAGGGTAGTGCAGTGGTGTTTGGTTAGTGTAGGGGTCGTGCTGGGGGTAGTGTTTTAGGGTTTAGGGTAGTGCAGTGGCGTTTGGGTAGTGTAGGGGTCGTGCTGGGGGTAGTGGTTTAGGGTTTAGGATAGTGCAGTGGTATTTGGGTAGTGTAGGGGTACTGCTGGGGGAAGTGTTTTAGGGTTTAAGGTAGTGCAATGGTGTTTGGGTAGTGTAGGGGGTACTGCTGGGGGTAGTGTTTTAGGGTTTAGGGTAGTGCAGTGGTGTTTGGGTAGTGTAGGGGGTACTGCTGGGGGTAGTGTTTTAGGGTTTAGGGTAGTGCAGTGGTGTTTGGGTAGTATAGGGGGTCGTGCTGGGGGTAGTGTTTTAGGGTTTAGGGTAGTGCAGTGGTGTTTGTGTAGTGTAGGGGGTAGTGTTTTAGGGTTTAGGGTAGTGCAGTGGTGTTTGTGTAATGTAGGGGGTCGTGCTGGGGGTAGTGTTTTAGGGTTTAGGGTAGTGCAGCGGTGTTTGTGTAGTGTAGGGAGTTGTGTTTTAGAGTTTAGGGTAGTGCAGTGGTCTTTGGGTAGTGTAGGGGGTCGTGTGGTGGGTCGTGTTTTAGGGTTTAGGGTAGTGCAGTGGTGTTTGGGGAGTGTAGGGGTCGTGCGGGGGTAGTGTTTTAGGGTTTAGGGCAGTGCAGTGGTGTTTGGGTAGTGTAGGGGGTCGTGCTGGGGGAGTGTTTTAGGGTTTAGGGCAGTGCAGGGGTGTTTGGGTAGTGTAGGGGGTCGTGCTGGGGGAGTGTTTTAGGGTTTAGGGCAGTGCAGTGGTGTTTGGGTAGTGTAGGGGGTCGTGCTGGGGGAGTGTTTTAGGGTTTAGGGCAGTGCTGTGGTGTTTTGGTAGTGTAGGGGGTCGTGCTGGGGGAGTGTTTTAGGGTTTAGGGCAGTGCAGTGGTGTTCGGTTAGTGTAGGGGGCCGTGCTGCGGGGAGTGTTTTAGGGTTTAGGGCAGTGCAGTGGTGTTCAGGTAGTGTAGGGGGTCATGCTGGGGGGAGTGTTTTAGGGTTTAGGGTAGTGCAGTGGTGTTCAGGTAGTGTAGGGGGTTGTGCTGGGGGGAGTGTTTTAGGGTTTAGGGCAGTGCAGTGGTGATCGGGTAGTGTAGGGGGTCATGCTGGTGGTGATGGTTTAGGGCAGTGCAGTGGTGTTCAGGAAGTGTAGGGGGTCGTGCTGGGGGTGGTGTTTTAGGGTTTAGATCAGTGCAGTGGTGTTCGGGAAATGTAGGGGGTCGTGCTGGGGGTGGTGTTTTAGGGTTTAGGGCAGTGCAGTGGTGTTCGGGAAATGTAGGGGGTCGTGCTGGGGGTGGTGTTTTAGGGTTTAGGGCAGTGCAGTGGTGTTCGGGCAGTGTAGGGGGTCTTGCTGGGGGTGGTGTTTTAGGGTTTAGGGCAGTGCAGTGGTGTTCGGGCAGTGTAGGGGGTCGTGCTGGGGTGGTGTTTTAGGGTTAAGGGCAGTGCAGTGGAGTTCGGGCAGTGTAGGGGGTCTTGCTGGGGGTGGTGTTTCAGGGTTTAGGGCAGTGGTGTTCGGGCAGTGTCGGGGGTCGTGCTGGGGGTGGTGTTTCAGGGTTTAGGGCAGTGCAGTGGTATTCGGGCAGTATAGGGGGTCGTGCTTGGGGTGGTGTTTCAGGATTTAGGGCAGTGCAGTGGTGTTCGGGCAGTGTAGGGGGTCGTGCTGGGGGTGGTGTTTCAGGGTTTAGGGCAGTGTAGTGGTGTTCGGGCAGTGTAGGGGGTCATGCTGGGGGTGGTGTTTCAGGGTTTAGGGCAGTGCAGTGGTGTTCGGGCAGTATAGGGGGTCATGCGGGGGTGGTGTTTCAGGGTTTAGGGCAGTACAGTGGTGTTCGGGCAGTGTAGGGGGTCGTGCGGGGGTGGTGTTTCAGGGTTTAGGGCAGTGCCGTGGTGTTCGGGCAGTGTAGGTGGTCGTGCAGGGGTGGTGTTTCAGGGTTTAGGGCAGTGCAGTAGTGTTCGGGCAGTGTAGGGGGTCGCGCGAGGGGTGGTGTTTCAGGGTTTAGGGCAGTGCAGTGGTGTTCGGGCAGTGTAGGGAGTCGTGCGGGGGTGGTGTTTCAGGGTTTAGGGCAGTGCAGTGGTGTTTGGGCAGTGTAGGGGGTCGTTCTGGGGTTGGTGTTTCAGGGTTTTGGGCAGTGCAGTGGTGTTCGGGAAATGTAGGGGGTCGTGCTGGGGCTGATGTTTCAGGGTTTAGGGCAGTGCAGTGGTGTTCGGGCAGTGTAGGGGGTCGTGCTGGGGCTGGTGTTTCAGGGTTTAGGGCAGTGCAGTGGTGTTCGGGCAGTGTAGGGGGTCGTGCTGGGGCTAGTGTTTCAGGGTTTAGGGCAGTGCAGTGGTGTTCGGGCAGTGTAGGGGGTCGTGCTGGGAGGGGTGTTTCAGGGTTTAGGGCAGTGCAGTGGTGTTTGGGCAGTGTAGGGGGTCTTGCTGAGGGTGGTGTTTCAGGGTTTAGGGCAGTGGTGTTCGGGCAGTGTAGGGGGTCTTGCTGGTGGTGGTGTTTTAGGGTTTAGGGCAGTGCAGTGGTGTTCAGGCAGTGTAGGGGTTGTGCTGGGGGTGGTGTTTTAGGGTTTAGGGCAGTGCAGTGGTGTTCGGGCAGTGTAGGGGGTCGTGCTGGGGGTGGTGTTTTAGGGTTTACGGTAGTGCAGTGGAGTTCTGACAGTATAGGGGGTCTTGCTGGGGGTGGTGTTTTAGGGTATAGGGCAGTGCAGTGGTGTTCAGGCAGTGTAGGGGGTCGTGCTGGGGGTGGTGTTTTAGGGTTTAGGGCAGTGCAGTGGTGTTCGGGCAGTGTAGGGGGTCGTGCTGGGGGTGGTGTTTTAGGGTTTAGGGCAGTGCAGTGGAGTTCTGACAGTATAGGGGGTCTTGCTGGGGGTGGTGTTTTAGGGTTTAGGGCAGTGCAGTGATGTTCGGGCAGTGTAGGGGGTCGTGCTGGGGGTGGTGTTTTAGGGTTTAGGGCAGTGCAGTGGTGTTCAGGCAGTGTAGGGGGTCGTGCTGGGGGTGGTGTTTTAGGGTTTAGGGCAGTGCAGTGGTGTTCGGGCAGTGTAGGGGGTCGTGCTGGGGGTGGTGTTTTAGGGTTTAGGGCAGTGCAGTGGAGTTCTGACAGTATAGGGGGTCTTGCTGGGGGTGGTGTTTCAGGGTTTAGGGCAGTGGTGTTCGGGCAGTGTAGGGGTCTTGCTGGGGGTGGTGTTTCAGGGTTTAGGGCAGTGCAGTGGTGTTCGGGCAGTGTAGGGGGTCATGCGGGGGTAGTGTTTTAGGGTTTAGGGTAGTGCAGTGGTGTTTGGGTAGTGTAGGGGCTCGTGCTGGGGCTGGTGTTTCAGGGTTTTGGGCAGAGCAGTGGTGTTCGGGCAGTGTAGGGGGTCGTGCTGGGGGTGGTGTTTTAGGGTTTAGGGCAGTGCAGTGGAGTTCTGACAGTATAGGGGGTCTTGCTGGGGGTGGTGTTTCAGGGTTTAGGGCAGTGGTGTTCGGGCAGTGTAGGGGGTCTTGCTGGGGGTGGTGTTTCAGGGTTTAGGGCAGTGCAGTGGTGTTCGGGCAGTATAGGGGGTCGTGCTTGGGGTGGTGTTTCAGGATTTAGGGCAGTGCAGTGGTGTTTGGGCAGTGTAGGGGGTCGTGCTGGGGGTGGTGTTTCAGGGTTTAGGGCAGTGCAGTGGTGTTCGGGCAGTGTAGGGGGTCATGCTGGGGGTGGTGTTTCAGGGTTTAGGGCAGTGCAGTGGTGTTCGGGCAGTGTAGGGGGTCATGCGGGGGTGGTGTTTCAGGGTTTAGGGCAGTACAGTGGTGTTCGGGCAGTGTAGGGGGTCGTGCGGGGGTGGTGTTTCAGGGTTTAGGGCAGTGCAGTGGTGTTCGGGCAGTGTAGGGGGTCATGCAGGGGTGGTGTTTCAGGGTTTAGGGCAGTGCAGTGGTGTTCTGGCAGTGTAGGGGGTCGTGCGGGGTGGTGTTTCAGGGTTTAGGGCAGTGCAGTGGTGTTCGGGCAGTGTAGGGGGTCGTTCTGGGGTTGGTGTTTCAGGGTTTTGGGCAGTGCAGTGGTGTTCGGGCAGTGTAGGGGGACGTGCTGGGGGTGGTGTTTCAGGGTTTTGGGCAGTGCAGTGGTGTTCGGGCAGTGTAGGGGGTCGTGCTGGGGCTGGTGTTTCAGGGTTTAGGGCAGTGCAGTGGTGTTCGGGCAGTGTAGGGGGTCGTGCTGGGGCTGATGTTTCAGGGTTTAGGGCAGTGCAGTGCTGTTCGGGCAGTGTAGGGGGTCGTGCTGGGGCTGGTGTTTCAGGGTTTAGGGCAGTGCAGTGGTGTTCGGGCAGTGTAGGGGGTCGTGCTGGGGCTAGTGTTTCAGGGTTTAGGTCAGTGCAGTGGTGTTCGGGCAGTGTAGGGGGTCGTGCTGGGAGGGGTGTTTCAGGGTTTAGGGCAGTGGTGTTCGGGCAGTGTAGGGGGTCTTGCTGGGGGTGATGTTTCAGGGTTTAGGGCAGTGCAGTGGTGTTCGGGCAGTGTAGGGGGTCTTGCTGGGGGTAGTGTTTCAGGGTTTAGGGCAGTGCAGTGGTGTTCGGGCAGTGTAGGGGGTCGTGCTGGGGGTGGTGTTTCAGGGTTTAGGGCAGTGCAGTGGTGTTCGGGCGGTGTAGGGGGTCGTGCTGGGGGTGGTGTTTCAGGGTTTAGGGCAGTGCAGTGGTGTTCGGGCAGTGTAGGGGGTCGTGCTGGGGCTGGTGTTTCAGGGTTTAGGGCAGTGCAGTGGTGTTCGGGCAGTGTAGGGGGTCGTGCTGGGCGTGGTGTTTCAGGGTTTAGGGCAGTGCAGTGGTGTTCGGGCAGTGTAGGGGGTCGTGCTGGGGCTGGTGTTTCAGGGTTTAGGGCAGTGCAGTGGTGTTCGGGCAGTGTAGGGGGTCGTGCTGGGGCTGGTGTTTCAGGGTTTAGGGCAGTGCAGTGGTGTTCGCGCAGTGTAGGGGGGCGTGCTGGGGCTGGTGTTTCAGGGTTTAGGGCAGTGCAGTGGTGTTCGGGCAGTGTAGGGGGTCGTGCTGGGGGTGGTGTGTCAGGGTTTAGGGCAGTGGTGTTCAGGCAGTGTAGGGGGTCTTGCTGGGGTTGATGTTTCAGGGTTTAGGGCAGTGCAGTGGTGTTCGGGCAGTGTAGGGTGTCTTGCTGGGGGTTGTGTTTCAGGGTTTAGGGCAGTGCAGTGGTGTTCGGGCAGTGTAGGGGGTCATGCGGGGGGTAGTGTTTTAGGGTTTAGGGTAGTGCAGTGGTGTTTGGGTAATGTAGGGGGTCGTGCTGGGGCTGGTGTTTCAGGGTTTTGAGCAGAGCAGTGGTGTTCGGGCAGTATAGGGGGTCGTGCTGGGGGTGGTGTTTCAGGGTTTAGGGCAGTGCAGTGGTGTTCGGGCAGTTTAGGGGGTCTTGCTGGGGGTGGTGTTTCAGGGTGTAGGGCAGTGGTGTTCGGGCAGTGTAGGGGGTCTTGCTGGGGGTGCAGTGGTGTTCGGGCAGTGTAGGGGGTCATGCTGGGGGTGGTGTTTCAGGGTTTAGGGCAGTGCAGTGGTGTTCGGGCAGTGTAGGGGGTTGTGCTGGGGGTGGTTTTTCAGGGTTTAGGGCAGTGCAGTGGTGTTCGGGCAGTGTAGGGGGTCGTGCTGGGGTGGTGTTTCAGGGTTTAGGGCAGTGCAGTGGTGTTCGGGCAGTGTAGGGGGTCATGCTGGGGCTGGTGTTTCAGGGTTTAGGGCAGTCTAGTGGTGTTTGGGCAGTGTAGGGGGTCGTGCTGGGGGTGGTGTTCAGGGTTTAGGGCAGTGCAGGGGTGTTCGGGCAGTGTAGGGGGTCTTGCTGGGGGTGGTGTTTCAGGGTTTAGGGCAGTGGTGTTCGGGCAGTGTAGGGGGTCTTGCTGGGGTGCAGTGGTGTTAGGGCAGTGTAGGGGGTCATGCTGTGGGTGGTGTTTCAGGGTTTAGGGCAGTGCAGTGGTGTTCGGGCAGTGTAGGGGGTGGTGCTGGGGGTGGTGTTTCAGGGTTTAGGGCAGTGCAGTGGTGTTCGGGCAGTGTAGGGAGTCGTGCTGGGGTGGTGTTTCAGGGTTTAGGGCAGTGCAGTAGTGTTCGAGCAGTGTAGGGGTCGTGCTGGGGCTGGTGTTTCAGGGTTTAGGGCAGTGCAGTGGTGTTCGGGCAGTGTAGGGGGCATGCTGGGGCTAGTGTTTCAGGGTGTTGGGCAGTGTAGTGGTGTTTGGGCAATGTAGGGGGTCTTGCTGGGGGTGGTGTTTCAGGGTTTAGGGCAGTGGTGTTCAGGCAGTGTAGGGGGTCTTGCTGGGGTTGATGTTTCAGGGTTTAGGGCAGTGCAGTGGTGTTCGGGCAGTGTAGGGTGTCTTGCTGGGAGTTGTGTTTCAGGGTTTAGGGCAGTGGTGTTCAGGCAGTGTAGGGGGTCTTGCTGGGGTTGATGTTTCAGGGTTTAGGGCAGTGCAGTGGTGTTCTGGCAGTGTAGGGGGTCTTGCTGGGGGTTGTGTTTCAGGGTTTAGGGCAGTGCAGTGGTGTTCGGGCAGTGTAGGGGGTCATGCGGGGGTAGTGTTTTAGGGTTTAGGGTAGTGCAGTGGTGTTTGGGTATTGTAGGGGCTCGTGCTGGGGCTGGTGTTTCAGGGTTTTGGGCAGAGCAGTGGTGTTCGGGCAGTGTAGGGGGTCGTGCTGGGGGTGGTGTTTCAGGGTATAGGGCAGTGCAGTGGTGTTTGGGCAGTGTAGGGGGTCTTGCTGGGGGTGGTGTTTCAGGGTGTAGGGCAGTGGTGTTCGGGCAGTGTAGGGGTCTTCCTGGGGGTGCAGTGGTGTTCGGGCAGAGTAGGGGGTCATGCTGGGGGTGGTGTTTCAGGGTTTAGGGCAGTGCAGTGGTGTTTGGGCAGTGTAGGGGGTCTTGCTGGGGGTGCAGTGGTGTTCGGGCAGTGTAGGGGTCATGCTGGGGGTGGTGTTTCAGGGTTTAGGGCAGTGCAGTGGTGTTCGGGCAGTGTAGGGGGTTGTGCTGGGGGTGGTTTTTCAGGGTTTAGGGCAGTGCAGTGGTGTTCGGGCAGTGTAGGGGGTCGTGCTGGGGTGGTGTTTCAGGGTTTAGGGCAGTGCAGTGGTGTTCGGGCAGTGTAGGGGGTCATGCTGGGGCTGGTATTTCAGGGTTTAGGGCAGTGCAGTGGTGTTTGGGCAGTGTAGGGGGTCGTGCTGGGGGTGGTGTTCAGGGTTTAGGGCAGTGCAGGGGTGTTCGGGCAGTGTAGGGGGTCTTGCTGGGGGTGGTGTTTCAGGGTTTAGGGCAGTGGTGTTCGGGCAGTGTAGGGGGTCTTGCTGGGGTGCAGTGGTGTTAGGGCAGTGTAGGGGGTCATGCTGTCGGTGGTGTTTCAGGGTTTAGGGCAGTGCAGTGGTGTTCGGGCAGTGTAGGGGGTTGTGCTGGGGGTGGTGTTTCAGGGTTTAGGGCAGTGCAGTGGTGTTCGGGCAGTGTAGGGAGTCGTGCTGGGGTGGTGTTTCAGGGTTTAGGGCAGTGCAGTAGTGTTCGAGCAGTGTAGGGGGTCGTGCTGGGGCTGGTGTTTCAGGGTTTAGGGCAGTGCAGTGGTGTTCGGGCAGTGTAGGGGGGCATGCTGGGGCTAGTGTTTCAGGGTGTTGGGCAGTGTAGTGGTGTTTGGGCAGTGTAGGGGGTCTTGCTGGGGGTGGTGTTTCAGGGTTTAGGGCAGTGGTGTTCAGGCAGTGTAGGGGGTCTTGCTGGGGTTGATATTTCAGGGTTTAGGGCAGTGCAGTGGTGTTCGGGCAGTGTAGGGTGTCTTGCTGGGAGTTGTGTTTCAGGGTTTAGGGCAGTGGTGTTCAGGCAGTGTAGAGGGTCTTGCTGGGGTTGATGTTTCAGGGTTTAGGGCAGTGCAGTGGTGTTCTGGCAGTGTAGGGGGTCTTGCTGGGGGTTGTGTTTCAGGGTTTAGGGCAGTGCAGTGGTGTTCGGGCAGTGTAGGGGGTCATGCGGGGGTAGTGTTTTAGGGTTTAGGGTAGTGCAGTGGTGTTTGGGTAGTGTAGGGGCTCGTGCTGGGGCTGGTGTTTCAGGGTTTTGGGCAGAGCAGTGGTGTTCGGGCAGTGTAGGGGGTCGTGCTGGGGGTGGTGTTTCAGGGTATAGGGCAGTGCAGTGGTGTTTGGGCAGTGTAGGGGGTCTTGCTGGGGGTGGTGTTTCAGGGTGTAGGGCAGTGGTGTTCGGGCAGTGTAGGGGTCTTCCTGGGGGTGCAGTGGTGTTCGGGCAGTGTAGGGGGTCATGCTGGGGGTGGTGTTTCAGGGTTTAGGGCAGTGCAGTGGTGTTCGGGCAGTGTAGGGGTCATGCTGGGGTGGTGTTTCAGGGTTTAGGGCAGTGCAGTGGTGTTCGGGCAGTGTAGGGGTCGTGCTGGGGCTGGTGTTTCAGGGTTTAGGGCAGTGCAGTGGTGTTTGGGCAGTGTAGGGGGTCGTGCTGGGGGTGGTGTTCAGGGTTTAGGGCAGTGGTGTTCGAGCAGTGTAGGGGGTCTTGCTGGGGGTGGTGTTTCAGGGTTTAGGGCAGTGGTGTTCGGGCAGTGTAGGGGTTCTTGCTGGGGGTGCAGTGGTGTTCGGGCAGTGTAGGGGGTCGTGCTGGGGGTTGTTTCAGGGTTTAGGGTAGTGCAGTGGTGTTCGGGCAGTGTAGGGGGTTGTGCTGGGGGTGGTGTTTCAGGGTTTACGGCAGTGCAGTGGTGTTCGGGCAGTGTAGGGGGTCGTGCTGGGGTGGTGTTTCAGGGTTTAGGGCAGTGCAGTTGTGTTCGGGCAGTGTAGGGGGTCGTGCTGGGGCTGGTGTTTCAGGGTTTAGGGCAGTGCAGTTGTGTTCGGGCAGTGTAGGGGGTCGTGCTGGGTCTGGTGTTTCAGGGTTTAGGGCAGTGCAGTGGTGTTTGGGCAGTGTAGGGGGTCGTGCTGGGGGTGGTGTTTCAGGGTTTAGGGCAGTGCAGTGGTGTTCGGGCAGTGTAGGGGGTCTTGCTAGGGGTGGTGTTTCAGGGTTTAGGGCAGTGGTGTTCAGGCAGTGTAGGGGGTCTTGCTGGGGGTGATGTTTCATTGTTTAGTGCAGTGCAGTGGTGTTCGGGCAGTATAGGAGGTCTTGCTGGGTGTAGTGTTTCAGGGTTTAGGGCAGTGCAATGGTGTTCGGGCAGTGTAGGGGGTCGTGCTGGGGGTGGTGTTTCAGGGTTTAAGGCAGTGCAGTGGTGTTCGGACAGTGTAGGGGGGTGTGCTGGGGGTAGTGTTTCAGGGTTTAGGGCAGTGCAGTGGTGTTCGGGCAGTATAGGGGGTCGTGCTGGGGGTGGTGTTTCAGGGTTTAGGGCAGTGCAGTGGTGTTCGGGCAGTGTAGGGGGTCATGCTGGGGGTGGTGTTTCAGGGTTTAGGGCAGTGCAGTGGTGTTCAGGGTGTATAGGGGGTCATGCTGGGGGTGGTGTTTCAGGGTTTAGGGCAGTGCAGTGGTGTTCGGGCAGTGTAGGGGGTCGTGCTGGTGGTAGTGTTTCAGGGTTTAGGGCAGTGCAGTGGTGTTCTGGCAGTATAGGGGGTCATGCTGAGGTAGTGTTTCAGGGTTTAGGGCAGTGCAGTGGTGTTCGTGCAGTGTAGGGGGTCATGCTGGGGTAGTGTTTTAGGGTTTAGGGCAGTGCAGTGGTGTTTGTGTAGTGAGCAGCGCATGCGCTGCGTCGCTAGGCGAGACCTAAAAAGCATTGCACCAAGATGGCTGCCAACACTTCCTGGATTGAAGTGTTGGCATCCAATTAGAGCCAAGCTCGTGCTTGTGTAGTTATGTCCCGCCCAGATATATAAAGATTTTTTTCCTTTAATATCTCGAAAACTACTGAACGGATTTACACCATTTAAAAAAAGGGCGCTTTCTGAACCAAGCACTACCTTTTTGCCAAATTTGGTGTAATTCCGTTCAGCAGTTTTGGCTGTAACCATGTCTAAAGTTTCCTTTGGGAAATTGATTTTCTGACCTCTATTTTTTGAATTTCTCAGGAACTACTGAACGGATTTACACCATTTAAAAAAAAGGGCGCTTTCTGAACCAAGGGCTACCTCTTTGCCAAATTTGGTGTAATTCCGTTCAGCAGTTCGGGCTGTAGCTGTGTCTAAAGTTTCCTATGGTAAATAACATGGGGAAAACGTGTTTTGGGACCCCCCTTTTTTCTCGGCCCCCGCTTGACGAATCATCCCGAAACATCCAGGATAGCAGCTGACCGGAGCGCCCCACTAGTTTTGAAAATTTCGGGAAGATTCGTCATCCGGTGCCAAATTTATTGGGAAAAGAAAAAACGCTTTTCCTATGGAAACTAGATCCTAACTATAACTATCTACTGGCGACCGCCAGTAGATAATATGGATGGTATTTTTCCAGTCCAAAACTGTAATACTGTGCCTGGAGTGATAAATGGCTTTTGTCATTTAACAGCTCGGCATGGATAGCACTGTGCTATTCCTATGCCTAAAGACTTTGCTGTAGAAATGGCAAAAGACTTTGTCCCTTTCTATCACGGCGTGGATAGCACTGTGCTAATCCTATGCTTAAAAACTTTGATAGAAAAGCAGACATTTGAGGTGAGCAAATCTAGAGTGTCGCTGGTGTTGAGGGTGCTCTATACAGAAGCTGCCTTCCACCTAAACTTGGGAACTACCCAGAGTTCTCTTCTTCTTTTTGCATAATTTATGCATCACTCTATGCCTGCAAGGGTATTCTTTTGACTTATACTGAGTGCTCCCTTGTGTCTGGACAAAGCTAAACCTCTCTGAAGAGCTGTAATGACAGCGAAACACGTGTCAGGGGTTGCTTTTATTCATTTAAGGTTGGCTTGGATGGTATTTTGGCAGTCCAAAGCTGTAATACTGTGCCTGGAGTGGTAAATGGCTTTTGTCATTTAACAGCTCGGCATGGATAGCACTGTGCTATTCCTATGCTTAAAGACTTTGCTGTAGAAATGGCAAAAGACGTTGTCCCTTTCTATCTCGGCGTGGATAGCACTGTGCTAATCCTATGCTTAAAAACTTTGATAGAAAAGCAGACATTTGAGGTGAGCAAATCTAGAGTGTCGCTGGTGTTGAGGGTGCTCTATACAGAAGCTGCCTTCCACCTAAACTTGGAAACTACCCAGAGTTCTCTTCTTTTTTGCATAATTTATGTGTCACTCTATGCCTGCAAGGGTATTCTTTTGACTTATACTGGGTGCTCCCTTGTGTCTGGACAAAGCTAAACCTCTCTGAAGAGCTGTAATGACAGAGAAACACGTGACAGGGGTTGCTTTTATTCATTTCAGGTTGGCTTGGATGGTATTTTGCCAGTCCAAAGCTGTAATACTGTGCCTGGAGTGGTAAATGGCTTTTGTCATTTAACAGCTCGGCATGGATAGCACTGTGCTATTCCTATGCTTAAAGACTTTGCTGTAGAGGTGGCAAAAGACTTTGTCCCTTTCTATCTCGGGGTGGATAGCACTGTGCTAATCCTATGCTTAAAAACTTTGTTAGAAAAGCAGACATTTGAGGTGAGCAAATCTAGAGTGTCGCTGGTGTTGAGGGTGCTCTATACAGAAGCTGCCTTCCACCTAAACTTGGCAACTACCCAGAGTTCTCTTCTTCTTTTTTGCATATATATATATATATATATATATATATATATATATATATATTCGCTTAAAAAAAGAAAGGTTACACGGATGTTATAGTTAGGAAATAAAATTTGAAAAACCTTAGAAATTCACTGAAAAGACCAAAGGTTACAGTGACGTTATAGTTAGGCTCAGATTTCCGCACTTATAGTTGCCTGAGCTAACTAGAACTTATGCCCCCACAATGCACTGCTGATGACCTCACATAATACATCACTCATGACATGGTCAGTGGCCTCACTAGTGACATCTCAAATGCAGTACATTGTATGAGGGAAATCTGAGCCGAACTATAATGTCCCTGTAACCTTTGTTTTTTTTCAGTGACTTTCTAACTATTTTTAATTCTACTTCCTAACTAAAAAGTCCCTGTAACCTTTGTTTTTTTGCTTTGTCTTTGAATTTCTAAGGTATTTCAAATTCTATTTCCTAACTATAACGTCCCTGTAACCTTTGTGTTTTTAAGTGAATTTCTATGTTTTTTTAACTGCTAGTCGCATTTGCAAAGAGTTAGAGAAAGGGGGCTTGACCTCCGAAGTTCTCACAACAATCGTGCTCTGTGGAACTTACTAGAGGTAACATGAGGGGGTAGTTGGCCCCCAAGGCCCCTCAGCAGCCAAAGGGACTTCATCCCACCACCAGCAGTGCACCAGGAGTCGTGTTTATAGAGCGGTAGAGAAAGGGGGTGTGGCCTCTGAAAACCTCTCAGCAAGCCTGCTGTGTGGGACGTACTGGAGGTAACAGGAGGGGTAGTTGGCCCCCAAAGACCATCAGCAGCCAAGGGGACTTCATCCCCCCACCAGCAGCACCAGGAGTGATGTTTGCAGAGTAGTGGAGAAAGGGGGCATGGCCTCTGAAGTCCTCTCAACAATCGTGCTCTGTGGGACATACTGGAGGTAACAGGAGGGCTTTGCTGGACCCCAAAGCCCATCAGCACCCAATGGGACTTCATCCCCTAACCAGATGTGTCCCAGGAGGCACATTTGCAGAGTGGTGGAGAAAGGGGGCATGGCCTCTGATGACCTTTCACCAATCCTGCTGTGTGGGAATTACTTGAGGTAACAGGAGGGCTTGTTGGCCCCCAAGGACTCTCAGCAGAGACTTCCTCCCCAACCAGCAGTGTCATTTAAAAATTAATATATTTTGTAGGGGAGGGTGTGCATGGCCCCCCCTTCCATGGGCCAATTTCTGACCCAGGGACCCCATTCCCTGGGGGCAGGCATTTTTTAAATGAGAGAGTGAGCTGAGCGGCCCCCTCTCTGGGCCGATTTCAGCCCTGAGAAACCCATCCTCTGGGGCCCAGCCTTTTTTTTTTAACTAAAGGGAGGGGGGCCAAGAGGCCCCCTACCAGGCTGATTTCAGCTCCGGGGGCCCATCCCCAGGGCCCAGCCTCTAGTGTGGATGCCCTGGTCCCAACCAGGGCACCCACTTAAAAATTTGGGGACCGCAGCGGGAGCCTCAAGGCCCCCATGGTCCCTGTTGGTTCCCCGCCTCCTGCGGGAGCCAGCATTGGTTTGACAGAGAGGGAGCTGCTGAACATGTAGCTCCCTCTCTGTCAAAGCAATTGTGCTCAACTTTGAGTAAGCGAGAGCACAGTTTGCTATGGCTTGGCGGGAGTGGTAAAGGTCCTGCCAAGCTGTAGCAAACAGCTATGCCCCGGGGTGGGCACTCCGGAATATAGCAGGAGCCAGCCCTGGGGTCTGGCAGTCCCTAGAGCCATGTATGGCTCCAGGAGGGGGTCGAGCCCCCTCCTTTCTTGTAATTTGCCACGGGGAGGTGGTGGTCCCTAGGGCTGTGGGGGTCCACCTGCCCCCGCATTCTATCATGTTAAAGCCCTGGGGACGTGGTGGTCCCCGGGGCTGAGGGGTCCAAGAGGCACCACATCTCAAAAAATAAACAAGCCCCAGGGAGGTGGTAGTCCCTGGGGCAGCAGGGGAGGATGTACAGCCCCCCGCCTGCATTTTTCAAAATTCAAGCCCCGGGGAGTTGGCGGTGCCCACGGCTACTATAAGCCCTAGGAGGGGGCCCTGTGTGCCACCCTCCTTTTCCAGCCCCCAATGTCCCCGAGACCTGGCCCACCCAGGGGCCAAATAAAGTAAAACCACGGAAGACTGTGTTAAAAAAAAATCTCAGAAGAATTTGTGGATCCGCTAGTGGATTTTTCTGAGATTTGTTTTAAGAAAATGCTTTTGAGCCATGGCGGGGTCTTTGGGAGACCCCTGCACCACGGGCAAGGACTAAGGGTGTCCCTACACTGGTTCCTTTTCTTTTTTTAATCTTTTTTTGTGGGACTCGGCTTGAAGCCGAGTCCAAAGATGGCTGCCAACACTTCCTGGTTGAAGTGTTGGCAGTCAATCAAATTTCAGTAGGATCCACCAGTCCACTGCAAGATCTCGTGTCCCAGGATATCTATATTTTTTTAACTTAAATATCTCTGAAACTACTGATTGGATTTACACCACTTTCTGGAACAACATCTAGCTTTCTGCCAAATTTGGTGTAATTCTGTTCAGCAGTTCGGGCTGTAGTTGTATTCACAAAATGAAAAATCCCCATAGACATAACATGGGGAAAACAAACTTTGGGAAACCCTTTTTTCTCAGCCCCGCTTGACAGATCACCCCGAACGTTCCAACACAGCAGCTCAACCACAAAGGGGAAGTTGTTTGAAAATTTCATGAAGATTCGTCAAGTGGCGCCAAAGTTATTGGGAAAACATAAACGCTTTCCTATGGAAACTTTGGTCCTAACTATAACTACCAACTGGCTAGTATATATAAATATATATATATAGATATATATATAGATATATATGGCGGTCACCAGTAGGTAGTTATAGTTAGAACCTAATTTCCATAGAAAGAACATTTTTTATTTTGCCAATAAGTTTGGCGCCGCTTGATGTATCTTCACAAAATTTTCAAAACATATACTTTAGTCAGTGCAGCTGCTTTGTTGGAAGTTTCGATTTTTCCCCATGCATTTTCCGATAGGGATTTTGGACATAACTACAGCCAAATCACTGAACGGAATTACACCAAATTTGGCAAAAAGCTGTATATTGGCCCAGAAAGCGTGCTTTTTGTGGTTCGGTGTAAATCCAATCGGTAGTTTTTGAGATATTAAAGGGCAAAAAATACAGATATCAAGGGACACGGATCAATATCATTGGACTCGCGGGTCCACAGTCCCGATGCTGACATCAGACTGCTGTCAACACTTCTACCAGGAAGTATTGGCAGCCATCTTGGGACTTGGCTTGAAGCTAAGTCCGAAACAAAAGCAGAAAACAAAGAAAGGGGGGCAGGAAGGGAATATCCTGAACCCTAGGAGTGGTGGCGGGGTCTCACAGGGACCCCACCGGGGTTTAAAAGCATTTTTTTTAAATTCAATTTTGGCAAGAACTCGCACGCAGATCCAGGCAAAATTAAAAAAAATAGACGTGTGGTCTCTCGTGCATCTTTTTCAGGAAGCCCCCGGGTGGGGCAAATCCTGGGGGGATGTAAAAAATAAAGTAGGGAGGTGCATGAGGCCCCTCTCCCAGGGTTTATAAAACCCAGAGGATTGCCACCTACTGGGGTATTAATAATAAATTATGCAGGGGGGCCACAAAGACTGCCTGCAGCCCTAGGGACCGTCACCTCCCTGGGGCTATACACAAACAAATGAGGGGGCCATGCAGATTCCCCCCGGCCCCGGGGACTGCCACCTCCAGGGGGCTAAATATACAGAAAAGGGGGGACTTTCAGCCCCCTGTGCCCCGGGGACCACCACCTCCCCGGGGCATAACTTTAAAAAGAGAGGGGGGCCACGCGGACCCTCCCGGGCCATATACAGCCCTGGGGACCACCACCTCCATGGGCAGGCCCAGAACAAAAGAACGGAGAGGGGGCATGCAAGCCCCTCTTCTGGAGCCATACATGGCCCTGGGGACCGTCATCCCCCAGGGCCAGCTTCTGCTATGTCCTGAGGTACCCAGCCCCGGGACATAGCTGTTTGCTGTGGCTTGGAGGGAGCTTTACCACTCCCACCAAGCCATAGCAAACTCTCCACTTCTAGCAGGTGAGAACATAAAAAATGCTCTTGCTTGCTGGAAGTAGAGAAAATTGCTCTCACAGAGAGGCAGTTGCATGTTTAGCAGCTCCCTCTCTGTGAAAGCAATGAAGGCTCCTGCAGGAGGGGAGGAGCTGGCAGGGACCATGGGGGCCTTCAGTCTCCCCCTGTGCTCCCCAACAGATGCTTGTGGGTGCCCTGGGTAGGACCACGGCACCCACAAGAGAAGCCGGGACCCAGGGGCTGGGGTCCCTGGGGCCAAAATTGGCCCAGGAGCAGGGCTGCGTGGCCCCCTCCTTTAAATTTCTAAAAGATTTAAAATAAAAAGGCCAGGCCCCAGGGAATGGGGTCCCCAGGGCTGATTCGGCCCAGAGAGGGAACCTGCGTGGCCCCCCCTCCCCATTCCAAAAAGGCCTGGCCCCGGGGGATGTGACCCGTAATCATGCATCAAAATTAAAATGGTGCTTACGTGGAGGCAACCTTGCATGTAACATTACTCCCTTGCTGGTCATCGCTCTAGTTTCTTTTAACGGTGTGCGTCCCAGAAGGCACACGTTGCAGCTGTGCAAACGCTCCCTTGCACCTTTCAAGTATTGCTTCCTTCAATTGAGTACATGCTACAGCAGAACGCACTGGATGATGCACTCGCTCTATGCCTCACATTCCACAGTAAGTCACATGTGCATGTTTTAAATGCCACAATTCAGCTCTTGCACTGCGAAACTTTTTAAAATGCCACAACCAAGCTCTAGCAGAATAGCAGCCTCACCCATCTGCAGGAATAGGTCTCCTGACAGTCTCCGTGATGAGCCTGATAATAACTGTCAATTAATGTAGTCGGTCTACGGAGTATCTGCATTTTAAAACCTCCTTCGCGTGGGAACAGACTTCAGACACTCATTACTACGTTGTTATGTACAATGATGCACAAATACCCCTTACACAAATCCAGGAGTACACAACTTTATTGTGGAAAGCCGGAAGGCTGGCACGTCTTCACCAAACTCCTCCCTGCCATTGTCAGCCTCCCAATGTTCTATATTATCATATAAAACATCCTCCTCCCTTTGACCATACACATAGCAACCAGAGAACATAACACCCCCTTTCCTAATAAATACAAAAAAAGTGAAAAAAAGAGATGGGTCGGTAGGTCAGCGGAGGCCCTGCCCCCTTTCATCACCACTCTGCCAATATTCCTCCTAGCGCACTACTATTTGGGGGATGAAGTCCCCTTGGATGCTGAGGGTCCATGGGGGCCAGCACTCCCTCCTGTTACCTCCAGTAAGTCCCATACAGTGGGATTGCTGAGAGGTCTTTAGAGGCCATGCCCCCTTTCTCCACCACTCTGCAAACACACCTCCTGGTGCACTACTAGTTGGGGGATGAAGTCCCCTTAAATGCTGAGGGTCATTGGGAGACAATAACACCTCCTGTCACCTCGAGTAAGTCCCATACAGCACGATTGCTGACAGCTGGCCTGAGGCCAGCCCCCTTTCTCCACCACTCTGCAAATGCACCTCCTGCTGCGTAACTGGTTGGGGGATGAAGTCCTCTTGAATGCTGAGGGTCCTTGGAGCCAAGAATCCCTCCTTTTGCATCCAGTAAGTCCGACACAGTGCGATTCCTGAGAGCTGTTTGGAGGCCTCGCTCCCTTTCTCCACCAGTCTGCAAATGCCACTACTAGTCAAAAAACATGGGAATTCACTGATAAAAACAAAGGTTATAGGGACATTATAGCTAGGAAATAGAATTTGAAAAACCTTAGAAATTCTCTGAAAAAAACAAAGGTTATAGGGACGTTCAGATGTCACTCATGCAAAGCCACAGAAATTCAGCAGTTACCTGAGAAAACTATTACTTACGCCCCCGCAATGCACTGCTTATGACCTCACATATTACATCACTCATGACATGGTCAGCGACACCACTGATGACATCATTGATGACATCTCAAATGATATTGCTGATGATATCTCACTGTGACATCTGAGCATAACTATAACATCCGTGTAACCTTTGTTTTTTTCAGTGAATTTCTAAGGTTTTTTAAATTCTATTCCCTAACTATAACGTTCCTGGTACCTTCTTTTTTAAGTGAATATATTTATATATATCAAATAACCAAAGTCCCACACAAGCTCTCGGCTCCCAAGTGCAGTGCATGACCAAGCGTGGGGCCGGGAGCCGATAAAAACCAGCAGCAATAACCACCAAAGGACACGGAGTAAAGTCACACAGTAAGTTAATGCTCCAGATAAGGTTTATTGAGCAGCAAACTCAACTCGTTTCAACACCAAAGTGTCTTGTTCAATAATAAATATCCTGTATCCACTTGCTCTTTTGTGGGTCTCATTGTCGCTCCTATGAGGGGGTGCAATCCACAGTGGAAGAGCGAATCCGCTCAAACATTTCACTGACTCCAAAAAACATGATCAACGTAGGCACTCTTGAGCTCTCCGATAAATCTTTTTATTGTTTCACTTGCATGAACTTGCATGTCTCACTCGCATGAACAGTGCATGAAGCAAACATCCCTAAAGCCTTACAGGGCCTTGCTGACAGAGCAGTGGAGTAGCTTATCCACGCTAAATTAATTATAACTTACCAATCTACCATGCACTGTGATCTCACAAAATTACGTGAAATTTGGTACAGGGGCTCCTGTCCCGTAACACTGACCCGCCCTGCAGGATCTGAGGCTCATTCATCGGAGCAGTTTTATTGGTGTAAGGAATTCAATGATCCCGGCCCACCTAGCCTCCTTAAATGATCAAAAACAGGACAAATTCTACATGAAAATCGTTTGGAGTGCTGGTAAGAGCAGCGAAATGGAAGTTTTCCACTGGCTGGCTGAAGGAGTGGAAAAGGCTGAGTGGAAACGAAAAAGGCAAAACTACACAGGTTAAAAACAAACATTGCATTTACAAACAGTATTTATTTAAAAATAGGATTGCAGCAATTTTGTGACATTGGATTCATAAAGTTTAAGAATGCGGTTATCCATTTTGAAGATAACACACCTGTTTGTAATTGCACTCTGAAAGATGATGGAACCGCAGTGGTAAAACACATGGCCAGTCGAAAGGCAGAGACTTTACCCATGATCAAGCCTCTGTAGAGGAGAAACGCGTTGTGTTTTCTGTACCTGTTTGTAGTTGTCCACTGGAATAAAAGTGCCTTGAAACAACTTCTAGCAGGCGTCGGTGGGCCTCTCTTTAGGAAAAGGAAGGTGTTGTTTGGAATCTGGAACGGGGGGCTCCGGTCCCGTAACACTGACCCGCCCTGCAGGATCTGAGGCTCTTTCATTGGAGCAGTTTTGGTGGTGTATATATATATATATATACATATCATCTTCCTTGACATAGATGTAGAAATAATTGACAGCAGAATCACCTCAAAACTGCACAGAAAGCCTCCTGCTGGCAATCGTTTGCTACATGCCCAAAGCAGTCACCCGAGCCAGCTCAAATGGAGCATCTCCTATGGAAAACCCATATGAGCTAAAAGAAACTGCAGTAGTGAGAGCACCTTTCAGTCTGAAAAAAGTAACATGGTTCAGTACTTCATGCAACAAGGATACCCAAAATGGGTCCTAGATAAAGCCATTCCAAAAATTAAAATGCGCTCCAGGAAGAAAATTCTGTTTGGCACAAACAGAATTAGTGAAGACACCACAGAAAGCGAAACTAGACACATCACTACATTTAATAGCAAATCTGGACGGAGTGAGGCATTTTAACCCAAAAATTGGGGTCTCCATAAATGTGATCCTGTCATTGGTGAGATTATGAGTGCGAAGCCCAAAATCACTTATCAGAGAATGAGATTAGTATATGACATGCTGGGTAAAACAGACATCTGCACCACTGAGGACAAACAAAATATTTCCCGATAATCTCTCAAGGGACTTTTTATCTGTGGCAACTGTGGAGCATGTGAAGACTCCACCAACTGCAAAGAGTTTTTGATTCCTTGCATAATCAAGCGCAGACCTATAACTTAATTCATTACATGCAGCACAACCTATGTTGTTTTTATTCTTTAGAGCCCACGTGGACACCGATACGTGGGTAGTACCATCCACGCGGTACTTAAGAGAATCCTAGAGCACACCAGGGCAATGACTAACCAGGACAAATACTAGCGGTAGAGAAATACTTTGTTATGCACCACTTCAATGACAGGAAACTACTCAGATTCTTTGGAATTAAACACCTCAGGGTAGATCCTTGGGGTGGTGACCAACAAGCCACACTGAGAAAACGTGAATCAAAACTCATTTGAGATGTCATCAGTGATGTCACTGCCCATGTCATGAGCGATGTAATGTGTGAGGTCATAAGCAGTGGTTTGCGGGAGCATAAGTTATCCTTAGCTCAGATAACCTGTGATTTTTTCAGTGATTTTCTGAGGTTTTTAATTCTATTTCCTAATTATAACTTCCCTGAAACCTTTGGTATTTTTCAGTGAAATATATATAGTTATAGTTAGGACCTATTATCCATAGGAAATCCGCAACATTCTATTTGAAATAACGTTGGCGCCGGTTGACGAATCTTCGCGAAAGTTTCCAACTTGTTGGGGCGCTCCGCTCCTACCCTGAAAGTCTCGGGTTGATTCGTCAAGCGGGGCCGAGAAAAAAAGGGGTCCCAAAACGCGTTTTCCCCATTCATTTTTCCATAGGAACCTTTAGTCGCAGCTACAGCCCGAACTGCTGAACGGAATTACACCAAATTTGGCAAAGAGGTAGCCCTTGGTTCAGTGTCGTGCCTTTTGCTTAAATGGTGTAAATCCGTTCAGTAGTTCCTGAGAAAATCAAAAGTAAATTCACATATATATCTATGGGCGAGTAGGGTCCGCGTACCCTCCCGATCACGAGCTGTATGCTAATTGGCTGTCAAGTGGCTGTCAACACTCCAAATCAGGAAGTGTTGGCAGCCATTTTATCCCTCGGTAGAACCGAGGGACAGAAACAAGTGCGCAAAGCGCAAAGAGGGCAGGGTAGAAACACCCTGACCCCTAGGTCTGCTCAGGGGTCCCACAAGGACCCCCTGGGCAGAAAAAAGCATTTAAAAAAAAAATCGGCGGGATGCGCTTAGGGTGCGCGGATCCCGCCGAGAAAAAAAAGAAACAAGTGCGCAAGAACGCACAAAGGGGGCAGGGTAGAAACACCCTGACCCCTAGGTCTGCTTAGGGGTCCCACAAGGACCCCTGGGCAGAAAAAGCATTTATTTATTTTTAAATCGGCGAATCCCGCCGGAAAAAAAAAAAACAAAGTGTGGTCTCCTGCGCTTCGTTGTTAATTGGCCCCCGGGTGGGCCAAGTCCCGGGGGCATGGAGGGGGGGTATTTATAATATGTGGGGGGCCTCTAAGGCTCCTCAAGCCCCGGGGACCGCCACCCCCCGGGGCTTTAAAAATAAATGGTGCGGGAGGGCTCTCGGCCCTCCCGCAGCCCCGGGGACCGCCACCTCCCCGGGGCTTCTTTAATTATTTTTTTATAAATTTACCTGTGTGGGGGGGCTCGAGCCCCCCCACACGTCCCGGGGACCGCCACCTCCCCGGGGCACTAAAAATGTCAATATGGGGGTCCATTACGGACCTCCAGAGCCCCGGGGACCACCACCTCCCCGGGGCTTTGTCAATGTAATGGCCCTGGGGACCACCACCCCCCAGGGCCGGCTCCTGCAGTGTCCCGGGGTGCCTACCCCCGGGACACTGTAGCCTCGTGGCTCCCGTCCTGTCATAGCAAACTGCTTTGGATATTGGAAGCGAGAGCAGGAAACCTGCTCTCGCTTCCAATATCCAAAGCAAATTGCTTTTCCACACGGGGAGCTGCATGTTAGCAGCTCCCCATGTGGAAAAGCAATGCCGGCTCCCAAGGGACGCGGGGAGCCGGCGGGACTGTGGGGGTATTGGGCACTGTGTTGCCCGAAATGCGTCAAGCGGAGGAGTACAAGGAATAAAACTTGCCGTCCTACCTTTGGTGTCCGTTTCTCTCTGTTCGCCTATATATATCTATATATATATATGTGTGTTGGATACATTCTTTCTTCACCAGATTCAAGTCATATTATAGATGTCCAAATCACACTCTGAAAAAAAGATATATATACAAAGTAAGCAATCGTCAAAGTCATATTAAAATCACCTCTTTCAACATAGACATAACTGCCCTTTATGTCACAAACACCATCTTCTTAAGAAAACATCACTGGTCATTTATTTCTACATCCAGGACTTAAGGGAGCTTCCTTCTTAAACCTCTCACTGTGGATTTACATGGAGCTCCTCCTCCACATTCATCCCTACTGGTGCTATGCCTCCTGCCTTTAAAATAAACTTAGATTCTAACTTCTTAGGGATGCTACCCTGTCACGACTTCTGGGGTTTTTTGTTGCCGTGTCTGTTCCAAAGAACTTTGCCTTTTTCGAAACTCCATCAAGGCAAGTATTAACCCCTTGGCCGCGGCGCGAATTTCGCCGCGGTGCAGGGGGGGTGGGGTATGAGCGCAGCGCTGCCATGCTCGTGACGGAACCACGCCTTCATGAGACACGGGCGGCCTGTGCTCATGACGGCGTGGTTCCGTCACGGCCCTGCCCGCTCATTAATTCGCCCGCACAGGCAGGGAATTAATGCCGCGTGGGCGGAGCGGCAGCCGCATGACGGAACCACGCCGTCATGAGCACACGCCGCCCGTGGCTCATGACGGCGTGGTTCTGTCATAAGCAGGCAAGGGGTTAAAGTGCTTAGCAGTGCTGTAACTTTGGTCCTTGGTGGTTGTGCTCACCAGTGTTCCAGAATTCATTTTTTACTGGAAATTTGGTCGAGCCAATGTACCAATACCCACACGAGCACGTAATAACATAAACAACAACATCTGTCTTGCACGTGATCAACTTAGTTACGTGCCATTTTCTGTGTATTCAGGCCAATGTGGCATATATATATATATATTTACTGAAAACAACAAATGCTAAAGTAACGTTATGGTTAAGTGAATATGTCAGTGACAACATTATTAATTAGAATTTTTAAAAAACACAGAAATTCACCAGTTACAGTTAGCAGAGCTAACTAAAACCTGCACCCCCACCATGCACCGCTTATAACCTCACATATTACATCACTCATCCCATGTTCTATGACATCATTTATGACATCACTGATGACATCTTAAATGGCATCATTGATAACATCACTGATTACATCATCCAAGCTTCTTTTTTACACATTACTCTAAAAACTAATGTAGCATTAGATGCCTGAAGGTCAGTATAAAATAGCTCAGCATAATATGAAGCATCATTAATGCCATCACAGATGCAACTCCCTTAGGTGTAGCAAGTATATGTTATGTGCAACATTCACACTATACCAACCACTTAACGGGTAGCCTGGTTCTCATTAACAATCAACCATAGATATGACAGACTGATATCTGTGAGTGGGAGTGGCTGTGTGGGTTGGTGACTGGATGTGTGAAAGCTGTATGGGTCTGTTTGTAGGTGTGTGAGTAGATTTGAGGGTGTGTGATTGAGTGTTTTAGTGGATTTATGAGTTGGTTAGTGGGAGTGAGTGGCTGTATGGATCTGTGAGTGGGTGCATGAGTAGCTGTGTGACTGGGTTTGTCTGTATGCGTCTATGAGTGGGTGTGTAATTAGCTGTATGGGTCTGTGAGTGGGTGGCTGAGTGGCTGTATGGATTTGTAAGTGAGTGTGTGAGTGGCTGTATGGGTGTGTGAGTGGTTTTGTGGGTCTGTGAGTGGCTGTATGGGTCTGTGAGTTGCATACTACTAATGTGGACGGGGCAGGACCAAACAGATGATGCCGCCAGGTGATTTTGCACTTTTGCATACTCGTAGTCATTTAAAGGGAGAACAATGGACTCTGCTCTCACCTGGAGAGGCCAAAAAGGACCCTCTTGTCACAGTCACTACATATTGGACTCTGATAGATCAACAATGCATTCACCTTCACCAAGGATTTTAGATCATTTTTCAATCTGGAATTGTTGAGAAAACAAACTTGCTTTGCATTCGTCAAGCCTGGCAGGTCAGGATCACTTGCCCTTTACAGAAGTGGAGCTTCAACTGGGGCACCTGCTATGTTTATATTTGAAAGTGCTTCTTGTTGAGGTTTAATTATTCTGAGAAGTGAGCATTAGAGCCAGAAAGGGACCTCACCTGCCCGTTTATCCAACAAGAGTCCACTGTTTTGCACAAAATGCCTACCCAACTGGAGTATTTTCTACTGGTTAATTACTAAGTGCTAACTTGTTGGGTAAATGTCCAGTGAGTTTCTACACTACAGCTGCGTAATGCGCGGAAGGAATTCCCTCCAGTGACTGTGTGTGCATTTCGGCAATGTGATTGTTCCTCATGCGTCTTATTCCAGAAATCTGTGATAACACGAATCCTCCTATTGTTGTATTCAGCTTTAGGTGTCCGTATATAGGTTTTCCTGAATCATGTCCTTATATAGGCACAATTCGCATTGCCTTTATATAGGCATAGAATCCCTGTCCTTATTTAGGCATTAACCGTGCACTCCAAATACAGGCATGGTCACCGACATCCGTCCACCCTAACGTCACAACGAGTTCTTAGAAACCAGACCCTTAAGCTTCGGGAGTTCCCCTAGCACAGGACTATTGATTTCTCCAAGAACTCATCTATTATGTATGAACCGTTATACCTTAAGGGTTCATTCCTGACGTCTTCCTCTGTCCGACTTTACGTCAATGCTAACAATCCAAGGCACCTACCAGGTATAAATATACCTTCCCTTGCCCAAGCAAGTTAGAGGAGACCTCAACTTCAGAGGAGCCCGTATCCCGGCCTGACGCACTGAGAAGACGCTGTCATTCCTGCTCGCAGATGAATCCAGCTTCCAGTGTTCTGACTCCCTTCGCGGGGTGTTAGAGTTCCAGATCCGGCAAGAGATTCCCACCTCTCTCATTTTCAAGGTATGGAGCTGTCTAGAACCTAGAGGGACTCTTGGCATACTTGGCGTACTAGACTTAACATACTCTTAGTATACCATACTAGAGAATACTCCACCTACTTCTTACCTTTCCCTACACCTCGACCAGGTTAGGTACATTGGGGTAGAACTAGCTTAGAGACGCATCGTATGAGTACTCGCATTTTTAGCTCATGTTATTTATGTACGTGAATATCTGCTAAAAGATAATGCTAGCGCAGTATTATTTATTTCTACTGCTTACGCTGTACATTATTTATCTTGCATACTGTCTTGTGATCATACCAGCACATATCTCTTACACGAGAAACAAGACTGTTCAATAAAACCCTTTTATTGAAATGCCCGTCTTTCCTTTCTGTGTAACTCTGTAGAAACTAAGCATGCACGATTGAATGAGTGAAACTGTTATCTATTGTTTCCACGATTCTGAGACGTGTTCCGATTCTAAAGGGAAACAAAGTTGTCATGTTTTTCGGTTGCCAGAAACTACTCCCTTCTTGTTCTCAAGGAGTTTCTAGTGGCCTCTGAGCTAGCTGGCACAAGTAATTAAGTTTAATATACTCGAAAGGGACATACCGACCTTAGTCCTATGTCAAGCCTATAGGTTATATTATTCCAATGCGCAGAGCCTATTAGGGAAATAGGAACTACACTACATGGCACCCAAACGTTTGGTAAGGCAGTAATTTAACGCTAGATACTGAGTAACTCAGTCGTGCTTTTCTCAGAGACCCTTACTCACATACTCCATAAGACGTCTGGAGTGGGTAGGGTTAAATATCCGCCATAACTAAATAGGACAAAAACCCTATATATTAGTTGTTTGGTTTGTTCAACATTGAAGGATACAGTGTTCCAAAATATTGTGCACCTTATCTTTTTGTTTCCTTGAAACTTGTTCTACATTTTTCAAAAAACAAATGTCCATAAACGGGGAGAATAACACCGGGAACGGTGGAGCTGCGGCTGACCCAGTCGTAACAGCTTTTAACTTTACAGGTTTAAATGAAACCGAGGAGGGTGTTATAGACATCCATCCGAACGTAAGAAGAGCCATCACTCTAAAACTTATAAAACATGGCCTACCACCAAGAGGCAGTAGAGCAGTTTTCGTGATAGAGGCACACAAATCTTTTCAGACAGAGGTATTCTATTCATGGATAGTATTCCCAGAATCAAATCCAGTCACAAGAATGTTTCACTTCTACAAAGAAGATGAACCACCAGAGGAATATATTCCTTTCGAGGATATTGAAATTCCACTAACATACCAGGAGCATCAGCTCTGGTTTAAAGGCGCCCTAAAACATCACAAAAACATTACCAGGCTCGGTCCACTAGGTAGACCAGGAGCAACATGGCCGATTCTAGCCGGCTACACACCTCATCCTGACATCAATATAATGTCAGACGAGGAATTACTTACTCAACTTACAGAGTTAATAAAAATTTACAGACAATTAGTCCAATATGTCATGCGGACTTTCACAGTCCAACCACCATTAACCATTCCAACTCAAACCCCTCAACAGGGGAATACACTAAAAATTACACCACAGACTTTATACGCAGTCATGGGTAAAATGCCCACAAAACGTGAGCAAATTCCATTCTGGATAGCTCAAAAAATTACTCAAATAGAAGCAGTATTTCCAAATACTAGCCCTTATGAGAAACACAGAATCCTAACAATCTGTTTACCAATGGGGATCACACCACAACTGGAAGACTGCACCACTTGGGGCTCAGTCTTTGCTGCCATCTATACTAAAACACATGGTGTTCCGTCAATTGCAGTAATACCAGATGTCCTGAAACAAATTCAAAACGAATACGGGGCAGAGCCTGCTCTGAATTTAGGTATGAAATTACTGAAAAATTTCGACCAGGTCTCAACAATAATATTATCTAATATTAAAGGGAGGCAGCAGCAGTGGCGATCCGCCAACGATTAAGGGAATTCGATGTTACAGAACATCAAACAGAACTACCCAGAATAATAGAACAATCTTATACAGAATTAGGCAGAGATAGTTTGGGTGGAAGACCATTGAAGCCAAAACTATCTGAAAGTCCTGAGAAGGACTCTATTAAACAAACTCCTACATCTTCTAAAAAGAAGTGGGAAACTAATAAACATAATTCAAACGAGAAACATTCTCTATCCCGAGGTAGGTCTCCTCAAAAGGAGCCCTCTAAAAGGAGATATAACCTCAGGAATAGGGATAATTTGAAAAAACCTGACAGGTATCAAGATACTGATACACGTTCCTCTCATACCTTTCAGATATCGTCACAGACATCGGAAAGAAGAGGACAGTCAGAACATAAAGAAGAACACGTGAAATCGAAAGACGACAAACATGTTCCGAAAAATAAATCAAAACCTCAATTCTCAAAAAAGAAGGTAGCAGGTCTGAAGATCAGACATGCCGAGGATACTGAGAACACAACTCAAGAACGGATAATGGGCTCAGACAATGCTGGACAGTGCGGCAGAAGTCACAATAGCTCGCCAGAACCTGAAGGAGCTTCTGGAGATAGTGGACTTGAATGACTACATCACAGTTGAGACTGTAGACACCAGGGTTAGTACTCCACAAAAGATATATGAAATAACACTCCAAATGGAGGGAGACATACCGAGAAAGGTGAAAACACTCTTTTGGGAAAAACATTCAAGGGGTTATGACATACTTCTAGCAGAAAAAGACTGGCCACCACAATTTGTCAGGGAGTGCCTGCCTTCTCCAACCATATTCCAATTCATCTAAAATATACTTATGCCAGGAAATGGGCAGTTGCCCAGGCCCCAGCATTATACTAAAATCATGTAGGATGGGATGAAGACTCACCTCACCATAAAATACATCTAAAAAATGAACCTACTGCACAAAGGCAGTACCCAATAAAGCAAGAAGCTAAAAAACAGGTCAGGGAGATCGTACATCAACTTGAATACCAAGGGGTGATTGAAACATGCACCTCCTCAATGAACAATCCTTTGTTTCCTGTCTCCAAACCAGACAATACATATCGTCTAGTTTTGGATTACAGACACTTAAACACTTGTTCAAAAACATTTGCAGTGCAAAATGCACACAGTACAGCATTAATGAATAACATTGTGCGTAAAAAAGATAAAACCACATTGGATATTTCAAATGGTTTCTTTTGTCAAAACATAGCACCTGAAAGCAGGTACTAAACAGCTTTCTCAAAAATGGGGACCCAGCGTCAATTTTGTCGACTCCCACAAGGGTTCAAGAACAGCCTGGGGTTATTCTCAGCGAGAGTAATGGAGTTACTACAAATTTATGATAATGAGGCATTGTCATAAGTCGATGACATCTATCTGACAGACGATGACCTGGACAGGCACTTGAGCAGGGTGAGTACCATTATACTGGGCTTCACCTCTGAGGGCTATAAGTTCAACTTTAAAAAATCCAGAATTGCCCATCTCAATGTCCTTTGTCTAGGATATGAGCTTTCAAGTGAAGGCAAGAGCTTGGCAGCCAACTTTATAGAAAGGTGTGCGCTGCTCCAACCTCCAAAAACGCTGAAAAATTTACAATCCATCCTGGGTTTCCTAAATTTTGGAAGAACTTACATTCTAAATTACGCAGAAAGGGTTAAACCTCTCTACGCACTAATCAAACCTGATTTTTCAATCAAAAATTGGACACAGGAACACACAGAAATCTTGCGTTCACTCCAAGCTAACATGTTAGCAACAAATCACTTACAAACACGCGTAAGTCAATGCAATTTAGTCATCCGAATAATTTCGGGTCAATGCGGAATCACCTACTTAACATTTAATGAGGGTGAAAAAGTACCAATAGCATACAAATCACATTTGTATACACAAGCAGAAATGCGCTTCACTTCAACAGAAAAAATACTGACAGCAGTTCAAACCGCTGTAGCAAAAGAAAGAGCTCTAGCCCAAGGGAAACGCATTATTGTCGTAACCCCAGTTCCGGCCTTAGAGGCAGTCACAAAAGCGAGCATTCCAAATGCTAAAGCATTACATCCTAGATGGATACAATGGGTTAATTCTCTTGCTGCAACAGATGTTGAATATGTTTTTGATCCTGATCTAAAAACACAAGCGTTCCTGCAATATGAACATGAATGTCCTCTGCCCACTGAGATTCTGCCTCTCGATCAGTACGAATTCATAATTTACACTGACGGATCCGCACAACCCGCTACAGGGAGTAAGCAAGCTTACAGTGCAGCGTGCGCAATCGTTAAAGGTCGCATGCGAGATGGCAACTTCAGACCTATGGTCACAAAAACCCAATCTCTAGGAGATTGTACAGCTCAGCGAGCTGAACTACAAGCATTCAAACTGGCACTTGAAAGTACAGATCGCGAATTCCCCACACTAATAGTGTGCGATTCTTTCTACTGTGTGCAGTCGTATAATGAATATATACAAAATAGGCTTGAAAATGGGTTCAAAGATGCAAAAGGTGGCACAATAAAGCATAAAACACTTTGGGAACAAGTAGTTCAGTTAAAAGCGAACTACCAAAGGCTCACGTGATACACACACTGAGTCATCAACGTGATGGCGTTCACGTTACAGGGAATTCATTGGCTGACGAAGCAGCAAAGGGGGCTGTTCAGACGGCTTCCGTAGCTGCGATCACTCGTTCAAAAACGAGAATAGACAGTGAGATAATGTTGGCTGTCAATGCTACGAGCAAAGGCAGTGGTGCAACGTTACCAAAAAGTTTCCACTCAAGTACTCTTATGTAATTGATGCGAACAACGTTCCTTTTGCTCGAATCCCTGGAGTGGGGGATAGGGTAATTCCAAACATGGAACGTAGAGCAGCTTTGATTTATGAAGCACATCTGGGGGAGGGTCTGTCACATCAAGGGATCTCTAAAACAATATTGACATTAAAAGAGATGTACTGGTGGCCTGGAATGAATACACAGATTCAAATCTTCATCAATGACTGCATAGACTGTAAGGTACAGTGTGATGCAGAACGCCACCAGACACCATGCTACGAAGTAGCCTGCCCAGTACAGACACCATTGTTAGACAGCATCAGACTATCTACGCGCAGGCATCCTTTTGGACAAATGCAATCCCACAAATTCTAAGTCAAGGTTCCTATGGATATGGCCTCAGCGCTCGGCTGACGCGCGAACTGTTATAAAAGATTTGCGAGTCTTTATCGGCACATACGCAATAGGCACGCTACATTCTGACCAGGGCCCTGCGTTTAGCTCTCGGGCTTACAAAGAAGCCATGGCCAGTCTGGGAGTTGCATTGCGGTACTCCTCTCCGTTTCATCCGGTGGGAAATTCTGTTGTGGAAAGGAAAAACCGGGACATAAAGCAGTCTATAACAGCTAGGGTATTAGGTTCGGGTGATGGGTGGGTCAAACATCTTTATGGGGTCCAACGATCATTAAATAACTTGCTAAGAAGTTCTCTAGGGGGGGTCACTCCATATGAGGTCCTATTTGGGACAAGAATGTGGGTGCCAGATCTAGAATGTAAAGGCACAGTGGTGGAAAATAAACCCTTTGATATCAAAGATCGTTTGGCTGTTTTACAGGATCTAAATGAACTAAGATCGAAACAAAGCAACGTGTTCCTGCAGCCAACCACCACTGGGGAAAAACCGGCGGTCCCAGCAAGGCCTGTCTGGATTCCAAAAGTTGGGGATCTAGTCAGAGAGAAAATTGTGGACAAGAAGGAATTTTGACCTTCTTACAGACAACCAGTACCTGTCCTAGCCATACACGGAACAAGAACAGTACTTCTGCCGCCCCTTGCTGGAAAAAAGGAGAAAAGATTTGTGTCCATCGACCTCATCAAACCACAGTATGTGGCCAATACTAAATAGTAGGCCTCGTGGACTCCGACCTAGTAGCAGATGCACTCCTCTCGCTACTATCCAAGAGGTTCAGACTGAAAGACTGATAACCATCGAAAAATCAGCTGTAGCAGATGAAGGACTGAGCAACAATGCTATGGAACTCATCCCTCTTGAAACTCAAGTAACAGTTCGTCCAAATACACCTGTATACACCAATGTAACAAGTGATCAACTGGTTCCAGCGATTTCTACAAATCCTGATGCAATTCCAACAATTGACAGAACTGCTTCTGGCTATTTCATTAACTTTGATACGTTTTCTGAGGATCTGAGTGAGCCTGAGACGTCGCCAGCATCAAAAACTTTTAAACAACAAGTACAAGACTTTTTTCATTTTTTGAGTAAGACTTATCTGGTTTCACCATGGATTGAACTATGGATTATTTCTGGGATATTTTTCTTTCTGCTTTGGCTAGCTTTGGTTATGACTATGAGCGTGCTTATAAATGGCAGATACATCCATTTGGATATTGAAAGTAAAGATGTGAACTTACTTTTAAAACCACACAAATCATCCCATCGTGAAGCAAGCAGAAGTGAACATCACAGCCGTTCCTATACAGGATGGTATAGTGTGGGACAAAACTGATTTCGATATCTTCGGCCCTACGGAACATTTGAACATTCCACATTTATTTAAGATTTCACTAAGTGATCTTGTTTCATCCAGTACCTATTCTGATGATTGGGACTTTGAAACTGTAAATGACATGATGTTTGACCTAGAAAAGTCTGCTGCATTTTCTAATAATGAATATTTAGAGGGTTCATCAGACTATGAACAGCTGTATTGCTATAACCACTATGGTCATCATTTTTTGCATAAATCTGCAACACCTAGAAATGTGTTTATGTTTAACCAATGGGAGCATTGTCCTACACCACCAAAAGGTAGTTCAAAAACGTTTGCTAAAAAGTTTCCTTATTTTTCAGGATACAATACATCTGATCCAGAAACATTTTACTATAAAAATGTAAACAAAACAGGACTGAAAATTATGTTAACTAATACAAAACAGATTTACTCTGCAGCATTTATTGCCCAACTGTCTAGACATGGTTTCGACTTGTGGAAAGACACAATAGACACAAAATCTGTCTGGGGTACTAAAGATTGGCAAGTGCAGGGGATAGAAGCTTTGTTTAGAGCCTGTATCATCCCTCAGCAAATTTTGTTTTTGAATGACACTGTGCAACAAACGTCTTGCCTTGGTTTAGCCAAGATTAAAGACATGAAAACTCCTTCTGTACCAACACCTGCAAGTGATAACAATACACAGGCAGCGGTTACAGTTGACACAATACTACAACTCAACAGAACAAATCCTGATTGGAGAAAATGGTTGATCTGGCCCACAGACACAAACAACTGTCAAGCGAGATTCCTGAATAAAACACAGGGGTTTACTATTCATAGGCCAGACCCACGATACGTCAAAAGACAACATCCGGGGGTAGTAACAACATACAGTGTAGGAAAATTATGCCTCGATTGGCTGCAAAAATCTACACTTAAGGATGTGAAACAACACTTATCTTTACTTAAAGAAGACGCAGACCTTTGGGAATTCTTGCTTGGACCAAGAAAACCACGTCAAAAATGTTTCATATATGCCGGCATCTATGCTGCTTATAATGAAGCATGGAAAGTGTCACAGATGGAGGCCGCAGAACGAATATGTGAACTTGATCGTATTAACTTAGAGAAAACTCTCGCTGTGGTCGACAATGGGTTAACAACTTTGACCTCCAGAATTTATTCATTGGACAACATTGTATCTTCTGCTATTGACATACTGGAACAAGATTTAGCCATGTTACAGCAAGGCCAGTCTCAGTTATGTTCTATTATGTTATTAAGCTGGACGCTGCAATCTTTGATTGCGGGCTATGTGCATTGGCGTTTTATCAACACGTCGGCTCTGTTTGCAGAATACAATCTAACTGATAAACAGATCAAACTGGCACAAAGAGGAGCAAAGTATACAGTGCTGAGCATTGAAAAACTGGAAAAATTACCATTCACAGTGGCAGAAAAACCAGCTACAGAATGGCTTATTCATGGCAAAATTAGTCTACCTGTGACTACTTTTCAGTTTCAGTATTGCCTCAAACAAATGCTAACAGGCAAATATGAAAGGTTGGGTAAAGAATACATTAAGACATCCTGAAATTTACCTTACACATATAGATGTTGGAGTGGGGATCGTGAAGTGTTTCTGAGCGGTACACACTGTGAAAGTGCACTAAGCGGTTCACTAATTTGTCAGGACATATCTTTGCACGGGGCTTGTAATGGTTCTGTGGCAAATTTGTCCTGCCACCAGCAGGGTACACCGGCTACTGTGATTAATCCAACGTTTGGCCAACTTTCTAATGGGAGTTACCTCATGTTGAATGATCAGAGTTGCTGTGGCATGTTGCCAGGCATCCCATATCTAGTAACGGTCGACTCCAGGGTCACTTGCTGTATGCAAGTATTGTTTGCCCCAATAGACACAGTCAGGGAGTCGCCTTTGTGGCCTTCGTTGAATGTCTCTTTTATAAGATTTGATACTTAAAGCAGAATGAAAGCCATGCTTATACAACAAACAGTGCCTTTGACCTCGGCCAAAGAAACCTATGATCTACAAGTTGCAAGGACTTCGGCTGAGATACAGGCTTTAATTCGTACAAACTGCCCTATACATTTCGTAGAAATGATAGGACGTATCTTTAACATGTCTGATACAAGCGGAATTGTACATGTATTTAAGACCATCTGTTCCGGACTATTAGCACCTTTCCAGGCTGTCCTCGGAATCATCCCAAACTTCGCACATTCGGTGTTTGGTGGTGTGCCATTAATTCTAGCACTTGTTGCAGGAATTCTATTTCTATTCCTCCTACTACGCTATGGCAAGCCTATTCGCCAACTTCACTCCGAGCAATGTGGAGAAAGCTCTCCTTGAACGGAAATGCCGTGAGCGAATAGTACAGCTTTTGGGCATGCCTCGTCTACGGGAACTTAATACAACGTGGTTCCTGTCATTCAGACCAATCTGGCAAGATTGCATCTTACCTGTTCTACGCTGCCTGTTTTGCAGTGAAGAATGCGTGCTAGACACCTGTCTAACGCTCCCATCAGTCATGCCAACGGATGTCGATGCTCTGCTGGACCCGATAATGGCCCATGCTCTGTGTTGTCCCCAGAGGCTTCCAATTCTGATGACGGCATTCATTGAGATCTCACAGACGCTTCCGGCAGCTGCTGAGGTACGAGATGGATCAACAGGCACACAGGTAACAACGGACGCGAACATTGCATCTTCTGCTGAAGGCGATGTTTCTCATCTCTGTGCAATTAACCTTCTGAACGAGGTGTTCCAAATGTCACCAACTTCGGTGGACGATATTTTGGCTACGGAAATAGATGATCTAATGTTTATGCCAGACCCATACACTGACTTTTATTCGGCTCACAGTGTACCAGGGCAACAATGAAGTTTGGCCTTCATATTTTCAAAACTAGGAACTTTTCCCAGAAATTGAACTTTTTTCTTTTTAATTTTTTTTAAATGACATGGCAAATTAACAATCTGCTTACATTAGAACTAGTCTTATAAAACGGACTTCTTTGAATACTTCCAGGGACACATTGTCACCTTACTTGTCTAACATTTAATTTTATTCCATGATATGCAATGGCTTTGATTTTTGAAAACTTATCGACCATTTCATCATAAGTATATATTTCTGTTTATTCATTCACATTGCATTTTACTTCCATTATATGCTTAGAATGAAAACGATGCTTTAAATGTACAGTACCTGTTGCATTTCAACAGTTTATTTTGAGCTTCTTTTAATATGCTTTTAGAAATGCTTTTAGCAACATGTGGTACTCAATTTTATGTTTAGCATTTAAATGTTTAGCATTTAGTATTATCGTTCATTCGAAAGTGGAGTGGGTGTTGTATTCCGCTTTAGGTGTCCGTATATAGGTTTTCCTGAATCATGTCCTTATATAGGCACAATTCGCATTGCCCTTATATAGGCATAGAATCCCTGTCCTTATTTAGGCATTAACCGTGCACTCCAAATACAGGCATGGTCACCGACATCCGTCCACCCTAACGTCACAACGTGTCTTAGAAACCAGACCCTTAAGCTTCGGGAGTTCCCCTAGCACAGGACTATTGATTTCTCCAAAAACTCATCTATTATGTATGAACCGTTATACCTTAAGGGTTCATTCCTGACATCTTCCTCTGTCCGACTTTACGTCAATGCTAACAATCCAAGGCACCTACCAGGTATAAATATACCTTCCCTTGCCCAAGCAAGTTAGAGGAGACCTCGACTTCAGAGGAGCCCGTATCCCGGCCTGACGCACTGAGAAGACGCTGTCATTCCTGCTCGCAGACGAATCCAGCTTCCAGTGTTCTGACTCCCTTCGCGGGGTGTTAGAGTTCCAGATCCGGCAAGAGATTCCCACCTCTCTCATTCTCAAGGTATGGAGCTGACTAGAACCTAGAGGGACTCTTGGCATACTTGGCGTACTAGACTTAACATACTCTTAGTATACAATACTCCACCTACTTCTTACCTTTCCCTACACCTCGACCATGTTAGGTACATTGGGGTAGAACTAGCTTAGAGACGCATCGTATGAGTACTCGCATTTTTAGCTCATGTTATTTATGTACGTGAATATATGCTAAAAGATAATGCTAGCTATTTATTTCTACTGCTTACGCTGTACATTATTTATCTTGCATCTTGTCCGTCTTTACACCTGCTTGAGGCAGGTGTTAAATACCTGCGGCTAGCGCGGCTTATCGCCTGTTTTTGGTTCGCTTCGCAGTTCTGTCAGTTCGTTGTGAAAGTGGTGTTGTTGTTTTTTTTTGTGTTTTTGTACGGGAACACCAACTCTGCATCTCATTAGAGTTAGTTGGTGGTGTCCGCCGTGGTGTTAGATTTTGGGGCAGTTATCGCGGGAATACTGGCGTTGTCTGCAGTTTGCACCAGCTTGTGAAAGGGGTGTTAAATCTATCTCCACTTTTGTTGCGTTAAGGTGGCGATAAATCGGAGTTGAATCCTCGTGAATATGCCCCTTTGTGTTACTTTAATGTGTTTATATGGACATTTTGGAGTATTCCATTTTAGAAGGGTCTTACCAGACCACTCACCTACATTTGTGCAAATTGAACTAGGCTCTTTGTTGCCACCAACAAACATGTTGTGCATGAGCACAGCCAGGCACAAACTACCTGAATTAAAACAGTGGTAGCAATTTTTTATATGCCCTTACTTAGGATAAATGGAAGGCTAACTTATTTCAGATAACATATTATGAGAGGGAGGTAACTCCCTCAAGAGAGGGACTTCGATGAAGGATTGTTCACTTTTGAAGAGAAGTGCCAAAGTCAAATAGCAGACCCTTGAAAAAATATACAAGAGCTCTCCTGAAGATGCCATAAGTAGGCATACTCCAACATCTGGGGAAGCATAGAGAAAGTTAAATTTGATCTGAAAGTCCTCTTTACATAAAATGTAGAAAAGGTGGATAGGCTTCAAACCTCCCACTAAGCCACAGTGAATACCTTTGGATACCTGCAACATGAGATGACTATTGTCACCTGCTGGCAGGCTCTTTTGACATAGCCAGAGAATTACCTTTTTTGTCAGGCCACTGTACAACTTTGATCAAACTGACATTTTGAAACCTGAGTCCAGTTTTCAGAAGGCTGTCAAAGTCTCTCAATTGATTTCTATGGCTAGATAATCTCTAGAGGGTAGTTTGACAGAGGCAGTAATTAGTAGGGGTGGGCAGAACTCTGGCCAAATTCCACCAATCGTGGTGTGGTGAAATTGTTCTCCTGTGAGTCTCCAGAATATGCAAGCTGGCAAGTGAGATTTGGCATCTTCTAGCCCAATTTCCTAAACCGGGCATTCGCTGCTAAATTGTGAGTGGTTGCGCTCAGAGGGAAACCGTTCGAGTAGATTTGCTGCCGCTTGAGTAGATAGTCTACTCGAGCAGCAGCAAAATCAACTCGAATGGCCATGCACTATTGTGCAACTCATGGTGCTGTTCGCACTGATTTTCAGAGCTGCTCATGCTACCAGTGCTAAACTGCAGCGCCAGCTGCATATTTTCTGCCAGTTGGTGTAATTCCCCGAAATCTTGCTGAGTTTTGCTGTAACTCCGTGGAATTCCAAAGAGTGAAACTCCGCAAGTTCCACCCACCTCAGTAATTGGGATGTTCTTTCAAGATATGCTTCCAGAAAGAAAGTATGGATGCCTCTATGACAGAACCAGTGTGCCATTGGAATCCATGATCTCTAAATTCTGTGGGTGTTGTGCAGCATGCAGACAGTTGAGGATTTGTTGATTCCTACAACTTAATGCACCTCTGTGGCAGATGCAAAGTTACTTATTTACAGTTGTAAATTTCACGGGTTAGAATGTCTTTTGGAAAGGCTTTATTTACCTTCAAAATCTGTTAAAAGAGGGTCATGTGAAATCCTGGAGAAACCTGCAGGAACATTTTCACTTGCTTAATTCAAGCCATGGTAATATCTATAGCTTACATGTTTCCTGAAATCCTTATTATGTACATCTTAGGGTCTTCTGATTTAAACTATAGTCAAGTGTAATCACATGTTCGGACAACATGCAGGAGCTCTCTCTAGCATTTTTGGCGTGTTATTAACAGAACAGTGCTCCAAGCTTAATGAGAACTTACTCTGTACCTGTTGGAAAGACTGACTTTCCATGCTCTTTGTCCATGATGAAAGCTTTTTGGAGGCTCGCTCAGAGTTTAGCTTAGATGCTACACGACTGGTACTAGTTAGCCTCCCAATTGTTCTCTGTGGGACGCAACCCAATTTTGCTGCCCATGTCAGCAGGCTGGCTGTGATATTACAAACAAAAATTGGGGTCACTGTTCCTAAAGAGAAAAGAAGAAGAGGAGATATAGACACGTTGAACAGGGTTTGGGCATATGAAAAGTGGCAGTCAGCAGGACTGTTTCATGTTGCCTTCACACATCCCAAAGGGATGTCATGCTTCATCATAGGGCTATTGCTCCGCGTTGGGCCAGCGCTGCAATGCCCAATGGGTCCCCCGAAGGGTCACTTTGACGGAGATCTTTTTATTGGTATGCCGTATGATGAATGCAAGGTAGAGTCTAGGTGGGATGGTATTAAATGCATAATGATGTGGTTTCAAACTGATCAGGGATGTCACTAACAACTTTAATAAATGGGCTTCCCTGTCAGATTATAAAACTTTTCAGGTCAATGCTACATAGTAGCCTTATGTGAGTTCCCTCATTAGTGTTCAATTCTAGTACTAACTAGAGTTGGACACTAATGAGGAACTCACATAAGGCTACTAGAGTACTTCATGAACCCGTCGGTAGCATTGATCTAAAAAGGTTTTTTAAGCAGACGTTGGGCATTGCAGCATCAGCCCAACGAGAAGCAATAGCCCTATGATGAAGCATGACATCCCTTTGGGATGAGTGAGGGCAACATGAACCAGTCCTGCTTACTGCCACTTTTCATATGCCTGAACGCTGTTCAACTTGTGAATATCTCCTCTTCTTTTCTCTTTAGGAACAGTGACCCCAGTGTTTGTTTGTGTCTCAACCCAAGGAGCACGGGCACTGGACCTCTCATCCAGCTCCTAGTTCCCCACTTCCTCTCTATAGGAAACTTTTGATTTGAAACATTACTGGTGTGAATAACCACTAAAAAAGCTGTTTTTCAATGCTTTTGTGGTTAGCAAAGATCAGCATACCCAGTGGATAGAAGACTGCTACACTGTCCGAGGTGGCTGATTAAATTAATTAGTGGTGATGATTTTCATGAAAGACAGATTGTTCTATAATAATGGAATGTTCCATTGTTCTCCACCCATATTCTTCTATCTTTCCAGCTTTCCCACACCTCCGCTCTCATTAATTTGGTATGTCAAAGCATTTAACTCAAGGTTATGAGATTGCGATTGGTGACAGTTAATGATTTTGTTGAAATGCTGACCTCTTGTACAATATCAGAATAAAGTCTCTAGTACATTTCAAACTGTGGTGCAGTCTTGTTCCTTCTAACAGTGGTGATGAGAACTGGGATCCCTATTGCGCTCTGATTGACTGCTCCCTAACGTGAACTGGTTTTGGATGTCATCTGAGAGGTTGGGCAGCAGCCGCACAACATAAAGAAAAGAAGACTGAAGCCGATCCCAGGTGCCAGCGCTCCTCACCCTCAGCTGTTTTTTTAATTGCAGTATTTGTAGAGTGCAAACACTCATCCACAGAGGGATATCATGGTGCTAAAACAGCAACATAGTCTATCAACTCAAGTGCTGGAGGAAAGAGCAATTTATTCAATCGGGTCAGTAAATTGGGAGAAGCCATGTTTTAAGCTTTTTTCCGAACCTGACGTAGTCGCTAGTGAGAAGGAGGTCCAAGGGTAATAGATTCCACTGGGCCACTGCTAGATCGGTAAAGGAGCTGCCTCCGGTTCTGGTTTTTTAGACATGCTTGGTTTTGGCTAAGGCTAGATTTAATGATCTCAGGTTTCTTGTAGGTTTGTACAATTCCACCTTAGATCGAAGGATCACAAAGCTGGAATCATTGAGAGCCTTGTGTGTGTGACAGAGAAGCTTGAATTTTGCTCTTTTTGGATCAGCAGCCAGTGGGGGATATTTAAGCAAGCAGAGGCAGAGCTGTATCTATCTTTGTTGCAGAAGAATTTCGCTGCCTTGTTTTGTATCACCTGCAGGAACACAAAAAGATAGTTAGCCATGCCCACATATAGGGCATTTCCGTAGTCCAACCTACTAGTAATTAGGGCATGGACTGCGTGAATCGACTTCAATCCAACAAAAGATTTCAAGAGGACTTTGAGCAAGCCAAAGCATTTACCACAGGTGGTAATGATTTGCTCCTGCATGGATAAAAGACCCATCAATGAGGACTTCTAGGTTTTTTGCCGTTTTTTTGGGCTTAGGCGCAACGACCAGCGATACTGGCCACCATGGTGAATCCCAAATCTCATGGACACCTCCGAATAGTAGAATCTCAGTTTTTCTGTGTTTAGTTTAAGGCAGTTAGCCATCATCCAGCTGGCTACCTTAGAGAGGAAGCTGGAGAGGTTTTTCCTGATCTCTTTGTGCTTCTCCCCTGTCGAGATGACCAGTTGGGTCTCGTCTGCGTATGAGCATATCTCAAATATTCAATTTCTGACCATCTTGGGGAGGGATGCAGCTTACACGTTAAAAAGTGTCTGGCTCAGGTAGGAGCCCTGTGTGGTTACCACATTTGGAGCTGTGGGGGCAGGTTCTCACAGTATTCAGCTGAATGGACTGGGTCCTTTTGCTCAGGAAAGATCCAAGTCATCATAGGGCTGTGGAGTGGAGCCCTATTGTGTGAAGATTTTGTTATCATTTGGCTGAGCAAAACGTTACCGAATGCAGCGGAGAGATCAAGTAGAATCAGAGCGACAGAAGGGGATTCAGTACTGTTCTTGGCTTTAAATCCTGTGTGAGAAGGATCCAACAGGTTCTTGTCCTCCAGAAAGGCTGTCAGCTGACTATTGACAAGTTTTCCAGAACGTTGGACATATAAGGAAGCAGGCTTATAGGGCGATAGTTAGACGGAATGGAAATATCTAGACCTGCTTTTTTGGCCATGGTGAAGAATGAGTGCTTGTTTCCAAGTGTCCGGGGACTCAGCATTAATCAGGGAAGAGTTAAAAATTTGAGTCAGATAATGACTCAAAATGGGAGATAGGCAGAAGAAGATAAAATGGGGACGAGGTCAAGTGAGGACTGGAGCCTGACTTGACCTCTGACATCAGCCACTTGACCTGTTCCCTTGACACATTTGCGAACCTCCCCAAGTATGGCCCTAGCTGGTCCCAGGAGATCTCTGTTAGGGAGGGTTGAGTGTTGAAAGTGGAATATGTTTTGTCAATCTTATTTGTGAACTAATTAGCTATTTAGGAGCTGAATGTGTAATGACTTATGATAAGCTAGTGTGCTGGGAAAGTTATTTTACAATTTTAAAAGGTTATCTAAAGGAACTGCTCTTTTCTTCTGATGAAGTAAATTTTCTTAACTCTCTTGAGTATTCTATGATAATCATTCAATTGATGTTTATAGGCTTGATGATCAGATATTTTTTAAAAGACTCCAAGTTCGCGCGAGAGATTTTCATTTTCTCTTTTCTGGTCTCAACTCAGGGGAATGTCATTTTTCAGACCGAGTACATCTGAGGGATGTGTTGGTTTTTCAGGGGGCGCAATTGTCTTGGGATTTGTATATAGTCGCATTAAAATTTGCAATGTAGCTATAGAGATTTTATTTTGCTTTCAAATTTTCTAGAGCCGTGAATGCCCTTGGGTGTCTTGGCACTAGCATTATCCTCAGTCCAGCCCTGCTGCCATGAATAGGGGAATAGTAGAAGACTATAGGGAAAGCAAGAACAGCCAAGATTTAGAGTCCTTGCAGAAGCTGAGAAAATTAGACTGGCCTTTGAGTTGCATGGGCAGTCTGTTATAGAGTTTGAAGGTGGAATAAGCAAAACTACGACCGCCCCATGAAACTTTCTTGATTCTTGAAATTATTAATGAAATGATTGCTGAATGTAAGAAGGTGGATCGCAGCAATCTTTTTGGGGAGTACCACCTACATTTGCTTTTGAGGTACTCTGGTTGAGTTCCATGCAGAGCTTTATAAGCCACACATACGGCCTTAAAGGCGATTCTTTTTATGACTGGAAGCCAGTGAAGCTTCGCTAAGGCACCTGATACAGACTTGAACTTTAGTATTTTCTTCAGTAAATTGCAGGCTGCATTCTGCAGCATCTGGAGCTTGTTTAATAGCCTCTGTTTAATGCCAAAATAAAGGGCATTACAATAATTGAGCCTAAATAGAACTAGGGCAATTTGCAGATCAAAGTGAATAAAGGGCAACACTTTCCTCAACATTCTCAGGATGAAAAAACAGGATGAGGTCAGTTTGTTGATCTGGTCCACAAAAGACAACTTGCCATCAAAGACCACCCCTAGGTTCCTTACTTTGGAAATTGGCAAGGGGGAGAGGCAAGGGACTAAGGCCACCAAGATCAGTTCCAGAAAGCAACATCTTTCTTGAACAGGTGGACCTCAGTTTTTTCTGAATTCAACTTTAAACAGTTGCCACACATCCAGTTGATGATGGCATTCATACACCTTTTGAACTGGTCAGTGACCTCTTCCACATTACTTGAGATTCACACAACAATTTGGGTGTCATCAGCATATTATACTGTGGCAATGGGGAGTGTATTTTTCAAACTCCGAGGGGGGTGGGGTAGAATAATCTGAAAAAGATTTGTTGCTAATGTTTCACCAGGATCTTTTCGTAGTGTTGGGAATTTTGAAGGTAGGTTTTTGAATTGAGGGGAGTGAGAGTGAGAAGCTAATAATGGAATGATCCGACCAAGCTAAAACACAAACTCCACCTGTGTAAATGTTTACTGGCTCAAATGTGTGCAGCAACAATTGGAACTGGATATTGTAGACCTCTTTGTGTATTTTCTGGGCAATATGCAACTTGGAATTGCTCTATTGTGCTCACATTTCTGACAGACATTTTCAATAAATAGAGAGGGATTTCCAGAAGTTATGGTGACAGATACGGGGTCCAATTTATGTCATCCAAAATATCAAAATTCTTGCTCAGACATAGTGTCTAACAAGTCAAGACAGCACTGTACAATCCCCAATGCAATGATCAATTGGAATGCTTTAACTGGTACTTGAAGGAGAGTGTCCCTTTAGCCATGGTTTGAGAGATTCCTGTCACCCTAGCCATGCATGAAAGGCTACAGGCCTAAAGAATCACTACAGGTTTTGTCATTGCAGCATATCCATTTGTGTTGTTGAAAGGAAGGGAGCATACTTCACTAGTTTGTCATTGTTGGCTAAAAATGATATTTAATATGTGTAAACGCCCACTTGACAATATTGACCTGGAGAAAGTTAGAACGAAAGCCACTAATAAACAAGCTACCTCAATGAAATGAAGTATGATTCATTATATGATGTTTTATCTGCTAAAATTAATGTTGGTGACTGATAGAATTTGATTGCCCATGAGAGGGTAAGAATCAATTTCCCAAGTCCATAAAAGTGGTCAAGACCAACAAAGGGAGTGTCATCATCTAAGACGGCAAGTGTTGGAGCGTTAAGAGATTGTCTAAAGTAAGGAACATCTAACCTCTATTATCTCACAGCAAAGTGATGGAAATACTTGCTTTAACAGTAATAATGGTGAATACATGAATGTGTTTAATGCAAACTTTGACTTACCTGTTAAACATTCGGAAAACCATGGCCAGCCCAATAGTAATGTTGAGGCTGAACTTTCCAGGTGTGATCAAACAGTTCCTGTAGGCAGCATTTGTGAGACTCTTACTGATAGGGTACAGAACTATACAAGGTCCAGGATGCTATCCAGGATGCTTTTATTTGATGATTAGTGTTCTGATGCATATTTATCTTTTGTTAAGGTACAGGTATGTGTTGTATATTAACAGAATGCTCCATTGTTCTCCACCTGCATCCCCCAATCTTTTTTCCTTCCCCTTCCCCTCCTCTACCATTGTTTTGATATGTCCTTGCATAGAACAGAGGTTTCTGAGAGTTTGATTGGTGACAGTTGGGGTTTTAGTTGTGATAGCAACCTCTTGTACAGTAGTAGAATAAAGTCTCTGGTGCTTTTCAAATTGTATTGCAAGTGTTCTTCCTTCTAACACTTTTCTATAGACTGGATGATCAGATCACTGTAATTGGATGAACATGTGGACCTTATCTATTGAAGATAACTGTTATTTAAGTTGGTTGCTTGTAGGAGCTAAGAGGAGTGGTGGATCAATCAAGTGCATTAAATGGATAATTGCATGGTATCTACGTTGGCTCACTGGGTCCAAATCTAAGCCCTTCTCTCTAATGTAGGGCCGGATTTGGAGTTTGATGGGATATTCCATTAGAAACATGACGGATATCCAGTCTGCCTTATAAAAAGTGCATTATATTCTATGGGACTTGTAATAAGGCAGACAGGTTATTCATCATGTAACCCGTTCACCAAACTCTAAATAAGTCTCTTAGTTTCACTCATTTCGCCACCCTCATTTATCCCCCTTATTTCACTTCTTTCTCTTCTGTTCAACTGTTTATGCCTCATTGTTAGACCTGTCATCCTTAGGGTGTACTTCCCTCAATGTGTTGCCTGCTTACTTCCACTTTTTGCTGTGTTTTTTATTTTGGCCTTAGGACTCTGAGCACTTTACCAATGCTAAACAGTGCCAAAGTGAATGTGCTTATCGCCTAAACATGTTGACATTGGTATATACCTGATTGGCATATTAAGTTCACTTATAAGTCCCTTGTAAAGTGGTATACCATGTACCCAGGGCATGTAGTCTAAATGTTACTAGTGGGCCTGCAGCACTGATTGTGCCACCCACACAAGTAGCCTTTCAAACCTGAATCTAACCTGCCATTGCAAGGCCAGAGTATGCAGTTTACTACCACATCGACTTGTATTTAAAAACACTTGCCAGGCCTAAAACTCCCCTTTTATTACACATAGGTCACCCCTAAGGTAGGCCCTAGGTAGTCCTAAGGGCCGGGTGCTGTGTAACTAAAAGGTAGGACAGATACTTTTAAGTTTTACATGTCCTGGTAGTGACAAAGAGCTACATTCATTTTTCACTGCTGTGAGGCCCATTCCTCTCATAGGCTAGTATTGGGAATTCCTTAATTTTAAGCTGTAATTCCTGATTAGAAAGAAGTAGATACATTATGTTTCATATCTTTGGAAAAGTAATGAGAAATTCTCTTTAGTGTTAAATTTGTATTTAACATTACTATTTTAGAAATGCCACTTTTAGAAAGTGGAAATTTCTCTGCTCTTAACTTAGCACTGTCTGGGTTGGGTGACAGCTACCGTTTGTGCATTCCCTCTAGTCAGCCATAAATACAGGAAGGGTGGGTGTGACAGAGGACTCATCTGCATTCTGATAGCCGTCCTGGGCAGGAAGGGGGAGAGGGAGCTGACACTTACATCTGAATAGGCTGTGTCCTGTCCCCACACAAAGGACTGATTACCCCCCAAAAAATAGCCTGGCAGACAGGGCTGGGCTGAAAGGACACCTGTGCACTTCAAGGAGCTGCTTTGAGGTCACCCACAATTCAAAGGCACATTTGGGTATTAGTACTGTGGCCTGACCCTACCAAGTAGTATACTACTGGACCTGTGAAGTACTCTGCCAGGAGTGAGAACTGCTTTGCTACAAGGATTGCCACTCTGCTTGACTGACTGTTTTAAGAAACTGCTTCACTGCTGTGCTGAGCTGCCCTACTCGCTGCTGATCAGGGACTGGACCCATCTCACTTGAACCCAGAGTGACTCCAAGGGTTTGCTGGCTTGCCTCCTGTTTCTGACGTCTCAGGGTCATTAAAGACTTCTTGCAATTCGGCTAGTGCTGCTAGACTCTGCCATTTGTGAGCCTATCCTTGCCTGAGGTGCCTCCTCCAGTCCTGGGCCTCAGAAGTGAGTTCTGCAGCTGCTTTGGTACAAAATCGATGCATCGTCACCACTGCTTTGATCGGAACCGACGCAGTGCCCTTTGACTCCAACGCAGTGCCGATCCGTAGACATCCCTGTGCGGCTCGACGAGGATGCGGGACATGACTGCGAGGTTCAATGATGATGTAGTGCCGATCCGAGGTCCCGACTGCAAGGCTCAACTATAATGCAGCAATCTGACTGCGTGAATCAGAACCAACACATCACACTCTCGACTACGACTCTTTTCTCCATTCAAGGCACTTTGTCAGTGGGACCTGCTTGAGTCCTGTAGCCGACCTGCCCTCCTTCACAGTTGGCCTGGACTTTGGACTTTAGCAGCCACCCCCCTGCACCACTACTTCCATTATTTTATAAATGATAAGTGCAGTGGTGGTAGCATCGATGAAAGTGGCAACATGTGCCACTGTAATGAATCCTATGTACTTACCTGTTTAATGTCTTGTGTGCTGTTGTCATTTGATGTGGGTTCCATGTTCAGCTCTGATGCTCCTGGAGTTTCTACCGGCGACCTTGTCAGTTTGCTAAGGACTGCTCTGTGGTGATGAGTGCTGGATGTGGGCTCCTATGTTGTGTATAAACTTATCTGTACAAGCTCTGCTTGAGGTCGCTCTTCATTTCCACATTTGGTAGTGAGTATTTCCCCTTCTCCTGGGAGCCCATTCCAGCTGGATTGCTGCATTTCTTTTCCTCGTTCACCCCAGACACCGCCTCTGACTTCACTTCGTCGTCGGTTTTGCTTCTTCTGCAGCCCTCATCAGGATCACACCCTCACCAGTGAGCTGCTGTGGCTTTGGGTACCTTTGGCTCTACATTTTGGTTGAGTTGCTCCCTCGTATGAGCCTAGTAGCAGCCCTGCTCAAGGCTCACCTTCCTGCCACGAGCCTTAAGCCACAAGCCTCAGTGCTGATGCTAAGATGAGCATTCGGATAATGCTACATCCTCTCCATGGTGAACTCAGTACAGGCTGATTTATGGGAGCAACCTGATTGTCTGGTTGGGAGGAGCAACTGGATTGGTTATTCACACAGCCATTTCATTGACACAGGAGGTTTTAGTGTATTTTAACAGTTCTTATTCCCATGTGAGTGCCCTTGGTTGCTGCTTCTTCTTCTGCTCACAGGTACTGTGTTGGATTTCATTTCTACATATTATTATCGTAATGGCGTATAATCAGTATTCAGTATTGCAGTTTTGAAACTTTTTTTAGTGGCCATTCATGCAACCAACTATGAATCCTCTAGAAAGGTGGCAGTTTTATTCGGTCATGTGGGCCAGGAAGGTAAACAGATGTTTGACAATTTACCTCTGCTTGAAGCACCTGGTGGTGATGGAGAAGGATGGAAAAGAGTAAGTTGAGGCAATTATACATTTACAGAACATTTTTCAGAAGGGCTAAGTGTTCTTCTTGAAAGATTTAATTCATTTTAAAGAAAGTAGTTGATGTGTGAAAGTGCTGAGGAATTAATTTCTGCTCTCAGATCCTTGGCCTCAACTTACAGCTTTGGAAATTCACTGGATATTTACATAAGGGATCAGTTTGTCTTTGCTTGTTACTCAAAATTCAGGAGTGTTCACTAAGTTGCATAGACTCCACATTGGCTGAAGTTAATGATGCTGCTAAAGTCATTGAATGGTCCATTGTATCCAGCAAGCTTGTGCCACTGGCATATACGTCAAATCCACATGTCAATATGTTTATTCGTGTTCTTGGGAGCATTCTGTTTCTACTGTATCAATGAAAGATACATTTATCATAAATGTTTCTAAAAAGGGCCTAAGGTTTTGTAATGGATGTGGTTCTAAATCTCATCTGGGCAATTATGTCAATTGTCCCACCATGGTTAAACGATGCATCAAATGCAAGAAGCTGGTCATGTTCAGAGTGTGGGTAAGAGGGGAAAGCTTTCTGTCAAGGTTAACAGCATGAGGTTTGTGGTTGCATTTCTGGTTTGTCTAAGGTTATTCTCAATATTCAAGCCAATATTTCCAACAACGTTTCTAGTATCAGTAGCAATGTCAAGGGACCTTGGTGTGAGGTTTCCATTAGGTTTCTCTTAATATGTTGGCTGATTCAGGTGCCCCAATAACTATTTTAACTGATGATTGTTCTCATCAGTATTGGGGTGAGGATTTTACCCTTCAACAACCAAATGTTTCTTCCAAGGGTTTTGGAGAACAGAATATTGATCTTTTGGGATTTTCCCTTGGCTCTGTAACATGCATGGGAAGATCAACAGCCACTAAAGTCTATATCACCTTGAAGGGTAGAAAAGTGATTGGTCGGCAAGATTTGACCAAATTGGGTCTCATGTTAATTTATGGGGCTGAAAAACCTGTTGTGGCAATTGATACATTTTTGGCTGAGGTGGATCTCAACTTTAATGTCACAGACATTGCACAAGATATACCAGCCAGTGCGTCTCTGTCACAGGTTGAGACACCAATACTGCAAGGTGTAACAGGTGATTTGATTGCTGACAAAGCCCAAGGTTTACCAGGAGATGTGGCTGCTGACAAATCTACGATTGAAATTACTCAGAAATTTCCTGAAGAATTTAATAACAGCATTGGCTCTATCAAAAATTTTGAGCATAAAATCAAATTCAAATCCAACGCTGTTCCTATGGTGCCTAAAGTCAGATTAGTATCATTGAGTGTAAGTGACCATCTCAAGAAGTTACTGCAGAAGTTGACATCTGAAGGGGTAATTAAGCCAATGAATCAGTGGAATGGGTAAGCCCCATAGTTATTGTGCAGAAGAAATCTGGAGAAATTTCTTTTTGACAGATCTTTGCACTCTAAATAAGAACATTGTGATTGACTGCCATCCTCTCCCAAAGGTCGATGAATTATTAGTCATTTTAGGACAAGCTATGTTTTTCTCCTTAATTGATCTATGCTCAGCTGATCACCAAATACCTTTAGCTGAAGAGTTGCAGGATTTGATCACAATTGTTACGCCGTTTGGTGCCTTTAAATTTCTGCATCTTCCTTTTGGCCTGGTACCTGATGCTAGTGTATTTCAGAGATGTATGGATATCACTCTGGAAAGAGTGTTCTGTGTACAGGCTTTTCAGTATGATGTGTTATTTTTTGCTGAAAGCGTGATAAACACAATTTGATTTTAGAAAAGGTCTTGTACATTTTCAGGGAGGTTGAGGAACTGACAAATGCTAATTTCTGGTGCAGGAATTAGATTACCTGGATCATCCTATTACGACTGAAGGGATTAATCCTAAGTTTTCCCTGAGGAAGCTAATCAAGATGCTGTTCCGCCCCGGTTATAAAGTCTCTCTTTGGTCTTTTTTAGGACTCAGTGAGTACTACACCAAGTTTATTGAGGGGGTACGCTTTCATTGTCCAGCCTTTACGTGATTTACTAAAAAAGGGTGTGAAATATGTTTGGAATGCGACTGCTAATGATGCGTTCTCTTGAATCAAAAATATGATCAGATCTGCTTCTGCTCTGGCCTCAGTTGATTCAGAGAAAAATTGTTTTCTGACAGTGGATGCCAGACAAGTTGGTTTAGGTGCAGGTCTTTTGCGGTGGGTGAATGGAAAGGAGCATATTTTGTATTTGCTTCCCGCTGTCTGAAACAATCAGAAACTAACTACAGCACTATTGAGAGTGAAGCTCTTGCCTGATGTTGGGCCATGGAAAACTTTAAGGCTTTCTTGTGGAGTTCAGAGTTTGAGATATATACTGATCACAAACCTTTGATTTACATATTGAATAGTGCGGGTACTGGTAAGGCTTTGTCAAGATTAGTTAGGTTATTAGTGTCATGAACATGGGTGCTTCCTCCTGTGCTGTATGTACATTGGGGCACTTTGGGGCCCACGCTGAATTTCCCCGGGCCTGCCTCATGGTGAATCTTGATTGGTTCCTATAACTTGTACTGGTGTTATCCCCCGTGGCCTGATTGCCATTGTTGTCTCATTGCCCGTATTTACATTATGTGTCTCCCAGGGCCGGCTTTCAATCATGCTTTAAAAACCCTCAGGGCCCTGGTCTTATGTATACATTAATAGGACCACACAACATCCTCCAGGGCCCTGGTGTGCAGAAAGGCCACTCCCAACTCATACTCCCAAAATCTCGCGAGATTCACGTGTCGCTGGCCATCTTGGGTTTCAGGCAGTATAAAAAACACACCCAAGCCACGTGAAAGTGCTTGGCTTTGTTCCTGTTGAGAGAGCAAGATGCTCTCCCTTTTACTCTCCTGGAGGCCTGCACAACCCATCCAGTTGATACCCAAACTACCTGCAATCAACACGGCAATGCCCTTCATCCTTTCTACGTCATCCACCTTCTCCCAGAATCTGGATCACAAATGTTAGTGCACTAATTAATTTCATAGACATTTGGGAGCTTGTGCATTTTCAGGCTGTATAACGAGGTGCATTTGGGACTTACTATCATGTTTGTTGCCCGCTGCTACACGTAGAAAGACATTGCACATTACCTTGTGTTTGTTTTAGAGTGCTGATAACTCTGAGCCGCACTGGGACAAGATATCTGAGGCTCTGCATCAAGAAGAAACTTGCCAATGCTCTATGCTGACATACATGGTGTGTAAGTCGTATTGTATCATTCATGAAAAACAGTAACTATCATGAAATGAATGGAAGCGGAAGACAGTAATCTGTGTGAGACAGTTAATGCATGTTTTATTGCTCTTTAGTGCCAATGTTCACATATCCTCAGACAGGAGACAGTGAGCGCAGTAAAGAACTAGAGAGGCAGAGTAACAGAACCCTCCTTAAGTACCAGTAGCAGATCCAAAAATCGCAAGTCTCTCTTTGTTATTTTATCCCAACTCCCCTTCCTTTTTGGGACAGTGTTCGACTCTGGGTGCTCTCTTCCGTCAATCGGATGCTGCACCAAGAGTGAGCGGAGGTTCAGCATCGCCTCTGTGGACAAGAACTCCAGGTGAGTGGGGTGACAATTAACATGTCTATTTTCTTTCACCATTAAGTTCATTCCAGGCAGTAAGAACAAAAGGGTGGACTGTTTGTCTAGGATACCTTTGGAGTTGGATTCTGTAGCTAATCAAGAGGGAAATGTTTAATTTGTGGCTTTTGTGTAAGATATACTGAAGGGCAAAGGGGCAGTTTATTTAAAAAAGTGAATGTTTGAAGATGCTGGATTTAGATGCAGTTTGAGAAAAGTAATTGAGTTTACCAAAAATGGTTGGCATAAAGAGAGAAATCTGGATTCTGAAGTGAATAGTTTTGCCAAAGTTTCTGAGGAATTATCAATTGTCAATGGTCTTCCCATGCTCCAGGACCTTTGCATTCCCCCAGCTTCCGTTTGATCCTCACTGATTGCTTTAACTTATGAAGGGCATTTGAGTATCAGTGGAAGATACAAGAATCTGAAACAGTATTACTGGTGGCCGTCCATGGATGCTCAGGTGATTGAGTGGATAAACTTGTGTAGTGTTTGTCTCCATTCTGATAACCATTGGAAAACCTTTGAGTCACCTTTGCATGTGGTTTCTTTACTTGAGAACCCTGGGACAAGGTTGCATTCGACTTTTCGGGATCTTTTGATGCCTTACCTTATGACAAAAGATTTTTGTTAGTGTTGGTGGATTAGTTTTCCAAGTGGGCATATTTTGATTTTGCTACAGCACCCACTACAGCTGTTGTGGTTAAATTCTTAAAGAACAATTTTTCAGGTTGGAGGTGTCCCTTCAGTCCTGGTGACAGATAATGGGACACACTTCACTTCCGCTTTTATGAAACAGATAATTGATTTGAATCACATTACTCTTCTTCCTTTAGTTTTGCATTCTCCTGCCTCTGACGGTTTGGTCAAGAGAATGAACAAATTCTTAAAGGAGGGTATTCAGACTGCGTTAGTTACTGGGTTTGACGTGGAAGAATTATCCTAGTCAAAAGGTCTGGGCTTATTCTGTTACCCCACACAGCACCACTAGTGTTTCGCCTATTAAACTCTTAAGGTAACGGGTTCCCAGATCTAACTTGTGTCCAGATTGGTTGAGGACCAGTTCTCCTAATAAGTTTGATGACACCGAAATGCATAGCAAGGGAGCAAATTTCAGTTTTATGTCAGCAGAAATATTCCAAAGACTGCTTTGATAAGAAACACGTTGTCAAGGAGATTGTTTTCTAACTTGGTGATTACATGCTTATTAAAAAACTCTACAAAGTGCGAAAAGGGGAATCTCAATTCATGCCTCCCATGAAAGTTGTTAAAGTTTCCAAAGATGCTGTTTTCATTAATGGCAAGGGATGGTGGAGCAAACAACCTTTAGTGAAGTTGACAAGTGAACAGACCAATATTTTGTAGAACTCATGCGAAGTGTCTAATGGCTCCCAGGTTCATTCCAATCATCTTGATGGTTCCTAGTGGTTACACACCTCTGTGAAGGACGTTGTTCCTTTTTTGGAATCTTCTAGCACTTTAAGGTCTGATTTTTCCATGGGGTGGGATAACAAGAGTCAAGTAGTCCTCATTGTGGAGCAATCTATCAAATATGATTTGTCTCTCAATGTTCACCTACCTGAAAGGTCAACTTGTAATGGAGGTAGACCTGTCCGCACGATATGAGGATTTTTGCATGCATTAATAGTTTTTTTCATCTTCTTTTCTTTTGTGTGCAAAGGCGAAGATGATGTAATTATGCCTATGTATTTACCTGTTTAATGTCTCTTGTTCTGTTGTCATTTGATGTGGGTTCACGTTCAGCTCTGACGCTCCTGGAAATTCTACCGGTGAACTTGTCCATTTGCCGAGGACTGCTCTGGGGTGAAGAGCGCTGGATGTGGGCTCCTATGTTGTGAATAAACTTATTTATACAAGTTCTACTCAAGGTCACTCTCCATTTTAACCCCTATTTCCATAATTTCATTATTTCATAAAAGTGACACTCTTAATTACTCTAGGGACGTCAGTCCCCTAACTATGCCACAGGACCTCCAAGATCTCTCTCTAATGAGCCACAATCACCTGTTGACTGCCCCGCCTACCTTGAACAACACTCATATGGCCTTAGCTCTGCCACATCTTGGCTCCACAGACTCACCCACCATCTCCCGACCACCCAGACTTGACCGCCTCCATTCCCGGAATGCCGGAGCAAATGATATCCTTAGCTCCGACTACCTCACCAACACTTCCTTCACTCCCCTTCCTCCTGGCTCTCTCCTAGATAATTCCCTTTCTCCACAGCAGGTTCTCCCACTCCCCACCCAGAAGTCAGTTCCCCCTAACCTCATCAACACCAAGAGACCTCACTCCTTTCGAATCCCCAACTCTTGAACCTTTCTCCCCTTCCACCCAAGCTCCTTCCTCACTCCAATTCTGGCTCCCACTTGCTGTGCCCTTCTGACCAACAGAGACGGAAATCCTCCTCAGGGGACGACCCCCCTACTCATCGTCCCCTTTCTGGGGACACGCCTACCTCCACCCTAGTGAACGACCCTCCTCCTCCCCTCCCCAAGAGATTATGAACCACAATCCGGTCCCGCCTCTAGGATCAAGAAAATAAACCGGGAGCTTCTAAAACTCAAAACTGACATTCAAAAACTCATTAACATCACCTCGGAGCTGGCCCTTGACCTATCTTCCAACAAGACCTTGCAGGAGATCCTGCACATGAACAACCAATACCCTAAACTACCAACTCCTTCCACTATGCTATCGAGTGACCTCTGGCAGAAAGTGCCAGGCCAAAACTGGAGTACCACTCCCTACCCTAACGCCCCATCTAGACCCGCCAGATCCAATAATCATTTATCGGAACCTGATATTCTCTCCCTTCTCCGAGCTTACAACTCCTCTCTAGCTGCCATCCCAGTCCCTTTTGGAACCCCTCAAACTTCCCCTATGAACTCTCCTGGAGCTACTAATCCCAAGCAAGGTATAGCGGAGACTATACAAATTATTCCATCTAACCCGCATAGAGCTCCCAGACTCAACGCTAATGCCTTAAACATTGATAACCTTATGCATGTCCCCATTACACAGCCTTCTCTCACTGACCACAAATCACTCCTGAAATGCATGTTGCTTAACTGTAGATCAGCTGTGAAACATGCCACGGACCTTGCTGATCTCATCCTAGATCAGGAACTAGACCTCCTTATCCTCACTGAAACTTGGCTTAACGACTCCTCAGGTCCTATCCTTGACATTCTAGTAACTCCGAGCCATAACATTACCAGACTCGATCGAGTTAAGAGAACGGGAGGTGGCATAGCCTGTATTTACCACAACACTCTCTCAGCAAAGCAGTCCCCTTCTGCAACTCTCTCATCCTGTGAATATCTATGCATAGACATCATTAGCAAACATAGACCCTTATGCAACCTGCACATCTTTTACCACCCTCCAGGAGACAAACTTCGTCTGATTGAACAAACTATGGAAACCATCGCCTCCAACCAGGGTCTCCACTGCCCCCAGATCTTCCTTGGTGACTTCAATCTTCATTGGAATGACCCGAATGATCAGGCGGTGAACAGTCTCAAAAACTTCCTAACTGACCTCAACCTGACTCAATTCTGTGACAGTCCAACGCACAACTTAGGCTCGACCCTCGATCTAATCATCTCCAATCCCAACTCCATTCAGCTTGAATCTATTGTCCCTTGTGACTGGTCGAACCATCACTAGATCACCTTCCGTATCCTAGAAAGTTAGAACTCCAAAAGATTACAGCCATTAAAACAAAAACATTCGAAAAGAACGCAGCTGCCTACAACTCAACACCGACAAAACAGAAGTACTCATCATGGGCCCACACCCCGACGCCTGGAACGACACCTGGTGGCCCCCGCCCTCGGTAACCCACCCACCCCCACGGAATACGCACGCAACCTTGGAATCATCCTAGACTCCGAGCTCAAAATGGACCGCCAGATCCACTCCGTCACATTCTCCTGTTTCCACATTCTCCGCCTCCTACATAAAACCTTCAAATGGATCCCCCTTGAGCACAGAAAAACCGTCACCCATGCCCTCGTCACCAGCAGACTCGACTACGGAAACGCACTCTATGCCGGCATAAACAAAAACTTAATCCGCAAGCTACAAAACGTCCCGAACGCCGCCGCAAGATTGGTCCTCAACCTACCACAAAACTGCCACATCTCCCAACACCTGCGCACACTCCACTGGCTCTCCATCGAGGATAGAATCACCTTCAAGATCCTCACCCACGCACACAAAGCCCTCCACAACACCGGACCAGCATACCTCAACAGCCGACTCAACTTCCACGCACCCCAAAGAACCGTACGATCAGCCCAGCTCTCTTACGCCATGGTTCCCCATGCCAGAAAGACCAGATCAGGAGGCCGCTCCTTCTCCTTCCTCGCGGCCAGAGCATGGAACGCCCTACCGATCCACCTCAGACAGACAACATCACTCCCCATCTTCACGAGCAACCTCAAAACCTGGCTCTTCAGCAGACCCCCTCCTTGATGGACTGGAACCTGCACCCTCCCTCCCCCCCAGCGCCTTGAGACCCTTACGGGTGAGTAGTCGCGCTTAACAAACTCCTGATTGATTGATTAAACGCTCCAAAATACAAACATAAATGAGCTCATATCTCGCTGCAATATGTCCCTACCGCCGCTTGCTAACATGTCCAACGTTCACAACCTCACTGAGCACTACAACAACTCCATGTTGACAGCCCTGAATGCAATTGCCCCCCTACAACTAAAAAGAAAGTCCAACAAAGACTCCAAACCATGGTTCAATGACAGCTTAAGTGCAGACAGACGCAACCTGAGACTAGCAGAACGCTCTTGGAGATCCGCTCCATCTATTGGTCTCCTTATGATTTTAAGAGTAAAAAGGAGTAGATACAACAAACTCACCAGATCGGCGAAAGCAACCTTCTTCAAATCCCAACTTGACAAAGCCATAAATTGCCCCAAAAGGCTGTTTGAGCTGATTAAGCTACAATCCAATAACACTCCTATCCAATCTCCTCTCATCTCCTGCCCCTAGCCAAACTGTGATGCCTTTGCTGACTTCTTCCTTGAAAAGACGAGCAAGATTGAATCTGATCTAAGGTCTGCCCTGATCGATCTATCACTCTCTCCTGACGCCTCCTTACCCTCGCTGCCTCTTATTGTGCCCTGTCTCTCCCCTAAAAACAATGCCTCTTGGAGTCAATTCCCACCCCTCAACGACACATCCATCTTCAACATTCTCTCGACCCTGAAACCTTCAAATCACTTCAATGATCCCCTCCCCCCCAACTTCTTTAAAGAAATTATAAGATCACTAGTCCCGCTCTGGTCCAAAATTATCAATGCTTCTCTTCTTCAAGGTGAGATCCCTGACTGCCGGAAGGGGGGGCTGGTTCTCCCTATTCTCAAAAAACCGACGGCTGACCCAGAAGATCTGAATAATTTTCGACCAATTACAAACATCCCTACTCTGGCAAAACTCCTTGAGAAATGTGTCCATGAACAACTGTGCAACCACATTGAGGAATTCCAACTTCTTGATCAATTCCAATCGGGCTTCCGTCCCGGCCACAGCACTGAAACGGCCATCACTCATAGAGTGGAAGACGCTCTCACAATGCTTGACCAGAATGAATCTTGCCTACTACTACTACTCGACCTCTCATCTGCGTTTGACACTGTCAAACATGACAATCTACCGAGCCTTTTGGAATGTAGGATGGGGCTCTCAGGCACTGTACTAAAATGGTTTGCCTCTTTTCTCAATAACAGAACGCAGAGAGTCAAATCCAATCAAACTCTATCCAATTCCAGTCCCTTCACTCTGGGGGTGCCCCAAGGGTCCTCGCTCTCCCCCACGCTCTTCAACCTATTCATTGAACTTCTTACTGTAATCCTCAAAGCATCTAACATCCAATATCACATGTATGCGGATGACACCCAATTGTACATGAAAATCTCTTCCCCTGACGATACCAAGATACTTAGCGGAACCCTGCACAAAACCATAATTGGCTAACCTCCAACCACCTCAAACTAAACGCCCTTAAAACGGAATTCCTCCTCATCTCACCCACCAAGCAAACCCCCATTGTAAAGAAATATCTGAAAAACCTCTCCGCTCTCAACTGCACACCACACATCATAGATTCCACGAAATCGCTGGGAATAATGCTGGATAAGAACCTAAACATGCAGGATCACATCAGTGCATCTACCAAAGAAGCGAACTTCCAACTGAGCATCCTAAGAAAACTCAAACCCTACCTTCGCCAAGATGACTTCAAATCTGCGGTGCAAGTGCTAGTCATCTCTCGACTAGAATACACAGTGCCACTCTCTGCGGGCTACCGAGACACAGATTAGCCCCCCTCAGAGCATCTCTGAATGCTGCGACTAGGCTCATTACTGGCTCCAAGAAAACCAACCACATTTCTCCGGACCTGAAATCTCTTAACTGGCTTCCGTTTGAGTCAAGGATTCAATTAAACATTGCATAGAGCACTCCATTTCAACACTCGTCTGTACCTGGCAAATAAGCTTGAACTATCGGGTGGCTCCTGTTCCTCAAGGAGCTCCAGTACCATGCTGCTCAAGCCGAAGAAATTTTAAAAAGTGAAAACCTACAATCGTACGTTCTCAGGTATTACCCTGAGAATCTGGAACTCCCTTCCTGTAGAAACAAGACTGATTCCTTCAACACTTGCCTTCAAAAGGGAAGTGAAAGCTCTTCTGATGACCACTGCGCTGAGCTAGAAGCTTTTCTCTTTTTGTCTCCTATCGTGTACAGCAGATTAATTTGCTACCTGGCAAATGGTATGGCCCTAATGCCGGCCTCTAATATGTCATTTTGTACTTGATGTTATTTCTATATATCATTACTTTTCTCCCACAATTATCTACCTATGTCTTCCGCAACTCGTATGTAAAGTTCTCTGATACCCACTTGGGTCATGTTCGGGCTATACAAAACTTTTAAAATAAATCACTTTTGTGGTGACGGAAACATTATACTGGGACCACCAAGGGATATATTGGACAGTAATGGAAAGACAAAGGAATGTGTTAAATATTTTTCAATACAAAATATTCATAGCATTCATGGACCAACAGTGAAACGCTGAGAACTAAACGCAATGCTAATAGGACCATGAGCATGGGTAAGGACGCGCGGCCCTAGATAGAGGCAATGTGCAAGGAATAAAAAGGTAGTATATTGAAAAGATTATGGCCCTGCAAAAGAGAGTACATGTCAGCCCAGGATGAATGAGTGTTTTGGGCTTGTTTTTATTGAAAAACATGGCATCCTTTTGAGGCTACAAATAGATTACACACTGTAATAAAACATAATGGCATCACCTTCAAAAGGCACTTCAACAGAAGTCCTTTTAGATATAAATGTAACATGGAAAATTATATTATCAGATAACATATAGATGTATAATAAAGTTCAACAGTGCATAAAGTCCATTGTTCTTATGGCACTGTACCACATTAGAAAAGAAAAAGTATGTTTTATGTTTAGAAACACTGTACTTGAATAAATAAAGTCACACAAAGAGAGGATTAAAACGTAAAAATGAGTAAAGGTACAATGAAACCATAATCAGTAAGCAAAATAGCTAAAGGTGCTAGAGAACACATGCTGCAAGATGATGCAAGAGGCCTAGGAAAGAAAGGGTGTAGTTATTATGATCACATTTTGGAAAGAGATTCCCTAAAAAGGCATAAGGGGAATCAAGGTCATGGGATTAATGGGGAATTTTACCAGTGTAACTAAGAGCTAGGATCGGAACAGATGTGTGTGTGGCGTCTTCCTCGAAGAGAAGTTGATCTATCATTATAATCATCCTACCAAGCAGATATCATTCAAGGAAGAGCCCTGCCACCTGATTTTTCCTTACTCTCCTGTGTGATACAAATAGATTTTTGTTGGCTGATCTATGAGATCTTGCTGGATAGTATAATTTAATATGTTTTTCACCTGCTTTGGAGCTCTCCCATAAATCGAATCATGTACCAGCATCACAGCTTTAGAGTGAACTCTAGTGCACGTCAGAAGCTAATGCATATTCTGCAAAGTAGGGGAAAAATTGGAGCGTTGGGGTAAATTCCCCACTGTCCTAGCCATAGAAGTAGCACAACTTGCAGTTATTTTGTGAGCTTTGGAGGCAGGTTTTGTCGCAATTATAGTTCCTACAATGTTCAGTCTTTTGTTTTCTTCCAGTAGAGCCAATGATCTTCACAACAGTATAAGACAATAGATACATGTGGAGTTTATGTTATTAACTTGACAAGTCATAGACAACTAATAGCCTAAAATTATTGCCTTTGTGTTGCCCTCGCCTTTCATCAGGATGTCTGAATATCCCATTTTAAATGAGATATAAGTCAGCCTGCCTTTTTGCTTCAAGCATCAGAGACCACAATTAGAAACTCAGACTAAGGGGTTGATTACGATGTAGTTGGGAAACTGTTCCGAACAAATCGGTCTTGTAATTGTTTCCGAACTAATCGGGTCCGAAAGACCGATTATGATGCTTCCCAACATCGTTCGGTCAGACTCGAATTGACTTCAATGGGAGCTTGTGTTCCGAACGAGAACACAGGCTCTCATTGAAAAAAGGGCAGGTTGGGGAAAAGCTTGCACCCTGTGGCAGGCACCACTTGGTGCCTGCCACATTGTGCATGGTTGGGAAGAGGGGTCCCTTGGGTACCCCCACGGGCCCCAATGAGATGGCTCTGGGTGAAGGGGGCCTGCAATGGGCCCCCAAAGATAGATTCCAACAGACGTTTCATGTCGGGCAGACCGAATCGGAGCGGCTGTCCGAATCGGTCATCGTATTCGCTCGTTCGGAAACCGTGTCCATAGAGCTGTACGATTCGGCTCCGAAAGACTCGGGCTGTCCGAATGCCTTTTAGAACAGATTCGGACTGTCCGAACGGTTTTCGGGCATCGTAATTGGTCATTGGGAAATGTGTACGATTCGTTCGGAAACAAGTGTTCTGAATCGGATTCTGCAATACCGAATCCCATTCAGAGCCTTTCCGAATGACATCGTAATCTGCCCCTAAGATCCCTTCAGGATGAGCCAGATGGAGGAAACCCAGAACTGAATCTTTGCAAATACCTTCCCGAATCTTCCCCTATCCATAGTGGAATTCTGTGACAGATGGAATATTATTTAAGTGACATCAGCCTAATTTTAAAATTATTCCTTCAGCTGTTTCAAGGGATTTTGGAGCGGTTTTATACAGATGGTAGAGAGTGGAGCATAAGCCCGCTGGACCCCCTACGAACTACCATTTTTTAGTTTTCTCCTATCCTCTAAATACTCTAGTTTTCTTTTCCCATAAAAACAAATCTATACACCTGTTTCATATGTCAAGCACCTGCATAACCTCCATCAGGACTACAAGGTGGTCAAATGCGTCAAACACTGCAGATACGTTCAATTGCTGCAGCAGAACCGTATCATTGCTGGGCACATTGTTCAGCACCGCAGTTTGGATGTTAGTAATTCAGATTCGGTTCCTCTATTCATGGGAAACCAGTTTGTTTTTTTCATCTCGGACATTGAGCAACTCCAGTTACTTGTTCAGTTTAATTGCTGAATCATAGTTGCCTTCTCCATAATTTTCAAAAGGAGAGGGATGTTTGAAATGACCTATTAATTCTTTGGATCAAAAGGATGTATTATTTAAATGAAAAGTGGAATGCTCATGTCACATTTGAGCTCCTTTCAAAATTCACCTGAACCAAATAAGGAGTTCACTTTGTCCACAATATATAGTCTAATTTACAGATCCTTGCTCGATGACCATGGAAGGGACAACACTGGGTTAAGAAACGTAATCACCAGACTCTGCCCCACTTGCACTTTAAAGGGGTTTGGCTCCTGCACACAAGAAAGAACCTGACACCACTCTATTGTCACCCCAGACTTCATGAGGCCTTGACAGGTGAAGGAAAGAACTTTACAGAACCCAATGTGATGGTAGATCAGGGTGTTCTCCCCACACACAAAGGCTGGCACCAGGTATAAAAAACAACTCTGCAGTACACACCTGGACCTGTTGACATTACAGAAGGACTGCCTTGCTCCCTAGAATAATGCCCTGCTGCTTAAGGCCTGCCTTGCTACCCAGAGGATTGCCTGCTGCTTGAGGACTGCCTTGACTACCAGAGTGCTGCTCTACTGCGGAAGGACTACCCTGCTCTCTGAGAAGGAAGCCTGGACCTGCTCCCTGCATCCCAGGCTAACCTAAGTGACTCCAAAGGTCATTTGGCTGACCTCCTGGGACAAAACAAGCTCCAGAGTCCTCCCTGCAACTACCCAGCTGACCTGCTGCATTGGACCTGCCTGGACCTGCAACTGGACCTGCCTGAGACCTACTGACGTTCGCTGGAGTGTCTTCAAATTCCCCAGAGGCACCTCCCCAGGTCCTCCTTCCCAGGTCCTGGACCCTTGTCTGGCATCATTTGAGCTTCTCCTGTGAAGAAAGGTGAAATTCTGAAGATTTAGTCTCTTTGTGACTGCAAACAGGCCCATTTGCGCCAAGGCTCTGCCGCCTACAACGACTGGCAACTAGAAGTTGGAACTGGAGGTGAGACGAGCGCTCACCGAGCTACAAAAAACTGATCTTTGTTATAATAATCTATTTTCTTCAGCCTCGCTTTCTTTTATTCGGCACACTGCATATTGTATTTTAATGATTCTATGCTAGCATCCTGCACATTTTTGGTTTTAAATACTTTTTAGCGTATTTGCACATTACCTTGCTGCTATTCCTGGCGGGCTTTTAACTCAGTCTCCGCTTCCCCGGTCCGACGCGGCTAATGCCGTTTGATTGGAGGGAAGCGGACACACCCTCAGGCCTGATCTGCCTGACTTCCGGTGGAGAAACCGGAACAAAGTATTTTCCCGCGCCAGGCCAGCTACTTAGTCAGATGCTGGGCCGGACGCGCAGCGGAACTGGAGGTGAGACGAGCGCTCACCGAGCTACAAAAAACTGATCTTTGTTATAATAATCTATTTTCTTCAGCCTCGCTTTCTTTTATTCGGCACACTGCATATTGTATTTTAATAATTCTATGCTAGCATCCTGCACATTTTTGGTTTTAAATACTTTTTAGCGTATTTGCACATTACCTTGCTGCTATTCCTGGCGGGCTTTAAACTCAGTCTCCGCTTCCCCGGTCTGGCGTGGCTAACGCCGTTTGATTGGAGGAAGCGGACACACCCTCAGGCCTGATCTGCCTGACTTCCGGTGGAGAAACCGGAACAAAGTATTTTCACGCGCCAGGCCAGCTACTTAGTCAGATGCTGGGCCGGACGCGCAGCGGAACTGGAGGTGAGGCGAGCGCTCACCGAGCTACAAAAACTGATCTTTGTTATAATAATCTATTTTCTTCAGCCTCGCTTTCTTTTATTCGGCACACTGCATATTGTATTTTAATGATTCTATGCTAGCATCCTGCACATTTTTGGTTTTAAATACTTTTTAGCGTATTTGCACATTACCTTGCTGCTATTCCTGGTGGGCTTTAAACTCAGTCTCCGCTTCCCCGGTCCGACGCGGCTAACGCCCGTTTGATTGGAGGAAGCGGACACACCTCAGGCCTGATCTGCCTGACTTCCGGTGGAGAAACCGGAACAAAGTATTTTCCGCGCCAGGCCAGCTACTTAGTCAGATGCTGGGCCGGACGCCAAAGGTAAGCCCGTCTGCGCCCGTCCCGCCAAGTCCTCGACAAGGGCAGGAATCGCTGCTCAAAATTGCCCAAAAATTAAGTACTCTTCAGCTGCATTACAAATTCTTAATAATGGGGGACTGTGTAAGAGCTACAAGGGACATGTTCATGTCTCCACTGCAAATTAGAAATCCCCATTATAGGCATTTTGCCCAAGCCAAATGTATCATTCAACAAGGCCTAATTAAAAGGGGACTAATTATCGCCCGCTCATTGTGCAAACACTGCCAAGACATCAGAGATCTAATTACGGAGCAACAGTTAGACTTCCTATTTATTACTGAGACCTGGTTGAAAGAGTGGTGCAACCCAGATATTGCGGTAGCTTTGCCACCTCTCTATACGATCTATAGGAAAGACAGAGGGGACTCCAGAGGAGGGGGTCTGGCTATTATCCTTCGGGACACTCTACATTGCACTACCTATGAATTAGGTACACTTAAGGGAGCAGAAAGTCTTGGTTTCTGTATCTCCCTAAATGCCTCTGTGTCATTCTCAGGAGCCCTAATTTACCGCCCACCGGGTCACAGTGCAATTTTTAATGAATCACTAGGAGACACCCTAAGTCATTTCCTTCTGAGATATGCCAACTTCACCCTATTAGGAGATTTTAATCTGCACCTTGAGGACAAGAAAGAGCCAGGAGTAGACAACTTCCTCCAAATAATAGAAATACTAGGACTGACCCAGATGGTGGATACACCTACGCACCGAGCTGGGCACACACTGGATGGGGTCTGCTCTAACTTCACCCTCCTTTCAGTAGACCCACCCCACAAATATGGTCTGACCACAACCTAGTCCCCCTCACACTCAGTATTCCTATGAAAAATCACCTCGACAAACAAGCAAAGGTGCATCAGACCAGACGAAATTGGACACAATTAGCCCGCCATCCTAAGCTGGCTATTACCGCTCAGGCACAGATACCTACCCTCACGGGGAACACTGCTGCAGACTCACGCCTCTTCCACAATTGGATGACTGCAATAAGCAACAAACTTATCCCACTAGATAGACCCAACATAAATAGAAAGATAGATCCTAAGAGAGCCCCTTGGTTCACACCCACACTCAAAGCAGCACATAACCAATGTAAACTACAAGAGCGTAAATGGAGAAAAGGTTATGATGCCAAAGAGAAGCAAGCATTTAAAATAAGCAGAATGCTTTACCACAAACAGATTAAGTTAGCTAAAAAAGATTACTACTCGTGCAAAATACAGGAGGCCAAACTAGATCAAAAAATCATTTTTTCCATTGTAAAGTCTTTCACAAATCCTAAAGCTTTACAAAAAGAACTTCCCCCGTCACAAAGGCTATGCGACCAAATCTCATGCTTCTTTGAAGAAAAGATCATGAACATCCAAAAAGACTTTAACACGGACACTAGCTCTTCGACACATGCTAATTTAGAGCACAAACATGGCACCATCCAATATTCTATCTGCTCATTTGAACCAGTATCATTGGACCAAACCCGCGAAGCTATCATAGCATGCAAATCTGGTTCTCCCTTAGACGCCTGTCCCCCCTTAGTTCTTCACCAGATTATTGACACAGTCAACCCAATTGTAAACCAGATTGTCAACTCCTCTTTAAGTTCAGGGGCAGTGCCAGAAGATTGGAAGTTAGAGATAGTGAAACCCTTGAAAAAGAAGCCAAATATTGATCCATCGGTCCTCTCCAATCTACGTCCCACATCACTTCTTCCCCTACTTGGAAAAATTACTGAAAAACTTGTGCATAAAGAGCTAACTAAATTCATAGAGGCCGCAAACATCCTCCACCCCCAACAATCTGGTTTTTGCCCTAAGCATTCCACTGAGTCTGCACTGCTGGAAATCACGGACTCTCTTAAAATGATTGCTGACAGAGGTAGGAAGGCAGTGCTGATCCTACTCGACCTATCGGCCGCATTTGATACCATATCACATAGCATCCTCCTTTCCAGGCTCAAATCATGTGGTATCTCACACACTGCCTTGGAATGGCTAAAATCCTCTCTTTCCAGGCGCAGGCAAGCTGTGTCCCTCGGAACCTTCTTATCGGCGGAACGCACAATCACAACAGGAGTACCACAGGGCTCTTCATTGAGCCCTCTGTTATTTAATGTATATATGACGCCACTCATCTCATTAATAACATCATTTGGTTACATCCTACGCAGACGATACCCAAATGATTCCATCTCTAGATCAAAACTCTAAGGAGGCCGAACTTAACTTTAAAAGATGCTTCTCCAAGGTCCTCCAGTGGATGAAGGACAACCACCTCAAGTGCAACACCGAAAAAACTGAGATATTACCAATAGGTAAAGAAGTCTCTTTCTCGCCAGCTGAGTGGTGGCCAGAGGGTACGTCACCCCCTCCTGATATGGTAACCGTGGCAAGAAACCTAGGAGTGCAGTTTGACTCCGCCCTCAGTTTCAAACCACATGCACTGAAGGTTGCAGGGACCTGTTTCAGCCTTATAAAATCTTTGAAAAAATTCTTCGACCTACTCCCACTCGCGGCAAGGAAATCAGTAGCGGTCGCCTTGATACTGGCGCGACTGGACTACTGCAACAGTCTTTTGGCAGGAGCCAACAAACAAACACTAAAAAGACTCCAAGTGGTCCAACATGCAGCAGCACAGCTGGTTTTAAAACTCCCACGAAGGTCCTCCGCTTCTACAGCTCTGAAAACCCTTCATTGGCTCCCACTACACAAGAGAATACTCTTCAAGATTCTCCTTATCACTTTCAGAGCCTCGCTCAAACTGGGTCCTCAATACCTCGCATCAAGATTCACCCCCTACAGTACAACTAGAACCCTCAGGTAATCATCAGCCAACCTACTCAAACCTCCCAGTTTTAGATGCAAAACTAGGGGAGGAAAAACAATAACAGCATTAGGCACCAGAGCCTGGAACCTACTGCCATCGCATCTGAGAACTTATAAATCTGAAACACAATATAGGAAAGAACTAAAGACTTGGGTTTTTGGAGCCTCAGATGAATTTTGCCTCTCTCTCATCTAAGAATTTTGAGCAGCCGCTCACCTCCATACCAGCGCCAGGATGCTCCCTTTGGAGTGGCAGTTAGCGCTTTACAAATACCAATTTTCATTTCATTTCATTCATTTCAAGTTCTGGTGAACCTGACTCTTCGTACTTCAGCCACCAGCAGTGACAACCACCAGCGCGAGATATGCACTTCCCACTACAGCAATGACAGCCCCTAGTGACCCCCAAAGTGAAGCTGGAACAATAACCTGACCAGCTCTTCACACTACAGCGACGATCATCCACAATGCTCTCCCTGTTCCTCGTGACCTCTTCCACATCGAACATAACTCTTCAAGCCAGTCTTTCAGAAGGTAACTTTGTCAGTGGGACTACCCTGGTCACTTGTATCCAGCCAGTCCTCAATCATGGTTGACCTGAACTTGTAACTTTCCCTGATCTAGCACAACCAAATGACCGTGAGTGGTGCTTTGTGCTTTTAGACACTATATCTACATACAATTTAAAAATTACATATTTCTGATTCTACTGATTAGATTTTTGTCATTTTGGTATCTTTTCATCTATTAAAATTTACACTATTTGTCTAAGCTGGTTTGTGATGTGTTGTGCTATCACGTTATTACTGTTCGGGTGCTAAATAAATACTTTACACTTGTGTAAAGTGATTTGTGGGAAGCTACCAGAAAGTTAAGCACAGGTAAATTTAGTGAATTTTTTGGTTCACCCTGACAAAGATTGTGGTTGTTGCCTGACTGGGGCTTCCACCCCGCCTCAACCAATAACCTGACTTCTTACAAGGGGGGATTGAACTACACAGATTTTTACGTATCTCAAGGTGTGCCATTGTTTAAGGCAAATCAGGTAGGTCTCAGGGACTGTTTAATGAAGAATTTTGGCAGTGCCCAAGCAGACAAGATATCAGATGGCATTCTTGCTCAATTCTACAACAAATTTAACATACTCCTCCACCTGAAGGAGGAACTATACCAAATAAATAGTTACACACTCAAGGTCCGCTTTCCAGCCTTGTAAATCCTCAGCAGTAATATTCCCCATTCCCCTCCCTTTACTTCATCCAACTACATCCTCGATACCCTCCGATTCTACAGTACAATAACACCACATATCCTGGGTTTCAAAAGTCTGCAACTCAGTTTAATCCTGTCCCTCAGTAACCTCCTTTTCTATCTCTTCCATACCATGGTATGACACAACACACCTTAGAATGCTCTCAATCACCTCAAACCCATTGTATGAAGCTTCTGCCCACTCTTATAATGTATCATTTCTTCATCACTCCAAAATTTAAAATCTTATTAATGCGGATATGGTTCTAGATAAGCGAAAGCACACCAAATCAATCAATCAAGGGATTTATAGAGCACACTACTCACCCGTAAGGGTCTCATGGCGCTGGGAGGGTTCGGGCAGCTCTAAGGTCATCCAAGGAGCCAGGTCTTGAGGTCTTTTATGAAGGCTTGCAGTGTAGGGCTTCGTCTGATGGTGAGGGGGAGTTCGTACCTTGGTCTTGGCTGTGATGTAGGAGAAGGATCTGCCCCCCCTTCTGGCGATGTGGGGGATTTCGGCAAGGGCTAGGTCGGTGGAGCGGAGGTATCTCTTTGGGGCATGGAAGGAGATTCTTTCATTGAGGTATTGGGGTTCGGGGTTGTGGAGGGCTTTGTAGGCGTGTGTGAGCAGCTTGAAGGTAACTCTCTTTTCGACGGGGAGCCAGTGGAGGTCACGGAGGTGCTGGGTGATGTGGTTGTGTTGAGGGATGCTGAGGACGAGTCTGGCTGCAGCGTTCTGGAGGGTCTGGAGCTTGCCAAGGAGTGATTTGTTGATTCCGCAGTCCATCCTGCTGGTGATGAGTGTGTGGGTGACGGTCTTCCTGGAGTCGGGGGGGATCCATTTGAACGTCTTGCGGTGTATGCGGAGGGTGTGAAAGAATGTGGAGGACACGGCATTGATCTGTCAGTTCATGGTGAGTGAGGAGTTGAGTATAATGCCGAGGTTGCGGGTGTGGTCCATGGGGGTGGGAGAGTTTTTGAGGGCGGGGGCCACCAGGTGTCATCCCATGCAGTGGGGGTGGATCCGAGGATGAGGACTTCCGTTTTCTCTGAGTTGAGCTTCAGGCAGCTGCTGCTCATCCAAGATGCGACGTCCTTCATTCGGTCCTGGAAACTGTGCCTGGTGATGTTGGGTTCCTTGGTGAGGGAGAGGATGAGCTGGGTGTCATCTGCATAGGATACTATGCTGAGTCAGTGTTTTCTGACGATGGTTGCAAGGGGGGCCATGTAAATGTTGAAGAGCGTGGGGCTGAGGGAGGATCCTTGGGGTACTCTGCATCTGATTTCTGTGGGTTCGGAGAGGAAGGGCGGGAGTGTTATTCTTTGTGTTCTGCCGGAGAGGAAAGAGCGAATCTAGTCTAAGGCGGTTTCCTATATGCCAGTGTTGTGGAGTCTGGCGGCTAGTGTGCGGTGGGAGACAATGTCGAAGGCTGCTGAGAGGTCTAGTAGAATGAGGGCTGCAGTGTGGCCTTGATTGAAGAGGGTGTGAATGTCGTCAGTGGAAGCTAGGAGGGCAGTCTCGGTACTGTGGTTGCTGCGGAATCCGGATTGAGATGCGTTGACGATGTTGTTGGTTTCTATGAAGTGCGTTAGCTGGGTGTCGACGGTTTTCTCGATGACTATGGTGGCGAAGGGGCAGAGAGAGATGGGCCTGTAGTTCTTGAGGTCCGTTGGGTCCGTGGAGGGCTTCTTGAGGAGGGGTTTGACTTCGCCACTTTTCCAGTCATCGGGGAATGTGCCTGTTTCAAGGGCACAGTTGATTGTCTGTCGTAGTTCTAGTGCGATGGTGGAGGCGGCCCTGTGGAAGATGTGCGGCGGGCAGGGATCAGTGGGTGCTCCAGAGTGGATGCTCTTGATAGTCTTTGCGGTGTCTTCTGTGGTGACAGGGGTCCAGGTGAGGTGGGTCGGCTGGGTGGCGTAGCTGGTGGATGGTGTTGGGTCGGTGCCTTGGTCTTGGTCGTCAAAATTGTCGTAGAGTGTCCTGATCTTGTGGTGGAAGAAGGAGCTGAGTTCAAGTCTTACTTTGCTTGTAGAACCTGAGGAGAAAAGGACACAAAATACGCTTAAGTTCACAACCCTCACAGTCCATGACAACTTTAAAGCATCTTATCTGTTTGCAAAAATGTACCTAAAATTCCTTGAGGATAAAATTGATACCTCTTACCTGCAGCTATGATTTTTGTTATATTCTATGACCCACATTAACAAATCTATAAATACCATAAAAAAAATGATCAAATCCCACCTTCACTCTTGTCCTGATCGCAATTCAGATTGGTATCAACATAAGCTCATTGCATGAAATATCAGAGAAAGTTGCCTGATTAGATCATCTCATACCTTATCACAAATGCACCAACAGTATGCTCCTCTCGTGTTACATACCTAAATCGTTCAACACTTTACACCATACCAGAGATTCCTGTCATTGTTAATGACATAGACCAGCCTTGACACATAAGCTCTATATCAAATCCCTGAAACAAATCCTAAAATCTCCGATCTGGTTACGACTGAGAATCTTAATCTACTCTTGTTGATTGAAACAAGGATTTAGTGTCCTCACAAACAATTCTGGATCTCCTCTTCCCAAAGGGATATCGGACTGAGCTACTCTTATGTCTGCTGATTTTAAACTTAAATAGCCAATGTGTAATAACCTTTTACACTGCAATTTTGATGAAATTTGAATGTTTTATTGTAAATCTTTCAAGAAGGTACGCTGTTATTTGTTATCTTAAATTTTAGGTCGGCACGTTGTTACTGAATTTGTGGGGAGGGAGAAATTTGAGAACACAACTTTGACAGGAGAGCTGGGCATTGTTTGTATTTTTTACATAGGAGGCATCATTTTGACACCCAGTTATGGGTGCCACCATTTTTAGTTTCGCAGTGCACTGTTAGCACTCTAGTGTTTTAGGGAGCCAAAAGAGAACCAACGAACAGACAAATATGAAGCCTATTTAATGGAAGGGGCAGCATGTCTGCGCTCGCATAGATGGACTGAACTACTCTTATGTCTGCTGGTATTTTAAACTTAAATAGCCAGTGTTTATTTGCTTAACCTATTACACTGTAATTTTGATGAAATTGGAATGTTTCTATTGTAAATCGTTTAGAAGGGCAGGCTGTTATTTTTTATCTCTCCTTTTAGGAGGGTACTTTATTACTGAATGGGTAGAGGGAGAAATTGAACAACCAGCTTCGTCAGGAGAGCTGGTCATTGTTTGTATTGTTTACATAAGAGGCAGAGCGTTGACAACCACTTCCGAGTGCTGCCATTTTTGATTCGGTGGTGTGCGGTTCATGGTCTAGTGTTTTGGGGAGCCAATAAGAGATAAGAAAATTTATTGTTTTAATTATGTAATTATTTTTTTTTAAAGTTTTGATTTTAGGTGTAGTGTATGGGGTTTATGGGGTAAAGGGTGGGAAGTTATTTAATTTTAATGAAATTATATTCAGTTTTTAATAAATAATATGTGTTTAATTGATAATTTATTATGTTAATTGTGTTTTTAAATTATTTGTTTTAGATTGTATATGTGGTTTATGGGTTTTGTAGGGGTAATGGGTGGGAAGTAAACTAATTTAAAGTAATTAATTATTTATTTTTTATTATTATTTATTAATAATTTGATAATTAATTAGGTTAATTGTGTAAATATTTTTAATTTTATCAGTGTGTTATGTGTTTTGTGGGGTATATTGTGGGAAGTACATTAATTATAATCAATGAATAATTAATATTTACTTAATGATAATTGGTTTGCAAATATTTTTATTTACGTACATTTTTTGGTGCAGGTTGAGAGTTTTGTGAGGTTATGCGGTGGTAAGAAAGTAAATAAAATATATGTAATAATTATGTTTTGTTAAAAAATATTTTTAAATAAAAAGTTTATTTGTATGAAAATTATTTTTGAATTTTATTTATAATAATATTTACAGGATTTTCTGTTAGGTATTTAACCCCTTAACTGCTGGGCCTTTTCCCCCCCAGTGCTGAGCCCTTTTTTGGCTATTTGTAGTAGTTTGCGATTAGGCCTCTGTAACTTTTTGACCACATAAGGTATCCATGCCAAATTTGCGTCCTTTTCTTCCAACATCATGGGGATTCTAAAGGTACCCAGGGTTTGTGGATTCCCCTGGAGGGGTCCCAGATTTTAGCCAAAATACAGCTATATTTTGGTTTTTGAGGAAAAATGGGAAAAAAGTCCCGCATATGAAAGTGTCTGGGTTTTCCCTGCAAATGGTATCAAAAAAGTGTTTGTGGGGCTGAAATCTCCATTTTCCGAGCTTTTAGGGAATGACAGACTTTTGTCAGAAAACCAAAAATTTTACACAGTTTTGGCATTTTTCTGGGACATAGCCTATTTTGCTATTTTTTGTGCTTTCAACCTCCTTTCAGTTAATGGTAGAAATGGGTATGAAAGCAATAATGTATCCTGGAAATCTATACATTTTAGAAAAGTAGACAAAATGCTGAATTCAGCAAGGGGTCATTTGTGTAAATCCATCAAGGTTTCTTTAAAGAAACTAACAGTTAAATATAGGAAAAAAGGAAAATTAGTTGAATAAAACAGCCTTTTGTGTCAACGTTTTCACCTGTAACTTCTTCTAATTATGACTGCTCTTTGAAAGCAATATACCGTTACATCCACTGGACCTCACTGGTTGTGGGGATATATAGGACTTGTAGGTTCACCAAGAACCCGACGAACCCAGAGCCAAAAACTGAGCAGCGTCTTGCAATGGTTTTTTATTATGTACCGGGTATATAGCAATTATTCTGGGAAAATGTATACATGGAATATTCGGTATGAAAGACTCCCATGTATTTCTGAAATGGGAACACAATATAGAGTTTAGAAACAGTAGATATTTGCACATTTCTGAAATTGGTAATACTCATACTAGCATGAGAATTATAGGTCATTTTTCAAAATAACTTCTTTTTACACATTGTCTTTCATTTGGAAGGCAGAAATGCATCGAAAGTCAATAGGTAATAACAGTTGCTTTACAAATCTGAATTACCGTAAGTGTCCCGATAAAAATGGTACCTCACTTGTGTGGGTAGGCATAGTGCCCACGACAGGAAACGTCTCAAAGCGCAACGTGAACACAACACATTTTCACAATGAAAAATTACCCTTTTTTGCAAAGTGCCTAGCTGTGGTTTTGAACCCTTGCTCTGCCGGCACCCAGGAAACCTAGCAAACCTATACATTTTTGAAAACTAGACACCCAGGGGAATCCAGGATGGGGTGACTTGACTGGCTTTCACCAGGTTCTGTTACCCAGAATCCCTTGCAAACCTAACAAATTGTCCTAAAAAACACATTTTCCTCACATTTCTGTGGTGGAAAGTTCTGGAATCTGCATGGATCCACACATTTCCACCCACCCCGCGTTCCCCAAAGTCTTCCGAGTAAAATGGTACCTCACTTGTGTGGGTAGGCCTAGTGCCCACGACAGGAAATGGCACAAAACACAACGTGGACACACCCCAATTTCACAGTGAAAAATGACCCTTTTTGGCAAAGTGCCTAGCTGTAGTTTTTAACCCTAGCTCTGCCGGCATCTAGGAAACCTAGCAAACCTATACGTTTTGAAAACTAGACACCCAGGGAATCCAGGATGGGGTGACTTGACTGGCTCCCACCAGGTTCTGTTACCCAGAATCCCTTGCAAACCTAAAAATGGTAAAAAAACACATTTTCCCTACATTTCTGTGGTGGAAAGCTCTGGAATCTGCGTGGATACACAAATTTCAACCCACCCTGCGTTCCCCAAAGTCTTCCGAGAAAAATGGTACTTCACTTGTGTGGGTAGGCCTAGAGCCTGCGACAGGAAATGGCACAAAGCATAACGTGGACACACCCCAATTTCACAGTGAAAAATGACCCTTTTTTGGCAAAGTGCCTAGCTGTAGTTTTGAATCCTAGCTCTGCCTGCATCTAGGGAAACCTAGCAAACCTATACATTTTTGAAAACTAGACACCCAGAGGAATCCAGGATGGGGTGACTTTACTGCCTCTCACCAGGTTCTGTTACCCAGAATCCCTTGCAAACCTAAACAATTGTTCCAAAAAACACATTTTCCTCACATTTCTGTGGTGGAAAGGTCTGTAATCTGCGCGGATCCACAAATTTCTACCCACCCCACGTTCCCCAAAGTCTTCCGAGAAAAATGGTACCTCACTTGTGTGGGTAGGCCTAGTGCCCGCGACAGGAAACGGTGCAAAACGCAACGTGGACACACCACAATTTCACAGTGAAAAACGACCCTTTTTTGGCAAAGTGCCTAGCTGTAGTTTTTGAACCCTAGCTCTGCCGGCACCTAGGAAACCTAGCAAACCTATACATTTTGAAAACTAGACACCCAGGGGAATCCAGGATGGGGTGACTTGACTGCTTCTCACCAGGTTCTGTTACCCAGAATCCCTTGCAAACCTAAAAAATGGTTAAAAAAACACATTTTCCCTACATTTCTGTGGTGGAAAGTTCTGGAATCTGCGTGGATACACAAATTTCAACCCACCCTGCGTTCCCCAAAGTCTTCCGAGAAAAATGGTACCTCACTTGTGTGGGTAGGCTCAGAGCCTGCGACAGGAAATGGCGCAAAACGCAACGTGGACACACCCCAATTTCACAGTGAAAAATGACCCTTTTTTGGCAAAGTGCCTAGCTGTAGTTTTTGAATCCTAGCTCTGCCTGCATATAGGGAAACCTAGCAAACCTATACATTTTTGAAAAATAGACACCCAGGGGAATCCAGGATGGGGTGATCTTACTGCCTCTCACCAGGTTCTGTTACCCAGAATCCCTTGCAAACCTAACAAATTGTCAAAAAAAACACATTTTCCTCACATTTCTGTGGTGAAAAGTCCTGGAATCTGTGTGGATCCACAAATTTCTACCCACCTCGCGTTCCCCAAAGTCTTCCGAGAAAAATGGTACCTCACTTGTGTGGGTAGGCCTAGACCCCGCAACAGGAAATCGCGCAAAACGCAACGTGGACACACCCCAATTTCACAGTGAAAAATTACCCTTTTTGGCAAAGTGCCTAGCTGTTATTTTTGAATCGTAGCTCTGCCTGCATCTAGGGAAACCTAGCAAACCTATATATTTTTGAAAACTAGACACCCAGGGGAATCCAGGATGGGGTGACTTTACTGCCTCTGACCAGGTTCTGTTACCCAGAATCCCTTGCAAACCTAAAGAATTGTCAAAAGAAACACATTTTCCTCACATTTCTGTGGTGGAAAGTCCTGGAATCTGCGTGGATCCACAAATTTCTACCCACCCCGCATTCCCCAAAGTGTTCCGAGAAAAATGGTACCTCACTTGTGTGGGTAGGCCTAGAGCCCGCGACAGGAAATCGCGCAAAACGCAACGTGGACACACCCCAAAGTGCCTAGCTGTTATTTTTGAATCCTAGCTCTGCCTGCATCTGGGGAAACCTAGCAAACCTATATATTTTTGAAAACTAGACACCCAGGGGAATCCAGGATGGGGTGACTTTACTGCCTCTCACCAGGTTCTGTTACCCAGAATCCCTTGCAAACCTAACAAATTGTCCAAAAAAACACATTTTCCTCACATTTCTGTGGTGGAAAGTTCTGGAATCTGCGTGGATCCACAAAATTCCACCCACCGCGCGTTCCCCAAAGTCTTCCGATAAAAATGGTACCTCACTTGTGTGGGAGGCCCAAGTACCCGCGACAGGAAACGGCCCAAAACGCAACGTGGACACACCACATTTTCGCAGTGAAAACGGACCCTTTTTCAACAAAGTGGCTAGCTGTAGATTTTGAACCCTAGCTCTGCCGGCACCTAGGAAACCTTTCAAACCTATACATTTTTGAAAAGTAGACACCCAGGGAATCCAGGATGGGGTGATTTGACTGGCTCTCACCAGGTTCTGTTACCCAGAATCCCTTGCAAACTTAAAACATTGTCAAAAAAAACACATTTTCCTCACATTTCTGTGGTGGAAAGTTCTGGAATCTGCGTGGATCCACAAAATTCCACCCACCGCGCGTTCCCTAAAATCTTCCGATAAAAATGGTACCTCACTTGTGTGGGAGGCCCAAGTACCCGCGACAGGCTAGGGCCCAAAACATATTGAGGTGACATTAAAATTGCCTATCACAAAACAACCTGGTTTTGCAAGGAGGTCACCTCGGTTTTGGCCCCGTGCTCGGTGGCCAGCTAGGAAACCTATCAAACCCACACATTTCTGAAAAATAGACACCCAGGTGGTTCCAGGGAGGTATGGCTTGCGTGGATCCCCCAATGTTTTCTTACCCAGAATCCCCTGCAAACCTCAAATTTTGCGGAAAAAATCACTTCTTCCACACATTTTTGTGTGGGAAAGTTGTGGCATCGCCAGGCAGACACGCATTTCCTGACACCCAGCATTCCCCAAGGTCTCCCGATAAAAATGGTGCCTCACTCGTGTGGGAGGCCCAAGTACCCGCGACAGGCTAGGGCCCAAAACGTATTGAGGTGACATTAAAATTGCCTATCACAAAACAACCTGGTTTTGCAAGGAGGGTCACCTCGGTTTTGGCCCGTGCTCGGCGGCCAGCTTAGGAAACCTATCAAACCCACACATTTCTGAAAACTAGACACCCGGGTGGTTCCAGGGAGGTATGGCTTGCGTGGATCCCCCAACGTTTTCTTACCCAGAATCCCCTGCAAACCTCAAATTTAGCTGAAAAAATCACTTTTTCCACACATTTTTGTGTGGGAAAGTTGTGGCATCGCCGAGCAGACACGCATTTCCTATCACCCAGTGTTCCCCAAGGTCTACCGATAAAAATGGTGCCTCACTCGTGTGGGAGGCCCAAGTACCCGCGACAGGCTAGGGCCCAAAACGTATTGAGGTGACATTAAAATTGCCTATCACAAAACAACCTGGTTTTGCAAGGAGGTCACCTCGGTTTTGGCCCGTGCTCGGCGGCCAGCTAGGAAACCTATCAAACCCACACATTTCTGAAAACTAGACACCCAGGTGGATCCAGGGAGGTATGGCTTGCGTGGATTCCCCAACGTTTTCTTACCCAGAATCCCCTGCAAACCTCAAATTTTGCTGAAAAAATCACTTCTTCCACACATTTTTGTGTGGGAAAGTTGTAGCATCGTCGGGCAGACACGCATTTCCTACCACCAGCGTTCCCAAGGTCTCCCGATAAAAATGGTGCCTCACTCGTGTGGGAGGCCCAAGTACCCGCGACAGGCTAGGGCCCAAAACGTATTGAGGTGACATTAAAATTACCTATCACAAAACAACCTGGTTTTGCAAGGAGGTCACCTCGGTTTTGGCCCGTGCTCGGCGGCCAGCTAGGAAACCTATCAAACCCACACATTTCTGAAAACTAGACACCCAGGTGGTTCCAGGGAGGTATGGCTTGCGTGGATCCCCCAACATTTTCTTACCCAGAATCCCTGCAAACCTCAAATTTTGCTGAAAAAATCACTTCTTCACACATTTTTGTGTGGGAAAGTTGTGGCATCGCCGGGCAGACACGCATTTCCTACCACCCAGCGTTCCCCAAGGTCTCCCGATAAAAATGTTGTCTCACTCGTGTGGGAGGCCCAAGTACCCGCGACAGGCTAGGGCCCAAAACGTATTGAGGTGACATTAAAATTGCCTATCACAAAACAACCTGGTTTTGCAAGGAGGGTCACCTCGGTTTTGGCCCGTGCTCGGCGGCCAGCTAGGAAACCTATCAAACCCACACATTTCTGAAAACTAGACACCCGGGTGGTTCCAGGGAGGTATGGCTTGCGTGGATCCCCCAACGTTTTCTTACCCAGAATCCCCTGCAAACCTCAAATTTAGCTGAAAAAATCACTTTTCCACACATTTTTGTGTGGGAAAGTTGTGGCATCGCCGGGCAGACACGCATTTCCTATCACCCAGTGTTCCCCAAGGTCTCCCGATAAAAATGGAGCCTCACTCGTGTGGGAGGCCCAAGTACCAGCGACAGGCTAGGGCCCAAAACGTATTGAGGTGACATTAAAATTGCCTATCACAAAACAACCTGGTTTTGCAAGGAGGTCACCTCGGTTTTGGCCCCGTGCTCAGCGGCCAGCTTGGGAAACCTATCAAACCCACACATTTCTGAAAACTAGACACCCGGGTGGTTCCAGGGAGGTATGGCTTGCGTGGATCCCCCAACGTTTTCTTACCCAGAATCCCTGCAAACCTCAAATTTTGCTGAAAAAATCACTTTTTCCACACATTTTTGTGTGGGAAAGTTGTGGCATCGTCGGGCAGACACGCATTTCCTATCACCCAGTGTTCCCCAAGGTCTCCCGATAAAAATGGTACCTCACTCGTGTGGGAGGCCCAAGTACCCGCGACAGGCTAGGGCCCAAAACATTTTGTGATAGGCAATTTTGATGTTGCCTCAATACGTTTTGGGCCCTAGCCTGTCGCGGGTACTTGGGCCTCCCACACGAGTGAGGCACCATTTTTATCGGGAGACCTTGGGGAACGCTGGGTGGTAGGAAATGCATGTCTGCCCGGCGATGCCACAACTTTCCCACACAAAAATGTGTGGAAAAAGTGATTTTTTCAGCTAAATTCGAGCTTTGCAGGGATTCTGGGTAAGAAAACGTTGGGGGATCCACGCAAGCCATACCTCCCTGGAACCCCGGGTGTCTAGTTTTCAGAAATGTATGGGTTTGGTAGGTTTCCTAAGCTGGCCGCCGAGCACGGGCCAAAACTGAGGTGACCCCCTTGCAAAACCAGGTTGTTTTGTGATAGGCAATTTTAATGTCACCTCAATACGTTTTGGGCCCTAGCCTGTCGCTGGTACTTGGGCCTCCCACACGAGTGAGGCACCATTTTTATCGGGAGACCTTGGGGAACGCTGGGTGGTAGGAAATGCGTGTCTGCCCGGCGATGCCACAACTTTCCCACACAAAATGTGTGGAAAAAGTGATTTTTTCAGCTAAATTCGAGGTTTGCAGGGATTCTGGGTAAGAAAACGTTGGGGATCCACGCAAGCCATACCTCCCTGGAACCCCGGGTGTCTAGTTTTCAGAAATGTATGGGTTTGGTAGGTTTCCCAAGCTGGCCGCCGAGCACGGGCCAAAACCGAGGTGACCCTCTCACAAAACCAGGTTGTTTTGTGATAGGCAATTTAATGTCGCCTCAATACCTTTTGGGCCCTAGCCTGTCGCGGGTACTTGGGCCTCCCACACGAGTGAGGCACCATTTTTATCGGGAGACCTTGGGGAACGCTGGGTGGTAGGAAATGCGTGTCTGCCCGGCGATGCCACAACTTTCCCACACAAAATGTGTGGAAAAGTGATTTTTTCAGCTAAATTCGAGGTTTGCAGGGGATTCTGGGTAAGAAAACGTTGGGGGATCCACGCAAGCCATACCTCCCTGGAACCCCCGGGTGTCTAGTTTTCAGAAATGTATGGGTTTGGTAGGTTTCCCAGCTGGCTGCCGAGCACGGGCCAAACACCGAGGTGACCCCTCGCAAAACCAGGTTGTTTTGTGATAGGCAATTTTAATGTCACCTCAATACGTTTTGGGCCCTAGCCTGTCGCAGGTACTTGGGCCTCCCACACGAGTGAGGCACCATTTTTATCGGGAGACCTTGGGGAACGCTGGGTGGTAGGAAATGCGTGTCTGCCCGGCGATGCCACAACTTTCCCACACAAAAATGTGTGGAAAAAGTGATTTTTTCAGCTAAATTCGAGGTTTGCAGGGGATTCTGGGTAAGAAACGTTGGGGGATCCACGCAAGCCATACCTCCCTGGAACCCCCGGGTGTCTAGTTTTCAGAAATGTGTGGGTTTGGTAGGTTTCCTAGCTGGCCGCCGAGCACGGGCCAAAACCAAGGTGACCCTTCTCACAAAACCAGGTTGTTTTGTGATAGGCAATTTTAATGTCGCCTCAATACCTTTTGGGCCCTAGCCTGTCGCGGGTACTTGGGCCTCCCACACGAGTGAGGCACCATTTTTATCGGGAGACCTTGGGGAATGCTGGGTGGTAGGAAATGCATGTCTGCCCGGCGATGCCACAACTTTCCACACAAAATGTGTGGAAAAAGTGATTTATTTCAGCTAAATTCGAGGTTTGCAGGGGATTCTGGGTAAGAAAACGTTGGGGGATCCACGCAAGCCATACCTCCCTGGAACCCCCGGGTGTCTAGTTTTCAGAAATGTGTGGGTTTGATAGGTTTCCTAGCTGGCCGCCGAGCACGGGGCCAAAAACCAGGTGACCCTCTCACAAAACCAGGTTGTTTTGTGATAGGCAATTTTAATGTCGCCTCAATACCTTTGGGGCCCTAGCCTGTCGCGGGTACTTGGGCCTCCCACACGAGTGAGGCACCATTTTTATCGGGAGACCTTGGGGAACGCTGGGTGGTAGGAAATGCGTGTCTGCCCGGCGATGCCACAACTTTCCCACACAAAATGTGTGGAAAAAGTGATTTTTTCAGCTAAATTCGAGGTTTGCAGGGGATTCTGGGTAAGAAAACGTTGGGGGATCCACGCAAGCCATACCTCCCTGGAACCCCCGGGTGTCTAGTTTTCAGAAATGTGTGGGTTTGGTAGGTTTCCCTAGCTGGCCGCCGAGCACGGGGCCAAAAACCAAGGTGACCCCTCTCACAAAACCAGGTTGTTTTGTGATAGGCAATTTTAATGTCGCCTCAATACCTTTTGGGCCCTAGCCTGTCGCGGGTACTTGGGCCTCCCACACGAGTGAGGCACCATTTTTATCGGGAGACCTTGGGGAACACTGGGTGGTAGGAAATGCGTGTCTGCCCGGTGATGCCACAACTTTCCCACACAAAAATGTGTGGAAAAAGTGATTTTTTCAGCTAAATTCGAGGTTTGCAGGGGATTCTGGGTAAGAAAACGTTTGGGGATCCACGCAAGCCATACCTCCCTGGAACCCCCGGGTGTCTAGTTTTCAGAAATGTGTGGGTTTGGTAGGTTTCCTAGCTGGCCGCCGAGCACGGGGCCAAAACCAAGGTGACCCCTCTCACAAAACCAGGTTGTTTTGTGATAGCCAATTTTAATGTCGCCTCAATACCTTTTGGGCCCTAGCCTGTCGTGGGTACTTGGGCCTCCCACACGAGTGAGGCACCATTTTTATCGGGAGACCTTGGGGAATGCTGGGTGGTAGGAAATGCGTGTCTGCCCGGCGATGCCACAACTTTCCCACACAAAAATGTGTGGAAAAAGTGATTTTTTCAGCTAAATTCGAGGTTTGCAGGGGATTCTGGGTAAGAAAACGTTGGGGGATCCACGCAAGCCATACCTCCCTGGAACCCCCGGGTGTCTAGATTTCAGAAATGTGTGGGTTTGGTAGGTTTCCCTAGCTGGCCACCGAGCACGGGCCAAAACCAAGGTGACCCCTCTCACAAAACCAGGTTGTTTTGTGATAGGCAATTTTAATGTCGCCTCAATACGTTTTGGGCCCTAGCCTGTCGCGGGTACTTGGGCCTCCCACACGAGTGAGGTACCATTTTTATCGGGAGACCTTGGGGAACACTGGGTGGTAGGAAATGCATGTCTGCCCGGCGATGCCACAACTTTCCCACACAAAAATGTGTGGAAATAGTGATTTTTTCAACAAAATAAGAGGCTAGCAGGGCATGTTGGGTAAAAAAACAGTGATAACCACGCAAGTCATTCACCCTTGTACTTCCCCTTTGTCTACTACTCAAAAATGTAAAGGTTTGCCTAGGTGACGACTGAGCTAGGGCAGAAAGTCCCCTGCTACCCATTGTGAAAAAAAATATCTTACAAAAGGCCATTAAACCAACACAAATATAAATCTAACACTCATTTGATAAAGCTAATCCACCACTTACACAGGTTGGTTTTAGCACCTCCAGAAACGCTGGCTTCAAAGCACAAATACTTATCAAAGTATATAAATATTGAAGCCAAGCCTTCTGAAGGGGAGCCATAAAGCCACATCACGGCACCAACCACTTTATGGTCCATTCACACGCCATTCACACACCACACACAAGACTTCCGTACCGCCAGCCACGGGCCCAAACAACCATATCACTTGCACTCACACAAACATACTGCCGCCATGCAAGGGCCCATCACATTCATATGCCACAAGACATAATGACTTTGACTATATTCTACCACCTGTCAAGTCTCCACCTCCTTCTTCCAGAACGTTACCGAACTCATGCCCAGTGAACCTATACTAATGACTTCCATGACAGCCACATGAGGCTCAGGAAGACATGTCTTTCATGCACCTTTAGTGCACTCACTATGCTAAATCCAACTCCTTCCAGTTTGTGGATGCAAGTTGGGGGTGCTCGAGTATGCCGCAAAAACATTTCTCGAGCTGAGCAAGCATATCTACCTTTGAAACTAAGGCAAACATGCTGGAAATTTTCAAAAGATAACATCATAAACTATGAACGGATGAATGTGAAACAAGGTTAGTCCGTGACAACGTAGCATATGTCCAATCCACCGTTATGTGCAGTGACTGTAATGCACTTATCATACAGCAAACTGACCATCTACTAAGTTCTAACGGAGGATGAACATGGCAAGCAGCATTGACCCATAAGTACTACAGTAAATTCAGTGTGAGTGTGGCAGCAATGGATTTGAATCCATGGGTGAAGAAGAAGTCAGGACGTGTATCTATACTACCTTTACTATCTGCCTTCTACCTTTGCAATATTCCTCGGAAAGCGTACCTACCGTAAGCTGTTCTAACCCGTTCGTGTGTCTGTCCTCAGAGTCCTGACTAACCCTGTCCAATTGTTAAGAGACCCTATACTAATGCCTTTCATCTCTAGCTACTTGAAGCTTGAGTGAACATTTCTGTCACGAGCTATCAATGCTCTCACAATGCTCTATCCAACTCCTTCCAGTTTGTGGATGCAAGTTGGGGGTGCCCGAGTATGCCGCAAAAACATTTCTCGAGCTGAGCAAGCATATCTACCTTTGAAACTAAGGCAAACATGCTGGAAATTTTCAAAAACTTCCTAAAGAGAACATCATAAACTACGAAGAACGGTTGAATGTGAAACACGGGTACTCCATGACAACGTGGCATATGTTCTGTCCACCAGTATGTGCAGCGTGGGGACTATAATGCACTTGTCAATTGGCGAACAGAACAACTACCACGTTCTGAAAGCAGATAAAGGTGTTGAGAAGTCCATGATTTCATGAAGTAGAGGAAGAAATATCCTGCAGCTGCTTGCGTAGTGAAGGAGTGGCCCACAGACAGTAGGTATCCATTCACACCAATTGAAAGGTTATCCTATTGGCAGCTCCACCTCAGTCAATTTCCCAGTATTTTGCTTTAGTGTGATACAACATAAAGCAAGTAGGAAAACAGAAGGCAGGCTTACTTGGGCACTGGGGACAGTAAACACGAGTCTCCTGCCTCTTTCCCTGCATCGAGCACACTTTACAACGACGACATGGTCGCTCCTTTTGGGTGTTGCAGGAATTTTATCTGCAAAGTGTCGCTCCTGCAGGCTTGCCACGTCCTCCAGAACACATGAAGTGGAGGCTTCTGCTTCTGTAGCAGTAAGACTTTCAATCACAGACAACTGAAAGTCAAGGAAAGACATGAGTCTTCCTGTGGTGGTCTCACGATAAACAACATACGCATTGTATGTTGCCATCTGGATCAGGTGCGTAAACAGTTTCTTATACCAAGTGCGAGTTTTACGACTCGCATTGTATGGCTGAAGAACCTGGTCGTTCTTGTCCACTCCGCCCATGTACTTGTTGTAATCAAGTATACAGTTGGGCTTGTGGACTTCGGCCATCTGACCCCAAACCGTGACAGGGGAAGTGCTCTCAGCATGAATTGTAGTGAGCATGTACACATCACGCCTATCTGAGAACTTAACTGCGAGCAGTTCGTTGGAACGCATACGCAGTGCTCTGGGATTTCTGGAGCTTCTTGCAAACAAGCTCCTGCGGGAATCCTTTGCGGCGACAACGAATTGTACCGCAAGCCACGGTGCCAGCTTTATAGAGCTCACTGAACAGCTCTACTCCTGTATAGAAATTGTCCACATAAAGGTTATAACCTTTGTGAAGAAGTGGCTGGACAAGCTCCCATACAATCTTTCCTGTGACCCCTAGCATGGGAGGGCAACCTACAGGGTTAAGAGTTGTGTCCTTCCCTGTATACACTCTCAAGCTGTACACATAGCCAGTCGAGCTCTCACACAACATGTACAGCTTGATGCCATAGCGAGCACGTTTGCTCGGAATGTACTGCCTAAACAGCAGCCGCCCTTTATACAAGATCAAGGACTCATCAATGGCTATATTCTTTCCAGGAGTATAAACCTCTGGAAACCTGGCAGACAAATGTTCCACGACAGGCCGAATTTTGAACAACCTGTCATAGTCTGGATGGTCCCGGGGCAATGCAGCAGAGTTGTCATTGAAATGCAGCATGCGCTGCAATAGCAAAAACGATCTCTGCTCATGTATGGTGCGAAGATGGGGTTAACCAAACCGTGCGAGTAGACCAGTAGGATAGCAAGGTTGGTTTATGCACTACCCCCATTTTAAGCGTGAGGCCCAAAAATATCTTCAACTCCCCTAGAGAAGTGGGAGTCCACTTGCGCGCCCTAGAATGAGGCCCAAGAGTGCCTCCTTGCTCCCTCAGAAATTGTTCGGCACGCAAATTTGTTTGCTGCACAATTTCGTCTAGGAAGTCAACACCAAAAAAGAGATGGAAGTAGTCAATTGGCAAAAATTTGCCGTATCTACTTTACATCCAGCGTCACCAGTGAAAGGCGGAATTTGGGGCTGAACTAAATTGGGAGGCTGCCAAGACAGCACTCCGTCTGTGCTTGCGGCCGCACGTGCCTGCACTCTGGGTTGCTCTAACCTGTTACGGGTGTCCTGCTGCACAGACTGTGCTGGCAAAGGCACAGCACGACTGACATCGTCTCCTTCAGAATCGCTGGACGATGAGTCATCGGATGGAACTGCGCCGACTGAAAAGTCACTCCCAGATTCGGCTCCATTGTCCTCTCCCTCAGATGCTGTCTCAGTATCTGCTGTCTCAGTCTCTGATCCTGCCTCAGAGCTGGACTCCAGAACCAGATTTAGGGCCTGGGGAGCATCCATCCAACGATATGCCATCTCTGCTAGTGCCTAAACTATCCTTTTAAAACACAATCCTACGTAGAAGGCAGATAGGTTGTTGGTTTTAAAGTGTAGGTGGGTGTGTGCGTGTGAGTGAAGTGTTTAAGTCAATAATGACGAAGTCACCTTACCTTTGCGAACTCTGTACGCTCTCCAAAAGACTAAGAAAGAGAGAAAAAGACACAGTATTACTTTACCTTGCCACATACCCATCATCGCAGCCTTTTAGCGCTGGTGGGAGCCATTGCAACCATCATTTTGGCGCCAAGATGCCTACGGGTGAACGTGTGCTTTACAATTGCACACTATGACCTCCTTTGATGAGCCCACTACCATCCTTGCAAACATGCCCCTCGTCTCTCCATTGCCCCTCTCTCACATACATTTAGTCTGTTACAAAGTGTTTCTACTTTGTGGCTTTACTAATCCACTTAGCTGTCTACATAATACCGATCTGTTCGTTTCAGCATACCCTTTATGGCGTCAAAACTGCCACTACACAAAAGTCAGATATCTCTATCTAGCAGAATTTTTTTGTACTCTGCAGCAGTACCACACTTTACTGCCTTTCAGGTAACTTCAAAGAGACTCATTATAGTTCTTTCACAGTCTCATAATTTCAGCACTGAGAAATATCTCTGTAAATAAATTTTTATATATATATATATATATATATATATATATATATATATATATATATAACAATTAATTCCCAATGTCAGAGCGCTCAATACCTGGTGCAGGCAGCAACGGGTAGAATCCTTACCCGATATTTAAATTCAGAAACACAAAGGATGCCGCACTCCAAGACCGGTTTCAGAGTTGCTTTATTTTCACCACCACTACCACCAGTCGTGGTGAAAATAAAGCAACTCTGAAACCAATCTCTGGAGTGCGGCATCCTTTGTGTTTCTGAATATATATATATACATATATATATTCACTGCAACGCCTGTAACAAATTGTGCAGTTGTGTTTAGGTAGTGAAGAGGGTCGTGCTGGGGGTAGTGTTTTAGGGTTTAGGGTAGTGCAGTGGTGTTTGTGTAGTGTAGGGGGTCATGCTGGGGGTAGATTTAGGGTTTAGGGTAGTGCAGTGGTGTTTGGGTAGTGTAGGGAGTCGTGCTGGGGGAGTGTTTTAGGGTTTAGGGTAGTGCAGTGGTGTTTGGGTAGTGTAGGGGGTTGTGCTGGGGGTAGTGTTTTAGGGTTTAGGGTAGTGCAGTGGTGTTTGGGTAGTGTAGGGGTCGTGCTGGGGGTAGTGATTTAGGGTAGTGCAGTGGTGTTTGGGTAGTGTAGGGGGTACTGCTGGGGGTAGTGTTTTAGGGTTTAGGGTAGTGCAGTGGTGTTTGGGTAGTGTAGGGGTACTGCTGGGGGTAGTGTTTTAGGTTTAGGGTAGTGCAGTGGTGTTTGGGTAGTGTAGTGGTTCGTGCTGGGGGTAGTGTTTTAGGGTTTAGGGTAGTGCAGTGGTGTTTGTGTAGTGTAGGGGTAGTGTTTTAGGGTTTAGGGTAGTGCAGTGGTGTTTGTGTAGTGTAGGAGGGTCGTGTTTTAGGGTTTAGGGTAGTGCAGTGGTCTTTGGGTAGTGTAGGGAGTCGTGCGGGGTAGTGTTTTAGGGTTTAGGGTAGTGTAGGGGGTCATGCGGGGGGTAGTGTTTTAGGGATTAGGTTAGAGCATTGGTGTTTGGGTAGTGTAGGGGGTCATGCGGGGGTAGTGTTTTAGGGTTTAGGGCAGTGCAGTGGTGTTTGGGTAGTGTAGGGGGTCGTGCTGGGGGAGTGTTTTAGGGTTTAGGGCAGTGCAGTGGTGTTCGGGTAGTGTAGGGGGTCGTGCTGGGGGAGTGTTTTAGGGTTTAGGGCAGTGCAGTGGTGTTCGGGTAGTGTAGGGGGTCATGCTGTGGGGAGTGTTTGAGGGTTTAGGGCAGTGCAGTCGTGTTCGGGTAGTATAGGGGGTTGTGCTGGGGGTAGTATTTTAGGGTTAGGTAGCAGTGGTGTTCGGGTAGTGTAGGGGGTCGTGTTGGGGGTAGTGTTCTAGGGTTTAGGGCAGTGCAGTGGTGTTTGGGCAGTGTAGGGGGTAATGCTGGGGTGGTGTTTTAGGGTTTAGGGCAGTGCAGTGGTGTTCGGGCAGTGTAGGGGGTCGTGCTGGGGGTGGTGTTTCAGGGTTTAGGGCAGTGCAGTGGTGTTCGGGCAGTGTAGGGGGTGGTGTTTCAGGGTTTAGGGCAGTGCAGTGGTGTTCGGGCAGTGTAGGGGGTCGTGCAGGGGGTGGTGTTTCAGGGTTTAGGGCAGTGGTGTTCGGGCAGTGTAGGGGGTCGTGCTGGGGGTGGTGTTTCAGGGTTTGGGGCAGTGCAGTGGTGTTCGGGCAGTAAAGGGGGTCGTGCTGGGCGTGGTGTTTCAGGGTTTAGGGCAGTGCAGTGGTGTTCGGGCAGTGTAGGGGGTCATGCAGGGGGTGGTGTTTCAGGGTTTAGGGCAGTGCAGTGGTGTTCGGGCAGTGTAGGGGGTTGTGCTGGGGCTGGTGTTTCAGGGTTTAGGGCAGTACAGTGGTGTTCGGGCAGTGTAGGGGGTCGTGCTGGGGCTGGTGTGTCAGGGTTTAGGGCAGTGCAGTGGTGTTCGGGCAGTGTAGGGGGTCGTGCTGGGGCTGGTGTTTCAGGGTTTAGGGCAGTGCAGTGGTGTTCGGGCAGTGTAGGTGGTCGTGCTGGGGCTGGTGTTTCAGGGTTTAGGGCAGTGCAGTGGTGTTCGGGCAGTGTAGGGGGTCTTGCTGGGGCTGGTGTTTCAGGGTTTAGGGCAGTGCAGTGGTGTTCGGGCAGTGTAGGGGGTCTTGCTGGGGCTGGTGTTTCAGAGTCTAGGGCAGTGCAGTGGTGTTCGGGCAGTGTAGGGGGTCTTGCTGGGGCTGTGTGGTTTAGGGCAGTGCAGTGGTGTTCGGGCAGTGTAGGGGGTCGTGCTGGGGGTGGTGTTTCAGGGTTTAGGGCAGTGCAGTGGTGTTTGGGCAGTGTAGGGGGTCGTGCTGGGGCTAGTGTTTCAGGATTTAGGGCAGAGCAATGGTGTTCAGGCAGTGTAGGGGTTTTGCTGGAGGTGGTGTTTCAGGGTTTAGGGCAGTGCAGTGGTGTTCGTGCAGTGTAGGGGTGGTGTTTCAGGGTTTAGGGCAGTGGTGTTCAGGCAGTGTAGGGGGTCTTGCTGGGGTTGATGTTTCAGGGTTTAGGGCAGTGCAGTGGTGTTCGGGCAGTGTAGGGGGTCGTGCTGGGGGTGGTGTTTCAGGGTTTAGGGCAGTGCAGTGGTGTTCCGGCAGTGTAGGAGGTCATGCAGGGGGTGGTGTTTCAGGGTTTAGGGCAGTGCAGTGGTGTTCGGGCAGTGTAGGGGGTCATGCTGGGGGTGGTGTTTCAGGGTTTAGGTCAGTGCAGTGGTGTTCGGGCAGTGTAGGGGGTCGTGCAGGGGGTGGTGTTTCAGGGTTTAGGGCAGTGCAGTGGTATTTGGGCAGTGTAGGGGGTCGTGCAGGGGGTGGTGTTTCAGGGTTTAGGGCAGTGCAGTGGTGTTCGGCCAGTGTAGGTGGTCTTGCTGGGGGTGGTGTTTCAGGCTTTTAGTGCAGTGGTGTTCGGGCAGTGTAGGGGGTCTTGCTGGGGGTGGTGTTTCAGGGTTTAGGGCAGTGCAGTGGTGTTCGGGCAGTGTAGGGGTCTTGCTGGGGCTGGTGTTTCAGGGTTTAGGGCAGTGCAGTGGTGTTCGGGCAGTGTAGGGGGTCGTGCTGCGGCTGGTGTTTGAGGGTTTAGGGTAGTGCAGTGGTGTTCGGGCAGTGTAGGGGTCGTGCTGGGGCTGGTGTTTCAGGGTTTAGGGCAGTGCAGTGGTGTTCGGGCAGTGTAGGCGGTTGTGCTGGGGCTGGTGTTTCAGGGTTTAGGGCAGTGCAGTGGTGTTCGGGCAGTGTACGGGGTTGTGCTGGGGCTGGTGTTTCAGGGTTTAGGGCAGTGCAGTGGTGTTCGGGCAGTGTAGGGGTCGTGCTGGGGGTGGTGTTTCATGGTTTAGGGCAGTGCAGTGGTGTTTGGGCAGTGTAGGGGGTCGTGCTGGGGGTGGTGTTTCAGGGTTTAGGGCAGTGCAGTGGTGTTCGGGCAGTGTAGGGGGTCATGCTGGGGGTGGTGTTTCAGGGTTTAGGGCAGTGCAGTGGTGTTCGGGCAGTGTAGGGGTCGTGCTGGGGCTGGTGTTTCAGGGTTTAGGGCAGTGCAGTGGTGTTCGGGCAGTGTAGGGGGTCGTGCTGGGGCTGGTGTTTCAGGGTTTAGGGCAGTGCAGTGGTGTTCGGGCAGTGTAGGTGGTCGTGCTGGGGCTGGTGTTTCAGGGTTTAGGGCAGTGCAGTGGTGTTCGGGCAGTGTAGGGGGTCATGCTGGGGCTGATGTTTCAGGGTTTAGGGCAGTGCAGTGGTGTTCAGGCAGTGTAGGGGGTCTTGCTGGGGCTGGTGTTTCAGAGTCTAGGGCAGTGCAGTGGTGTTCGGGCAGTGTAGGGGGTCTTGCTGGGGCTGGTGGTTTAGGGCAGTGCAGTGGTGTTCGGGCAGTGTAGGGGGTCGTGCTGGGGGTGGTGTTTCAGGGTTTAGGGCAGTGCAGTGGTGTTTGGGCAGTGTAGGGGGTCGTGCTGGGGCTAGTGTTTCAGGATTTAGGGCAGAGCAATGGTGTTCAGGCAGTGTAGGGGGTTTTGCTGGAGGTGGTGTTTCAGGGTTTAGGGCAGTGCAGTGGTGTTCGTGCAGTGTAGGGGGTGGTGTTTCAGGGTTTAGGGCAGTGGTGTTCAGGCAGTGTAGGGGGTCTTGCTGGGGTTGATGTTTCAGGGTTTAGGGCAGTGCAGTGGTGTTCGGGCAGTGTAGGGGGTCGTGCTGGGGGTGGTGTTTCAGGGTTTAGGGCAGTGCAGTGGTGTTCCGGCAGTGTAGCAGGTCGTGCAGGGGTGGTGTTTCAGGGTTTAGGGCAGTGCAGTGGTGTTCGGGCAGTGTAGGGGGTCGTGCTGGGGGTGGTGTTTCAGGGTTTAGGGCAGTGCAGTGGTGTTCGGGCAGTGTAGGGGGTCGTGCAGGGGTGGTGTTTCAGGGTTTAGGGCAGTGCAGTGGTATTTGGGCAGTGTAGGGGGTCGTGCAGGGGTGGTGTTTCAGGGTTTCGGGCAGTGCAGTGGTGTTCGGCCAGTGTAGGTGGTCTTGCTGGGGGTGGTGTTTCAGGCTTTTAGTGCAGTGGTGTTCGGGCAGTGTAGGGGGTCTTGCTGGGGGTGGTGTTTCAGGGTTTAGGGCAGTGCAGTGGTGTTCGGGCAGTGTAGGGGGTCTTGCTGGGGCTGGTGTTTCAGGGTTTAGGGCAGTGCAGTGGTATTCGGGCAGTGTAGGGGGTCGTGATGGGGCTGGTGTTTGAGGGTTTAGGGTAGTGCAGTGGTGTTCGGGCAGTGTAGGGGGTCGTGCTGGGGCTGGTGTTTCAGGGTTTAGGGCAGTGCAGTGGTTTTCGGGCAGTGTAGGCAGTCGTGCTGGGGCTGGTGTTTCAGGGTTTAGGGCAGTGCAGTGGTGTTCGGGCAGTGTACGGGGTTGTGCTGGGGCTGGTGTTTCAGGGTTTAGCAGTGCAGTGGTGTTCGGGCAGTGTAGGGGGTCGTGCTGGGGGTGGTGTTTCAGGGTTTAGGGCAGTGCAGTGGTGTTCGGGCAGTGTAGGGGGTCGTGCTGGGGCTGGTGTTTCATGGTTTAGGGCAGTGCAGTGGTGTTTGGGCAGTGTAGGGGGTCGTGCTGGGGGTGGTGTTTCAGGGTTTAGGGCAGTGCAGTGGTGTTCGGGCAGTGTAGGGGGTCATGCTGGGGGTGGTGTTTCAGGGTTTAGGGCAGTGCAGTGGTGTACGGGCAGTATAGGGGTCTTGCTGGGGGTGGTGTTTCAGGGTTTAGGGCAGTGGTGTTCGGGCAGTGTAGGGGTCTTGCTGGGGGTAGTGTTTCGGGGTTTAGGGCAGTGCAGTGGTGTTCGTGCAGTGTAGGGGGTCGTGCTGGGGTGGTGTTTCAGGGTTTAGGGCAGTGCAGTAGTGTTCGGGCAGTGTAGGGGATCGTGCAGGGGTGGTGTTTCAGGGTTTAGGGCAGTGCAGTGGTGTTCGGGAAGTGTAGGGGGTCGTGCTGTGGGTGGTGTTTCAGGGTTTAGGGCAGTGCAGTGGTGTTCGGGCAGTGTAGGGGGTCGTGCAGGGGTGGTGTTTCAGGGTTTAGGGCAGTGCAGTGGTGTTCGGGCAGTGTAGGGGTCATGCTGGGGCTGGTGTTTCAGGGTTTAGGGCAGTGCAGTGGTGTTCGGGCAGTGTAGGGGGTCTGCTGGGGGTGGTGTTTCAGGGTTTAGGGCAGTGGTGTTCGGGCAGTGTAGGGGGTCTTGCTGGGGGTGGTGTTTCAGGGTTTAGGGCAGTGCAGTGGTGTTCGGGCAGTGTAGGGGGTCTTGCTGGGGGTAGTGTTTCAGGGTTTAGGGCAGTGCAGTGGTGTTCGTGCAGTGGAGGGGGTCGTGCTGGGGATGGTGTTTCAGGGTTTAGGGCAGTGCAGTAGTGTTCGGGCAGTGTAGGGGGTCGTGCAGGGGTGGTGTTTCAGGGTTTAGGGCAGTGCAGTGGTGTTCGGGCAGTGTAGGGGGTCGTGCTGGGGGGGTGTTTTAGGGTTTAGGGCAGTGCAGTGGTGTTCGGGCAGTGTATGGGGTCGTGCTGGGGGTGGTGTTTCAGGGTTTAGGGTAGTGGTGTTCGGGCAGTGTAGGGGGTCTTGCTGGGGGTGATATTTCAGGGTTTAGGGCAGTGCAGTGGTGTTCAGGCAGTGTAGGAGGTCTTGCTGGGGGTAGTGTTTCAGGGTTTAGGGCAGTGTAGTGGTGTTCGGGCAGTGTAGGGGGTCGTGAAGGGGGTGGTGTTTCAGGGTTTAGGGCAGTGCAGTGGTGTTTGGGCAGTGTAGGGGGTCGTGCTAGGGTATGTGTTTCAGGGTTTAGGGCAGTGCAGTGGTGTTCGGGCAGTGTAGGGGGTCGTGCAGGGGCTGGTGTTTCAGGGTTTAGGGCAGTGCAGTGGTGTTCGGGCAGTGTAGGGGGTCGTGCTGGGGGTAGTGTTTTAGGGTTTAGGGTAGTGCAGTGGTGCTTGTGTAGTGTAGGGGGTCGTGCTGGGGGTAGTGTTTTAGGGTTTAGGGTAGTGCAGTGGTGTTTGTGTAGTGTAGGGGGTCATGTTTTAGGGTAGTGCAGTGGTGTTTGGGTAGTGTAGGGGGTCGTGCTTGGGGTAGTGTTTTAGGATTTAGGTTAGTGCAGAGGTGTTTGGGTAGTGTAGGGGGTCGTGCTGGGGGTAGTGTTTTAGGGTTTAAGGTAGTGCAGTGGTGTTTGTGTAGTGTAGGGGGTCGTGCTGGGGGTAGTGTTTTAGGGTTTAGGGTAGTGCAGTGGTGCTTGTGTAGTGTAGGGGGTCGTGCTGGGGGTAGTGTTTTAGTGTTTAGGGTAGTGCAGTGGTGTTTGTGTAGTGTAGGGGGTCATGTTTTAGGGTAGTGCAGTGGTGTTTGGGTAGTGTAGGGGGTCGTGCTGGGGGTAGTGTTTTAGGATTTAGGTTAGCGCAGTGGTGTTGGGGTAGTGTTTTAGGGTTTAGGGTAGTGCAGTGGTGTTTGTGTAGTGTAGGGGGTCATGCTGGGGGTAGTGTTTTAGGGTTTAGGATAGTGCAGTGGTGCTTGTGTAGTGTAGGGGGTCGTTCTGGGGTAGTGTTTTAGGGTTTAGGGTAGTGCAGTGGTGTTTTTGTAGTGTAGGGGGTCATGTTTTAAGATGCAACGCTCCAATACCTGACCAGTCTGCACTACATAAAACTACAAAAAAACTAAAAATAAAAAGTGTTTTGCACACTTTTGTCATTGGGCTATATGTGGGCTACATCTGGGTAATATCTGTGCTACATTTGGGCTCTTTTTTCACTGGTGGCCATCTTGGAAGACTTCTTTGTTATGAAGTTTCCTAATTTCCTCATTTACTGCAGTCTCCTCAGTAGGAAATGCTTTCAGTTTTTACTTTGATTCCATCAAGAAGGCATTCAGATGTGTCACACATTTGCCAGAAATTCAGAATGTTATTACTCTAGTTGTTCATTAGATAACTGTAGTAAAGCTACTGCTCACCAAGGAGTTAACTGGAAGTCTACTGCTGGTATTGAAAGTGATTGTTTCAGTCTGCATGTCAGAATTTTCTAATGAAATAGAAGAGGATTTGAGATCTCACTTAAAACATGCACTAAATTTTCTTTTTGCAGCACTAACCATAATTTCTATGGCAAAATGAACCCCCTCATTTTGTTCCTTTTTAAATTAAATGTTTTAACCCCTTGACCGCGATCGGAATTCCGCTCGTATGCTGGACATTCCGATCGCGGGTGGGGTCGTGACGAGCTCAGCTCGTCATGTGCACAGCGCTACCGCGCAGCATGACGAGCTGAGCTCGTCATGAGCACGGAAAGGGTTAAGTGTTACCAGTTTATTCCAATCAAGATGGCTTCAGGTGTGCCATACTTTTGTCATAAGTAAGGCTGTTAGCGCTCTTTTTGTTCTTTAGAACACTCTGGGAAGCTGCAGTAGAACACAAAGGCATCAACTGACAGGCTGCTCCTGTTGAAATATAACAGGAAGATATTTGAGATCTCACTTAAAGCATGTCCTAATTTTTCTTTCTACAGCACTAACCATAATTTCTATGGCAAAATGAACCCCCTCATTTTGTTCCTTTTTAAATTAAATGTTTTAAGTGTTACCAGTTTATTCCAATTAAGATGTCTTCAGGTGTGCCATACTTTTGTCATAAGTAAGACTGTTAGTGCTCTAGTTGTTCTTTAGAACACTCTGGGAAGCTGCAGTAGAACACAAAGGCATCAACTGACAGGCTGCTCCTGTTGAAATATAACAGGAAGATATTTGAGATCACACTTTAAACATGTCCTAATTTTTCTTTCTACAGCACTAACCATAATTTCTATGACAAAATGAACCCCATCATTTTGTTCCTTTTTAAATTAAATGTTGTAAGTGTTACCAGTTTATTCCAATCAAGATGGCTTCAGGTGTGCCATACTTTTGTCATAAGTAAGACTGTTAGCGCTCTAGTTGTTCTTTAGAACACTCTGGGAAGCTGCAGTAGAACACAAAGGCATCAACTGACAGGCTGCTCCTATTGAAATATAACAGGAAGATATTTGAGATCACACTTTAAACATGTCCTAATTTTTCTTTCCAGAGCACTAACCATAATTTCTATGACAAGATGAACCCCATCATTTTGTTCCTTTTTAAATTAAATGTTTTAAGTGTTACCAGTTTATTCCAATCAAGATGGCTTCAGGTGTGCCATACTTTTGTCATAAGTAAGGCTGTTAGCACTCTAGTTGTTCTTTAGAACACTCTGGGAAGCTGCAGTAGAACACAAAGGAATCAACTGACAGTCTCTGCCCTTGTTGGATGTACACGTTTTACTGAGAATGTCAGACTTCATTCTCACATGACTGAGAAAGATAATGTGAATTTACAGAAAATATGCTCTCATTTTAGCTTCTGGAGCACCTTCCAAAACTGTGTGGGACAACCATGTGAAAATAGTTTTCTCTCAAACATGATTCATGATATCCCAGCAGAAGGTTTTTCACAGGGTAAAATCACCTTAGAACACACCACAATTCCTGAAATTAGTATGGTACCATCAACAAATGAATTCTAATGTAACTAAAGTCTGTTATCACCCTTTATAGTTCTCCTTTTGGTAACCCTCAAAATCTTCGATTCACTACAATGCATTTCAATGGGGTACTATCATTTATATTGGTCCCAAGATGGCTGCCAGCAATTCCAGGATGAAGTGCTGACAGCCAATCAGATCTCACGATGACATGTGTGGTTAGGCTCCGCCCAGATATATATGTGTTTTTACTTTTGATTTTCTCAGCAACTACTGAACGGATTTACACCATTTAACAAAAGGGTTCTTTTTGAACCAAGAACTACCTCTTTGCCAAATTTGGTGTAATTCCGTTCAGCAGTTCGGGCTGTAGCCTTGCATAAAGTTTCCTATGGGAAATTGATTTTTGACTCTTATTTTTTTAATTTCTCCGCAACTACTGAAGCAGATTTACACCATTTAACAAAAGGGTTCTTTCTGAACCAAGAACTACCTCTTTGCCAAATTTGGTGTAATTCCGTTCAGCAGTTCGGGCTGTAGCCGTGTCTAAAGTTTCCTATGGGAAAATGAATGGGGAAAACACGTTTTGGGACCCCCTTTTTTCTCGGCCCCAGCTTGACGAATCACCCTGAGACTTTCACGGTAGGAGCGGACCGGAGCGGGCCATAAAGTTTGAAAATTTCGCGAAGATTCGTCAACCGACGCAAGAGTTATTTCAAATAGAATGTCGCGGATTTCCTATGGAAAATAGGTCCTAACTATAACTATCTACTGGCGACCGCCAGTAGATAATATATAGATATATATATATATATCCAAGCTCCGTTCCTTGTTTCCCAAAACGAAAAACAGCACTCGCGAGGCCAATAAACTCTAGCAACTGCCCTCGCGAGTGCTGTTTTTCTTTTGGAAACAAGAAACAGAGACCTGGATAAATATCGCGGCGCACCCCGCGTTTGTGAAGCAACCGTCCGCAAGTGCGCCATTCACTGTGCATCAAGGAGCATATATATATATATATATATATATAAACCATTTCCGAAATCTTCATAAGAATCGGACACCGACACAAGGGTAGCATTGCCATTCAGTCTTGACGTTTATTCGATACCTTTGCTATAATATATATATATATACACACACACACACACACGGACACGGACACATATATATATATATATATACATAGATTTTATCTCTACATATATTTATATACATCTATATACATATATCTATACATATATATGTATATATCCAAGAAAGAAGTGACTCAAACAGATAGATTCACCAAAGAACAAAAATATATTTCCACTACAACGTTTCAGCTTCCGCCTTCCTCAGGTAGTACAAGATGGTTTGCTCAGTGGCTGCACAGATGAGACAGCTGAATTTTCAAAAAGCATCATGAGTGAAGATTCCATTTGGAATGTGGAATCAATGCAGTCCTGAGAGCTCTTGAGATATGCAGTAATCAGGTTTCTTTCTTGGATATTTTATTTCTTTGTGACTCATTGTATCCTTTGGGATCCAGATTTTTGCCCTGGCTGGCTGTTGTTTTCTTGTGATCCTTCATCTTCACATATATATGTATATAGATACATATATATATCATTCACTCTTTAGACTTATGTATATATATGTATCTATATACACATACATATGTATATAGATACATATATATACATATATCATCTACAGAGAGAAAGAGACTCTCTCTCTCTATATATATATTATTTCTCTTAAATTGCGATATTTGCACATAATGATAACATCAGAAGAAAAAAAAAATTTAGAAATTTTTATGGATTTTTATTAGGATATAAAGTAGATAGCCCTATTGTAAGATCTTGCAAGAGATTGAAATGAATTTTAATTAATTGCACAAATTAACTTTCTTTAATACTATGGGGCATATTAGCAAGAAGAGGCGATAATCATCGCTAACCCTGCTTAGCGTGATTTTTTTTATCGCCGGCTATCGCTGGAATATATTGCCACGCTAACGCTGTATTAGCAACGATTAGCGCTATGGCGATGAATATTCCAGCGATAGCGGGGAAATGGGCCAACATTGCTGAAAAACCAGCGATGTTGCATGGAGAAGGGAGAACACCTTGCTGATACGACCCTGTGGTCGTATCAGCATAATCCACCCCCCCATGTTAGGTATGGCTAACACCTGCTAATTGCAGGTGTTAAATAAATGGCGATGACCCCGGTTAGCGCGACTTTTCACGTCGCTAACTGGGGCCATGGCCACCTTGCTAATAGGCGAAAGGCCTGTTAGCGAGTGTTTCCCAGGTTTGTTCGTCAGGAACGCCCACTTTGCATGTCATTAGCGATAAATATCGCTGACATGCAAAGCGGTAAACAGGGCGCTAATGCCCGCAAACTGTCGCTAACTGCTGTTAGAGACAGTTTGCTGATAGGGCGATATAAATATCGCCGCTTTAGCGGCAAAAAGTGCCGCTAAAGTGGCGATAGTGCCCTTGCTAATATGCCCCTATGTTTTTAATAATTTAATGATTGTTACAAAATAGGTACTAAAAATGAATGTATTTTTGGTTTATTGGCAGAAATCAAGATAACTTATGACGCAAGTTCTAAGTTACTAATGTGGAATTGATGAGATGAAATTGGACTCCAATTAAGGACACTGGTCCCGTATGCTTTCTGTTATATATATAATTTTTGTGATACAACTTAAATTTGTGTGATACAACTTTTTGGGATGATCATGTTTACAACAATAATAATGTGAATTCATAGTGAATAATAAGATTGATAACACCAATATGATAAGATTGTTGCACTTATGCATGAAGTATAATGCATTTTAGTATGGATAATGAAGGGAGTTTTATGGTATCAAATTGAGAATTTAATCAATTTAATAAGTGTAATTTTCTTGATGGAGTGTTAGATGAATATCAAGTGGTGTGATGGCAATTTATAACTATGTTTTAAAACCTTTTTAACGTATTAGTTTGAAGTGGGTTTAGATTGTTGTATTCTCCTATAAGTCAAGGCAAAGTCTTTCTTCTATATTCATTGTAGAAGACATCATGTGACTAGAATTCCTCTGTTAAATAAGATTGTATTTTATGTGATTGCCTATGTGAACAAGGCAGGTGTGCCGAAACGCGTCAAAGCGAAAGAAAAATAAACCGAAACTGAATGGCAAGCTAACTCCTGTGTCGGTGTCCGATTTCGAGTGAAAGTCGGAAATGGTTGGAGTATATATATATATATATATATATATATATATATATAAAGAAAGATCTCTCTCTTTCTGTAATTTTTTTATAGCTATGGCTTCCCTGGGGGCCGATTGTGGCCCCACGGAAGCACATAGGTATAAAAAAAATTGCCCCCACAGGGGTCGGCCACTGAGCAGGAGGACCGACCCCCTGCCAATATTGCCACCATTGTACTTTTTAAAAATATTTTTTGCATTTTTGGGGGGCGATTGTGCCCCCCAAGGAAAGCCAACATGTGTAAATAAAAAATATGCCCCCACAGGGGGTCGGCCACTGAGCAGGAGGACCGACCCCCTGCCAATATCGCCGCCAATTTTTATTTTATTTTTTCGTTTTTTTTTTCATTTTTGGGGTGCGATCGCGCACCCAAACAAAGCCAACTTTCACAAAGTAAAATAAATATGCCCCGAGGGAGCCGACCCATTACCACTAGGGCCGACCCCCAAAGACATCCCTGGTGTCTAGTGGGGTTTCCTGGCCGTGGATCGCAGCGCTGCCGCGATCCACGGCCAGAAAGCCCTTTCAGGAAGGCCTCGTTTGAAAGGGGAGACTCTCCCTTTCAAGCGAGGCCTCCCTGAAGCTGGGGAGGCCGTTTTCGGCCGGATTTCCCCATCGGAGTCGAGCGCGGCCTTACCTGCTGCTGTCCTCGGCTCCGGTGGGGAAATCTGTGACGTCAGAGCGCCTCGCGGCGCGCTGAGCGTCACAGATGGGCGGAGGGGGCGGGGGAGACGCGGAAAGCCTTCCACGTCTCCCCAGGGGAATAAAAAAAAACAATCTCCGGTGCGATGCACGGAGGGTTTAAAGGGGCCCTCCCTGGTGACGGCCAATGGACGTGTGCCACACCAGGGAGGTAGTGCTTGCGTCGGCCATTGGCCGAGCATAAGCACCAAAGAGGTTAACATTGTAATATGTTTTTAATTTTTATTAACTTTTAAAATTAAATTCATTTGTATATTTTTTCAATATATTTATCTATTTTTTTTTTTTTTAAATAGTCTTTATTACATTTTCATAAAACATACATGCTTGCCAGTACAGATAAAACAGAAAAGAAAAATAATCTGACCCTCCCCTTTCTCAAGCCCCCACCCTTCCCCTTGGTCCAGCACTCTCCCGAAATTGAACCCAATCTTTCAATGATGAGAATACAGTAATAAACATATAATCACAAATCCAGTTATCATTTCACTGCAGATACTGATATCCGTTATAAGCAAAAAAAATAAAGAAAGTCAGTAAGTAAATAAAAATACATATTGTTAATACTGTTGTTACCCCTTTCCAAAAGAAGTCCCCTGTATACCTTCCCACCTAAAGGTCTCCAACATGTCTTAACTCCGATTTTCACATTGATTCATTTTTTCATGGTTCTCCCTCTTCTACATCCCGAGACCATCTTATCAGGGGTGCCCAAATTTCAGACCCTCTTTTCTGTGCCCTGCGCCCCCTCCTGGCGTAAACTGCTGTTTCCAAGCGATAGACAGCTAAAAATCTATCCAGCCACTGCTGGCTGGTTGGAGGCACAGGGTCGAGCCAGTGAGTGGCTAGACAAAGCCTGAATACCGTCATAGCAATAAATAGAAATACTTGCATCTGCCCTAAAAATGAGGAATCGCCCATCCCTAGCAAAATCAATTGTGTTGACATATCTACTTTCTGTCCAACTTGGGATTCTAAAATAGCCCCCACATTTCTTTTAATAGCATCCAATCTAGGACATGATGCAAACATATGCAAACTATCAGCAGCATGAAAGCCGCAGCAAGGGCAGGATGAACCGGCTAATCTGCCCCATTTTGCAATCTTGGCCGGGGTAATATACAAATTGAACCAAGTTGTAAAGCACTGAAGCTGTAGGTTGGCCGCAATTAGGTATGTTCGGGCTAGATGTAATGAATCATCAACTTCCCTAAATCCCACTTGAGGGTGTTCCTGCCAGTAATCATAATACTTAGTTAAATCATCCACCATCGTTTCATTCAGTAACTTATAAATCCTGCCAAGTGTGAATGATCCTTTGAGTAACCCCTCCACTAATGCCACTCTGGCAAAGCCACAACGACTCCCAACCTTTTTAGCCAAAAATCTCTTATCTGGAGATATTTGAAAAATTGATTATTCTCTATTCCATACCTATCCCTAATTCGATCAAACGGTACAACCCCTGTTTCATCCATCACATCCCTAACAGTTCTCACTCCTTTTTCATACCACCCTTTCATGTATCCATCATTAAAAATATCAGGAAGAGACTTATTTTTGTATAACGGGGTGTAAGCGTTAAACAGTCCCAAACTGAATTTTCTCCCATTATTGCAACTCTAGCTATTGGGTTTTTATACATTGTTGCAATGGCCTTAATAAAGCCTTTTCCGAGCCCTTTTTTCCCCATAATTGCCCAAAGGAATGGCCAGGAAACCCTATCAAAGGCTTTTTCCGTGTCAAGCAGGATTAGCGCCATAAGGTCTCCGGCAGTTCCTGCGGCATCAAAAAGCGCAATTGTCCGTTGGATATGGTCAATGGTACTACGGCATGGGACAAAACCATGCTGCACTGGAGAGACCAGTTTCTTTATTACCCCCACCAGACGTTTAGCTAATATCCCTCATACACCTTGATATCACTATTGATTAACGTGATCGGACGATAGGATCCCAGCTCCTGAGCCAGCTTACCCTTTTTGGGGAAAACCACTATATTAGCGGGTCTCCAAGAGTCCGGTCCCCCCTGGCCTACTTGAGCCTCCAGGAAAACATCCCTCATTAAATCTTGTAGACAGGGAGCCATCTTTTTGTAGAATTCTCCCGGTATAGAGTCAGTGCCTACTGCCTTCCCATTCGCAAACGCCTGAATCGCCCCCCAACTTCCTCCATATCTCTTTCCCCACCTTTGATTTCCTCAGTGTATAGATTTTGATAAAATCATTGAAATGCTCCCCGTATGTCCGAGGGCTCCGTAACGGAACCCACCAAAGGATCCATAATTTCCGCAATTGACCCCTGGATCACCCGCTGTCTAGTGCGTAACGCTAGAATGCGCCCCACTTTTTCACTGCACTCATACATTTTAGTCCGCCAAGCTATGTATTTCCCTGCTGCTTTTTGGCCGAGATATCCAGTATTGACAACTTTAATAAAGCCACCTTTGTTTGTACTTGTCCCACATCTCCCCCATCCCTAATTACCCCGGCCAGCTGAGTTTCCGCTTCAAGTACTTTTGTGTACAATTCCTGCATATGTTGTTTCTCCTTCTTCTGAGATGCCCAGTCATATCTTATAGTTTCCCCTCTTACCCCTGCTTTCAGAGCATCCCATACTACATCTAGCCTTGTGCTCCTTCTATTTTCTATTTTCAGTTATAAATCTAGGGATCCAATTTTCCATGTGATCAACATATTCTTTATCATAAAGAAGTGCTCTGTTAAAGGTCCAGCGTGACGTCTGGGGTTTTGCATTTGTACTGAGAATTCTAAAACCAGCGGATTATGATCTGACATAATGCGGGGAAATTTGAATATCCGACACTTTGGCAATATCCCCTGGGATACAAAGAAATAGTCAAGTCTGGCATGCGTTTGATGCGGAGCAGAAAAGAAAGTAAATCCAGAGTCCTGTGGTTCCTGCGCTGCCCAAACATCTGTTAACCCATGTGTAGTACATAGATTAGCCAAAGATTGAAATACCTTTGGCTTACGGCCGTGGTATGACCTCTTTCCCAGCCTAATAGAGTTGGAATTCAAATTAATATTGAAATCCCCACATAAAATTAGAGGAAATGGCCAGCCTACTAGTTCTATAATTAGCCAGTCAAGCAGGAAAGAATCATCTAACACAGAGCCATGTACTGAACATAATGTAAACAGATTATACTGGACACAACATTGAGTAATAACCCACCTGCCCATCTGGTCAGATTTGGACCGTAAAAATCTAGATTTGTTTTTGCGAGCCATGATGGTAACTCCTCTTGTACGTGTTCCCTGGGTTGTACTGGAGACTAGCTGATAGCCTGCAAGTTCTGCCACTTTCTGCCTGCCTGCTTCAACATATGTCTCTTGTAGACATACTATGTCGGCCTTTCGATGCCTAATGTCCTCATCAATCCTACGTTTCTTGAGGGGGCTATTTAATCCACAAATATTAACAGAAGTAATTCTAAGCTTGCCCATTACCTTTTATGATTTTTTTTTTAAATCCCTGCCAAATTCTTAAAGCTAGTAACCCCATCTCATCAAGATCGGACGCCTGGACCAGTCCCCCTCCCAACCTCCCCCCTTCTCTCATCGCCCACCCCCCACCCCCTCACAACCCTCAACCCCATCGCTAGGCAAGATAGGTCCGTGGACCCTTGTGATGCCTCCTGTATAGTCCTGCTTCCCACCACCACCCATCGTCGCTCCGCAGAGCCCGTGTGCAAACAAACAAGAAGAGAAGAACCCTCCATCATAATAGATAACCGCTAGAACATAATACAGATAGAGGGAAGAAAAAGGCAGCCAAGAGATATCAGACTAAACAGCCCTAATAAACAGATGAAATTCCACCTCCCTCTAAATCCCTTCTATTTCCCTGTCTCAGAGATCTCCCGAAGATAATCTTGTGCTTGTATTTCTGAGGAGAACACTCTCATGACCCCCTTGTGAATAACTTTAAGACGTGCGGGGCTAAGGAGATAAACCTTGCACCCTAACTTTTGAAAAGGCATGATTAGCTGTCTAAGCCTCCACCTTCTTTCCACAGTAATGTGGCAGAAATCTGGCCTGACAGAGAAGGTATGTCCTTCCGCCTTGCCTTGTCAAATACCGCTTGCCTGAGGTGAAAGTTTCCAAAAAATATTAAAATAGCTCTAGGCCTTTCGTTGGTCTCCTATCCTTTCTTTTTTTTAAGCATAAGTGGAAAACGGTGCACTCTCTGCACCTCCGTGTCCCAGTCCCAGTGCGCCAACTCCAGGAAGCCTCCTTTTAGCAGACGTAGCACGAACCCTCTGATGTCCTCTCCTTCTGCATTTTCTGGTATGCCCAAAAGTCTAAGGTTATTACTCCGTTGGCGATTTTCAAAATCTTCCAGCTTCCACATGACGTCCATCATCCTGGTCTCATTAATCGCGGCCTGCTGTACAATAGCCTCAGCTCCTGCCTCCAAAGCCACCACTCTGTCCTCAAGTGCAGTTGTCCGCTCTGCAACTTCTGTGCATGTCTTGTTAACCTTCCTGATAGCGCCTTGAAGCTTCTTTGTGGCCAGGTGAGCCCTTTTGTGCTCCTGTCTTGCTTCCACTTGCATCTGCTTGAGGGTGGAATATATTAACCCCATTGAGGGAGAGGATTCTGCTTGAGATTCGGATAGAATTTTCTCTGAGTCATGTGCACCGTCTTCACCACCACCAGGCCCTTCCTCCTCAATCACAAAATGCGAAGAAGAATAATCCCATTTCAGTTGGCTGGATCGACTGTGATCTGAATCTGTTTGTATTACCCCAGCTTCCTTTCCACTTTTATTCCCCCTTCTCCTTCTTTGGGCAGACAGTCGTTTCTGGGTACTAGGATTGGAGAGTAAACTGTCAGAGTCCGCATCTGAATTATCCGGGGTCGATCCATCAGTCCCACTAATATTGGACGGCTCATAGTCCTCATTAAGAGAAAAAAACTTCTCCCATCCCTCTGGGGTTCCCCCGACCTTGCATAATGTGTGGGACCGATTAGGGCTGGTTGCTAAAGCCCCCTCTGGTGCCTTCTGTTCCTTCTCCTCATCATCATACTTATTGCTTAGATCATCAATGTTAGCAGTGTTGCCTTTGCCTTTGCCTGTTCCCCCAATGCTGCATCGCTTTTAACTATAATAGCCAGTCTCGTACTTACAGCACCCACGGGAGGAGACTCTGTGTTCACCACTGCTAATAGCGAGACAGTCTCGCCAGCTAAAGCCTTCTTTTTGCCATCCACCTTATTGCGGCTGGAAAACATCCCTCACTGGGATGCTGTTCCTAAGGCCTCTGTTTCACCGCCTCCACCTCCTTGCGCCCAGCCGCGGGTGTAGCTTCTCCAAACTTCATTACAGCATGCGTCTTCCGGGCAGTAGGAGGGCCGCGCTGATTCCCGGCACTTCCAGAAGCGTTGTTCTCCGGACGGTCCCTCGGGGGCTTAGGCTGTTTTGGCGGCATACTGCTATGCCGGGCCCGGTCTCCGCCGCTAAGCCAGCCGGCCACGGTCTTCCAGATGGCACGGATCAGCAAGTAAGTTAATTTGCCGAAGCTGGTCTGTCTTTCCCCCACCTTAGATCTCGTCGTGGATGATTTCTTCACGAGGATCATTGATGTGGTTTAAAACTGCCAGAAACTCCTCATACGCTGCGGAGCGGTAGATGGGTGGCTCCTACAGCACCTACACAGCCGACATCTTGCTAATTTATTTGTTTTTGAAGTAATTTTATTTTGTTTAAGATATTTTGTTGCTTTTTGTTGTTGTACTAATTGGAGTGGGAATAGTACATTTTACCCTTCTGCAATCCAACACTTTCCCTGCTGTTGAACTTGCTGGAGTGGGAATACTAAATTTTACCCCTCCGCTATCCAACACTTTCCCTACCGTTGCATTTATTGGAGGCGGAATAGTAAATTTTACCCCTCTGCAATCCAACACTTTCTTTACTGTTGTACTGACTGAAGTGGGAATAGTAAATTTTACCCTCCGCTATCCAATTCTTTCTCTATTGATGTACTGGCTGGAGTGCGGATATTAAATGTAACCCCTGCGTAGTCCAACACTTTCCATACTGTTGTAGTGGCTAGAGTGGGAATAGTACATTTTACCCCTCAGCTATCCAACACTTTCCCTACTGTTGTACTTAGTGGAGTGAGAATAGTAAATTTGACTACTCCACTATCCAACACTTTCCCTACTGTTGTTTTGATTGGAGTGGGATTAATAAATGTTACTCTTCTGTACTGCGACAGTTTCCCTTCTGTTGTAGTGGCTCAAATGGTTATAGTAAATAAAACCTATCTGTAATTAAATATTTTTTCTACTATTGCATTTATTGGAGGGAGAATTGTTTTTTATATATTTTAAGGGCCATTTATATAATTGGCGTGGGGTGTACAAATCATGGCGGGAAAATAACAAAGTGTGTTGCGGTCTTTTTTTTATTAAGTTTGCGGGTGGGATACTTCCCAGGAGCACTGTTTAGTTATAATGTGGTGTTTACTTTTCTGATGGGGAGCTGTGGTTGCGCAGCAAAAATTTCAGTCTAGATTTGAAATAGTTTTTATTAAGCAATTACAAATATACTTTCTTCAGAAACTGAAGCTGTATATATCAAAGGGGTGACAAATAAAAACGCAATTCATAAAATATCCTTTAAGCGTGGGCACACCCTCCCTTTTTTTTTCTGCTATAGTTTGTAAAAGTGTTGCCCCATATTCTTGATAATATAAGAGGGCAAGAGTTACTTTTAGATAAAGTAGAAAAGAAGTGCTACAAGAAACACTCCCGTACTACATCATCTCAGGTCACAAGAACAATAACAAGTAAAAAACAGTTAAAAACAAATCACTTTATATTACACAGAAATGTACGCTTTATTATTTTTTATAATTTCTATTCTGTAGAATTCGGGAAAGTTCGGTCGCTCACTGCTCCGCTAACAAATCACGTACTCCTTTGAGAATATATAGGATAGTAGTATAATAATATACACTACTGGTAGTATATATTCTATAGGGAGAAGGTGAATAGGAACCGCAACAGACAAAAATAGAAATATCAAAAAAACTCCACTGAGGTCAGTATAAATGTAAATATTACAATATACATACTCACACTATATGATCTCAAGGGAGAAATAGACTAAAAACCAGAAGCTGCTGACGTTACATATAAATCTTTAGTCTTCGCGCCGACGGGTCACAAACTCCTCTGAGATCATAATGTGTGGTTATTATAATATACATACTCACACCATATGATCTCAAGGGGAAATAGACTACAAACTAGAAGCTGCTGACGTTACATATAAATCTTTAGTCTTCGCGCCGACGGGTCACCAACACTTCTGAGGTCAAGTACAGTGTCAATATTATAATATACAAAGTCACACTATATGAGCTCAAAGGAGTCAGAACAGGAACAATGTTTGCTGTATTCTGTCTGTTTCTGAAAACAAGCTGCTGACGTTACATATAAATGGCAAAAACAACCAATAACACTTTTTTCTAAATACAAGTGTTTAAATATTGACAAATAGCTACATATTATAAATATCTAGTATGCCATAATCAAACAACTTACAACTCAGGAATATGTTTTGTGGCCTCAAAAGAAGAATCCGACTGTAGAAAAGAGCACCTGCATCACTGAATGGAGACGCGTAAATAACTCGCAAAAACGAAACTAATCAATCAACGGGTGTGGTTTATATACTTTTTGGTTATTGAGTAGTCTATGGACGGAAGATGCGGCTCCGCCCATTTAGATGTCACGTTTTACAGTTGACACGTGCTCACGTTTTAACTGTTTAACTTGTGCACGTGTTGGGAAAAGTTACAAAATGTGAAGCGGAAAAGTTTCGATTTCGAACCTAACATGTATAAGGTCCTTAATATGTACATACGTTGGAGAGCTTAAAAACTGTTACCCGGAAAACCGTGTAATTTCCATTCTCATGAGTAAATACATTTATTAATTGCCGTAATTCTAAATAGAAGACATAAAAAAAAGATCTTTCAGAATAAAAGAAAAAAAACGTGATAATATTCCTCATCACTATGGTTTTAAATTAAAAAAATGCGAGCATTTGTAAAGCGTACAGCTACCCCTGGAAAGGTGTGCTGGCGCTCCGGGGCATCGGAAAGATTAAGCAAGGTGTTGCCCACAGTGACATAGTGGTGGGCTAACGTGCCGCTGGAGCCGGGAATCGAACTGTGAACGCTGTTGTTCGAAGTCAGGTATCACAGCTGCTGCGTCACACTTTTTCCACACCTATATGTTAATTACTGCTAATTAAGTTTTAAACATTGTTAAATTATAACTTATAACAGACTACTGTTACAGTTAGTTGTTCACTAAAAAAAGTATGCACGTCTTTTTTAAATTTAGTTAAAAACAATATAGGTTTCAGGGACATTGTAGTTAGAAATGAGTATTTATAAAACCTTTGAAATTCACTGAAAAAGCCATAGGTTTTACAGACGTTAGAGTTAGAAATTAGCATTTATAAAAACCTTTGAAATTCACTGAAAAAACCATAGGTTTTACAGACGTTATAGTTAGAAATTAGCATTTAAAAAACCTTTGAAATTCACTAAAAAAAACATAGGTTTCAGGGGCGTTATAGTTAGCTGGACATTTCACTCGTACAAAACCATAGAAATTCCACTGTTATAGTTAGTTCAGCTAACTATAACTCGCGCCCGCAATGCACTGCTCATGACGTCACATATTACATCACTAATGACATAGTCAGTGACATCACTCATGACATCACTGATGACATCTCAAATGACATCACTGATGACATCATCCAGTGACTGTGTGTTTCTGTAAACTTTAAATATGTTTTTATATATATATATATATTTGCAAAGCTGTATTGAAGAATGAGTGGGTGTATAAGTGTCTGAATAGATGATTTAGTAGGTGCGTAACTGACTGTAGAAGTGAGTGATTAATCGTGTCTTACTGAATGCATGGGTTAGTGACTAAACTGTGTGAATGTCTGTATCAGTCTGTCAGTTGGTGTGTAAGCGGCTGCATGGGTTGGTGAGTAGCTACATGAGTGTCTACATGGGTTATTGATTGGTTGTCTCAGTATCTGTATGGGTGCCTGAGTGTATGTGTGGGTGGGTGGGGGTGTGTGAGTGTGCATAGATGTGTGAGTGGGTAATTCACTGGGTGTACGGGTTCAAGAGTGCATCTGTGAAGGGCTGTATGGGTGGGTGAGTGGGTGTATGGGTGTGTTGGTGAGTGAATGGATGTCTCAGTGGTACATGTGTGAGTAACTACATATGTGAAAGGCAGTATATGTGAGTGTTGGACTATATAAATGACTATATGTGAGAGTGAGTAATTGTGAAAGTGGCTTGATGGATGAGTGTGTGCTTGTGTCAGTGATTGTATAAGAGAGTAAGTATGTGTTAGTATCTGTATGAAGTGAGGTGGTGTGTGCATAACTGTATAGGTGAGTAAATGGGAGTATGATTGATTCTTTGCATGACTGAGTAGGCGTGTGAGTAACTCTATGGTTAGTGGTGTTGTGTGAGTATCTGTATAGGTGTATGAGAGCATATTTCAGTGGCTATATTGATGAGTGACTGCGTGTATGAGTGACTGTATGGGTGAGTGGATGTGTGTGTAGACCTATGAATCAGTGAGTGGGTATGTACTAACTGGTATTGGTGTGTCTATGGTTTCGAGAATGGTAGTCTGTATTTTAGAGGGGTGTATCAAAGGTTATATTAGGGTGTGAGGAGGTGCATCAGATGATCACGTGGATGATGTCATCAGTGATGTCATTTGAGATGTCATCAGTGATGTCATCAGTGATGTCATTTGAGATGTCATCAGTGATGTCATCAGTGATGTCACTGTCTATGTCATGAGTGATGTAATATGTGACGTCATGAGCAGTGCATAGCGGGGGCGCGAGTTATAGTTAGCTGAACTAACTTTAACAGTGGAATTTCTATGGTTTTGTACGAGTGAAATGTCCAGCTAACTATAACGCCCCTGAAACCTATGATTTTTTCAGTGAATTTCAAAGGTTTTTTAAATGCTAATTTCTAACTATAACGTCTGTAAAACCTATGGTTTTTTCAGTGAATATATATATATATATACAATATTATGTTATTTAATAATTTTGAAATTATGATATAAATAAAAATTATTAGTTTAAAAATTGTTTAAATATATATATTATTATATATGTGTGTTTAAGTTTTTAAATTGAGTTAATTTGTTATATTTGTTTAAGTATATAAAATGTATCTTATTTTTTTAAATAATGTTATTATTTAATTTATTTAATATTTATTAATTTATTTCTTATATAGTTAAAAAATGATATTTTGCACAACGATATTAATTACATCGATATTTGTTGCCTATATTCTTGTACTTACCATTATAAAGATATGATGACGATATTTTTGTCATCGATATTTTGGTCGCAATATTTTTATATTGTGATATTTATGGGGTCGATATTCTGTCAGTGAACCCTCAATAAGCCTCGGTCAATGGCACTTTTAACCAAAGCCAAATCAGGCTCACCTACGGCTAGACCACCAGCAATTTAGAAAAGTATGCCCATGACAATAATTGGCCCCTTACAAATGCTATTGAGTAAAACACTTCAGCAAGGTCTGGTGCCTCAGGCCTTTAAATGTGCAAGGTGATTCCACTGCTGAAGAAGCTGGGGGGCGACCCGATGGTTCTAAAAAATTATTGCCCAATTTCACTTCTCCCTTTTCCAGCCAAAGTAATGGAGGCCTATGTCACCCAGGAGGGGAGCAGACATTTATAAGCAACCGATTTACTTACTGACTTCAGACCATTCCAAAGCACTTAATCCGTTGTAACAGCAGTTCTCGATGATCTGCAACTTGCAGAGGATTAGCGCAAGAATCCTGTGCAGGTCCTTTTGGGCCTATCCACCGCTTTCGATACGATCAGCCATACGATTTAATCAGCCGTATATCAGAAGCCAGGACTGCCTTGAAACGGCATAGGTCATACTTAGAAAATCGCACATAATCAGTGAAGCTTGGCAACTTTACTACTACAGCAATTAGGTTGGATGGTGGAGTTCCTCGAGGCTCGTCCTTGTCTACCCTCTTGTTTAACTTGTATTTGAAACCCTTAATTGAGGCACTTTTTACTTTTGGATGCAGGGTCTATAACTATGCGGATGACTCACAACTACTCCCTCATATGGACAAACCTGCTGATTCCCATATAAAATTTCAGAGCACTTTAAGATTTTAAAGTTAAGATTTTTTGCAAATTAGATGCCAACTAACCAGTTTAAGCTAAATGCAGATAAAACGGAAACATTTTAATTAAAAATAGGGTTAAATAATAGAGCAATAGCTTCTGGCCCAGTGATCTTGGCCTGGCACCTATTCCATTGCTTTCTGCTAAGAATTTTGGGGTAGTGATAGACGGCAATCTGCCACTTAAACCTCACATAGGTGCAGTATTTCTTAATGTGCCTTTCTACTAAAGACACCATGCAAAATTGCCTCTTCGTTATTGTTTATGCTTGGAAATGTATTGGAAATGTATTGCTACAGCAGTTATTAACTCACAAATAGATTATGCTAGTTCAGTTTATGTTCCGTTTATGTAGGGCTCCCGCATACTGACCTACACAGACCGAAAATCATTCAAAACAAAGCTACAAGACTGATTGTTCTCCTACCTCGGCTCTCACATGTAACTCGCCTCGGGAGGTAGCTTCACTGGCTCCCAATACAGGAAAGTATGCTGCATGGCATTAAGTTGCCTGAATGAAAAAGGTCCCAGCTTCCTGGCAGCTACAATTAAGGAATATAAACCGTCTCGGAATTTGAGATCTAGCCAGGCCAATCGCCTTGTCATTCCAAGATTCTGGAAACAACAATCAGGGGGATGCAGTTTCTCTATATGGGCCCCATCCACCTGGAATATTTTACCCAATACAATCAGCCTGGAGAAAGAGCTTGTGACCTTCTATAGACGAAGGGCGGCTCCTCCAGTACCATTTTATGTTTCTGCTTCTTGCACTGCAAGAAAGCAGAAGTGTTTGGTTGCGGGTGGGCGGGGCTGCTCTACGAGCAGGGCTGGGCCTTGGGAGGAGTGGCGTGCCCACTCCTGAATGAGCATGACTGGTTTGGTCGGCCCTCTGGGGCCGCCCAAACTAGTCATGCACACTCTGCCCTTTCTCCATGCAGGCTGCAATGCAGCCTATATGGAGAAAAAGGCCGCCCCATAGGCGCCTGGCTGGGTGCCGTCCCAACCAATCACAACGCTTCCATTGCAGCGTTGTGATTGGCTTAGGGGAGGGGAGGGAGGCTGCCTGGTTCCTGTTCCTGCCGGAGGCAGGAGAGCAGCAACAGGAGCTGAGAAAATGCAGGACGTGGCTGGCGGACAGGTACGTTTTTAAAATGTATTATTACATTTACCACCTCCCCTCCCCGCTCCCCCCCCCCCTCAGCCACTCACCCGCGATTAATGCTGGCCATGACTGCTATAGACTACTGAAAGCTTGGCTATTCAAGTAGGCTTATGGCATTGGGAAACCTTTTCTGGTTTGTTTATTCTATCTTTTCTAGTGGCAAGAAAGTTGAGCATGTGCTCTATGAATAATAATAACATAACATAACATTTTTCTAAATTGTTAGTGAAATCCAGGGTGAGGTATTGCATTACTTTACAAATCATCCTTCCATCCATTATAATTGTCTAAACCAACTACCAACCTTCATACATAGGGCCTCATCATATCGGATTTGGGACCGGCCGCCTACGAGGCGGCCTACCCACAATCCGAATTATGATGCAACCACCACCATGGTGGTCGCATTACCTATATTTTGTATTGTGGCGGGGATGCAGTCAGCAGCCCCCGCTGCAATACAAAAATTTAGGTGCACACATATCCCTGCACTACATGGCAGGCACCATGCAGTGCCTGCAAAATGCAGGGATATGTAGGGGGGCACCATAGGTGCCCCCCAGGGTACATGTCCCTGCCCCAGGGATTAAGGGGGGCCCGCGACGGTCCCCCAAATTCATTTCCGCCAGCCGTTTAGCTGTGGGTTGACAGCCGCAGACCGACCGGGGGAAAGAGATATCATAATCCATACGGCGGTGCGTGGCAGGCACCGCCGCAATGCAGGGATTTGCCATTGGTCTGACGGGCAGTTGGATTTGATCAGCCCGTCTGGACCGTGGCAGTCGGTCTTTCCAACCGCCACGCTTCCCCCGGCCATCATAATATGGCGGGGGGAAATCGCATTGCGATGGCGGAGGGACCACCACCGACAGCCTGTTGGTGGCGGTCCCTCGGCCGTCGTAATGAGGCTCATAGTTCCAGACATTATTAAAAAAAAGCCAACTCACTGCATTGCTCAAATAACAAGGAATAGAACCAGAAGAATTAACCTGTTTCTAATCCATACTTCCTAGCAAAAGTCCCGGCAAGCTACATCGCAACACAGTTAAGGCTTTTCATCAAGGAATATTGCCTCTTGGATAATCAACAGTCAGGGCTCCTACCCAACGGTAGCACAGAAACTGCTGTGTTGCAAATAGTGAATGATGTGCTCTGCAATCTTGACAAAAGCAAATCTTGTCTGCTCATCCTTCCCATTTTGCCAGTATTGTTTGACAAAGTCAACCATGCCACTCTCTTAAAAACCATGGAACTTTGAATGGGAATCTGTGACACAATACTGACATAGTTCAAATCCCACCTAGTCAACCACTTCCAACAAAGAATACTTAGAAATTTTCTATCCAACGCCTCTCCTTTTCAACAAAGATTTCCAGAAAAGTCTGTTCTCTCCCACACACTATTAAATATATAGATAGAACCATTTTGCTTCCTTGTGAACCAGCCTAGGATCTTATTTAACCTCTACGCCAATGACACATAGCAGTACTTCAGAGTCAATGCCTCAGAAGATATTATCAAACTTGCCACACCTAGAGAGTTCTGTAATCCTGCATGTGCTACCATCACTTCAGGCTGCAGCCTCTAAAAAAAGTGTTCCTCTTTAGGCCACTTCAAGATGCCCTACTTTGATCCATGTTTGGCTGGATGCAAAAAAACTTTTTAGAGTACAAACTGACAATTGTAGAGGGTGGTAAATCTTAAGGATTTGCCGTCAACATAAACCTCAATACTAAAACCTACTCTTACTTCCTAGCTAAAAATTCTCACCACCAATTCAGGTGAGAAATTAAAATTCATCATTCCTCCTGATGGTCCAATCACTAGTCCTCTCTAGCTGTGAGTACTATATCTCCCTGTTGTATGGAATCCTGTAAATTCACCTCACTCTCTTGAAGCAGCCCTCAATACTTTGGGTAATTGAAAAGTATTGAGGGCCCAAAGTATTGAGGGTAAATAAACCAACCTGCCATTTCAGAATACTTTCTGGGGATACCTCAACACCTTGTCTCACTCTTTCTCATGAAGCACTATGCCAAGGTCTTCTCCTCAAGTGTCTTAAATAGGTCTAGACGTTCTCCCATCCCTATCGGGCCCTGTGCAGTCTTGTGTATTCTACTGCAACCCGTCGTCTACATGTCCTGAATATAGTCATGGGTTGGGATCTCTGAGTCTGTAATACCTGACTGTGTGCACACTCCTGCCACTAGGGTCCTACACCAGATGATCTGTCTTACATTTTCCATCAAGGAACTGAATGTGATCAACGCCCCTTTTCAAACAGGTCCCATACTTAGGCCAAGATGCCACATACACTGGACCTTACCCGCCGTCCACCTGTGTTCCTCATGAGGGATTGTTTTAGTCTCGTACACAGTAGCTTCCCTGTATTCTTTCTGTATTGACTATTTATTTGCAGCAAAAGAAGACTCGGTATTTGGTCAGAATTTCATTGCAGCTGGGATAGTTTACAGTTACATTAGAGGCTTAATCTACATAGATCAACCAAAACACTTCAATGCAATGTCAAAAAGACACATACCTGTATTTCAAGGTGGTTTCCTTGTTTGACTGAAAGGCTTCAGCCTTCATGCATGTCTCTTGTGGGGGACTGAACAGCTGCAACTCAGGGAGGGAGATTGAGGCCAGCTGAATGCAGTTGTTCTTATGATTTCATGAATATTTAAGCTCTATGTGTTTTTTGAATATTGTACTTTTGAAATGCAAATACAAAATGGAAACGCCCACCTTCTAGACAACAAGAATGTGCAAGCAAGCCTTCTCAGGGAGCGGCCCGAGAAAATGGAACTCCACTCTATTAGAATAGTCTTTTACAACACCTTCAAGAGAGATCTCAAAATCCTATTCTTTCAGTGTCATTTTAGCAATATCTCATTTGGAGCATGATTAAAAGACCAGACTTTTGCTGATCTGACCTCAACATTATGCTTTTGCTGATCTTGAGTACGCAGAAATGGAAATCACAACCTTTTAGGCGTACTTACTCTGCAACTCTTCCACATAGAGTCATGACTGAGGGAAACATAGACTTTAGAATGGAACAACTTCATCTTAAATGTTGCCTATGAACAACTTGTCTTCTCTGTGTGCCACTATCTTGGATAAATCCATTTTTTTAATCTAATCTTTAAAGCTCTCTGCTTACATTGTGGGTCTGTTCCATGCTGTACAAAACTACAAATAAATATGTATTTGTATTATGATTTACAGAGGGAACCAATAGGCATGTTATTTTCTAATGCTTTGCCATGATATTAGTAATAGTTTAGAAGTAGAAAGTTCTAATCACTTCTATTTTGAACATTCTTAGTGAGATAATAAACATTGGTTGACATTGTCAAGGAAACCCATGGAGTCAATCTTTGATTTCTGGTCGTTTATTTCACAGAAATGCAAGGAAAATGTGTGTTTTAGGCAACATTCGAGGTGTGCAGTGCATTATGTGTAAGAAAATATTGTGGGATCCATGCGAAGCACACCACCTTGGAATCCCCTAGGAGTCTACTTTTCAGAAAAGTATGGGTTTGGTAGGTTTGCCAAGGTGCAAGCTGAGATAGGGCCCAAAATCCACATCTTACCAAAGTGCAAAAAAGGGTTGGTTTTAAGTGGAAAATTTGAAATGTTCATGTTGCGTGTTTGGTCCTTTACTGATGCGGGTGCTAGGCCCACACACACAAGTGAGGTACCATTTTTATTGGGAGAGATGGGAGGGGAAATTTGAGCTGTTTCAGTTACAGAAATGTGAAGAAAATGTGTGTTTTTGCAACTAAAGTTTGAAGTTTGCAAGGACTTCTGAGTAAGAAAACCTAGTGAGAGACACACAAGTTACATTACCCTGGACTCCCCCCAGTATCCAGTTTTCAGAAATGTACAGGTTTGGTAGGTTTCTCTGGGTGCCTGGTGAGCTAGGGCCCAAAATCCACTCCTACCCACAGCGTAAAAAAACTCTGGGTTCTGCTGGATGAAATATGATGTCTCTAGGTTGTGTTTTTGGGTGTTTTGTGTCACAGGTGCTAGGCCCAGCTGTACAAGTGGGGTACCATTTTTATAGGGAGATATGTAGAAACACAAAATAGTAGCACAATTGTTATTACCATTTGGATTTCTATGCATTTGTGGTTTTCAAATGTAAGCCAGTGTGCAAGTAAGAAAACATTTTGCAAAATACCATCTAGATTGCATGATAGTATGTGTAACCCCTACTTCAGAGGTGTACAAATACTGACTGTTCCTAAAGTCAGCATTTTGTGTACATTTCAGAAATACATAGGATTCCTTCATACTAATTTTTCATTCTTTTTAGTTTATCAGCTGATAGAAATGTTGTCTCAAATAGCTTTTTTTTCTACTCATTTTTTTTTATCTCAACAGTTAGTTTCTTTGAGAAAACCTTGAGGTAACTACACAAATGACACCATGCTGAATAAAGAATTTTTAAGTACATTTCAAAAATGTATAGCATTCCAGGCTCAACGATGGGTTTCACACCTGTTTCCACCACAAACTGGCAGTTGTTTGAACCCACCAATTTGGAAAAATGAGTTTGCGATGCAGCGAGCGCAAGGTAAATAGTTTTATTCATTTATTTACTTACTTTACTCCTTGCCGTCGTATGTCCGACTCCACTACCCCCCCACCCTGCCCCTCCCCTGCCCGCCCACCGCCCTGCAGCACTCCCTCTGCGAGCCGCCACTGCCACTATGAAGTAAATACAAATATTTCTGGGTTTCACCAACTTCTACAAGCAATTCATTGAATACTTTTCACAAATAGTCAAACTGATCATCGATCTTACCAGGAAAAGGCAACACTTCTTATGAATCTGTGAAAAAGATCAGGCCTTTAAGAAATTATACTTTATTTCAGCATCAGTTCTATAACATCTGGACAATACGAGATCATTTCTTGTGGAAAAAGATGCTCAGTTTTCACAATTAGAGACGTTCTTAAGGAAGAAGATCCATAATCTAGGGGCATCCATCCACTGGCCTATTAGTCTTGATAATTATCAGCAGTGGAAAAGAATTTCACGATCAATGATCATGAATTACTAGCTACAAAAGAACCCTTTTGTCAATGGCACTATCTACTGTAAGGTTCTGATTTCCCTGTGAACGTTTGGACTGATCACAGTTTTCTCAAGTCAATGAAATGCACCAATGATAGCTATGCTAGGTGGTCCTTGTTCTTCCCACAATTTCACTATATCATTTCCTACCATCCCAGAAATTAACACAGCAAATCAGATCCTTTATTTTGACAAGGGGCAGAAGAAGATAAGGATCTTGAGACTGTGACCACTATGTTAGCTGTACAGAACGAGAAGAGAGTTTCAGAACAAGATATTCTCCACCAAATCCATCAGGATCGAACTAAGATTGAAAAAGACACCTGGTTATTAGTGGACTAGACAGGGATTTATGACAGGATCAGTAAGATTTATATCCTTGAAACAGCATTGCAAAACGACTAATTACCCTCTTTTATGATAATTTCTGCACTAATCCTCCAGGAGGAAAGAAACCACTGAACTGGTAAGCAGATTGTTTTGGTGATATGAAGAGTACATGGTATCATGTGATATGGTTGAATATTTTTCCAAGTTAGCCCACTTGGCTCCGATCAATGGATTTCTAACATCTACTGAACTTGCCAGGCTTTTGTAAAGGCAATAGACTACATAGACTGCCTGGACTAATCATTATAGACAGAGAAGCAAGTTTACATCACGTTTTTGGAATAAATTACTGCAGCAGTTGGGAACTATTAACTATAAGTCCCCAAGTTACCATACCCAGAGTGATTGTCAGACAGAAACTCTGAATCAGACAATAGAACTACAGTGCCATTGTTTTTTAACTGACCGTCAGGACGAATAGATAAAGCAGTTTTCACTGTCAGTATTTGTTTATAGCAACTCACTGCATAGCTTCTTGGAGTTATCAGCTTTTTTTCGCACATATGGGTATAATCCACAAATCTTGCCTACCTTTTGTAGTCCAATAAATATGACTTCAGTACAGACCAATTTACAAGGTTTAGCTAAGACCTGCAAGACAGCTGTATTAAAACCCTATAAGGGCCAAGGTCACCTAAAAGAAATTCACTGACAGACCTGTCCTTCATAGAAGATGGGTGATTTAGGGTGATTTCCACTGATAATTTAGTCATTCCTGGTGCACATTCCAAGTTTTCTTCTCACTCTGATGCCTCTTAAACAATGTGTCACAATATGTCTGGTTCCTCAGGAGCAGTACCCTCAAGAAGCCCACCTTCCCGCAGCTCTGACTCTTGGTTCATTACCGGCATGTCATTACTTAGAGCCTGGTAAGTGCTGAACAAGTGTTGGGGTTGTAGCTGTAGGTTCTTTCTTGTATTAACTATCTCTTATGTCTTTTCATCTACATGGTACTGGGAGGATGTGTACAAGAAGATGTGGAAATGAAGAACCTCCAGTGATTGTGACAACGCTTGGGCTGGTTCTTCCAATTTAACCCTGATCAATAGACCATGATAGTAGCCTCAGAGGTCCTCAACAGCAAAGAGCATATAAGGATCTCTGTTGCAGCTATGCAAAAAATAAGAAAAAGGATTTGATGACTAGACTAATGATTTCGATCCTTCTCCCCATACATGGAAAAGATTTGCAACATCTACTAAACCCTACACTAAAGTAAGGATAGGGTCAACCCTATAGAATCAAGGAAGCAAGAAAGGTGCAGGCATCAGACCCTCTGTAGAAGTTCTATAGATAAAGAGTCATGTATAGCATAAAGCCACACAATCAGAGAAGAAAAAGAGAGGTCTGTAACTCTCTAAGGGCCAGATGTACGACGCTTCCATTTTGCGAGTCACAAATTGCTTCGTTTTGTGACTCGCAATTTGCGACTCGCAAAATGGAATGTACAACAGTGTCTCAGTCACTGTTTGTGATTCCCAATGGGGTCACAATTGACCTGCCTCATCAATATTCATGAGGCAGGTTGCAATTTGTGACCCATTAGGAATCGCCTGCACTCGCAGGGATGGTGGCCTGCTGGGGTCAGCAGATCGCCATGTCTTTGACTGCTTTTTCAAGAAAGCAGGTTTTTTTTAAAAATGCAACGCATTTTCCTTAAAGGAAAATGGTATGCTTTTAAAAAAAAAAATTGAAACGTTTCTGTTTAATTTTTTAAGAGTAGGCAGTGGTCGGTGAGACAACTGCCTGCTCATAAAAAATAGTTTTGCATCCATTCACAAAGGTGAAGGGTCTCCGGGGACCCCTTCCCGTTTGAGAGTGGCTTACCACCTACTTGAAGTAGGTGGTAACTGCAAGTGTTTTGCAACCGCAAATTCAGTCGCAAAACAATGGTAAACACCATTCTGACTCGCTATTAGGAGGGGACTCCCTTGGCACTCCCCTTCCTAATAGCAACTCGCAAATACTATTTTGCGAGTTGCTAACTCGCAAAATAGTGTTTGTATATACCACCACCCTTTTTTGCAGTCGCAAACGGTCCAATTTCCCATTTGTGACCGCAAAAAACGGTCGTACATCTGCCCTAACTCTAAAGGGGAATCTGACCAAACTCAAGATGGGTTCACTAATTAAAATGCACAAAGAGCATTCGAGAAATTTGACCTCATACACATCATAGTACTTTTCCAGTTCCCAAGAAAGAACTTGGCCCCTCGAACACTATCCCCATATTCCAGTCTCCGCTTGCAAGGCATCCGTAGATTCGTCCCTTTCCCTGATAGTACCAACTGGTAATACTCCCTTTGTTCTTCATTAAAATTATTTAACCTTGCCTGTTCTGCCTCACCTCAATATCTCTGAAATACAATGTGCCTTTTACTAGCTAATAAATGCCTTTCGTCTGCACCTGCAGAGGAGAAAAACATGCAGAAAAACAACTTTCATGTTAGTATTAAATGTTTCGACTGTAAGCTTAATGCCCACAATCACACTAACTTAACAGTTTTCATTAATTGTGTATTAATTCTATAACCTACATATACTCCAGTAAATTATACTGTACTCTTATATGGGGCCCAATAAACTAATACCTAAAGCATGTATTAATAATTAAAAATGTCAACTGATCACAATTAAATAATGAAAGCATTGAAAACATATATGATTCATTTTCACTAATCCCTGGCGAATGCACTGCATTAAATGCATTTTAACTCACCACCTTACAATTTAAAACTATAAAAGATAAATATTAGAAATCCAGATGTCTCTGAACAGGAAAAACGTTAATAGCACACATATATATGTCTTAAATACACAATAAATGCACCTTCTATTAAGCCTGGGCGGAATTCGCGGAGTTCCGCTATGCGAAACTCCGCGAAGTGCAAAAAAAACTCCACCGCGGTATGCGAAGCTCCGCGAGCGGTGGAGTGCGTTAGATAAATGCTGTTTGCGATGATTTTCAGTGCCAGATGCTTGTCCGCACTGTGCAATCATCACGAATGGCACCATGCACAGCGCAAGCGGGCGCTGCTTACTTTTCTGCCGCTTGAGTAGATTGCATACGCGACCACTCGCAATGAGAAATCTGACTGCCCGCATTGAGAAATCTCGGCGGGAGGTTGGTTTTCCACACTTGTGATCGCCAACTTGATGTTGACGATCGCGAACGAGGAAAAATCTCGCCGGGAGGTGGAGTTTCCTCGTTCGCGCTCGCCAACTTGACGTTGACGAACGCGAGCGAGGAAAAACAATTTACTCCGCTGCGCGAAGCGGAGTTTTCGGAACTCTGCAAGCTCCGTGTGACGCGTAGTACGGAAAACTCTGCAAACTCCGTGAGCGGAGCGGATTTCACCACCCAGACCTACCTTCTATACCTTTAGTGCACCATATCTCATTACTATTATTGTACAAAACCTGTGAAATTCAGCCTTTATAGTTAGCTGAGCTAACTAAAACTCGCGCCACCGCAATGCACTGCTAATGATGTCACATATTACATCACTCATGACATCGTCAGTGACATCACTGATAATATCACTGATGACATCTCAAATGACATCACTGATGACATCATTCAGTGATTGTGAGTGTTTCTAAAAAGTTTAAGAATGTTCTATATATATATATATATATATATATATATATATATATCAAAGTTCAATGCAGTGTAGCGCGCACAAAGGTAACAACGAGATGGAGTAGCACAAAGGGGATTTATTCCATCATAAACCCTGCGGTACGCGTTTCGGCCGTGAGACGGCCTTGATCACACACAGAGTGAAGGACAATGTCAGTTACATATACACGTTGTCATGGCAATAAACATAGGACTCTACATAGAGTGACACAGTGAAAAAGGTTTGGCGGCCATCTTAGAGCGTGTAGCAGAGTACATTCACAAAATAGTGACTGAGGCGGTCATCTCTGAACTGTAAAAATGTGGTTTACAGTGAATGCAGTGAATTGATGCTGGCAGTGGTTCAGAAGGTTCAACGTCACATGATGCCTGCGTATGCCCATAAATAATATGTTACACCTGGAAATGCTTGTAGCGGCAAAGTGCTTGGGAAAGTGTAACTATGAGCAAGGTTGAGCCAGGCTGTAACTAGTGCATATGTCCTCAGTGGAAATAAGTCCCGAGGTTACTGGGGTCAAACAGTATAAGGCAGCATAGTGCCGTAGTAGCCCCAAAGTGGTGAACCAGACAAACGAGTGTCATGTTACTGAAGTGATGCACTAACCTCAGAACACAAAGTTGGACATCTTGGCAGGCCAAGAATGAAAACCTGTGTAGTGTAACAAGACATAAAAAATGCGATTATTAAAAAGTGAAATGAACCTAGATACCCCAGGGAGATCAAGCTAATACTCCTATCCACAGATACAGTGCACAAAGAGAAGACTTGAAATCATAAAAATTAAAAGTGGAGTTGCTTATCTGGACAACGTCAAAAATCTGGTGGATGCAATCACGAAGAAAAGGGTAGGGAGCCCAACAGGGTGAGCAGGATCGATCCAACGGGTCCCTTCCTTTCCTCCTACAAAAAGAAAAATAGACATGTGAGAGATCGGGAAGGGGGATAAGAGATCAAAATGTACAGTATTATATGTGAATCACAATGTTCGAAATATATTCAGAGAAATTCAAGAGTAGTTCAAGAAATCACATGTGTGAATCAACATGGTTAAACAGAGTGAAAGATACAGAAGCTATGTAAAATAGGAGGAAGCATATGTAGACATCATTCATCATGTAAATCTATGGACTTTTCTTCGTCCTTATTGAGTCCACCTGGGTATCCGGTTCCCAAGTTGATAATGTGTCTGGATTCTCTTATCCTAAGTTGCAGTACTTTGTTACCCCCTCTGCTGTTTGGAGTGATCTGTTCGATGGCATAATATCTCAGTTTCGAACTATCCAAGAAATGGTGTGTCTCGAAGTGTCTTGCTATCGGATAGTGTATGTCCTTGTTGGTAATGGCCCTCATGTGTTCTAATACTCGCTTTTTGGCCATCTGTGTTGTGCTGCCCACATACCTGAGGTTGCAGGGACACTCTAAAATGTACACAACAAAGGTGGAACTGCATGTGAGGAACTGATTGATGGAAACAGTAGTGCCAGTGGTGGGGTTATGGTATTCTTTTTTCATCTGGCTATTGCGGCAGGCCTTGCAGTGACTGCAAGGAAAGAAGCCCTGTAAGTTAATACCTCTGCTCTGGTTGTTGGCAGTGATGTCGCTGTGGACCAGAGTGTCCCGGAGACTGCGTCCTCTCCTGTATGTAATGTTGGGTCTACCTGGAATAGAGGTACCTATGACGGGATCTTTGGTTAGAATTTCCCAGTTTTTTTAGAGCATTTTCTGTATCTCTCGGGAATTGCTATTATAGGTGAGTATCACCCTAGTGGGATTGTCATCCTCCCTCGTGGTGGATTCCTTGGGAGTGTACTCAAGTGTCTTCGTTCTATCAGTGTCTTTTATTTTGTTGATGGCCCTGCGCAGAACCCATTTGGGGTATCCTCTTTCTGTGAACCTGGTTATCATGGTGGTTTGTTCTGCCATATAGGCGGTGGTGGAACTGCAGTTACGCTTGGCCCTCAGCAGTTCCCCATATGGGATGCTCCACTTGAGGTTGTCGGGGTGACTGCTCATAGCATGGAGTAATGTGTTACCGGCAGTGGCTTTCCTGAACAACTTGGTATGGATCTTGTTGTTACATATTTCTACCCTGGTGTCCAGAAATTCTACTCCTTTGCTACTGATATTACTAGTGAGTGTAAGGTTGTAAGTGTTAGAGTTGAGTTTATTGATGAAATCGCTGGCTTCTTTCTCAGTTCCCTTCCATATCACAAACAGATCATCTATGTACCTGAGCCATAGTATCACCTTTTTGAAATCCTCTTCTAAGGCGGGATCCTTCTTGACGGTTTCTTCCCATGCCCCTAAGAACAGATTCGCAAAATTCGGAGTGAAGCACGTCCCCATGGCGGTCCCGAGAGTTTGTTTGAATATACTACCATTGAACATGAAAAAGTTGTTGTTAAGACAGTATCTAATCATGTCTGTAAGCATTCTAGTATGGTCTAAGTGTCTAACTGGCCTTCTGGATAGATATTTGGCGCAGTCACTTATGCCTTGCTCATGTTCAATGATAGTATACAGGGAATTGATATCCATAATGATCAACAGGTATCCTGTTTGCCATTTCATGTCATGGATTTTGTTGAGAAAATCCTTCGTGTCCCTGACATGAGAGGGCAAAGTGATCACTTGGTCCCTCAAAAAGTGGTCAACGTATCTGGATACATTTTCCAAACAGCTGCCTCGAGAGGATACGATGGGTCTGCCCGGTGGGTTCAGTAAGTTCTTATGTATTTTTGGTAGGAGATATAGAATGGGCAGCATTGGGTAGTCCTTCTTAAGGAAGCAATATTCCTCCCATTCTAAGAGATCTTTGTCCCTCCAATCTACCAACCTACTCCATATGCCTGTGATGCTGTCGCTGTACTCCGTTTGTTACTGCTAATGTACGATTTGGGGTCGTTCAATTGACGCATGGCTTCGTCAATGTACTTGTTTCTACTGAGGATCACAATGTTGCCTCCCTTGTCTGCAGGCCGTATGACGATGGTGTTGTCATTGGCTAGATCTTTAATAGCGTTCTTTTGTGCCATGGTGAGATTGTGCGCGACCCTGTTAAATTTAGTAAACCAGGTTTTGTGCCTAAATTTTAGAAGCTGATTGGTTACCATGTCCTGAAAAGTGTCTATGTTATCGTGTGTTGTGTTAGGAAGAAAAGTGGATTTGGGTTTAAAACTCGTGGATGCTGCTCTCTCATAAGTGATGTTAGGATCATCAAGAACATGGTAAACATAGTCATTCCCACTGATGCCGCCACCCTCAAGTTCGTGTAGGGTGACTAGAGTGTCTATGTCCCCAATGAGAAGTTCACTACATGTTATATTACCACTGCTATTGGTGGTTTCAAGGGTGGTTGCTGTTTTAAGTTTGTGCCATTTCTTCAGCTTAAGTTTCCTGCAGAATTTAAATAAGTCTATGCCTGTGTCGACATAGTTGACAGGTTCTGTAGGGCAGAATGATAGACCTAGACAGAGAATTCTTTTTTCAAGGTCACTGAGAGGTCTATCTGTGAGATTGATGATCGTGCGATTTACAATGTCGTCATCCATTATGTGTTGATTTTGGAGCGAGTTGACATGTTTCCCATGTGCCCCTTGTGGTTCTCTTTTCATTCGCTTCTGATTGAGTCTCTTCCTCCTCTTTTGTTTGTGCCCCAGCCCCTTCCTCTCCCTCTCCCCATCTGATTGGGGTTCTTGTCTTTTGGTTTTGGTTTTGGGGTTAGTCTCGATGTTTGCTGGACCCTGCGCAGGAGCCGGTACTCATCTAAAAAAGTCTTAGGTCTCACGGTAGCATCAATCCCTGAGGCTGAGCTTTCAGATGTTGTTGATGCTGCTGATGTGTCTGTATCAATGTCGCTAGAACTGCCTTGCTCTCCTTCCGGTGTCCTTCGTGTGGTTGTTGTGATGGATGTGGCATCTTTGTTGGTATCATATAGGTGATCATATTTACGGCTGTATGTGAAGATTCTGCCTGATTCATAATCCGGACAGTCGTGGTGTAACTTCCTCTGTTTTCTGGCTTTTATATCGCCCTCATAGGTCGTGAGTCTGAGTTTCATGTCATCAAGGAATTTGACAATGGTGTCTTGATCACTATTGTTGTTCAGTTCATCTTTAATGCGTTTGATTTCTCCTCTTACGGCTTCTCTATCTTGCCACGCATATTTGACCAGAATTTCTAGCATAGTTCTGGAGCTTTTGGCTGAAATGGCAGTCCAGTCTTCAAGCATTTGTGGGTTCGGCGACTCATATGATGGGGTGATGTAGATCCTCAAACACCTTGGTACCATACTTTTGTCAATATAATCCTGGAGGGAGATAGCCTCCCACCATTTTGAGATTTCAGCTTTGCATAGTTTCTCTAGTTTTTTTAGTTCACTCGTAACTGTCGATTCTTTGATCCCTGTATTGGTTATACTTTGCCCCTTTCCTGGTGCATGGGCAAACAGCTTTTGTGCCGCCACGTGCCTCTCACTGTCATCATCCATATTGATGGTTATGCTTTGTTGTCCATATCTCGCTAAAATGTGTGTCCCATCTGAGTACCCCTCTGTGTGATACAGAGTTCCCTCTGCGGCCTGGAGTGCCCTGGTTGGGGTCTTTACATGTGTGTCCGTGTGGTCCTGCTGGAGATGGGGTCAGGATTTGCTGGAAATAACTACTGCCTCGACGTAGTTATTTGTTGTGGCAGAGCGATATGCAGCTGGTGGTGAGAGCGTGATGGGTCGTGCAGATTCAGTACGTATGGCAATCCTACACAAAGATAGAGGTGTCCCCCACAAGCTAGGAGGGTCAGTCTCCCCCGTATCCTCCGAGATGAGTGATAACCCCACCCTCTAGCCCACAATAGACACTTACCTATGCTGCATCTTCTCACAAATTGAAGCGTAGCTGCTGAGCACTGGTCCCAATCCTGCCGTTTGATCAGCGATACGTGTTGGTAGCAAATCCACAATCCAGGCAGCCGGTCTGGCAATGAAGGCTCCCTCAGTAATATCCCAAACAAAGAGCTCCTTCTGGGAGACAGAGACCCAAAGAGGGCGGCGCGCTGACCGGTGGAGCAAGCCGGTAAGTGAATCAAAGTTCAATGCAGTGTAGCGCGCACAAAGGTAACAACGAGATGGAGTAGCGCAAAGGGGATTTATTCCATCATAAACCCTGCGTTATGCGTTTCGGCAGTGAGACGGCCTTGATCACACACAGAGTGAAAGACAATGTCAGTTACACATACACATTGTCATGGCAATAAACATAGGACTCTACATAGAGTGACACAGAGAAAAGGTTTTGGTGGCCATCTTAGAGCGTGTAGCAGAGTACCTTCACAAAATACTGACTGTGGCGGCCATCTCTGAACTGTAAAAATGTCATTTACAGTGAATGCAGTGAATTGATGCTGGCAGTGGTTCCGAAGGTTCAACGTCACATGATGCCTGCGTATGCCCGTAAATAATATGTCACACCTGGAAATGCTTGTAGCTGCAAAGTGCCTGGGAAAGTGTAACTATGAGCAAGGTTGAGCCAGGCTGTAACTAGTGCATACGTCCTCAGTGGAAATAAGTCCCGAGTCCCGAATATGTTAGTGTCACTAATGTGTCCGCTAAATGCCAAGTTGAGATTGTTGGAATTCAGGAAGGCTATATACTCTTCAGTCGAAGAGCGGCTGCCCTTCCACACGATGAACAAGTCATCAATGTAACGGACCCATAGTGTTACATTATCAAACCATTTCTCGGGTACCTCTCTCCAGGCCACGTGCTTCTCCCACCAGCCTACAAAAGATACACATAGCTGGGGGCGAAGCACGTGCCCATCGCAGACCCGCATTGTTATCTGTACAGTTGACCTGACAAAATAAAGATGTTATTCTCAAGGCAAAATTTGACCATTTCAAGAAGCATGGCATTGTGTTTCTGGAATTTAAGAGATTGTTTGTTCAAAAACCATTTCACAGCACCGATCCCTTGTTCATGATTAATACAAGTGTACAGACTGGTTATATCTAATGTGATCAATAGCATGCCATCCCCCCAAGTGATCCCCTCTATTAGTTTCAGAAAGTCTTGTGTAACTTTTATATAGGAGCTCAAGTTCTTCACCCATGGCACTAGGAACGAGTCTATATATATATAGAGCTTTATGGGTGAGTGAGTGTGCATATGGCTGTGCCGCTGAGTCGATTGATGAGTCAGTGGTATATGGGTGAGTAACTGCATATGTGAAAGGCAGTATATGTGAGTGTTGGAGTATATAAGTGACTGTATGTGTGAGTGAATTATTGTGAGAGTAGCTGTATGGGTGAGTGTGTGCTTGTGTTAGTGACTGTATAGGAAAGTAAGTATGTGTTAGTATCTGTATGAATAAGTGAGGTGGTTTGTGTATAACTGTATAGGTGAGTAAGTGGTAGTGTGATTGAATCTTTGGGTGAGTGACTAGGTATGTGAGTAGCTCCATGGGCGACTGACGGTGTGTGAGTGTCTGTATGGGTGTTTGAGTGGGTTTATCAGATGCTGCATTGGTGATTGACTGGGTGTATGAGTGGCTGTATGGGTAAGTGAGTGGATATTGTGTAGACCTATGAATCAGTGAGTGGGTATGTACGTACTGGTATTGGTGTGTCAATGGTTTTGAGAATGGTAGTCTGAAATTTGGATTGGGTGTTTGAAAGGTTATATTGGGGTGTGAGTAGGTGCATCAGAGATTATGTGGATGATGTAATCAGTGATGTAATTTGAGATGTTATCAGTGATGTCACTGACCATGTCATGAGTGATGTAATATGTGATGTCATCAGCAGTGCATAGCAGAGGCGCGAGTTATAGTTAGCTCAGCTAACTATAACGGCTAAATTTCACAGGTTTTGTACAAGTGAAATGTCAGCCTAACTGTAACATTCCTGTAACCTGTTGTTTTTCTGTGAATTTCTAAGGTTTTTTAAATGCTAATTCCTAACTATAATGTCCCTGCAACCTGTGGTTTTTCAGTGAATTTCTAAGGTTTTTTTAAATGCAAATTCCTAACTATAATGTTCCTGTAACCTTTGTTTTTTTCAGTGAATTTCTATGATTTTTAAAATTCTATTTCCTAACTACAATGTCCCTGTAACCTTTGGATTTTTGAGTGAATTTCTAAGGTTTTTTTAATTCAATTTCCTAACTATAACTTCCCTGTAACCTTTGGTTTTTTCAGTGAATTTATAAGGTTTTTTTTATAAACAGTTTTATTTATTAAAAGATTTCTGTAGCTATTATTTGTGTAATTGTAAGATTTTCAATGTATTTTTTAAAAGTGTAAAAAGAATTATAATCACTTATTTGAAATATATATAACGTAGCTGATTACATATTGATAGTGTTATTTATTTGAACGATTTCAATTTTGAGAAAATGTAAATATTGTTCTATTGTTTATAATTTTGTAGATTATATTATTATATGACAGAATTAGGCTTCGAAATAGAAAATTTGTATTTAATATTTTGGGGTTATTTTATTTACTGTTTTTTCCTAAATTAATTTTTGTATGATTACTTTTAACAGTATAAAATACGTATTGTTGTGTCATTATCATAAATATCTTCTTCATTTATTATTTTTTTTATTTTAAAAAAGCGTTGCGCATTGGTCGCGGAGCTACGCGCTCAGTTTGTGAATCCGTTACACCAATGTGAGAGTAAAATACATATAATAATAATATATATTTTTTAGGAAGAGGTTTATTAGTGAATGTAAAAAAATAGTATTACAGAAGCAATAAATTGTTTTAAAAACCTTTTGAACAGATTTCGTGCACCGGTCATGGATCTACGCATTCGGTGCGCAAATCCATTACATGAATGTAAGTGTAAAATACATATTTAGACCGAAATAATATATATTTTTAACAAAGAAGTTTATTACTGAATATAAATAAATAGTATTAGTGTAGATGTAAAATATTTTTAAGCGATTTAGGGGCTGATTACGATGGCGGGCGGAAAAGCATTCCGACCGCCATGCTAGCGGGAAATTTCCGCACGCAGGTACCGTGGCAAAACCGCCAGCCAGATTAGGATGCACCGCCAGAAACTCCCTACCGCGGCGGTCGGATTCCAGGTTACACCGCCGGGAACGTGCGGAAAAGCTGAAAATCCATCCGCGGCGGTCGGAATTGCAGCGGTAACACCCCGAACCACCGTCCGAACTGCGGTCAGGAGTGTCCGGGAGTGGATCTTCACTATCCGCAATATTGCTTCCGCCGTCCTCTCATAGCCGCTGCGGTGTGATGGGCTGTTTGTGGCATCGTGATTTGACCGGTGGTCGTTGCCGCGTTCCGCACGGCGGTCCCTCTCTATTGGCTCTGTCCACCACCGCTGCGGAGGGGGATTTCTGGCGGTTCCCGAAACACCGCAGCGGACGGGAAATGGGCTATCTTTGCCCATCGTAATTCGGCAGACGCAAGGACCGCCAATGGAGGGCGGAAAAGGACATTTTCCGCCACCGCCAGCACCGCGGAGGTGCCTCCGCCCGCCATCGTAATCAGCCCCTTAGAACAGATTTTTATGTACGCTGCACCATCACGCACCGGTCGCGTAGGGGTCACGACTTCTTGAATTGTTTTCAATGTTGAATACAGTTAAAATAATTTTTAGAAACTCTAAAGTTATGGTGAATTACACCTAGAGTAGTGAAATATAATTGAAGATATTTTAAAGTTAATTTAAAATCGAATTTCTAAGTATGTTATGGAACGCGACGCTGTCGTGCATCCTGCCGGCACGTATTTCTGGGATCGCGTAAGGGTCGTGAAACTGGCGTAACTTTAAAAAGTTTGAAATATCACTGTGCATAGTTTAAATATCTGTTTTGCTTAAAGACTTTCCACTAAAATACTTTCAAAAACAATTTACTAATAGTAATTTATACTTTTAAATGAAATTTGGCACATTTTACGGATCCACGACATATACGCGGTGGGGACGCAACTCCGTCGCAACGTCATTTCACCCAGAAAGAAAGCTTTTGATTTTGTTAAACAGGTTTTCATTCTCTTAGAAGGAGGATCCAACGCCTGTTCCTTTCTTCTTGTTTTGGGTGTGTCTGCGTCTGTGGATACCTTTTTTGTAGTCTCTACACAATTCTTTATATTTTTGGGTGTTTTGACCAACAGTTTTGGAAAATGGCATCTTCACATCCAGAAGAAGAACAGCTTGAGAAGGTTGAGGATATTGAAGAGCCCGTCAAGAAACGTAAAGAGAGCATTGTTTGGGCCTTTTTCACCCTCCCTGAGGGTGAAAAAAGGTAAATGCCAGGAAGGTCACCTGCTCCCTATGCCAGAAAGTTCTCTCCAGAGGATCGGAGAAAAAGTATTCATGTGGGACATCCTCCATGAAAAAGCATCTGGAGACCAACTCGTCTTGCGAGAGAAGTTATGGCTTGGGAGAAGAGGGAGCAAGCTGCGCAAGGCGAACTCAATTAGCCTTTGACATCTGGTGCACCTGTTCTCTCCACACCTCAACACCAGATCTTCCCTGATTTGGCAGATGCTGTAGTGCACTGCAGGAAGTGCCAAACCATTCTCTGCGTAGGTGACAAGTCAATTGATGCTGTTAATTTTATTATTGGCTTGCAGCCTCGTGTTTCATTGTTTTTTAGAAACACGACATTTTGGACCATAGAACTTAATTTTTCTTCTTAAAAAATGTCCAAAACACCCCCCAAAAATAAAAAATAGTTAGAAAATGCAAAAGACCCTCAAAATAGTTATTAAAAAAAGGTTCTTACGGAACCACCTATTCTGGTTAAAAATAGAAAAATTGTATGTGGTGAAACTGATTGGATGGATAAATGTGTGTGTGGGTGAGTGATTTGTATAATAGTGTCTGTATAGTGTTTGAAAGTTTAGTTGACTGGATTAATAGTGCGTTGCTGTTTGTATGAGTACATAAGTACTGTCTGTGTGATTTAAGGACTGATTAAGGAGTGTGTGAGTAATTGTAAGAATGTATGCGTAGGGCCTCAATGTTTTGATGAGTACGTGAGTGTAATACCTGAGTAATAGAATGAGTAAACAGGTAGTGATTTGGTGATTGGGTGAATGCACAGATACATGGGTAGTGTCTGTGTGATTGCATGGGTAGTACCTGGATGATTGAATGAGTGCATGGGTCGTGCCTCAGTGAATGGATGAGTGGAAGGGTAGTGCCTGGGTGATTGCATGACTGGATGTGTTGTGCCTTAGTGAAAGCATGAGTGAAACGGTAGTGCCTAGCTCATTGGATGAGTGCACGGGGAGTGCAATGAGTTGAATGGATTAGCGCATTGATAGTGCCTGGGTGATTGGGTGAGTGTATGGGTAGTACATAAGTGAATGGATGAGTGCATGGGTAGTGCATGAGTGAATAGATGAGTGCAAGGTTACTGTCTGAGTGAATGGATAAGTGCAGAGGTAGTGCCTGGGTGAATGCATGAGTGCATGGGTAGTGACTGAGTCAATCGATGAGTGCATGGGTACTGCCTGAGTGTATCGATGAGTGCAAAGGTAGTGACTGGGTGATTGGATGTGTGCATGAGCAGTGCCTGGGTGAATGGAGAAGTGTAAGGGTATTGAATGAGTGATTTCATGTGTGCATGGGCAGTGCCTGGGTGAATGAATGAGTACAGGGGGAATGGCTGAGTGAATGGATGAGTGCATGGGTAGTGCATGAGTGAATACATGAGTGCAAGGTTACTGTCTGAGTGGATGGATGAGTGCAGAGGTAGGGCCTCAGTGAATGCATGAGTGTGTGGGTAGTGCCTGAGTCAATGGATGAGTGCATGGGTACTGCCTGGGTATATGGATGAGTGCAAAGGTAGTGACTGGGTGATTGGATGTGTGCAAAAGCAGTGCCTGGGTGAATGGATGAATGCAAGGGTATTGAATAAGTGATTGCATGTGTGAATGGGCAGGGGCTGGGTGAATGAATGAGTGCATGGGTAGCGGCTGAGTAAATGGATGAGTGCATGGTTAGTGTCTGAGTGAATGCATGAGTCCATTGGTAGTGCCTATGTGAATGGATGAGTACATGGGTAGCAGCTGAGTGAATGGATGAGAGTATGGGTAGCGCCTCATTGAAAGAATGAGTGCAAGGGAACTGCCTAGGTGCTTGGATCAGTGCATGGGTAGTGCCTGAGTGAATAGATGAGTGCATAGATAGTGCCTGGGTGATTGGATGAGTGCATGGGTAGTGCCTGAGTGAATGCATGAGTACATGGATAGTGCCTGGGTGATTGGGTAAGTGCATGGATAATATGTAAGTGAATGGATGAGCGCATGGGTAGTGTATGTGTAAATAGATGAGTGCAAGGTTAGTGTCTGTGGGCCCGATTCACAGAACTAACTTAAGACAAAATCCTAAACTTACTACCATTTTGGTATTCACAGAAGGCACTTACTCATTTTGGTATTCACAGAAGGCACTTACTTACTCATTTTGAGTAACTTACTCATTTTGTGTAACTTACTCATTTTGTGTAACTTACTCATTTTGGTATTCACAGAAGGCACTTACTCATAAATGAGTAAGTGCCTTCTGTGAATACCAAAATGAGTAACTTACTCATTTTGAATAACTTACTCATTTTGTGTAACTTACTCATTTTGGTATTCACAGAAGGCACTTACTCATAAATGATTAAGTGCCTTCTGTGAATACCAAAATGAGTAACTTACTCATTTTGTGTAACTTACTCATTTTGTGTAACTTACTCTTCTCAGGAATAGGATGACAGTTTTCAAATAGCCTATAGTAGTAGTTTATTCGTGTTAGACACAAATGACATAGTCGTACATCTTAAATAATTGTCCAGTTTATCATGAATATTGCATTATGTATTCTTACCTTTGAAGTAATTTAGATACATCATTCAGTAAATCTGTTTTAGAGTAGTGATGTCCTAAACAGTATTAAAACTGTTTTCAATGTTGAACAATACCTGCGATTAAGAAGAAAAAGAAAATCTATTATATAACCATATTATATTAGAGAAATTATAATATAACATTTTTGGAACATATCATTATTTTATAATTAGATAACATTTTCAGTTTCCTTTTTTTTACGTTTCTCAGATTGCACATAACTTCAATATACACAGTGACTTGAATGTAGCATCATCACTGAACAGCAGGGAAAAACAATCGAATAGATTGCAGAAACAAAACCAAATTAGCATAGTACATCATTATCAATATGTGTAACTATGCATTTTCCTAACAACATTTTGTTAATCACTTCTTTCATCTATATTAACTATATTATTTATCACAAATATATATTTTTTAAATTTCGATTTCATTTACACCTGGTACAGTATTGACAACAAATATATATAGTATTTGATTTTTAAACACTTTTTTCAAAATGTTATATTTATTAGGCAAAATAATAATCAAAACATTAATTATAAACACTAATACATTGCAGTGCTTTCTATTTTCTGTTGACATCTTCCCCAATAGGCTGAATAATGTTCTCAAAACTTTGGCTGGAGAAATAACATATAAGAATTTAATAATTGAGAAGGCAATCTAGCTTTGAATTCCAAGTGGGCATCATTGCAATGCGTCCATCCTTTGTTACACATTAAATAAACAGTATAGTGTCCAGATGTTGTAGTAGGCCCATCATGAAAAATAATAGCCACTGTTGTATACGTTCTTCCTAAAATAGATATTTGACTTCCTGTAAAATGTGTAACTTTTGTTTACAATTTTCTTCCATTTGCTCGACAACGTTGTAACATTAAAATACCATCTTTTCCAAATCTTTCTATACGACAACATCTCTGATCTACAATGTGAACATATCATATCCTGATGTTCTGTTTTAATACATTTGTTAAAAGGTACTGAGTTGCAGTCTGGTATTGTTGAGTATAGGAATCCTTCTCTACATATTTCAGTGGTAGAAGTAAATAAGCAATCTTCACACTTATGGTCCCATTTATAACTTAGTCCAAAAAAGTTATCAGTGTGTATTCCTTCATCTTCTAATACTCCAAGCATGAGCATTAGAAATTCTTGTGCATCTTGTTCGATGTTTAGAGTAAATGTCAATGAACCAGTACATATATCTAAAAGATGTCGAATGCCGGAAGCAGTATGTATTTTACTTCTGTCACTTACTAACTGTTGAAATAAATGATGTAGTGCCAAACAGAATCTTTTTTCACGGTGTCGGGAACCAGCCCCCCACCAGCGCGAGCAGTTGTTTCCCACCACACCTCACCGGCCCGACCCTCTCTCTCCCTTACAGCCACCGTTTGCAGATCATTATTGGGAAGAACAGGGCGAGTATCAGGACCCGCAGGACTGGCCCTTTAACTCTCTTCAGCCGGATGGTTTCAGCCCCGCCCCCTGGGGGTGGGAACCTGCGACGTCGGCCTCGGATAAGGCTGCCTGGAACCTTGGTGGGTGTGGCGATCCCCGAAAGGAGGAAGAGGCCGATAGCGGAACCACCGAGACGGGACCGGGAAGCACAGCGCCTGGAGATGGAGGAAGGAACCGGAGTAATGCGGACGAGGGAGAGACGGAGAAGCCCGGAGGCCAACGACCCCGTTCAGCGCCCAGCCACGTTCCAGGAGGGACGTGGCTCAGACAGGTACGAGCGCGCCGCTTGGGAATAGGGAGGAGGGTGGAGACAGCACCAGCTAGGGCTGCGCAGGCTTCTGAGTCCTCGCAGCGTACAGAGGCTGTGACCTCAGAAACCCCGACGCGCCCCTGACCCGCTTCCTTTTGGTGACGGTTTCCCCCCCTTCCCATACACCACCTCTAATAGGCGGGTGAAGATATCCTCACACCCTTTCCCCCATATACGTGCCGAAGTAAGGCACTAACGTCCGTGCTTTTCTTTTCTTCCATCTATGCCTTGGAGCCCTGGAGGGAAGCCCGAGATAAAGACTCCAAGGAGGGAGAAGAAAGGAACCCCCCCTGAAGACGACGTCATTATCGGATTCTCCCATCCGTTTATGAACTCGATTGAGAGCTTTTTCCCCAGAGACTGAATAAAAGTGTTTACCGCCTACCACAGTGTCACGCGTTGTTCCTGCCCCGCGCTACAATGGTGGAGAATGCGGGCAGCGTGACGTCCATTGAAAGACAAAATGGAAGCCCTAATACAACACATGGTCGAGGGACAGAAGAAGCTGGGGTGGGCGGTGGAACGCCAAATGACTTCAGCCCAGGCGGACCGTGATACTTTCAAGGAGCTCATGAGATCCCAGCTGGACATGCTAGTGAGGGGGACCGAGGAACAGCCCCAAGCTGCCGGAGCCCACAAGCTCACTAAGGGGTTTGCAGCAGCACCTAACGTGTCGTTGCAGAAGTATGTATCAGGGGAGGACCCAGATGCCTTTCTCCTGAACTTTGAGAGAGCTGCGCGTGCATCAGGTTGGCCCATAGGGAAGTGGCCTTTCTTCCTTGCTCCCCTCTTATCAGGTGAAGCCCAGGCCGCATATCAGGTCGCCAACGCTGGGGGTGTTACGCCCTACGAGGAAATAAAGGCCATCATCCTCGACCACCTGGGGATGGACTCAGAGGCGTATAGGATCCGGTTTCAAAAGGAAAAGGGGGCCCCTGGTGACAACCCCAAGACCCTGTTTTTTAAGTTAAAACTCGCGGCCGACAAATGGCTTAAACCAGCAGACCACACCAAAGAAGAGATAATGAACGCCATCTACCTGGAGCAGTTTTTGGAGGCCTTACCCTACCCCACTCAGCGGTGGCTGAAGCAACATACCAACCTCACGGCAGAGCAAGCGGTGGAGATGGCGACTTCCTTCGCACGTGCCCAACCATGCACCTTGCCATGGGAACAGGAACGATCCCACAGAATACCTCCTGCCCCCCGGAAACCCCTTAGGCCCATTAAGGAACCTGAGAAGGTGCGTGCTATAAGGCCTGAATTACCCTCGCATCGTGGACCCCAATGCTTTGACTGTGGGGACACATAGCCCGAACCTGCCCGAAGAGAAGACCGGAGGAACTGATGGATGTCAGCTGCATCCCCAGTAATCTTCTCTACACCGAAGAGATGGGGGCCTGCTTCTATGTAAGTTTAAGTGTTAACGGGTCTCTTGTCTCCGCTCTCCTTGACTCGGGGTGTTGGCAGTCAGTGATCCGAAGCAAACTAGCTAAACACGACCAGTTACTCCCGGGAAGCAGGTCCATATCCAGTGCGTACATGGGGATGTACGCTCCTACCCCATGGCTCACGTACCCCTGAAGTGCCCTGACCACCCCCTCTCCATAGTCACGGTGGGCATGCTTCCTGCTCTACCAGAGGAATTAATCCTGGGTACGGACAATCCCAACTTCTTGTCTCTCTTCTTGGGGAAGGTGAACAAAAGTCAAGGAAACCCCGGCCCTCCTCGGGCTCCTCCCTCCACCGCGCCTCTGTCCCAAGAACCATGGCAATTGGATAAGGATTTCCGCTGGGCACAAAGCAATGACGCTACACTATCTCAAGCCTGGCAGGAAGCCCGCTTAACCTCAACCAAAACGAAACCAACCTACCCTTGTTTTCAGTTGTCCAATGGTCTCCTGTATAGAGTGACGGGACCGGATGAGAATCCACAACTGCTGGTCCCCCGTGAATTCAGAGAACAGATACTGTTCTTCGCAGACTCCCACTTGCTGGCTGGTCATTCAGGGGCACAGAAAACCACCCAAAGCCTTCTCCGGTTTTTCTACTGGCCGGGTATCTATGCGCAAGCAAAGAAGTATTGCCAGGAATGCCCGGTCTGTCAAAAAAAGAATCCATATCGCCCCCCTCCAGTTCCGCTACAACCCTTGCCCATAGTCGGCAAGGCATTTGAAAGAGTAGGTATGGACTTGATTGGCCCTTTACCCAAGTCCACAAAAGGATTCCAGTATGTGTTGGTACTTGTGGATTACTGTACACGGTTCCCAGAGGCTTTTCCCCTGAGAGCACCCACCACGTCCAACATCGCCGATAAACTGTTGGAGTACTTCTCACGGGTGGGTTTTCCCCAACAGATCCTAACTGATCAGGGTACACCTTTTGTCTCGAAACTTATGTCCCAGGTCTGTCGGATGTTGGACGTGAAGCATATAAAAACTTCCGTATATCACCCACTAGTTGATGAACTAGTAGAGAGATACAACGGGACCCTTAAGTTGACCCTGAAGAAGATGCTTTCGGGTGAAGGGAAGAACTGGGACCGTATTCTCCCTCTTGCTCTCTTTGTTATTCGTGGACAGGTCCAGACCAGCCTGGGGTGCTCCTCTTTCGAGCTACTCTATGGGCGACAGCCTAGGACGCTGTTGGAGATGACAAGGGAGACCTGGGAAAGGGAGAGTAACAAAACCAGTGACCTTCTAGAATACACCCAACATCTTCACTCATGGATAGGCAAATTGCGGGATCTTGCCCACACGAAGCTGGAGAAAAGCCAAGTCCAACAGAAACACGTCTATGACAAGGGCGCTAGGTGGAGAACCCTGCAGGTGAACGATTGGGTGCTGGTCCTCCAACCAACCTCCCTCTCCACCATCAAAAGGGAATGGAAGGGTCCATACAAAGTGGTAGCCACCATAGGAAAAATCACCTACAGGCTCCAACTGGGTCCCAACAAGTACCAGATGTACCATATCAATCTGCTGAAGAAGTGGTTAGGGCCTTTGCCCCAGAGTAACCACCTGATACTAGCCCCAAAAAGCACAGCCTGTACATTGGAGAAACTGGTAGTTAACGACACCCTAACGACTGACCAACAGAGTGCCCTGTTAGACATGTTAGAGTCCCATGCCTCCCTTTTTTCTGACCTCCCAGGAAGGACCAACTTGGTGGAACACTGTATCGACACTCCCCCTGGAAGGGTGGTCCACCAGAGGCCCTACAGGATACCGGCTGCCCGCCAAATGGCAGTTTCTGAGGAGATCAGAAAAAGTTTACAGATGGGTGTGATCCGGCCCTCCCGGAGCGAGTGGACCTCCCCCATCGTTATGGTACCCAAACCGGACGGGTCCAACCGGTTCTGCATCGACTTCTGCAAAGTAAACGCCATCTCTAAACTGGATGCTTACCCCCTGCCCAGAGTGGATGAACTGATTGAAAGGCTGGGAAACGCCGTTGCATATCCCCCTTAGACCTCACAAAAGGCTACTGGCAGGCACCGCTGCAGAGGGCTGACCAAGAGAAGACCGCCTTTTCCACCCCGACGGTCTGTTCAAATTTACGGTACTCCCCTTTGGCCTCCACGGGGCACCTGCGACCTTTCAGAGGTTAATGAATCAGGTCCTACTAATGCATCAGAGCTACGCTTCCGCCTATTTAGATGATATTGTCATCTATAGCCCTACCTGGGAAACCCATCTGGAACACTGTTCTCAGATACTCCAAGACTTAGGAAAAGCGGGACTTCACATCAATGCAAAGAAATCCTGGGTAGGGTTTCACAGGGTGAGATATCTGGGATATCTGCTAGGGGACGGATGCATACAGCCCCAGGAGGAAAAGGTCAAAGCCATCACTAAGGCACCCCATCCAACAACAAAAAAAGAGGTACGAGCTTTTCTGGGTCTCCTCGGTTATTACCGGAGGTTTATTCCAGGGTACTCAGTGATAGCAGCAACTCTCACTGACCTCTTAAAAAAAAACATTGACAAAAGGGACGTAGAAACCCCTTCCCCCACTGTCCAGGATGCAGTCAGAAAGCTGAAACAGGCCATAACCAGCAGTCCTGTTTTGATCTCCCCTGACTACGATCAACCCTTCATTTTACAAACATACGCCTCCGATGTCGGCATCGGGCTGTTCTTTCCCAGGTCTCAAAGGATGGACACGAAAGGCCCGTTCTCTTCATCAGCCGAAAGCTGATTCCCCGGGAACAACACTATCCGACCATAGAAAAGGAATGCCTGGCCGTCATGTGGGCCATTGAAAAGCTCCGGTACTATCTGGAGGGCAACAGCTTCACCCTGTTCACCGACCACGCCCCCTTAGTCTGGATGAGCAGAAACAAGGGCAACAACCCGCGGGTGATGCGCTGGTTCCTGTCCCTCCAACCTTTCTCCTTTGACGTATGGCAGCTCAAGGGTAAAAACAACTCCAATGCAGACTTTCTCTCCCGTGTCCCCTTTCTCCCCGAGCGGGAAGACTCTGGGGGAGGGGTGTGTCGGGAACCAGCCCCCCACCAGCGCGAGCAGTTGTGTCCCACCACACCTCACTGGCCCGACCCTCTCTCTCCCTTATAGCCACCGTTTGCGGATCATTATTGGGAAGAACAGGGCGTGTATCAGGACCCGCAGGACTGGCCCTTTAACTCTCTTCAGCCGGATGGTTTCAGCCCCGCCCCCTGGGGGTGGGAACCTGCGACGTCGGCCTCGGATAAGGCCGCCTGGAACATTGGTGGGTGTGGCGATCCCCGGAAGGAGGAAGAGGCCGATAGCGGAACCACCAAGACGGGACCGGGAAGCACAGCGCCTGGAGACGGAGGAAGGAACCGGAGTAACGCGGATGAGGGAGAGACGGAGAAGCCCGGAGGCCAACGACCCCGTTCAGCGCCCAGCCACTTTCCAGGAGGGACGTGGCTCGAACAGGTACGAGCGCACCTCTTGGGAACAGGGAGGAGGGTGGAGACAGCACCAGCTAGGGCCGCGCAGGCTTCTGAGTCCTCGCAGCGTACAGAGGCTGCGACCTAGGAAACCCCGACGCGCCCCTGACCCGCTTCCTTTTGGTGACAGTTTCCCCCCCTTCCCATACACCACCTCTAATAGGCGGGTGAAGATATCCTCACTCCCTTTCCCCCCATATACGTGCCGAAGTAAGGCACTAACGTCCGTGCTTTTCTTTTCTTCCATCTATGCCTTGGAGCCCTGGAGGGAAGCCCGAGATAAAGACGTCAAGGAGGGAGAAGAAAGGAACCCCCCCTGAAGACGACGTCATTATCGGATTCCCCCATCCGTTTATGAACTTGATTGAGAGCTTTTTCCCCAGAGACTGAATAAAAGTGTTTACCGCCTACCACAGTGTCACGCATTGTTGCTGCCCTGCGCTACACACGGCTTTCCATGATTTCATGATGACATGGTAACTGAAACACTACGTTCAGGATCACAATAGCATAACAGTTGATACCTGAACTGTTTTCCAACTGGTATCCTACAATGTCATCATCACTTTCCACTTTTTTTTTCTTTACGCCTTCAACTTTCTCTTCAATTGTTTTTTTATTTTCAACTTCAGTTGAATGTTTGATATATTTTCATTTTGGACACACTATACGTTTCTCATATACTGGATATTCACCTAAAAGAGGAGCATAAAGTCTTCTTAAATGACTGTACTCTCTTACACAATTTGCATCAGTACTAAGCTTTTTCTCATCAAAATCTATCAAATACAAACCAGACAATGTTCTTACTCAAGACAATGCAACGTATGCCATTCCCTCTTTAAAAAACAGTACTTCAAATGTTTACAAAAGCTCTGTCAATACTTAAACCTTGAGATTTGTGAATAGTTACTGCATATGCTAGAGACAGAGGAAACTGTTGTCTTCGAACATACAAGTCCTATACAAGCAAAAAACGTACAGCACAACACCCAATCTGTCTTACTTCATTAATCTGGTCAAATTTTATAATCAAAAATTATATTCCATCTCTTTTTGAAAATTTACAAAATCAACACTGTTTCCTACTGCTCCATTTGCTAATCATTCTTCTACATTCAAATTATGCCGCAAAATTACTCCACAGTTTTTACATAAGCATTTTCAAGCTAAAGCTGTAAAATTTCTTGCTAAGACTCTTTTCTGCAGAAATTTCTTCCCACATTTCTTTCATCTCTGACTTTTCAGATTTTGTAATATATGATGTAACATAACAAGCAACAGCAATTAAATTGTCTGCAACAAACTGAATACCCATGTTTGCATTCCACATTTTTAAAATGACTGGATTATAGTCATTAATGTACTTTGAAGCTTCTGTTCTTTTTAAGTTGTATGTATTCTTGGGAGCTTTTTAAGTTATTGTATGTCTTACTGCTGAGAAAAACTACTTACTCTTCCTTTAGAAATTATAGGATATGGGAATTCAAAACGACATTTTGTATAAAAGTTCCCTTTACATTTATATTTCCGTCTGCAGTATTTCCCACATCTATGACTTTGAAACCATAATACTTGGTGTCTCAAGCTCTTTTCTCCTCCTTCTCTTGGAATGGCAAATGTGACATACTGTTCAATGAAAGACAAAACAGCTTCATTACTATCTGTTCCATATTTTGGTGCATTCTTTATCCATAATAGCATGTGTATATGAGGAGCACCTCTGGCTTGGTACTCTTTTCGCCGAAAGTAATCAGGTACCTCTCCAAGCGGTGGAAAGCTTTTATTGCAAATAAATGATGTCATAGCTTGAAACCTCTTGTTAAAATATCTGCAGATATTTACAGGATCCAAACAACAGCTGTCTTCAGTTCAATGTTTTTTACATTTGAATTTGCTTCTTGAAGGAATTCAAGTAAATCATCCCACGCATATTCAGCACATCTAAGTGTTAAAAACCATGTAGATGTACCTAGGTTTCTTAACATGCATTTAAGTTCACCATGACGTCGATGCCAATATTCATTCTTGCCACATTGGCACGCCATCAAATTGATTAACTGAGATTCTAAATTTTCATCTCTTTCTTCAACTTTGTCCATTAACTCTTTTGCAGAAACATTTTGAAGATGAACTCCTGTTTTTAATATATGGTTTACTGCATATGAAAGTGCAGACAAATCACTCTCATACAGATGATGAAATATACATGGAGTGCACTGCCAAAATCATGGATCTTCACAATACAATCTTATTGATCAGTATTCTTATGCTGGAATCCGTACAGCTCGCTCATCAAATCGTCCACCTTCTCCAGTGGGGAATAGCTGTGGAAAACAATCTCATGGGAGCTCCCTTTGCTTCTTTCATTTAAAATAATTCAATACTATTTCCTATGATTTCTTTCGAATGCAGAGGTTGCATCGTATAATGTATGTAAATCTCTTCACTCCTGAATTTGTCCACTTTTTCAATTTGGCCAGTTGAGATTAGTGTTTCAACTTGTAAGAATATTGCTTTTTCATCAACATTTACATTCTTATAATAAATATTATTCTGTACCAGGTATAATGTAGCATTTCGAAGTTTATTAACATCTACAAACTCTTGCCAGATTTTTCTATTCTTTGTTGGTACACCGTTTGCTAGAATGACTACTGGTTCATTTTCTTCTCTCTCTACACCAACAGTTTCAATGTTTTTCTCAAAATCTAAAGGTAAGTACACAACTCTTCCTGTGAGACCTATTTGTAAATCTGTTGGTGGTAGCTTACCTGTCTTAGGCTCCATACGAACTATGGCCTGAAATGGGTGTACAGATTAATAAGAATAGACTAATATACATGTAAATCTGCCATTTCCTGAGGAATAGGTACCAACTCTAAGTTGTTATGTACTGCTCTAGCTGACATTTTGTTTTTTTCTAATTTGTTGTAGCAGTACTTACAAATAACTTGATCACTGGACAACTCAAACTGTCCTTCTACAAACAAATAAAGAGCAAATTGCTGCCACCTATTATTGTTTTCTTTTTCCCTTTTTAACACCTTGACCACGGCGCTAATTCACACAGTGCGGGATAAATAATGAGTGAGCATGTCCTGACGGCCGGGGCCGTCCTCCGCACACGTCCACCGTGACGTCGGACGGGTTAAATATAAATCATCATTTCTAGTTTGACTTCTACAGTGAGTACTTCAACAACAAATACAAACATAGTTTGGTTTTCAGAGGAAACTGTGTTAAACTTTGTAATTTCTTCTGCAAAATCATCAATATTAATGTCTTTCTCCTGTTCTTCAACACCTACACTCATCAAACTCTCAGTTTCTCTACACTCCTCTTCAGAACCACAAAAACGAAACTGTACATCATCACAAACTTTCTGTACATCTGATACAGAACCGTGCAAAAGAGCTGTATTATTTTCACTTAAACATAATGCAGGAGTTTTTACATAGTAAAGTCCCCTTACTAACTTCCGCATTTCAGAGTGGTGTACAGCTAACATTCTTAAATGATGAAAAGTACTTTGGCACACTTTTCTTGAAAGACAAGCCAGATAATGATCCTGCAACTTAGTATGTTTTCTTATTTTACATGGATCTAATCCTTGTAATATATTAATCTTCAGTTTAACACTTTTATTTGGCATATTCTCGTAAAACAATTCATAATATGTCAATAGATTCCTGTCGAATACTGCAAATACTGCTACAATCCCAGTTATACAGGAGCTTGTGTATGCCTCCCTTGAACTTCTTCAGCTATTACTTCATCCACATTCCTAGGAACCATGTTTTCCTTTGGAATGGGAAAGCCATCTTTCACCTCATAACATCAACCACTAATATCAACCGCATGTACTAATGTGTTCTCTTGAAAATAGCGTTCTTCATTAAAGAAAGGCTCAGTACTGGAAGTGTGCTTCCATTCACCAGTAAACGTTTTACAAAAGTCACTTCTATGAACAAGTCTTTTTCTTTTGCTTTTCTCCTTCATAAACACCATTGTTTTATCTAATATTCTCATTCTCTTCAATATTAATATAAATAATTTTCATTTTAATTCAAAAGCTCTATCTACTACACTTTCAATCTGTTGCTTTTTCTTATAAGCTTCTGATCTTTTATATTAATTTTTTAAATGTAATAAATGTTTAATTACTCTACTTCTAATTCTTCTTCTTCTTTAATCCTTATACTCTTTCTGCCTTCTTGTGAGATTCGTTGTTTTTCTATAATTTGAAGTTCTTTCAGCATGACAAATTCTGTTTTGTTTCTGATTTGTTGTTAAATTTTTCTTTTTCTTTTCAACATTTTCCACATTTTTCAATCTTCATAAAAGGGTTTTAAGAAACTGTTTAGTTCTCTTACCAGAAGATTTTTTTCCTGTACAACCTTCTGCTCATCATCTAATTTCTTCTTTTCATTTTTCTTTAAGTAGTACTGTTTTTTTGTTCTCTCTTTTTCATGTTTTCTTGCCATCTTCAATTTTTTTTCAAATAAAATAAATAGCCAAAAAACAAAGAATAGTTTCAATAGTTTGTTACATCAATTAATAATATTAAATTAATTACATATTAATACTCCTAATAATCAATAAGCAGTTACTTACAATTACATTGCCATTGTCTCCATTATTAATAAATATGTAGGATATCTAACTATGCACATTAGGAAAGCTGTATATGGTTGATGCTCTGGCAGAAAACTTTTATAAATTACTTTACCATTTTATTTTCTAAATTTGGGTAGAAGAAGATGTATGTGTTAATTTTTGCTCATTATACAGGGCAGGCAGATGTTTAACTCTGTATTCCAGTGCTTCTGTGATGCCTACGTAAGTACAGAATTTAGGCTTCAGCAACTGAATGCTGTAGTAGGACTGACAATATTTGTCCAGCTGTATGTTAACCTACATAGTTTTTAAGTTAGGGTCATCAGTTGCACAACACGTGTCAGAATACATGTAGAAATAGAGACATATCTCAGACATGATAGCAAGCAGATATTCAAACTTCACAGAGTACGATTTCCGTTTAAAGGAGACACCTAAATGTATACAGCCTACTTCAAGTGTATCTTTGAAGAGACTCGTATGGACTAGGAAATAGATTAATACATCCACGAACATGTTTTAAACCTTACTTTTCTCTTGCAGTTTCATTATAGAGTGACAGCTCACAATGTCAGGCCTATGCAAAGATTAAAGTCCGACTCCTGTTACGCAACTGTTCTCAGTCTCAACATCTTTCTCAAGATGTGAATGAGTGTGTCTCTATCTTTTTGGGGAGAGATGACATATGTGAAGAAGTCTATAGGTACTAGACTACCTCTGTTTCACACCACATGTTATCTAAATTTCTGTAGATCAAGGTGTATGCATTACTTTCTCCTTATTATACAGCGCAGGCAGATATTGAACTCTATATTCAAGTGCTTCTGTGACACCTACCTAGATAAAGGATCCGGACTTCTGCGACTGATTGCTGTAGTAGCTCTGACAAAACGCATGCAGCTTTATGATAAGCTACACAGTTTTTAAGTTACGGTCATCAGCAGCACCACACGTGTCTAAATACATGTAGAAGTGCACACATACCTAAGACATGCTAGCAGTCAGACATTCAAAGTTATCAGGGTATGTTTTCATTTTAAAGCACACACCTCACTATCTACGGCCTACTTGGAATGTTCCTTTCCAAAGACTTATATTGACTACAATACAGGTTAATACTTCTGCTAACATGTTTTAAACCACACTTTACTCCAGCAGCTTGCTTAGAAAGTCAGACATGACAATAGGAGACTTACACCAAAACTAAAATGGCAACTGTTCTCATGCCAATCTTGTGAATCTCAGTGTCTTTGTAAACAGCTCAATAAGTATCTCTCTACCTTTTACAAGTGAGATGACATCTAAAGAAGCCTGCAGGTATTGGACTACCTCTATCTCACAGTGCATCCTCTCAAAATATTTGTAAAAGAATCTGCATGAATTACCTGGTGCTTATTATACAGAACAAATGCATATTGAACTCTGCTTTTGACTGCTTCTGTGACACCTACCTAGGTAAGGAATCTATACTTCAGTGACTAAAAGCTGTAGTAGCACTGACATTTGTCAACCTGTATGATAAGCAGCATAGTTTTAAATTTAGCTTCATCAGCTGCACGACACATCTCAGAATACATGTGGAAGTACAGACATATCTCAGACATTATACCAGGCTGACATTGACATTTCACAGAGGACCCTCTCCGTTTAAATAAGACGCCTAAATTTTAACTGCCTACTTCAAATGTACCTTTACAGAGACTCATATGGACTTGGATATAGAATAATACATCTGCCAACATGTTTTAAACCTCACTTTTCTCTTGCAGTTTCATTATACACTGACAGGTCACAATGTCAGGCCTATGCAAAAATGAAAGGCCAACTCCTGGCATACCACTCTTGTGAGTCTCACCATCTTTCTGAAGATGTAAATGAGTGTGTCTGTGCCTTTTTAGGGTGAGATGACACATCTCAAGAAGCCTATATGAACTAGAATACCTCTGTTTCTCACCACATGCTCTCTAAATTTGAGTAGAAGAAGATGTATGCATTACTTTCTCTTCATTATACAGGGCAGGTGGGTATTGAACTCTATATTTGAGTGCTTCTGTGATGCCTACCTAGATAAGAGATCCAGGCTTCTGCAACTGAATGCTGTAGTAGCACTGACAACATTTGGCCAGCTGTATGGTAAGGTACATCGTTTTTAAGTTAGGGTCATCAGCTGCACCACACATGTCAGAATACATATAGAAGAACAGACATAACTGAGACATGCTAACAGTCAGACTTCTGTGATGACTATCTCTGTAAGAGATCCAGGCTTCTGCAACTGAAAGCTGTAGTAGCACTGACAACATTTGTCCAGCTGTATGACAAGCTACATAGTTTTTAAATTAGGGTCATCAGCTGCACAACACGTCAGAATACATGTAGAAGTAGAGACATACCTCAGATATGATAGCAAGCAGATATTCAAACTTGACAGAGTACACTTTCCATTTAAAGCAGACACCTAAATTTATACAGCCTACTTCAAGTGTACCTTTGAAGAGACTCGTATGGGATAGGAAATAGATGAATACATCCACGAACATATTTTAAACCTTACTTTTCTCTTGCAGTTTCATTATAGAGTGACAGCTCACAATGTCAGGCCTAGGCAAAAATGAAACGCCGACTCTTCTCATGTCACTTTTGTAAGTCTCAGCATCTTTCTTAAGATGTCAATTTGTGTCTCTCTGCATTTTTGTGGTGACATAATACATCAAAACAAGCCTACAAATACTAGAATACCTCTGTTTCACACCACATGCTCTCTAAAATGTGTATAGAAGAAGATGTATGCATTACTCTCTCCTCATTATACAGGGCCGGCGGGTATTGAACTCTGTATTTTAGTGCTTCTGTGAAGCCTACCTAGGTAAGAGATCCAGGCTTCTGCAACTGAATGCTGTAGTAGCACTGACAACATTTGGTCAACTATATGATAAGGTGGTACATTGTTTTTAAGTTAGGGTCATCAGCTGCACCACACATGTCAGAATACATATAGAAGTACAGACATAACTGAGACATGCTAGCAGTCAGACATTCAAAATTGACAGAGTGCGTTTTCAATTTAAAGCACACACCTCACTATCTATGGCCTAGTTGCAATGTACCTTTGCACACAGTTATATTGACTAGAACACAGATTCATACATCTGCCAAAATGTTTTAAACCTCCATTTACTCTAGCAGTTTGCTGAGAAAGTCAGAGACCGGCGGCAGAAGCCCGGTCTGCAGAGGGTATACTGGGCCATCCTACAGGTATGAAACACAGGGGAGGGAGGTACATGATCGCAACTATGTAAAGGACACACGTCCAGGAATCAGACAATGAACGGGATGCAGGAGGGCTATGACCTGACTACGAGAGGCGGAGCCGGCCAACCCCTCAGGTTATAGACTAAAGTTTATTGGGGCGACAGGCACTCTGCAAATTTGGGATGTGGGTAGTTTTGAACCTACAATACAGGGTTGCAGAGAGGGGGGATTCAGGACAGTGCTACAGTTCTAAGAGTTCAATGTTACACACAATGTTAAAAAAATTTCACGATCCACTCACAGATTCACCATCATGGGCATGGTGTGGGGGAGCAGCTTTTGAGCGGGGGGCGTGGGAGGGTTTGGATGGCGGGAGGGCAGGTACGGAGCACTCAAACACATATATGGATACACAACCCATGAAAATACTGAAGATTCTGTCATGGAATGTGAATGGGCTGGGGGACAGGATTAAGCGAACAATGGCCATGCAATATCTACATAGGCATTCCCGCGATATCGTCTTCCTGCAAGAGACACACCTGCGAGGCAACAAGTACCTGGCATTAAACAGATTTGGATACACCCTCCTGGGTCACGCAGGTTTCACGTCTGGTTCCAGGGGTGTTGCGATCCTAGTAAAGAACTTGATACTCCTTGCGAAGGACTGCACCTGGCAGGACCCACTGGGCAGATTTGTGGCACTGGCAGGGAAGTGGGAGGGCCGCAACTTGAACTTCTGTTCCATATATATTCCGCCTAGGCTACACGCGGAGACCTTTCCCGACCTAAGCAAAACACTGCTGAGTATGCCACCCAGTGTGATCATAATGGGCGGGGATATGAAGGCAGTGATGTCACATGAACTGGCCAAAACAACACTACCATCCCGGGTAGGGGGGGCGGAGCCCCAGCGAGCTTTCGCAACGGCAATGGGTTTGTCAGATTTGTGGCGACGACACAACCCGGCTAGTAGACAATACACACACATCTCTGCGGCGCACGGTAGCGGGTCAAGATTGGACTGCATATTCACACAATGCACACAAGTGGGACACTTCCGGGGGATACAACACAGGGCTAGGGGTATATCAGACCATTCCCCAGTGGAAATTCTGCTACAGGGCCCGGCTAGTGACTACACCCTCCTGCCGTGTATAGCTCCCTTGCATTTCAAAGACAGAGATTTCCAGGACAAGGTCAGAGAACGTACACAACAGGGCTTTGCAGAAAACATGGGGTCAGTTGAATCGCATATTACACTATGGGAGACTTACAAAGTGGTGGCAAGGGGTTATATCCAGGCAGTGGCAGGGGACTGAGGAAGCAGAAACGCTCCAAGTGCGATGAGCTAGAAAGTGAGATCGAAAGTGAGAACGAGAAATAAATCAGAGTGAACTGGATCCTCCTGAGTTGGTCTGAAAAATACGTCTCAAACAAAGGGATCTTAGGGACTTAGAGACTGACATGAAAAGGCAACATGCACTCGCCACACAATGATGACTATATGATCTAGGGAACAAGGCTAATAAGCTAATTGCTTGGTTAGAAAAACAGGACAAAGAACAGAACTGGGTTTCGGAGATTCAAATGAGCAATGGGGCACCATTAGATCTGGGGCAGACATAGCGGAAGCATTTGCTTCCTACTATGAAACGATCTATCAGTCTGTAGCGACAAGATCGGTGGAGGCCAGCACCGAACTACTTGCGGACCTGCCCCTATTGACCATACCGCAGGAAGACCGAGAGGCAATAGCCCAAGACCTGACAGTGGAGGTAGTAGAAGGGGCCATACGAGACCTACAATCCGGGAAAGTGACAGGCATGGACGGACTCCCCGCAGAGCTCTTCGAATGTGTGGCAACCAGGGTGGCACAACCGATGCTGCACATGTACAATGCTGCACTACAGGATGGTTACTTACCGGCAGACCTGAGGTTGGCCACAATAGTTGTTATTCCAAAAAAGGGCAAACCCATGGAAAGTTGAAGCTCATATCGGCCCATTTCTTTGTTAAATTTTGAAACTAAAATGTTGGCAAAAGTGCTAGCCAATCGGCTTGCTCCCATCGTTTCGGCTATTATCCACCCGAACCAATCCAGATTTATGGCCCAGCACAGTGCCAGACTGAACCTACGATGTCTCTATGGGGTGATGCATGCTACGGCAGCGAACCCAAGCAAAGCCACAGCACTACTGTCATTGGATGCTCATATGGCATTCAACAGTATAGAATGGCCCTATCTCCAAGCGGTCTTGCCCAGACTGGGACCGGGCTTCTCTGCATGGGTCCGTCTTTTATACAGCGAACAAGAGCTCATGTTAGGGTGAATGGGTCGATCTCCAGGTCATTTACGCTCAACAGAGGCACATGTCAGGGATGTCCACTCTCCCCCATACTTTTTGCGCTAGCACTCGAGCCACTTGCGGCATGGATCAGAGGTGACCCCATAGTCAGAGGCATCAACATGGGGGGGAATGGGAGGAGCTCATCTCGTTATATGCAGACTATGTGCTGCTCTACGCGAGCAGACCCCGGCAGACATTCCATAGGCTCATCAATATACTCCGGCTATTCGGTACATACTCAGGGTACCAGATAAACTGGGACAAATCATTAATTTGTAACCTGTACGGAGTGTTGCCCCAACTTACAACTGACTGTGCAGCATTGACGCAGCTAGATAATTTGTAATATCTAGGCATATGGATTACTAAATCGAGGGGAAACAGCGCAACCTACTATGGGAAGGAGGCAGACCACGCATAGCACTCCGCAAACTATAACGGGGGTGTAAGAGGGTGGATTAGCCACTCCAGACATCTGGAATTATTACCTAGCGACCCAACTCATTGACATTAATGGCTGGGTCTTCACACCCCGATCTGAACTGGCGTACCGGGTAGATCACCAGTTAATGGGAACCAGTGGGCATCTGACGGCACTGTATCACAGAGACCAGGGGAGGTCGCTCCCCGTACACACACACGCAGTGGTACAAGCATGGCACGCTATCACCAAGTCACTGGGTTGGAAAGATAGACTGACTCAGCAGACCCTACTGTGGTATAGCAACATGCTGGGGAGGTGGGCCACCTGCAGGACTTTTGTAAATGGAGCCTTTTGTAAATGGAGCCTTATAGGACAATCTTGGAGATATATGGCGGAACGGCAACATACTTACCTTTAAGGAACTTCAAACAGAGTTTCAACTGACAGACAGAGAGCAGTTTTGATATCTACAGCTAAACCATGCCCTTAGGTGCCATATCAAAGATGGAGAGTCACTATTCGAGTACTCCCTGCTGGAAGACCGCTTACTGTTGGACCCAATCCCCGAGAAAGCGATCTCCCACACGTATAGGAAAATAATGAACAATCTCCCTGACCACATGGGCCCAGTGAGAGCAGCATGGCAGACCGACCTGGGATTGCTGGAAGAGGACGATTGGCAGGAAACAATCCAAAGTCCCAGAGAGATAGCCATACGGGTGAGATTCCGACTTATCCAACTCCGAATCCTGCATCGATCGTACTCCTCCCGCACGTCCCAATACAAAAAAGGCAGAGCCGACACAAATCACTGTGTTAGAGGATGCAGGGCCGTAGGTACATTCTTCCACATCATTTGGGATTGCCCTAAAATCCAGCGCTACTGGATAGGAGTCATAGGGGTGATGTCAAAAGTGCTGGCCATTCAAATCCAACCAGATGCATGCTGACACCTGTTGGGGGTCACAGGAGAAGACAGGTGGCCCTCACACACAAAAACCTGGCTTATGCTGGCCTCAGGGGGAGCAAAGTGAAATGTTGCGCGGCTGTGGGGGGCACTAGACCCTCCAAAACTTTCTGATTGGAAGGTGGACATGGATTGGTGCCGATTGGCAGAAAAAGTGGTATACGAGAGCAGAGGATGCCCTAAAACGTGGGAATAAATCTGGAACCCGTGGGAGATATACAGATCCCAATAGGGAGAGGGGGAAGGACACTAGAATGCAGGAGTAGGAGAGCTGGAAACCCAATTGTACAGATGTATCATGTTTAATACTGCTCGAACCCTTTACATATATGTATTTTAAATGCACTCCTTATATCGAAAGCTGTACAGAACATCTTTCTTGAATGATTGGATTGAAGTTGTTCAATAAAAAGAATTATAAAAAAAAAAGAAAGTCAGAGATGACAACACCAGACTTACACCAAAACAAAAATGTCAACTGTTCTGATACCACTCTTGTGAGTCTAAGTGTTTTTCTAAACAGCTCAATAAGTATCTCTCTACCTTTTACAAGTAAGAAGACATCTAAAGAAGCCTACAAGGATCAGAGTACCTCTATCTCACAGTGCATTCTCTCAAAATATTTGTAAAATAATCTGCATGAATTACTTGGCGCTTATTATACAGTACAAATGCATATTGAACTCTGTGCTTCTGTGATGCCTACCTCGGTAATGGTTCTGTGCTTCTGCGACTGAATGCTGTAGTAGCTCTGACAAGATTTGTGCAAAGGTATGACAAACTGCATACTTTTTAGGTTAGGATCATGACCTACACAACACACATCAGACTACACATAGAAGTACACACATATCTGAAACATGGTAGCAGTCAGACATTCAAACCTGTCAGGGTATGTTTTCAATTTGAAGAACACACCTCACTATCTACGGCCTACTTGGAATGTTCCTTTGCAGAGACTTATATCGACTAGAATACAGGTTAATACATCTGCCAACATGTTTTAAACCTCACTTTTCTCTTGCAGCTTGGTTAGAATGTCAGAAATGTCAATGCCAGGCCTATACCACATTGAAAATCCAAGTCTTCTCATGCCACTCTGGTGAGTCTCCGCATCTTTCTAAACACCTCAATAAGTATCTCTCTACCTTTTACAAGTGAAATAAGACATCTAAAAAAGCCTATAGGTATTAGACTACCTCTGTTTCACACTGCATCCTCTCAAAATATTTGTAAAAGAAGCTATATGGATTACTTTGTGTTCATTATACAGGACAGACGCATATTGAACTCTGTATTCGAGTGCTTCTGTGACACCTACCTAGGTAAGGGATCTCTGCTTCTGCAACTGAATGCTGTAGTAGCTCTAACAAGATTTGTGCAGTGGTATAATAAACTGCATACTTTTAAACTTATCTCATGAATATATGATGTTACAATGCAAACTATTACAATGCATACTTTTACAATGTGATTTTTACAATGCAACTTCCATTACAATGCATGGTATTACAATGCAAGCCATTGCAACACATGTACCATTAGAACAAAAATTACTATTATAACACTGCCAGGTGCTTACCTCAGGTAAGGTGCTGGTCAGTGATGCATATGCGTTCTAATAGCATGCATTGTAATAGCAGGCGTTGTAATGGAACTTGCATTGTATTGCCTGCGTTGTAAAGGCATTGCATTGTAATGCCTGCGTTGTAATGGATGTTTCCCAGACATAGACTGATATGGACTGGGATATAGGTTAACCCCTTCGCTGCTAGCCCTCCCCCCCCCCGTGCTAAGCCTTTTTTTGGCTATTTGGGGTAGTTCGCGCTTAGGCCCCTGTAACTTTCTGACCACATAAGGTATCCATGCCAAATGTGTGTCCTTTCCTTCCAACATCATGGGCATTTTAAAGGTACCCAGGGTTTGTTGACTTCCCTGGAGGGGACTCAGAAATTACACCCACAGAACCAGCAATACCTACAACCTCAAAATCATTACCAGCAAGAACAGAATCAATACCAGAACGAGAACCGATATCTGGTTACGAGACATGGCCAGTATTGGCGCGATTAAATGAAATACCCATTTTCAACCTGAGTGGCCAAACTATAGACTTCTTTACTGAATCCCTCCTTACCAAGGGTCTGTCTTTTGTCCCTCACACCAAAACCAATAAATTCAAAATCTTTCAAGATCTTATGATCTTTTTCCGTAAAATAAGACTTCACTCTTTTTTTGAAGGTCAAGAGGATCATTTGCAGACCAACGATAACAGGTCAGGACTCACACCCGTGTCTACTTTTCTTCCCACCTTAGAGCAAGTAGGTCCGGAGATAGCGATTTTTGAGCATGTAGTTTTTAATAAACTTATGGCAGCTATGAAATACATTCCTGCCCCTGGATTTAACATATCCCGGGAAGAACATACATCACTCAAGGCCCTTACCCAAAACAAACACCTAACTGTTAAAAGCTGTGATAAGGGTGGTGGTATAGTTCTATTAGACACTGATCAATATGTTCATAAGATGGAGAACATGTTACAAAACAGACAACCCTATACACACATCAAAAGTGACCCTACCAAAAGAGTTCAAAAATTAGTCCTAGATATTACTACACAGGCACTCAGACAGAACCTTATATGTGAGAAAGAACATACTTAAACATTGACAAACCTAGAATGGCCGCCATCTATGGAGTTCCCAAGATTCATAAACACAGCACGGATCCACCTTACAGACCCATAGTTAACACCATTGGGTCTGTCACAGAGCCCCTGTCAAAGTATGTGGACACCATATTGAGACCCTATGTCCCTAAAATACTATCCTATGTTCAAGATACTCGAGATATAATAAACAAAGTTGAACATTTACCGTTTAATGGTAACACACATACCATGGTTACTATGGACATAGAAGCTCTCTACAGCAATATCCCCCAGACAGGGGCCATTGAGGCAGTTATATGGTTTATGGACACATTCCACATTGAATGTCCTCGGATGTTCATTGTGGAATGCCTGCAAGTAGTCTTACCAGAAAACACTTTTGAGTTCAATGGGTCCCTTTGCAAGCAAACCAAGGGAGTAAGTATGGGGGCATCTTGTGCCCCCACGGTGGAAATATCTACATGGCCCTATTTGAATTCAGATACATCGATAACAAGATTGCTTCCTTTAGTGAATCTGTTAGTAATTGGTCTAGATACATAGACGATGTATTTTTTATCTGGACAGCCAACCAAGAAGATATTCCAGAATTTGTATCTTGGCTAAACCTTTGTGATAGCAACATTGTTTTCACCGCGAACTCTAGCAACTGCAAAGTAGAGTTTTTAGACATCGTCATTCAGAACAATGTAGACCACCTTGAAGTAGATCTCTACACTAAACCTACAGCCCTCAATACACTGTTGCACTTCAACAGCTATCATCCCCAGTCACAAAAAATAAGTATTCCCTTTGGACAGTTCCTACGCCCCCGTAGGAACTGTACCAATTTAGAGGACTTTGACATCAGAGCCATTGAAATGAAAGCCAAATTTGTGGCCGGGGGCTATCCCAGACGGCTAGTACGTGACTCCTATAAGCGAGCCCGCTATTATAATTCCAATTGGCACATCTTAAATGCCACTACAGGAGGAGAAACGTGCATACCCAAACCACTTTTTGCTCACAGGAAGAACAAAAATCTTAAAGACCTAATAGTACAGTCTCGTATGACGAGCACACACAAGGACACCATTCAGACATCAATACTGGGCAACAAATTCCCCACTGGGAATTACAAATGCATGTTGTGTGTCGCATGTCAATTTGCAATTGAAACCAGCATATTTACCTTCAATGGAACTAACTTGGAATTAAACACCTTAACCAACTGCAAGACCACGAATATCATATACCTCATCTTGTGTCCCTGTAATCAGGGATATGTGGGGGAAACCTCGCGATCTATGGCAACGCGACTTTCAGAACACAGGTCAGCCATCCGAACCAACAAAATCCATGCCCCATTGGTCAAACACTATATGGAGGCGCAACAAACCACCCACGATATCCGATGGCTTATTCTGGAAAAAATACGTATCAACACGGGAAGCTTAAGCACCGAAATACGCAAACGTAGAGAGGTTTATTGGATCTTCATTCTGGACACATATAAAAATGGGATGAATAATGAAATCCCATGGGATCAAGCCATCAGGTACAACAATATTTGAAGTAGCTGATAATATATCGATATAAGACTCTTCCTGTTCCTCCCTCTTTTGAGGGTGCAGTCACACATTATTATGGCCACGTCGTCAGCAGTCCTTTTTATCGTTTTATCTTTCTCATTCATCTACTGTATCATTATTAGTTTCAATCAACCAGTGTTTACAACATATCGTTAAGCAAATCTCTGATTTGTTTTATAGCCTCGTAGTGCATTTCAATTCTCTACAGATACCGATATGGTCTACTACGCATACAGCACGTTTCTTACATTATTATGTACTGCAGCATCTATTTTTATCCTCATTAGATGATTTTTAGGATATCACAAGTCACATACTACGGTGCACCCCTTGCATTGTCTATTTCAGACATAGGGTAGTCACACTTATGCACCCCACCTTTACATTAACTCACACCAGGTTAAGATGGCCACCACGGTACACTGTCAGATTCAAGTCCAGGCTGAGACAGTTACGGTCCGCCCCTCTATTCCGTTAACCAATCCAAGAAGTTCTAGGATTCCATCTGACCGCTTTCAGTTTTGGCGCACTTTCCCCGTTTTAAAATACACAGCATTACGGCTGAACGCTGCTGAATAATATGGAGATTTCCTCGGCGCATGCATGGCATGCAGCGAAGTAAGCTGCCCACAGAAATCTGTTGAGACATCCAGGAGCACCACATATCGAGCCCCTTGCCAATATATCTGTGATAGCGGCGTGTTATCAGACCATCACCACTACCAATTATACAGGTAAGAGCATCCGGGCTGTTAATGTAGGATTTAAGACCCCACGTGCACATGTATACTTCCGTGTCACACAACATCAGATAGATAACTCGGCAGGCTCTTTTTAGGGTCTTTTTATGGACTTCATTATTTACCTTAGTTCTTCTCCTTTTTTTCTTTTTCATCTTTCAGTGCGTGACATCTATCCCCCTCGTTACCAGTGAGAATAGGCACCGCTGGATTTTCGCTACCACTGAACACACAGGTAAAGAGCACCCCCCCGGAGGCCCAATGTATTAGTTCTTACGTCATGTATACATGGATTTCTTCCATGTTACATCCATCTAGCCACCCAACCTGAGAGTTCCTTTTACAGACATTATAACTAACAACAGTCCCTCCATTTCATTTCTAGTGTGGGATGTATCAACAACATTCTTCTCTCTTTATCCCTTTTTATCTGTGATAGCGGATTTTTAAACACAGTGAACCGTCTCACGGTCACTACATTGATGAGTGCACCCGCCATTTCATTAAGGGGTAAGCCCACTGAACCCAGCTCTTATGTCCCATATCTTATTAATTATCTGCAACATACAGTTACTGTAATGCAATTTCTAACATCGTATTTCTTGTTTGACCCAATACCAGGTGCATTGAATTTCCTAGCACCGTAATTATCATCACTTATCCCCATTGTCTAGATGTCTCTTCGTATATGCTAAGGTAAACCTATATATGAGCTCATCAGCATACATATTAGTTTTCCTGTCACAACAGGTTGTTACTCTGGGCATTTATATCACACGTATGTCTTTAGTGGCACTTTTCCTTAGTAGTGACCTGAGCTTCACACGTATAGGGGCTTTTTACATATATACACTATTCTGTTGTCTTCTGGGTTCTCATCTACCCCATAAACTTTTCTCCCCTTTTTTCACAAAAGCACGATATTCGGTGTTGACAGGGTTGTATTATATATCCATGATTCAGTCAACCTTAGATCCTTTTTTTAATCTATCTTGACTTCTTTTTCTTCTTTTATCCTGTGACAAGTCATATCAATATTTTTCTTAACATTAGTCGTGACTCTCTTGTCGAGCACAAACTCTGTGTAGGACCTTCAATATGTAACTTAAATGGTTTTTTAGGTCTCGCCTGAGCCAGCGCATGCGCTGCACTGGCTGAGACATTTAGTGTGTGGGCTTTTAAAAGTGCTACCACACGCTTTTGCTGGCCTAGCGCTTGCGGTTACGCGCGCGTGCACGCGCGCAGCCGCCAGCTTTCAGCGCCCGATCAGGCGCCATCTTGATTTCCTCTCACTTGCTCTCTGAACGCTCCTCCGCCCCTCCCCCGCCGCGTCTCGCGTTGATTGGAAACATATGCTGTTTTCACTTTCGCTCGCGCGCGCCCCACTTTCGAAGCCGGGCTTGTCTTGTTGGTTAAGCACTCCACAAGAGTGCATGCGTTTTCCAGCTGTCTTCATCGTGTACTTCTCTCCCCTTCCCCTGCTGTGTGTTGCCCTTAAGCTTCTCCCTGTCCTCTTCCAAGTGGTGCTTGCTCTTGTTTACTGCCCACTCCCTGTTGCTCTCTCGGTTGTTGCTTCACCTCCCTACCACCACCTCTGTGTTGCTTCCGTCACCCCACCCTCTGTTTCTTCACCTCACCCATGCCTTCCTTCTCTGCCGCCTGTTGCTTTTCCTCCCAACCCACACCCCTTGAAATGCTCCTTCCCCGACTAAAATAAATAAATAAAAAATAATCACATTTTTTCCTATTGGCTGAACTCATACTGGCAAATAAAATGAAAAAGAATAGTGGACATCTCATTTGAAGGAGCACAAACGTATAGTGTGGACAATTACAAAATAACGCAGCCTGCCGAGTAATGGCCATTTTTTTCTTATTTAGCCATGCAGCACAGCATGGTTAAACAAGCATTTGCAATGCAATAGGTCTCGCATTTACGCGAGTTTGAGCTATTGACATAGCAAATAACAATGCCTTTTATTTTTGTTTTCATTTTTGAAACATAAAAGGCATTGTCATTTACAATGCCAATAGCTTAAACTCGCGTAAATGCGAGACCTATTGCATTGCAAATGCTTGTTCTATATACAACTTATCTAGGTTTCATAAATACACATGGCTACCTGATGAAGGCACAATGCCGAAACGCGCGTAGGACACAAATTTTCTACAGCCAGGCTAAACATGAATTCTCTTTAATATTGAAACTATGTTATAGAAGATGATTTGAAGTGACTTCATTATACGGTCTATGTTTTGTCTTAAAATACTTACTAATTTTGTATAATACTGTCACAAAAAGTCATGTAGTAATAGGCATTGCATGAATGTATCAGTATGCCTGCTTATTTACAGTAGGAATCATGGACCCACTATGTGGCCGATCATGAACTAAGCATATCTATTTTGCACACATTGTGACACTGTTTTTATGATATTTTTTCTTAAACAAAAAGACACAATAATATATATATAAAAAAAAAACTGTATGTATAAATAAAATATGTATTTTTGATACTCAACCATATCTGGCTGTTTACATATTGTTATTGTATATGTCAAGGTCCACATTTTATTGTATTTCCTAAATACTTTCTTCACACTTGGGGACTCAGAAATTAGCCAAAACACAGCGAAATGTTGGGTTTTTGGGGAAAAATGGGGAAAAAGTGCTGCAGATGAAAGCGTCTGTTTTTTTCCCTGCAAATGGTATCAACAAAGGGTTTGTGGTGCTGAAATCACCATCTTCCCAACTTTCAGGGCCCAACAGACTTTTGACAGAAAACCAAAATCTTTTACACAGTTTTGGCATTTTACTGGGACATAGCCTATTTTTGCTATTTTTTGTGCTTTCAACGTCCTTCTAATTAGTGTTAGAAATGGGTATGAAAGCAATAATGGATCCTGAAAAACTATACATTTCAGAAAAGTAGACAAAATTCTAAATTCAGCAAGGGGTCATTTGTGTAGATCCTTGAAGGTTTTTTTATAGAAACTAACAGTTGAAAACAGAAAAATTGAAAATGAGTTAAAAAAAGCCATTTATGCCAACGTTTTTACCTGTAACATCGTCTAAGAATGACAGATTTTTGAACGCAATATACCATTACATCTGCTGGACCCTTCTGGTTGTGGGGCTATATAGGACTTGTAGGTTCACCAAGAACCCGACGAACCCTGAGCCAATAACTGAGCAGCACCTTGCAATTGTTTTTTATTGTGTACCGGGTATATAGCAATTAATTTGGGAAAATATAAACAGGGAAAAATCGGTATGAAAGACACCTATGTATTTCGGAAGTGGGAACAAAATATAGAGTTTAGAAACAGTAGCTATTTGCACATTTCCGAAATTCTGGGTTCCCATACTAGCATCTGAATTATAGGACATTTTTCTAAGTGACTTCTTTTTACACATTGTCTTACATTTGGAAGGCAGAAATGCATCAAAAGTCAATAGGCAATAACAGTTGCTCTCCAATTCTGTGTTCCCCTGAGTCTCCCGATAAAAATGGTGCTTCACTTGTGTGGGTAGGCCTAGTGCTCGTGACAGGAAAGGGCCAAAAACGCAACGTGGACACATTTTTACATTGCAAAGTGCCAAGCTGTGGATTTTGAACCCTCGCTCTGCGGACACCTAGGGAAACCTAGTAAACCTATACATTTTTGAAAACTAGACACCCAGGGGAATCCAGGATGGGGTGACTTGTCTGGCTCTCACTACGTTCTGTTACCCAGAATCCCTTGCAAACCTCAAACGTTGTCAAAAAAGAACACATTTTCCTCATATTTCTGTGATGGAAAGTTCTGGAATCTGCGTGGATCCACAAAATTCCACTGACAACGCATTCCCCAAAGTCTTCCGAGAAAAATAGTGCCTCACTTGTGTGGGTAGGCCTAGTGCCCGCGTCCGGAAATGGGCCAAAACGCAATGTGGATACACCACATTTTTACAGTGAAACTGACCCTTTTTTGCAAAGTGCCTAGCTGTAGATTTTGAACCCTAGCTCTGCCGGCACTTAGGGAAACTAGTAAACCTATACATTTTTGCAAACTAGACACTCAGGGAAATCCAGGATGGGGTGACCTGTCTGGCTCTCACCAGGTTCTGTTACCCAGAATCCCTTGCAAACCTTAAACTTTGTGAAAAAAACACATTTTCCTCACATTTCTTTGATGGAAAGTTCTAGAATTTGTGTGGATCCACAAAATTCCACCCATCCCGCATTCCCCAAAGTCTTCCGATAAAAATGGTACCTCACTTTTGTGGGTAGGCCTAGTGCCAGCATCAGGAAACGGCCCAAAACGCAACGTGGACACACCACATTTTTACAGTGAAGACTGACCCTTTTTTTGCAAAGTGCCTAGCTGTAGATTTTGAACCCTAGCTCTGCCGGCACCTAGGGAAACCTAGCAAACCTATACATTTGTGCAAACTAAACACCCAGGGAAATCCAGGATGGGGTGATTTGTCTGGCTCTCACCAGGTTCTGTTACCCAGAATCCCTTGCAAACCTCAAATTTTGTAAAAAAAAAACACATTTTCCTCACATTTCTTTGATGGAAAGTTCTAGAATCTGTGGATCCACAAAATTGTACCCACTCCGCATTCCCAAAGTCTTCCAAAAAAAATGGTACCTCACTTGTGTGGGTAGGCCTAGTGCCTGCGACAGGAAATGGCCCAAAACGCAAGATGGACACACCACATTTTTTTTTTTAAACAAATTTTTATTGGGTCAAAAGTCATATACATTACAGAGCTCCTTGACCCAGGAAACATCTGCCATAGTAAACATTGCAAATCGTTGTCAATGACGATTGAGGTATACATTTTTCTTATCATCAATATTAAAAAACAATATAGCAATAACACATTAAACCCCCCCGTTGCACTAACTCACCACTGCGTCTCTTTTGCCACTGCATTGTCCATCCCCACAAATCTAGTTCCTTACCACCCCTCAGATCTCCTATCCCAAGGGCCCGCACAGCACCATAGATGCCGAGGAATCCACTGGGGGCACTGGGTCCAGATCTAGGCCTCGATAGTCTGCCCATCTCTTCCAAATTTTTGGAGGCTTTTGTGGGCAACCCCTGGCTTTGAATATTGGGATCTCTAACCCCATGCAGAAGTCTAGCCCATTCTTCCAGGCCGAGAGAGAAGGTGGGATTGCCGCCTTCCACATCCTTGCGATGTCCCTTTTGGCCAATGTCAGCCCCAGCATTAACAAGTGTTGGTTGTAAATGTTGCCTCCTATACCCTCCATAATGTGTAGGATTACCAATCTGGGTGAGAAAGGGAGCTCCCACCCCAAGACCTCTGCTAGACAGGCCATTTCTCCCTTCCAAAATGTTGTGAGTGCTGTACAGTGCTATATAGTATGAATCAAGGACCCCTCCTCCCGGCCACAGCGCAGGCATATCGGGGATGTAACAAGACCGGCCCTCCATAGCTTGAGCCGGGTATAGTAAACCCGGTGAAGGTACTTAAATTGAATGAGGTGCAATCGCATGGCTATTGCTGCTTCCCTAGGAGAAGCCAGTACTTCCGTCCAATCGTCGCCATCTATTTGGCCAATGTCCCCCGCCCATGCCTCCCTGAGTTTATCCAATGTTTTGGAGCTATGAGTCACCATGGATTGAAATATCTTTGATATTTTATGATCCTGCAAATCGCCCATGAAGACCTTGGCTTCAATCGGACTGAATTCGGGGAGCGCTTCTAGTCCCGAGACACTAGGGTAGATGGCATACCGAAATTGGAGGTATTTATAAAACTGGGATCTTGGCATCTGGTATTCTTGTTGCAGATCTTGGAATGACTTCAACGTCAGGCCTCGCATTACATCTCCTAACGTTGATATAGCTATTTTATCCCACCCTCGAAACCCAGATAGCACAGCCAGCTGCGGAAAACGACCATTACGCCACAGTGGGATTTCCCTGGTTAACTTATTCCACCACCCCATTCTGCGGAGAGATTGTTTCCATACTTGGAAGACCACCCGCGTAGCTGGTGGAAGAGAATTGCGCAATGTCGCCGAATACAAAATGGTATGCAGAGTGGATTCCCCCATACATTGTCGCTCCACTGCATAAGCGGGGTCCTTTATGTCTCCATACCACCATTCATTTAGCACCAGGAGATGCGAAGCCATATAGTACGATTGGACATCCGACGTGGCCAACCCCCCACAATACGTTGACTGGAAGCAAGTGCACAGCGCCACCCTGGACGCCCCCCCCTGCCCACAGGAAGTGCCCTAATGTCACATTAACCTGGCAAAACCACATGGGGGACACTGGATATGGATGGTTCTGAAGTTGATAGAGCAGGCGCGGCAGTGATACCATTTTAGAAATAGTAGATCTGCCATATATGGAGAGGGGCATGTGCGACCACATTTTCATTTCCTCACGTACCCTGAGCCACACCGGTACTACATTTCTGTCCCATGCCACTGTCGGTGAATCCGAGAGGAAAACTCCCAGGTATTTCACGCCCTCCGTCGTCACCTTGACTGCAGAGGCCCAAGGCCCCAATCCTGCAGTACCCCCCAGCGCCCACAGGGTGGATTTACGCGGGTTCATGAACAGACCCGATGTTTCACCAAAAATTTGCATAATGTGCAGTAGCCTCGGTCCCGTCCTATTAATATTCGTTAAAAAGAAGAGGACATCATCTGCATATAAGGCAATGCGGTCGGAAAGCCCTTGGTCCCACTCAAAGCCCGCCACTTGCGCATCCATCCGCACCCACGCCGCTAAAGGCTCCATGGCTAGAGCAAAAAGATACAGTGACAATGGATTGAGAACGTAAAGGAGGTGGATCCGGCAACACGCACTGACGCTGTAAGGTCTGTATATAGCAGTTTGAGATATGACAGGAAGCGCGGACCGATATTCAGTCGGTCCAATAGTGCAAACAGGTAGACCCAGCTAAGAGAATCGAACGCCCTATCCATGTCTGCCAGTAGAAGAGCGGCCTACACTCCCCTTCCCTGAACAGCAGCAATGGCGGTGTGCGCTCGTCCAATATTGTTGCGTGTAGCCCTCTGGGGCATGAATCCAGCCTGATCGGGATGGATCAAGTTAGTTATGTGAGATTGGAGGCGATTGGCCAACACCTTGGCCAGAATTTTGGCCTCAACATTTAGTAATGAGATGGGACGATACGAAGCGTGCTGGTCGGGGGGTCGGCCTGGTTTATGAAACACCACCACTTCCGCGTGCCTCCAGTCTCGTGGTAGGCACCCCCGATCTCTAGCTTCAGCGACAACTTGAAGATAGTGAGGCCCTAATTTGGAAGAATATTTCTTAAAGAATTCACATGGGAACCCATTTGGACCCGGCACCTTTCCAGAGTTCAGGTCTCCCAGTGCGGCACTTACCTCCTCATCGGTGAATGGAAGTTCAAGGGCTGCTCGTGTCTCATCTGAGAGAGCGCACGGCGGCAAGTCGGCTAGGAAGCAATGTATCACAGTTTCCTGCAGGAGTTCACTAGGGGTGTATAGCGCGACAAAGTAATGAGCAAAGCTCTCTGCGATTAGAGATGGGTCGCTCATGATCTGTCCATCAGGGCCCGGTATGCTTGGGAGAACCTGAGGCTGCAAAGCCCCTTGACACAGTCTATGCAGTAATTTACCGGACTTGTCGCCCCATTGGTAAATTCTGCTGCGGGATACCAGCCACGCGAGTTGGGCCTCATCCATCAGAATATCGGCATGGGATTGTCGCTCTAACGCCAGCTGTCAGCGCACCAAGCTTCCTCCCTTTCCTCTACTACTCTGTTCCAGTTCTAATAGGCGGGCCTCCGACCGCAGTAGTGATTCCCGCCGGGCTCGACGTGCCGCTGTGCAGAATGAAATATCCACCCCCGCAAGGTGGGCTTCATGGCCTCCCATAATGTTGCTGCCTCAGCTACGGTTCCCACATTTGTATCCAAATATTGTTCAATTGCCTGCTCCATGTGCTCCCGATACTTTACATCCTGCAGATGCCAGGAGGATAGATGCCAACGAAAAGGCTGCCTTTCGGGACCCAACTGCACCATAAAAAGCACTGGGGAGTGGTCGGATAATCCCCTTGGAAGTATCACTACTGCCCTCACCCGTCCAACAGCTCCTATCGGTACAAATATATAATCAAGATGGGAATAAGAATCATGGGTTGTCGAGAGGTACGTATATCCTAGTTCCTCGCGATGCAATCGCCTCCATGTATCCACCCATCCCAATCCCGTCGCCAAGGCGTTCAGTCTGGTACTGTGTGAAACAGTGGGATATCCTCCCGCTCTCCATCTATCCATGGTTGGGTTCATTACATCATTCCAATCCCCACTTATGATTGCCAGCCCCTCTGGTATATCGGCCCACAAGGACGTAAGGCGCTCCACTAATGTCCATTGCAGCGGCGGGGGAGCATACACACAGCCCAAAACCACCTGTTCCTCATATATGGTGCCCCTAATGAAGACATATCTCCCCTGAATGTCTGTCCATGTTTTGATATGTTTATATGGGACCCTACGATGAAGTAGAATCGCGACCCCTCGGGATCCCCTAGTGAAGCCTGATTGGAACACTTGAATATAACCGTAGCGGAGGAGACACAAGGCTTTTGTACCCATTAAGTGGGTCTCCTGAAGCATCAGGACATCCGCTCGGTACCTTTTGGCCTGTTGGAGTAGGGCCCCTCGTTTAATTTTATCTAATGCTCCCCTGACGTTCCAGCTCACTATACGATGGTCCCCAGCCTGAGGCTGCACCCTATCCGTGGGGACTGCCATTGAGGAGTCTACGGGTATCGACGTGCGTGACAGCTATGGACCAATGTACAAATCGTATCTGTGTGTGGCAGTGACGCAGTGCAAACAAATAACATGTGTACCCCAACTTCCCCCATCCCCCCTATACCTCAAAACAGCTGAAGTATCTGTCGCGGTGAGAGCGGCTTGCGGGCCCCAACGGGAGCCCCCCGCCCGCCCCCCAATGGTTCCCCAACAACCTGCCCATATTCAACAGGCGTGCCCCTGAAGTATTAAGAGGCAAGCAGAGGTACTAGCCCCTGCTCATGATTCGTCGGTTCAACCTAATGTCTCCAACAGTCCCCCATCAAGGAGAGTCTTAATGTGACTATGACGCCAAAGACCCCTGTCGGGGTACCGAGGTAGATCTGTTAGGATCACTGCAGGATTTGGAGCAGCGTCGGGATCTTAACCTCCTAGTTCCTTTGACTTTGATCTTGGGTGGCCTGCGGGCAGCCTCACTGGATGAGGAGTCTGATTCCAGCCTGGGCGGCGTACGTAGCCGGACCTTCACAGTTTCATCTGTCTAGTTAAAGACCTCTTCTGGCGAGTTGAAGAACAGAGTCCGGGATTGGTACACCACTCTCAGCCAGGCAGGATACAGCAATGCGTAGGGAAGTTTCAACTCGCGCAGGCGGGCCTTGGCTGCCATAAATGACTGTCTCTTTTGCTGAACCAGTCTCGTGTAATCCGGGAATATGAGGATGCGAGTGTTCTCAAACATCAGGGGCTCCTTGAGTCTGGCTTGCTTTAGGATTGTGTCCCTCTCGTGATAGTTTAAGATCTTTGCAATAACGGGCCTCGGTCTGGCTCCAGGAGGCGGCTTCTGTATCAGGGCCCTGTGGGCCCTTTCCACAACAAAACAGCTGGATAGCAATTCCTGGGAGAGCCAACTCGCAAGCCACCCAGTTAGAAATCGTTCCACGTCTCCCCCTTCGCATCCTTCAGGGAATCCAACAAAGCGGAGGTTGATCCTCCTGGCCCTGCCCTCCGTGTCTTCCACTCGCGAAGCCAGACCCCTGGTGAGTGTTTCGAAAGACGAAACATTTTTTTGCAATGTAGTGACCGAGTCCTCTACTCCCGAGACCCTGGTTTCAGCCTCAGTAATGCGTTCCACTGCATTCCTAAGATCCTGCCGTAGGAGCATAACATCAGACCCCACCTCTCCAATCTTTGCCTCCAGAGCGACCCTGGACTGTGTGATGGCCGCCATGAGTGCAGCATTATCCGGGAGACCTCCCTGCGTACCACCCTGGTGAGCTGTCAGGGCTCCTGCTCCAGTATAGCAATCTAAAGTACTCTGCTTGGCCGATCCTCCACCTGGTTTATCTCTCGTCATTGTATGGTTCGGGTCACCTATCTCTCAGGATAGCAGATCTGTAGCCCCCAGGCAGGCCTCCGGGACGATCTACGTTCACTCGGCCTGCGGTATGGCGCCTGTCACCCCCGCGGACTCTGTTGCCAGTATTTCTCTCTGGCAGGGAGCTTATGAGGTGGGAGACTCGGTTGGGACCCTCCAGCCCACAAGCCACACCAAGTACTAACCTGGCCGCTTCCGTGGACAGTTGTGCCCCCACCCCCCCCTAGTGGGCATCTCCTAGTCTTTGCGGTCGCACCCTCTAGACAGCCAGGGTAGCGTGCTTCGCCAACCACACCAAATCTCACTGCACATAGGGTGCCAAGGCCCGGCTCCAAACCAGATGAAGTGCAACGATTTTAATGAGGTCCAATGGTTCCAGGCCAGATTCCACCCCTGGTGGTCACCGTGTACCCCCAGCAGTAGTGCCATCTGTGGCCACGCAGATCCGCTCACTGCCATGCTGAGCTCTATAATCCTCCTGGGCCCGCTACTTCAGGGTGTCTGCGCTCAGCTCCACTCTCTTGCGGCCCCACAGCACGTCTCCCCCACAGTCAGGGGCAAACAAGCACCTGATCCAGGCCACAGCGCCTTCCTGTGTCTGCATGACCACAGTGCCCCTCTACGCTATGGCCTTCAAGGGCACACGAGACCCCACAGCAGCCGCAACAGTCACCACACCGCCGGTCCCAGCCTCGCAGCAGTCGGGAGCGGGGCCGCGCGTCACAGCTCTCGGGCCTCAAAACCAGCCTCTTTGCAGCTCCCGGGATCCCACCACCAGTCGTCCGGAGTTCTGCAGGCCCCGCATGCAGTTCTAGCCCCCGGTGAGCCCGCCGCACTCCCCCGCTGTGCGGCCCGATCCAACAGCCGAACCCAACGCAAGAGGTGGGGGAGGAGGGGGATGCGCACGGACACTCACTGTAATTCCACCGGGGGCCGCTCTTCCACCCAGATGCCACTGTGGCTACAGCTCCGCCTCCACGTCAGTCCCCACAGGCCGATTCTCCGCTCGGGCAGGTTCGCAGGCCCCGGAGTGCTCCAGCGCTGCCGCGCCTATCGTCCTCTGTTCCCGCTGGCGCTCAAGGAGCTCTGCCTCCCATCCTCTCACTAGACCTCCGGAGCCGAATGTTGCGGCCGCTGTCTCAATTCCGCTTGTCTCCGAGTCCGATTGCTCTCCTCTCAATTCCTGATGATTACAGGAAATTTCGGGGATGTATATGACCGAGGAATCAGGATGTATGTAGGATTATTAATATGGGCTGAGCGGAGCTCGCCTAACACACGTCCACCATGTTGGATCGCTAGGCCACGCCCCCCACACCACATTTTTACAGTGAAGACTTACCCTTTATTTGCAAAGTGCCTAGCTGTAGATTTTGAACCCTAGCTCTGCCGGCACCTAGGGAAACCTACCAAACCTATACATTTTTGAAAACTAGACACGCAAGGGAATCTGGGATGGAGTGACTTGTCTGGCTCTCACCAGGTTCTGTTACCCAGAATCCCTTGCAAACCTCAAACTTTATTAAAAAAAAACACATTTTCCTCACATTTCTGTGATGGAAAGTTCTGGAATCTGCGTTGCTCCACAAAATTCCACCCACCCTGCATTCCCTAAAGTCTTCTGAGAAAAATGGTACCACTTGTGTGGGTAGGCCTAGTGCCTGCGACAGGAAACGGCCCAAAACGCAGCGTGGACACACCACATTTTTACAGTGAAAACTGACCCCTTTTTTTGCAAAGTGCCTAGCTGTAGCTTTTGAACCCTAGCTCTGCCGGCACCTAGGAAAACCTAGCAAACCTATACATTTTTTAAAACTAGACACCCAGGGTAATCTAGGATCAGGTGACATGTCTGGCTCTCACCAGGTTCTGTTACCCAGAATCCCTTGCAAACCTCAAACTTTGTCCAAAAAAACACATTTTCCTCACATTTCTGTGAGGGAAAGTTCTAGAATCTGTGTGGATCCACAAAATTCCACCCACCCCACATTCCCAAAAGTCTTCCGATAAAAATAGTACCTCACTCGTGTGGGTGGGCCAAGTGCCCATGGCAGGGAAGGGCCCATAACGTATTGAGGAGACATCAAAATGACCTATCACAAAACAACCTGGTTTTGCAAGGGGGGGTCACCTCGGTTTTTGGCCCCGGGCTCGGCAGCCATCTTAGGAAACTACCAAACCCACACATTTCTGAAAACTAGGCACCCGGGGGAGTCCAGCAAGGTATGGCTTGCATGGAACACCCAACGTTTTCCTACCCAAAATCCCCTGCAAACCTCAAATTTAGCTGAAAAAATCTAATTTTCCACATATTTTTGTGTGGGATCACTGTGTCGGCACAAATGTCCTAACCCACATCGTTCCCCTCAGTCTCCCGAGTAAAATGATACCTCACTTGGTAATTTTAATGTCTCCTCAATACGTTTTGGGCCCTTGCCTGTCGCGGGTACTTGGGCCACCCACACGAGTGAGGTACCATTTTTATCGGGGTACCTGGGGGAATGCTGGATGGTAGGAAAATTGTGGTTTTTCTGATACCAGAATATTATGACACAGTAATGCAAGAAAAATGCATGACTATAGTCACATTTTGAGGTTTGCATGGCACTGTGAATAAAAAAACTTGTTGGGATCCATGAGAGGCACACCACCCAGCACTCCCCATTTTTTTGGTTTACAGAAATATTTAAAGTTGGTAAATTTTCTCAAGAGACAGACTACACCTTAGCACAAAAAGACAGATGAGACAAATATGACTGCCTATCCATCTGTTCCTCAAGTACACACACATACTGGTTGGATTTGGCACGAGGGTGAGTGAAAGGTTCAAAATGTATATTTTATTAACAAGAGATTTCACAAAAAGGAAATGCACTGTTAATAATTAAAACAATGACTACAGTGAGCTGTAAAGCCACGACAAGGCACCAACAACTTTACAGGCCATTCACACACCTTTCACACTTGACACACACGTTCACACCACCAGCTGCGGCCCCAGCACATTACAACACTCACATCAACAGACAATGTGGAGACAATGTAGACCCTGGCAGAGAGAGACAGAAAAGAGAAATATTACTTTAAAATGAACAATTCCTTAAGTACACACACATACTGGTTGGATTTGGCACAAGGGTGAGTGAAGGTTCAGATTGTAAAATTCTATTAACAAGAGATTTCACAAAAAGGAAATGCACTGTTAATAATTAAAAGGTTAAAACCCTGAACCAATGACTCACAGCTCGTGACCCAACCTCTTTACAGGCCATTCACACACCTTTCATACGTGACACACAAGACAATTCACACTGCCAGCCACTTGCCCAGCACATTACAACATTCACATCAATAGACAGCGGCATTCAAGGGCCCATCACTTTCATACCCCCACATGACTGACACAGCAATCACACCAGATGGTGGTTGACATAGTGGGTGCAGTGGCGTTTGGATAGCAGAGTGTGTAATGACCAGCAGCAAGTCACTACTTACACACTGTCAGCCAAGCGCCAGCCCACGCACACCGCCAGCCAAGCACCAGCCCACGCACACCGCCAGCCAAGCACCAGCCCACGCACACTGCCAGCCAAGCACCAGCCCACGCACACTGCCAGCCATGCGCCAGCCCACGCACACTGCCAGCCAAGCGACAGTCCACGCACACCGCCAGCTAAGTGTCAGTCCATGCACACCACCAGCGAAGGCGCCAGTCCACGCACACTGTCAAATTGTTTTTTAACAAGAAAGAAAACACAAACCAAATGGAACTGGATACAAAACTATAGTACCACAAACACAACAGCGGTAACTAAAGACATCATTCTAATGCCAAACGTGAAGCTGAACAAAAATAAAAACCCATACAGACCAGGCAGTACACTATTAGGCTCACGGATGCTCCCAAAATCTCTTGAGTGTGATACAATCTGAAACCCACACAGCCCAGGATTAGAAGGACAATCGGTACAGTGCATACGACTCTCCTTCTGCATACCTCTTTGCAAACAGACTCTACATCTCTTACAAGGATTGTTTTTTTGGGGCGTGGGAAGAATAGCATCGGGAAAGTGGCGATCTTTCAATCTAGCCACATCCTCCACCACTCCAACTCTAGGAACACTTGCCTGTTCCACTACAGTAAGGCTGCCTGTCACAGACTCCTGAAACTGAACAAAAGTCATCTTTGATGCTGGAGAACACTCCTTGAACCGAACAAAAAGCATTAAAAGTTGCTAAATTGAAAAGATCGATGGCCAACTTCTTATACCAAATGTAAGCTTTACGAATAGCAGTGTAAGGTTCCAACCTCTGATCTACTTTATCAACACCACCCATGTGCTTATTGTAGTCTACAATGCACACTGGTTTGCGCACTTCAGCAAACTGACCCCAAACAGCCACAGACGAAGTACTTTCATCATGGATGGTAGTCAGCATGTACACATCCCTTCTGTCCACAAATTTCACAGCTAGCAGTTCATCACTACGCAAGGCACTGCACTGTCCCCTCTGAAGCTTTTTGCAAACAAGCTCTTTGAGTAACCTTTATGGTTAGAGCGGATTGTGTCACAAGCAAGAGTGTCCACTTTGAACAATTCCTTAAACAATTGCACAGCAGTGTAGAAGTTATCTAGGTACAAATGGTGACCTTTGTTAAAAAGTCCTCTAGCAAGTTCCCACACAATTTTCTCTGAAACTCCTAAAGTGGATGGACAACCAGGGAGAACAATAGTGGGATCTCTACCAGTGTACACCCGGAAATTATAGACATATCCTGTCCTATTCTCAGACAACATATACATCTTAATTCTATAACATGCCCTCTTGCTAGGAATGTACTGTCTAAACACCAAATGACCCTTGAACAGGACCAAAGACTCTTCAATAGCTATTTCTTTCCCTAGAGTATAGATTTCTGAAAATCGATCTACAAAGTGATCAAGAGCAGGCCGAATCTTAAAAAGATGGTCACAGTCAGGGTGATCTCGTGGCAAAGCCGAAGCATTATCAACAAAATGCAGCATCTGAAGCACAAGTAAATGCCGATCACGACTCATAATTGCAGGAAATATGGCCGTTGCCATCAATGGACTGGTAGACCAATATGAAGCCATGGACGGCTTCCTTAACAAGCCCATCCAAAAAGTCAAACCCCAAAACTTCTTCATCTCATCCAGATTTGTGGGAGTCCACCGGGTAGCTCTAGAGTGGGGCCTAAGTCTGTCACTGTTGTCCCTCAAATACTGTTCAGCATACAAATTAGTCTGCTCAACAATCTCAGCCAAAAATACATCATCCATAAACAACTGAAAAAAACTGTATAGGAAAAACAAATTCACAATTCACTCTAAACCCTTCATCACTACTAAAGGCAGGCAAAACCGGCTACACCATGTTTGGATCAACCCAGAGTCCAGCACTTCCAATGGGAAGCCTTTCAGCCCTAGGCTGCAATCCAGATGCCTCTTGCTGCACCATTGACACATCAGTGTCCTCCTCTAAAACAGGCACTTCATCCGCACTGAGAGTAGCTTCATCTGCACCGAGAGTAGCATCATCAGATGATTCCTCATGGGCAGTAAACTCACTGCCAGAATCTTGCACTTCCTTCTCTCCCTCAGATGCACTGTCAGTCTCATAATCATGGTCAGGGGAAGATTCAAAAAGCATACCAACCACCTGCTGAGCAGTAATTCTGCGACTAGCCATAATCCTTACTAACAAAGGTAACTTGTCAAACAAGTCAACAACAACAAACACTTTGTAGAATAAGTAATAAACAAAATGTGGCTTTATCACAAAGACCTATATACTCCAAAACTATACCACTCACTTGTCAGAAGCAGATAGACTCACCACCACCTACTCTGCACAGACACAGCAAGGACCAACAATATCCCACTAAAAATGAAGAAGAAAAGAAAATTACATATAAGACAACGCAAAAGACATCGCAAAGAATTTCACACTCAAAACACAAACTAAATATGCTGCTGTCATGACACCACTTACAAAATATTCACTCATGCATGACAATAATACTCATTTGGAGTAAACACAACTAAAAGGTTTTTCTTACCAAATAAATTTAACTACGCAAAACTTCAGATCAACCACTGCTGAAACCGCAAACAAGAACATAAAGCTTTGCACTAGCATAAAAAGGAGAAATAAAACATTACAATCACATATGCAAATAATGAACCAGGCCACAAACAATCTACCAGCCAAGCTGCGGGGTAGGTGGGCCTAAAAGCACAAGGCCGATCTGCCCTCAAGGGGGGCAGAAACAGCCAAAATATTCACCCCATAAAGGGGAGCGACCCTTGCACAAGGGGCCGCTCCTCACAAACATTCATATAAAAAAATAAATCCCTTGTGGCCTAGTGGGCCATCTAAAATATTTTTGGCCTGATCTGCCCACCCAGGGACGCAGAAACAGCCACACAAAATGCCCTTCAAAGGGGAGCGACCCTTGCTCAAGAGGCCGCTCCCCACAAACATTTATATAAAAAAAATCCCTGGTGGCCTAGTGGGCCATCTAAAATATTTTTGGGACAATCTGCGCCCCCCCCAGGGGCGCAGAAATGGCCCCACAAAATGCCCCTCAAAGGGGAGCGACCCTTGCCCAAGGGGCCGTTCCACACAAACATTTATATAAAAAAATAATCCCTGGTGGCCTAGTGGGCCATCTGAAATCCTTTTGGGCCAATCTGACCCCCCAGGAGGGCAGAAATGGCCACACAAAATGCCCTCCAAAGGGGAGCGACCCTTGCCCAAGGAGCCGCTCCCCACATGCATTACATATATTTAAAAAACGGGAGAAAAAAAAAACAATGCCTCTTTAATAACAAAATCTCCCCTCCCCAAGGAGAAACTCACCCCCTCTGTCCTGGACGCAGTGGAAGCAAATGGCTTCCACCGCGTAAAGTTTCATAATGATGTCGGCGTGCAATGCGCGCTGATGTCATTGGATGACGTGGAGGAGGGGGCGGGAGAGCGGGGGGAAGCGGAAGGGCTTCCGCTGTTCTCCTGGTGGGGGCAGCATGAAGGGCGGCCCACGGGGGAAGTGCCAGCGCTTCCCCCCTGGGTGGGTGCTAGGATGGCCGGGAGCCGTCCTGAGCAAACGCCCACCGTGTCTCAGGACAGCTCCTGGCCGTCCTGAGCACGGAAAGGGTTTATACATCTGCCAACATGTTTTAAACCTCCGTTTTCTCTACTACTTTCATTGCAGACTCAGAAAGCACACATATCAGTACACACAAAACTATTTCCAATCTTCATTTCACTAGAATTATACAGACTACAATACAGGTTCCTACATTTGGTAACATATTTTAAACCACATTTCTCTAATGCTTCTCAAGCTTTATAAATACTGCATCTCAAAGTTAAAAATGTCGTTACAAACACTGAAGCACTCCTACACAATACATAACATACCTTACACATTTGTAACTCACCTCTGAAATACTATTGTAGGATATGAAAATATCAGAAACTCCTAAACAATTTTCTTTCCCACACAATAAATGTGATGCACCACTCTCAACAAGGTAAAACCAGTAATGGCAAATCTTCCCTCTCATTTTGCACAGAAATGAATGTAAGTAACAAATCAAAATACTCCCTTCATTATTTCAAATTCTAAAACCCTTTTCTATTGGATACACATTAACCCTTTATTACTTTCTTCTGAAAGTGCCCAATCTGGTTCTGTAACTTACTGGAGTCACGACTCCACCGTGGTACCGCAGTGTACCATCGCGATGGCGACGCGAACCCTTACGGGAGTTCAAAAACCTATTTCCAATAATACTAGTATTTTTTTTAAGAACATACCACTTCTAAACATAGTACTGATTTGGGAAAACTTAATTTACAAGAATATCACATATATATATATATATATATATATATATATATATATATATATATATATATATATATATATATATATATATCAAACCACACTCCTTTATTGTAGACAGAAGTAGAGCACACACGGGTCCAGCAAGTAGTCGCTTTTTAATAGCACTTCGGCATGACGCGTTTCGTCTTTATGACTCATCAGATGCCAAATAGTAAGTACTGTCCAAGCCCACTTTTTAAAGCAAACTGCCCCTCTACGATTGGTTGAGGCGCTGCTTAGGTTTAGGCGAGGGGGATAACTAGAACCCGGAGCTCCGAGTCCATGTGGAGCAGGCACATGTCGTGTGTACTATCCATGTGGGCGGTGTCTGCTCCTTTCCCCACGCCTACCTAGATCTCTCCGTGAGCAGCAAACAACTTCCAGGGACCCTCATCCCACCGCAAACAACCCGTCTTCAGCCTGCAGCCACAACTTAAGTAAGTAATGGCGCCCTGCAAGATCACAGTCCAACACTTCAGCTGGCAAGGCACTTTTACGGGAAAGTGGCGGTTTTCGGCGTTTCCAATTTTGCTTAGAAGTTCAAACAAGTTGCCACAGTAGCCGCCGAAACACTTAGGGATGGGTACTCTCCGGTGCTTGTGGCCGCACCTAAACACCAAACCACACTCCTTTATTGTAGACAGAAGTAGAGCACACACGGGTCCAGCAAGTAGTCGTTTTTTAATAGCACTTCGGCATGACGCGTTTCGTCTTCATGACTCATCAGATGCCAAATAGTAAGTATTGTCCAAGCCCACTTTTTAAAGCAAACTGCCCCTCTACGATTGGTTGAGGCACTGCTTAGGTTTAGGCGAGGGGGATAACTAGAACCCGGAGCTCCGAGTCCATGTGGAGCAGGCACATGTCGTGAGTACTACCCATGTGGGCGGTGTCTGCTCCTTTCCCCATGCCTACCTAGATCTCTCCGTGAGCAGCAAACAACTTCCAGGGACCCTCATCCCACCGCAAACAACCCGTCTTCAGCCTGCAGCCACAACTTAAGTAAGTAATGGCGCCTGCAAGATCACAGTCCAACACTTCAGCTGGCAAGGCACTTTTACGGGAAAGCGGCGGTTTTCGGCGTTTCGAATTTTGCTTAGAAGTTCAAACAAGTTGCCACAGTAGCCGCCGAAACACTTAGGGATGGGTACTCTCCGGTGCTTGTGGCCGCACCTAAACACCAAACCACACTCCTTTTTTGTAGACAGAAGTAGAGCACACACGGGTCCAGCAAGTAGTCGTTTTTTAATAGCACTTCGGCATGACGCGTTTCGTCTTCATGACTCATCAGATGCCAAATAGTAAGTACTGTCCAAGCCCACTTTTTAAAGCAAACTGCCCCTCTACGATTGGTTGAGGCGCTGCTTAGGTTTAGGCGAGGGGGATAACTAGAACCCGGAGCTCCGAGTCCATGTGGAGCAGGCACATGTCGTGAGTACTACCCATGTGGGCGGTGTCTGCTCCTTTCCCCACGCCTACCTAGATCTCTCCGTGAGCAGCAAACAACTTCCAGGGACCCTCATCCCACCGCAAACAACCCGTCTTCAGCCTGCAGCCACAACTTAAGTAAGTAATGGCGCCCTGCAAGATCACAGTCCAACACTTCAGCTGGCAAGGCACTTTTACGGGAAAGCGGCGGTTTTCGGCGTTTCCAATTTTGCTTAGAAGTTCAAACAAGTTGCCACAGTAGCCGCCGAAACACTTAGGGATGGGTACTCTCCGGTGCTTGTGGCCGCACCTAAACACCAAACCACACTCCTTTATTGTAGACAGAAGTAGAGCACACACGGGTCCAGCAAGTAATCGTTTTTTAATAGCACTTCGGCATGACGCGTTTCGTCTTCATGACTCATCAGATGCCAAATAGTAAGTACTGTCCAAGCCCACTTTTTAAAGCAAACTGCCCCTCTACGATTGGTTGAGGCGCTGCTTAGGTTTAGGCGAGGGGGATAACTAGAACCCGGAGCTCCGAGTCCATGTGGAGCAGGCACATGTCGTGAGTACTACCCATGTGGGCAGTGTCTGCTCCTTTCCCCACGCCTACCTAGATATATATATATATAACTTTCCATTTCATAATTTAAAAGCACAGTTAACTTTCAACCCTTCCCCCATTCTGCTTAATCTTAGTTTCCATAGTAACAGTTTCTGGAACATTCAACTGTGGTCACAAGTTCACCATATTTTTAAATTCAGCACACTAGCTTACAAATGCAAATAGCAGGTGTGGTTGACTGTAGTAAAATATTAGCTTATCCAGTATACTGTACCTTTCAAACTTTTTTCCATAACCAATCAGAAAGATACTTGTTCTGCAAAGTAACATGCAACCTATTTTTAAGTACACAATGTTTATGAACAGTCAATCACTTATCTGCTTTTTGTAAAACAACATCTTCTCCACCATTTTAGATACCTCTCATTGTACCAATTGACTTACTCAGCTACAGACACCTTTTGATTCCTTCCACACATCCCTTCAAAATGCTTACAGTATGGATTGTAGGCCACAGCTATGTTTTCTGGGGCAAAAGGTATGCTGAACACAGAGGTATTGACAAAGACCTGTGTTTGCATTATGTGGATATTGAATGGTTTGCGCAGAGAGGATTAAAGTGGCACCAAATGATGCCTTTGGTTAAAACCTTTTTGCATCTCCAACCTCCTGACCTCATGATTGTGCACTGTGGTGGCAATGACCTAGGCAGATTGACTGGGGTAGGATTGGAAATCCTAATGAAGGATACCTTTGCACTACTGATGTTGCTTTTCCCCCACACTGTCTTTGTATACTCTAATATATGCCAAAGACAGAAATTGAAGTGGTCAAATCAATTCAGTCCACAGATTGACAAAGCTAGGAAGCATGTTAATTAAGCTGTTTCTGCTTACCTCAGAGTCCATAACATGGGCTCTATCTATAACAACAATCTACGTTTTGACATGCATGACATCTACAGAAGTAATGGAGTTCACTTCACAGTTAAAGGGAACAGGGTGTTTCTCAACAACCTCAAGCTGTGCATCCGCACTTACATGTAGCTGCAACAAAGTCATAATGAACACAACGGCTCTTAGAGCCACCCTTTAACCCAACAATGAAAGTTATATATTTTTTAACATATATACTCTGTATAAATATTTCCCGGATTCACAAACCAGTCACGAATCGGGAAAACAAAAGCACAAATTCAATGAACTACAACACATTTCACATTTCAACTATAACTTTTAATTTGTATATTTTAATATAATTTCTAACTCTATAAATTTTAATGTGATTATGAAGTTCACTCTCACTAGCACTATATTAAAGATCACAACTGTAAGAGTACCTCTGGAATTGATCTTCGAATCCACCGCAAAGTAACACTGGGGGGGCCGCACTGAGCACCGCATTGGGGTTGCGACTTCTACCACGTGAGAAAAAAAATATTATTTAACACACCCCACTTCTCTAGGCCAATCCCCCGAGGCCCGGACAATTATTATTTTTTTTTATTGTTTTTGTTTTATTAAGGCGGGGGGCCGAGCGGCCCCCAATCCCCAGGCCACTTTCGGCCCCGGGGACCCCAACCCCCGGAGCCAGGACATTTCTCTTTTAAAAGAAAATTTACATTTAAAGGAGGGGGGCAGCTGCAGCGCGGCCCCCCTCCTAAGGCCAATTACGGCCCCAGGGACCCCATCCCCCGGGGCCAGGCAATAACTTTTTTTTTTTTAATAAAAAAAAAGGATATGGGGGCCTACGTGGCCCCCCTAACGGGCCAATATTGCCCCGGGCACCCCATCTCCTGAGGCATGGCCATGTCGGGGACCGCAGGGGGAGCATCAAGGCCGTCTCGGTCCCTGCTAGCTCACCGCCTCCTGCAGGAGCCAGCATTGCTTTTGGGCAGAGGGAGCTGCAAACATGAAGCTCCCTCTGTCCAAAAGCAATTCTGCTCCGCTTCATGGAAGCGAGAGCATTTTTCATGATGTCGCTTCCATGAAGCGAAGCAGTGTTTGCTATGGCTTGGCAGGAGCAGTGCTCCCGCCAAACCATAGCAAACTGCAATGTCCCAGGGGGTGGGCACCCCAGGACATTGCTAGAGCCGGCCCTGGGAGGTGGTGGTCCCCAGGGCCATGGAGGGCTCCTGGAGGGGGGCCACGTGGCCCCCCTCCCATCTACATTGAAGCCTCGGAGAGGTGGCCTTAACTTAATTTGTGCCCCGGGGAGGTGGCGGTACAATACATTAGCCCTGGAGAGGTGGCGGTCCCCATGGCTGCGTGAGGGGGTTGGAGCACCCCCACGCATGTTTGTAAATATAGACCCGGGGAGGTGGTGGTTCCCAGGGGAGCGGGAGGCACGTGGCCCCCTGCATTTTAATGTATTAGCCCCGGGGAAGTGGTGGCCCCCGGGCTGCATGGGGGGCTGGAGCCCCTCCACGCTTTCTATTATGAATATAGCCCCGGGAGGTGGTGGTCCCCGGGGCTGCGGAGGCCGGTGCGGCCCCACATTAATAATTCAATTGCTCCCGGGTCCTGGCCCACCCGGGGGCCTAATTAAATGAAGCACAGGAGTACATGCTCCGTTTTTTAAAGAAAATTCTGCGGGTTTGCGGATTCACCATGAATCCCACTGAAAATTTAAAAAACGAAATGCTTTTTTTGGCCCTGGGGGTTCCTGTGGGACACCTTGACCAGGCCCTGGGGGTCAGGGTGTTTCTACTCTGCCACCTTTTCTTGTTTTTTCACCTTTTTTCTTGTAAATCGGTTCAACTGAGTCACAAGTTGGCTGCCAACACTTCCTGGTTTGAAGTGTTTGCAGCCAATCACATCTCAGGCACGAGATCGGAGGGTTCGCGGATCTACCACGGCCACAGTTGTATATCTGAGAAATCTTTAAATTTCTCAGGAACTACTGAACGGATTTACACAATTTAAAAAAAGAGTGCTTTCTGAACCAGGAGCCACCTTTTTGCCAAATTTGGTGTAATTCTGTTCAGCAGTTCGGGCTGTAGCCGTGTCTAAAGTTTCCTATGGAAATTAACATGGACAAAAAGCATTTGGGGACCCCCTTTTTTCTCAGCCCCCACTTGACAAATAAACCTGAAACTTTCAACACAACAGCTGACCTGACCGCCCCATTAGTTGTTTTGAAACTTTTGCGAAGATTTGTCAAACGACGCCAAAGATATTGGCCAAAGAAAAAATGCTTTTCCTATAGAAACAAGGTCCTAACTATAACTACCTACTGGCGAGTAAGTGATATATATATATATATATTATATATAGCCTAATAAAACTTAAAAGGATGGAGCTAAAATAATGCTACTCCATTGCAAAGATGATATCGAACCACTGAAGATGCCTCTAGTCTTTCTCTAACCCTTACCTCCATTTTTCCCTCACTCAAGAGCATGTGCTCTGAGTTCCCATCACTCAGAACCCTGTCCCTCTCTGTTGGTGGAGTCTTGGGTATTACCATCAGAATGCATCAAAACATGCATTCTAGAACCTCACACTCACATCCAGTACATCACACCACCTCAAAACTCCCAAAGCAGCCAGGAGCTTTCTTGTTTCTTGGCAACACTTGTTTGTTATTTATTTAACTGCAGAATGAATGACAGAAATGCTTGTAGAAGAATATCATCCTTGGAACACAAAGTGGTGTTTTGAATTTTCTATCAGTTATTGAATATACGTGTCCGTGACAGTATTATCAATTTGAACCTATGAGTGCTCTCTTTCCTAAATAAGAATGATAACATGTATATGAAATAATGATTTACCCCAATAATAAAATTAAATGATGTCTTATGATGCAGCGTGGACAATCCCCCCAGCCCATTTCTAGTCAAAGCAGAATATTAGAGGCATCTTCAGTTTATGAAAGGAAAACATATTTAGCATGAAAAGCAGTGAGGCCCATTGAAAGTGAACACCCGCCTCTTCCTTTAAACTGTCTGTTAAATCTTATAAGGGCAATCTTTGGCATGTATTTATTTGTTTGTTTGTGTTGTGAATTTTGTCTATGGTGCTACTGCATCAGAGGAGGTATTGATATGCTTTTCAATGAACATAGATGTAAACAATTGGATGGTGAGTGAGTTTAAGTATTTCAAACTGCATCCTAAAATATAGCATAAATAATTACAATTATTATTCTTTATATATAAATGCACTTAATATGGATTAAAGTTAAGTGCATTACTTATGGGGCGTGGCTTGGAGGCCGATGATGGCGGACGTGTGAGCGAGACGCTCCACTCCGGCCGTCAATTTATCCTGCTGGAACAGCCTGTTGGCGGGGGACTGGAGCCTCTGCAAGCCCCCTGTGTGCTGCGGAACCGGGGGCGGCTGCGGCGGAGCATCAGCGGTGCAGTTAAGGCGACCGAAACGCTGAGAAAATTGAGGATTTCGAGGAGGCGACGAGCTGTGGACGACACCACGACCGGGCCTGCATGCGTCACAGAGTGGGCCCGCAGGACGAGCTCCGAAGGCGGCGTAAGGGCCAAGGAATACCCAGGAGGATCCGAATCGTTCCCAGGAAGAGCCGCCCGCACCCTGCAGGTACTGAATTGCGGGGAACGGCGGGTGCCGAAGCGACGCTGCGGGGACCTGGATTAGCATAGGCTGCGGCCTCTGAAGCCATCGGAACGAACCTGGGGAAGCAGTGTATTGCGTGAGAGGCCCTGCTGGCATAGCGGGCTGGAGACTACCCCCCTTGCCCAACTGGGGGGTGACTAGCCCCAAAAATACTGCGCATAGCTCCGGGAAAGGTGACTGGAAAACACAGGAACAACGCTATGCGGAACACAGCTAATACCCACAAGGCACAGTGAAAAGCAGCCTGGAGTGGGACTCCACAAGGCCCCGGTGAGTGGCCTGGAAGCTGGAAACCAGTAGATCAGCCTCTGGGAGGGGTGCACCACCATAATTTTGAGAGACCCATGTTGAACTATGGGACATAGAGGAACAGAGAACTATTGGATGCCCCCCCCACCTTCCTGATTAGAGAAACAGCCTAAAGTGATCCAGTCTGACAGGGACACTTGTGCAACGGGCATAATAGGCCATAGTGAAGGGCCTATTAAAGAATGCTGCGTGGAATGGGGCAATTAGGTGACTGGAGATAAGAGAAGTGGGCACACACTGCATGGTCAAAACGCCTTGTGCCAGGCCGGTGGGCCCATATTGTCGACCAGTGTAGTCGGTTGATAGTAGACAGTGTGACAGACAATCCTGGTTCTTCCCCCTTCTTTACCCCCAATCTGTTTCCTGCTGATGTCGACAAGATAGCGGCGACGGCACCCTATGGTGGTAACCTACATACCCATGAAACATTAACCAGGCCCTTGCGGAGAATCCTGTGTTTGCTGCGGAGGCTGGTGTTATTCCTGATGTTGCGGGGACTAAAGGAGTTGGAGCCTACATGCTAGCGGGGTCTTGATATACACTGTGGCCCTGAGCAAAGGAACCTCTGAACACTAAGATAGACACCACGCAAGAGCCTTCTAGACAGGTGTGCAAAGTAGTTAGCTGCCCTGAGGACTAGTCAGCGGGACTCGGCTGACTACTGAGAACAGGAACACACCTGCTGCTGGGAAATACACGGATTCAGACCCATGGGTAAACCCAGGATAAAAACAGGAGGTGCACAACAAGAAGAAAGTGAGACGCAACAGGTTTCCATGAGCCAGAGAGCTGAAGAGCAGGGGGCTTCAGACCAGGCATTACATGTACACTTGGATAAGATTCTTGAGGCCATAGCTGACACTAAAACGACTCTACAGCAAGATATTGGAGCAGTGTTGATGGACCTGGGGCTACTACAGGAGGAGCATCAAAAACTGGTCGATAGAATGAATTTTGTTGAAAACACAATGGAAGTCATGCAACCAGAACAGACTGCTCTGTCGCATAAGTTGGAAGAGCTGGTGTCAAAGGTGACAACTCTGGAAAAGCGCTCAGAAGACGCCGAAGGGCACAATAGGCGCAACAATATACGTGTGGTGGGAATTCCTAAGGGCACGGAAGGTTCAGATATGGGCGCATTCTTGGAGCAGTGGTTACAAGACACAGCGGCTCCTGGGAAGCTCACAAATTTCTTCGCTTTGGAAAGAGCGCACAGGGTGCCCTCGTGCTCGCTGGCGCCTGGCCGGCTGCCCCGACCAGTGGTGGCACGTCTTCTACATTACAAAGACCGGGATATCCTAATACAGAGTGCACGCACAAATGGAACCCTTGTAATTGCCAATATCAAAGCATCCATCTTCCCCGACTATACAGCGAAGGTACAGGCTCAGCGAGCTTCCTTCTTGGAGGATAAAAAGGCGCTGAGGTCGGAGGGCCTCATGTATTCCCTGCTGTTCCCAGCAAAACTGCGTGTGGTTATGGATGGGGCAACGCACTTTTTTGACTCTCCAGATGGACTCTGGTCCTGGCTGGAGATACACAGAGCTGGGGCTCCAATGCACAGACCGGGCAAGGATGCGACGTCTACGGCCAAGCCACAGCGGAGACACCTTCGTTGGTCATCTAGAACGTTCCACTTGCAGAAACCCTCCACTTCGCAAACAGCACAAGATAGAAAGGCGGCGCTACAGGCAGTAGCGGATGTTGTGACACAACAAATGAAAAAAGGCAGTTCCGGGAAAACATCAGAACACAGCGCTGTAGAATCGGATACGGAGGACTCAGCCAGAAGCGAGACAGCACCTCCAGGTGTAACTCCACAGACTGCAGACCATATCATTTAAACATGTCTGGGGGGTGACGGAGTTGTGAGCCGAAATGGGCATGACTAAAGATGGTGACTTACCTGATTGAATTTGACCTCTGGCATCTGCAGCCGGGCTGGATATCAGTGAATACGGATTGTAAGTGGACACTGGTTGTGGTACATGGGGGGTAGGGGGAGAGTACACCCGCCACAAGAGGGGCTGCGGCACCTGTCCGGAATTATCATGGCCGGCTGTAGAGGAGTAATGAATAGTTATCCCCTAGCACGCCCCCGACTAGATAGCCCTCCCCAGTTGGATAGGGGGGACCATCTAATATTAATGTTTTTTAGGTTTAACAGGTTTGGGCGGCTAGCCATTGCGAAGCTGCCCTGGGGTGAGGGAGTTACTTGGTTGGGATGGTTGGTGTTGTCCGGGTGGTGGTCCCAAACATAGTCTGAAATAGTGATGGGGGATGGGAGGTGGGGGAGAGGAGAACTTCATGTGAATAGTAGTAATGGCAGTAGGAACACCTCGGTATCATGAATTCAAAATCATGACTTGGAATGTGAGGGAGATGGGTTCCATTACTAAAAGACACAAAATTCACAGCTACCTCAAACAAAGAGGGACACATATTGCCATGTTACAGGAGACACACTTGACATTGGAGAAAAGTACAAGGCTGAGGCAAATTTACACCACCTCATACTCTGCGTTTTCGAGGGGACCCCTCATATGGATTAAAGCGGGCACATCATTTGAATTAGATAAAGCAATAATAGATGATGAGGACAGATATGTCCTACTTCAAGGTAGACTGTTGGGCCGAGGGATTATACTCGGTTGTATTTATGCCCTAAATCAGGACCAGATCTTATTCTTAGATAAAGTCTCTAGGCAACTCGCCAAGCTAGATAACTCTTACACATTATTAGGAGGCGACTTTAACTGAGTGTCTGATGTAGAAATGGATAGATCAACTCCATCCTTAAATAATACCCAAGTTGCCAAAACATCCACAGGGTTCCGGACTTGGTTGGAAGAGTGGGACATGGTAGACATTTGGAGAACGCATCATAGTAATATCAAAGATTATTCATATCACTCTTCTATGTATAAGCTACATACTAGGCTGGACATGTTCCTGTGCTCAACCCAGATGGGGCCCTCCATTGTACACACAAAGTACCTTGGTCGTACTATATCCGACAATAACCCGCTCATGATACATATCCGCCCCATCCCTGAGCCTACCCTGATACCCATGTGGCGGCTGAAGCCCGCCCTTTTGGAGGATATCCCCTTTTGCACGTCATTACACGTCATTACACACTGCAGTGGAAGAATACTTTCAGTTCAACCAAGGAACTGCAAGCACTAGAGGGGTAGAATGGGAGGCCTGTAAGATAGTAGTAAGGGGATACTGTATGAGTCAGAGAGTAGGAATGTGGAGACAAATTTTAGAAGACCTCTCGGACTTAGAGACACAACTGCATGATGGGGAAGCCCAACTGACGCCACAAGAGGAGACCTTAGGAAAATGTTAACTGATTATCTGGAAACACTGCCGTTGGGAACACTAGAACCGAATAAACAGGAGGAATTAGGGGGACTGGTGACTGAGATAGAAATCAAAGCTGCAATTAGAGAAATGGCAAGAGGGAAGATGCCGGGCCCAGATGGCATTCTGGTGGAATTCTACTCGATGTACGCGCAGACCCTAGCACCACATTTGGAGGCAATATATGCTGAAGCCTGGGAGAGAGGGGAATTGCCCTCTTCGACTAGAGCTGCGTTAGTGATCCCACTTCCACAGGTTAAGAGAGGGATCCCAGGTACAACTGATTATAGACCTCTATCGATGCTAAATGTTGATTTTAAAATTCTGAGTAAAATCTTAGCGGTTCGACTTTTGCCATTTATGACCAGTTTGATCCATGAAGACCAAAATGGGTTTGTACCAACTAGATCAACATCCAGGAATCTGCGGAGGCTGTTTCATGTAATGCACCACCCAGATAGGAATACTTACCCAGATGCCCTTATTCTGTCGGTAGATTTAGAAAAGGCGTTCGATTCGGTGAGGTGGGATTTTCTAGAAGCTGCAATGGAAAATATAGGGCTGGGAGAGAGATAGATCAGGTGGGTGAAAATATTATACACATGTCCTACGGCAAGGGTCAAGACAAACAGAGTGGTGTCAGAAGCATACAGCATACATAGAGGTACAAGACGGGGATACCTGCTGTCCCAGTTGCTGTTTGCTATTGCAATCGAGCGACTTGCCGTCGCCTTTAGGCTGCGGAGCCAATATCTGGGCATACGCCTAGGGAATGATTTGCATATGATCTCGCTCTATGCGGACAATGTATTGTTATACTTGAGAGATGGTAGGCGGGGAGCAGAGCAGGCATTGATGATTATGGATACTTATGCGAACTTGGCAGGACTTAAACTTTTTATTTTTTTATTTTTTATTTTTATTGAAAATATAGGCACAGAAGACAAACATATTAAAAATAAAAGCAATGTCCAAATACAAAATATTCAATATAAAAATATCAAATATGCATCACAAAACCATAAAAAGACTAAAATTATAATAAAAGCAACGAATATACAACCATGACTTACAGAAATTGGAAATCATATAAAACAATTAGCCCAATATATCTAGGTGAAAAAGAGGAAGACTAAATGAGTTCCAGTGTGTGAAGCGTGAGATACACTAGTCTGTGTATAAAGTTAGCATGCCAAATGGCTGTGGTACAACGTGCCTGCATGCAGAAACATGTGTAGGGAGGGGATATAGGGCCGGGTGAATAACAAGGGTAGCTTGCATATCGTTCACTCATTAGCTTGGGAGGCAGTCGGAGTGGTTGCAGCCTGCGCAGCAAGGAGTGTTCGCTGCAGGTGCGTGCGATAAACGCACCAGATGTCTCGGGGTCTGGAGGTTGGGGGCTGAAGCGTAGCGTATATTTCAGATTGGATGCTACAATATGCCAGACTACGAAGCCAGGCCGATTTGGTTGGTCGGGCCCTCGCCCCCCACAAGACAGCAATTTCACGTTTGGCCAGAAGTAACGCTATCACCGCAAAGCGCCTATAGCAAAGTTTAATGTGATTAACCAGTCCCAGCAGACCCATTTTAGGGGAGGGTACAAGGGGGGTGTCTATGATTTGCGCCAGTGTTGCAAAGACTTCCTGCCAATACGCCAAAATAGGAGGACAAGCCCAGGACATATGTGCAAAATCGGCGTCTGAGATATTACACTTAGGGCAATTTGTGGGTTGAGTGGGGTCAAACTTTGCCTGTTGGCTAGGGGTTATATAGATTCTATGAACAAATTTAAAATTAAGCAATTTATGCCTGTGATTGGGAGACACCCTGTGGGTTTGCTCGAGACAGAAGGCCCATTCCTTGTCAGTCAGCGGATGCCCAAGATCGTCCTCCCATCTCTGTCTAGTCTACCGTCCCGTCCCACCCGAAGTTTCAAGCAGGCCTTATACAGTTTAGTGACCAAGTGCGACTCAGATTCGTCCGCAATGAGTAGGGTAAGCGGGGGGAAGTCGTCATAGGGGCCGGGGAAGGTAGAGCAAGCGGCCCGAAGCGTCCCCTGAAGCCGGGCAACGTTTAGGGAGTCTATGCCAGTCAGTCCAGGGAGCTGCATCAGGTCAGATAGCTTACGTGCCCGGCCATCCGGAAACAAGGAGCCAAAGGTGTCCAACCCCAGTTTAGAGAGAGTGGCCGAAACCCCTCTGTCGGTGGTGAGAGGGAGAAACGGATTGTGAGCCAGGGGGAGGGCGGGTGAGTAAAGGGGGCTAGATCCAAATAACGGATTTAGTTTACGCCAAGCCCAGCACGTAGTAGCCAGAGGTTGAATGTCTTGGGAATCAAGGGGGATGCCCTTCAGGAGCAGAGACGCAAGTGGAGTCGGGGCGGCAAGTTCCTTGTCTGTTTTTGTGTAGGGTATCCGGGCGTCAGGGTGGAACCAGTGGTGTGCAAATTGAGCTTGCGCCACCAAGAAATACAGCTGAGGGTCCGGAACCGCAAACCCCCCTCGTGCATATGGAAGTGTAAGCGTGTCCCATGCGACCCTGGGTCTACGACCAGCCCATATCAACCGGATGAGAAGGCCACGCAATTGGGCGAAAAAGACATTGGTGAGAGGGATGGGTATGGTGCGAAAAAAATAGAGAAAACGGGGCAATACTTTCATCTTTATAAGTGCGATACGGCCAGCCATGGATAGGGGTAATTGTATCCAACGCTCCACTTGTATAGTGAGATGTTCTATAGCCGGCCCGTAATTGAGCTGTATAACCTGGCCTTTGTCTCTGTGGAGATGTACCCCAAGATATTTCGTAGTCTCATGGGCTACCTGTAATGGATACTCCGTCCCGTCTGTCGCCGCCGCATCCGTAATTGGAAATAACACTGATTTTCCCCAGTTAATCTTGAGCCTGGGCACGGAACCAAATTGTTCAATCTCTTCGATTAAGGGCTGCAAATTAGTTTTGGGATGGCGGACGAAAAGCAAAATGTCATCTGCATACAGAGACATTAAGAGCGGTCCAGCAGGGAATTGCAAGCCGCGAAACAGGTGCTTTTCTTGAAGGTGTCGCACTAGGGGGTCCATCGCTATGATAAATAATAGTGGGGACAAGGGGCACCCCTGACGCGTGCCACGCGTAATGGAGATGGGCCATTAACCCGGAGGCGGGCAGTAGGAGACGAATAAAGCAGGGCGATCAGGGCGATAAAATTAGAAGGCAGGCCAAGTTTATGCAAGGATGCCATGAGGAAGGGCCACTCAAGGGAATCGAAGGCCTTCTCTGCGTCTAATAATGCAACTGCAGCAGGCGTTGTGGGTTCGATGCGATTACTAACCGAGAATACTGTGCGAAGATTGAGTGCAGTGGAGCGATGAGGTATAAAACCGGACTGTACTGGGGACAAAATTTGATCCATTAGCAAGGAAAGACGTGTGGAAAGCCTTTTAGCAAGCATTTTATTATCAAAATTGATGAGGGAAATGGGACGATAAGACGAGCAATGTGAGGGGTCCTTCCCCGGTTTGAGTAGTAGGGAGATGGCCGCCTCGCGCATAGTGGGGGGGAGAACTCCCGATTCTAGTGCCTCAGCAAACACCTCCAGAAGTTGAGGTGCCAGGCTGTCCTTGTAAGCTTTATAAAACACCCCGAGAGTCCATCAAGGCCTGGCGCTGTGGAACCGGAAAGTGCATCTATGGCAAGCGAGATTTCCTCAACCGTAAAGGGGTGCGCTAAAAAATCAGCTTGGCCTTTGGTAAGCCAAATTATAGCCACTTCCTCCAGATAGGACAGGTGTTGCGTGAATTTGTCGGGAAGCGTAGTGGAGTAAAGGGACCGATAGTAGGTCACCAGCTCCGCAACGATGTCCTTGTCAGAAGTGGCAGACGTACCGTCCGCACGCTCAATGGACGTGATATGCCCTGTCCCCTTCGGGGGGCTCACCAGGCGAGCCAGCGTCCTGCCAGGGCGTTCGCCCTCGCCATAGCGCCGAGCCAGTTGGTATTTACCGAGCAGGGAGGCCTCCCTGTCAGCCTGATCACTGAAGTCAAGCAAGAGGGAGTTGCGCTTAGCCTGTACCTGTGGATCAAGGGAGGATTCGTCCAGCAATGCCAATTCGGCTTCTACTTTATCTAAGCTGCCACGCACCACCCGCAAAACCCCGGCCTGTTTGGAAATGACAACTCCCCGAATGTACGCTTTGAAGGTGTCGCATAAAGTGGAGTAATGGGCCACCGAGCCAGTGTTCAGGGCGAAGTACTCCGTAATGGCTTCCTGGACATCCGAGCGGAACACCTCGTCTAGCAGGGCCGAGGCTGGAAAGGACCATCTCCGTTCCCACCCAGCCGAATGTGGAATGTTCAAGTATAAGAGAACAGGGGAGTGGTCTGATAAAGTGCAGGGCTGCACCTCCATACCCTCCACCCAGCGGCACCCTGCAGCAGTAGCAAAGACGTAATCAATACGAGTGTGAGTTGAGTGGGGCGCCGAGTAGAACGTGTAGCCGGGGGCCAACGGGCGGTGCCTGTCGCCAGACGTCACGGAGGGCCAAAGAGTGGATCAGGTCATTCACTACTGCGATGGAGCGAACCTTAGGGGATGCCTGAGGGTTTGAGGAGTCTAGAGCAGGATTAAGCCAGAGGTTGAGGTCCCCACCTAAAGAGAGGATGTCATAATCGTAGTGATTCAGCAGGGCGTGTAGGCCACCAAAAAATACAGGGTCATCAGTGTTTGGGGCGTAGATATTAAGAAGGAGGACCGTTTGGCCCAGGAGCGTTCCTTTGATTAGTAAATAACGCCCTTGCGTATCTTCCGCTTTATCCTGAAGTGTAAAAGGGAGGGAGCTGTGAATTAAAGTGCAGACCCCCCGGGAATATGTACTGTAGCTGGCGAAGAACCTGTTGGATCCACAGGAGGAAGCAAAGGGAGGGGAACCCTGGGGAGGGAGATGAGTCTCTTGTAAAAAGGCTATCTTTGTCTCGTGACGTTTCAGATATACCAAAACCAATTTACACTTCCTCGGGTTATTAAGTCCCCTGACATTCCATGAGAGCATGTTAACTTTCACCGCAGGGGCCACCGCCATAACCTCCGCAAACCAAATTGACAGGTACACAGCCAGCATATCATCAGCCTTAGGAAGGCTACCAGAGCGGGGAACTCCGTTAACGATATAGCAGAAAACAAAAAAACAACAATACCACCAAAAAAGAGACATAGACAACCCCACATAACCCGTATCCCCCGAACTCCCACCCACACCTGAGCCCGCGGGCCCCGAGAATGGGATCCCTCCCTAGAAATTCCCACAAATCAAAAACAACAACAAACCCCATCAAGAGCATAGTCGGAGTCATCCGAGGGGGGGAGGCAACGCCTCGGACAGCCGATGCCCACAATAATGAATCATAGACTTGAAGCAGAGAAAGCGGGAGAGGCCGTAATGACTGGCCCCAACCCAAATGACCTGAACATTGAATAAAAAACTGTGAATCCACCAGTTAACTGTAAGGTGTGAAGTAGTCCACCTAAGGAACAAGGAAAAAAGAAGACCCTGATCGCACATCCAATGTTGCAATAAAACAGGGATAAGCCACTGGCTCAATACTTTTAAAGACAACTAGCCGAACTGGTTTATAAGCGCCAGCACCAATAAGAACCATCAGGAGCCACTGCACAGAAGAGGATGAAGTCCTAAGACAGACAAGGCTCAGTCTGCAGTGAAAAGTTCAGCACTGGCAGCCAGCTGATGGTCTGGGGAGGATTGCCTTTATGAGCGGGCCGGTCTGCGCCGGGCCTCTCCCACCCGTTGTTTGCAGAAAGCCAGGACATCGGGGGCATTGTCAAAGAAGCGAGGCTTACCGTCCACCATTACCCTGAGCCTTGCAGGATAGAGCATAGCATACTTCAACTCAAGGGTGCGGAGTTGACGCTTTGCCTCCACAAATTTCCGGCGGGCCTCCTGGACCAGTAGAGTGTGGTCCGGGTAGAATGAGAGGACCGACCCCTGATACTGCACGGGGGAGGCCTCCCTCGCCAGGCACACAACTGTGTCCCTGTCCCTGTAATTGAGCAATCGCACCACCATGGGACGCGGGGGATGACCAGGTATCGGGCGGGGACCCAATGACCGGTGTGCCCTCTCGACGACAAATGTGGCGGAGAAGTGCTCGGCCCCAAACAACTCCTTCAACAGGCCCTCTATGAATGGTTCCGGCCGGCCCATATTGGTGGATTCCACCAGTCCCGCTATGCGCACATTGTTCCTCCGGGACCGGGCCTCCAAATCCTCGTTCTTAATAGCGAGGGATTTAAGCAGACGCTCCGTTCGTTCCAGCCTGCGTGCCATGTCCCGGTGCCAGTCCTCCTGATCGGATAAGCGCTGTTCCGCCTCCCCAAGCTGGGTGTCATGATCATCAAGCCGCTCTCCCATTCTGTCTAGCTGGGAGGTGAGGGTGTCAAGCCGATCATCCAGGCCGCAGAACCCAGCACGGAGCTCCGTCAAAATGGCCGACATCCCCTCCCACGCCGGGTGCCGATCCACCTGGCTAGAGGCACTGTTGTGGTCCAGGGAGTGGGAGGAGCGGTCCGCCGCGGACGGCTTGTCGAAGGTGAGCCGCCTTTGCCTGGGATTCCCACGGCCCATCGCACCCAATGTCCTGCTGAGACAGTGAAGAGGGTGCAGGCACTCCGTCTGCCCGCTGGGGCCCAAAGTAATCTGGTAAGCGGCGTAAAGGTGAGACCAGAGGGGAGGAAAAAAGGGGGGGAGATGCGGGGGGCCACCAAACAGGAGCGCCTCTCAACCACTGAGGGACAGGGCCAGGCAGGTATTGTCTGGGGAGAGACCCGATCCACGGCCCCCCCGAACTCCACTCACCGGGCGGTCCATGCGGGAGGTGCGGCAGTCCCAAGAGGCAGCAGGGCCCAGTGCAGCAGCGACAGGTCTTAAAGCAATGAGCCTGGGGGAGCCCAGCGTCGAGGCAAAGAAGCAGGGCCCAGCAAGAAGATAAACCACGGGCTCTCCCAGCGTGTTCCCCGATGAGGTCTCCAGCGCAGTGCAGGCCGCTCCGCCCAGCCGACGAGGAACCCCTCCTGCGAGTCAGGAATCCGCAGCAGCGGACCGATTTCCGGCACCGATCCTAAGCCCCCAGCTTCAAATCACGGGTGGATGCAGTCTGGGCGGTTTTCGGTGGGCTCACCACGCTATTAAGCACCGCGTGTGAGCATCGGTGGCCGGAGCTTAAGAGCCGAGCGGCCATGCAGATCGACGGCTTGGCCACGCCCCCGCAGGACTTAAACTTAATAAAGCCAAGACCCTTGCCTTCCCATTAAGTGCTGGAGACACGTCCACAGTGGATCTCCCTATGGGTCTGACTTGGTCCCCGTCTTCATTTAAATACCTTGGCATTTAAATATTTCATTCACCGACAGACTTGAGAGAGGGCAACTTGAATCCAGTTTTGAGGTCCCTAAAAACCTGTGTGGAGTTTTGGCGCTCACTTAAACTACCTTTGATGGCTCGCATAGCTCTTTCAAAAATGGTTATGCTTCCCAGGTTGCTATATTACTTTGCAAATTTACAGGTGATAGCTACGCCGTCGTGGTTCGCAGGACTTAATCAAGCACTTCGCAAACTAAAATGGGATGGGGCGGAACAGGGTATCTCTCAGTGGCGGCTCGCATAGGGTGTGCTGCGGGGCGGTGGGGCGGGGCAGGGGAGGGGCAGGGTGGGGGTTAGTAAACTCGGACATACGACAGAACGGAGGAATGTAATGATTACTTTCCTCCATTCCGTCGTATGTCCGATTTTACTAACTCTCCCGCCCCGCCCCACCGCCCCGCAGCACGCCCTATGCGAGCCGCAACTGGTATCTCTAGAGACACTACAACAGGCACCAGAAGAGGGAGGATTAGGAGCACCGGACTTCGAACTGTACTATTTGGCGGCCCAACTCCAGTGGCTAGCCTATTGGGTAGATGGTAGAAATTTAGAATTGTTGCAAGAGAAGGGGTGGAAGAATGCCCGAAGTTGGTTGGTGGCTAAGTTGCTACAACCAGCGGTGCAGATTCCCAAATCTAATATGCTCTTGCAAGTGACCCTATATTGCTGGAAGAGATGTTGCCGTCGTACAAAAACGGACCACCCTTATGCCCCTGAGATACCACTAATGGGGATCCCATGTGGAGACCCCATTACCTTATACGCGAGACACCAGCTCGCAGATTGGACAATAGCTGGGATAACCACTGTGGGAGACTACTTTTTGATGGGGGCATTAATACCCATGGAAGACCTTATCACACAAACAGATCTCTCACATGGGCAATTTCTGACATATTATTCTCTGACCAAGACGTTTGGGGATTTATGGCAAAATAATTCACAGGAACCACAAACACACAGGGTACTCCAGACAATTTTAACTTTGGGGGCGGCCAGGCATTTGATTAAATGGCTGTATAGGTCGCTACTAGACTCTGTTAAGAAACCATTGGAACGCACTCGTAAGAGATGGGACGAGATTATCAGGAGGACGCTGACGGACAAGGAATGAAGCAGAATATTAGTTGGCCCCAGAAAAATATCTAGAAATTCTAACTTTAAAGCAATACAGTTCAACTACGTCCATATGGTATACCTGACACCTCACCGATTGAACTTTATAGGAGGCGATATGATACAGGGTTGCCCTAGATGCGGAGTGAAAGATGTTGGTTTTGCCCACATGACCTGGAAGTGCACAAATCTGTGAGAATTCTGGGGAAGGTGCTGGGCATGATTAAAAAAATACTAGCACGCACCCTACTGAACACAATAGAAGTTGGCCTACTAGGTCTAATTCCCAGACCAAAGACCGAAAAGGTAGGCAACTAATTCATCAACCTTATGTTGATCCTGGCGAGGAGACAAATAGCCCAAAACTGGAAATCGCGCACAGCCCCGCATATGGCGACTTGGGAGAATATTGTTGACATTAGGGCTAAGGCAGAACAGAGAGCACTACTGCAGGAAGATGCAAAAGGGATCCGAAAGTGTCCATTCGCAGAACTATGGACAGAGATATTGAGGGAATGGGAGAGGAGACATGAACCCGATACTGCCGACGGAGAAAGTGAAGTATTAGATCAACTAGAAAGTAACGTTGAGATATCAGGATCCAGTGACGAACGGGATTATTATGAGAATAGGGAGTGAAGGCTAACTGAGCTGATGCCCTCCAGCACTGGATTGACCACCCCTCCACGAGTGCCCCATAGCGCGGCCCTAGCGATACCCCAGTAACACACATATTTGTTATGAAGCTTAAAACTAGACCAGCTTATATCCCCTTGACACATGAAATGAAATGAAATGAAAAAAGCATTTATAAAGCGCATGGCTACCCTGGGGCATCCCTACGCCGGTGGCAGGCGTGGACAGAGAGAGCTAATGTTTAAGTGGAATTTTGGCAGAGTCAGGTTTTGAGGAGTTTCCGGAAGGGCATCAGGTTGGACTCCCCCCTAATGTGGGGAGGAAGGGCGTTCCACAGTTTGGCAGAATTGTAAGAAAAGGAACGCCCACCACATCTAGCCCTCTTTATTTTTGGGAGCATGGCAAGAGAGAGGGAGGCCGAACGAAGGTTTCTACTTGGGCGGTAGGGGATGATCATGGATCGACTAATTGTCGGCCCATTCCCCCAGAAGGACTTATGTGTGATGCACATAGCCTTAAATTTGATTCTCTCCCTGATAGGCAACCAATGAAGGCTCCTCAATGCCGGCTTTGCAGATTGCCGGTACGGGATCTGGAGGATCAGGCGAGCTGCACAATTCTGGAGGATCTGGAGCTTGGAGATTGTGGATTGGGGGGCTCCCAAATAGAGCGCGTTCCCATAGTCCAGGCGAGATAGGACAAGAGCCTGGACCATTATTCTTCTTGCCTGAAACGGGAGGAGAGGGAGTATTTTAGGGAGCATCCTCAGTAGGCCATAACACGTGGCCGATAGTTTTGCCACCTGATAATCAAAATTCAGAGAGTGATCTAACCAAATGCCCAGGCTTTTAATCTGTTTTTTTGGTTCCGGAGCAGGGCCAAGGCAGTTAGGCCACAGCAACTCTGAGTTGAAAGTTGGCGAATTACTGAGGAGCATAAGCTCCATCTTGTCCCCATTGAGTTTTAGGCAAGAGAGCTCCATCCATTTGGCTACCTCCTCTAGGCAACGTCCTAGGCCGCCAGAAGACTTTTCGGGATGGTTTAAGGCTACCAAGAGCCGAGTGTCATCGGCGTAGGTGACGATTTTTATGCCAAATGGGTGGACTATCTCTGCCAGTGGGCTCATGTAGACATTAAACAGTGTGGGGCTCAGGGATGATCCCTGGGGCACACCACAGCTGAGGGACATGCGTTTGGAGATGATATCGCCTTCAAAAACCTGGAAAGACCTATCCTCTAGAAAGGACTGCATCCAAGTAATGACACCACCTGTCACCCCAAGACTCCTAAGTCTATGGGTCAGCGTGTTATAGTTGACAGTGTTGAATGCAGCGCTGAGGTCCAGGAGGATGATAGCCACCGTGCCACCTTGATCCAGAATTCTCCTGGACTCCTCCGTCACTGCTAAAAGGGCGGTTTCTGTCCCATGTTGGGGACGGAAGCCTGTCTGCGAAGGGTGAAGTAGCTTGTTGGATTCTAAAAACTCTACTAAAACTGTGTTGACATGCCTTTCCAAGATTTTACTAATCATGGGGAGGAGAGAAATGGGGCGGTAATTCCCCAAATTATCCTGGTCAAGACTAGGTTTTTTGAGGAGAGCTTTCACCATTGCACATTTCCATGCCGGGGGGGCCACTTCGGTGGAGATGGAAGCATTGACTACTTCTAGAATTACTGGGAGAATGTTTCCCGTAACGGAGGACAAGGCGTGAGGAGGGGCAGGGTCCCTGGGGGAACCTGATTTGACACAAGCTATGATGGCTTCTAATGCTTCATGGTCCAACAGAGGGATTTGTTCCAGCACTGCTTGGCTACAATAAAATGGGGCGGTGATAGGCGCCAGGTCTTTATGATTGTCTGTGGGAGGGAAGGTTGAGTATATATTTTGTATTTTCTCGTGGAAAAACTCGGCCAAGTTATTACAACGGGCAAGGGCACCATCCAAAGTTATCTTTTGCGGGGGCATTTTTAAAAGAGTTTTGGCGATACGGAAGATTTCCCTAGGGGAGTTAGCTGCTAAATTAATTTTTTCCTCAAAATAGGAAGCTTGTGCTGCTTTGATTCCGGATTGATAGATTTTAATTGCCTCTCTATATTTTAGTTTACTAGATTCCGCATAGTCCCTCCTCCATTTCCTTTCCAATCTTTTACAGCTTTGTTTAAGTTCCCGCAGCTTTGGGGAGTACCATGGAGAGATTCTTGGCCTACATTTTTTGTAGGTAGGTTTTTTAGGAAGGACCTTTTCTAAAGAACTTTCGATCCAGTTGTTAAATTTGTCATTGGCCGTAATAGGGTTCGGGTCGCTAGCTGGCTTAGTGGCTTCAAGAACTGATATCCATTGTTCTAGAGGTAGCTTAGACCAGTTGCGTTCCTTACTACCAACTAAATTGGAAGAGGAGATGGGACCTGTGATATCCCAAGACAGAGGGATCAGAAAGTGGTCTGACCATGGCAGCGGTGAAGGTGCTCCTACAGAGAGTTCATCAATGTTGCTGAAAATGGGATCAAGTAGGTGCCCCTTGACGTGGGTCGGTCCAGAGACTCTCTGTTTTAACAGAAGCGCGGAGAGATTCCTGACCATCTCAGCCGCGGTCAAGTCCCAGGGATCATCCAGATGCATGTTGAGATCACCTAACACCGTGAAGTTGGAGGGAGAGCTAGCTAGGTTAGCAATGGTTTCAGGGAGAGCCTTGAGAAATTGTCCATATACCCCAGGTGGGCGGTAAATTAATGGGCCCGAAAAAGTACGGGTGGGTGAAACGCCTATGGAGAAGAAGAGGTTTTCGCAGTCCGGTAAAAGGTCTGCGGTAATGCAACAATTAAACTGATCTTTAAAAATTATTGCTATGCCCCCACCTCTGCCGTTCTTACGATTCACCCGTTGTATAAGATATCCTTGATGGAGGTATTGTGTGAGGTCTGGATCGGACTCGTTGTTGAGCCAAGTTTCTGTCAGGAAGAGAGCATCTGGGCGTTCTTCCTCTAATAACAAGGAGATTTCAGTGGCATGCTTATGAAATGATCTGCAATTCAGTAGTAGCATCTTTAGAGAGGATTGCTTTATGGGAGGTATCAGGACTTCAGAGGATGAACAGAATTTAAAAGCACAATGGGGACATTTGGTATTATCTTCCGAAAGAGGCATAGAGTGTAGACAGTTGCCAGATACCTTTCCTCTGAGACTGTGGAGGAATTGGGGGGTGTAAGAGCTAATGGTTGTAGGGGCACGAACAGGGGTTGTGGCCCCTGGCCGGACGCGGACGGGCGCAGATGGGCTTGCCTTTGGTGCGCCTTCGGCGCGCCGCCGGGGCGCCCACTGCGCGCATCCGCTGCGCATCGTGTCAGTCATGTGTTTAAATAAGACTGATCAGCTGGACTGTTAGCCGTGTGACTCCGCCCCCCTGCCTCCTGTTGCCGTGTACTCCCTCCACGCAATCGGGAAAACCCGTGGTGGACCAGGGAGCAGTGCGGTTTGTGTTACGGGACAGAAGAGTGCCAGGTAAGGGAGAAAGTGCTGGTGCTAAACAGTATTCCGACTAAAATGTTAAAATGCTAAAATAGTTGGTTTAAAAGTTCACAGTTAGGAGAGAGTAAAACACTTCAGATTAGCCTTACTGTGTTCGCACGTCCGCTGCGCGTCGTGTCAGTCATGTGTTTAAATAAGACTGATCAGCTGGACTGTTAGCCGTGTGACTCCGCCCCCGCCTCCTGCCCGGAAGCGAGAATCGTTGTTGCCATGTACTCCCTCCACGCAATCGGGAAAACCCGTGGTGGACCAGGGAGCAGTGCGGTTTGTGTTGCGGGACAGAAGAGTGCCAGGTAAGGGAGAAAGTGCTGGTGCTAAACAGTATTCCGACTAAAATGTTAAAATGCTAAAATAGTTGGTTTAAAAGTTCACAGTTAGGAGAGAGTAAAACACTTCAGATTAGCCTTACTGTGTTTGCGCGTCCGCTGCACGTCGTGTCAGTCATGTGTTTAAATAAGACTGATCAGCTGGACTGTTAGCTGTGTGACTCCGCCCCCCACCTCCTGCCCAGAAGCGAGAAGCGTTGTTGCCGTGTACTCCCTCCACGCAATCGGGAAAACCCGTGTTGGACCAGGGAGCAGTGCGGTTTGTGTTGCGGGACAGAAGAGTGCCAGGTAAGGGAGAAAGTGCTGGTGCTAAACAGTATTCCAACTAAAATGTTAAAATGCTAAAATAGTTGGTTTAAAAGTTCACAGTTAGGAGAGAGTAAAACACTTCAGATTAGCCTTACTGTGTTCGCGCTTATATATAAGACGCACATATAATGGGATTGCACCGGACGATACACCGCCTAAATGTTTAATAGTATTTACTAGATGTGATACGTTCAATATGATTAAATATATATCTTTGTGGATCGTTACAAGTAACTCCTTTGTGTACACATGCTTTTACGTGCAGACTCCAGGTGTAAGTGAATTTGCTTTTCCAGATGTACACCTATGTGTGGTGAATAATTATCCTGTATGGAAATGTAGTTGGTACAATATATTTGTCATTGAGCACAATGTATACACCTTGTGACTGTCTGTACATGTGGAAAACAGATGTTCTTGTTAAAGTACTGATACAAAAATGCTAATAAAGATATATTTTTTAAAAAAGTGCATTACTCATAGAATCATGTCACATAATTACTTATAGATTCACATTGTCCTCTTTTTAGACCCCTTAAAACGTCAACACTCTGGGCCTTATTTATGAGGCCCTTGCACCACCGTTGCATCACTTTTTTGTGACGCTGCGGTGGCGTAAAATATGTGCCACACTGTGCCATATTTACAAAGTGACGCATCTAGGCAGATGCCTCACTTTGTAAACCCCTGCACAACGTTATACCTGCAGCCGGTATAATGTACGCAGGGTGGGCGTTCATGCACAGAAAAGGCTTGTAGAAGTGTTGCAGTGAAATCTATGAGATTTCACTGCAACACTTCTAGGACACCACTGCATCAAATCCTTACGCCTGCCTCACAGCAGGCGTAAGGAGTGATGCAGGCCCTTTCACATGGAGCTTGCCCCATGTGAAAGGACACATTGCTGGAGTTGCGTCTGTTTTCAGCAATGCGCCACTTTTGTGCCTACAGATACGTCAGGAATACTGACGTAGCTGTAAAATCCTTTCAACATGGAGCATCGTACAGTAAATACGGCGCATCCATGGTGTTGCAAGGAGGGCACACTGAAAAGTGTTGCATCGCTGTTTTCACGCAGCGATGCAACACTTTTCAAAAATGAGGCCCTCTGTTTCTTAGAATTAAATTGATACTATCTGGTGAACAAATTTCCCCTTTCACACAGGTTCTTTAATTTTTGGTGAGGATTTCCAAAAGTGTGTTCTGGGAATTCTCTCTCCCCACCAGCTAATCAGCATTATTAAAAAAAAGAGAGAGAACTTTGGGATGTGAAGAAACCAGACCTGGGAAATCCAGTTAGCATTCTGTGGGATGTAACCAGGTCATTAATATGATTTTAAATAATGCAAAGTTCAAGATAAGGTCAATTTTCCACCTGGCCTCGAGCACGCCTAACCACCGACTAAAAAATGTTGTATATGGTTTCCTAGAGATACCTGGAAAGAAAATAAGAAGGGTGGTCATGCTGTAATATTCTGACTTAACCAAATCATAATATGCGCGCAATATAATCAATCTTCCATTTCTTATTGGATAGACAGGCTACGTGACCTACTTACCACAAAATCCAAGACTTTATTTGAACCTCTAATACTATAATATGTGGAAAGTACAAAAATTGTAATATCTACAGTTTGAGGCACTCCAGTCACAGAACGAGACCATGGATCTGTTGGAATTCTGTGGCAGTGGTTATATACATTTCTTTCTTTTCTGATTTAGCCTTTTTGTAAAGCCCTATTGAAACGAGTGCATGCTTCAGATCACAAGTAAAGCAAGAGGTGGGAGGGAGACAAAGAGAACAAACAGACGCTATAGTACTTCCAGTGCAAATGTTTCACTGAAGAGATGGGCCTTCTAATGATTACAGCATTTTCTGAGATCTGCCTTGAGTGTAAGACGCAGTAGGAAGTGAGTTCAAATGTTGGAGCCACAAGAATGCATACACCTTACCCCAAACTGTTTCTCGACCAGTAAAAAACACTGAGACCAGTAAGAAAGAAATATTACTTTGAGTATGACTTTAGGCACTGGCCTGTGTAGTAAGGAGCGAATAATTTGGAAATGTGCTCGTGCATTGCTCTGTAGGCCCACAATGACTGGGCAAATCAGAGCAAAGATTTGTTCTTTTTGCTGTTTACTCATTAGGAACCCCTCTTTACACTCTAATGCAGCGGTTAATGTGTGAGAGGACAAAACCAAAGGCAAGGGTGATCCACTTGTGAGTCTGCAGTCTAGGAAGGATCCCATGGAGATAAGAAAAGAAGATGGTCCCATTCTCTGTCAGATTACTTGAAAGGTTATTGATAGCTCTGAGTCAGTGATAATCCTGAGATTTCTACTGAGGCAAAGTGACAGCACTCCAGGCATAAGGCAAGTCAAAGGACGCATCCGAGGATCTCTAGAGCCAATGAGGATATCAGTTATTTTTTAATTTTTAATTTTTAGAGTTTTCAATAGCGCGAACAAGACCCAGAATAGGGTATCAGAGCGCTTTACAAAACAAAGCAAAGTAAGTATACATTTTTTTTGCAGAAACATAGCAGAGAAAGTAAACAAAACATTTTTATACAAGGTTCGTAGGTAGCAGAAGCGATAATAGATGTGGATTGTTAGGCACAGTGGGAACAAGTTCGGGTACGAGTAAGTCATAGATGGCGAGGGAGTCATTAAGGGAGTGTAGAGACCAGTTTGATGTAGAAGGCTGGTTTAGTGCCTTGCAAGTCAATGAAATAGCTGGTGTGATATTGGTCCCCATACAGTGAGGCATGTGCGGAATTATTGGAGGAATTTGCTCATCAGGAATGATTTTGCTTCCCTTTTGAATAGTGGTGTGGAAGAGATTTTTCTGATGCGAGGAGGTAGCGAGTTCCATATTCTTGGTGCTGCTCTGGAAAATGCTCTGTCAGAAGTTTTTTTCTTGCTAAAGCGAGAGGGTTTCAGGAGTAGATTGTCGGAGCTCCTAAAGTGTCTGTTTCCTCCAGATAAAGTAAGTTTCTGGGAAAGGTACAGGGGGGTATTGTGGTGTAGAGCTTTATGAGTGATGCAGGCCATCTTTAGGTGGATTCTAGCTTCGTAGGGTAGCCAGTTAAGCGCCTTCAGGTGTGGTGATATGTGGTCAAATTTCCTAGATCCTGTTAGGAGTCTTGCTGCTGCATTGAGACAGGCTTTTAAAGGGGCTGTTGAGATTTTGGGAAGCCCCGAGAGGGTAGTACATCCGTACTCCAGCCTCGAGATGACTAAGGCCTGAACTGCAGTTTTGAGGTCAGGGTTCTCGATGAATGGTTTCATTTTTCTGAGATAGCTGAGGTGAAAGCGGGCGTTTTTAGCCATAAGGTTGATGTGAGTTTGCATGTTAAGGTTCTTATCTAGTGTAACTCCAAGCGATTTGGTGGAGTCCACCAGAATCGGTGTGCAATTTAGAGCAGTGATCATCTTGGTCCATTCCTTTATCTCCAGGGAGTTTTTAGGGGGGAGATTAAGAGAAATTCCGTTTTTTGTGAGTTTAGCTTGAGGAAGTTGGTCGTTAGCCAGTGAACGGTCTTTTCGAGAGCTTGATTCATCACCTTTATCTCTTCAATGGAAGTGATCTTGATGTAAAGTTGAGTGTCGTCCGCGTACATGTGTTAGGAGATATTCGCCTGCTGTAGTAGTTCGGTTAGTGGTTCGACATAAAGGTTGAATAGCGCGGGGGATAGGGTTGATCCTTGTGGTACTCCTAGTAGGTTGGGTGAAGAGGGAGAGAGATTTTTATTCACCATGAAAAATTGCGTTCTGTTTTCCAGAAAGGATTTAAACCACTGAAGGACTGTGCCGGATAAACCCATCCTGTTTTCCAGTCTTCTTAGAATTTTGTCGTGATTGACCGTGTCGAAGGCTGAGGCGAGGTCGAGCAGGACTAGTAGGCAGGTTTCATTACGGTCAAGAGCCAGGAGGGCGTCGTTTACTATATGCAGAATCGCTGTTTCTGTGCTATGCCCGGGTCTGAAACCCGATTGGCAGTCATTCAGTAGTTTGAAATCTGTGATGTGTTGATTCAGTTGTTGCTGAACACACTTTTCCAAGACCTTGGCTAGCATGGGAATGTTGGTTATAGGTCGGAAGTTATTAGGGTCAGATGTGTTTGCAGTCGGTTAGGATAGGGGTGACTTGACCAATTTTTAGGCAACCCGGGATGCGACCTTGCGCTAATGAGGCATTGATGATTCTCTTCCAGAGAGGGGAGATGATATGGTAGATGTGGGGTAGGCAGTTTGAGGGGACAGAGTCATTGAAGTGGTTGTTGAGTTTGATAGTTGCTAAGGTTTTGGTGATGTCACTGAGATCGTAAAGTTTGAAGGTAGACCAATGAGAGTTATTTTTGGGCATAGGTAGATCAAGATGTTTAGGATTTTCAGCTTGTGTGTTCTTTAGGGTAGCTGAGTTGATTGCTGCCGTCCGTAGCTCGAGTTGGAGGAAATTAGTTTTTGCTGTGAAGAATGAAGAAAATTCATCACTACTAAGCTGTGCTTTCGAGGTCAGGAGTGAGGTTTTGGCAAATTTGTTAGATTGTTGTTTTAGCATTTCAAAGAGTTTCTTCGGTCTATTTTTGGCATTGTCTCCTTGTGTTTGCTTTATTCGCCCTAAGTTGGCAGGGTATACCCAGACGTGGGTCCCTGGCTCACTTTGCCACTGGATTCAAGCTAGCCTGGCTGATTGATGAGGGCTGTTAGCCCGAAACCGGTCCCAGGATGCTTGATTGCGGTCCAGGGAAGACATGGCTTGACAGTTCGGTCTGGACTGTTCCCATGAGACACAGGGTCAAGACTGATTTGCATATAGCTGTGTCTGAACTGGGGTGGCAAAGTGAGCTAAAGAATGATGATGGGGTGAGTGTTTGAAAAGTTTCAGCACTCCATCCATCATCTCCTTGTGTTTGCTTTGTCTAGTTCTGCTCTGAAGAAGTCTTTTTTTGATTGAAGAATACTTTTGTTATAGGTATTTCTGGATTTCCTAAGTAGTTTGAGTTGGAGGGGGGAGGGATGTTGTCTCCATTTCCGTTCAGTTAATCTTAGTTTGCGTCTCTCTTCATTCAGGGCTCCGTTGAACCATGGGTTTTTGTCTTTGTCCGGTATTCTTTTAAGTTTTGGTGGGGCTACTTGGTCAAAGATTTTGGTCATCGTGGAGTTGTAGTGAGCAGTGAGGTCATTGACGTCTGACATGTTATTGGGAGGAGTGAGAACTTTCTCACAGTGGGAGGCTAGGTTGTTCCAGTTGAGGTTTTTCGTGTCTCTTATCCGGTGTTTTGGCTTGACTTGCTGTGAGTAGGTTTTCTTTCGAGCGGAGGGAATTTTGAAGGTAATAATGTGATGGTCTGACCAATCACAATGGGTGATCGAGATGGATTCAATCATTTTGTCTTTGGAGATGATCCAGTCAAGTGTAGCACCTTTGGAGTGAGTGGGCTTTGAGATGGCTTGGATCAGGGAATGGTCAGCTAGGAAGGTTTTGATAGCGTTGACCTGCTTGTCTAGGGGGTCTTCCCAATGGAGATTGAAGTCGCCAAGGAATATGTCATTGGAACGGGGGGTCGAGTTAGTTGTAATGATTTCCATAGGTTGGTCTGTGAATACTGCGTTCTTACCTGGGGGATGGTAGAGTATATGTAGTTTGTGGGAGAGGTTGTCTGAGGATTTTAGGGAAATTCCTAAGTATTCACAAGAATCCAGGGGTTCGGAGTGAAACTTCGAGATGGTGATGTCGGATCGATGCATGCAGGCGATGCCTCCGCCCTTTTTGATATGTCTGTCTAGTCTTATGATGTTGTAGTTTGGGGGGGACTAGAAGATCCAGGCATGGCTAGGATGATTCTGTGAGCCAAGTTTTGGTGAGGATGGTTATGTCCATTTTCAGGTTTAGAATGAGGTCGGCTATGTCAGAGGCGTGTTTTAGGGCTGAGCGGCAGTTTAGTAGGAGGCAGGAGATCTGGTTTGAGTCATTCTCTAAGGAAGGCTCTTGATTTTCGGAGGTAGGGGTTATTGTTTGCAGGTTATTCAGGTTTATCGTTCTGTGATTTGGTTGGGATGTTCTGTTTGGGTTGATGGGGACTGTAAGAATAGAGATTTCTTCCTTATTTGTGATGGTGCAGGTAGGAGTTTCGTAAAAAAGTAGTAGAGTTTGGATTTCCGAGTCCGTTAAGTAGTTGGGGTGTTTGCGTGTATTTTGCTTGTACGTAAAAGTCGATTAGCCAGAGGCAGTGGGATAGTGTTAATCACGTTGTTGGCTGCAGCTAGAGAGATTTGAAGATGATTGAGTTTAGAGAGAGAGTTTTCTGCGAGATGTAAGATGTTTCAGATTTCTAGGATTAAGTTTTGTAGGTTCTGGGAAGTGAGGTTAGTATGGGTTTTGAGTGAGTCTAGTTCAGGTTGGTAAGAGGGGGGAGGCAGGATCAGCGCACGGAGAGGGCTGGGGATAGTATTGCTGGGGGGTTTGGTGACGGTGATGGCAGTGTGGTATGTTTGAGTGGCTGGGAGAGAGTTAGTCGAAAATGAGTAGGGTATGCGCGGGTTGGGGGCTTTTTTACGATTCGCTAGTGTTGCCTTGTCGTGATGACTTTCTCCGGCGGTTGGGAAAGAGTTGTGGAGGGGGGAGAGGGTTATGGGGATAGGGGTGATGGCAGAATGTGGAAAAGAGGAGGGTCGGAGATTGGGTATTAAGGGAGGTGAGTTGTTGATGCTTCTTTCAAGTGTTATAGGTAAGGGAGTAGGTCGCTGAGATTCAGGAGAGATAGGGATAGCGGTAATAGATAGGTCCTGGAGGACACTGGGAAGAGTGTTGGTGTGGTTTTTTAGTGTGGGAAAGAATTTGTCGAATAGTTCTAGGTCCTTATTGGCTACTTGAATAAGAACAGTGCAAAACCAAAGGGAATGATGGACGGAGTGTTGAACATTGCAAGCACTCACCCCCAGTCAACTGATCTGGGTTTAATCCATCATTCTTTAGCTCACTCCGCCACCCCAGTTCAGACATGGCCATATGCAAATCATTCTGACCCTGTGCCTCATGGGAACAGTCCAGACCGAACTGCCAAGCAATGTCTTCCCTGGACCGGAATCAAGCATCCTGGGACCGGTTTCGGGCTAACAGCCCTCATCAGCCAGGCTAGCTTGAATCCAGTGGCAAAGTGAGCCACACTCCGTCCATCATCCCCTTTGGTTTTGCTAAGTTCGCCCTAAGTTGGCAGGGTATGCCCAGACGTGGGTCCCTTGCTCACTTTGCCACTGGATTCAAGATAGCCTGGCTGATGAGGCACAGGGTCAGACTGATTTGCATATGGCCATGTTTGAACTGGGGTGGCGGAGTGAGCTAAAGAATGATGATGGATTAAACCCAGATCAGTTGACTGGGGGTGAGTGCTTGCAATGTTCAACACTCCGTCCATCATCCCCTTTGGTTTTGCTAAGTTCGCCCTAAGTTGGCAGGGTATGCCCAGACGTGGGTCCCTTGCTCACTTTGCCACTGGATTCAAGATAGCCTGGCTGATGAGGGTTATGAACCCGAAACCGGTCCCAGGATGCTTGTTTCCGGTCCAGGGAAGACATGGCTTGGCAGTTCGGGCTGGACTGTTCCCATGAGGCACAGGGTCAGACTGATTAGCATATGGCCATGTTTGAACTGGGGTGGCGGAGTGAGCTAAAGAATGATGATGGATTAAACCCAGATCAGTTGACTGGGGGTGAGTGCTTGCAATGTTCAACACTCTGTCCATCATCCCCTTTGGTTTTGCTGAATAAGAACAGTGCCATTTTTATAGGAAGTTATATTCAGGGTGGCTCTAAGGTTTTGTATGGGTGTTGTTGTGATTCTGGTTCCGTAGGGAATATTTTTCTTGCTATGGGTGGTTAGTAGCTTGGAAAAGGCAGTTCGCCATTTGGCTATTTTTCTTGTGAAAAATATGAGGTCATTGATTATAACACCTTTCTTGGCGTTGAAGGAGGGGTCAATGAATAGTGTTTCGGGGTTTTTTCTGAGAAGGTTGTGTTTGAAGGTTTCAGAGGCATTTTTAGCTAGATTGGGGGGGTATTGAATCGAATAAGCGTTGTTTCCTGAAGGTTTCAGATGAGGTCCAGCCATTATGTGGTTTTCCTTGTTCTAGGAGGGGAACAACAGTTTGACCGTAGGTTGGGAGCCGTTACAAGATGGCTGCCACTTTGTTCTAAGAGGGGAACAACCGTTTAACCGTAGGTTGGGAGCCGTTACAAGATGGCTGCCACGTTATATCTCCATTCATGAGGAGCTAGTTGTAAGCATCCATGTTTGCACATGTGAGACGCAATTATTGACGATGAAGGCTTTTCTGAAACTTTTGGTTTCTGATATGTATATGTATATCCTGTACATACAATAATTAACCAAGTTTACAGCTTTTGAGGGTGGTTGTGCCCATATTGGTGTTGAAGGAGACTGGTAAAATGGAAGGTGCTTGCAGCACTCTGCAGTTGCCAGACTGCACGGTCGTTGATACTGGTGGATTGAGGTGGAACACACAATCCCCATTCTGATCACAGCTCCATTGAGACACAAGAAGAGAGCAGGCAGGGGAAGGGGCTATCAGACTCTGTCTTCATCTTTTATTCCTGACAATCTGGTGGTGAGGTCCCATACATGCCGGTACTTATCGAATTCTACTAAGAGGACTGCCACTGAGATGAAACAAGCAATAAATATGTTGCCGCTTTTGGTCAAGGCAATTCTACTCTACAAATTAGTTTTAGAATGCCACGGTAAATGAATCTGAGATGCTGGTTGTGGGTCACCCAGCATTTCGGTTTGTGTAAGAGCCCTCATAAATTGCCACATACCACTGCACACTAGACATACTTCGTACAGTAGAGTGGTAGCATCTAACAAATTAAAATGTCTTTAAAATGAATCAGTAGACTTTCATTATTTCATTCCCAGTCTTTTAAATGTTGGTGTTGCATCTTCAGTTTTTATGCTGTTTTTGACCTTTAAGTAGCTATTGTCACTGTTAGAGTTTGTGCATATGTATGTATGAATGTATATATTGCGTAATGTATTGTCGTGACACCAGAATATTTGCTTTTTGTCTTTATTATGGTTGCATTTAACTCACTGACTTTTTTGCAGGATGTGAGCCCTACATAGAGGTTGTGTTGAGCGCGTCATTATAGAATTTATGAACGCATGAAGGCAAGAAAGTTAGTATTCTCTTACGTCTCCAAAAAAGAGGATCTCCAGAAAATGTTCACAACTGCACCATGTACATTGCAGCATGATCATGAGAAGTTACGAGGTTCAGCTTCTAAGACTGGAACAGAAGTAAAGCATACAAACTGAATCAGGTCGAGTTTACATGGGGAGCCACACCCAAGCCTTGCTATAGGCCAGCTTCTCAGGAAGTCCTTCATGGTCTAAACCAGTGTTCTAAATGAGACAAAATAAGTGCAAGAACTCACCAAATTGAGCGGGGGTCTAGGGGTGGAGGTTGGGGCGAGTTTAGGGGTGGGGCTAAACTGAAAGCATGTATTAACAGAATTGTGACTTCCTCAGTGTACAATTGTGCATAATGATTCAGACATTTCTGCCATCTGTATGATTTTTATTTTTTACATGTACAAAATGATATTTCGTGATATTTAGCGATATCCCCTTGCGATTGGTCCGACCACCACTGCATCCTATTTTATATTAACAGAGGTTTCTATGAGGAAGGCCCAACCAACAAAATCAAAGATTTGGAAAAGGGACCTCAGATCTATCAATTCTGATGAACTAGCAGCCCAATGTAAATCTGCCCTCTCCTCCAAACCTGACCTGGTTGAGGTTCAGTTACTCACTGACTTTTACAACTCTACCATTTCTAACATCATGGACGACATTGCACCACTCCAAGAAAAAAATGCTTCAACAAAAATAACCAAACCCTGGTTTAACGACAATTTAAACTCTGAACGCCGCAACCTTAGGGCAGTTGAACAATCCTGGAAATACAATCCCTCCTCAGACCGACTAAAACTTCTTAGAGATGTTAGAAGCTCCTACAACAAACTAATCAAGAACGCTAAGGCAGATTACTTTAGATACAAACTTGACCAGGCCGCTAACCGCCCCAAGAAACTCTTTGAACTGGTTAAACAGCAATCAGTGGTAGCTCCAAACCACTCTGATTCTGGAGGCAGCCCACCCTCATTCGACGAACTGGCTGCTTTCGTCACAGAGAAAGCAAGTCTCATCAACATTGAACTCGCCTCTAAAAAGGCTCTACTGCCATCTTCGGGGCCTGCACCACCTCCGGACCTGTTTGAGAAGCTCAGCCTGAACACCAAGAACAATGCATCATGGGGCACCTTCACTCCCCTCAGTGAAAAAGACATCAACAAGATTCTTCAGAGTATCAACCCATCTAATCATTTCAGCGACCCGTTGCCTCCTTCCATCTTCAAAGAAATCAAGAATGTCCTCATCCCCACCTTGACAAGTATTGTTAACGCTTCACTGTCACAGGGCTTGATCCCAGAGTGCCTAAAAGCAGCTCAGGTATTACCCATACTAAAAAAACCTAATGCTGATAGGGCTAACTTTAACAACTTCCCCCTAAAACAACATCCCCACCCTAGCCAAGCTCTTAGAAAAATGCGTCCAATCCCAACTCTGTGTGCACATAGAGAACTTCAAACTCCTAGACCAGCATCAATCTGGCTTTCGGAAGGGGCATAGCACTGAATCGGCTCTCATTCACGTCTTGGATGACATCTTAAAAATGCTCGACCAAAATGAATCCTGCCTCTTAATCCTCCTTGACCTTTCCTCTGTTTTCGACACGGTCAATCATGATAACATCATATCCATTCTGAAGAACAGGATGGGCTTCTCCGGTCAGGTGCTACAATGGTTCTCGTCTTTCCTCCACCACAGATCACAACGAGTCAAGGTGAACCACACTCTCTCCCAGCCCTCTCCAGTACTCATGGGGGTCACCCAAGGGTCCGCCCTATCTCCTATACTATTCAACCTGTTCTTGGAACCTTTAGCTAATGCACTAAATTCCGCGAACATTCTCTTCCACATGTATGCGGACGATAAACAACTCTATTTGAAACTCTCCTCCCTGGACAACATCATCTCACTCAACTCTATCCTAACGTCAACTCAAAACTGGTTAACCGAGAACCACCTCCTGCTCAACACCTCCAAAACAGAATTCCTTCTCATCTCTCCTCCGAACCACATCCCCAAGACAGACCTTTGGTTGAATCACCTCACTGCCTTCAACTGCTCCCCCCTCATTATAGACTCAGCCAAATCTCTTGGAATCACCGTGGACAAGCATCTGAACATGAAGACTCATATCGGCAATGTGTGTAAGGAAGCTAATCACTTGATGAGGACACTCAGAAATATCAAACCATTCCTTCCACAATCTGACTTCAAGCAGGTGGTCCAAGCGCTTGTGTTGCCGAGACTTGACTATGGCAGCGCTACGCTTTGTGGACTCCCCAAATATACCTTGGCTCATCTAAGGGCTTCTCTGAATGCTGCGGCTAGGCTGGTTACAGGTACCAAAAGAAACGCGCACATATCCCCAGTCCTAAAATCCCTTAAATGGTTGCCTTACGAAGCTCGAATTCAGCTAAAGATGGCTTGTCTGGTACACAAAGCCCTACATTTCAAAACCCCCAGTTACCTAGCGCAAAAACTTGAACTATCTGGGGGTGGTAGACCCTCAAGAAGTGCGAACTCTTTCCTCCTGTAACCACAAATATATATCAAAAGGAAAACCTGCCAACGAGCCTTCTCCGGCGCTGCCCCGAAGATCTGGAACTCTCTTCCACCGGAAGTACGCAGAATCTCCTCCACGGCTGCTTTCAAACTGGAAGCCAAAAGATTCCTAATGAACAAGTTCTTACATTAAATGGGTTATGATCATCCGCTCGAAGTCTCTGATCCTACAACCGTTAAACCTTCATTTGATGCCACTCTTCTTTACCTCATCGTTTGCCCCCTTCTTAGCCCGATATGTATTAGTTGTTGTATTTTTCTCCTTTGACCCCTTTGTACTGTAATTATTCATGTTTATTATGCTTTTTTTGACGTCAATATTGCATTTATTATCTTCCTTCCATCCTTTTGTAAAGCGCTCTGATATCCTTATGGATCTTGTTCGCGCTATATAAAACTTTATAAATAAATAAATAAATAAATCTTTCACATTTCACATTTCTAATGTGTGCTGCTTGCTTCTGCACTTATGCCACGTAACATTTGATTTTCACATTATGCACAATAATCAGCACCTTCCCTTCACTCTTTCCTCTGCCCTTCTCCTCATTCATTGTCCTCCTTCCTAACCGTACCTCTAGGTTGTATCACTTCTACTTTCTATCCCCGTCTCCCTTCGAATGGACTAAAGGTGCACATGTAAAACTCAGGATTAAACAGCTCAGCCAGACCGTCAGTCAATCACTGTTACCCTCACACAGAGTGACATTCATACGGTTCATATACCAGAAAGAGCTGTCTGCCCGAGAGCCCAGAGACAGACGGTATTACTTTTGTGACAGAGGTCAAACACATGATGCATGTATTTCAGGGATTTGGGTTGCAACCCAGTATTGCACACAATCCTTAAACAAAACACGACTGATGTGAGGACAAAACCACTAACGAAAAATGAAATGCACCATGCTCTAGAAGAACTCATTTAAAGCATGAGTGTGGTTTGCCATGGATGCAAGTGCGTTACGCGTTTAAGGTTCAAAAGAGCTAAAAATAAAATAAAAAATTGGTGCTAGAAGGGGCCTCAATTGAACTCTCACAGAGATTTCTTATTTGATGGAATAACATCTTATTACGTTTTCTCAAATTCCACTACTATTTAATTTGTTTAAATCCCCCAGAACTCACTCATCTGCCTAACGGGTGTGTTGTCTGCCTGGACCAAGTTTAGAAATGTTTTAAATTATTTGAATGTAAATGTTTAATTCATCCTGAAAACAAGTCAGCAGTGTTTCACGCAGTGCTTTGGATTCTGGTTTGTGCTAAAATAAAAATGAAAAATAGATAACTGCTTCTGTCTGAATTCCCTTTGCCTACATGAGCTACAAGCTAAAATGTCACACAGGGACAGTGAAACATGCACCACTTTCAGTCCCAGGGCACTCTGATGTTTGAATGACAAACAGTAGTCAAAATGAAAGGTCAAAAAGTTATAGAATGCTATGATATCCAGTAGGACTGAGATCTTATCTTGGGTGTATGTATGAGTGTGTGAACGTATGAATATAGTATTTATGTAGTGCAAAGGTAGCCTAAGGCAGCAGAACGCTGTTCAGTGTCAAAGGTAAAGATACAGTCAAGAGTGACTGGAGGAGAAACTGAGTTCAGGGAGTTGAAGTGTACTGTTACTGCATCGTGAATATAGTGCTCTTTATTTCTAGAGGTGAGCCGTCAGCTGTTTCCTAAACTGGAGCAGGGTTCGGCCGATCCTTATGGACTCTGGGATGCTGTGCAAATCCTGGCAGGTTCATATGGAAAAGCCCTGTTTTCTTATAAATTAGCCCATGTGTACATTGTGAAACCAAAACGTTGTACCAAGGAAGCCAGAAAGAAAGTTTAGAAATCACAAGAAACAAAACATATTAACACTATTGTTCTTGTGCTCACAACTTAACAAAGGAACAATCCCCTTTAGCATCACCTCTAACATGCAAATGAGCCCCATGCGAAGAGAGCAACCCAACCGAGGTCACCATCTGCACAGGGCCGGACTGACCTTTTATTCCACTGGGCATTCCCCGGTGCGCTGGAGCTCCTGGAGGCCGGTGCTGGTGCCTCTGTCACTTTCCATAGCAACAAGAGACTAAAAGCAGCAGGAACAGGCTTCTGTAAGAGGGAGCGGGAAAGAGAGGGGGGGGAGGGGGAAGAAGGGAGAGAGAGAGATCAGAAACAGAGAGGCGCGAGAAAGGATGGATGGAAAGAGAAATACAGTGAGAGGACAGGAAGGGAGAGGGTCTGTTTGGGCATTTTTGCAAAGGCTGGTTTTTGGTTCCCCAGTCCGGCCCTGCATCTGCAAATTATTTCTCAGAGAGCTCTTCGTATTATAGGGCAGCGGGTAACAGGGAGCACTTGACTGAAACTAAACATAAAAAATGCAAACAATAAAGACGAGTAAAGTGGAAATCACCTAAGATTTGCTCTTCTAGGACATCAAAGTTTTACTTGAAACCTTCATTCTTGCCCAACCGTTCTTGCACTACTGTTCGCTATAACAATCAGAACTTTAGGAGCGTTCACTGCATATGATAACTACTATTCTAAAAACATATAAGTCCAGCACAGCTAGTTCACACATAATAGAGGCTGAAAAACACAGTCTAAGCAGCAAATTCTTCTACACTTCGGTTATGGAATGTAAACTAGTGCTGTAAACCAGGAAACGTTCAACCATTAAGTGCAGTCCAAGAGCCTTCGAGTTTCTGTAAACTATTAAGCTGTGAATCAGAGGATGTCTGTTATCTTCTGTTGCAGATCTCAGTTGTCCGACATCTTAAATCGGGTACTCCAATAGTTGGGGCCTGGGCTGCGGTAAGCTCTGCACACCAAGAGGAGGAGTCAAAAGTTGCTGGTAACTTCTCTGGAACCTAACTTACATTCAGAGGATCAGTAGAATGAGATCTATAGGCTAAATGCAGATGACCAACATTTGTTTCATGTTTAGGAGAACATACGGTCTGTGTTATTTATCTTGGCCCACCTGCGACTCTTGACTTAGTAATAATATTGGTTTACCTGAGTATTTCAAAAGTGAAGTTATTGTCAAGGAGGAGGTATAGATATCCTCTGATCGATTGTGACTAGAGGCATCCTTAAGTTTGTGCTTCTTGCACTAAACCTCTTCCGTCTTTGTCTCCCAGGCTTTTTTCTATGTCTTTCCTACTCTAATGTAGTTTCTTTTAGATATCCATTCCTTCTTTGCCCTCCTGTCAGGCCCTGTTAGGTATATTCAGGACCACTGGAATTCTGTGATTCTGTGACTGCTGTTGTTTTCACATAATTATGGGTTTGCCACATTTGCCACATAATCCATCATCTGCTGCATAATCTGCAGATTTTAGCACAAAATTTGTATTTCTAGCTCATAGGGATCAAAAGTTCTAAAGTTGTGGCGACTCTTATGCCTGGGCACCATCTCCTTCGCTAATGTTGACTAGTCATCTTTCAGTTGCTTATTGTTGTATTTGGGTACTATATTGCTACTAACAGGTGAAATCTTTTCCTAGACAGCATTACTCGGTGTAATAATTACAAAATAAGGAAGTAATAGTACCATAAAATGTGCTGCATTACGCACCATAATTTGCGTTTTCTTGTCGGATAATTTAGTCAATCCTGTCGCATAGTTTGGTTCTCTGCTGCATAATTCCAGTGGCCCTGGTTATATTTGTATCTTTCTCGCTATCTCTCCCTTCAGTCTCCACGCTTTCTTTTTCTCCTTTCATTCTCCTCTCCCATCTGACTCTATCTCCTTTCACTTTCTCCCCCTCTTTTGCAGGGCACTGAAGGAAACTGAACGCAGTTTAATTATTTGCCCGCGCAAAATTGTGTCTACACAAAACTCGAGAATTTGTTCACACTGCTTCTTGGATTCCAAACTCAGGATTTAAGTCACGTGTTTCGCAAGGGACAGGCAGCCGGCCCTACATCTCACACCTACAATGTGATTGATTGTGTAGGGTCTGAATGGACAGCTTAGGGGTAACACTGAAGCTCAATTTCAAAGTGGCGCACTTATGTTTTCCTGCCACTGATCCAGCCCTCGTGTTCTTCTGAATACTAGTACTCTCCTTGTGAAAGAGAAGTTCTGGTAATCAGTTGGAGAAAATAGAGGCAAATCAGTACAAAGTACCAGTGAGTAAATGCCCATTTAAAGCACTGGAAATATTTGTGTACCTTCCAAGAGGCGACTCCGAGCACCTAAACAGAGAGAGAGACATGCATTGTGACTTTCCATCTTTCTTGTTTTCACTTAAAAGTATTTCAAATTATGTTATAATTTTAGTAGGAGAAATTGACTATCTATCTGTTTTCATAAGGCTTTCTCAGTTAGTTTGGTAATTTGAGAACAAAGACAGCATGTACTAGTTTTTGCTTTTATCGACCAAACAAAGCCTTTTCTACATTGCTGTGCGTTTTTAGATGGTAAATACGATAAGCCTAATTAATATTATGAGAAGGTGGACAGAGTGGTGTGGGAAAATAGAGAGGTACAGAACATAACATTCTCACCGTTTTCTTCTCCCAGAGCAGTGTCATACATTAATGAATATGTTTACATCGTCAGTTTCTTCAAAGCAGAGGTTAATTTGGGTGGGGCATATGGGGAACGGTATGCCCATATTTATTTAAATTTTACAGAAACAGTTTCTACACTTTTTGTTAAAAAAAAATAAACACAGTCCCTGGACAGTTAATTTCGACCTCTGGCTGAAAACCAAGGGAGGAGGGACGTGTGTGCTTTGAAACCTAGCGAGGGGCAAACAGAAGAAACAACATGTCTTCTCACCAACATGCCTGCTACCTGACAGAAATGTAAATGTGTGCATTTGGTTATTAAGCAAATGTAGAGGCTGCTTGAGAGCCCGTATAGGCTTTACATAATGGAGTCGCTTAAAACTTAATGATCACAAATATTTATTCTTCTGAGAGGTAATATATGGTTGTTACCAATTGAGTTCTAGAGTGCTTTCTTTTAATGGTCACTTATTAAAAAAATGCACTAGGTACAGTCTGATTGTGTATTACTAAAATACTTATATCTTGAAAGCACTTCTTTTATCCTAAACACTAAGGGCCTGATTTAGATCTTGCCGGTAATGGTCTCACTGCCGCTTTTCCGTTGAATTCCCCAACCGCCTACTAGGCGGTCAGGCCGCTCTATTTAGATGCTGGCAGGTCCATGGATGAAAGACCATTGGAGTTCCGCAGTCTTCGTCAGAATATCTCACCCGCGTTGACAGCGCCATAGGGAAAAGCGGCTGTCGTAGGGAGTGCAGCCACTTTGTCCACTGGGCCAATCACGATCAGCGTTTCCACCAATGTAACTGTGACAGCAAAACCTCCACATCTGAGTTGGCGGATTGGAAGGGATAGCAGACAGAAACACACCTTTTCTCAGTTTCACACTTCCTTTTCCGCCAAGGAGCCAATTTTCCAAGTTCTGCCTCTGCTGCTTGACCATGAAGCAAATCAAATCTGTTGTTGCCGAAATCCAAGGTAATCTCCTCAAATACCTGTTACCTTTTGACTTGTCTGTTAACATTTGCACTGGACTCATGAATTTTTAAATCTCTTTCAAGCAATGGCATACCAATGTGCAATGTATATGTATGTAATGTTGAAGTTTAAGAAATTTTAAGACACACACCCAGTGGCGGCTTGCCTAGGGCGTGCTGCGGGGCGGTGAGGTGGGGCGGGGGAGGGGCAGAGTGGGGGGTAGTAAACTCGGACTTACGGCGGAACGGAGGAAAGTAATTATTACGTTCCTCTGTTCCGTCGTATGTCCGAGTTTACTACCCCCCCACCCTGCCCTCCCTGCCCCGCCCCACCGCCCCGCAGCACGCGCTATGCGAGCCGCCACTGCACACACCCATATGATTACATTGTTTTTCTAAATTTGGTGCAAGCTGCCTTCAAAAAAACAGAAACTTTCACAAAAAGGGAATCAATCCAAAAATCTAAAAGCAACTATACAGGTGTGTTTAAATAAATTGCATACATTGTCAAATTAAAAAATATGCATTACACATCATTGGGATAAGTGAAATGTAACATAATGTAGAAATTGCACTAGACAAGGTGTACCATTTACTTTTTAAATACCTGTTAAATTAATGTCAGTCCCAAACTTGAATCAGTTAACATATTCATCTATTTAGCATTTCCCATTTTCTAGTGTAATTCCTGTATTTTTATCAAATTTCAATTGTTGCATTTTTTTTTCAAAGTGTGATGCATATGAGTTTGTTCTTATCACTAATCAAGTTGAAATAAACACACCTGGATTGACACTTTAAAATATAAAACACCAATTTGGTGGTGCAAGTGTCCATTGTCATGATGAATCCTTGCACCTAAATTTCAAATGACCATCACATCAATTTTAACCAGTGTATGCACTTAACATAGTAGATATTAAAAAAGTCTGTTGCATTTCTATTTTTTTTTTTTTTAATTTTTTATTGAGCAGAGCATTAGGTTCAAGAAGTACACAATATAGAAAACATTATAATAAAAAAACTGTTTCTACAATAGATCATTATGACAGCCTCTCATTGTAAAAATGAACTAAAACTATAGCAGCAACTCATCATATAGTCATTCACAAGGCAGACTACCAGTTCATTTTTAGAAATAGCAGCAGTGAAAGTGCAATAAAGTGCTGGTGCTTTGACGATTCATTTCAACTTTAACCAAATTACAAGAAATTCGATTAAATAGACCTTAAAAAGTGCGAGTGCTACTAGAATGCAATAAAAAAAAGTGCTAATTCATTTGATAAAAACTACTTTGTTGAATTACCTTCCCCGGTGTTACGAACTTTCTTTAAAATTTTCTAGTTCATTAAAAAACCTCCAGTTTTTCCCAAATTTTCTAGTCGCTCCTACCCTCTTAGCATAGACTTCTTCAAATGTTTGTGTTCTTTTCATCTTTTTAAACCATTTCAAATGCGAAGGAGCTTCCCTAGATTTCCAATTTTGTAAGATTAGTGAGCGAGCAACTGTGCAAGAGATAAATATAAAGGCTTTTTCGGGTTCGGATAACCTCATTTCATCTCTACAGATTCCAAACAACGCCGCTTCGGCTTCGAGCACAATGCTCTAGAAAACCCTTTGGATAAAATAACCCGGGAGACCGGAAGTAGACTGGCCGAGACGGAATGGGAGTCCATCTGCTATTTAGGAAGCAAATCATTGCGTGCCGCAAATTTCAAAAGGATGACCTTCCTAGCGAGATGGCTTTCATATTTGACTCCGGCCGCCTTAAATAAAAGATTTCCCAGAACTGAAAACAGATGTTTTCGCTGCTACACATGAGATAATTCTCTCAACAATTAATATGAATATAATAAATAGAAAGAGAACCAATAGTCTCTGAATGCTGTGCCCCTGGTGGGAACTTGCCTCCTATGCAACTGCTAAGGGGAACATCCTCAGGAAGGGGCATCTAGTGAGCCCAGAGCAGGTACCTCAATGGTCTTTCTTGGAAGGGGTGGGTTTGGAAGTGGTGGGAGGTCTGGGCTTGTGTTTTGGAGGGGTGGGTTTGTGTTTTGGAGGGGAGGATTTGCTTTTGCAAGGGGTGAAGGTCAGAGCAGAAATAAGAGCAGAACTAGGGTAAAGGGTAGGAGGGGTGGAAGAGGACTAGGCTTTGGAGGTAGAGGGATCTGGAGTGTGTGATGTGTGTGTGTTGTGCAGTTGCATGTGGGTCTGGTGTATGTTTGGTACGTTTGGGTATGTGTTTCAGTGCAGGTGGTCAGGTTAGTGTGTGCGTTTGTGTTTGGTCGGTGTTGTTATACTTGTAGGTGTGTGCTTGGATGAGTGTGCTATTGAGGTGGCTGGTGTGGTTGTAGTGCTTGTGGATGTGGTGGTTTTTGTGGGTGTGGTGGTGCTTGTGGGTGAGGTGGTGGTTGTGGTGGATGTGGGTGTGGTGGTGCTTGTGGGAGTGGTGGTGGGTGTGGTTGTAAATATAAATGTAAATCCGTATTTGTAAAGCGCGAACTACTCACCCTTACGGGTCTCAAGGCGCTGGGGGCCATCGTGGAATTTAAGTGAGCTATTGCCCAGAGTCACATGGTGCTGAGCTGCCGCCGGAGCCGGGGATCGAACCGTGAGCCCTGTGCTCCGAAGTCAGCTGCCCTGGCCGCTGCACCACACCTCTCCACTTGTGGGTGTTGTGGTGGTGGTGGGTGTTGTGGTGGTGGTGGGTGTTGTGGTTGTGGGTGTGATGGTGGGTGTGGTGCTGGTTGTGGTAGCGGTGTGGTGATGGATGTGGTGGTTGTGGGTTTGGTGGTGGGTGTGGTGGGTGTGTGGTCTGTATGTTGTTTGGGTGTGTGCTTGTGTTTCTTGGTGTGTTTTGTGTTTATGTGTGCGTATTCGGCTTGTGTCTGTTGTAGTGGATTCATACAAAGCAATGAGTGTGCTTGGGACAGGGCTGGGAATTGGGATGGGAAAGGGGTCTGAGTTGGGGCGCAATGTTGGCCTAGTTGGGAGGCTGCGGTCAGTGAGGTGGCTAGTCCTGTCAATGCTCTCTGCAGGCCAGAAATAGCACTATAAAAGCCTTCCAGATATGCTACCATTGGTTGCATGGCAACTGTGAGAAGTTGGCCTGGTATATGCTGTCCACTAATTAAAGTGGGCACCTTGCACCAGTCCAATCAACCCTTATGGTGATTTAAGAGGTAAAAGATAACCTTAGAAAGCTATCCAAGTGGTAGCTGTGGAGAGCAGCCTTCAGGCTTAGTCTTGAAGGAATGTTAAGCAGCTTGTTTTACCAGAATGCAACCTTAATGTATTGGTTAAATGAAAGGAGAACCACACAGTAGTTATAAAAATATGTATTTATTATTATAACACACCTTAAATACCTCACAGTATCTGCTACACGCAGATAAACACAAAGCACACAATACTGTAGCACAGAAACAAACGTAAGTAGCACTAATACACAGTGGGCTCCCGGGGGAGACCAAATCATATACTAAAATAGTGGTATAAGAACCACGACTTGAGTCAAGACAGTGTCTAGAGGATGTGGAATCGCTGGGACCCCAAGGAACCACCCAAGGTGAGTAAGTAGGGACCCCATGGAGGACGGGTGCAGTGTGAGAACACGACCGCGTGCTACGTACAATTCAATGGGAGAGTCACGGTTGCAGTTTTAAAGTTTAAGGACGCTTCCTAGTGGATTATAAAGAAACCCTTTAGAACATAAAAGGTTGGAGATCCACCCCATCCGTGAATACCAAAGTACCAGAGTTACCTATCCCAGGGAAGACGGGTGCATAGGGCTGAAGTGGTGTCGGAAACTGCCGTCGTTCTCAATGGGAGTCTTCAAAGAAATGCCACTTGTGGAAAGAAGAAAAGTGTCCGGTGGAACCCGCAGGTGGATTCTTGATGGAAGGAACCTGAAAGCAGAGGGGACAGAGTCTGGGTCACTCAGGAGTGACCAGGGGCTCGGTAGACGAATGCCCACCGATGTGTGAAGATGGAGACCTTGAATCTACAGCTGCAGGGACCAGGAGACGTCGAGGATGACCAGGATGTCGAGTGCTGAGGGGTCAGTGTCCGGCGGGAGCACCAACAAGCCTTGGCAGCGGCAACCCACGAAGAAGGTCAAAGAAGGTTATGGTCTGGCCCAGCAAGGACCAGGGGACTCCCCACAGCAAGGGGAGCGAGGGCAGGCCTGGAGTAACCAGGGGAACCCAATAAAAGCAGTGTTGTCAATCAAATGGACCCACAGGCCGAAGGCACAGGAGTTGCGAGGGGACCTCTCGCAGATTCACAAAGTAACAGCTTGCAGGGCACAGAGTGCGAGGAGGCCAAAGTCCTTTGTACGAAATGTGCACTTAGTTGGGGAACGCCAACAAGCATATGCACTTGCAAAAGTACGCGGTGCACAGGGGTTCAAGTTATGCAGCCCCCATGAGGGATACGGACCTCAAACTTGGTGAGAGGTCAGCTCAACCTCAAGGAATGTAAGAACCCACCTCCTGTGTTGCTGGAGCCTTCGGAGTCCACAGGAGCTCAGGATCAGCAGACCAGTCAGTTGCGTTATGGTGCCTGCGAATGCAGGAGAGGGACTCCTTCACCCCAAGGGAGATACTTCAGTTGTCCTTGATGCTCCACAGGTCTTGCACGGAGCCTGTATGGTGCACGGGCACAGACGATGCTTTGGACGGAGAGGGAGACGAAGTCGGGCCCAGTCAAAGTCCAGCGAAGTCCAGAGTGTCCAGATGGTCGAAGGTCAGTGGTTTCTTGTTCAGAATCTTGCCCACGTCGAATCTAGGGTCCTACAGCCAGGTAAGCCCTTTTGTACCCACGGGAGAGGGTTGGGCAGATTCAGGGGACCCTCACAGGGGATGATCAAGACAGTGGGGAGGATACTTCCTTGTCCTTTGTCCAGTTTCGCACCAGAGCAGGAGCCAACTATGCACTATGCACAGGGACACCAAATGTGCCCCTCATGTAGACTTTCAGGCAGTTTGGAAGTGCACCCACTCAGCCCCAATACACTAAATCCTGTCTGGGAGGTGGTCCCACCTACCTGTGACAGGATGCCTATTGTGCTGCCTTTCCCTGCTCGAGCTTGGTTCAGCAGCAGGAGGGCAGAAATGTGTCTCTGGTCGGCAGCAACCATTTTGTGCTGTCCGGGTCGAGAAGGCTGGTACCGGGAAGACCAGGGACCCCACGAAGCTTGCTTCTGAAGGGTGGAATCATACCTCCCACACCGGTTACCGGTGTAGAGGTATGATTCCAAGGTGTTTGATACCAAACACGACATGGTTTGTTTCAGCCGTTTTCGATATAGCATTTTACGCAAGCATATAATGCACCTCTACCTATATGTCTGGCTGCGTCACCGACAACCCGGGAGAATAGTCTCCAAAGGCTGCAGGGGTGCTCTGCTCATGCAGGAGCACCCTCTCACATAAAACCCAGCACCCTGCCTTCAGGATTGTCAAGGCCTGCTATAGGGGTGACTTATAGGTTTTAAGTGTAGTGACCTATAGATATAGTAAACCTATATCTAACGTAAGTGGTGCATGCACCATTTTACACAGGCTGCAATGGCAGGCCTGTAGTTCCATTTTGCATGGCCTCCCATGGGTGGCATAATACATGCTTCAGCCCATGGGATGCCTCTGGGGTACCTGTGCCCTGGGTACATGTGTACCATATACTACGGACTGACAAGGGTACCCCAGTATCCAATCTGGAGTGTGCCTAAGTACATGGCATAACATTTTAGGGAGATAGCAGATAGACTGGGGTCCTGATTAGCAGGATCCCAGTCAGACTAGTCTATGAATGAAAGTTTGTTATTAGTTAATGAAAACCATCACAATACAAATTAGGTGTACGTATAAAAGAGATCCTTTTTAAAATAATCAGTTTTATTAAAAACATAGATTAATATTGCTACAACACAGGAAGATATCGTGGTCTTATTTAAAACATGACATTATAAAATTCCTTAAATTCATTGTTATGGATACTCTTCACCGTTATTATAAAGTGGCATATGCAACAGTATAAAATTCCACAGCTCCAAATGTAAACATCCTGCTACTGTTTTAATATCATATCAATGTCTTGTGCTCATAAGGCGGGGCAAATTCCTTATGCTGTAGTATGCAGCTTACAATTCTGTTTGACTGCTTTGTTGTGAAATTGTAAAAACTTCAGAAGTTTGCAGTTTAGCTGAGGATCTGTAGGATCCAGACTTCTCTTGATGGCTGTTCTGCACGTACGGATCCCTCTCTCATTAAATAAGCGCTTTAAAAGTGTACGGCGTACATTGTTCAGTTTGGGACATATGCTGACCAAGTGCACAAAATCCTCGTTTGGGGCATCACATAGTCTGCACATTTTTGGCCTTTATATCGCCATACTGGTTTGTCTGACAAAGATGGCAGTTCGCCTAAGCGCATAGCCAATAATTTTTTCTTGAAATACACTGGATAGGTTAGGTGTAGGTAAGTTGCCGGTTGCAATGTGACATACGTTTGAATTGTCATCCAAGCGTGTGATCGCCGCGAAAATATGCTTTTGTCCTCAACTAGCGAATGAATTTTTGCTGCTTTATTCATGGCTTGGCAAAAAGTAGGATGCCATAAATTCAAGTCCCATAAGTCACCCGCATTGGTTAGTTGTAGGGATGATAACAAATATTTGTTGTAACTTGAATTCACATCATTATTCACAGATTCCCATAAAGCACTGATTAAAGGGCTGGACTGATTATTTCGTATTTTATGCATGGATTTAATGAAATGATACCTTCTTGCTATGTTTTGCTGTGTCAATCCAAATTCCAAACGAATTTGAGCGTGGGAAGCATTACAGGGCAGACGAAAGACCCGTTTGTATGTTTTGATTTGTAATCTGTCCAACGTTTTGGAGTCCCTACCATGCATCACCGTACTTGCGTAAGTTAGAGATGGAAGCAATTTTGCTTTGATAACAGAGAGCAATGGTTGATAAGAGGGGCCATCTAGTTTTTGCAAGTAAACTGAATGAATGTATTAGAGCATTATTTTTCCTAACCATATACTGTTGGTGTGCATGAAAGTTAAAAGGAAACGACCTTAACAACGCGGTCAAAACACCGCAGTACATTTAGATCGCTGCTTTTACAACGCAAGTCGTTACCACGACTTGCACTGGAGGCGCTCTAGACTAAGGAATAGTGTGATTTACTATTCCAACACCTTCCCTACTGTACGTAGGTTGGAGTTGGAATAGTAAATCATACTATTCCTAAGTCCAGCGCCCTACAGCGCAAGTCGTGGTAACGACTTGCGTTGTAAAAACAGCGATGTAATGTACCGCGATCTAAATGATCGCGTTGTTACATCATACAACCAAGTTAAAATTTTTATCAAAATTAAAACCCAAATATTTATAAGTACTGACTTCTTCTATGGTTACATTATCCAGCTTGATCTTTAGTGAAGCATGGGGATTATTCCCAATAAGCATGTTTTTTGTCTTGGCAATGTTAATTTCCAATTTATTGAGTTTTGTATATGCCGCAGTTTCTTTAATCAATCTTTGAAGTCCAATTTCTGTGTGACTCAGCAGCACAATATCATCGGCGTATGATAGATGGGATATGGTTAGTGGACCTAGCCTTGGAGCATGCGAGTTGACTTGATCCAGGTGGGTGGATAAATCCGCCGTAAAGAGGTTAAACAAGTGTGGCGCAAGCACACACCCTTGCTTAAGACCCCTTGCGGTTGGTATTTTCCTTGATATTTTGGTCCCATCCCCTACCTTGATTTGAATCCATGTTTCTGTATATAGCGATTCAATTGCTCTTAACATTTTTTCTTGAATACCCCACCGTCTTAATTTAGCCCATAGAAGTGATCGATCCACCCGATCAAAAGCTGCTTTCAGATCTATGAAGCAGAGTTGCAGTTTTTTCTTTTGGAGTTTGCTTTTTCCGCAATTAATGCTACTGTTGTCATATTAATTGAGGTACCATACCCTTTCCGAAATCCTGTTTGTTGGGGGTGGAATCAAGTTCTTAGAATTTGACCACTCTATTAGATCTTCTAATATTAGTGATGCATAATATTTTGCTTCTGAGTCAATAAGGGCTATTAATCTGTAATTAGATGGCTTTGTTTTATCTTCTCCCTTAAAAATAGGGTTTATTATTGATCCCCTCCAGCTATCTGGAATCATGCCTGTATTTTCCACCTCTTTAAACAATACCATTATCGGGTTGGCCCAGTATTTTAGGTCCGATTTAAATATTGCCTGTGGGATGCCGGTTGGACCTGGGGCACTGTCACTTCTTCCTGATTTGATCACCTTTTCAACTCTTGTGAGCGTACACGATGTAATGTCTGATGTGGGTACAACCTCAAAATGCTGAATTTTTTGGTCCTGGTTATTAGTTCAGTCTCAGTAGCTTTATTAGTTTTACTTACTTGTAGCTGGTCTTCGTCAATAAAGAGTTTTGTCAGATAAGCTACCCAATCTTGTGCCGTAACATTTGAAGATACTGTAACTTTGCTTACCTTGTTTAAGTCGTTTAGTGTTTTCCAAAAAGCTTTGGTATTTGATTGTTTACTTCAATTGCAGCTATAAATGATACTCCACAAGGTAAAATTACTGACCCAGAAGGGATTCGCAAGGTATTTTATCGATATTATCAGGAATTGTATTGCGAGACTAATCCTGATAACCTGAGAGATATCAAGGTTTATCTTGATCAATTTCCTGCTGCACGATTATCTCAGGATGAACAGATGCAAATGGAAGTGGCCCCTCAATGGATTGGTATTTTATTATGCATTAATAGTCTCCCTAGTGGCAAAGCCACTGGCTTAGATAGTATCCCAATGGAATTTTATAAGAAATTCTCGACTGAATTAAAGGGAGGTATGCAGCAGCTAATCGAGCATGTATATAAAGGAGGGAGGCCTCCTGAATCATGGACACAAGCAAAAATAATCGTTTTTCTTAAGAATAAAACAGCTCTAGAACCTGCCTCTTATCGCCCGATTACCTTGATAAATGCCGACAGCAAGATTTATTCCAAAATCTTAGCTGCTCGTCTGTCGGGGGTTATTCATAAAATTGTTTCACCAAGACAACATGGCTTTATTCCGGGGCGTGGTACTATAGACCACATTAGAAGGGCTATATCACTTTTTGATGCCGCTAACATCACAAAGGATCCTACTGTGTTAATCTTGCTGGATGCGGAAAAGGCCTTTGACAGGGTCTCCTGGCTTTTTTATGGGAGACCCTGGCAAGGGCCGGAATTGGCCCAAAACTTATACAAGCATTTAAGATGCTTTATTTTCAACCTACAGCGAAGCTTTTATATAAATGAGGAATTGACAGATTCATTTAATATAACAAGAGGTACACGGCAAGGATGTCCGAGCTCGCCGCTTCTGTTTGCCTTATACATAGACCCTTTCTTACAACAACTGGAGGCTAATTCAAACATCAGCCCTATTATTTCTCAAGGCTGGGAAACTAAAATATTGGCCTATGCCGATGATGTAGCTATACTGACTGCTAACCCGGAAACAACTATGAGTGAGATTGAGACAGAGGCGGCGAGATTCGGTCGACATTCCGGATACTCTCTTAATAGCTCTAAAACACAAATTTTATGTAAAAATATAGATATGAATAATGACATTAGGCAGGTTGATAAGGCCACATATCTTGGAGTTAATATTACGACAAATATAGAGGATATTGTTGAAGATAATATTGATCCCTTGATAGCTAAAACTAAAGTTGAGTTAAACAGGTTGCACAATTTACATTTGTCAATTATAGGAAGATGCAATATAATAAAAATGCTTTTTTTTCCTAAATTTTTATATTATTTAAGAGCAATACCATTAGAATTTAGCATTAATTGTTTGAAGAAAATCGAAGATCTGTTTTCACGATTTATTTGGGCATATGAAAAGCCAAGAAGAGCTTATAAGTATTTAACTTTGCCAAAAGAAAGGGGTGGACTTGCGCTTCCAAATATAAGATTATATTATTGGGTTATTACTCTTTTGAGTAATTTAACCCTCATTGGAGAAAAAGCAAGAGAAAGAACTCTAGAGGATATACCAACATCAATCGAACTTTTAATGGGTGAAAAAGCATGGGGATGGGCGTGAAGATTCCTGAATGACTGTCATTATAAGAAGGTACGCTTTAAGACACTGGCTGGTGGATTTAAGGTTTTGAAATCAATTCGTAAAATGCTTGGATTAGGCCGGCAATAATCATAATTTGCCAGAAATTTTTAGAGACCCTATAACTAAAAATTGGCAGGAAAAAGGCCTGTCCAAACTGGGGGATTTCTACTCAATAACAGGCATAGTTTCGTTTGAAAATTTGAGGGAAAAGTATGATTTAGACAGGAGGCATTATTTTAAATACCTTCAAATCCGGGACTTCTTAAGTAAAAAGTGTGGTGGCTCGAGTGGTTTTGGTAATAATTATATTATAGACAATCTGAGAAAGATTGAACCACCACCTATCAGAGCTATTTATAAGTTATTCAATCAACTAATGCAGATGATTTAGAAGTTCGTGCAAGAAAGTGGAAAGAAGAAATAGGAATCTCGGAAGAATTATTTAATCACTCAATAGAACTAGCGCAAAAGATTTTAATCCCGGCCCGACTCCAGGCCCAGTATTATAAATCTTGTTTTTTACTTTATTATACCCCAAAGAAAATAGCAAAATGGGGGACAGGGAGAGGGACTTTATGTCCTAGATGTTCATTATATCAGGCGGATTTAAACCATATGTTTGCCACATGTAGTGGTTTAAATAACTTAAAACAAGAGATTTCAACTTTTTTTAGGGAAGTGCTTGGGAATGATATTGTCCTCTCTCCATCTTTAATTGGATTAGGGGTGGACTCGGATCTACAAGGGAAACCGGGAGAAAAATTGCTGTTTATCGGTATGGCAATACTACGATTATGCCTGGCTTCTGCTTGGCTGGATCCTTCCCCCCCAACTTTTTATCAATGGTTGTCACGCCTGACGGCTAATTATAACTTTGAGAAAGCTATTTATGAGAAAAGAGGAACACAGGCTTGGATGAAAGGGCTAAAAATCTGGGAACCAATGACTAAATGGTTTGAAAGATAGAGGATTTTCTTAGAAGATAAGGGATGCTGCAAAACTCCTGCATGGTGGGTGGGGGGGTAGTGGGTGGATAAAAAAATTAATAATTTTGCATGATGATGATCTTTATTTGCAATTTATTGTTCTCTTGTTTTCTTCTCCCTTTTTTTTCTTACTTCGTCTTTTCTTTTATTATGTAAGTGTTAAATTGGTATGTTATGACGAATATTGATATTGACATTTTGACATCATGCAATAATAAAAAAAAAGATTTAAAAAAAAGTATTTGATTGTTTGCAATTGTAGAGTAGCTTTGCCCAGAACTCATCTGTCATTTTTCTTTTTTCTTGCCAGACTAAGTTTCTTAAATTCCTTCTTTAATTGTTTTAGCTTATCCCATGCGTCTGCTTGGTTACGTTGTTTTTTTTACGTTCCTTAGTTCTCTTCTCAGTTCTTTTTTCAGCTCTTTAATTTTCTGTAATAATGGATGAGTGTAGCTTTTGATCCGTCCCGATATTAAATTTGGTTTATGGTTTGTCATTGCAGTCACAAATTTGATCCAGGCGTTTAACACTGTAGAAGATAACGCTATACTATCCTCCAAGATTATTTTATCTTTGCCTGCAAGTTCTGGAAGTCGATGGGATGACCAATTTAATCGTTTATGGGTAGTTGCTGCACTTCCCTCGTCGATTGTTGGAGCAGACTGATATCTGTCTGGATGTATGTTTATAGCTATATGTTGGATTGAGTGATCACTGTCCGTTGTGCACTTAATTTTGAACATACTTAGTTGCTGTATTAGTGGCAGGGAAAGAATGGTATAGTCAATTACGGACCCAGACGTCGGTCCATAATATGTCAAGTTTGGAGGATTATCATCCGGTGTTCTCCCATTAATTACTCTCAAACCCAAAAATTCTAGAGTGGTGACCAGTTCCTTGCCTACTTTATTGGGTTTTCTCCAAGGATGGGCCGTTTGATGGTTTACCGACCAAATTTCGTTTTCTACTGCTCACTGGTCATCATCATCCAGTGTGTGTATAAGATGGGTATTAAAATCTCCTGTAATCACTATTTCCCAATTCGGGGTGTTATATCTTACTTCGGATATTTCGTGTATTAACTTTTTGAATGTTATTGATTTGTCTTGGGCGTTTGGATGGGCGTAAATGTTGAAAAAGATTAGTGAAGTTATCCAATGTTCACTATCGAAATTGAGTCTGAATATTTGTATATTTGTAGAAGTAGTCGGCATCTGTTCTGATTCAACCTTGAGGTTGTTTGATATATAAACCGATAATCCGCCTTTTGGTCTTCCAAAGCGATTCGTTTTTACAGCATCCACCTGATGTAATGTAAAACCCGGCAATTGAAATGAGCCTGTCAACCAGGTTTCTTGCAGGGCTATGATGTCATATGGAGCCCAAGTTTCCACTAGAGTCCTATCAGTAAGCTTGGTTGTTGCACCTGCAATATTCCAGGAGTATATATTTAGTTTAGCAGCTTGCAGGGCACATGTTGGTTCAGAAATTGGTCATTGCATATTTACGTTTTTTGATGTTAGCGGTGACCAGTGCCTATGAAGATATCTTCTTTCTGTTGGTGTTGTTGTTTCTGTTCCCGTTGGTCCTCGGGCGTTCTGCAAAATCGAGTATGCAGGAGTATGGGTCCTATACTTGTTATCCCAATGTGCCAATGGAGCTGGGTAACGCTGTGGAAATGATTTTATTATTGATATGCCCCATGATTCGAATTGCACTTTCGCGTTTAGAATTTGATCCACTATTTTTTCTGACTTCCATGATGTTAGAGTTATCTCTGACTGATGGTTATGTGTGTTTGGCAGAAACTTCACCGATAATAAGTCTGTTGTTTTGATAAAACGCAATGATCGTACCTCAGTTAGCAGCCTCAAAATATTTCCCCTATTTAGAATATCTTGCTTGCCTCTTGAACTGTATAAAGGAATTAATATGATTTGCCACCGTTCACTGGTGTCCTTTACTTCTGTTGGTGAAATATGTTCAGACGGCGCTTCGTTTATATGGTCCTGCAGTGGCCTTTTATATTTTATTTGGCCTGCGCAATGAGCAGGATTATTTCTTATATTTTTGTCGTCATTGGGGGGCTGAATGATGTTTCTTGTACAGTGAGGCTCAGGCTCATGCTCCATGTTACTTTCTAATTGGGGACATGTGATCATGATTGTTTTGTCCACCCTAGAAGTTATTATACATTCGTGTTTTTTACTTTTATTACGGTGAGTAATTGCAGAAGCCTCTACTGGACTATTATTGGTAGGTTTTGTCCTTACCAAAGGGTTCTGTTCTGAGAAATTGCCAGATGGTACCTCGAGTCGTCTAAGTTGACCTTGTCCTTTTGTATCCTCTGATGATGTGTCGTGTTCAACGTCATGATTGTCCGAAGTTAATGCCTCCATTTGCAAGGTGTCTGGAAGGACGCCCTTTTTTTTTGTTTTTTTATTTGCGTCTGTTTCTTTTGGAGATAAAACTTGTTTGGGTAGGGTTTGGTTGTTTTTATCCTTCTGACTTGCCTTCCACTTTTTTACACTGTTTTCGCTAATTTTGTTATCTAACTTGTTAATCGGAGGCCACGATATTCTGTCCATTGATTTGTCCTGTAGTGTGAGTTTTTCTTCTATGACCTTTATTTCTGGAAGAGGTTTCTTTTTTTGTGTGGCATTGAACACTGGATAGAATTTCTTGCCATCTACATCTTTTTGCATGGAACCAATCGTATTTGCTCTTCCCTTTCTAGCACTTTTTTTTGCCTTTTTGTTAATACTTGGATAAATGAAGTGTTTGCATTAGTAAAAGGAGGTTGTGGGCCATTAGATGTTAAATGGATCGGTGATGGATTGTTTTGAATTTCATTTGTGCTTGCACAATCTGTTACATTTAGTTGTCCTCCTCGTTGTTCATAAGTTTCCTTTTTCGTTGAATTTACTATTACCTGCGATTGCTCTTGTATATATTCTTCTGGGGTTTGCATTAAATATGGTTTATGATCTTCCTTGTGCCTTATTTCTTTCAGAATGTCTGTTAATATAGACGGCAAAGTACTTAATTTGTCTATTATTTGGTCGCATTTGCAGTTACCTTGTAGATTCGTGCTCTTAGATGTTTGGACTTTCACCAGCTGTTTTGTAAGTATATCTATTTTGGTGTTAATGCTGGAAACATGTGTTGCCATAATATTCATGAGATCGATCTGTAGGTCTAATTTGTCCGATTGCATGTTTAATACAGGAATCGACGTTTGTAGGATGCTTAATAATGATGAATATAGAGAGGATATCAATTTGGTTGATATGTTTTTTGGATTTATAAGTTTCGTATCCTCCTATTTTAGAATGATCCTGCTGCAATGGTGATATATTTGGACTTTTCCCTATTTGCATATCCAATTGATCCTGCCTTGGGTTAAATACTGGACCGTATATTGAATTATTCTTTGAATCCGTTGGAATTTGGGATGAAGAGTGGCTTGGTATTTCTATAATTGAGAAAAGGTCCTGATTTATTGCAATGCCAATTGATCTTGTTGCAAAAACTTGATTCGGTTTAAATGATTGATTTGTAGTTTCTACTTGTGGTATTGCATGAATGGTTGCCGAATTTGTCTGATTTATTGTTTTTGTCTCCAAGCCTTTTACAAGTTCTGCGTTATCCGTTATTAATGTAGAATGCAACCAAGAAGCTTGCAGATCATCCTCCTTCGAACCCTTGGTGACATAGGGGGTTAAGGGGAAATCGTAGCATTGATTATGCTCAACCAGTTTATCTCTGTTAGGAGTTGAGTGAAGGTGATCCAGTGTTTTAATCTTTGGTGCCATCTCTAGTCAGACTAGTCAAAAACAGTGTAACATCAAGCAAAAAGTGGGGGCAACCATAAGAAGCAGATCCTACTTTCCTACAGCAACTAACACCCTGGATGGCATTCAGGAGTGCAGTCTGACCTACAGAGATATTTCGTAGGAGGTCAATAGCCTCCTCACTCAGCACAGTCGGGAGGACAGGGGAAAGGGGTGAGGTGCATTCCGCAGCGAAGGAGACCCCACCCCTTTTAGAGGAGTTGGTTTGGTCAATGGGGGGAGCAAGAGGCAGGGTGGAGATGGGTATCTGGGTGGCGGACAAGGATACAGGTGGAACAGATGCAGTAGGGTGCACCACCACTAGGGACTGGTTGCTTGTGGAGGCCTCCAAAGATTATGTTGAGCTGGTGGCATCTGTGCCAGTCCCCTCACACTCTGTGCCATTGTGTCCATTGGTGTCGGTGGTCTCAGCACCTGAAACATAGTGGCCAGCTGCTTCTTTGTCTGCGTGGCCAATTTCTTCTTCGCCTACTCCTGATGATGCTGAAATGGCATATACAATATTTTTACTGTATCTGTGTAAATAAAACTGATCATGAACTTTGATCACAAAACATTTTCCAAGTTTTAATATTTCACCTGCGTCCAGGCTCTCAAACTTTGGTTCTACATTATCATTATCTCATGCATGTAGGTAACATTTTCAAAAACCATTTGGTCACAGTTTTGTAATTCCCCATGATAGCGCCTATATCATGTATGATCTTGTCTCTTATACATTTTTAATTCTCTCCAGGAACTGTTTAACACCTCTGAATGGTTGGGCTTTATTGTTTAGAATACTGAATGTTTATCACCAAGAAAGATGTAAACCAAAAATTGCTTTGTACAGTGTGCAGCATTTTCATTCACGAAAAGTAATATATGAACCGATTTGTGTAAACAACTACTGCAATGATGTACCAATATTTCTATAAACTGAAAGGCAGTTTCCTTTACGCATTTCACAATGGTAAGACTTACTTCAAGTAACTAAAGTATATTTCAGTGATAAAAAGTATTATATGGATTCAGCTTCTTCAGTACTGAAGAAGCGTATCAATATATCCAGCATTATGTATATTCCTATACTGTTGAAGAAACTAAGAAAAATATTTTTGGGTGGATTGACAAATGGCTTCTACAGCATAAGTAAATACATAGGTATTGATACATTTCTAATCCGGTTCAGTACAGAGCAAAAACAGTTTTGTTTTACCATGTTGAAATTGTTTTACAAAATATGCTGGCTTTCACTTTAGGCAAAAATTGGTACAACATCACAGTAAATATTACATACACTGATTCATATATAATTTTTACATCAAATATTCAAATGTAATTCACAATATGCAACATATTACACCTTGATGCATTTCTACATTTGCCTAGTGAGTCGTGAGTTGGGCTTGATTTTGAGTTTTCCAGATGGGATACTCCAACATATATGTGAAGAAACATTCCATCTACAAAAGTCCCTTTAAGTATCCCATTTTGTTTTCATCATTAATTTATCATTTGGACATAACAAAGGACATTGAAAAATGGTTTTTGGTATGTGTTACTCTGTTACCAATCTGTACACATTCCTATCTCTGTTGTTCCAAACATTTTATGCCTCTCACAAATATTTTCCAAAAAACAGACTGGCTTGCATGCACATTTCTGAAGGAGTGAGACATCATGCAAATCTGTCCTTTTAACATGAATTAAATAGTATTTTGTAATCAAAACACATTTGGGATATGTTTTGAATCTAAAATGTAGCCATTTAATCTCATGTTACTAGATATTTTAGCTCACTTGCTCACTCTTGCTTGTGTATAAAAACAACTTACCAATGTGATGTTTGGAACATGCACTGTATCATAAGTGCATTTTATGCTATGTCACCTGTAATAGGGCTAACCTTACATCATTCTTAATAATGAAGGAGCATCACACCTGCCACAATAAAGACTAGTGGTTTGTTTGGTACAACTATCCCTTATGACATCAAACAACCTGATGTATATTTGTTGTTTAGGGAGGTATGTATCTGCTGAAACCAGTCCTTTGGTAAGGAACAGAAATCAGGTGGTATCCTTTTCCCCAAATTAATATACAAAGCACAACATCATATACAATGTGCAAAACTTACACATTCAAAAACTCTTGTTGGACATGCGTCAACCTGAATGCTGATGGCAAAATTAGTTGCTGGAACAAAAGTTTGTTATTTAACATGTTAAACTCACACTAAAAGTTACCCCCTTGATGCTGCTGTTGGGCTCCCGACAGCCCATTAAGCTCGGGATAGGTCACCGCAAGTATGCAGGCCATAAGGGGGGTCAGAGTGCAGCACACATGTGCCACTTGAAGACCCCCAGGGTCCTCACCTTCTTGGTGATGGCCTTCTAAATGCTTTTTTTTCTGATGGGCGTTGACTTGTATGGATAAGTGAAATGAAAGAAAAAAAGAATTGTTTTGTGACTTGTTGTTTGTATTGCTGTAACACATTTTTACTTTCAATCACAAGCATTAACAAGATTTACTACACAATATATTTTTGTTTCTCATTTAGCCAAAGTAAAACAAAAAATACTACTTTTGTTGTAACCTGTTGACTACCCTTATCCCTTGTCATTTCCTAAATTCAATAATCCAGGCCACTGACACCATCTAGGCCAGTGGGCACCAACATTTTCTATGCCCGCTATTTCTCATCAGTGAATATCATTGTGCAAACTGAAGGCTAAATAACTTGCGCATTGTAACCAGATACCCCCATGCCCAGCTACATTAACTTGAAGTCTAATGTCCATAGAGCAAGATACTATGGTTTGAACTATATACTATGACTAAGGGGACTGTAAAAGGCTTGTTGTGAGTAAGTTAGACCTTAGTCCTTGGGGAAGTATGAACATGTGTGTGTATGAAGGGGATATATTTGTATGGGTGACTGAGAACCAGTGAAATTTAAACAGTTTGTGTAATTAATAGCTCTCCATTTCATTTTTAACTTTTCTTCTATTTAAAAGCATTCAAAAGCATCATTTTGTTCACAACTCAAATTGTGAGTTGACAAGGAATTTTTTCTAAGAGTCCAATACCTCAGTGCTTCATTTGTTCACCTTTGTGACTCAGCTGCCTCCTTGCCCACAGATGTGACTAAGCACTGCTCATTGTCAGGCCCTGCTATCTGCAGCCTGATGATCATGATACCACATGAAAACAGCCTTCCCTTGACTTTGAAATGAAAATATGACCTTGTTCTCATTTGAAAAAGAACTCAAGGCTGTGAGCTACTCTGAAGGTATCTTGGAGCTACTTAAAATTGGTTCTGCCCTTCCCCAGATACTGGAACAGTGTATTGGAAGGATCCTGTGGCCACAAAATTGAGTACTGCTAGGATTTATGACTATTGGTGTTACTGATGTGCAATTCCTATTGTGAGGCAGAAGATCTTGCTCCAGCTGCTGACATAATTAAATAATATTTTTTCAATTGAATCTGATTGTTTTGATTGTATCCCCTTCGTCCATGTTTACAAGGTGTGGAAATGTAAATGTAAAAATGCCCTGAGTATTTGTGCTATGTATGGTTTGCTATGTTTAAGAAAAATTTGACAGACTAATCTTTTTCAAATGTAATAAAATACTAGTTTATGAGATTTTTTTATTTGTATTTTGTTGTCATGGTAGAAAATTGTGACAAACACTACCTACTTGTAATTCATTCTTAAATAAACAATCATTTGATTGTTTACTTTTTAAAATATATGATGGATTGAAAAAAATGAATAAATACCGAAAAGAACTACTACACTAGTCCTTGACTTAGTTAGTTTTGCTATTAATAAACAAAACCAAATACACTAAAACAGGATGAAAACCAAAAATGAAAAAGTCAGTCATAAGAATGAAACCATTATCGAAGAGCCAAAATTGTCTGAAGTCTAATGTCCAAAATGCAACTTGCATCAGAAAGGGAAATGTGTCCAGAAAATAGTCCACAGACTGAATGGTAGTCGCACACTGGAGGGAACTAGGAGGCCTATTACGTAACGGTAAATGGGACCGACCGCCAGAGGTGCGGCGGTCCCGCTATGGCAATTAGGATGCGACCGCCACCCTGGCGGTCGCATCCAGCACATCTTACATTGCGGCGGGCGGTGCTGTCAGCAGCACCCCCCGCAATGCAAAATATGCATGTTGTGCATTGGCATGCACAACGTGACAGGCACCGCGCGGTGCCTGCCACCTTGTGCATGCCAATGAAGGGGGGTACCACGGGTACCCCCCAAGTGCAGGCATCTACCCCCCCACCCACAGGGGGCCCGCAACGGGCCCCCAAAGGCATTCTCCGCATGCCTTTGCATGGCGCAGTCCCCGCCATGGAAAGGAATGCCCCACGCAGGCATGCTAATATGGATGGCGGTGCCTGCAAGGCACCGCCACCATATTGTGGGCCTTTTCCGCCCGGCAGGCAATCATGACGATTGCCTGTCGGCGGAAAAGCAGCGGACGGTCTTTCCGTCCGTTGCGGTACCCTCTGCCATGCTAATATGGCGGGGTTAAATGGCCATCGGGCGGTGAGTTATCATAATAGGCCCCTAGGTTCTACGTCTCTTAGCGGGGGTCCTGCCATCCTCTCCTGGTGGTCCGGATGAAAGTGTGATTCTGCGGGGGCGGGTGGATTCACATTTGCAGGGACTGAGGTGGATACAGGCATTGCCTCTTGTAGCAGGGCCTCTCTTTCTGTGGCTGAGGCAGATGTAGTTGGCCCAGATGTTGTTGGACCACAGAAGTGATAAGATGGTGCTGGAAAAGCCCTGCACTCATGAGTGTAAATGTAATGCAGCACCCCAGTGAAGGATCCCAAATTGGAGTTCAGATTCTCCATCTGTACATTGAGCTCCTTCTGCAACTGCTTCATCTCCTGGAGCTCTGTAAGGAATTGGCCCATCATGTCTTGGGACTGATGGAGGGATCCCAAGACTTGGGTGATGGTGGCCTTGATCACAGTGAACCCAGTGGCCCAACTATGCTGGCCCACAGATTCCCTCACATGACCCCTACCCCCACTACCCTGTGCCCTTGACCCAGTATGCCACATCCCACTGGTTCCTGGCTGAACCAGGTGGTGGTGGTGTTGTCTCAACAGCAACCAGGACTGGGGAGCACAAGATCGGTGTGATGTTGGTTTGGGCACAGGAGGTGGAGGAATCAGTAAGCTGAGGTGTTGTAACAGCTGGGGTGGTAGGTGTAGGTGAAGGCGAGTGAGACTCACTGGAGTCATCTGCCCAGGCAGACCAGATAAACCAAGCTGCTCCTCTTCATCCAGGTTTTTAGAACTCCCTGGAAGCTTGATCCTGGGCTGGATTGGAGGGTTCCTCAGTGACAGATGTTTGGCCACGTGCTCTGGCTGTTGGACCTAATATGAATGTCAAAAATGAATACATTGTAAAAGTGTGGATTACACATCCACTGAATTTTTAACAAAAATGTAGCATCCTAAAAGGGAAAAGGAATTGAATGTCATGAACATACCTTTCAGTGGTATTGTAATTAATTACACAAACAGTTTAAATTTCAAACAATACTACTTCAAATAAATAAGTAAGAAGATGTCCTGAAATAAAAATAAAAAATAGTAACTATACATGAAATGTATCAACCATTCAGCACAACACAGTAGAGAGGAGAAATGTGAAATTAACCATTTCAAGGCCTAGGGGCCCATTACGATGGCAGGCGGAAGCACAACCGCCGTGCTGGCGGATGCAAAAAGCACCAGTTACCGCCGGCACGCAGCAGTCCACACGCCCGCCCAATTACGATGCGATAAGCAGGCCAAACACCGCCGGCAAGCCAGCAACACCGTCCGCCATCAAAGTGCGCCCGTACACGTAGCGGCGCAGCCCAACTGACACACACCGTCCGACGAAACACGTCCCGCCCGGCGCATAAATTACGATGCCGCAAACAAACGGCTCCCACGGCTAAGAGACACCGCACGTGAAAGAGAGGCGGTAACACGGACGCAGAGCACGGACAACGAAGAAGCGGCACCCCGAGCATGAATCCAGCACTGCAGGCCGTCCCCATGCTCCTGCTGATGCACCACCAAGGACGCAACGTACCGCGGAGACGCAGGTAGGCACACACACAACAAGTGCACGCAAACAGCGCACACAGTGCAAGGGCGGAAAAAGCGGACAACCCCCACCAGCGCGTGTACACAACACATCCACCATCGCATCCACATATGACACACAGGCCAAATCGTAACATCGCAGAACACATGTGTACACACCACCTGGGACTAGGAACCAACCACCCCATCACGGCCCCAAAGCGCCGATGACGCCGCCACACATGCGCACAACGCAGAGGCCAACCGCAGCGCCATGCATGCGTCGCACACAGACACAGGGACACAACCAAGCAGCACACACATCAGCCCCACCCCGAACGCACATGACACGTGACAGGCCGGCCACAGACATGTCCCCAACGCCCAATTCACGGACAACACCCAACGCCACACAACCGACGCACACATGTCAGTGAAGACACGCAACAGCAGGACACACCCCAGTGTAACAAACATGGCGTAGCACACAGCGGCGGCAACACCAACTAGGAGAAGCAGGGCTCCTTCGGGAAGAGGAACGCCAGTACCACACAGAAACACCCATACCACCCTGCACATATGAACAAGACATATAAAACGGAACACCAAAGAGCCCGGGGACCGACAACAGGTGGCCCAAGAATAACATTCACACACAAGGCCCAACGCAGAGCGGAAAGGCAGCCTGCCGCCCACACAAGGGAGAGCAGACAGCACTGAATGACCTTCCATTCCAACACCGAAACCACAGCCCTACGACAGAAGCCGGTGAATACAGCCATTGTCCAAGAATAGACCAACACAGGCATGCCGAGGAGACCGACCACAGGGCAGATAGCGCATATCACAGAAGCACACAACGGACGGGGAAGAAAGAAGAAAACACTCCCCCATGTCGGCCACATGCAAGTTAATTGGAAGGAGTCACACAGCACTGACCTTGAACTGTCTGAGAAGCATGTGGGAAGAGGGCCCGTGTCCTCCAAACAAGCCAACAGAACACAAGTCCTGTCTCCCTACGACTACACAGAGCTCACAGCAACCCCGGAGCACACACAGCCGGAGCACGCCACCTCAACGAACCGCTGCGAAATGGCAACAGCAACACACCTACCCAACTACGCCGAACAGCTCAAGCTGTATAAAACCAACCTGTGCCATACATTGGGATGCGATCTCCTGTCCCTGCTGAACGTAAGTTACCGACTGACTTACCGCATCACATTGTTCAGCTGCGTCATGCCCGTCTTCTACTGTCGGAGGTGTCCCTACCAGCATCCCGTCGAGATATGCCTCTCCAACCCGGCATGTCTGAAGGCGGACCTGCTACCACTACTCCTCCCTCTGGACGCACACGACAGGGCCTGCTCTGCCTATGGGGGCATGGCGTATGTGGCCAACATCGCACCCGCACTGAAATGGGACCACTGTGCCTCCACACGACGGATCATCGATAACAGCTACATCGAATGTCACCCAGCATGCCCCATCATGGTCCTCCAAGGGACAACCTACGAACAACACCTTGACAGCCACCATCCGCTTCATTGGCTGGCAAACATGTACACCACCAATGACATGGAAGCCCTGCTGGACGGCATCGCATACCTGACAACCTGTAAATACGTCGGACCACAACGCAGGTTCCCGAGTGACCTATGATGTCCAACCCCGCACCCATGCTTAGCTTCCGCACGGACTGGCCAGTCACCACCACAACAGCCATACCAAACGACCGGCAACTGTAACCACACCATCAACGACATCGCCATGACATCGGATATGACCGGGACATGCACACTGTTCCCCATCACATCCAGGAACACCGCATGCATCGTGGGAGGCAGTGGCATGGGCTCTGTGTATCGCACCCACATGGACGGAACTGCACGAACAACCAGGACACGACATGGATCCAGCGCCCATGGACACACACACCGCTCAGTGGACATGAATAGGTCGCCTGGAGTCTGTGGGTGCTGCACCCTCCCACCCCCGCCCCGGGAATCCCATACCAGGACCTTTGCATGGACGACAAGTGCATACAACAACAACACGACCCCAGTGACTGTGACATGTCCAGTAACCACCACAGTGCAACAACAAGTGGCACGCCGCTGCATGCATGCAAGCACATGCCCTGATGTCATCTCACATGCACGCGTGCATGAGGAACAACCGCAGCAAACCTGTCACATGGAACTGAGATGGACAGTGCCCATGATGCCAAGCGGTCTGGTAGGCTACATGTATACCGTCTGTGTCAAAGTCCGCAGCTCCGCAGCTATACGTAAATGTACATTAGCACAGCCTTGGCCAAGCAGATGTCACTCTGAAGCCCACATCCCACATGCAACAGCCAATCACATGTAACCCCACACCCTATCCCATTTGCAATCATGCTCAGTATATCCTCAACATGTATTCCGCTGCCAGTAGTGTCCACTATACTGCATCACAGAGGACAGAAGACTCAATATAATGTTTGAAACCAAAACTGTCTCCGCTGACTCATTTCACGAGTACGAATGAGAGAGGATGAGAGTATGTGAAGTACACGGCAGTCGTGACATGACCATGTAGTCCACTGGTATTGGATGTCAACGCAAATGAGTAGCACAACTGTGGAAGACACACATGTGTCGTGTGAAGTCGTATGGACGCAGTGCTCAGGTGGGTGGGTGCGACGGGTAGATGCGCACATGCCAAGTTGGAGCACGCCGTGTTGGGAGGGGTCATGAACAGTACACCACCGCTTCCCTGGGCATTGTGAGAGGACACCTGTCGGGGGAGTGAACACGTGTGTGCACAGCAGCCGGGCACACGTACAAAGCGGTACCAGGCGCACCTCAGCCCACCCTCTGTGGACAAGCTGGATCCTGTTGTGCGCCCGCCATGCCCCTTGACAAGGCACACACAGCCCCAGTCGACCAGGTGTAACCCCAACATAGTCAATCCGCACAGGCGATACAGGGCACGGGATGGCAGTGGAGCATGGTGTGTGAGAGGTCTCCTCGCGCTCCTCCTGGTCATATCACGCAGGCAATAGAACCTCAACGTCTAGCATGGCAAAAAGTCAAATGGAAGTGTAGGGGGACGCACCACAGCACGAGCAGCACTGACGTCACGGGAGGTGGCTCGCACCATCCCATCCATTGCCCATCATACCAACCACGCCACATGCCATTGCGACTAAGTGCAAGCGCGTGCGCCACCACCCCTGAGCCCTCCCCAGAGAGGCCAAAGAGTGAATGTGTGGGCCATCAGCCACAGACGGACGCGGCCTGGCCGCAAGGGCAGCCACAGCCACTGGGTGTCGCAGGTGGCGGATCCGGAAGGCGAAGACTGTGATGCATAGTCCATGCAGGCCGGGTCTCCATTTGGGGCACCACGCCGGTGGACGGCGTCCCGCCACACATCATACCCTGAGACAGCCCACTCGTGCAACTGGACCCACACATACACTCCTTGCCCTCTCTGGTGCGAGCTTGGGGCTGCCTGTGCAAGCGCTAGCCTCGCAGGTGAGCATGCATATTGGGGGCGAGGGGAGGACATGAGGGCTGGGGCGAAGATGACTGTATCACTGTCAGTTAGTACAAGGGATGACCCAGATGTGGAAAGGAAGAGACGTGTCCCGTGTGTACTGCAACTAGTCGCCAATCCAACTACCCCCCATGTCCGGAATGTAAGCCCGCACCTAGGCCCGCCCATCCGCCACATCGAACATACCACCAGCACGACAACCTTCCCATTCGAAACACTGACTGGGGGTGGCGACCAGTGAACAATCATGTGTAGCCTACCCACGCGTACATGTGGGCCCTCCATGATCCATGTCACCTGCGGCAAAGACATGACATGCGCAATGAGGGAAGTGAGGAGAGCTGTCCGCCCCACGCACAGAAGGTGCATCAGCTCCACAGACCCAGCAGCGAGTCCAGCAGGGGTCACATGTGCAGGGGCAGCTGTGCCTGGTGTGAAGGCACATGCATATAGACAGCACATCGACCAATGTGTAGTCTGCCCACATCCACAGTCCATCATCATGCGGACATAGGAATTGAACACAGGGCAACACATCTTAGTTGGTGCACCCACCGTGACCAACAATGCGCAATCATCGACGTACCCGCCCTGTGCATGGCCCCCCACCCAACGGAGGCACATCCAGTGCCACCATCCCACACACACAAGCCTTCCACGGAACATGCTGTGTCCAATGGTCAGTACAGAGTCAGCGCCCATCTGGTGGATCCTGAACAGGAGACACATGCACACACATGCCAGCTCCCACTATGTACGTCTGCCACCTGGCACGTGCAATGTAACCTCTCACCTGTGACGTGTGACTGCAAGCACACAGCCGTCTTGGCATGGGGCTGTCAATGTGGACACCTGTCAATGTTTCGGGAGGTGTGATCCGTACAGTGCTGTACATAGGGTGCAGTGCTGACACCTACTACTGTCTCATATCCCCTCGTGCCACAGGTCCCACTTGTTTTGGCCGCTCAGCCTGTGCCCACATCGTCGTCGTCGTGTGCCATACTCATCCAGCCTCGGAAGCAGTTCCATGCTCAGCAGACACTCATGTTGCCGTGGCGTTGCCGCTTGACGAATATGCAGTCAGTCCCCATCAGCACGCCCCGCAAGTCATTGGGGCCTAGATCCCCATGTGCATGCACATGGCAGTGGTATGTCTCACTAGCCATTGCCATTGTTGGGAGACCTGTGTAAGTGTATTGTGGCCGTGCCGTCCCAGCTTGACAGCTGGGCTGTGGCTCATGTGCTTGCTCAGTCATGTCAGTGATGTGTATGCGAAATTGCTATGTGTTGTGTTGCTTTGACATGTGTCCTCTGCAATTTCCCTAGGCGGAGACCGAACATTGACCGCCCATACCAATTGCTGGTGGACATGGACGATACAGAGGTTATTAGGAAGTTTCGGCTGGACAGGCCAACCCTGCATCGACTGTGTGCCATGTTAGAACCCCATCTCCGTCCCCGCAGGGTGTATCCGACTGCTGTCACCCCCACGGCTAAGGTGATGGCCGCCATGCATTTCTTCGCCACTGGGTCATTCCAGCACACAGTGGGCAGTGGAGGAGGGATGTCCCAGCCCATGTTCAGCAAGGTGCTGAGGGATGTACTGGCAGCCATGATGCTGTACCGAAACAGGTACATCCGCTTCCCCAGGGCTCGTGAATTGGCGGCAGTGAAGGGTGCATTCTATGCCCTTGGCAGAATCCCACACGTCGTTGGAGCCATTGACTGCACACATGTTGGCCTTGTTCCACCACAGGCCACTGAGCACCTGTACCGCAACAGGAAGCACACGCACTCCCTGAATGTGCAAGTGGTGTGCCTTGCGGACATGGTGATCACCCACGTGTGTGCAAAGTTCCCAGGCTCGGCCCATGACGCACACATAATGCGCAACAGCATCTTGCCACGACTGATGGCCAATCTGCAACAGGATCGTGGCTGTATTGTCGGTGAGTATGTGGAGTGGTGTAGCGTGCTGGTTGTGCGATGCTGTCCCCTGTCCAGTTGGAATAGCAACGGTTCTCTGTGTCCCTCACACCCAGGTGACTCTGCGTACCCGAATGGGGCATGGCTGCTCAGTCCATTGAGGAATCCTCGCACCCCAGCAGACGATCGATACAATGAGGCACATGGGAGGACCAGACGTGTGGTCGAGCGTACCTTTGGCCTCCTCAAGTCCAGGTTCAGGTGCCTGGACCGCACCGAGGGTGCACTGGCGTACTCCCCACAGAAGGTGTGCCAGATAGTGGTGGCGTGCTGCATGCTGCACAATCTGGCCATTCGGAAGCAGATCCCCCTCATTGTGGATGACGGAGATCAACCAGGGCCCCAGCCCGCAGACCAGGACAGCTCGAGTGAGGAGGACAGCGGAGAGGAGGAAGCTGGGAATGTGCGGCAGCAGCTCATCGCCCGCTACTTCACTTGACGGTGAGTGTCCATGTACGACGGCTGATGTGGCTGTATCTGTGCAGGTGTGTGTGTGCTGTGTCAGGGTGGCCGTTTGTTCACTACGTGCTGTGTGTCAACGCTCCATGGCCAGGGTAGTATGCCACTGTTGGTGACTGTGGCATTGTGCCCTATTGCTCTGTGCGATGTGTGTACATTGCTTGTAGTTGTTGACATGTACTGTGTGATGGGTGTGTGACACACTCATTGAATGTGCTCCTGTTCTGTCTCCCACCCCTAGGTCCCTACAGGCCCTCCGGATTCCATTGCCATGCCACGCATCAGGTGCCTTTCCGCCCAAGGTGGCCGTTGTATTCCGTACAAATAAAACACAGGGCACAAACAGCAGTTAGTGAAAAAGGTGCATTTATTACAAACGGTGACATGTGATTGTGTGTAAGGTGATGACAAAAGTGGTGCGTGCTGTGACAATGAGCTGTCGGTCATGGCTGCGTGATGCTCAGGGTGTACCCACTGGTTCTATGTCCATAGTCCAACACACACATGCCATCCAGATGGCTGTGTGGAGTGGGATCGTAGTCCAAGTCAATGCAGTGGCTGGTCAAGGAAGGCTGGCGGAAGGCTGGCTGGCTGCCTCACTTGCGACTGGAGCGTGCGAAGTCCTCCCGGGAGATCTGTTTCCTCTTCGGACGGCCCCTTCCACGTTTGCGAGGGGGTGCCTGCTTGCGACATGCTGGTGGTTGAGGTGTGCTCACTGGCTGTGGACGCAGGGGAACTGGACACTGCTGCTCGACCCTGCGCCCCGGCAGGTGGTGGCGGAGGGGAGCTGCTATCCCTGGCCGTGTCCTCACCGCCACCACCAGCTGGCCCATGAGGTCCACGAGTTGACCTATACGGGCGTCCATGGACCTCAGCACCCCCAGCACCTCCCGCGTGTCTGAAGCAGACCTGACCCATTGTTCTTGGGCCTCCTCATAGGCCCCAAGGACTCCTGGCCATTTGAGGCAGGGCATGGCTCCCAGGGGAGGCTGGCGTTTCCCTGACCCTGCTCCTCCTACCAGTCCTGCTGCCACCGGCCTGCCCACTAGCCACATTGCTCACCACGGTCCTCGCTGTGGCTCCCAGGGTGGATCCAGTCGGCCGGGCCACCACCTGCGCTGGGGCTGGTGCCAGCGAAGACGTGGTGGTGGTGGCGGCGGTGGTGGTCGGTGCGGCGATGGTGGCGGTTGCGGCAGTGGTAGTGGCCGCAATGACCGTGGGTGTGGCCGCAATGACCGTGGGTGTGGCCGCAACGACAGTGGCAGCAGGGGGCTGGGACTGTTCAGCAGCCCTGGATGATGGGTTGGTGGGTAGGAGGGGTCCTGGGGAGCGGGTGGGCCCTGCCACACCAGATGGGCCTGCTTGGTGGTCCGTGTCCGAAGAGGAGGTGAGATCCTCCACATCCGTGTGTCCTCGTTGGGGGCTTGTGGGCTGGCTGTGCTGGCTGCTGTCTCCATCCCCAGCATCCGGCAGTTCGTCACCTGTGGAGAGAATGAGATTTGTTATTGTGTTGCACCTGGCGAAGTATGTATTTGTCGTCTGACATTGGCAGTTCGTGCAATCTTGTACATGGGTTTCCCGGAGGCGTGTGTGTGGCTGTGGCATTTGTAGTTGTGTGTGCTTGGCAATGGGACTGTGTGCTGTGCACATGTGGCATGGGACGGATTGGCCATGCCGATGGGTGTGTTGCTGTGCCCCTACTCATTGTGACTCTGGTGTATGCGGGCTCCTGGCCCATCCTGGGTCTGGTTTGTACTTTGCTTTTGGGGTTCAAATGGAACGCTTAGGAACGCATATGGCAACATGGGGGCCATGCCCCAGATTCGCATTTGGGAGGGAATATGCTTTTGGGGTTCAAATGGAACGCTTAGGAACGCATATGGCAACATGGGGGCCATGCCCCAGATTCGCATTTGGGAGGGAATATGCTTTTGGGGTTCAAATGGAACGCTTAGGTACGCATATGGCAACATGGGGGCCATGCCCCAGATTCGCATTTGGGAGGGAATATGCTTTTGGGGTACATGCTGTGAGCCATGGGTGCTGAACGTGACATGTGTTGTGGCAGCATGACAGTGCATGGTTTGAGGTGTGTGCATGCTTGACATGGCCTGCATATTTGCTGTCTGTTGTGATTACTGGACATGGCATTGGACGCATCGTTATGAGTGAGTGATGGTTGTGTGTGAAAGCCAACGTATTGCAGTTGTCCCATCTCCTTGGTGTGCGTGCTGCCCTGTGCCATGTGCATCACTGCAGTGCTCGTGGGGGGTGTGGCCCATGTTGTGTGTTGTTGCTCACAGTGTGTCGTGCGCTTCATTGACTTCTGGCACATGGTTGGTCATGGGCATGTATCTTAGCGTGACTGCTGTATGTGTGGCAGCTGTGCGGATGACATGCCTTTCATGAGACTGGGGCTGACGGATGGGATGGATGGTATGTTGTATGTGCATGGTGTGTCTGTGTGTTTGATGGGTTCAGTGGTGTTCGTGTGCATTTCTGTTGTTCCGCTCTGTTGCGTCTAGTGTTGTTTGTCTTACATAGGCGTAGTTGTGGGGTGTGTGGTTGACAGGCAGTAGGGGCTACATGGACAGGACTTCAATGGTGTTTCGGTTGTGTGTGATGAGTTGCACAGTGGCTGCCGTGTGGTACTATTTTCAGTGTGGCTTGTGTATGCAGACGTGGCTCCTTGGGTGTTGCTATGTCTGTGATGGGTCATGTGGGGTGTGAGTCTGTTGTTCATGTCCGTGTGCACATTGTTCACTTGTTCGTGACGGTGGGCGGTGCTGCGTTTCCGTCTGCTACGTGACATGTCCCATGTGTTGGTCGTGTGCCGGTCCTCATGCCTCCAGTAATCCAGCCCTGTCCAGTTTCCCACCTGCAGGTTGTTCGTGCGTGCACTGTACTGGATGCCACATGGCTCTAAGCGGGGGTGCTCCATGTTGCAGGTCTGTGGGGGTGGGGGGTGTTGTGGGTCGTGGGGGTGGCTGGACACCCACTGACACCGATTGCTGTGGACCGTGATGTCTGCCTTTCGGCTGTCGTTGTGCACTGCGGTGGCTGACACGTGGCTGTGGGGTGTGGGGGATGCTCCTCCTTGCTGTGCTGTGGGACTAGGGGCCTGGTGTGTGTTGTACTTGGGCTGTCCACCGTCCCACCCACTGCACTTTGTGTTCCTGCCACTTACCTGTTACTTGTCGGTTTGTGCAGCTGTGGCGGACACATGGGTGTGGTGGGTGCTCGTTGTGGCGCTTCTGGCATATTTGGGGACCTGTTGGTGGTTACGTGGCTGGCTGAGTGTACACATGTCCCCACGCATCTTACAGTTGTTCGGTTTGGGCTGTGTGTGGTGGTGTCTGTTGCATGTGTGTGTGATGTGTTGTGTATTGTGTGCTGGTCATGGGGGTGTTTGTCCCTGGGAGCTGTGGCATGGTGGTAGTGCATGTGAGTACATAGCGGTGTGCTGGTATACATTAGTTTGTACTTACCAGCCTCCACTCCCCTGCTAATCCGGCGAGGATCTCGGGATGTATGATGACTCGCACCTTCTCCTCCCACGCTTTGAAGGTCTTGAAGAGCGCGGGATTCCCTCCGCCAGTGACGGCAGCCAGCTCTCTGTTTTTGCCCTCCTTCTTCTTGACCAGGCTCTTGACGTCATTCCACCGTTTGTTAATTTCGACTCTGTTCCTGGGCAGGGTCCCGACTGCATTGACCTGGTCTACGATCCGGTTCCACATTCTGTTTCTGGTGGCTAGTGGTGTGTGTTGGACCATGTTCCCATAGATTTGTGGGTGCACCTTGATGATCTCGTCGACCATGACCGTCAGCTCAATGGGCGTGAACTTGGGCATTCTTTGTGGTGCCATGGTGTTTGTGGTGCTGGTGCGGTGTGTGTTGTGTAATGTGCAGGGGGTTTGTGGTGCCGGTGTTTGGTGGTGGTGGTGGTGGTGGTGGTTGTGATGTGTGCGTTTCTGTGGTGTGCTGCTGTCCTTGCTGTGTCACTGTGTCCTCTCCTCTCCTCTCTGGTTTGCAATGTAGCAAGGGGTTGTGGTCTGTGGGAGTGCTGCTTTTGTACTCACCTATGTGGGTGTGTCCTCATGGTCTGTTGTTTTCAGGTGTGTTGTGTCTGGGGTTCTGGCCTTTGTATTTTTTGTTTGTCCGGGGGTGTTTTCGGGATATGTACTGTGCTTGTGTATTTGTGCGTGCCTTGCTGTGTGGACTTGTTGGCCATGTTGTGTGCTATTGGTTTTGTGTGCGGATGGTTTCTGTGCAGGTACGTGGGCGCCATGGCTTCTGCCGTGTCGATTCTCATCGGCGTTGTTTGCGCTGGCGGGCGGTATATTTGTTGTTTTTCCGCGCTCATGTCGGTGCGATCGTAATTTCACGTGCGGTGTGTCGGCCGTGAGGGCGGGCGGTTTTGTGTTGTCGTGCGTGTTTCCGTCCGTGGCGGGCGGTTTGTCTCCGACTCGGACGTTGGCGGGCGGTATTTTGTGTGCTTTTTCCGCTGATGGCGGTATTCGGTTTGTGTAATCGTAATGGCGTGGTCGGTGTTCAGGCGGTGTGTGCGGGCGGATTTTTGCCGCTTCCATGCCTGGCGGTATTATTTACGCCGGGTATCGTAATGTGCCCCCTAGCAGGCTAAAAAACAGATAATTACACAGCTTAGAAGGGTGTTTAGCATTAGTCATCATATGCACATTACAGAGTAAATTTTTCACATATACTACTTATATTCAGCATTCAAATTGACATACTTTAAAATGTTTAGGTCAATAGATTTGTGAAACTGATGCCATCAATATTCAATTACATGACAAGAAAAGGACAACATACAAAATTAAACACAAACAATTTTCAAAAGAGAGCATTAAATAGAGATTGATCAATAAATTACACTTTACCATATGTGAAAATATGACAGAAAAGTGAGAATGAGCAAAATAACAGTGCAATATTATTTTCACAAAACAGAAACAAGACATCATGGTAGTTTTAGTTATTTCTATGAAACATTCACAACACTTGCAAAATTGTAACTTGAACATAGCTAGTGAAAATCTGCAGTAAACAGAGAACATACATTTACTATATGAAAACACAAATATGTTATTTGTTATTTGGTGTACAAACACTTACAAGCACCATCACATCATGTGAAATGTAATGGAGATTGAAACCTGTTATCTTAAATACAATACAATACATTCAAACAAACAAGCCAAACAAGATGTTACTGATATATTTAGATTTCTATGTAAAAAAAATGTGCTGAACACATTAGCAACAGCTAACTTCAAAGCAAACAGGACAGGGATTTCTGTCAAGCCTTTAAGGTGTAGAATCTACCGGACCTTCTCCTCCCAGGGAAAGAGTGGTAATGGGGGGCTGGGAGAACCACCAACAGACCTCTGGGCATTGAGGTGACGCTTCGAGGTCAGGGAACGCACTCTCCCCCGCAGCTCATTCCACCTCTTCCTAATTTCCACCTGTGTGCGCAGGTTGTTTGCTAGCACATTCAGTGTGTCAACAATTCCGGCCCAATTTTGCCTTTTCTGAGATACTGTTGTATTTTGGACTTGGGCTCCAAACAATTGTGGTTCTACTCTTAGAATTTCATCCACCATGACTGATAATTCTCCCTCTGTAAAACGGGGATTTCTCCACCCTGGCATTTTAATTAAATTAAATTAACTGATTTGTGAACCAACAAGTAAAATAAAAATAAAATGAAAAATGCAGAAGAAACAAGGGGTGCAAAAAAAAACCCCGAATACTCCGACAGAACTGGAAGATGTTGTGCTGTGCTGGAATGGCAAAGGATCATAGTCTGAACTGGAGTGTCATTTATCGTGAGGTAAGCAGGTGCAAACAATTAGGCAAAACACATCAAGGGGTCGATTCCGATCTCGGCCGGAAGCGCACCTAACAGTATTCGTCTGGAAAAAAACCAAGCCGAACACGTGTTTCCCGACCGATTCGAACAGTCATCTGAACGAGCAAGTACGATGCGCATAACAGCACAGATTCCGAGCGAGCCGTACTTACCCATTCCAGCTCCTGTTCCCCGCCCGAGCCGGATCCGTAAACGCCGAATCGAGTCGCACGGAAGTAAATATACAGCACCTTCCGGCCGGACTAGTACGATGCGCCTTCAGTACGCGCCGAACCCATCGCTACGTCCGGCACGTCAGAGCATCCGGGAGAGCTGTACATAAGCTCCGATTTGCACCACAAGACTATCCACGGCGACGAGACGAACAAGCCAGCGACGAGTACGAGTCGAAGCCACGAGAAACCCGAACGAGACGAACCAACCATGAATCCCATCGCGCAGGTCCTACCAATACTCTACATCTATTACCGGGACCGGTACGGACGCGTACGGCGCAGACGGTAAGTCAAACACCCACAACACAAACAAACGACACGTACCCGAAATATGTCACACACACATAGGGATGCAGAAATGACGTACACTAGCAACAGCAGAACCATAGGGGCGGGATGGCTATCACCAATGCCATACACACCCATAGGGGGATGGATGCCTACCACTAACACCACCCCTACTCATGGGGGCCTGGATGCCTGCCACTACCACCACCCCTACTCATGGGGGCCTGGATGCCTGTCACCACTACCATCCCCACTCATAGGGGGATGGATGCCCACCACTACTACCATCCCCACTCATAGGGGGATGGATGCCTACCACTACCACCACCCCTACTCATGGGGGCTGGAAGCCTGTCACTACTACCATCCCCACTCATAGGGGGATGGATGCCTACCACTACCACCACCCCTACTCATGGGGGCTGGATGCCTGCCACTACTACCATCCCCACTCATAGGGGGATGGATGCCTACCACTACCACCACCCCTACTCATGGGGGGCTGGATGCCTGCCACTACTACCATCTCCACTCATAGGGGGATGGATGCCTACCACTAACACCACCCCTACTCATGGGGGCCTGGATGGCTGCCACTACTACCATCCCCACTCATAGGGGGATGGATGCCTACCACTACCACCACCCCTACTAATGGGGGGCTGGATGCCTGCCACTACCACCACCCCTACTCATGGGGGCCTGGATGCCTGCCACTACCACCACCCCTACTCATGGGGGGCTGGATGCCTGTCACCACTACCATCCCCACTCATAGGGGGATGGATGCCTACCACTAACACTACCCCTACTCATGGGGGGCTGGATGCCTGCCACTACCACCACCCCTACTCATGGGGGCCTGGATGACTGTCACCACTACCATCCCCATTCATAGGGGGATGGATGCCCACCACTACCACCACCCCTACTCATGGGGGCCTGGATGCCTGTAACCACTACCATCCCCACTCATAGGGGGATGGATGCCCACCACTACCACCACCCCTACTCATGGAGGCCTGGATGCCTGTCACTACTACCATCCCCACTCATAGGGGGATGGATGCCTTCCACTACCACCACCCCTACTCATGGGGGGCTGGATGCCTGTCACTACTACCATCCCCACTCATAGGGGGATGGATGCCTACCACTACCACCACCCCTACTCATGGGGGCTGGATGCCTGCCACTACTACCATCCCCTCTCATAGGGGGATGGATGCCTACCACTAACACCACCCCTGCTCATGGGGGCCTGGATGCCTGCCACTACTACCATCCCCACTCATAGGGGGATGGATGCCTACCACTAACACCACCCCTACTCATGGGGGCTGGATGCCTGCCACTACCACCACCCCTACTCATGGGGGCCTGGATGCCTGCCACTACCACCACCCCTACTCATGGGGGCCTGGATGCCTGTCACCACTACCATCCCCACTCATAGGGGGATGGATGCCTACCACTAACACCACCCCTACTCATGGGGGCTGGATGCCTGCCACTACCACCACCCCTACTCATGGGGGCCTGGATGCCTGTCACCACTACCATCCCCACTCATAGGGGGATGGATGCCCACCACTACCACCACCCCTACTCATGGGGGCCTGGATGCCTGTCACCACTACCATCCCCACTCATAGGGGGATGGATGCCCACCACTACCACCACCCCTACTCCTGGGGGCCTGGATGCCTGTCACCACTACCATCCCCACTCATAGCGGGATGGATGCCTACCACTACCACCACCCCTACTCATGGGGGGCTGGATGCCTGCCACTACTACCATCCCCACTCATAGGTGGGTGGATGCCTACCACTACCACCACCCCTACTCATGGGGGGCTGGATGCCTGCCACTACTACCATCCCCACTCATAGGGGGATGGATGCCTACCACTAACACTACCCCTACTCATGGGGGGCTGGATGCCTGCCACTACCACCACCCCTACTCATAGGGGGCCTGGATGCCTGCTACTACCACCACCCCTACTCATGGGGGCCTGGATGCCTGTCACCACTACCATCCCCACTCATAGGGGGATGAATGCCCACCACTACCACCACCCCTACTCATGGGGGCCTGGATGCCTGTCACTACTACTATCCCCACTCATAGGGGGATGGATGCCTACCACTACCACCACCCCTACTCATGGGGGCTGGATGCCTGCCACTACTACCATCCCCACTCATAGGGGGATGGATGCCTACCACTAACACCACCCCTACTCATGGGTGCCTGGATACCTGCCACTACTACCATTCCCACTCATAGGGGGATGGATGCCTACCACTACCACCACCCCTACTCATGGGTGCTGGATGCCTACCACCCACACCACCCCTACTCATAGGACAGGTAATGCATGACACAACCAGCATACTCCAACATAAGGAATGTCTGAAAAATACATCCCCCCAACACCATGACAAGCGTGTGTAGTCTGTGTCAAATGCCTACAACACTGAACATGACATTGAACATACAATGTGACCCCCTATCACATGTGTCACACATAAATGTGTGTGGCCTCCACAATGCAAGCAGACCATGACCACTGTGGCAATGGGGTCTAACACCCCATCATCACAGTGACCAAAATGTAAGTGCGGGGTCCATAGCTGAAGCACATTTTGAACATTGTGGCAATGGGGTCTAAACCCCATCATCACAGTGACCAAAATGTAAGTGTGGGGTTCATACCTGAAGCACATTTTGAACATTGTGGCAATGGGGTCTAAACCCCCATCACCACAGTGACCAAAATGTAAGTGTGGGGTCCATAGCTGAAGCACATTTTGAACATTGTGGCAATGGGGTCTAAACCCCATCATCACAGTGACCAAAATGTAAGTGTGGGGTCCATAGCTGAAGCACATTTTGAACATTGTGGCAATGGGGTCTAAAACCCCATCATCACAGTGAGCAAAATGTAAGTGTTGTCATGGGAAAAGCTGCAACTGCCAAACAGCATGGATGATTCCTGGTCACAGAACAACAAACACATCTGTGGCATAGTAGTGCTTGTGTCCCATAGCAACATAGATTGGGTGAGGCAAACAGTGCAGTGCAAATAAGACATACCTTTGGCCATGTGCAGACAAACATCACCCATGGGGGCTCACATTGTCAACATTCATCAATAACACAATGACAGAAGTGACCATCATAATGCAGACCCACATATCTGCACCAATGGACACACAAATGTAGATATCCTGTGGAGACTGTAGATGTGAGGTGAACAAATACCATACCATGGCAGCAATGGGACATACAAACCATGATCATTGTGCTGACTGATGACCTAGGAGTCCCAGGGACAGAAGGGGAAAGCCACCAAACAACATACAGCCAATGGCACACTAAAGATATGCCAATGCAGTGGTGCAGATGCACAAACACAAACAGGCAGCCTCACACTGCATATCAAACACAACAGGTGATGGGGGGTGTGCCAGTGTCCCCAGGCAACCACACAACACATGAGGAGACCTGAATCCCAATTACACAGATGTGTATACAGTGCCACACAAAAGTAACTCATGGATCGGATTCCCCTATATGGGCAATCAGGCATTGTTAGATGAGAGGGAGCCCAAATTACACATGTCACACAAGCTTGTAGGAACAGCAACTAACACAGCAAGAGACAGACCCACCACAGCACTACCCCCAGGGACCCCACATTGTGGTGACCCTGGCCTGCATGATAATCCCACTGTGATGACAAAGCTAGATGTCGTTCACACTGTGAACCACAGTCATGTGTCCTGAGCAACAAACTACCATCACACCTACACAAGCACAAATCAATCAGCACGCCTGTCAGCCAAGGCAACATGGAGGTAGGGGTCTAGCTGTGCAACAACTCTCATTTGCACACACTCAACACCACACACCTTGATCTCCACCAATGTGCAGCAGTGAAGCTCACATGGACTGGTGACATTGCACATGCACCCATGCCAATCCCAGGGGTGGTGGTGGGAACTAAGGTGCAGAAACCCATCACACATGGCAAGTCAACAAGACTCGTGAATGTCTGACACACTGCACAGTACGCTGTACATGGGCATGCCATCAAATCCACACCAACCAATGGGATCCCGGTCACAGTCACACACCAATGAAGAAGCCAAGGTCACCCACAAAGAACACACAGAGACAACTTCCAACATTGCAGCTCTGACCCTGAGGAGTGGCAGCAGTCACACACACAACGTGTCACAATCACTGAAAGCTAACACAAACTGTAAATTACATGACTTGTGTAACCAACAAGTGCCAAGGGGAATCCTGACTGTGTATCATCTGCGTTTGCCCACAAACTCAGCCCTGACAGCAAACACACCTATGGATGACACCCTGATGACCAGTAATGTGCCATGCACCCACATCACAGAGAACCCAGGGCGAAGATTTGGGGGGAACATAGGTCAACTCAGCAAGCATCACAAACAGGAACATCCCTAGGGATCCCAGCCTGCGTAGCAAAATGGAAGTGAACACACACAGACATGCTCACACAACACACACCTTGGGCTCAGGCAATGTCACGGAATTACACACTGCCATGAGGGGACTCCACTCCTGTGTAAGGAAAGCTGTGCCATACGTTGTCTCTGCAGGGCTCTATCATGTCAGCAGAACACTTGGTCACTCAGTCAACAATTAGCACAAAATGAAGGCTCTCGTCACATCAGCCTGGTCCCGCTATGGCAATTAGGATGCGACCGCCACCCTGGCGGTCGCATCCAGCACATCTTACATTGCGGCGGGCGGTGCTGTCAGCAGCACCCCCCGCAATGCAAAATATGCATGTTGTGCATTGGCATGCACAACGTGACAGGCACCGCGCGGTGCCTGCCACCTTGTGCATGCCAATGAAGGGGGGTACCACGGGTACCCCCCAAGTGCAGGCATCTACCCCCCCACCCCCAGGGGGCCCGCAACGGGCCCCCAAAGGCATTCTCCGCATGCCTTTGCATGGCGCAGTCCCCGCCATGGAAAGGCATGCCCCACGCAGGCAAGCTAATATGGATGGCGGTGCCTGCAAGGCACCGCCACCATATTGTGGGCCTTTTCCGCCCGGCAGGCAATCGTGACGATTGCCTGTCGGCGGAAAAGCAGCGGACGGTCTTTCCGTCCGTTGCGGTACCCTCTGCCATGCTAATATGGCGGGGTTAAATGGCCATCGGGCGGTGAGTTATCATAATAGGCCCCTAGGTTCTACGTCTCTTAGCGGGGGTCCTGCCATCCTCTCCTGGTGGTCCGGATGAAAGTGTGATTCTGCGGGGGCGGGTGGATTCACATTTGCAGGGACTGAGGTGGATACAGGCATTGCCTCTTGTAGCAGGGCCTCTCTTTCTGTGGCTGAGGCAGATGTAGTTGGCCCAGATGTTGTTGGACCACAGAAGTGATAAGATGGTGCTGGAAAAGCCCTGCACTCATGAGTGTAAATGTAATGCAGCACCCCAGTGAAGGATCCCAAATTGGAGTTCAGATTCTCCATCTGTACATTGAGCTCCTTCTGCAACTGCTTCATCTCCTGGAGCTCTGTAAGGAATTGGCCCATCATGTCTTGGGACTGATGGAGGGATCCCAAGACTTGGGTGATGGTGGCCTTGATCACAGTGAACCCAGTGGCCCAACTATGCTGGCCCACAGATTCCCTCACATGACCCCTACCCCCACTACCCTGTGCCCTTGACCCAGTATGCCACATCCCACTGGTTCCTGGCTGAACCAGGTGGTGGTGGTGTTGTCTCAACAGCAACCAGGACTGGGGAGCACAAGATCGGTGTGATGTTGGTTTGGGCACAGGAGGTGGAGGAATCAGTAAGCTGAGGTGTTGTAACAGCTGGGGTGGTAGGTGTAGGTGAAGGCGAGTGAGACTCACTGGAGTCATCTGCCCAGGCAGACCAGATAAACCAAGCTGCTCCTCTTCATCCAGGTTTTTAGAACTCCCTGGAAGCTTGATCCTGGGCTGGATTGGAGGGTTCCTCAGTGACAGATGTTTGGCCACGTGCTCTGGCTGTTGGACCTAATATGAATGTCAAAAATGAATACATTGTAAAAGTGTGGATTACACATCCACTGAATTTTTAACAAAAAATGTAGCATCCTAAAAGGGAAAAGGAATTGAATGTCATGAACATACCTTTCAGTGGTATTGTAATTAATTACACAAACAGTTTAAATTTCAAACAATACTACTTCAAATAAACAAGTAAGAAGATGTCCTGAAATAAAAATAAAAAATAGTAACTATACATGAAATGTATCAACCATTCAGCACAACACAGTAGAGAGGAGAAATGTGAAATTAACCATTTCAAGGCCTAGCAGGCTAAAAAACAGATAATTACACAGCTTAGAAGGGTGTTTAGCATTAGTCATCATATGCACATTACAGAGTACATTTTTCACATATACTACTTATATTCAGCATTCAAATTGACATACTTTAAAATGTTTAGGTCAATAGATTTGTGAAACTGATGCCATCAATATTCAATTACATGACAAGAAAAGGACAACATACAAAATTAAACACAAACAATTTTCAAAAGAGAGCATTAAATAGAGATTGATCAATAAATTACACTTTACCATATGTGAAAATATGACAGAAAAGTGAGAATGAGCAAAATAACAGTGCAATATTATTTTCACAAAACAGAAACAAGACATCATGGTAGTTTTAGTTATTTCTATGAAACATTCACAACACTTGCAAAATTGTAACTTGAACATAGCTAGTGAAAATCTGCAGTAAACAGAGAACATACATTTACTATATGAAAACACAAATATGTTATTTGTTATTTGGTGTACAAACACTTACAAGCACCATCACATCATGTGAAATGTAATGGAGATTGAAACCTGTTATCTTAAATACAATACAATACATTCAAACAAACAAGCCAAACAAGATGTTACTGATATATTTAGATTTCTATTTCTATGTAAAAAAAATGTGCTGAACACATTAGCAACAGCTAACTTCAAAGCAAACAGGACAGGGATTTCTGTCAAGCCTTTAAGGTGTAGAATCTACCGGACCTTCTCCTCCCAGGGAAAGAGTGGTAATGGGGGGCTGGGAGAACCACCAACTGACCTCTGGGCATTGAGGTGACGCTTCGAGGTCAGGGAACGCACTCTCCCCCGCAGCTCATTTCACCTCTTCCTAATTTCCTCCTGTGTGCGCAGGTTGTTTGCTACCACATTCAGTGTGTCAACAATTCCGGCCCAATTTTGCCTTTTCTGAGATACTGTTGTATTTTGGACTTGGGCTCCAAACAATTGTGGTTCTACTCTTAGAATTTCATCCACCATGACTGATAATTCTCCCTCTGTAAAACGGGGATTTCTCCACCCTGGCATTTTAATTAAATTAAATTAACTGATTTGTGAACCAACAAGTAAAATAAAAATAAAATGAAAAATGCAGAAGAAACAAGGGGTGCAAAAAAAAACCCCGAATACTCCGACAGAACTGGAAGATGTTGTGCTGTGCTGGAATGGCAAAGGATCATAGTCTGAACTGGAGTGTCATTTATCGTGAGGTAAGCAGGTGCAAACAATTAGGCAAAACACATCAAGGGGTCGATTCCGATCTCGGCCGGAAGCGCACCTAACAGTATTCGTCTGGAAAAAAACCAAGCCGAACGCGTGTTTCCCGACCGATTCGAACAGTCATCCGAACGAGCAAGTACGATGCGCATAACAGCACAGATTCCGAGCGAGCCGTACTTACCCATTCCAGCTCCTGTTCCCCGCCCGAGCCGGATCCGTAAACGCCGAATCGAGTCGCACGGAAGTAAATATACAGCACCTTCCGGCCGGACTAGTACGATGCGCCTTCCGTACGCGCCGAACCCATCGCTACGTCCGGCACGTCAGAGCATCCGGGAGAGCTGTACATAAGCTCCGATTCGCACCACAAGACGATCCACGGCGACGAGACGAACAAGCCAGCGACGAGTACGAGTCGAAGCCACGAGAAACCCGAACGAGACGAACCAACCATGAATCCCATCGCGCAGGTCCTACCAATACTCTACATCTATTACCGGGACCGGTACGGACGCGTACGGCGCAGACGGTAAGTCAAACACCCACAACACAAACAAACGACACGTACCCGAAATATGTCACACACACATAGGGATGCAGAAATGACGTACACTAGCAACAGCAGAACCATAGGGGCGGGATGGCTATCACCAATGCCATACACACCCATAGGGGGATGGATGCCTACCACTAACACCACCCCTACTCATGGGGGCCTGGATGCCTGCCACTACCACCACCCCTACTCATGGGGGCCTGGATGCCTGTCACCACTACCATCCCCACTCATAGGGGGATGGATGCCCACCACTACTACCATCCCCACTCATAGGGGGATGGATGCCTACCACTACCACCACCCCTACTCATGGGGGGCTGGAAGCCTGTCACTACTACCATCCCCACTCATAGGGGGATGGATGCCTACCACTACCACCACCCCTACTCATGGGGGGCTGGATGCCTGCCACTACTACCATCCCCACTCATAGGGGGATGGATGCCTACCACTACCACCACCCCTACTCATGGGGGGCTGGATGCCTGCCACTACTACCATCTCCACTCATAGGGGAATGGATGCCTACCACTAACACCACCCCTACTCATGGGGGCCTGGATGCCTGCCACTACTACCATCCCCACTCATAGGGGGATGGATGCCTACCACTACCACCACCCCTACTAATGGGGGGCTGGATGCCTGCCACTACCACCACCCCTACTCATGGGGGCCTGGATGCCTGCCACTACCACCACCCCTACTCATGGGGGGCTGGATGCCTGTCACCACTACCATCCCCACTCATAGGGGGATGGATGCCTACCACTAACACTACCCCTACTCATGGGGGGCTGGATGACTGCCACTACCACCACCCCTACTCATGGGGGCCTGGATGACTGTCACCACTACCATCCCCATTCATAGGGGGATGGATGCCCACCACTACCACCACCCCTTCTCATGGGGGCTGGATGCCTGTAACCACTACCATCCCCACTCATAGGGGGATGGATGCCCACCACTACCACCACCCCTACTCATGGAGGCCTGGATGCCTGTCACTACTACCATCCCCACTCATAGGGGGATGGATGCCTTCCACTACCACCACCCCTACTCATGGGGGGCTGGATGCCTGTCACTACTACCATCCCCACTCATAGGGGGATGGATGCCTACCACTACCACCACCCCTACTCATGGGGGGCTGGATGCCTGCCACTACTACCATCCCCTCTCATAGGGGGATGGATGCCTACCACTAACACCACCCCTGCTCATGGGGGCCTGGATGCCTGCCACTACTACCATCCCCACTCATAGGGGGATGGATGCCTACCACTAACACCACCCCTACTCATGGGGGGCTGGATGCCTGCCACTACCACCACCCCTACTCATGGGGGCCTGGATGCCTGCCACTACCACCACCCCTACTCATGGGGGCCTGGATGCCTGTCACCACTACCATCCCCACTCATAGGGGGATGGATGCCTACCACTAACACCACCCCTACTCATGGGGGGCTGGATGCCTGCCACTACCACCACCCCTACTCATGGGGGCCTGGATGCCTGTCACCACTACCATCCCCACTCATAGGGGGATGGATGCCCACCACTACCACCACCCCTACTCATGGGGGCCTGGATGCCTGTCACCACTACCATCCCCACTCATAGGGGGATGGATGCCCACCACTACCACCACCCCTACTCCTGGGGGCCTGGATGCCTGTCACCACTACCATCCCCACTCATAGCGGGATGGATGCCTACCACTACCACCACCCCTACTCATGGGGGCTGGATGCCTGCCACTACTACCATCCCCACTCATAGGGGGATGGATGCCTACCACTACCACCACCCCTACTCATGGGGGCTGGATGCCTGCCACTACTACCATCCCCACTCATAGGGGGATGGATGCCTACCACTAACACCACCCCTACTCATGGGGGCCTGGATGCCTGCCACTACTACCATCCCCACTCATAGGGGGATGGATGCCTACCACTAACACCACCCCTACTCATGGGGGGCTGGATGCCTGCCACTACCACCACCCCTACTCATGGGGGGCTGGATGCCTGCCACTACCACCACCCCTACTCATGGGGGCCTGGATGCCTGTCACCACTACCATCCCCACTCATAGGGGGATGGATGCCCACCACTACCACCACCCCTACTCATGGGGGCCTGGATGCCTGTCACCACTACCATCCCCACTCATAGGGGGATGGATGCCCACCACTACCACCACCACTACTCATGGGGGCCTGGATGCCTGTCACTACTACCATCCCCACTCATAGGGGGATGGATGCCTACCACTACCACCACCCCTACTCATGGGGGGCTGGATGCCTGCCACTACTACCATCCCCACTCATAGGGGGATGGATGCCTACCACTAACACTACCCCTACTCATGGGGGCTGGATGCCTGCCACTACCACCACCCCTACTCATAGGGGGCCTGGATGCCTGCTACTACCACCACCCCTACTCATGGGGGCCTGGATGCCTGTCACCACTACCATCCCCACTCATAGGGGGATGGATGCCCACCACTACCACCACCCCTACTCATGGGGGCCTGGATGCCTGTCACTACTACTATCCCCACTCATAGGGGGATGGATGCCTACCACTACCACCACCCCTACTCATGGGGGGCTGGATGCCTGCCACTACTACCATCCCCACTCATAGGGGGATGGATGCCTACCACTAACACCACCCCTACTCATGGGTGCCTGGATACCTGCCACTACTACCATTCCCACTCATAGGGGGATGGATGCCTACCACTACCACCACCCCTACTCATGGGTGCTGGATGCCTACCACCCACACCACCCCTACTCATAGGACGGGTAATGCATGACACAACCAGCATACTCCAACATAAGGAATGTCTGAAAAATACATCCCCCCAACACCATGACAAGCGTGTGTAGTCTGTGTCAAATGCCTACAACACTGAACATGACATTGAACATACAATGTGACCCCCTATCACATGTGTCACACATAAATGTGTGTGGCCTCCACAATGCAAGCAGACCATGACCACTGTGGCAATGGGGTCTAACACCCCATCATCACAGTGACCAAAAGGTAAGTGTGGGGTCCATAGCTGAAGCACATTTTGAACATTGTGGCAATGGGGTCTAAACCCCATCATCACAGTGACCAAAATGTAAGTGTGGGGTCCATAGCTGAAGCACATTTTGAACATTGTGGCAATGGGGTCTAAACCCCATCATCACAGTGACCAAAATGTAAGTGTGGGGTTCATACCTGAAGCACATTTTGAACATTGTGGCAATGGGGTCTAAACCCCCATCACCACAGTGACCAAAATGTAAGTGTGGGGTCCATAGCTGAAGCACATTTTGAACATTGTGGCAATGGGGTCTAAACCCCATTATCACAGTGACCAAAATGTAAGTGTGGGGTCCATAGCTGAAGCACATTTTGAACATTGTGGCAATGGGGTCTAAAACCCCATCATCACAGTGAGCAAAATGTAAGTGTTGTCATGGGAAAAGCTGCAACTGCCAAACAGCATGGATGATTCCTGGTCACAGAACAACAAACACATCTGTGGCATAGTAGTGCTTGTGTCCCATAGCAACATAGATTGGGTGAGGCAAACAGTGCAGTGCAAATAAGACATACCTTTGGCCATGTGCAGACAAACATCACCCATGGGGGCTCACATTGTCAACATTCATCAATAACACAATGACAGAAGTGACCATCATAATGCAGACCCACATATCTGCACCAATGGACACACAAATGTAGATATCCTGTGGAGACTGTAGATGTGAGGTGAACAAATACCATACCATGGCAGCAATGGGACATACAAACCATGATCATTGTGCTGACTGATGACCTAGGAGTCCCAGGGACAGAAGGGGAAAGCCACCAAACAACATACAGCCAATGGCACACTAAAGATATGCCAATGCAGTGGTGCAGATGCACAAACACAAACAGGCAGCCTCACACTGCATATCAAACACAACAGGTGATGGGGGTGTGCCAGTGTCCCCAGGCAACCACACAACACATGAGGAGGCCTGAATCCCAATTACACAGATGTGTATACAGTGCCACACAAAAGTAACTCATGGATCGGATTCCCCTATATGGGCAATCAGGCATTGTTAGATGAGAGGGAGCCCAAATTACACATGTCACACAAGCTTGTAGGAACAGCAACTAACACAGCAAGAGACAGACCCACCACAGCACTACCCCCAGGGACCCCACATTGTGGTGACCCTGGCCTGCATGATAATCCCACTGTGATGACAAAGCTAGATGTCGTTCACACTGTGAACCACAGTCATGTGTCCTGAGCAACAAACTACCATCACACCTACACAAGCACAAATCAATCAGCACGCCTGTCAGCCAAGGCCAACATGGAGGTAGGGGTCTAGCTGTGCAACAACTCTCATTTGCACACACTCAACACCACACACCTTGATCTCCACCAATGTGCAGCAGTGAAGCTCACATGGACTGGTGACATTGCACATGCACCCATGCCAATCCCAGGGGTGGTGGTGGGAACTAAGGTGCAGAAACCCATCACACATGGCAAGTCAACAAGACTCGTGAATGTCTGACACACTGCACAGTACGCTGTACATGGGCATGCCATCAAATCCACACCAACCAATGGGATCCCGGTCACAGTCACACACCAATGAAGAAGCCAAGGTCACCCACAAAGAACACACAGAGACAACTTCCAACATTGCAGCTCTGACCCTGAGGAGTGGCAGCAGTCACACACACAACGTGTCACAATCACTGAAAGCTAACACAAACTGTAAATTACATGACTTGTGTAACCAACAAGTGCCAAGGGGAATCCTGACTGTGTATCATCTGCGTTTGCCCACAAACTCAGCCCTGACAGCAAACACACCTATGGATGACACCCTGATGACCAGTAATGTGCCATGCACCCACATCACAGAGAACCCAGGGCGAAGATTTGGGGGAACATAGGTCAACTCAGCAAGCATCACAAACAGGAACATCCCTAGGGATCCCAGCCTGCGTAGCAAAATGGAAGTGAACACACACAGACATGCTCACACAACACACACCTTGGGCTCAGGCAATGTCACGGAATTACACACTGCCATGAGGGGACTCCACTCCTGTGTAAGGAAAGCTGTGCCATACGTTGTCTCTGCAGGGCTCTATCATGTCAGCAGAACACTTGGTCACTCAGTCAACAATTAGCATAAAATGAAGGCTCTCGTCACATCAGCCTGGTCATGGGAGTGTCACCAAAATCATCTGCACAGATCCAACACACATGTATAGCAAGTTGCACTAACACAGATGAGTCCTTCCCCATTGATGCCCAAACTTGCATGTCCAGTGGAGATGGTCACACGGTCAGGGAAATAGACAAATTGAACAATGGCAAGCACATCTGATGTGCAGGGGTGTAAGCCACAGATGTGATATTGCAAATAAATGTAGGAAATCCCATTGGCAAATATTGAAAACATGACACCCTCATATTGCTGCAAAGGATGACATGGCTACACACCAGGATAGGACACATTCCCCCTGGACCACATGGGGTCCTGCACAGTAACACTTCATTTTCCTGATATCAAAAATCACCATCACTGCAGCAAGGGCATGGTTAGCATCATCAACATCATGTACATCTGAAGCAAAACCACTAGAGAACTGAAAGTAGCTTTATTCAGCATATGTGTGTGTAAAATAGAAAGTCCTGAAAAAACACAAAGGCCAATGGCCAGTCCATCACTAAAGTCCGAACAGGGTGACAGTGACAGATGTCACCCTTTGCTTGCCTGCACTGCTACGGACCAGGGACATTCCCCTCGGAGGGGCATACGGGGGGCAGGCCAGGCACCGCAGGGACAGGATCAGGGCTCACCAGAAGGAGGCAGGGAAGGGGTGGTTGGTGCTGGAGAGTCACTGACAACTGCAGTGGAGGTGTCTGACATGGTGTGTGCTGGCACAACTGGGGGGCATGAGTCAGATGGTGTGGGTGCCGGCACGACTGCAGTGGGCTGGCCAGATGGAGTGGACAGGTTCCCCACTGCAGCGACCAAGTCAGACGGGGTGGTAGTGGACTCCACTGCCGTGCCTATCTCCAGGGGAGTAGAATGGGGTTCAGGTAAGGTGGGCAGGACAGAGGGGGAGGTCACGGTCTCCACACCAGTGGCACAAACATGTGCAGTGGGGGGTGTGGGGCTGGAAGAGCAAGTGGTAGGTGGAGAAGGCCGGATCATTTTGGGGATGGTGTATGTGTGGGTGGGGGAACCTGGGGCAGGGTGTGGTGGGGGAACCTGTGTTGTGGGGGCCTGAGGGATGGAGGAAGGAGACTGTGTGGTCGAGCTGTAGGGCGGTGGCGGGGTCTTGCTCTTCCGGGCCCGGGGGGAGTTGCGGGTGGGGGCCTCAGTTTGTCTGTGCCTGGGGGAGGGTGTCCGGGGGTGAGGGGCACTCCCCTCTGTGTGGGTGGACTTCCTCTTCCCCCTGTATGCTGGATCAGCTGGATCGGAGGGGAAGAGGCCGAGGTCACAGAGGAAGAGCTGCTTTTTAGGTGGGGTTGCAGGTGAGGCAAGGGAAGGGGCCTTGGAGGGAGAGGATTTGGAAGACTGTGGAGTGACTGTGGATGCCTGTGTGTGTGTCTGTTCCCCATCCCCTGTGGGTGTGGTATCAGTCCCCTGAGGATGCTTGCGTGCACGTTTTGACTTTGTTTTGGGTGTTTCTGTGCTGCTTGTGTCTGTGTGTTTGGGTGATTGTGCAGGTGTGCATGTGCTTGGGACAGGTAGGGAGCCAGGAAGTGTGGATGGGGCAGAGGTAGGAGGGGTGAGGGACTGTTGGAGGATGGACGCTGCTGCAGTCAGGGAGGAGTCCATGGACTTATTGCTCCTCTGTAGGGCAGACATGCCCGATGAGATGCTCTCCATGAACGACACCAGCTGTGTCAACAGAGTGGTGTGTGCATGGAGGACACTCAGCATTGCTGTCTACCCTACATGGAGCTGGCGAAGTAAGTACACAGACTCCTCACTCAGGGCAGCAGGGGACACAGGGGCAGGGGTGCGGTGCCTGGCACGAAGGAGACACGCTCCCGAACACGGGAGCCTCCACGGACCTCTGGAATGGGAGCCAATGGGAGGGCGGTGGTGGTGGTGGTGGTGGTGGCGGGGCCAGCCATACTAGCTGGGGTGTGGTGGCTGCTGACACCCGCCTCCACAAGGGAGTCATCCTCCGAGCTGCTGTGGTCATCAGCTGAGGTGGATGGTGCTGAGGACTCCTCGGTGTGGCTCCCCTCGCCCTCCGTGCCACTGGGTCCCTCCGACCACTCATCGGCTGCTGACCCAGTCTGGCTCTGCAGCTCCTCCTCGTCCGTGGAGCTGTCCCCTCCTGTGGCCGTGGATGTATCTGCAAACAATTAGGGAAAAAGACAAACATCAGTCACCTGCACTGACCGCACACACCACAGTAAGTACAGCACATTACAGAGCAAACCCTGGCATCCTTAGTTGAACATTGCCAAAAGTGCTCACACAGATTAGGAGAAGCCAATTGTCAGTATGATGGTCAACCATGGCACTCACACCCCTCCTTGCCTTGCACCCATCTGTCTGGTGCCTGTCAGATGGTAATACCCCAGTGTGGACACATGCACCACCTACACAGTTGTTGGACATTGCAGAGAACACGGTGAAGTATGTGAACATGCACACATCACATCTCTTGCCACTGAGTCAGTACAGGTGTCCGGATAAAGGGATGGCCAGAGTCTAATTTGAAATGCATGTGATGCATACCAGCACCAGACACCATGATGCACCCATGTCCGGATAGTCAATGCCACAATGGGGTGCATGTTGCACATGTCACTCCCCTGCAGGATCACTCTTAGGAAGTTTAATGCCATGGCACAAGCATGCCTGCAAAGTCATACATCACTGTCTCCAGTCACATGGGCAGGGCAGCAAGCCAACAACAGTCTGCACTGTGTCACAATCCTAGGTCATGGGGAATGCAAGTTCTGTAGCTGACAAGTGCACATGTCCATCCCCCACAAACCACATCATCTGAACTCTTATTTGTCCACGTCATACCAATTGGACATATGGGAGACATGAAACACAACTCTCTGAACCTGAGCACCTCACAGTCTGCTGTGAATGAAAAACAGCTGCCTGAACTTCACAGTCGCATACATCAGTCTGCACAGTCAAGTGATCAAACACCTATATGTCACAGAAATATCGTCTCTCATGGTCACATCTCAGATGGCATGCTGAGCCCTAATCGATAAACACCCCAGTAGTCCTGACAACGAAGCCACAGCACAATGACACAGAGGCAGACACCTGAGGGAACATTTCACTGAGCACAACATGTCAGCTGATACACGGGAGTGGGAGTACAGAGTGTATTGTATGCCCTGGAGTAGGCATGACTGTCCTGCTCCACGTGAAAGAGGGATGAGCCCTGGACAGTAGGCAGGTGGCTAAGCATGTGTGACAAACTTGATATACATACTCCTGAGGCCCAAACATTGTTCCCACCCGCAGCATGGGGGTGTGCCAAATACCCCAGGCACATGTGGTGATTCAGATCAGCAATTGGACCACATATTAAAGTTACACGCAGATTACATGTCAGAACTCAGGCATTGTGTAAGCAATTGACCCACCCATGAAGCCCACCACAAAGTTACGGGAACAAATGCTGTCCCCCACCTTGAGCGAAGCAAAATGCAAGGACACAGTACCCAAGTGACACAATTTCCTGACTGTAAGGGCCACACCTGGGTATCAGATGAGGAGTGGGCATGTCACAATTGAGGGACATGGGTCCTGGACCACAAGACTGATGTACTGTGGAAGTTTAACCAGGCCAGAGGAGGGCACATAGCATGTCAGACAAAGTTCACAGTGCAGTCATGGACTCACCCTCTCCTTGCTGCTGTCTGGCCTTCAGCTGCCCATCCAGGTCAGGGAAGACCACCGCCAGGATCCTGAGCATGTGGGGGTCAGGGTCCAGTGTCCGCCCCTCCTGCGAGGAGGCGACAGCTTCAGCTGGACCCTTGCGATCCTCCGGGTCCAGCCCCAAAGGTCCTGCCACCTCTTCTGGCAGTTGCGGATCCGGCGCTTGTAGTCCCCCATGGATCTTACTGCCCGGGCGATGGTCAGCCAGATTTCCTGCTTCTGGTGGGCATCAGCCTGTGAGGATGACAAAGTGAAAAGGCCCTTACTACACATGCAACATATCCGAGCATCACACAGTTGGATATACATGTCTCAATCACAGGGGCATATGATGTACACAGGCAGTGCAATGATGGCTATGAACAGTTTGCCAGCAGTTACTACATGGTATCATTGCCTGGTAAGTAAAACCTTGTTGGAATGCACTGTTACTGCACTATACCTGTTCAGTGCATGTAACTACACACTTTGGGGGGTGAGAACTACTCAGTGAGCATGCTAGCCAGTGGTGTGCACACTGTAAGTCTTGCTAGTCAGACAACATGCACATTTAGTAAGGCAGTGGACAGCACACTCACCTGCTCCCCTGGTTTCCCATACAGCTTGCTGTACTGTGGACGGAGGCTGTCCAGCAGGGCCTGGTTTTCCTCAGTGGTGAAGGCTGGGGCTCTCTCCACAGTACGTGCCATTGCAGTAGCCAGAGGATGCAGAGACAGCAGCAGTGTTAGTGGCAGATGTCGTCCTGGAGCATGTAGTGCAGGCAAGTGAGCTCTCAGGGGAACAGCCAGCATTATATGTGTGCTGCAGAGGCAGATACTGTCCCATGTGTCCAAAGTGATAGGTCCAAGTCGTTTGCATCTTCTGAATCTGGCCAATCCATGGAATTGCACCACTGTACACGCTCACAGCATCCTTCAAAAGTTCAACTTCATGACACCCATGAATTTGCAACATTGTTGTGGCTGGCCAACTGAATTCACTGCATCAGACTCGTTAAAGCTTCGAAAACACGTCCGTTGCCATGCCAGGCCCTAGCCAATGCGTGCGCACCGACCGGTTCATTGCTGTACAACGCGTACCCGCTCACATCATATGCAATGTCCAATGCGTGCGCACCGATCGGTCCATTGCTGTACAACGCGTACCCCCTCACATCATATGCAGTGTCCAATGCGTGCGCACCGATCGGTCCATTGCTGTACAACGCGTACCCGCTCACATCATATGCAATGTCCAATGCGTGCGCACCGATCGGTCCATTGCTGTACAACGCGTACCCGCTCACATTATATGCAATGGCCAATGCGTGCGCACCGATCGGTCCATTGCTGTACAACGCGTACCCGCTCAAATCATATGCAATGTCCAATGCGTGCGCACCGATCGGTCCATTGCTGTACAACGCGTACCCGCTCACATCATATGCAATGGCCAATGCGTGCCCACCGATCGGTCCATTGCTGTACAACGCGTACCCGCTCACATCATATGCAATGTCAAATGCGTGCGCACCGATCGGTCCATTGCTGTACAACGCGTACCCGCTCACATCATATGCAATGGCCAATGCGTGCGCACCGATCGGTCCATTGCTGTACAACGCGTACCCGCTCACATCATATGCAATGGCCAATGCGTGCACACGGATTGGTCCATTGCTGTACAACGCATCCCCCCTCACATCATATGCAATGGCCAATGCGTGCGCACGGATCGGTCCATTGCTGTACGACGCGTCCCTGTACAAGTCACTCGCATATGTCACCATGCTTGTCACTGGTGAACGTATGCCAGCCACATATACTTGCCAGGGACTCAGGGGCACACCTACAACACCACAGCCTGTCCACACTGTATCCTAAGGCATGTAAGGCTGCATTACCTTTTCTGTGTATGGGGGTCAACATGTGGTTTTTTGGGTGGCACTTGGGGGCAGCCACTCCCAGGCTGTGCACATGTTCATGGGGACAGAATCCTTTGTGTGTTGTGCACATGACCACTGTGATGTGCAACTGTTCATTTCAGAGCATGTGGCATGGTCACATTTCCAGGTTGTGTATGTGTATGTCATGTCACATACCCCTTGAGTCCCATGTGGGAAGGTATGTACGTCACAGCGTGACCCATTGCCACAATAGTGATGGCCCTCCACAGTCTGTGTGCATGTTGTGTTTCCGATGTCTCTGATTCCATGTGCACAATGGGAGACAGTCTCCACATCCACATTGTTTGTGCATGGACTTTGATGTTGTGCGTGTGTGTGTCACAGACGTCCATGTCTGTCCTGCAGAGGCAACAGGGGCCACTACCTGTGGGAGTCATGGTTGTTTTGCTGACGTGTACATGATACGCCATGTCATGCCAGTGTCCATGTGGCAATACAGGGTCCCTGGGAATCTACCTGTCAATGAGCTGTGATGCCTGTGGCACATCTGTCCTGACATGTCACTGTGGTGTGTGTTTGGAACGTGACAGCAGTAAATGGGTACTGTGACACATCCTAATGATTTCCCATAGCACAACCTGTTGAACTGTGATGTTAGATGTTGGCCATGTAGGTGCCATATATGTCCATACAGAACGCCACACACATCAGGTACTTGTGTCTCGTAATGATGTATCATGTGATATTGAGTATGGTCAATGGCACATATGTGGGGTGACTGACAATCTTTCTTTCTTCACCTATGCACTGCAGGGCACCAGCTGTCCATAGACCATTCCCTGACCTTGCAACGATGGTGGAACGTGACTGCATCCGACGGTACCGCTTCAACAGGGCGCTGATTGAGGAATTGGCGGTGCGGTTGGCCCCACATTTGCAACCTGGCCGGCCATACCCTACAGCGCTGACCCCCAAGGTGAAGGTGATGGCAGCCCTACACTTCTTTGACACCGGTACCTTTCAACACACTGTGGCGTCTGCTGGTGGGATGTCACAGACTATGTTCAGCCGTGTGCTACGCAATGTTTTGGAGGCAATGTTGAGATACCTGAACCAGTACATCTATTTCCCTAAACGTCAACAACTCACTGAGGTCAAGAGTGACTTCTATGCCCTGGGGAGGATGCCACATGTCATTGGCTCCATTGATGGGACACATGTGGCTTTGGTACCACCACAGGCACATGAGCAGGCATACAGGAAACATTATCATTCGATCAATGCTCTGGTGGTATGTCTTGCAGATATGAGCATCACACATGTGTGTGCCCGTTTCCCCGGTTCGGCACACGATGCCTATGTGATGAGGAGTAGTCGCATCCCGAGGATGATGTCACAGATGCAGAACCAGCGTGCCTGGCTTGTCGGTGTGTACTGACTTTGTACCATTGTGTGTGTTCTGCTATGTTGTATTCCGCCCTCTTTTCCAACTCAGCTAATGTGCAATTGTCTGTCTGTAGGTGACTCCGGATACCCCAACATGCCGTGGTTGCTGACACCCCTCAGGAACCCTGTGACACCAGCCCAGATGCGCTACAATGAGGCACATGGTCGGACCAGGAGAGTGATTGAGCGGACATTTGGTCTCCTGAAGAGTAAGCCTGGGCGGTGAACTACGCTACGCTCGCGGAGCTTGCGAAGTTGCGGTAACTACGCGATTCGCGTAGAACGCGAAGTTACCGTGCACTACGCAATTTGCGGCGTAGCGTAGCTGTTTTTCTTCTTCGTGCGCTCAATATACGTTCTCGCGCGCGCGGTAACGACCTACTGTGATTCTGCGTTCGCCGACGCGACTTCCTATCCGTTCGCGGGCGCCACGAGATTTGGAATCCGGCCGCACGATCCCGCGAGAGTGTGCGAACGCGAACACGTCATTCGGATGCGCGATCTGACTTCCGGCGGCAGTGTTGGTAAGATCGCGATCCCGAACACGAAGAAACTACAATCTGGCGAAGAATATATCTCGAGCATCATAAAACCTTCTCGAAAATGATGAATTAGTTCATTTTGCACAAAAACTCCTCAGGTTGTCATTTAGAGATGTAGTTTGGTGAGCAAGGAGTCCTTTTTCTTTTTTCCAAGAGGAAGGAAGTGCCCCTGATTCTCAAACTTCCTGTTCCTGTCCAGCAGGCTCCTCCCAGTGTTTTGTCCATGTGCTGTTCACTTTCATTTGGATTTGGAGCTGGAAGGATCACTTTTTGTGTCTGTCTGCTGCATCATATCATTGGATTGGATTTGAAGACTCTTGGATTTGAGATTTTACAAGTAAGTTGGAGAATTGGTGTACTTGTTTGTTTGATTGGGGCTTGTTTGTACCTACATTTTTTGGGGGATTTCCATATTTTTTAAAATGTATTGTTGTGGCCTGTAGTTTCGGCAGGGGCCTAGTTGTTTTTCTTTGATTGGAATTTCAGCCAGTAGGCCCAGACTAGAGCCAGAGGTACCCATGGGTGCATGTTTCTGTGGTGTCTGTTGAATTTAAAGTTTAAACATCATGTAGGCCGGGCATCCATGGATGGCATTGTTTTGAATTGGTAAAAGTGGTTTTTGGGGCGTATTTTATTTTTTTGGGTGTTTGTTAAATAAATAGGCCTTTTCAGCCAGTAGGTAACCCTGGGCGTTCAGCTCGCGGACTTTGGGCAAGTCCGCACTGCGCGACAACGCGGACTTACACTTTTTATCTTCTTCGCGCGCTCAATGTACGTTTCGCGCGCGATAACGACAATTTGTGACGATCGCGATGCCGAACACGCAGAATTTACAATTTGGCGAACAATATCTCTCGAGCATCATTAAACCTTCTCGAAAATGTTGATTTAGTTCATTTTGCACAAAAACTCCTCAGGTTGTCATTTAGATGTAGTTTGGTGATCAAGGAGTCATTTTTTTTTTGTTTTACAATTTTTTCCAAGAGGTAGCAAGTTTCCCAGAGTCTCCAACTGCCTGGTCCTGTCCTTTGTCTTCACTTTTTGTTATTTTGGGTGGCCTGGCCATGTGGGTGGCGGCCATTTTGTAAAGCCAGGCATTGTGCTTTTGTCATAGGCCTGCATTGTCTGTCTTGTGTTCCTTTTCTTGTTGTTCTGGGTGGCCTGTCCATGTGTTGGCGGCCATTTTGTGTGAACAGCCACTGTGCTTTTGCCATAGGCCTCAAAGCTTGCGGCCTACTGTGCCAGTAGGCCCGGCGGTAGTCATCCTCATGGGTGCATAAAAACTGTTTCTGTGTTGTCTGTTGAATTGTAACATAATTTAGGCCATGGATGGCATTGGATTGATTTGCAAAATGTGGCTTTTGGGGCGTATTTTATTTTTTGGGTGTTTGTTAAATAAATAGGCCTTTTCAGCCAGTAGGTAACCCTGGGCGTTCAGCTCGCGGACTTTGGGCAAGTCCGCACTGCGCTGACAACGCGGACTTACACTTTTTATCTTCTTCGCGCGCTCAATGTACGTTTTCGTGCGCGCGATAACAACAATTTGTGACGATTGCGATGCCGAACACGCAGAATTTACAATCTGGCGAACAATATCTCTCGAGCATCATTAAACCTTCTCGAAAATGTTGATTTAGTTCATTTTGCACAAAAAACTCCTCAGGTTGTCATTTAGATGTAGTTTGGTGATCAAGGAGTCATTTTTTTTTGTTTTACAATTTTTTCCAAGAGGTAGCAAGTTTCTCAGAGTCTCCAACTGCCTGGTCCTGTCCTTTGTCTTCACTTTTTATTATTTTGGGTGGCCTGGCCATGTGGGTGGCGGCCATTTTGTAAAGCCAGGCATTGTGCTTTTGCCATAGGCCTGCATTTTCTGTCTTGTGTTCCTTTTCTTGTTGTTCTGGGTGGCCTGGCCATGTGTTGGCGGCCATTTTGTGTGAACAGCCACTGTGCTTTTGCCATAGGCCTCCAAGCTTGCGGCCTAGTGTGCCAGTAGGCCCGGAGGTAGTCATCCTCATGGGTGCATAAAAACTGTTTCTGTGTTGTCTGTTGAATTGTAACATAATTTAGGCCATGGATGGCATTGGATTGATTTGCAAAATGTGGCTTTTGGGGCGTATTTTATTTTTTTGGGTGTTTGTTAAATAAATAGGCCTTTTCAGCCAGTAAGTAACCCTGGGCGTTCAGCTCGCGGACTTTGGGCAAGTCCGCACTGCGCGACAACGCGGACTTACACTTTTATCTTCTTCGCGCGCTCAATGTACGTTTTGCGCGCGCGATAACGACATTTTGTGACGATCGCGATGCCGAACACGCAGAATTTACAATCTGGCGAACAATATCTCTCGAGCATCATTAAACCTTCTCGAAAATGTTTATTTAGTTCATTTTGCACAAAAAACTCCTCAGGTTGTCATTTAGATGTAGTTTGGTGAGCAAGGAGTCATTTTTTTTGTTTTACAATTTTTCCAAGAGGTAGCAAGTTGCCCAGAGTCTCCAACTGCCTGGTCCTGTCCTTTGTCTTCACTTTTTTGTTATTTTTGGTGGCCTGGCCATGTGGGCGGCGGCCATTTTGTTAAACCAGCCACTGTGCTTTTGCCATAGGCCTCCAAGCTTGCGGCCCAGTATGCCAGTAGGCCCAGAGGTAGTCACCATGGGTGCATAAAACTGTTTCTGTGTAGTCTGTGGAATTTTGGCATCATTTAGGCCATGGATGGCATTGAATTGATTCAATTGAATTGCGAAATGTGGTTTTTTTTGGAGGGTCTGACTATTTCACTTATTTGGTGTGTTAAATAAATGCCTTTTTTGCGTGTGTACTGTGTAATTATAATTGTGTTGTTGTAGTGGTTGTCTAACTTTCCAAAGTGTTTTTAGCCATGTGGATTTTAGTTTTTGCATTAAAGCTGTGTGTGTTTTATAAGGCATCCTTTGTCTGCCCATATATAGGCCTGCTTGAGTTCATTGTTTGCCGTGCCTTGTGCCTGTGAGTCACCATGTTTCTGGGGGCCATTTTGTTGTGGTAGTTATTAGTGTGCTGTTTTTGCCACATAGGCCTGCGTGTCTTTCCATTTTTCCTCTTGTCTTACTGCTTCCAAATCCATCCCCATTGCCAGCTGCAGCTCCCTGATGCTGCTATATAATACATCCCACGTGATGCACAAATTTAGGCCAAACATGCTCCAGTACATTTTAGTTTTTGTTCTTTAATATTCTTATTCTTCCAGAGTGTACAGTAGCCAGGAAAGCCCTGGCCTTGTTGTCAACGTCTCATAAATGGCTACACTGTGTGTTGTTGTTGGCAGAGTTTCTGAAATTTAATAATTGAGGCCACCACACACTAAGTTCTATATTCTATTTGTTTGATTTGTGCTATGTTTGACTGATGTTCTGGCTTTTTTGCTTTTAGGTGCACAAAGACTGAGGAGGAGGTGTGTCTCTCATCATTGCCTGTTGCACTTCCAGACAGACATCCTGCTGCTGTACACACAACGTGACGTGTGACCTGACCAGACATCTCTGCAACTGAGTGCTGCTGACATCTGAAGAAGATGGGCCCAAAGAAAGCAGGTACCAGGTCCTCCAGTACCAAGAAAGTTGCTATTGAGAAGAAGAAGGAACAGAAGAAGCAAGTGACACTGAAGTCTGGTGTGCCGGCCAATACCTTTTTTGGGAAAAAAAAATTGCGCCTGCAGCAGCGGTGTCCGGGGGCAAGCTGGGGGCAGCACCTCCGCATCAGTGGACCCAACCCACCAACCCAGGCCCAAGCACATGAGTGGGGAAGAGGTAGCCAGCCTAATGGTGGAAAGCAGTGATGCTGAGCCGGAGATAAACTTATCGCTATCTCAAAGTAGTACCCAATCAACGCAGGAGGAAACACAGCAGATAAGTGGTCAACAACAACAGCCGCAACCACCGCCCGCAATAGTAGTTGTTGTTCCTCCTGAAGTAGGGGCAGTTCAGGAAATTGAGCCTCATGCAGAGGTAGAAGAAGAAGCCACTCATTCAGAAGATCCATTGTCTTCCAAATCCCCAGCAAGGAAAAGGAGGGGTAGTCCATCGAGTTCTTCGCCAAGCCCCCTTCTGATGATCTAGATGCCACTTGGAAGCCACAAACTGAGTCTGAGAGGGAGCCACGTTCCAAGACCAAGCTAGGGAAAAGGAAGGTTCCAGAAAGCCTTACACTTATGGAGGTCGATGTAGAACAGCAAGATGATGATGATGATGACGACGAGCCAGTCATCACGAACATCACTCCCGGCCCCGAGGAGATGGAGACCAACATTCTTACTCTATCCAAAATCGCTGCGAGGGATGTAGCACGCATACCTCCACAAGTAACACCAACACGACCTACAGCTTCCATATTTGCATTAGCAAAGGCCCGGCAGCGACCTACATCCAGCACAACCACCACCTCTGTAGGAGTAGGTAGTGGTACAGCAGGACAGAGTCAAATTCAACACACACCCTACAGATCATCCGGCATTGGAAGTGGCACCTCCAGCAGGAGGCCAAAGTTAAGCTCCCCAGTTTGGGACTTCTTTACGGTTAGCGAAAAGGAGGAGAACATTGCTATATGCTCCATTTGTAATACCTCTGTTAGTCGTGGTAAGCTTGGTACAAACTATGGTACCGGAGGCCAAATGACCCATCTGAAAAAACACCACTTGATCAGCTGGGAGGACCACCTTCGCGACAGAAAAAAAACTGCAACCATTGGTGTTGGTGGGGATAAAGGAGTAGAAGAAGATCCGATCACGGTGGAAGAGGAAGGACAGGGAGACATTCTCTCTGGTAGTGGTACACAAGGTGTCCCTGACCCCAGCAGTGCAGTCTTAACGTTGCACACATCTTCAGCAACATCTCAGTGGCACAAGAGTAAGAGTCAGCCGGAGACACCAAGAAGTACCAGGTCCGCACTACCAAAAAGTGCGTTGAGCCTAAGAGAAAGGAAAACCATGCAGCCTACCATTATCAGCATGTTTGGGGGTGAGGGGCAGTACGAACGCAACCACCCAATAGCACGTTTGTACAATGCGAAGCTGGCTAAAATGTTAGCACTGGACCTTCTCCCTTTTTCTTTTGTTGAAGGGTTGGGTTTTGTGGAATTTGTGTCAACCATCTGCCCAAAATGGCATGTTCCCAGCCGCAATTTTTTTGCCTGAGTAGCAGTTCCAGCACTACATCACGACGTGCTGGAATTGCTAGGAAAGGCCTTGAAGCAGAGTGCTGTTCACAGTATCCACCTGACTACAGACATGTGGACCAGTTGCCAAGCCACAGATTACATGTGCATCACTGCACACTGGATCAGTTTTGTGGGTGTTAGAGAACAGCTATCTGCTGGTGTTGATACTGCAGAGATTTTTCATGCCACTCGCAAACATGCAACTGTAGCCATGTTTGCCATGGAGAAATCTCATACTGCTGCAAACATTTTGGAAGAGTTTAACACCAAGGTCTTTGAGTGGCTGCGCCCAAGAGGGCTTACGATTGGTTTTGTTGCCACGGACAACGGCAGTAATGTAGTTTTGGCCATGCGCAATGGTGGCTATTTCAGGGTCCCGTGTTTGGCACACTGCATTAACATTGTTGTTCAAGACTTTTGAAAAATGAATCAAAAGTCAGCAACTTACTGGTCACCTGCAGAAGAATATGCACACATTTCAGCCATTCTTTTAAAGCCCGGAAGCAGCTGAGGGTCATTCAACGTGAGCATAAACTGCCAGTCAAAGCGCTCATCCAGGAGGTGCCAACATGTTGGAACTCAACTTATTACATGCTTGATCGTCTGTTTGAACTGTACATACCACTCAATGCTTATGTCATGCAAAGAATAGGGGAACCTACTGTGAGAGGCATGACCGTTGAGATGGCTCAATGGGACCTCATTAAATGCCTGACTGAGATGCTACTTCCTTTTGAGATCTTCACACGTGAAGTCAGCAGGGAGGACTGTACTATGGGCCAAGCTATCCCATTGTTGCACATGCTAGAGCAACAACTGAAGGATGTGTCTGAAACGTACGCAGGTGTGGATGACAAACAAGACGCATATCATTTGGCGGAGACCTTAGCCGCTCGCTTATCGGAAAATACAAGGATTAAAAATAAAATTTTGTCACAACCACATTACATTAGTGCCACAATTTTGGATCCACGGTACAAAGTATTTCTGAACAGCAAGGCAGTAATTCCTTTTCGGAAGTGGATGTTGCCAACTACAAAACTTTGATAGCTAAGGAAGCAACTATTTTCGAAAGCGAACGGCTGTTAATTACAGGCCCCCCACCCCAGGCCATAACCAGTACTACAGGGCATCCAGAGTCAAGTTCTACTTCGGAGCCTGAGGGCAGTGCATTTGCTTCCCAGCAGTCACCTACACCAACAATAACATCAAGAACAGGATCATCCACAGCACAATGTGCAACTGATTGGTTTCTACAGCAGGGGTATGGTAAGTCCAGTGCTGATGCAAAGGCAAAACCGGCCGAGCACATCCGAGCACCCCTTAACATTGAGCGGATGGTCCAGGCCTATCTGGATGACCCAACAGAGGTCTTCATGGATGGAAACCCATTGGTGTATTGGTATGGGAAAAGAAGCCAATGGACAGTGCTCAGCAGGCTGGCGATAAAGTATCTCGCTTCCCTGTCGCAAGTGTCTCTTCTGAGCGTGTTTTCAGTGCTGCTGGTGCCATTGTAACTCGAAAAGGACCAGTCTCTCGGCCCAAAGTGTGGAGAGGTTAACCATGATCAAAATGAATCAGCACTTTATACCACCGGATTACAAAATATGTGAATCACAGCAGGAAGAGCAGAGCGACTTGGATGACGTAAATAGTGCGTTACAGGACCTACTTCTGTCCAAACCACCAGAGTTTGAGGACGAGCTCCTCTTCCCTGACAACTAGGCTTTCAAATTGTTGCTTTCTTCCTTCCTTTATGTGTCTGTGTATCTGTCTTTCTGGTTCAAATCAAATCACAACAAAACCATCACCACCGTCTTCTTTTATTTCCCTATTGGAGTTGCACGTCTGTGCATTTAACTGTCCACTCTTCAGAGTCCTGCTTCATCTTCCTGTCTCGCACAAGTACATTTCCATCAAGCCAGACATTAGTACAAGAAATGTTGCCTTTACCAGTCCCGCCTCCATTAGAAGTGAAACGTGACTACTATAGCTATCCTCCGTTTTGTTTTCGAGCCGAAACTCATCAGTGTCCGAAGGCTACAGCCTCAGCAGGCATCCAAAGGTCCTCACTGTCAGGACAGAAGGTACTTGGCAGAGAAAGACAAGAGACTCTTCGAAGAAACTTGCTGACATTTGTGCAAACTCAAATGACCAGCAATGAGCACTACACAGGCCGCGGCCCATCATCACAGTGCTGACCATGGGAAGCAACTTAAACTGTGACAAAGAAGTGCCACAGATGAATAAGACGAAAACCGAAACAGCGCCTAACACTCAAAATGAATGTGGACTGGAGTAATGATGAGGCCACTGCCCCGCAAAAAAAAAAAAAGAAAATGTCAGAACTAGGCATCTGATGATCTGACAGCCAAAGAGAAGAGCAAGACAGGTAATGATGGAATGCATTGGATGTTTGCAGACTCTGAGCGATTGCTGTTGTTTGTTGTTGATGTTGTGCATGAAGTCGAACTCTACTCTACTAGTTAATCTACAAAGTGACTCAAGTAAGTCAGTGACAGTCAATGTTTCCCTTCTTGTTGTTTAATAACCAAATTGTACTCCTACTACTGCAGGTGCAGGCCAATATCTGTTGCAATTTTTTAATATGGAATATGGACTTAATCGGAGTCAATACAGACTGAGTTGTAGTTGGACAACACGTACCACACCATGATGATGACCATACTATCTTTTCGCGCGCAGTGATTCAGTTGGATCGGAGATGATTCAAGGACTAACTGCATTTCATGAAGTGGCATAAGGTAAACATAAACACAACAATTCAACAAGAAAGTAGTAAACACAGCAGACCTACATGTACTTAATTAGGAAAATGCTAAGTTGCTGTGTATGCCTTTTGTCTGGCTATGTCAAAAATTAAGGTAAATGGAGGTTGGGTCACGGGCTGGTGCTGTGGTGGGCCTGTTCTGTCCTGTTGTTGTTGTAGCTTAATGCTGTAAACAGAATCTACACGATATATCCAAGCCGCCTCACTCTGAAAGTGTTCTCTCTTCTCTTCTTGGACTCCACCGTAAATGATGTTTTTTTTTATTCATTGATTTTTCAATACCCCTTTTGTTTTTCCATCTAGACGTTACAGGCCGGCCTTTACCCTGTGCTTGCTATACTGGGAGACACAACTCACATTTACCTTACCAATCGGCATCAGGAAGGCCACCAAGATTGATGTGCGGAGCGTCCATGGAAGATAGGACCAAGAGGAAGGACGAGATTCAACTCCACAATTTTAGCATGATAATACAGTAACTTTAGTATCATTCATCATTCATCTTTTAATTAATTTGAATCCTTTTTTCTCTGCAATCATTAGGACTGTGTGTTGTGTGTTTGTTTGCTAATTGATCCCTACAAATGTTTTTTAATTGTCTTTGCTATCTTTACAAGTAAGCCCAGTACAACATGGAATTTGGGTCTCTGAGGGCATATTACAGGCAAGGCAAATTGCATAGAATATACTGGTGCCCTGTACTGTCTAATTGTCTAGTAGGAGTTATTAAGTACTACTCATTAACCATCAAGTTATCTAATCTTCATCATCATTAACGCATGCATTTCCCTTTTCTCCCTTTATTGATTTTTGGGATAAGATCATGGTCGTCTGCCAAGATTGCGCTTTGCTTTTGTTGTCCATGCGTACTGTTTTTCATTTTCAAACCTTTCCCGAAACCCCCTTCCCATCCATTCATCAAACCCTAACCCTCTTCCCCGGGCTGTGATTTATATTGAGGTGTGATGTGACTACATAAAATGTACACCAATTGATCACACGCTTGCTGGGGCAGATGTGGTGAAAGCAACACTAATTCAATTGCAAGGCAGGGCGAGGAGCTTCTTCTGCTTGGCCACCCATGCTCAGTCTATGTGCATTGTGCAAGCCGTCACCGGCTAATAGTAGTACATCATAATTAATTGCCGTCATTGATTGGATTAATCATCAAACTCCTACCACACAGCAGTAAAGGTTACGAATTACGATTGTGTTAAGTTAAGTGACTCACTCGACAGCACAACTGCAGTTTATAACTTCTTGTACTAGGCTGTCCCCGCCACCATTATGTTTAATTTGACTTTAGCAGTTGCAACTGCAATATTGTTTGTTTGGCAGTCGTCTTCTGTACTGTATTTTACTTCGTTCGACTACTCCTCCCACAGTTTTTCTCAGGCAAGTGACTGTCTCTTTTTTAATTTTTTTAGCAAATGCTACTGCCAGTGTCTACTCTACTACTACCACCACAACCATGGCATCTTCTACATTCTCTATGGAAACCATGCAGCCATCGCTGTGCCGAACGTAGTCATCATCAATCACAGGTAAGATAAGTTTGGTGGGAGGTAGAATACTAGTAGGACAAATAACTCAGTGAGGGGTACCGCATCTATCTGTTTGTTATACATCATCGGCAGATTATTTAAATCAAACACTGGCTGCGGCCCTGCAGCAGCAAGGAAACCAATGTGACGTTAATTCGTAAAACAGTAACCCCCACAAAACATTAACATTGTATGTTTAAGTATAAATATAATTTATTACCCTAACAAAAATAAACTATCCCACACCTGACCCACCCCTCTCCCTAACCCCAACCAATGTCCAAAACGAAAAAAGTCCAAAGAATGTCCCGAAACCCCAACGCCCAATTCCCACCCACCAAAACAAGGAATAAAAAGGGGCAAAGCAACAGGGTCCTCGATGTTATAATCAGCGGGCTTTGAGGTGTTTGTCCACCAGGATTTTCACCCGCTCCTCCATTTGCTCCTCTTGCCGTGCCATCCGGAGGAGAATCTTCCTACGGAATGCCCTGCAGTGGCATCCACAATGGGGGACAGCAGTGCTGGCTGCTAATGAATTGCGGCGGGTGGCTATCAGACCGCGGCGCCGTACCGCTGGAGTTGGGGCCTGGCTGGGGCCCGGGGCATCGGACGAGGCTGCAGCTGCTGCCGCCTCCTCCTCCTCCTCCGCCTGAGCCACCAGCCGCCGGTACTCCCGGCATATGGCCTCCAGTTTCCGGCGCCTGGCCCTGACTGCCAACTCCTTCCGCGATGGTTTGTCTTGGTAAAAGAAAGAAAAAAAATATTGTTGTAACCAGTACTCTTACCTAAACAGTAACACAAAATTAATTCAACACATAATGGCACAGTAGCACTAGCAAGAAGCACAGTACATAACATTTGTGGTAATAATCTATCTATCCTCCCACTTCCTCGGCCTCTAACATTTGTGGGAGTTTCAGGCATTATACTAGCACTATGGACTCCAACCAGTACACAGCACACCAGTGTTCTTCTTATCTCTAGTTTAGCGAAATGACATAACCTGGTTGTAGCCGGCATTGCCAGCTCGGTCATCTATGCTTGAACCCATGACAAACATACGAGTCATGACGCAGAGTCACATTAGTTTGATTTACTACTGTTTGCAGGTGGGGAAGCTCGTATTTTTCTATTACGGGTGGCACTGGCCATACTCTCTCTGTTACATGGAGGGCAATTGCTCAATTTCACAGTGCCTTGGCTACTACAAAAGGCAGATTATATATCTGATCCAATGATCGTTGCTTTTATATGGGACAACGACATAAGGTCAGTAGCGGTCGTTGGTGGGACTCGGGGAGTTTGGCAGGGCGGTGACGTGGGTAGGGGCAGGATGGGGGTAGTAAACTATGGATTACGGCCAATTACAGGTAAGTAAACATATAAATAAATGAAACTAATTTTGTTGCGCACACTGCATCGCATTTGGCGGTGCAGTGCGCACAATGAAATTCACTTTATTTATTTGTATGTTACAGTAAAGTTACCTGTATTTGCCCGCGTAATACATTGTTTACTATTACCCCCACCCTGCCCCTCCCCACATCGGCTTTGGTACGCTGGCGCGGTTTCTTTAACATTCCCTAAAACTGTGCATCCCGTGACAGTCTCCACCTATGCTGTCTATGATGAATACATACAGGCATCCATCCATTCTAAGTAAATGTCAATCATTCTTCTTAATCTCTCCACAAACGTTACTTTGTTTCACCAACAACAACGCATGCGTCCACTCACTCCGTTGCTTGCCTTGGCTTTGAGTTTCACCCAAACACCGCTGATGATTCTTGCTATCCACAGTATCCACCCATACTGTGTCTTCCACCCAGGCAGGCATCCATTCTTCTTTCACCTCCCACCCATCCTTCAACAACACATGCATCTGATTCCTATCAGCCACCTATCCATGCTTCCAACGTATCCTTCTCTGCCAGTCGTCATATTAAATCTCGCCCGCCCTTCCTCCTTCCACCCTTCTTTCCCTTTTTGTTCAACACATCCATCAAGGTCATCTGATCTGACTTTTAGTCTCCTCCATAAAACTTTCACAGCTGAGTTGGAGTCAGATATAAGAGGCCATTGGTTAATGAAGTCACGCTGGTAATGCTATTGCTACTGCATTGCTCATGCTAAGTAAAGGGTGTCTTCTTTATTAACCGTTGTATAATGTTCACTACAACTTCATACCTAATAAGTCTCAACAACAGTACAGTGAGTGAAGTCCACTCCACACACCCTTCCAGCTAGTGCAATGTCAATAAGTCATGAATATAACTTACCACCGCCCGCCACTGCTGCTGGTTCACCCCCTGTATCTCCTGCAGGTGCTGCATCTCCTGCCCCCTCCGGAATGGCCGCAACACCATCGCCGCTGGCCCCACCGGCACTGGTGGTCGGTAGTACGCCTAGAAAAAACATGACACATTTTTAGATGCCTGTACACCCCCCTATTTATTCTTTTTCACTAGCAAGATTGAAAAAAAGTTAATACATATTATTATTATAAATCTCATTCAATAGTCCAAATCGGGTACTAGAGTACAGTCAGTAGACAGACACTAGTAGTGTTATTATGGTCCCTAGGGTCATTATTATACTATACTCTACTCTTTGCAAAGTTAGCCTGAGCCATGCAACCATTTTTCGCTTCATGTCTTTTGCGCATGTTACCTCGCAGCTTGTTGTGCAGTAACAGTAAGACGCCTTTTGAGCTCACATGAGCACATACAGCTACTGTCTGAGCGTTGCGTACAAGAGGTCGGAAAACAAGCCACTTTGTTATGGAGTTCCGTTAGTCCGTATTACTTAGCCATAGGTAACATGTTACAGTTTTTTGGCAGGACTGACAAATGCTTGCATTAACACGCACCATTTTTCTCAGGCAGAGGATTCCCTTCTACGAACCAGAGATTTGCAGAGCTTATGAATGATGCATGTAACCAGTAATTCTACGTTCTACGGTGAGGAGTCGCCCAGAATTCACACAGATCTTTTGTCTTACTCTTATATCATCATGCACTTGTTGCAACAATTTTTATTGTTTTAATCTTATGCATTTTGCTGTTGGAGCTGGCTGGAGTACACTGAATTTTATAGAACAACAACATACAGAGGTTGTTATTTGAAAATAAACCTTTGAACTTACACATAGACTCTGTGGTATTTGGTGTGGTGGTGGTGGTGGACTTACACGAGTGAGTGAGCGAAAGTGTGTTATGTTCTGGGTTGTGGAATCATAATCATTGGGTATCTTCGGGTGGGGGTTCGGGGACCTAATGAGACACTAGCTAGTCGTTCAGGGGATTGTGGGTTCACTTCTGACTGAGGTGTGAGGAACGTCTAAGTTCCAAACTCGCATCACCAACATCCTATTTCATTGTGCATAGTTCTGCATGGGGCTGTGCAGAATCCAAGTAGTATGTACTATATCCTATCAAAAATAGTCAAATATCTGGTTGTGCATTTTGTTTGTGGTAATTGTCAAAGCCTCAAGATTAAGAAGCCTAGAAGAGGACAACCGAAAGGACTGGACTCAGTGGCTAGAGCTATTAGTATTGGTCAATCTGAGTTTTATTCAAAACCGTACAATAAAGAGTGGCAATGCAAACTGGGCAAGCTTAGCGACAGACTAATAGTAGTAGTACAGAGTACAGACATTCATAGCAGAGGCAGTTACAACTTAGAGGCAGGGATAACCAGAATTTAGAAACAGATAGTCAAGTCAAGATCAAAGAATCTTTTGTAAAAAATATAATTAGGGAGTGGAGCCAGAATTAATAGTTCTGAAAAAATAAGGTCCAGTAAAAGTTAGGGCAATATAATTGTTAATATAACCACTGGAGGACTTACTGGGACCAGCAGCAGGGCCCTCGGTAGAGGAGCGGTCCTCTGGTGGTTGTCCCGCCGACTCGGACCCCGTCTTCTTGCCCCTGGGTGCTGCAGATCAGTGATCATGTAAGATATAATAAAGAAAAAGAAAGACACAAACATTAATGATTGCTGTGAAACAAATAAATTATCTAAAAAAACGCTCAAAAACGTTTTAGGAAACAAAAATTGCAATAAAATTGACCTATCTAATCTGATCGACTACTGGCTTGCGGGATTCACGGACAGTCTACTTATTTGGGAACACTAATTCAGTGTTCCATTCTGATTGATTCAAATAAAATCCAGAACACTAACTAAGCCTATACCACCTGACCTAGCCCACCTATTCCAGGCGGGCCAATTGTTCATTAAGCCTGCATTTCCATTTTTTTTTCCCATCAAAAATGCATAGATGAGAAGGAGGACATATGCATAAAGTCAGTGCATAATGCATACACCAAATTGTTGGTTGGTTGCGTCTGATGTTCTGCAGCTGACTGACACTGCTAAGCTAAGCTTACCAGTACCACTCACTAAACAAACTACAAAAGGTTCTACTAAGGACTGGGGTAAGCAGCACTCAGTGACAGAGGATGCGTCACGCAGACCGCTCAAAAATTATCAACTAATAGTAACTAAACCTAGTATCAAATCCATCCACCACTATTTGACAGGAGGACAAAGGAAGGACTACAGTCTCTCTAGCAATAGCATTACCTAACTGAAGTTCTCTAAAGTAAACTCTTACATAATAATGACAAGCGAGCGCAAAGTTGCAAAAAAGTAAGAGTACCGCCCAGAACCTGTGTCCTACAATCACAGAAGATTTTGAAACTTAATTTACCAGCAATGTAAGCAGCATTATTCTTGTTATTTGTAAAAAATGTATACACAAATCACAATACTCATACTACTATATATATTGGCTACTCACCAAGCCCCACGACCTCGACACCTAGCAGGTCCAACAGGTCCTGCTCCCGGTCAAGAATGTCTGACCACCGGTGAGCCAGCTGGTTATCGGTGCGCCGGACCGCGGAGCAGCGAAACTCTGCCCGACGCACCTTCGCCCACCGGCGGTGACGCTCCTGGGTCGGGTAACCGGAGCCTGGCCTGCCGCCTGCTGCCAAGGTCAAGGGGAGGTGGTGCTGAATAAAAAAAACAAGGGCAGCCACCTCCTCCTCCGTAAACAGCTGGCGGGCTTGCACCCTGCGGGGCGCAGTCTGCCGCAAGGCAGGCGGCGATTGGGCGCACGCGCCTTGCCCTTTGACCCGCTGCTGCTACCCTTCGCCATGGTTCTGGGGTGGGAGGAGGTGAAAAAGAAAAGTTAGAAGGGAAAAATAAAGTTAGGGGAAGAAGTAGGAGCTTAAAGAAGAAAGTTATATAAAACAGTTGAAAAGTAAAAAAACACAGTAAAAAGTAGAAAAAAATGCAAAATATAGACTTAGGCAGAGAGAGAGATAGGTAAGAAATAAAGAAAAATTGAAAAACAGTGTAAAAAACTAAGGATTGCAAAGATTGAGGGAGGATAGAAAAGCAGGCCCAGAACCATAGCATAGAGTGGTAAAACAAGATGGCCGCGCCCATCGCGACCGCATGGGTAAGTTCGCGCGATATTTCTCCCCGAGCACGCAAAAACGTCGCGAACACGTACAACGCGTTCCCGAACATGGAATGCGCATCGCGAGCACGCTATACGCGACCCGGAACAGGAAATAAGGGATCGCGAACGGGCGGGACAAGTGAAAACCAAAATGGCCGCGCCCATAGGCGACCGCATGGGTAAGTTCGCGCCCCGAGCACGCAAACAGCATCCCGAACACGAACAACGCATTCCTGAGCAAGAAAACGCATCGCGAACGGGCGCGCCAAGCAGCTACGCACGCTCGCGAAGCTCGCGTAGCGCTCCGACGTCTTCGCGTAGCTTCGCGTAGCGCGACTACGCGAACTACGCCCAGGGTTACTGAAGAGCCGCTTCCGCTGCCTGGACAAGACAGGAGGGGCCCTCCCATATGCCCCAGCAAAGGTGTGCAAGATTGTCATCGTCTGCTGCATGCTACACAACCTGGCAGTGCGGAAGGAGTTGCCTCTCATCCTGGATGACGATGACCAACATACGCCACCTGTGGAGGATCCTGGCCTGGGCCACGATGCCAGTGATGATGATGATGATGAGGGTGATGTCCGCACACAGCTCATCACCAACTTCTTCAGCTGAATGTGAGTATCCAGAGAGTTGTCATGTCAATGATGTGAGTTTGCATGATATGTGTGGGTGGTGCTCTGGTGCTGTTTGAGTGTGGCCATGTGCTACTTGACTGGATGCGTGCAGCGATGTGTCCTTACAGGTAGTCTGTACTCCCCAACAGTGTTGACATGCTAACTTGGTTTTGTGTAGGTATCCTGTGACATGTATTGGGCATGAGTATTGCAGTTCTGTCCTGTTCTTCAGTGCTTTTGACTGTGTGTCATGTCTGTCCTTCACAGGGTGTTTACAGAGTTGTTTGGTCAACTTGGATCCCCCGACACCATGATTCAGCTTTCAGGGTGGCAGCAGTCGTTTCCCTACAGGTGATGTGCCACACACCCCTGGACTTTATTTCTTCTACACTTTTTGACTGTGTGGCCACTGCCACATGGGATTACCTTGCATTTGTAGTGGAAACAACATGTTGCAAATGTGTAATAAACCTGTGCTTCACTTTGGGATGTGCGTTGTCTGTGGTCACACATCTGACTGACATTTGCTTACTGCACCTGTGGGCTAGTTAACACAGACTCTGAATAGGTGTGGTGTCTGTGCATTCCACTGTATTTCCTGGCAACATCAGTGTAGGCGATGAGTCCGATGGCCCTGGTGTCTATGTGTTGTGTAGCCCTAGTGGTGTGTCTCCCTCATATGTGTCACGTCGCCATGCCTCACATGACGGTGTTGAACTTGCTGTGGCAGTTAGCATGCACAGTGTCATTTAGCAGATCATCATCTCCATGACAAAAACAACATTGGAATCACAACAGAGGCAAGTATGGTGTATTAGTGAGTTTATTACATACATGTGTGAGGATAGTGCACAGGATGGTGGGTGCTGTACATTGGTATTGTAATCCAAAGTTCCCAGATGAGTTGGAAGTGTTGGTAGCAGAAATGTCCTGAGTAAAGTCCACAGTCATCTGATACATTAGTCCAACTTAAACTCCCCATGTCATGTGGGAGAGTTGTGTTGCATTCGACAGGGTGAACAGTTTGCACACAAAGGAGAGTTTCCAGAACAGGTGTTGGGTTCCTGGGGGATGTACATGGCCATCGGCCTCTCAGTTGTCCTTCCTCGGACGACCCCTCTTCTTTCTGGGGGACCCTCATGTGCAGGCCGCTGCGGTGCAGAGGACTCTCCACCAGAGTCATCCTCCCTCCCTGTGGGAGTTGCAGTTGTTGCGGCACCAGATGTTGTGGGCACACAGGGAGGTGTGGACATGTTGGTGCTAATCTGGCGGAGGCATGTCAATATGTCCCTCTGCACCGCTGTCAGTTCTTCCAATGTGTCCCACTTGGACTCCATGCCAGACATGTGTGTCTCCACACGGGACATGTGTGTCTCCACACGGGACATGTGGGAGTCCAAGCGGGCTTTATGGGCAGCCTGCTGCTGTTGAATGTCCTTGAGGATCCCCACTACCTGGCTGACCTCTCCGGTGCTATTCTGGTCCGCCTCAGCAATGCGTGCCAGTTGTGGGTCATCATGCAGTCCAGACCCCTCTGCAAACAGCGACCTCTGCCTACCACCCCTACCACCACCCCTGGACACACGTGCGGGAGCTGCCGTGGCATGCACAGGTGACCCTCAGCCCCCTTGGGGGTTGGTACTGGGGTTGTTGTCCGTTGCTTCACGGTGGGCTGTGGTCCCTGTGCTGTTGTCATTGAGTGTCCTTGGTCTGTCTGTGTCGGCGGGGGTGGTCTGTGTGTTGGCAGATGTTGGAGTAATGGGTGCAGGGGGTGCAGATGGTGGTCCTGGTGGTGCTGCATGATGACTCCCACCGGAGGTGCCAGGTTGGTCTTTGCCATCCGATGAGGGCAGAGGCTGTTCCACACCAGAGAGCTCAGGGTCCCCCAGAGCCTGGGACAGGGACTCCTCCTCATCTGCTGCTGTGTCCCCATCATCACCTGTTTTTGGAAGAGACACACAATGTATGTTATGTTTCTGCAGGCATCACTGGTTCAAACACATGACAGTTGTGACTGTACCTCTGGATGCGGCCCTGTACATTGCATTGTCCTAAGTTGTCACAGTCAGAGGTTGATATTGGTGTGGCTCATTGTCCTGCCAACCTGATGCATTTCTATGTGGATGTTGAGGTGTGTGCATGACCAGCATTGATGGTATTTGGTTGACATCCGGACCTCCTTCTCCCCCCAGCCCAGTTGTCCCACCATGAAGCATGCCACACTTGCAGTGGGTGCAGGTTGACTCTCAGGATGTCAGTCAGTGGTGTCCTGCTGTTGGTTGGTGCACAGTTCCCAGCAGGGCCTTGTGCTCCCCACAACAGAGCATGTCAGACATCTTTGAAGTGGCTTTTCACTCCCTGTGAGGTGTGCATGCTTCAGTGTGAGCTCGCTGGGCCATGCGGGTGGGGGATGTTGAGGTGTGACTACCACTCCCATCATGCTATTGCCTACACCCCCTTCCCAACATGCCCATACTTCCTTCCTTTTGACTCTGCTTCCCTGTGGGGTAGTGTGCCTGTGCTGACAGGATGGCTGACAGTGTTGTCCTGGCGTTTGTTTGGCTACAAGTCCCAAGAGTGTCCCTGTGCTTCACACAGCATAACCCAGGGTGGTGGTTCTTTGTGGGATATTTAATTAGAGTGTGAGGCATTGCATTCTCCCAGGTGGGTTATGTGGAGTTTGTGTTAAGGGGGTCTGTGAGAAAAGCTGCTTGTAACTATGGTCAGAGCTGTCAGTCCTCCTTCCCACCCAGCCAGATATCCCACCATGGAACGTGCTTCCATTGCAGGGAGTGCAAGTTGGCTTTCAGGATGTCAGTCAGTGGTGTCCTGCTGTTGGTTGTTGCACAGTTCCCAGCAGGGCCTTGTGCTCCCCACAGCAGTACCCAGTGTCAGCCATCTTGTCAGTTCTTTTCCACTCCCTGTGATGTGAGCATGGTTCAGAGTGGTGTTGATGGGCCAATTGTGAGGGTGACCAATATCTGTGACTACAACTCCCATCATGCTATTGCCTACACCCCCTTCCCAGCATGCCCATACTTCCTTCCTTTTGAGTGGACTTCACTGTGTGTGAGTGTGACAGCAATGGCAAGATGGCTGACAGTGTGGTCCTGTTGTTTGTTGGTGCCCAGTTCCCAGCAGGGCCTTGTGCTCCCCACAGCTGAGGCCAGTGTCAGACATCTTTGAAGTGGCTTTTCACTCCCTGTGAGGTGTGCATGCTTCAGTGTGAGCTTGCTGGGCCATGTGGGTGGGGGATGTTGAGCTGTGACTACCACTCCCATCATGCTATTGCCTACACCCCCTTCCCAGCATGCCCATACTTCCTTCCTTTTGAGTGGACTTCACTGTGTGTGAGTGTGACAGCAATGGCAAGATGGCTTACAGTGTGGTCCTGTTGTTTGTTGGTGCCCAGTTCCCAGCAGGGCCTTGTGCTCCCCACAGCTGTGGCCAGTGTCAGACATCTTTGAAGTGGCTTTTCACTCCCTGTGAGGTGTGCATGCTTCAGTGTGAGCTTGCTGGGCCATGCGGGTGGGGGATGTTGAACTGTGACTACCACTCCCATCATGCTATTGCCTACACCCCCTTCCCAACATGCCCATACTTCCTTCCTTTGACTCTGCTTCCCTGTGGGGTTGTGTGCCTGTGCTGACAGGATGGCTGACAGTGTTGTCCTGGCGTTTGTTTGGCTACAAGTCCCAAAAGTGTCCCTGTGCTTCACACGGCATAACCCAGTGTGGTTGTTCTTTGTGGGATATTTAATTAGAGTGTGAGGCATTGCATTCTCCCAGGTGAGTTGTGTGGAGTTTGTGTTAAGGGGGTGTGTGAGAAAATCTGCTGGTGACTATGGTCAGAGCTGTCAGTCCTCCTTCCCACCCAGCCAGATATCCCACTATGGAACGTGCTTCCATTGCAGGGAGTGCAAGTTGGCTTTCAGGATGGCAGTCAGTGGTGTCCTGCTGTTGGTTGTTGCACAGTTCCCAGCAGGGCCTTGTGCTCCCCGCAGCAGTACCCAGTTTCAGCCATCTTGTCAGTTATTTTCCACTCCCTGTGATGTGAGCATGGTTCAGAGTGGTGTTGATGGGCCAATTGTGAGGGTGACCAATATCTGTGACTACAACTCCCATCATGCTATTGCCTACACCCCCTTCCCAGCATGCCCATACTTCCTTCCTTTTGAGTCGACTTCACTGTGTGTGAGTGTGACAGCAATGGCAAGATGGCTGACAGTGGTGTCCTGCTGTTTGTTGGTGCACAGATCCCAGCAGGGCCTTGTGCTCCCCACAGCAGTACCCAGTGTCAGCCATCTTGTCATTTCTTTTCCACTCCCTGTGATGTGAGCATGGTTCAGGGTGGTGTTGATGGGCCAATTGTGAGGGTGACCAATATCTGTGACTACAACTCCCATCATGCTATTGGCTACACTGACTTCACCAGCATACACAGAATTCCTTCCTTTCAGTGAGCTTCCCTGTGAGGTGGTGTTCTAGTGGTGGCAAAATATCTGACTGTGTTTGTTGGTTAGATTTGTGCCACTGCCTTGCTGTATTTGTTGTTAGGTTTGTACATGTCATGACACAGTTACATATCACTATGAGATGGAATGTATTGTGTTTATCTGACTGACAGACACATCTTGGGGTGATTATCTTTTGGTTGCTGTGGATTTGCTAAGGGTGCATGGTTTGACTATCCCCTTGACAGTGATGTGTGTGTATTGTCACACAATATTGTGTATATTTGTTTTGTACTCACCAGGCTCTGGGATGTTTGATAGTCCATATATGCTCACTGGTGGTAGGATGGCCCGCACCTTCTCCTCCCAGGGCCTGAGGTATAGTGGTTTGGCAGGAGGGCCACTGCTGGTGCGCTTACTCAAGATGTAATCCTTCTTTAGTAGGTCCTTGACCCTCCTGCGCACATCATACCACCTGTTCTGGATGTCTTCCTTTGTGCGCAAACATGGTGATTGTGCGTTCACCCTGTTGACGATCCTCTCCCACATCTTGGTTTTCTGCGACATGGGGGTCTGTTGGACCAATGTACCAAACAACTGTGGCTCTACCCTGAGGATCTCATCTACCAGGACTTCCAATTCACTGTCTAGGAACTTTGGATTCTTCTTTGGGGGCATGGTGATGGGTGGTGGTGGTGATTGATGTGTGTGTGTGTGCAAGTGAGGGTGTGTGAGTGTAGGTTTTGCTGGGTGTATGTGAGGGTGCTATTTGTTGAGGTGCTAATGGTGTGTGGCTTGTGTGATGGATGAGCTGTGAGTGTGTCTGTGGTTGCTGTCTGATGGTGTTCTGTGCTGGCAGGTCAGTTGAATTTGCAAAGGATCATGGTAGGGATTTGTGGCCTTTATATGGGTGGAGTTGTGGGTGTGTCTTTGTTCCATGTTTCCCCCCAGTATTTATTGTCTTTGTAATTGCTTGTTTGGCCCTTTTTTTTGTATTTTTTCCTTTGTATTTTTTGTGCATGTAGGAGACTTTCTTCTGACCGAGTAGGACGCTGCAGTTGTCTCGTGCGAGCTTCTCCGAGTCGTTCACGCTGTGTTTCTGCTAGGTTTCATTTGCGGCGTACGCGTCGGTCGCGGAGTATTGGGTTGCTTCGGCTGGGTTTTGTATGCGTGTCAGTCGTACGGCTTGGGCTCCGTGCGACTCGGTCTGGTTTTCCACGCATTGCATCGTACTGCGCGGGTCGGAGTTCGCGGGTACGTTTCGGTCGGGTTAATTCCTGGTGTGTGTCGGTCGGTTCGATTCGCGTGGTTTCCCGGCCGGATAGCTGGTTTCCGTGCGGTTCGGTCGTTCGGCTTGTGTTCCGTAAGAGTCGGTCATGATTCACATGCATTTCATTGTACTACGTAGGTCGGGCAGCGCCGGTACGTGTCGGTCGGACTATATTCCCGTACCGAGTCGGTCGCTATGTTTTCCGGCCCGAATCGGAATCGCCCCCAAGTGTGTGATGCTAGCATCTATTCTCCAACCACAGGAATAGTCCATTGTTGACCGGTTCCTGAAACAGAATCACTCCGTTGGCAACCCACCGATAAAACACCGGCAGCACAACTGGTGGCGATGGAGTAATGTTAGCCAGCAGAGAAGTCCGCCATGTCAGCAACCAGTTTACACGTCAGGAAACACTCTGTCGACGGAGATTCAGCCTGCATACACCTAAATAGGGTGGGCTAGATTCCATCAGCTTGACCGAGAATTTGGAAACGTCGCTGTGGAGTAACGACAGTACTCCCGCCAAGATCTAAATGATTTTTAACAATTAGCAACAGCCTATCTTGTAATGTGTCTAATATAATTTTAAAATAATTACTTACATACTTACATGGCTTTCTCTCTTTCATGCTGGGTCTTCGTAGCACTACAAATACATTATGCTACAGGACATTACTACTGAAAAGTAGATGAGGAAGGATAATGGGGGACAGTCTTTTCCAATTCTGAACGGGTTGGAAATGCACGGGATAGGGGGTAGGAGTAGTTCACTTAGGGTGCAATACCATTGTACCCAAACCTAGGTCTAATCAGGGGAGGGAGGCTTGGGGTTTGATGGGCAATTCCCCAATTGCCAAGGGTGGGGGGGCCACAGGGGGGTGGTAAGGGTTGGGGGAGTGAGGGGGACTGGGGGGGGAGGGTAGGTTTAGGTGCAATAGTGCAAAAAAGAGCAGAATTATTGTGAGCAAGGAGAGCAGAATATAAAAAGGGAGAAAAATGTATATGGATGTATTATATAGAAGCTTTAATTTCAAAATGCAGTCAGCTGGCTTTACCTGTAAGATACGATGGTTCTTAAAGTGTGTATAGTCTCGGTAAATATAAATGGAGTTTCTAACAAACAAAAATCCGGCGCAATGATTAGATGGCTAATTTCTTTTTCTCCTCAAATTCTATTTTTCCAGGAAACTCATTTAAAAACAAACACAGCAAAAAATGTTATCCTCAAATATTTATCTCAGGTGTATTTTGCCTCAGCAGGGCAGGCGATAAGAGGGGTAGCTATTTATTTCGGGCAAGGGATCGATTGGGAGCTCTCGCAAGCCTTGAGAGACGCTTAGGGTAGGTGGATTTGAGTGGTTGCCGGGTTGAACGGGATGCTTTATAACTTTGTGAATTACTATACCCCAATAGAAGATGATTCCAAAGCCATTATGAAGATCAATGAGATGGCTAGAGGGGCAGTGTGCCCCATAATTTTAGGTGGGGACTTTAATTTTATTTGAGATTTGAAAAAGGATACCTCTAATAAAACAAAAAAACAATTGAAATCCAAGACTAAAAGAGTATTGTATTTTATAAAGCAGGTTTATCAATTATTTGATCCATGGCATAGGGCCCACCCAGAGGTTTCACAATTCACCTGCCACTCTGGTCGATTTCAGTCAGCCTCGCGTATTGATTTTTTTCTCATTTCTTGTTATATCAATTGTTTAAATGCAGAAATTGGGGCTAATTCTTTCTCAGATCATTCACTAGTTAAAATGGAAATCGATATAGAGGCAAAGAGGAGGGAAAAGTCCAGGTGGCAGAAGGACCGCCTCCTCCTTTCGAACACTCAATGGGTTGAGAAAACAAAGAAATGGATAAAAGTACTTTTTCAGGAGAATAAGGATACATCAGCACTGTTCTCGGTTTGGGGAGCCTTTAAGGCCTCAATTAGGGGGCAGATATTGGTTTTTACAGCCGCACAGTCTAAAACTAGAAGAGCACCCATAACAGAATTGCAACAGACAGTTGATTTAGCTTTAATGCTGAGAAATAGTAGCCTGGGGCAACATTCTGTAGCCGAGCAGCACTTAACCAAAGCTAAGCAGAAGTTAAGGGTATTTTTTTATCCTCAAAGAGATAAGTAGCACAAGGATGTTCCAGCAGCATGTTTATGAGGAAAGTCAGATGGTGGGGAAACTACTGGCTTGGTCAAGCAGAATTAAACAGGAGGCTGCAGCAGTATCAGAACTGGATGAACCAGGGACCAGGCTTGTGGTTGCCTAGAAGGAAAAGATTGCAAAAATCTTTCTAGATCATTATCATGAGCTGAATGCAACAAAATATATGGCAAAAAAAAACAAAAATATGGCATCAAATGAGGCTATTAGCCAATACTTTTACAGCACCAAGCTCCCTCAATTAATAAATAAGCAGGAAGAGGAAATAGCTGAAATTACAGCTGAAGAAATCCACAGTGTCCTTTCCTCAATGGCTGGCTGGCAGGCCTGCGGTAATGATGGCCTTCCCACTGAGTTTTATAAAGTATTCTCTGATGAATTATTACCATTTTTGGTTGAGTTTCTTAATTTTGTGAAAGCAGGAGGTGTGGTTCCATCTACTTTTAAAGAATCCATCATAGCCAGCTTCGTAAAGAAGGGTAAGAATCCCAAAGACATTAATGCATACAGGCCGATTAGCTTGCTGAATGTTGATTATAAAATACTGGTGAAAATCTGGTCATATCAGTTCTCTCCAATAGCACATAAATTGATCTGTAAGGATCAGACAGGATTCGTGGTGGGTAGATCAATGTCATCAAATATCGGGTTTTTAGTTCAGGCACTTGATTTTTTAACATCAACCAAACCCCTGCATTAATTATGACGGTCAATTCTGAAAAAGCAATTGATCTTGTAAATTGGGATGCGCTTTTTATATTCTTAGAAGAATTGGGGTTCCCAATTGTAATAATTGATATGTTATGGAACCTATATCAAGGGGCCTAGGCCCAGGTTATTATAAATTCTCGCCCAGTAGGGATTGTTGACATAAATCAAGCCCCCGATGGGCTGCCCCTTTCTCCTGTGTTATTTACTTTTTTATAGAACCCCTTGCGATCAGGATTAGGAATAACCATGAGATAAAACCACCAATAGAGGGTATGCCTAAATTAAAACTGTTGGATCACTGACAGAATATCGACTACAGAAATATCGAGCTACAGAAATATCGTGACAGTAATATCGTTGTCAAAAATATCGACCTCCTATCTTCATAATGGTAAGTACAAAAATATCGAAAAAAATATCGTTGTTAAAAATATCAAAGTAGAAAATATCGTTTTTTTACATGTATAAAAAATAATGTAAAATAAATTAAATAATACCTTTAACTGAAAAAAATATTTAGATTTATTTGTATATTGTAACAATTATAAGTAATAAATGTAATGTAAAAATAAATTAAACATACATATTTAAAATGTAATATATATATATATTTACTTAAAAATAATTAATAAATAATATTTTTTATTAATTATAAAATGTTAGAAATATATTAAAATTTATAAATATATAAATATATATATATATACATACACCTGTAACATAAAAATTAAAAAAATTACAATTATATTATAAATTAAAATATGTAATATTTTTTAAACCTACATTTTACACTACATTGACTGCAACAGTAGGGAAAGTGTTGGATAGCGGAGGAGAAAAATTACTATTCCCACTCCAGCGAGTGCAACAGTAGGGAAAGTGTTGGATAGCGGAGGGGAATAATTTACTATTCCCACTCCAATAACTGCAAAAGTAGGGAAAGTGTTGGATAGTGGAGGGGAATAATTTACTATTCCCACTCCAGCGAGTGCAACAGTAAGGAAAGTGTTGGATAGCGTAGGGATAAAATGACTATTCCTACTCCAGCAAGTGCAACAGTAGGGAAAGTGTTGGATAGCGTAGGGGTAAAAATGACTATTCCCACTCCAGCGAGTGCAACAGTAGGGAAAGTGTTGGATAGCGTAGGGGTAAAAATGACTATTCCCACTCCAGCGAGTGCAACAGTAGGGAAAGTGTTGGATAGCGGAGGGGAATAATTTACTATTCCTAATCCAATGAGTGCAACAGTAGGGAAAGTGTTGGATAGCGGAGGGGATAAAATTACTATTCCCACTCCAAAGAGTGCAACAGTAGGGAAAGTGTTGGATAGCATAGGGGTAAAAATTACTATTCCAACTACAGCGAGTGCAACAGAGGGGAAAATGTTGGATAGCATAGGGGTAAAAATTACTATTCCCACTCCAGCGAGTGCAACAGTAGGGAAAGTGTTGGATAGCGTAGGGGTAAAAATTACTATTCCGACTCCAGCAATTGCAACAGTAGGGAAAGTGTTGGATAGCGGAGGGGAATAATTTACTATTCCCACTCCAATGAGTGCAACAATAGGGAAAGTGTTGGATAGCGGAGGGGATAAAATTACTATTCCCACTCCAAAGAGTGCAACAGTAGGGAAAGTGTTGGATAGTGTAGGGGTAAAAATTACTATTCCCACTCCAGCGAGTGCAACAGTAGGGAAAATGTTGGATAGCGTAGGGGTACAAATTACTATTCCCACTCCAGCGAGTGCAACAGTAGGGAAAGTGTTGGATAGCATAGGGGTACAAATTACTATTCCCACTCCAGCGAGTGCAACAGTAGGGAAAGTGTTGAATAGCGCAGTGGTAAAAATGACTATTCCCACTCCAGCGAGTGCAACAGTAGGAAAAGTGTTGGATAGCGTAGGGGTAAAAATGACTATTCCCACTCCAGCGAGTGCAACAGTAGGGAAAGTGTTGGATAGCGGAGGGGAATAATTTACTATTCCTAATCCAATGAGTGCAACAGTAGGGAAAGTGTTGGATAGCGGAGGGGATAAAATTACTATTCCCACTCCAAAGAGTGCAACAGTAGGGAAAGTGTTGGCTAGCATAGGGGTAAAAATTACTATTCCAACTACAGCGAGTGCAACAGAGGGGAAAATGTTGGATAGCATAGGGGTAAAATTACTATTCCCACTCCAGCGAGTGCAACAGTAGGGAAAGTGTTGGATAGCGTAGGGGTAAAAATTACTATTCCGACTCCAGCAATTGCAACAGTAGGGAAAGTGTTGGATAGCGGAGGGGAATAATTTACTATTCCCACTCCAATGAGTGCAACAATAGGGAAAGTGTTGGATAGCGGAGGGGATAAAATTACTATTCCCACTCCAAAGAGTGCAACAGTAGGGAAAGTGTTGGATAGTGTAGGGGTAAAAATTACTATTCCCACTCCAGCGAGTGCAACAGTAGGGAAAATGTTGGATAGCGTAGGGGTACAAATTACTATTCCCACTCCAGCGAGTGCAACAGTAGGGAAAGTGTTGGATAGCATAGGGGTACAAATTACTATTCCCACTCCAGCGAGTGCAACAGTAGGGAAAGTGTTGGATAGCGGAGGGGAATAATTTACTATTCCCACTCCTGCGAATGCAGCAGTAGGGAAAGTGTTGGATAGCCAAGGGGTAAAAATTACTATTCACACTTAAGAAAATTCAAATTTAAAAACAAACAAAATATCAACTACTATACAACATATAATAAAACACCCAAAAGCAAAACATATCTATTATAGATTTTTACAAAACATAGAAACATATAATAATGTAGAAAAAGTATAAAATTTACATAAAAGCTTTTTTTTTTAAATTTTAACAAGAAAGTATCAAAAAATACATATTTTGTAATAGAAATTAATTGTAATCAAAAAAATAATTATTACATAAATGTAATATTTTTTTCCTACCCTATAACACCACACAATTTACAACACACATCTAAAATAAATATAAAAGTGTACCTCCATAATTAACACAATTAATTATCAATTTGAAAATTATTAATAATTAAAAACATATTTAAAAAGTTCAAAATTATTGTAGTAACCAAACATTACAGCTATACAACATAAATCCCCAAACGAAAAAAAAAAAAATACCAGAAATATTTAACAATTAATAAATAAATATTAATAATCAAGTAATGATTAATTATTGTAAACTAAATTACTTTCCACCATCTACGCCAATAAACACCATAACACACACCTAAAAATATTTACACAATTTCCATAACTAATTTTACATTAATACATTCATATCAATAAACAACAAATAAGGGGCCCATTACGATACCCGGCGTAAATAAATCCGCCAGGCATGGAAGCGGCAAAAATCCGCCCGCACACACCGTCTGAACACCGACCACGCCATTACGATTACACAAACCGAAAACCGCCATCGGCGGAAAAATCACACAAAATACTGCCCGCCATCGTCCGAGTCGGAGTCAAACCGCCCGCCACGGACGGAAACACGCACGACAACACAAAACCGCCCGCCCTCACGGCCGACACACCGCACGTGAAATTACGATCGCACCGCCATGAGCGCGGGAAAACCACAAATATACCGCCCGCCAGCGCAAACAACGCCGATGATAATCGACACGGCAGAAGCCATGGCGCCCACGTCCCTGCACAGAAACCATCCGCTCACAAAACCAATAGCACACAACATGGCCAACAAGTCCACACAGCAAGGCACGCACAAATACACAAGCACAGTACACATCCCGAAAACACCCCCGGACAAACAAAAACTACAAAGGCCAGAACCCCAGACACAACACACCTGAAAACAACAGACCATGAGGACACACCCACATAGGTAAGTACAAAAGCAGCACTCCCACAGACCACAACCCCTTGCAACATTGCAAACCAGAGAGGAGAGGAGAGGACACAGTGACACAGCAAGGACAACAGCACACCACAGAAACGCACACATCACAACCACCACCACCACCACCACCAAACACCGGCACCACAAACCCCCTGCACATTACACAACACACACCGCACCAGCACCACAAACACCATGGCACCACAAAGAATGCCCAAGTTCACGCCCATTGAGCTGACGGTCATGGTCGACGAGATCATCAAGGTGCACCCACAAATCTATGGGAACATGGTCCAACACACACCACTAGCCACCAGAAACAGAATGTGGAACCGGATCGTAGACCAGGTCAATGCAGTCGGGACCCTGCCCAGGAACAGAGTCGAAATTAACAAACGGTGGAATGACGTCAAGAGCCTGGTCAAGAAGAAGGAGGGCAAAAACAGAGAGCTGGCTGCCGTCACTGGCGGAGGGAATCCCGCGCTCTTCAAGACCTTCAAAGCGTGGGAGGAGAAGGTGCGAGTCATCATACATCCCGAGATCCTCGCCGGATTAGCAGGGGGAGTGGAGGCTGGTAAGTACAAACTAATGTATACCAGCACACCGCTATGTACTCACATGCACTGCCACCATGCCACAGCTCCCAGGGACAAACACCCCCATGTCCAGCACACAATACACGACACACACATGCAACAGACACCAGCACACACAGCCCAAACAGAACAACTGTAAGATGCGTGGGGACATGTGTACATTCAGCCAGCCACGTAACCACCAACAGGTCCCCAAATATGCCAGAAGCGCCACAACGAGCACCCACCACACCCATGTGTCCGCCACAGCTGCACAAACCGACAAGTAACAGGTAAGTGGCAGGAACACAAAGTGCAGTGGGTGGGACGGTGGACAGCACAAGTACAACACACACCAGGCCCCTAGTCCCACAGCACAGCAAGGAGGAGCATCCCCCACACCCCACAGCCACGTGTCAGCCACCGCAGTGCACAACGACAGCCGAAAGGCAGACATCACGGTCCACAGCAATCGGTGTCAGTGGGTGTCCAGCCACCCCCACGACCCACAACACCCCCCACCCCCACAGACCTGCAACATGGAGCACCCCCGCTTAGAGCCATGTGGCATCCAGTACAGTGCACGCACGAACAACCTGCAGGTGGGAAACTGGACAGGGCTGGATTACTGGAGGCATGAGGACCGGTACACGACCAACACATGGGACATGTCACGTAGCAGACGAACACGCAGCACCGCCCACCGTCACAAACAAGTGAACAATGTGCACACGGACATGAACAACAGACTCACACCCCACATGACCCATCACAGACATAGCAACACCCAAGGAGCCACGTCTGCATACACAAGCCACACTGAATATAGTACCACACGGCAGCCACTGTGCAACTCATCACACACAACCGAAACACCATTGAAGTCCTGTCCATGTAGCCCCTACTGCCTGTCAACCACACACCCCACAACTACGCCTATGTAAGACAAACAACACTAGACGCAACAGAGCGGAACAACAGAAATGTACACGAACACCACTGAACCCATCAAACACACAGACACACCATGCACATACAACATACCATCCATCCCATCCGTCAGCCCCAGTCTCATGAAAGGCATGTCATCCGCACAGCTGCCACACATACAGCAGTCATGCTAAGATACATGCCCATGACCAACCATGTGCCAGAAGTCAATGAAGCGCACGACACACTGTGAGCAACAACACACAACATGGGCCACACCCCCCACGAGCACTGCAGTGATGCACATGGCACAGGGCAGCACGCACACCAAGGAGATGGGACAACTGCAATACGTTGGCTTTCACACACAACCATCACTCACTCATAACGATGCGTCCAATGCCATGTCCAGTAATCACAACAGACAGCAAATATGCAGGCCATGTCAAGCATGCACACACCTCAAACCATGCACTGTCATGCTGCCACAACACATGTCACGTTCGGCACCCATGGCTCACAGCATGTACCCCAAAAGCATATTCCCTCCCAAAGCGAATCTGGGGCATGGCCCCCATGTTGCCATATGCGTTCCTAAGCGTTCCATTTGAACCCCAAAAGCATATTCCCTCCCAAATGCGAATCTGGGGCATGGCCCCCATGTTGCCATATGCGTTCCTAAGCGTTCCATTTGAACCCCAAAAGCATATTCCCTCCCAAATGCGAATCTGGGGCATGGCCCCCATGTTGCCATATGCGTTCCTAAGCGTTCCATTTGAACCCCAAAAGCATATTCCCTCCCAAATGCGAATCTGGGGCATGGCCCCCATGTTGCCATATGCGTTCCTAAGCGTTCCATTTGAACCCCAAAAGCATATTCCCACCCAAATGCGAATCTGGGGCATGGCCCCCATGTTGCCATATGCGTTCCTAAGCGTCCCATCTGAACACCAAAAGCAAAGTACAAACCAGACCCAGGATGGGCCAGGAGCCCGCATACACCAGAGTCACAATAAGTAGGGGCACAGCAACACACCCATCGGCATGGCCAATCCGTCCCATGCCACATGTGCACAGCACACAGTCCCATTGCCAAGCACACACAACTACAAATGCTACAGCCACACACACGCCTCCGGGAAACCCATGTACGAGATTACACGAACTGTCAATGTCAGATGACAAATACATACTTCGCCAGGTGCAACACAATAACAAATTTCATTCTCTCCACAGGTGACGAACTGCCGGATGCTGGGGATGGAGACAGCAGCCAGCACAGCCAGCCCACAAGCCCCCAACGAGGACACACGGATGTGGAGGATCTCACCTCCTCTTCGGACACGGACCACCAAGCAGGCCCATCTGGTGTGGCAGGGCCCAGCCGCTCCCCAGGACCCCTCCTACCCACCAACCCATCATCCAGGGCTGCTGAACATTCCCAGCCCCCTGCTGCCACTGTCGTTGCGGCCACACCCACGGTCATTGCGGCCACACCCACGGTCATTGCGGCCACTACCACTGCCGCAACCGCCACCATCGCCGCACCGACCACCACCGCCACCACCACCACCACGTCTTCGCTGGCACCAGCCCCAGCGCAGGTGGTGGCCCGGCCGACTGGATCCACCCTGGGAGCCACAGCGAGGACCGTGGTGAGCAATGTGGCTAGTGGGCAGGCCGGTGGCAGCAGGACTGGTAGGAGGAGCAGGGTCAGGGAAACGCCAGCCTCCCCTGGGAGCCATGCCCTGCCTCAAATGGCCAGAGTCCTTGGGGCCTATGAAGAGGCCCAAGAACAATGGGTCAGGTCTGCTTCAGACACGCGGGAGGTGCTGGGGGTGCTGAGGTCCATGGACGCCCGTATAGGTCAACTCGTGGACCTCATGGGCCAGCTGGTGGTGGCGGTGAGGACACGGCCAGGGATAGCAGCTTCCCCTCCGCCACCACCTGCCGGGGCGCAGGGTCGAGCAGCAGTGTCCAGTTCCCCTGCGTCCACAGCCAGTGAGCACACCTCAACCACCAGCATGTCGCAAGCAGGCACCCCCCCTCGCAAACGTGGAAGGGGCCGTCCGAAGTGGAAACCGATCTCCCGGGAGGACTTCGCACGCTCCAAACGCAAGTGAGGCAGCCAGCCAGCCTTCCTTGACCAGCCACTGCATTGACTTGGACTACGATCCCACTCCACACAGCCATCTGGATGGCATGTGTGTGTTGGACTATGGACATAGAACCAGTGGGTACACCCTGAGCATCACGCAGCCATGACCGACAGCTCATTGTCACTGCACGCACCACTTTTGTCATCACCTTACACACAATCACATGTCACAGTTTGGAATAAATGCACCTCTTACACAAACTGCTGTTTGTGCCCTGTGTTTTATTTGTACGGAATACAACGGCCACCTTGGGCGGAAAGGCACCTGATGCGTGGCATGGCAATGGAATCCGGAGGGCCTGTAGGGACCTAGGGGTGGGAGACAGAACAGGAGCACATTCAATGAGTGTGTCACACACCCATCACACAGTACATGTCAACAACTACAAGCAATGTACACACATCGCACAGAGCAATAGGGCACAATGCCACAGTCACCAACAGTGGCATACTACCCTGGCCATGGAGCGTTGACACACAGCACATAGTGAACAAACGGCCACCCTGACACAGCACACACACACCTGCACAGATACAGCCACATCAGCCGTCGTACATGGACACTCACCGTCAAGTGAAGTAGCGGGCGATGAGCTGCTGCCGCACATTCCCAGCTTCCTCCTCTCCGCTGTCCTCCTCACTCGAGCTGTCCTGGTCTGCGGGCTGGGGCCCTGGTTGATCTCCGTCATCCACAATGAGGGGGATCTGCTTCCGAATGGCCAGATTGTGCAGCATGCAGCACGCCACCACTATCTGGCACACCTTCTGTGGGGAGTACGCCAGTGCACCTCCGGTGCGGTCCAGGCACCTGAACCTGGACTTGAGGAGGCCAAAGGTACGCTCGACCACACGTCTGGTCCTCCCATGTGCCTCATTGTATCGATCGTCTGCTGGGGTGCGAGGATTCCTCAATGGACTGAGCAGCCATGCCCCATTCGGGTACGCAGAGTCACCTGGGTGTGAGGGACACAGAGAACCGTTGCTATTCCAACTGGACAGGGGACAGCATCGCACAACCAGCACGCTACACCACTCCACATACTCACCGACAATACAGCCACGATCCTGTTGCAGATTGGCCATCAGTCGTGGCAAGATGCTGTTGCGCATTATGTGTGCGTCATGGGCCGAGCCTGGGAACTTTGCACACACGTGGGTGATCACCATGTCCGCAAGGCACACCACTTGCACATTCAGGGAGTGCGTGTGCTTCCTGTTGCGGTACAGGTGCTCAGTGGCCTGTGGTGGAACAAGGCCAACATGTGTGCAGTCAATGGCTCCAACGACGTGTGGGATTCTGCCAAGGGCATAGAATGCACCCTTCACTGCCGCCAATTCACGAGCCCTGGGGAAGCGGATGTACCTGTTTCGGTACAGCATCATGGCTGCCAGTACATCCCTCAGCACCTTGCTGAACATGGGCTGGGACATCCCTCCTCCACTGCCCACTGTGTGCTGGAATGACCCAGTGGCGAAGAAATGCATGGCGGCCATCACCTTGGCCGTGGGGGTGACAGCAGTCGGATACACCCTGCGGGGACGGAGATGGGGTTCTAACATGGCACACAGTCGATGCAGGGTTGGCCTGTCCAGCCGAAACTTCCTAATAACCTCTGTATCGTCCATGTCCACCAGCAATTGGTATGGGCGGTCAATGTTCGGTCTCCGCCTAGGGAAATTGCAGAGGACACATGTCAAAGCAACACAACACATAGCAATTTCGCATACACATCACTGACATGACTGAGCAAGCACATGAGCCACAGCCCAGCTGTCAAGCTGGGACGGCACGGCCACAATACACTTACACAGGTCTCCCAACAATGGCAATGGCTAGTGAGACATACCACTGCCATGTGCATGCACATGGGGATCTAGGCCCCAATGACTTGCGGGGCGTGCTGATGGGGACTGACTGCATATTCGTCAAGCGGCAACGCCACGGCAACATGAGTGTCTGCTGAGCATGGAACTGCTTCCGAGGCTGGATGAGTATGGCACACGACGACGATGTGGGCACAGGCTGAGCGGCCAAAACAAGTGGGACCTGTGGCACGAGGGGATATGAGACAGTAGTAGGTGTCAGCACTGCACCCTATGTACAGCACTGTACGGATCACACCTCCCGAAACATTGGCAGGTGTCCACATTGACAGCCCCATGCCAAGACGGCTGTGTGCTTGCAGTCACATGTCACAGGTGAGAGGTTACATTGCACGTGCCAGGTGGCAGACGTACATAGTGGGAGCTGGCATGTGTGTGCATGTGTCTCCTGTTCAGGATCCACCAGATGGGCGCTGACTCTGTACTGACCATTGGACACAGCATGTTCCGTGGAAGGCTTGTGTGTGTGGGATGGTGGCACTGGATGTGCCTCCGTTGGGTGGGGGGCCATGCACAGGGCGGGTACATCGATGATTGCGCATTGTTGGTCACGGTGGGTGCACCAACTAAGATGTGTTGCCCTGTGTTCAATTCCTATGTCCGCATGATGATGGACTGTGGATGTGGGCAGACTACACATTGGTCGATGTGCTGTCTATATGCATGTGCCTTCACACCAGGCACAGCTGCCCCTGCACATGTGACCCCTGCTGGACTCGCTGCTGGGTCTGTGGAGCTGATGCACCTTCTGTGCGTGGGGCGGACAGCTCTCCTCACTTCCCTCATTGCGCATGTCATGTCTTTGCCGCAGGTGACATGGATCATGGAGGGCCCACATGTACGCGTGGGTAGGCTACACATGATTGTTCACTGGTCGCCACCCCCAGTCAGTGTTTCGAATGGGAAGGTTGTCGTGCTGGTGGTATGTTCGATGTGGCGGATGGGCGGGCCTAGGTGCGGGCTTACATTCCGGACATGGGGGGTAGTTGGATTGGCGACTAGTTGCAGTACACACGGGACACGTCTCTTCCTTTCCACATCTGGGTCATCCCTTGTACTAACTGACAGTGATACAGTCATCTTCGCCCCAGGCCTCATGTCCTCCCCTCGCCCCCCAATATGCATGCTCACCTGCGAGGCTAGCGCTTGCACAGGCAGCCCCAAGCTCGCACCAGAGAGGGCAAGGAGTGTATGTGTGGGTCCAGTTGCACGAGTGGGCTGTCTCAGGGTATGATGTGTGGCAGGACGCCCGTCCACCTGCGTGGTGCCCCAAATGGAGACCCGGCCTGCATGGACTATGCATCACAGTCTTCGCCTTCCGGATCCGCCACCTGCGACACCCAGTGGCTGTGGCTGCCCTTGCGGCCAGGCCGCGTCCGTCTGTGGCTGATGGCCCACACATTCACTCTTTGGCCTCTCTGGGGAGGGCTCGGGGTGGTGGCGCACGCGCTTGCACTTAGTCGCAATGGCATGTGGCGTGGTTGGTATGATGGGCAATGGATGGGATGGTGCGAGCCACCTCCCGTGACGTCAGTGCTGCTCGTGCTGTGGTGCATCCCCCTACACTTCCATTTGACTTTTTGCCATGCTAGACGTTGAGGTTCTATTGCCTGCGTGATATGACCAGGAGGAGCGCGAGGAGACCTCTCACACACCATGCTCCACTGCCATCCCGTGCCCTGTATCGCCTGTGCGGATTGACTATGTTGGGGTTACACCTGGTCGACTGGGGCTGTGTGTGCCTTGTCAAGGGGCATGGCGGGCGCACAACAGGATCCAGCTTGTCCACAGAGGGTGGGCTGAGGTGCGCCTGGTACCGCTTTGTACGTGTGCCCGGCTGCTGTGCACACACGTGTTCACTCCCCCCGACAGGTGTCCTCTCACAATGCCCAGGGAAGCGGTGGTGTACTGTTCATGACCCCTCCCAACACGGCGTGCTCCAACTTGGCATGTGCGCATCTACCCATCACACCCACCCACCTGAGCACTGCGTCCATACGACTTCACACGACACATGTGTGTCTTCCACAGTTGTGCTACTCATTTGCGTTGACATCCAATACCAGTGGACTACATGGTCATGTCACGACTGCCGTGTACTTCACATACTCTCATCCTCTCTCATTCGTACTTGTGAAATGAGTCAGCGGAGACAGTTTTGGTTTCAAACATTATATTGAGTCTTCTGTCCTCTGTGATGCAGTATAGTGGACACTACTGGCAGCGGAATACATGTTGAGGATATACTGAGCATGATTGCAAATGGGATAGGGTGTGGGGTTACATGTGATTGGCTGTTGCATGTGGGATGTGGGCTTCAGAGTGACATCTGCTTGGCCAAGGCTGTGCTAATGTACATTTACGTATAGCTGCGGAGCTGCGGACTTTGACACAGACGGTATACATGTAGCCTACCAGACCGCTTGGCATCATGGGCACAGTCCATCTCAGTTCCATGTGACAGGTTTGCTGCGGTTGTTCCTCATGCACGCGTGCATGTGAGATGACATCAGGGCATGTGCTTGCGTGCATGCAGCGGCGTGCCACTTGTTGTTGCACTGTGGTGGTTACTGGACATGTCACAGTCACTGGGGTCGTGTTGTTGTTGAATGCACTTGACGTCCATGCAAAGGTCCTGGTATGGGATTCCCGGGGCGGGGGTGGGAGGGGTGCAGCACCCACAGACTCCAGGCGACCTATTCATGTCCACTGAGCGGTGTGTGTGTCCATGGGCGCTGGATCCATGTCGTGTCCTGGTTGTTCGTGCAGTTCCGTCCATGTGGGTGCGATACACAGAGCCCATGCCACTGCCTCCCACGATGCATGCGGTGTTCCTGGATGTGATGGGGAACAGTGTGCATGTCCCGGTCATATCCGATGTCATGGCGATGTCGTTGATGGTGTGGTTACAGTTGCCGGTCGTTTGGTATGGCTGTTGTGGTGGTGACTGGCCAGTCCGTGCGGAAGCTAAGCATGGGTGCGGGGTTGGACATCATAGGTCACTCGGGGAACCTGCGTTGTGGTCCGACGTATTTACAGGTTGTCAGGTATGCGATGCCGTCCAGCAGGGCTTCCATGTCATTGGTGGTGTACATGTTTGCCAGCCAATGTAGCGGATGGTGGCTGTCAAGGTGTTGTTCGTAAGTTGTCCCTTGGAGGACCATGATGGGGCATGCTGGGTGACATTCGATGTAGCTGTTCTCGATGATCCGTCGTGTGGAGGCACAGTGGTCCCATTTCAGTGCGGGTGCGATGTTGGCCACATACGCCATGCCCCCATAGGCAGAGCAGGCCCTGTCGTGTGCGTCCAGAGGGAGGAGTAGTGGTAGCAGGTCCGCCTTCAGACATGCCGGGTTGGAGAGGCATATCTCCACGGGATGCTGGTAGGGACACCTCCGACAGTAGAAGACGGGCATGACGCAGCTGAACAATGTGATGCGGTAAGTCAGTCGGTAACTTACGTTCAGCAGGGACAGGAGATCGCATCCCAATGTATGAAACAGGTTGGTTTTGTACAGCTTGAGCTGTTCGGCGTAGTTGGGTAGGTGTGTTGCGGTTGCCATTTCGCAGCGGTGCGTTGTGGTGGCGTGCTCCGGCTGTGTGTGCAGTCTGCAATGTGCACGCTCCGAGGTTGCTGTGAGCTCTGTGTAGTCGTAGGGAGACAGGACTTGTGTTCTGTTTGCTTGTTTGGAGGACACGGGCCCTCTTCCCACATGCTTCTCAGACAGTTCAAGGTCAGTGATGTGTGACTCCTTCCAATTAACTTGCATGTGGCCGACATGGGGGAGTGTTTTCTTCTTTCTTCCCCGTCCGTTGTGTGCTTCTGTGATATGCGCTATCTGCCCTGTGGTCGGTCTCCTCGGCATGCCTGTGTTGGTCTATTCTTGGACAATGGCTGTATTCACCGGCTTCTGTCGTAGGGCTGTGGTTTCGGAGTTGGAATGGAAGGTCATTCAGTGCTGTCTGCTCTCCCTTGTGTGGGCGGCAGGCTGCCTTTCCGCTCTGCGTTGGGCCTTGTGTGTGAATGTTATTCTTGGGCCACCTGTTGTCGGTCCCCGGGCTCTTTGGTGTTCCGTTTTATATGTCTTGTTCATATGTGCAGGGTGGTATGGGTGTTTCTGTGTGGTACTGGCGTTCCTCTTCCCGAAGGGGCCCTGCTTCTCCTAGTTGGTGTTGCCGCCGCTGTGTGCTACGCCATGTTTGTTACACTGGGGTGTGTCCTGCTGTTGCGTGTCTTCACTGACATGTGTGCGTCGGTTGTGTGGCGTTGGGTGTTGTCCGTGAATTGGGCGTTGGGGACATGTCTGTGGCAGGCCTGTCACGTGTCATGTGCGTTCGGGGTGGGGCTGATGTGTGTGCTGCTTGGTTGTGTCCCTGTGTCTGTGTGCGACGCATGCATGGCGCTGCGGTTGGCCTCTGCGTTGTGCGCATGTGTGGCGGCGTCATCGGCGCTTTGGGGCCGTGACGGGGTGGTTTGTTCCTAGTCCCAGGTGGTGTGTACACATGTGTTCCGCGATGTTACGATTTGGCCTGTGTGTCATATGTGGATGCAATGGTGGATGTGTAGTGTACACGCGCTGGTGGGGGTTGTCCGCTTTTTCCGCCCTTGCACTGTGTGCGCTGTTTGCGTGCACTTGTTGTGTGTGTGCCTACCTGCGTCTCCGCGGTACGTTGCGTCCTTGGTGGTGCATCAGCAGAAGCATGGGAAGGGCCTGCAGTGCTGGATTCATGCTCGGGGTGCCGCTTCTTCGTTGTCCGTGCTCGGCGTCCGTGTTACCGCTTCGGTTTGTCGTACGGTGTCTCTTAGCCGTGGGAGCCGTTTGTTTGCGGCATCGTAATTTATACGCCGGGCGGGACGTGATTTCGTCGGACGGTGTGTGTCAGTTAGGCTGCGCCGCTACGTGTACGGGCGCACTTTGATGGCGGACGGTGTTGCTGGCTTGCCGGCGGTGTTTGGCCTACTTTTCGCATCGTAATTGGACGGGCGTGTGGACTGCTGCGTGCCGGCGGTAACTGGTGGTTTTTGCATCCGCCAGCACGGCGGTTGTGCTTCCGCCCGCCATCGTAATGAGCCCCTAAGTAATTAATTTACATTTTTTTACTTCCCAGCATTTACCACTATAAACACCACAACTCACACATCAAAATTATTTCACAAATGACAAAATTAAAATGTAATGAATTAATTAGCATCAATTAACAAAGAATTAATTAATTAAAAATAAATTACCTCCCACCATATTACCCTATAAATGCCACCAACAATTTCATAAAAAATTATACAATTAACATAATCAATTAACAATTAATTAATTAATAGCAATTAACAATCAATATATAAATAATTATTAATAAATTAATTCACCCAATTAACACTATAAAATAATAATTAATAAATATTATATAAAAAATATAATTAAATGTATTAAAATTAAGGGGCCGATTACGATGGCGGTCGGTGTCAGTACCGCGGTGCCGGCGGTGCGGAAAAATGCCTTTTACCGCCCGCCAGCAGCGGTCCTCACGGCCGCCATATTATGAAGGGCAAATATGCCTCATTTCCCGACCTCCGCGGTGCAACGCCGACCGCCATGAAATTGCGCCCGCCACCGCGCCGGTGGGAGCCAATGGAGACTCACCGCCGTGCGGAATGACGTCCCGTCCGCTCAACAAATTAGGATGCGCCAAACAACCCGTCGAACCGCAGGGGAGAAACCGCCCTTCCAGACACGGCGGAATCTCGACAGCGGAGCGTGAAACGAGACTTCCGGAGCCCTCCACCCTGAGCCGAACGCCATGGATCCAGCACTACACGTCCTCCCGGTGCTGTACGTGTACATCACCAGGTCAACATCGCCCGCCGCGGACGCCGCCGCAGGTACGTAAAAAATACACAATACAACACAAAACAGAACACAAATTCCACGGGCTGAAACAGGGCACCTGGCCACACCAGACACACTGGTGTGGACAGGAACACATCCATCAGTGTACCCACACATGTCTCATCTGGCACCAATTCACACCCTGCATCAAGCCCACCAAATTACCGTGAACATAATGTAATGTGTTGCTGACGACACCGCAGCGGTGAATATGCGGGAAATCCATCGCACAAAGCAGAATGCATGTACAGCAACGGTCAGGCCAGAAAGACCACCACCACCACCCACCACCCACAGCTCTGCCGCACACAGCAAGAAACATGCCAATCCCCCCCCTGTGCACTCCCATGTCCAACACCAAGCGAGCTAAATCCACACCCAGCAGCACACAACTAACACCTAGGGAGACAGACACAGCAGTATTGGGTGTAGATTAACACACAGCACAGAGGCACAGGCCCAGGGCAACACACACACACACCACAACACCACATACATGGCAAGAAAGCTGAATACAAGCACAAAATTAACATCCACACACACAAGGAACATACAGACTACTGGACACACACCCTGCCAACTCACACAGACATACCCCACACCGACACACAGCCACATACACAGACTACATGCCACCAGCAATGGAGCACAACATAGAGGAAAGCAAAAATGATGTGCACACAAATGGGAGGGCAAGGAGACAACCAACAACCAGGTGAACAGACACATGCAGGACAAGGAACCTAGAACAACATCCACACCCCATCCAAGCACATGGCTGGCACAGTGAGTGAAGTCAAACAACAGTCACCTCAGTGCAACAACTCAGGGAGACAGCAAGGTAACCCATGTATAGGGACAGGGATGAAAGGAAGGACCTCAAGTCAAACAGTGAACAGCAAGTACACATGAGTATCACACAGGGCACATTGGCACACTCAATGACTGTCAAACACAAGTAGGAGTCCCCAAACATACCCCCTCATATCTGCAGCACACAACCCCAATGCCAGACACACAGAAGGGCCTACATAATGTCCAGACAAGATACAGACAAACAATCAAGCCCCTGGGGGCATCCACAAACATCACACACACACAGGGATTTCAGTACCAACATCTGCACCAAAACAAAAATGGCAAACACAATTCAAAACAGAAACACATACAGAACCACAAAAATAACACACATCACCTGTGCAGCCAAACTAGGGGAAGGCAATGGGAGCACACACACAACAGGAGTGCACCACCTCATCAGTCAGGGAAAATGCATAGGCTACATACCACAACACAGACAAGAAGTGCACCATCACAGAACAACACAGACACATCAAACACACAACAGATGCACAACACCACAAAGCACATATCAAACACAGCAGTACATCAGGGGATGTACACTAGGACAGCACAAGGCAACATACACCCACAGCACTGAATGCACAACAAGCAGTGTGTGCACACAAACACACAACTGTCCCACACAGCCATGAGTCACACGCCATTAACACACACATCAACACACACGACAAAGCCACAACCAACACACCGTACAGCCCTTGACCACCCAAATGCACACCATGTAAGTAACCGTTGTGACTAGGATGACTGCCCATCACAACATGACTACACATCTACATGTGCAGCACATGAAACACTTGCGTCAGTGGTGGGCATCGACACAGGTTCAAATGGTGGTTGGCATGCTCCGCCACCCAATTCACGGACAGTATGTGCGTCCGCTATGGGGAATATGCAGCATCACATCGTATACTCTGTGCATCATTGTGTTTATGGGGCACGTTTAAGGCACCTACGGACAGTTCTTGTTGTGTGTGGATCAATGGTCATTACTGTACTATGCACAGTGGATACGTACAGTGGCACATGGCACTGGATAACATTGATATGGTCTCCTGTCACAAATGTCAGCCACTGTGTAACGTCTCACACCAAATGGAACACTGTACTCCATTATGTTGAGCAATATTTACACACAATGTCGTATCTGCCACCCATGCTGACCACTATCTCACACCTGAGCCCATGTGTTACACTGAAAACCCAGATGAACCCATTTATACAGCATGACTGTCATCATTGGAAACAGATGTCACCCTGTTGTGTCATTGCTAAGACCAATTACATGCCGCATGTTATGTCTTTGTACACACTGGCAACTCCTGCAGTGTATGTTCACATGTACAGGGGGGGGGGGCTCGACCTGCTAAAGGATGACGAGTACTTCAGCACCACACCTGGCATCCGTTGCATTATTATTGTTTGTCACTTGGGTAGACGGCCAGAGCAGATATCTTTGCTACATGTCTGCCACCTGTAACCACAGGGACCTATGTGGTAGTGTCAGGTCTGTGCTCATGTTGTTTGGACTGTTGTATGTGAATCAGTGACATGTACATTTCAACAATGGTGCTTAGCTAAACTATGTTTTTGAGTGTTGTGCTGTGTTCCGGTGCTACTCACCTGCCACCAGTGCATGTCCATTGTTCACATCAGGAATGTTGCGTTGGCAGATGGACTGCATGCACGGTTGTGGATTGTGCTAACTGTATGGAATATAGTATGCAACATTTGTCCACAGGCTATGGGTGTCCAGTTTTGCCTGTGCAATGTGTGTGCACTGATTAGCGGGAATTGTCTGCAATGTTGGATGGTCAGCACAAGTGGCACACGTGTGCAGTGTGTTGCACCAACACTAGTGTATGTGCATGCTATGGGGTGCTAGCCATCCTTGCTCACCATCTATTCCAGCACTGTGTGGGTGGATCACATCTGCTGGTGTATCAGGATGGAGTGGGCACCCAAGACAGGTGAGATGTACCTTGACTGTTGTGCCTGTGACACTCATCCAACTCCGACATTTGGTCAATGTGAGGTACCAGTGTCCCACTACTCATGCACAGCCAGCATGTTTGTTAGATGTGGGATATTGATTGTATGCTGTGTTGGGCCTGACAGCCTGTGTGGAATGAGGGTCAGGATGCATGTCCTTTGGGACATGTGGTGTGAAATTACATCCACTGGTGTCAGGTGTCTGAGCCAGTTGTCCATATGTCATGCATACAGTCTGTTCATGCGTAGACTTGTTGGCATACTGGCTTGGCATTGTCCATGTAGTGTTGTATGTTTGTGTTGTGGCACTGTTGTGTCTTGAAACAGCTGGATGTGTATCACCATGGTATGTGTTGTGGTGCACATGTGTCCTTGGGCAGTCCCTCCTTGATGCTGCATGTAAATGTCCAAAATGGGGGAAGATTAAGGGTGCATACAGGCCCTGCTGATCACGTCCCTCATCTATTGTTAATGTGTGCCACATTGGCTATATGTGTGCTTGTAGAGAGTATTGGGCAGTGGGGTTATGGTGGCCTGTTACAGTGGTACACATACTCTGCACAGGCGTGACATCATCTGTCACTGTCCGACTTTGTATTCAAGTCAGCAGCAGATATGGCCTGTGTACTGATGATATTGGCACATGTATGGGTTTGGGATGTGAATGTCATTGAATTTGAGTGTGTTCGAAGTGGCACTGGGTACAAAGACAATCCCAATGATCTATCCACATTGTGTTGTTGATGTGTCCCCTGCAATTATTGGCCAAGGAGGTGTGGCAGGTACAGCAGCAACGTGGAAGCCAGCAGTGTCTCTGCTTCACACATGTCCTGTGTCATGTACACCCAAGGCTGAGTCCACCTCAGCTCGATATGTGACTCTTGGCATTCACATAGACAGTGTTCGTATTGTGTCTACTGACTGTGCACATCCATGACAGTTGTACAATTAATCTGTCTCATGTTGGGACAACACTGAATTGCACTGTGTGCTTTCAGGGATGACAGTCAATGTTAGCGCCGTGACAGGACAGACTTTATGAATTTGTGCACATCCTAATTTATGTTGCTATGACGTGTCCCCTTTCATCTCACCTAGGAGGTGACCTAATGTGTTTCGTACCTTCACCCTGCTGGCTAACATGGAGGATACCGACATCATAAGGCGATTCCGTCTAGATCGGACAAACCTCCTGGAACTTTGTGCAATATTGGAGCCACACCTGCTTCCACGCAGGTCATACCCAACAGCACTCACGGCAACGGCAAAGGTGATGGCATTCCTACATTTCGTGGCTACGGGATCCTTCCAGCAAACTGTGGGCATTGCAGGGGGGGATGTCCCAACCAACATTCAGCATGGTGCTACGTGATGTCCTGTTGGCTATGATGCAACACAGGGACCAATTCATACATTTCCCCAGGCGGCATGAGTTGGCGGATGTGAAGGGCGAATTTTATGCACTTGGACACGTTCTAATGTAGTTGGTGCAGTAGATGGCACACATGTTTCCCTGATTCCACCCCAAGCACGGGAGCATATTTACCGAAATAGGAAACATTATCATTCCATCAATGTGCAGGTGGTGTGCCAGGCAGATATGGTCATCTCACACGTTTGTGCAAAGTTTCCAGGATCAGCCCACGATTCACACATAATGCGCAACAGCATTTTACCACAGCTGATGGCCAATCTGGCGCCGGAGCGGGCATGGATTGTGGGTGAGTACAAAGGGTCGAGTCGTGTGCTGTTTGTGTGCCATGCTGTCCTCGGACACATGTCAGACACTCAATCTGTATGTGTCTTTCACACTTAGGTGACTCTGCATATCCCAACGGACCTTGGTTGCTGAGTCCACTTCGCAATCCCAGGACACCAGCTGAAGTGCGCTACAACAATGCCCATGGGAGGACACGTCGGGTCATTGAGCGAACATTTGGACTCCTGAAATCGCGTTTTCGATGCCTCGACAAGACCGGAGGGGCTCTGCAGTACTCACCCGTCAAGGTGTGTCAGATAGTGGTAGCATGCTGCATGCTACACAACCTGGCCGTGCGGAAGGGGATCCCCTTAATCCAGGATGATGATGACCAGCCACAGCCCCCACCTGCAAACACCCAAACGTCAAGTGACGAGGATAGTGGAGAGGAGGAAGGTGTTGGACAGCGTCAGCAGCTCATCAACAACTACTTCACTTGATGGTCAGTGGCAATGTCAATACTGGCTGTTGTCTGATGATGTTGTGCTTGGTGAATATGTGTATGTGAGTTTTGTGACTACAGCATGTTGCAGAGTCAGTGCTAGCTGCAGATGTGTATGGTAAGGGATCTCTTGACACAGCTACTTGATGTCTATGTTGGTACAGTTGCTCCTTGTGACATGTGCAGATTGTCGTACCTTGATGTGCTGTGTTGTGTGATGGTTGTTAGTCCACCACCTGAGTAGCAACTGATGTTCTGTTGTGTTTTCCTAGGTCCCTTCAGCCTCTACTTGCCTGCGGAGTATCCCTGCTCCTGTGACATTGTAATCATGGGTGTGAGTTAACATACTGTGATGAACATGGAACAGTGACAACTACATTGGTGCGTTATTAGTGTTTATTTACAGTGGATACATGTGATGTAGATGTGGATATTTACAGATTTGTGAATGGTGAATAACAGATTTGTCAGTGATGGTAGATGAGACAATAGAGTATACACTAGATCAGTATGGTAACACAGTCCAACAGTCATTTGCCATTCCCACGGCATTGTGTGTGGGGACAGTCTGCAGGGTACACAGCAGGGTGAAGAGGGGTGCCATCATGGCTGGCTACTTGACTGGCTTTTGCCAGGTGCTTTGCCACGGGATGCTCCCAATGATTTTTTAGGGCGGCCCCTTGCTCTTTTGGCAGGGGGACACACAGGTGCATGGCCAGTGGTGTCTGATGAGTCCCCATGCTCGCTGGACGCAGGGGAGGATGGGGGTCTGTCACACTGCGTCACAACGGAGGGAGCTGTAGGTGTTGGCGGTGCCGCATGCCTGTCCCTGAGGACCCCCACTAGCTGGCCCAGGAGGTCCCTGATTTGGCCCATGCAGGCCACGAGTTGGCCCATGCGGTTGTCAATTGAGCGCAGCATCTGTTGTTGCTCACGGGCATCATGCTGAGCCTGCCTCAACTGTCCCTGGGCGTGTTCATAGGCCCCCACAACTCTGTGAATGTGTGCCAGTGATTCAGTGCCAGGGTCTTCTTCCCTTTGGGTCAGCCTTGTCCTCACACCTGGCCTGCTGTCACGGCCCTGTTGCCTCCCTCCTGTGGGCACCGGCCTACTCTCCCGTACCTCCGCAGTTGTTGTGGTCTGGTTGGCCTGTGGAGCAGGGCGAGTGTTGCAGGCAGCAGTGGTAGTGGTGGTGGAGGTGGTGGTGGCACAGGTCATTGCAGCAGGGCTCTGCGTTGATGTTGTTGCTGAGGGTGGTGGGGCTGTGGGGTCCTGGGACACATTACGCCCTGCCACACCAGATGGTCCGGGTTGGTCCTCCTCCTCCTCATTATCCAGGGAGTCTGCATCCGAGGGGAGATGTTCGGGAGCTGGTGACTGGCTGTGCTGGTTGAAGTTGTCGTCCTCTGCAGTCAGTTGTTGGTCACCTGTGGGACAGGAAGTAGATGGTAATTGCCTTACACACCTCAGGGTTGCTGTGTTTGATGTCTCTTATTTACATGTTATGCTACACACAGTTGCCTTTTTCACACATTGTATGTCTGCACAGTGATGTGCCTCATGCCATGAAGTGGAGTTACATTCATCATTTCACAATGGTGTGACCTGTGATTGGTTAGCATGCCACATGTCTAGTATTGGTGATTTCAATGTGAGGTTGTCATCTGACAACTGGCATGACTACAAGTTGATGTTCAGCATCTTTGCTGATCACTCTGCCTGGCAGACATTACCTGTGTGCATGGACTAGCCATTGTCATCACATGCATACCGTTGACATGTCCTGTGCTTGTATTTCTTTATACAGCAGACCATGCTAGTTTGTTTTTCCCATGGTCCTTCATGATCAGCACCCATGTACGCTACAGAGGGAAGTCTGGGTGATGCATGTCAGAGGCCCGTTTGCTTGGACATATTTGTTGAGAGTCACAGTTCTGTTTCTGTCACAGTTACGTACGCTGAGCTGTCTGCATCCTGTCAATGGCTGTGCTTTTCTTTTCTATTTTTGTGTGAAGTAGAGCCTCATGTTGTCATGTCTCTCAATGCTTTTGTTGAGTGATGGTGGTGTGCATGAACTGTCTGATTACCTGTGCAGTGTCACTTTGGTTTTTACTTACAGACACATGCTTCTGGGTGGGGTGCTCCAACCTGCTGAGGGGTGTGAGAGGGGGCCTGTTGGGAGTTGTAGTGCTGCCTCCAGATACACATTCCCCATCCCTGTGAAGATGGCTACCTACCTGTTAGGTGGTGGGGGAGCGTTCAATGGCTGACACATGCTTCTGGGTGGGGTGCTCCATCCTGCTGAGGGGTGGGAGAGGGGGCCTGTTGGGAGTTGTAGTGCTGCCTCCAGATACACATTCCCCATCCCTGTGAAGATGGCTACCTACCTGTTAGGTGGTGGGGGAGCGTTCAATGGCTGACACATGCTTCTGGGTGGGGTGCTCCATCCTGCTGAGGGGTGGGAGAGGGGGCCTGTTGGGAGTTGTAGTGCTGCCTCCAGATACACATTCCCCATCCCTGTGAAGATGGCTACCTACCTGTTAGGTGGTGGGGGAGCGTTCAATGGCTGACACATGCTTCTGGGTGGGGTGCTCCATCCTGCTGAGGGGTGGGAGAGGGGGCCTGTTGGGAGTTGTAGTGCTGCCTCCAGATACACATTCCCCATCCCTGTGAAGATGGCTACCTACCCGTTAGGTGGTGGGGGAGCGTTCAATGGCTGACACATGCTTCTGGGTGGGGTGCTCCATCCTGCTGAGGGGTGGGAGAGGGGGCCTGTTGGGAGTTGTAGTGCTGCCTCCAGATACACATTCCCCATCCCTGTGAAGATGGCTACCTACCTGTTAGGTGGTGGGGGAGCGTTCAATGGCTGACACATGCTTCTGGGTGGGGTGCTCCATCCTGCTGAGGGGTGGGAGAGGAGGGCCTGTTGGGAGTTGTAGTGCTGCCTCCAGATACACATTCACCATCCCTGTGAAGATGGCTACCTACCTGTTAGATGGTGGGGGAGCGTTCAATGGCTGACACATTCTTCTGGGTGGGGTGCTCCATCCTGCTGAGGGGTGCGAGAGGGGGGCCTGTTGGGAGTTGTAGTGCTGCCTCCAGATACACATTCCCCATCCCTGTGAAGATGGCTACCTACCTGTTAGGTGGTGGGGGAGCGTTCAATGGCTGACACATGCTTCTGGGTGGGGTGCTTCATCCTGCTGAGGGGTGGGAGAGGGGGGCCTGTTGGGAGTTGTAGTGCTGCCTCCAGATACATATTACCCAACCCTGTGAAGATGGCTACCTACCTGTTAGGTGGTGGGGGAGCGTTCAATGGCTGACACATGCTTCTGGGTGGGGTGCTCCATCCTGCTGAGGGGTGTGAGAGGGGGCCTGTTGGGAGTTGTAGTGCTGCCTCCAGATACACATTCCCCATCCCTGTGAAGATGGCTACCTACCTGTTAGGTGGTGGGGGAGCGTTCAATGGCTGACACATGCTTCTGGGTGGGGTGCTCCATCCTGCTGAGGGGTGGGAGAGGGGGCCTGTTGGGAGTTGTAGTGCTGCCTCCAGATACACATTCCCCAACCCTGTGAAGATGGCTACCTACCTGTTAGGTGGTGGGGGAGCGTTCAATGGCTGACACATGCTTCTGGGTGGGGTGCTCCATCCTGCTGAGGGGTGTGAGAGGGGGCCTGTTGGGAGTTGTAGTGCTGCCTCCAGATACACATTCCCCATCCTTGTGAAGATGGCTACCTACCTTTTAGGTGGTGGGGGAGCGTTCAATGGCTGACACATGCTTCTGGGTGGGGTGCTCCATCCTGCTGAGGGGTGTGAGAGGGGGCCTGTTGGGAGTTGTGGTGCTGCCTCCAGATACACATTCCCCATCCCTGTGAAGATGGCTACCTACCTGTTAGGTGGTAGGGGAGCGTTCAATGGCTGACACATGCTTCTGGGTGGGGTGCTTCATCCTGCCGAGGGGTGGGAGAGGGGGCCTGTTGGGAGTTGTAGTGCTGCCTCCAGATACACATTCCCCAACCCTGTGAAGATGGCTACCTACCTGTTAGGTGGTGGGGGAGCGTTCAATGGCTGACACATGCTTCTGGGTGGGGTGCTCCATCCTGCTGAGGGGTGGGAGAGGGGGCCTGGTGTGTGTTGTAGTGCTTTTTGTCTGTACACATGCATCCCAGTTGGTTTTGTTTAGCTTTGTGCTTTATCAGGTTGAGTGGTGGTTACATCTGTGTGACCTGTTTTGGGTATTGTGGGTCAGACGAATGTCCTTTGGCCTAGGGGTTGTAGGTTTGAATTTGTGCAAGACGGTACATGGCAATGTGATGATATACATTGGTTTGTACTTGCCAGCTTCCATTCCCCCGCGGATTCCTTCAAGACTCTCTGGATGTAGGATTCCAAGGACCTTCTCCTCCCACGGACTGTATGGTTTGGGTGGGATGGGAGTGCCTCCACCAGTCCCGTCAGCCAGCTGACGGTTCTTGGCCCTCTTCCTCTTCACCACGGTCTTCAGGTCATGCCACCGCTTCTGTATTTCCTGCTTGTTGCGGGGGTGGTCCCTACTGCATTGACCTTATTGACTATCCTCACCCACATTTGGGTTCTTGTGGCTAATGGGGTGTGTTGGACCATGTTGCCATAGAGTTGTGGTTCAACTCTTATTATCTCATCTACCATGACTGCAAGCTCTGAATCAGTGAATTTTGGCATTTTGTGTGGTGCCATGGTGTGTGCTGTGCAGATGTTCTGTGGTGCAGTTGTGTGGGTGTTGTGGGTGTTGTGGGTGTTGTGGGTGGTGTAGGTGGTGTGTGTGTTGTGGTGGTGCTGTGTGCAGGTTTGCCTCTCCTTTGTTCTCTGGGGTTGGGACCTTCAGTTGTGGAGTGTAGCAAAGGATTGTGGTCAGGGAGGGGCTAGTTTTATGCTCGGCTATGGGGGGTGTGGCAAGCTGGTATGTTGCTGTCAGGTGTGTTGTGTGTGTTGTCCTGTGATTGGTTATTTTGAAATTTCTGGGGCTGTTGTCATTGGGCACTTTTGGTTTGTATTGGGACAGGTCTACTTCAGTGTGTGCATTGTTTGTATTTTTTTTCGTGTTTTTTCTACGTCCGCCATTTTTTTTGCGGATCCTCCGCAGCGGTTCCTCGGCAGCGGTGGCTATGCTGCAGCCCTTCCGAATGCCTATCGGATTCATCACTGTTCGCGCACGATGCGGTCAGATTCATAGGTAGGTACCATGGTGGTAGCGGGGATGTCATAATGTCACGGGCGGTTACTCCGTTTGCATGGCGGCGGTTCTTGGCTTTTCCGCTGAGTATCCGGCCGTTGCGGTCGGATTTTCAGCTGGTCCGGCGAGTGCGGGCGGTTTTTCGTGGTCTCCCGCCGCCGCGGACGGATTATTGTGCCGGTTCATCGTAATGTATCCGGCGTTTTTCCCGTTGGCCATGCAGGCGGTTTTTTGCCGCTACCATGGCGGTCGGTATGTTTTTCCGACCGCCATCGTAATCGACCCCTAAATTACTTTCCACCCTACTCCCCTATCAACCCACAACCCACTCCTAAAAAAAATCACACAATTAACATAATTACCAAATAATTAATAATAATTAATAACAAATTAATAAATAATTAATTAATAGTACATTATTCCCCACAATTAACAATATAAAATATTACATAAATACATATTAATTATTAAACAATATTAATAATTTAATTATAATTAAATTACTTCCCACCCTATTCTCCTATAAACCCACAACCCGCTCCTACAAAAATGACACAATTAACATATTTACCAATTAATTAATGAATAAAATTTAACAGCCAATTATTAATTAATAATAAATTAATTACCATAATTAACACTATAAAATCAAAATTAAAAAAATAATAATAAATAAAAATTTATATTCAATTTATTATAATTAAATTACTTCCCACCCTATTCCCCTATAAACCCACAACCCGCTACGGAACTAAAATGCAAAATTTAATTAAAATATAATTAATATTCAATTTATTATAATTAAATTACTTCCCACCCGATTCCCCTGGGCGTAGCTACGCGAAGACGTCAAGGCACTACGCGAGCTACGCGAGCGTGCGTAGCTGCTTGTCGCGCCCGTTCGCAATGCGTTTTTCTTCTTCAGGAACGCGTTGTGCATGTTCGGGACGCTGTTTGCGTGCTCGGGGGCACGAACTTACCCATGTGGTCCCCTATGGGCGCGGCCATTTTGTTTTTCACTTGTCCCGCGCGTTCGCGATCCCTTATTTCCTGTTCCGGGTCGCGTATAGCGTGCTCGCGATGCACATTCCATGTTCGGGAACGCGTTGTACGCGTTCGCGACGTTTTTGGCGTGCTCGGGGAGAAATATCGCACGAACTTACCCACGCGGTCGCGATGGGCGCGGCCATCTTGTTTTTCACTCTATGCTATGGTTCTGGGCCTGCTTTTCTATCCTCCCTCAATCTTTGGAATCCTTAGTTTTTTACACTGTTTTTCAATTTTTCTTTATTTCTTATCTATCTGTCTCTCTGCCTAAGTCTATATTTTGCATCTTTTTCACTGTGTTTTTTTTACTTTTCGACTGATTTATATAACTTTCTTCTTTAAGCTCCTACTTCTTCCCCTAACTTTATTTTTCCCTACTAACTTTTCTTTTCCGCCTCGTCCTCCCACCCCAGAACCATGGCGAAGGGTAGCAGTGCCAGTAACGGCTCGAAGGGCAAGGCGCGTGCGCCCAATCGCCGCCTGCCTTGCGGCAGACTGCGCCCTGCAGGGGTGCAAGCCCGCCAGCTTTTTACTGAGGCGGAGGTGGCCGCCCTTGTTTTTTTTGTTCAGCGCCACCTCCCCTTGACCTTGGCAGCAGGCGGCAGGCCAGGCTCCGGGTACCCGACCCAGGAGCGTCACCGCCGGTGGGCGAAGGTGCGCCGGGCAGTGTTTCGCTGCTCAGTGGTCCGGCGCACCCATAACCAGCTGGCCCACCGGTGGTCAGACATCCTCGACCGGGAGCAGGACCTGTTGGACCTGCTAGGTGTCGAGGTCGTGGGGCTTGGGGAGTAGCTAATATATATAGTAGTATAAGTATTGTGATTTGTGTATAAATGTTTTAGAAATAAGAATACTGCTGCTTACATATTACATTGCAGGTAAATTACGTTTCAAATCAAAATCTTCTGTGATTGTAGGACACAGGTGCTGGGCGCTACTCTTACTTGTTTGCAACTTTGCGCTCGCTTGTCATTATTATGTAAGAGTTTACTTTAGAGAACTTCAGTTAGGTAATGCTATTGCTAGAGAGACTCTAGTCCTTCCTTTGTCCTCGTGTCAAATAGTGGTTGATGGATTGATAGTTTGATACTAGGTTTAGTTACTATTAGTTGATAATTTTTGAGCGGTCTGCGTGACGCATCCTCTGTCACTGAGTGCTGCTTACCCCAGTCCTTAGTAGAACCTTTTGTAGTTTGTTTAGTTAGTGGTAAGCTTAGCAGTGTCAGTCAGCTGCAGAACATCAGACTTAACCAACCAACAATTTGGTGTATGCAATATGCACCAATTTATGCATGTGTCCTCCTTGTCATCTATGCATTTTTGAGGGCTAAAAAAATTGGAAATGCAGACTTAATGAACAATTGGCCCGCCTGGAATAGGTGGGCTAGGTCAGGTGGTACTTAGGCTTAGTTAGTGTTCTGGATTTTATTTGAATCAATCAGAATGGAACACTGAATTAGTGTTCCCAAATAAGTAGACTGTCCGTGAATCCCGCAAGCCAGTAGTTGATCGGATTACATAGGTCAATTGTATTGCAATTTTTGTTTCCTAAAACATTTTTTGGAGCGTTTTTTTACATAATTTATTTGTTTCACAGCAATCATTAATGTTTGTGTCTTTCTTTATTATCTCTTACATGATCACTGATCTGCAGCACCCAGGGGCAAGAATACGGGGTCCGATTCGGCGGGACAACCACCAGAGAACCGCTCCTCTACCGAGGGCCCTGCTGCTGGTCCCAGTAAGTCCTCCAGTGGTTAATATTAAAATTTTTATTGCCCTAACTTTTACTGCACCTTATTTTTTCAGAACTATTAATTATGGTTCACCACTCCCTAATTCTATTTTTTACAAAAGATTCTTTGATCTTGACTTGACTATCTGTTTCTAAATTCTGTTTATCCCTGCCTGTAAGTTCTAACTGCCTCTGCTATGAATGTCTGTACTACTACTATTAGTCTGTCGCTAAGCTTGCCCAGTTTGCATTGCCACTCTTTATTGTACGGTTTTGAATAAAACTCAGATTGACCAATAGCTGAGTCCAGTCCTTTCGGTTGTCCTCTTCTAGGCTTCTTAATCTGGAGGCTTTGACAATTACCACAAACCAAATGCCCAACCAGATATTTGACTATTTTTGATAGGATATAGTACATACTACTACTGATGTGGGGAATGGGATTCTGCACAGCCCCATGCAGAACTATGCACAAGAAAATAGGATGTTGGTGATGGGAGTTTGGAACTTGGACCTTCCTCACACCTCAGTCAGAAGTGAACCCACAATCCCCTGAACGACTAGCTATAGTGTCTCATTAGGTCCCCGAACCCCCACCCGAAGATACCCAATGATTACACAACCCAGAACAGATAACACCCTTTCGCTCACTCACTCGTGTAAGTCCACCACCACCACCACACCAAATACCACAGAGTCTATGTGTAAGTTCAAAAGGTTTATTTTCAACTAACAAGCTCTGTATGTTGTTCTATCAAATTCCGTGTACTCCAGCCAGCTCCAACAGCAAAATGCATAAGATTAAAACAATAAACATTGTTACAACAAGTGCATGATGATATAAGAAAAAAGATCTGTGCGAATTCTGGGAGACTCCTCACCGTAGAACGTAGAATTACTGGTTACATGCATCATTCATAAGCTCTGGAAATCTCTGGTTCGTAGAAGGGAATCCTCTGCCTGAGAAAAATGGTGCGTGTTATATAGTATAATGCAAGCATTTCTCAGTCCTGCCAAAAAAGTGTAACATGTTACCTATGGCTAAGCAATACGGACTAACCGAACTCCATAACAAAGTGGCTTGTTTTTCGACCTCTTGTACGCAACGCTCAGACAGTAGCTGTATGTGCTCATGTGGGGACAAAAAGGCGTCTTACTGTTACTGCACAACAAGCTGCGAGGTAACATGCGCAAAAGACATGAAGCGAAAAATGGTTGCATGGCTCAGGCTAACTTTGCAAAGAGTAGAGTATAGTATAATAATGACCCTAGGGACCATAACACTACTAGTGTCTACTGACTGTACTCTAGTACCCGTTTTGGACTATTGAATGTGATTTATAATAATATGTATGTATTAACTTTTTTTCAATCTTGCTAGTGAAAAAGAATAAATAGGGGGAGGTGTACAGGCATCTAAAAATGTGTCATGTTTTTATCTAGGCGTACTAGCGACCACCAGTGGCGGCGGGGCCACCGGCGATTCTAGCATTCCGGAGGGGGCAGGAGAAGATGCGGCACCTGCAGGAGCTACAGGGGGAGCCAGCAGCAGTGGCGGGCGGTGGTAAGTTATTATTCATGACTTATTGACATTGCACTAGCTGGAAGGGTGTGTGGACTTCACTCACTGTACTGTTGTTGAGACTTATTAGGTATGAAGTTGTAGTGAACATTATACAACGGTTAAAGAAGATACCCTTTACTTAGCATGAGCAATGCAGTAGCAATAGCATTACCAGCGTGACTTGATTAACCAATGGCCTCTTATATCTGACTCCAACTCAGCTGTGAAAGTTTTATGGATGAGACTAAGTCTAAAAGTCAGATCAGATGACCTTGATGGATGTGTTGAACAAAAAGGGAAAAAAGGGTGGAAGGAGGAAGGGCGGGCGAGATTTAATATGATGACTGGCAGAGAAGGATACGTTGGAAGCATGGATAGGTGGCTGATAGGAATCAGATGCATGTGTTGTTGAAGGATGGGTGGAAGGTGAAAGAAGAATGGATGCCTGCCTGGGTGGGCGACACAGTATGGGTGGATACTGTGGATAGCAAGAATCATCAGCGGTGTTTGGGTGAAACTCAAAGCCAAGGCAAGCAACGGAGTGAGTGGACGCATGCGTTGTTGTTGGTGAAACAAAGTAAGGTTTGTGGAGAGATTAAGAAGAATGATTGACATTTACTTAGAATGGATGGATGCCTGTATGTATTCATCATAGACAGCATAGGTGGAGACTGTCACGGGATGCACAGTTTTAGTTTTAAGGGAATGTAAAAGAAACCGCGCCAGAGTAGCAAAGCCGATGTGGGGAGGGGCAGGGTGGGGGGTAGTAGTAAACAATGTATTACGTGGCCAAATACAGATAACTTTACTGTAAACATACAAATAAATAAAGCGAATTTCATTGTGCGCACTGCACCGCCAAATGCGATGCAGTGCGCGCAACAAAATTAGTTGTATTTATTTATATGTTTACTTACCTGTAATTGGCCGTAATCCATAGTTTACTACCCCCCACCCTGCCCCTCCCCACGTCACCGCCCGGCAGAACTCCCCGAGTCCCACCACCGACCGCTACTGACCGTATGTCGTTGTCCCATATAAAAGCAATGATCATTGGATCAGATATATAATCTGCCTTTTTGTAGTAGCCAGGGCACTGTGAAATTGAGCAATTGCCCTCCATGTAACAGAGAGAGTATGGACAGTGCCACCCGTAATAGAAAAATACGAGCTTCCCCACCTGCAGACAGTAGTAAATCAAACTAACGTGAGTCTGCGTCATGACTCGTATGTTTGTCTTGGGTGCAATCATAGATGACCGAGCTGGCAATGCCAGCTACAACCAGGTTATGTCATTTCGCTAAACTAGAGATAAGAAGAGGACTGGTGTACTGTGTACTGGTTGGAGTCCATAGTGCTAGTATAATGCCTGAAACTCCCACAAATGTTATAGGCCGAGGAAGTGGGAGGATAGATAGATTATTACCACAAATGTTATGTACTGTGCTTCTTGCTAGTGCTACTGTGCCATTATGTGTTGAATTAATTTTGTGTTACTGTTTTGCTAAGAGTACTGGTTACAACAATTTTTTTTTCTTTCTTGATTTCTTGATATAGATAGTACTCCTTCCCAAGACAAACCATCCCGGAAGGAGTTGGCAGCCAGGGCCCGGCGCCGGAAACTGGAGGCCATATGTTCGGAGTACCGGCGGCTGGTGGCTCAGGCGGAGGAGGAGGCGGCAGCAGCTGCAGCCTCGTCCGATGCCCCGGGCCCCAGCCAGGCCCCAACTCGAGTGGTACGGCGCCGCGGTCTGGTAGCCGGCGCCGCCCGCAGCCGCAATTCGCTAGCAGCCAGCACTGCTGTCCCCCATCCTGGATGCCACTGCAGGGCATTTCGCAGGAAGATTCTCCTCCGGATGTCACGGCTAGAGGAGCAACTGGAGGAGCGGGTAAAAATACTGGTGGACAAACACCTCAAAGCCCACCGAATATAACATCTAGGACCCTGTTGCATTGCCCCTTTTTATTCCTTTTTTTGGTGGGTGGGAATTGGGCGTTGGGGTTTCGGGACATTCTTTGGACTTTTTTCGTTTTGGACATTGGTTGGGGTTAGGGAGAGGGGTGGGTCAGGTGTGGGATAGTTTATTTTTGTTAGGGTAATAAATTATATTTATACTTAAACATACAATGTTAATGTTTTGTGGGGGGTTACTGTTTTACGAATTAATGTCACATTGGTTTCCTTGCTGCTGCAGGGCCGCAGCCAGTGTTTGATTTAAATAATCTGCCGATGATGTAACACAAGCAGATAGATGCGGTACCCCTCACTGAGTTATTTGTTCTACTAGTACTGTCAGTCTCTCCTCCTAGTCCATTAGACCTCCCACCAAACTTATCTTACCTGTGATTGATGATGATTACGTTCGGCACAGCGATGGCTGCATGGTTTCCAGAGAGAATGTAGAAGATGCCATGGTTGTGGTGGTAGTAGTAGAGTAGACACTGGCAGTAGCATTTGCTAAAAAAATAAAAAAGAGACAGTCACTTGCCTGAGAGCGACTGTGGGAGGAGTAGTAGAACGGAGTAAAATACAGTACAGAAGAAGACTGCCAATTGCCAAACAAACAATATTGCAGTTGCAACTGCTAAAGTCAAATTAAACATAATGGTGGCGGGGACAGCCTAGTACAAGAAGTTACAAACTGTAGTTGTGTCGAGTGAGTCACTTAACTTAACACAATCGTAATTCGTAACCTTTACTGCTGTGTGGTAGGAGTTTGATGATTAATCCAATCAATGCCGGCAATTAATTATGATGTACTACTATTAGCCGGTGACGGCTTGCACATAGACTGAGCATGGGTGGGCAAGCAGAAGAAGCTCCTCGCCCTGCCTTGCAATTGAATTAGTGTTGCTTTCACCACATCTGCCCCAGCAAGCGTGTGATCAATTGGTGTACATTTTATGTAGTCACATCACACCTCAATATAAATCACAGCCCGGGGGAAGAGGGTTAGGGTTTGATGAATGGATGGGAAGGGGGTTTGGGGAAAGGTTTGAGAATGAAAAACAGTACGCATGGACAACAAAAGCAAAGCGCAATCTTGGCAGACGACCATGATCTTATCCCAAAAATCTATAAAGGGAGAAAAGGGAAATGCATGCATGATGATGAAGATAACTTGATGGTTAATGAGTAGTACTTAATAACTCCTACTAGACAATTAGACAGTACAGGGCAGCAGTCTATTCTATGCAATTTGCCTTGCCTGTAATATGCCCTCAGAGACCCAAATTCCATGTTGTACTGGGCTTACTTGTAAAGATAGCAAAGACAATTAAAAAACAGTTGTACGGATCAATTAGCAAACAAACAACAACACACAACACACAGTCCTAATGATTGAAGAGAAAAAAGGATTCAAATTAATTAAAAGATGAATGATGAATGATACTAAAGTTACTGTATTAGCATGGTCAAATTGTGGAGTTGAATCTCGTCCTTCCTCTTGGTCCTATCTTCCATGGACGCTCCGCACATCAATCTTGGTGGCCTTCCTGATGCCGATTGGTAAGGTAAATGTGAGTTGTGTCTCCCAGTATAGCAATTAGCACAGGGTAAAGGCCGGCCTGTGACGTCTAGATGGAAAAACAAAAGGGGTATTGAAAAATCAATGAATTAAAAAAAACATCAATTACGGTGGAGTCCAAGAAGAGAAGAGAGAACACTTTCAGACTGAGGCGGCTTGGATATATCGTGTAGATTCTGTTTACAGCATTAAGCTACAACAAGAACAGGACAGAACAGTCCCACCACAGCACCAGCCCGTGACCCAACCTCCATTTACCTTAATTTTTGACAGAGCCAGACAAAAGGCATACACAGCAACTTAGCATTTTCCTAATTAAGTGACAAAATCAATGCGCCGCTGTCAGTCATCATGACTACACTCGACTACACCACTACATGGACATGTAGGTCTGCTGTGTTTACTTTCTTGTTGAATTGTTGTGTTTATGTTTACCTTATGCCACTTCATGAAATGCAGTTATTTCTTGAATCATCTCCGATCCAAGTGACTGACTGCGTGCAAAGATAGTATGGTCATCATCATGGTGTGGTACGTGTTGTCCAACTACAACTCAGTCTGTAGTGACTCCGATTAAGTCCATATTCCATATTAAAAAATTGCAACAGATATTGGCCTGCACCTGCAGTAGTAGGAGTACAATTTGGTTATTAAACAACAAGAAGGGAAACATTGACTGTCACTGACTTGAGTCACTTTGTAGATTAACTAGTAGAGTAGAGTTCGACTTCATGCACAACATCAACAACAAACAACAGCAATCGCTCAGAGTCTGCAAGCATCCAATGCATTCCATCATTACCTGTCTTGCTCTTCTCTTTGGCTGTCAGATCATCAGATGCCTAGTTCTTCTGACAGGTGTGTTTTTGGTTTTTTTACGGGGCAGTGGCCTCATCATTACTCCAGTCCACATTCATTTTGAGTGTTAGTCGCTGTTTCGGTTTTCGTCTTATTCATCTGTGGCACTTTGTCACAGTTTAAGTTGCTTCACATGGTCAGCACTGTGATGATGGGCCGCGGCCTGGGTAGCGCTCATTGCTGGTCATTTGAGTTTGCAGTCACAAATGTCAGCAAGTTTCTTCAAAGAGTCTCTTGTCTTTCTCTGCCAAGTACCTTCTGTCCTGACAGTGAGGACCTTTGGATGCCAGCTGAGGCTGTAGCCTTCGGACAGTGATGAGTTCACTTTTGGATGCCTGCCCAAGTTCTGACAGTGAAGAGTTGTGGACGCCTGCAGAGGCGGTAGCCTTCGGACACTGATGAGTTTCGGCTCGAAAACAAAACGGAGGATAGCTATAGTCACGTTTCACTTCTTATGGAGGGACTGGTAAAGGCAACATTTCTTGTACTAATGTCTGGCTTGATGGAAATGTACTAGGGCGAGACAGGAAGATGAAGCAGGACTCTGAAGAGTGGACAGTTAAATGCACAGACGTGCAACTCCAATAGGGAAATAAAAAGAGAAGACGGTGGTGATGGATTTGTTGTGATTTGATTTGAACCAGAAAGACAGATACACAGACACATAAAGGAAGGAAGAAAGTAACAATTTGAAAGCCTAGTTGTCAGGGAAGAGGAGCTCGTCCTCAAACTCTGGTGGTTCGCACAGAAGTAGGTCCTGTAACGCACTATTTACGTCATCCAAGTCGCTCTCCTCTTCCTGCTGTGATTCACGTATTTTGTAATCCGGTGGTATAAAGTGCTGATTCATTTTGATCATGGTTAACCTCTCCACGCTTTTGGCCGAGAGACTGGTCCTTTTCGAAGTTACAATGGCACCAGCACCACTGAAAACACGCTCAGAAGAGACACTTGCGACAGGGGAAGCCAGATACTTTATCGCCAGCCTGCTGAGCACTGTCCATTGGCTTCTTTTCCCATACCAATACACCAATGGGTTTCGATCCATGAAGACCTCTGTTGGGTCATCCAGATAGGCCTGGACCGTCCGCTCAATGTTCAGGGGTGCTCTGATGTGCTCGGCCTCTTTTGCCTTTGCATCAACACTGGACTTACCATACCCCTGCCGTAGAAACCAATCAGTTGCACATTGTGCTGTGGATGATCCTGTTCTTGCTGTTGTTGATGTTATTGTTGGTGTAGGTGACTGCTGGGAGGCAAACGCACTGCCCTCAGGCTCCGAAGTAGAACTTGACTCTGGATGCCCTGTAGTACTGGTTATGGCCTGGGGTGGGGGGCCTGTAATTAACAGCCGTTCGTTTTCGAAAATAGTGGCTTCCTTAGCTATCAAAGTTTTGTAGTTGGCAACATCCACTTCCGAAAAAGGAATTACTGCCTTGCTGTTCAGAAATACTTTGTACCGTGGATCCAAAATTGTGGCACTAATGTAATGTGGTTGTGACAAAATTTTATTTTTAATCCTTGTATTTTCCGATAAGCGAGCGGCTAAGGTCTCCGCCAAATGATATGCGTCTTGTTTGTCATCCACACCTGCGTACGTTTCAGACACCTCCTTCAGCTGTTGCTCTAGCATGTGCAACAATGGGATAGCTTGGCCCATAGTACAGTCCTCCCTGCTGACTTCACGTGTGAAGATCTCAAAAGGAAGTAGCATCTCAGTCAGGCATTTAATGAGGTCCCATTGACCCATCTCAACGGTCATGCCTCTCACAGTAGGTTCCCCTAATCTTTGCATAACATAAGCATTGAGTGGTATGTACAGTTCAAACAGACGATCAAGCATGTAATAAGTTGAGTTCCAACGTGTTGGCACCTCCTGGATGAGCGCTTTGACTGGCATTTTATGCTCACGTTGAATGACCCTCAGCTGCTTCCGGGCTTTAAAAGAATGGCTGAAATGTGTGCATATTCTTCTGCAGGTGACCAGTAAGTTGCTGACTTTGGATTCATTTTTCAAAAAGTCTTGAACAACAATGTTAATGCAGTGTGCCAAACACGGGACCCTGAAATAGCCACCATTGCGCATGGCCAAAACTACATTACTGCCGTTGTCCGTGGCAACAAAACCAATCGTAAGCCCTCTTGGGCGCAGCCACTCAAAGACCTTGGTGTTAAACTCTTCCAAAATGTTTGCAGCAGTATGAGATTTCTCCATGGCAAACATGGCTACAGTTGCATGTTTGCGAGTGGCATGAAAAATCTCTGCAGTATCAACACCAGCAGATATCTGTTCTCTAACCCCCGCAAAACCGATCCAGTGTGCAGTGATGCACATGTAATCTGTGGCTTGGCAACTGGTCCACATGTCTGTTGTCAGGTGGATACTGTGAACAGCACTCTGCTTCAAGGCCTTTCCTAGCAATTCCAGCACGTCGTGATGTAGTGCTGGAACTGCAACTCTGGCAAAATAGTAGCGGCTGGGAACATGCCATTTTGGGCAGATGGTTGACACAAATTCCAGAAAACCCACCCCTTCAACAAAAGAAAAAGGGAGAAGGTCCAGTGCTAACATTTTAGCCAGCTTCGCATTGTACAAACGTGCTATTGGGTGGTTGCGTTCGTACTGCCCCTCACCCCCAAACATGCTGATAATGGTAGGCTGCATGGTTTTCCTTTCTCTTAGGCTCAACAACGCACTTTTTGGTACTGCGGACCTGGTACTTCTTGGTGTCTCCGGCTGACTCTTACTCTTGTGCCACTGAGATGTTGCTGAAGATGTGTGCGACGTTAAGACTGCACTGCTGGGGTCAGGGACACCTTGTGTACCACTACCAGAGAGAATGTCTCCCTGTCCTTCCTCTTCCACCGTGATCGGATCTTCTACTCCTTTATCCCCACCAACACCAATGGTTGCAGTTTTTTTTCTGCCGCGAAGGTGGTCCTCCCAGCTGATCAAGTGGTGTTTTTTCAGATGGGTCATTTGGCCTCCGGTACCATAGTTTGTACCAAGCTTACCACGACTAACAGAGCTATTACAAATGGAGCATATAGCAATGTTCTCCTCCTTTTCGCTAACCGTAAAGAAGTCCCAAACTGGGGAGCTTAACTTTGGCCTCCTGCTGGAGGTGCCACTTCCAATGCCGGGTGAACTGGAGGGTGTGTGTTGAATTTGACTCTGTGCTGCTGTACCACTACCTACTCCTACTGAGGTGGTGGTTGTGCTGGATGTAGGTCGCTGCCGGGCCTTTGCTAATGCAAATATGGAAGCTGTAGGTCGTGTTGGTGTTACCTGTGGAGGTATGCATGCTACATCCCTCGCAGCCATTTTGGATAGGGTAATAATGTTGGTCTCCATCTCCTCGGGGCCAGGAGTGATGTTCGTGATGACTGGCTCATCATCATCATCCTGCTGTTCTACATCGACCTCCATAAGTGTAAGGCTTTCTGGAACCTTCCTTTTCACTAGCTTGGTCTTGGAACGTGGCTCCCTCTCAGACTCAGTTTGTGGCTTCCAAGTGGCATCTAGATCATCAGAAGGGGGCTTGGCGAAGAACTTGGACTACCCCTCCTTTTCCTTGCTGGAGATTTGGAAGACAATGGATCTTCTGAATGAGTGGCTTCTTCTTCTACCTCTGCATGAGGCTCAATTTCCTGAACTGCCCCTACTTCAGGAGGAACAACAACTACTATTGCGGGCGGTGGTTGCGGCTGTTGTTCTTGACCACTTATCTGCTGTGTTTCCTCCTGCGTTGATTGGGTACTACTTTGAGATAGCGATAAGTTTATCTCTGGCTCAGCATCACTGCTTTCCACCATTAGGCTGGCTACCTCTTCCACACTCATGTGCTTGGCCCTGGGTTGGTGGGTTGGGCCCACTGATACGGAGGTGCTGCCCCCAGCTTGCCCCCTGGACACCGCTGCTGCAGGCGTAATTTTTTTTACCAAAAAAGGTATTGGCCGGCACACCAGACTTAAGTGTCACTTCCTTCTTCTGTTCCTTCTTCTCAATAGCAACTTTCTTTGTACTGGAGGACCTGGTACCTGCTTTCTTTGGGCCCATCTTCTTCAGATGTCAGCAGCACTCAGTTGCAGAGATGTCTGGTCAGGTCACACGTCACGTTGTGTGTACAGCAGCAGGATGTCTGTCTGGCAGTGCAACGTGCAATGATGACACACCTCCTCCTCAGTCTTTGTGCACCTAAAAGCAAAAAAGCCAGAACATCAGTCAAACATAGCACAAATCAAACAAATATAATATAGAACTTAGTGTGTGGTGGCCTCAATTATTAAATTTCAGAAACTCTGTGAACAACAACACACAGTGTAGCCATTTATGAGACGTTGACAACAAGGCCAGGGCTTTCCTGGCTACTGTGTAGTGCTAGTGTACACTCTGGAAGAATAAGAATAGTAAAGAACAAAAACTAAAATGTAGTGGAGCATGTTTGGCCTAAATTTGTGCATCACGTGGGATGTATTATATAGCAGCATCAGGGAGCTGCAGCTGGCAATGGGGATGGATTTGGAAGCAGTAAGACAAGAGGAACAATGGAAAGACACGCAGGCCTATGTGGCAAAAACAGCACACTACTAACTACCACAACAAAATGGCCCCCAGCAACATGGTGACTCACAGGCACAAGGCACGGCAAACAATGAACTCAAGCAGGCCTATATATGGGCAGACAAAGGATGCCTTATAAAACACACACAGCTTTAATGCAAAAACTAAAATCCACATGGCTAAAAACACTTTTGAAAGTTAGACAACCACTACAACAACACAATTATAATTACACAGTACACACGCAAAAAAGGCATTTATTTAACACACCCAAAAAGTGAAATAGTCAGACCCTCCAAAAAAAAACACATTTCGCAATTCAATTCAATGCCATCCATGGCCTAAATGATGTCAAAATTCCACAGACTACACAGAAACAGTTTTTATGCACCCATGGTGACTACCTCTGGGCCTACTGGCAGACTAGGCCGCAAGCTTGGAGGCCTATGGCAAAAGCACAGTGGCTGGTCCCACAAAATGGCCGCCACCACATGGCCAGGCCACCCAACAACTTCCTTCCTCGTTAAAAAAATTGTAAAACTAAAAAAAGTGACTCCTTGCTCACCAAACTACATCTAAATGACAACCTGAGGAGTTTTTTGTGCAAAATGAACTAAATCATCATTTTCGAGAAGGTTTTATGATGCTCGAGAGATATTCTTCGCCAGATTGTAAATTCTGCGTGTTCGGCATCGCGATCGTCACAAAAAGTCGTTATCGCGCGTGCGAAAACGTATATTGAGCGCGCGAAGAAGATAAAAAGTGTAAGTCCGCGTTGTCGCACAGTGCGGAGTTGCCCAAAGTCCGCGATCTGAATGCCCAGGGTTACCTACTGGCTGAAAAGGCCTATTTATTTAACAAACCCCCAAAAACTGAAATACCACCCCAAAACCCACATTTTGCAAATCAATCCAATGCCATCCATGGCCTAAATTATGTTACAATTCAACAGACAACACAGAAACAGTTTTTATGCACCCATGAGGATGACTACCTCCGGGCCTACTGGCAGACTAGGCCGCAAGCTTGGAGGCCTATGGCAAAAGCACAGTGGCTGGTCCCACAAAATGGCCGCCACCACATGGCCAGGCCACCCACAACAACAAGAAAAGGAACACAAGACAGACAATGCAGGCCTATGGCAAAAGCACAATGCCTGGCTTTACAAAATGGCCGCCACCCACATGGCCAGGCCACCCAAAATAACAAAAAAGTGAAGACAAAGGACAGGACCAGGCAGTTGGAGACTCTGGGCAACTTCCTTCCTCTTGAAAAAAATTGTAAAAAAAAAAAAACTGACTCCTTTCTCACCAAACTACATCTAAATGACAACCTGAGGAGTTTTTTGTGCAAAATGGACTAAATCAACATTTTCGAGAAGGTTTTATGATGCTCGAGAGATATTCTTCGCCAGATTGTAAATTCTGCGTGTTCGGCATTGCGATCGTCACAAAAAGTCGGTATCGCGCACGCGAAAACGTATATTGAGCGCGCGAAGAAGATAAAAAGTGTAAGTCCGCGTTGTCGCGCAGTGCGGAGTTGCCCAAAGTCCGCGAGCTGAATGCCCAGGGTTACCTACTGGCTGAAAAGGCCTATTTATTTAACAAACACCCAAAAACTGAAATACCACCCCAAAACCCACATTTTGCAAATCAATCCAATTCCATCCATGCATGCCCTACATGATGTTTAAATTCAACAGACACCACAGAAACATGCACCCATGGGTACCTCTGGCTCTAGTCTGGGCCTACTGGCTGAAATTCCAATCAAAGAAAAACAACTAGGCCCCTGCCGAAACTACAGGCCACAACAATAAATTTAAAAAAAGATGGAAATCCCCCAAAAAATGTAGGTACAAACAAGCCCCAATCAAAACAAACTAGTACACCAATTCTCCAACTTACTTGTAAAATCTCAAATCCAAGAGTCCTCAAATCCAATCCAATGATATGATGCAGCAGACAGACACAAAAAGTGATCCTTCCAGCTCCAAATCCAAATGAAAGTGAACAGCACATGGACAAAGCACTGGGGGGAGCCTGCTGGACAGGAACAGGAAGTTTGAGAATCAGGGGCACTTCCTTCCTCTTGGAAAAAAAAGTAAAAAAAGAAAAAGGACTCCTTGCACAAAAAACTACAGCCAAATCACAATCTGAGGAGTTTTTGGGAGCAAACTCATCATTTTCGAGAATGTTTTATGATGCTCGAGAGATATTCTTCGCCAGATTGTAGTTTCTTCGTGTTCGGGATCGCGATCTTACCAACACTGCCGCCGGAAGTCAGATCGCGCGTCCGAATGACGTGTTCGCGTTCGCACACTATCGCGGGATCGTGCGGCCGGATTCCAAATCTCGTGGCGCCCGCAAACGGATAGGAAGTCGCGTCGGCGAACGCAGAATCACGGTAGGTCGTTACCGCGCGCGCGAGAACGTATATTCAGCGCGCGAAGAAGAAAAACAGCTAAGCTACGCCGCAAATTGCGTAGTGTACGGTAACTTCGCGTTCTATGCGAATCGCGAAGTGACCGGGACTACGCAAGCTCCGCGAGCGTAGCGTAGTTCACCACCCAGGCTTACCCATAACCCACTACGGAAGAAAACGCAAAATTTAATTAAGATAAAATTTATAACTTCTAAAAATTTAACACATACATTAAAAAAAATGCAATACTTAGACAAAAAAATGTAGCACATACATTTAAAATACATACTAAAATACATAACACTAACTAAAAAACGATATTTTTAACAAGTATATTTCTGCAAACGATATTAATAACTTCGATATTTTGGAAAACGATATTTCTTACCTTAAACTCGATATACTTGACCACGATATTCTGGCAGTCGATGTTTCTGTATCTCGATATTTTGCACTCCATATTAGTGCAAGTCGACATTTCCTACTCAATATTCTGACTGTTTACTAAAACTGTTGGCAGACGATATCATTCTCTATCTTAGGGGTCGATTGCGATGGCGGTTGGAAAAGCATTCTGACCGCCATGGTAGCGGACAATAACCGTCCGCATGTACCGCAGCATAACCGGCGGTCAGATTAGGTTGCACCGCCAGAGAAATCCGACGGCGCGGACTGATTCCACAAAACTCCGCTGGAAACGTCCGGAACAGCTGATAATCCGTCCACGGCGTTCGGATTTGCCGCGAAATGACCGCAAGTGAAATTACGATACGATGGCGGTGCCAGCGGAACGATCAGTTGTTTCCGACTGCCGCGATCGCAACTAATGCTGAATGGGAGAGCCGGCAAAAGGGCTGTTGCATTCCGACCGCCGCGGTCGCGCCGGAAGAGTAATGGCGGTCGAAAGCAACCACACAACAAGGCTACCAAGTGTGGCTGTATATCTGGCTCAGCCTAAAAAAACACCAAACACACCCCAATGACACATCCCCACAGCAAGTAAAAAATACAAATCCCAGGTCAACCCAGACAACACACCTGCCATGAATACTCCATTTTTGACCCACCCACATAGCTGAGTATAAAACCAGCCCCATCCCTGCCCAGAATCCTTTGCACAACTCCAGCACTGAAGGGCCCAGCCCCACAGCACAAAGGAGAGGCAAATCAGCACACATCACACCATCACAACCACACACACACCACACACATCTCCACCACCACCTTCCCACCTGCACTTTTCACCCATTTGCACATCACACACCATGGCACAGAAAAAAAGCCAAAATTCACTGACAATGAGTTGTCAGTCATGGTAGATGAGATAATCAGAGTAGAACCACATTTGTTTGGAAGCATGGTCCAACAGACACCAGTAGCCAGAAAAAATCAAATATGGGCAAGGATAGTCAACAAAGTCAATGCAGTAGGGACCATCCCGCCCACCCTGAAGAACATCAGGAGGAGGTGGCTTGACCTCAAGACCAGCGTGAAAGAGCGTGCCAACAAGAACCATGAGCTGGCTCAGAGGACTGGCGGTGGCCCTCCCATTCCACCACTAACATTCAACGAATGGGAGGAGAAGGTGCTTGCCATACTGCATCCAGAGAGTCTCACAGGAATACCCGGGGGAGTGGAGGCTGGTAAGCAGCAACAAATGTCTCCCATTGCACTGCTATGTACTGTCTTGCACAACTAGAAAGCTACACTTCCTAAACACAAATGCACTTAAGTACAACACACTCTTCCCAACACATGTCTTGCACATCTAACATTTCCTTCCTCTGAATCACCCCAAAGGTAGCTAGCAATATTTCCATGGGGGCATGTTTACAGGCAGCCAGCACTACAACTCCCACCAGACCCCCTTGTTCCACAGCTGAGCAGGATGGTACACTCCTCCCACTCATAACCATGTGGCAGCCATTGCATTGCTCACCTTCATATACCATGTAGGTAGCCATCTTAACAGGGAGGGGTGTTTGTGGGTGGGTAGCCAGCACTACAACTCACCACAGGCCCCCTTGTCCCACAGCTGAGCAGGATGGAGAACTCCCCCCAACCATGTGGCAGCCATTTCATTGCACTCATCAAACTCACAGGTAGGTAGCCATCTTAACAGGGAGGGGTCTTTGTGGGTAGGAAGCCAGCACTACACCACAGGCCCCCTTGTCCCACAGCTGAGCAGGATGGAGCACTCCCCCCCCAACCATGTGGCAGCCATTTCATTGCACTCATCAAACTCACAGGTAGGTAGACATCTTAACAGGGAGGGGTGTTTGTGGGTAGGAAGCTAGCACTACAACTCATCACAGGCCCCCTTGTCCCACAGCTGAGCAGGATGGAGCACTCACCCACAACCATGTGGTAGCCATTTCATTGCACTCATCAAACTCACAGGTAGGTAGCCATCTTAACAGGGAGGGGTGTTTGTGGGTAGGAAGCCAGCACTACGACTCACCACAGGCCCCCTTGTCCCACAGCTGAGCAGGATGGTACACTCCTCCCACTCATAACCATGTGGCAGCCATTGCATTGCTCACCTTCACCTAACAGGTAGGTAGCCATCTTAACAGGGAGGGGTGTTTGTGGGTGGGAAGCCAGCACTACAACTCCCACCAGGCCCCCTTGTCCCACAGCTGAACAGGATAGTACATTCCCCACACCCAGAACCATGTGGCAGCCATCTCATTGCTCTCCTCAAACTTACAGGTAGTCAGCCTTCTCATGCTCTCTTGTCTCACCCCTGAGCAGGATGGAACACTCCCCCCACCCAGAACCATGTGGCAGCCATTGCATTGCTCACCTTCACATAACATGTAGGTAGCCTTCTGAACAGGGAGGGGTGTTTGTGGGTGGGAAGCCTGCACTACAACTCCCCACAGGCCCCCTTGTCCCACAGCTGAGCAGGATGGTACACTCCCCCCACCCAGAAACATGTGGCAGCCATTTCCCTCCACTGTTTCACCGAACAGGTAGGTAGTCAGTGCATGCACCCTGCCATCCTTCTAAACAAGCATTTGCAATGCAATAGGTCTCGCATTATTAAAGTTTGAGCTATTGGTGTTGCATTTGCAAGAGTTTGAGCTATTGCCATTGTAAACGACAATGCCTTTTATTTATGTGTTTCGAAAAGCTGTATGCGGTGCATAAACACGCCCTTTGTACTTATAGTCCTTGCTTACGAAAAAGAAGGCTGGCAGTAAAAGAGGCATAGTTACTGCCAGCGTTGCTTCTCGTAAGCAACGACTGCAAGTACAAAGTGCCTGTTTACGCACCGCTTGCATGTTTGTAAAATACAGAAATAAAAGGCATTGGTATTTACAATGCCAATAGCTCAAACTCTCGCAAATGCGACACCTATTGCATAGCAAATGCTCATTTTCTTATTGCGTAGTAGAACCACTCTTTGTGGAAAACAACAATTATGCCATGTCAGATAGTCTTACAGGCATTCACAGATATACAAACCTACAATAAGTTTCCTATATTGAGGTTTTGGAATGTTCCGTTTTTTTAAAGCACAATAAAGATGGGGGCTGTTGGTGGGGGTTTAGAGGTAACTCCCACCTTTAACTTGTGAGGGCCTGAGCCTGGTGAGGTAGCCTGTCTGCTTTGTTTCACTGTTCTACCAAGGTTTTAGGAACTGTAAGATTCTTATCAACAACAGCAAGTGATGGATGACCTGTGGCTCAAAACCTAATCCCAAGTAGTAATTGTAATAATTCATTATTATTATTTAGACCGGACTAAATATTGATAATGAATTATTACAATTACTACGTGGGATTCCGCTTGGTTTGCCCACAGATGAGTGCAAACATCCTTTTGTGTGAATATTAATCCAAAATGAGGGATGAATGCTAGCCACTAAAAAACAAAAGTGTCTGTCCATCCCCTATTTCTCCTTGCTATTTTTCCAGATGTGGTCTGGATGAGATGCCAACAGATTTGCCCGAGCAGCCGGGAGTGCACATCTGTTTGGTGGGAAGGGATAGCAAAAGATGGTGAGGGCGAGGAAGGAAGTAGGGGGAAAAGTAAGAGTAAAAGGATAGAGAATGTTGGGAAGGGATAGCAAAAGATGGTGAGGGGGAAGGAAGGAAGTAGGGGGCAAGGCAAGAGTAAAAAGGATAGAGAAAGTTGGGAAGGGATAGGCAAGAGTAACAAGTTTAAGCTATTGGCATTGTAAATGACAATGCGTTTTATTTATGTTTCAAAAACCAAAACATAAATAAAAGCAGTGTGCCTTGAAGCAGGATGAAGGATCCTACTGATGTATCAGAGTGCAGTGAAAGCTGTGCCAACATGCATGTTTAACTATATGGCACACTGCTCCCTAAGTGATAAGTGACAGCTACGTCCACCAGTCCATGATTCAAAAGAGGAGACCAGAAGTGGCTGGGGAGAGACCCTTGAATTTAGTCTCCTGCTCCTGGGACACGCCTTTGGAAATGGTTCTATGATGTATCCATGTGCCCTGAGCACGTATACCAGTCTTGCACTGCCAATTACTCCATCATGGTGCATCTAACTCAACAGTGGGTTTTTCACATGGTAGTGGAAAAGACCAAGGTATGTTGTTCCCTCTCCTAGACAAACATCGACAGCATCACTACTTATTTCACCCTGCTCCCTCCATTAACCTGAACTTAACCTACCATTTATACCAGTAGAGCTACTCCAGTTTGCCAGGGCTATTCATGGTGTCAGTGTTACTGATTAAATTGGTGCCAGGTTTGCTTATTATGACAGGGCACAGATCGAATACAGCACACATTACCACACCTGCAGTTGTCAAATTTTTCCAGGTTAGCCGTACACTATACCCTCAGTCCTGGACCTTTACAGATCAGTGCATTCTGGGAGAGGTGTATTTTGATCTCTTTATATCACCCAACTGGATTAATACACCGATGATTAATAAAAAGAAAAACCTCCAAATGGAACAAGCATTGTGAGCGGCAATAGTTCTGGGGCTAATGTGCTAACTCATACAAAAACCTCATGCACAATTGTGCATATGTGCACGCTTGTGTGGCTCATTAAAGCAAGACAAAGTGCAGTGTAGACATGAAATCAGAACTGCATTGAAGACTCTTTTCCCCGTGTTTTAGTCCTGTTCTTTGTATGTGAAAGGAAAGTCAAATGGCAAGAGAGGATTTGTTATAATCCTCTTGTTTTTGTGACATCTAAAGAAACGTGTAACTATATTGAAGACTGCCTTGCATCCCGAACTTCAGTTCTCAGAGACAAAAACAGGACTGTAATTATAACAAAGTAGACTTCTATATAGTCCTGCTTTTGTTTCTAATGGAAAGGATGATGAGAGGGCTAACCTACCTTTATTACAGTCCTGCTTTGCATGCGCGTAGAAAGAAACGCAGGACTGTACTGTAGCGCTCATCTTGCTTTCTGATAGAAATAAAACCAGCACTACATTGAAATCTCCCTTTGCCTTCATTACATTCCTGTTTTTGAAGTTCGGGTTTCTATCGCATAGAAACGCAGGACTCTGACGAAGGTTCCTTTGCCACAAAGTTAAACTAGGTATCACTTTTTAGGCAAAAGCTCAGGTCATCACAGAACACACACTATGCCCAACATGCATTCTAACAGACTTTTAATCAGACACCTTACGCAAGACAGAATCCCCAGACAGGCTACAGAAACGTCACCAGTATACATATTACACCTGACTATTTTCTATACTAAAGGACATGCAGACTAGGCAAAAGTGATTTTTACGGCAAAAATTAAATTCTCTGAGACACTAGACAAGACCCCCAAATTACAAAGACTCCAAGTTACAAAATAAGTACAAAAACAGTGAGTTCAGCAGACTTGAACTAGAAACAAATTCATGAGCAAAAATTACTTTAACCCCTGCCTCTACTGCTTTATTAACTGTGTATCTAACCCCAGGAAAAGGGGTTCCTGGTCTCCCGTTACTTTATACCAAAGGCTCCCTAATTTCTATTTTTTGCAGATACAGACAGACAACCATTTTTAAATGTGGATAAAAACAGAAATTGGATTCTTTTGAGTGATTCTAAATACTGTCCATCATGACTGCTTGTTCAATAGCAGTGCAGATTGACAGGTAAGGGGTTAAAAAAGGTATTTTTAGTAGATCTGCACAACCTTGATACTAAAATGTTCATGTTTTCATATACGTGCATTGATTTATCATCTGTGGGTGGTAATATCATTAAAACCCACCAGGCGTTCAAGCATGTAGGCACATTTATTGGTTACATAAATGTAGAAATATACTAGTTTCACCTTCCATTTATTCACAAAACCCAAACTAAATATGGATAAATGTATATATACACAATTAGCAAAAACAAATATGTAGAAATGGCAAACACAAAATACCATAAAACTGGGAACCCTAATTATACCTGAAAGTCATACATGTGACAAATATCAAAAGATGTATCCCATGTGTGTTTGCACCACGATGTCAATGCAAATATTGGTGGAAAGGGATGGTACCCAGGGCCACGCTAATGATACAATTCTGCGGCAGTGCAGTTTCCTGCACAATTATGGGTTGCCCCCTTTGCCACATAACGCATCATCTGCTGCACAATCTGCAGATTTCAGCAGAAATGTAGATTCTAGCTGAAACAGGTCAAAAGTTAATTAAAAAAGCTGCGGCAACTGTTGCTGCGCATTGGATGGCCCTTTCTCAAATGTTGACTGGTCTCTGTTGCTTATGGCTGTAGTCACGTGTTAAACTGGTACTAATGGTGTAAAACCTTTGTCCATGCAGTATTAACATGTACAAATGATAAACTAATGTAGCAATACCATCACAAACATAATGTGCTTTGCTGTGTTCCATAATTTAGTCAATCCTGCAACATAATTGGCTCCTTTCCTGTTGCATAATTCAAGTGGCCTTGCAGGTACCATATTGCACCATCATCACTACGGGATTAATGGGAGCATTAACAGTCCCAAATGTAATGTTAACTAGGTGACGTACACTGCCATACTCAAGTAAATACTTTCTGGCATGAAGAAACTAAGGGGCGCACAACACAGCAGGCCCACGTTTTAACAATCAGAAAGCTATGTGCCCTATGTACAGCAGCAGCACATGCACTACTCGCACAGAAAAGCACTTTTCTCTGTCCCACTTCTTGCAGCCAGCGAGACTTCTCCTGCCTTACATCCAAGAACCACATAAAAACACAAAGCCCCCAGCCTGCACCAGAACCTTTTAGCCTCTTACACATATACCAAGTCCTTTCCTTGCATCCAACTAACGGACATTCTCCTTTTATTTGCCTGGGCACAGGCATGGAGGACTGGGTACGGGGACATACTGTACAAAATTGTGTGTGCAATAACAGATTATACATTTGAGGCTAGGAGGGGTAATGCCCAGAAGTCGTTGAAATTAAAGTAGTCGGAGATAGCCACCAAGGATTGGGCAGGGGGAATTCTTGACACCAGCAAGGGGTAGTCAAGAGTACCCTGAAGAGAACATGGCAGTGTTTGAGTACCAAGAAAGTGAACAGTATTAACATGGGTGGAGTTCACGTATTTCACAGATAAGCTTAAATCGGTTGAGAACCGCAAAAGGGAGGATGTTAGGAGAACATATGGTAAAACGACCTATCTGGAGACCAACACGTTTCACCCAGCAAACCAATCCCAACATACACATGGTTCCCAATCTACAAAGCACCCACGAGACCACAACTTACAACACCCCGCAGCCTTCTTACACAGCTTCTGCTCCTTTCGCAAGGTCACACCTTAAGCGCTCGCCTCCTTAACACCCACAATGTTCCTGCAACCACGAAGACCCTAAACAGTCATACTGCAAGTTCCGTACTCGCTGCTACCAGTAAGTACACCCAGCTTACACAGAGCAGTCTCCTAAACGCGGCGATCCTTCTTATCATTAAAACAAAGAGACCTTCCCTCATCAAACACTGTGCCTCCATTCCGCACCGCTGCCCCTCACACACAAGTAAATTCCCTACCCAATATGCGCTCCCAACCCCGCGTGATCCCCTACTGCCGCATGCACCGAACAAAGGATACCAGCACCAAGGCTTGAGCTGCTTCTTCTTCTTCCGCCCCATGTCGTCAACGGGCCGAGTACTGCAGAGAAGGGGCAAACACAGAACAGGCAAGACGCAGCCACCAGCAAGTAGACACAAAAAGGCTGCACGTAAGCTCACACTCCCAGACTGCACCGCGGTCACAGGAAGGGCGGAGACGTCGAAAAGTAGCAATTTCTGGTCAATGATGAAAAGTAGCAATTTCTGGTCATCCGCGATGTGCCTGTACCTCTGTTAGTGTATTGCTCACCTGGTGTATGAAGTGTCTAGCCCATCGCATTACTATGTGCACAAGATCTCTAGTGGGGTCCCCGATGCAGTCGAATGAAAGCACTTGACAATAATGGACATCCGGGATATTCTTGTACTTACACTGGGTAAATGCGCGCGCACCACAGAGGAGCGGGGGGAGGGAGCGCGGCAGCGACAGCGAGGCGAACGCGCGCTGCTGCGCGTTCTGGCCACCGTCGGGAATGGGAGGAGCGAAGGCGGGACATGCGCCCGCCTTTGCCCAATCGCGTGCCGTTTTTTTAAAAACGCACGCTCCAGTTAATGTGGGCTTCTGAAAACCAAACCACACGCACGAGCGTGTGGGTCGTTTTCAGAAGCCCTTCTAAAGGTCTCGCGCTGCGCGAGCAGTGCTGCGCACTGCAACGCTAGGCGCGAGACCTAAAAAACATGGAGCCAGATGACCACACCAGCACTCACATGTCAGCCAACTTGGCATAGATCCAAAAGCCACATCCAGTGTGCAGACAGCTAAGTGCACATAACTGTCACAGAAATTAAACTGTGACTCACCAAGTCACATGTGAAAGTAATTCATGGCACAATCATGCACAGCACAGAATGCAATGTGTAAGTGCCATGGTGTCAGAGCATGAAAGCCCATATGAACACGAAACATGCATGGTCAATCTGACAAACAAAGTAAAGTATATTGTATGAAAAAGGTATGTATAACATTCCAATGGCTAGTTCTTGCTTAGCTGAAATTGATTCCATGAAGAGCAAACAAAAAAGACGCATTACATAAAGTTGATGTGCCGCAAGTTGTTAGATGACATGTCCTTGTAATCACACAATCTGTACATGGCACATGGTTTCAATTTACATGTCACACCATGGACAAGTAATGTATGTACCTCGACATCATGTCATGATGCTCAGTATCTTGCTGCCATACCAAGTGATTGCAATGTAAAGTGTTTGGTGTATCAAATGTAACATCCAAAAGTCTAACACCAAGTTTGTGGAGTGCACTTCAATGACCATTTAACCTCTGTTCAACAGGAGATCCACAAGCAACTTCAGCAGAAAACCCCACCAACCTGCAGAGCCTGTCTCCCCCCCAGAACATGAACTCTCAGATGCAGACTCCCTACGTTTCTCTGATGAGGAGCAACAACCTGGCCCCTCCGGACTGCCAGGTTGCACCACGTCTCAGGCCCTCATTGTCCCCACCACCACCTCCACCACCACCACCACAGCAACTACAACAGCCTGACCCCAGCTACAATGACCTGTGCGGTCTCCACTACCACCATCACCACTGCTGCCTGCAACACTCTCCCTGCCTCAGTGGTTACCAACACCACAACACAATCAGAGGATGCCAGGGGGAGTGTGCGGGTGCGTCCAGTGCCAACGCCACAGGTCCGTGTCAGCAGGGCAGGTGGGAGGGCAACTGGGGGACAAATGCAGGAGGACACTGAGACCGAAGCCCTGGCCACCGTCGCAAGAGTCCTTGGGGCATATGAACAGAACAAGGGACAGATGGGCCAGGTTGTGGAAGAAGTGCGTGAGATCCGCCTGCTGCTGAGGTCCATGGACACACGTATGGGCCAACTTGTAGACCTCATGGGCCAGCTTGTGAGTGTTCTGAGGGACAGACATGCGGCCCAAATGACAGCTCAACCCCCCTCCAGTGGCCCGCATGCTGATACTCCCACCACCTCAGCTGCGGCCACAGAGAGGGGTGAGCTGCAACAAAATGACTCCTCAGACACCTCTGAGCCTGCAGCAGAGGGCCCCCCTGCCAAACGCACGAGCGGCCGTCCGAGAAACACCAGGGGAGGATCACGTGGCCAGGCACCATCCAAACGCAATTCGCTGAGCCAGCCATGATGGCACCTGTGTTCCCCTTGACATTGACTTTGTTAACTATCCTTACCCACATTGCCATGTTGATGGCAGGAGTCTGTTGCACTGTGTGACCACATCAATGTTGTGACTACTCTATTTGTCTCATTTACCATCACTGACAACTCATAAACTCACTTGGCACAATTTTGTCAATAATCACTTCTCTGTCACAAATACTTATTGTAAATAAACACTCTTTACACACCTATGTCTTTGTGTCAGCTCCATGTTTATCACAGTATGTACAATGTCAACTCAGATTCCAATGTACCACAAGCTCTGATTGTGACGAGGCATTGAGAGGGCGAAGGGACCTAGAAAGACACAAGAGAATGACATTTACTTGTCAGGTGATGCCATTACAGCTAAAACACACCACTAGTCATCAACGTAGAAAAACCAGCACACATAACAATGAGCAACAACATCAACATAGACATGAGGTACCTGGATAAAAATACCCTGTGCCACACACATCAGCCATTAGCCCAGAGCCAACAGCCAGCAGTCAAAAAGATCATCTATGCCTTGCCACTACCATCAAAGCCAACAGACAATGTCACTGTTGTACAATGTTACTTACACTCAAGTGAAGTCGTTGTCGATGAGCTGTTGACGCAGGTCAACACCTTCCTCTTCTCCACTATCGTCGTCACTGGGCATGTGTGGGTTTGCAGGGGGGGCATCTGCTGCTCATCATCGTCCAGGAGCAGGGGGATCTCCTTGAGCAAGGCCAGGTTGTGGAGCATGCAGCATGCAACTACGATCTGACACACCTTTTGGGGAGAGTAGAGTAGTGCACCTCCGCTCTTGTCCAGACACCGGAATCTAGACTTCAGAAGCCCAAAAGTTCGCTCCACCACACGATGTGCCCTCCCATGTGCATCATTGTTGCGGCCTCCACCCGGGGTCCTTGAATTCCTCACTGGGCTCAGCAACCAAGGCCGGTTGAGATACACAGAGTCACCTAGGTGTGCCATACAGAGAGCAATTTACTGATATAAACAGTAGCTGAGAACAGCATGTCACACATACAGCACACTGCTTGACTCGGCGTACTCACCAACAAGCCACGCATGCTCCGGATGCAGATTTGCCATCAGTTGTGGGATGATGCTGTTACGCAGTATGTAGGAGTCATGGGCAGATCTGAGAAATCTGGCACAGACATGGTACACTCCTACATCTTGTGTCACCAGCCCTGGGTGTAGGTGACACAGCACATGTTGGAAACAGCAACACTGCTGACTTCTACATAGCTGCTGTACCTGCCACACCTTCTTGCTTAAGTTGCACAGAGCACAACTTTTCTACACAATGAGCACAGTGTGTGTAAGCTGATCAACTACCAAAATCAATACAGCAATGTGCACAGTGAAAAAGGCAAATTATTTGGTCAGTCCATAATTACTGTGGGTTGATTAGCCATCTCACACATTGAGATGTTCACAAATATGAGACTCCATTACACACCAAATCTGTGTACTGGCACACAAATATCATAGGTGACATGTGAGGAAGTACATGCCAATGCATGTAATCATGTGCACTGACATGGCATGTGTAGGCATCAGCGAGTTGAATGTCACACTAGCATTACATTTTGCAAACAGGTGCTGTAATACATTGTGAATGTATAGTGTTCAACGATTAAAATTGGCTATTGCCATTTGCTAGAGCATATTGTGTCCATAGGTGCGGTATGCGTGCTCCGCCACCGCGATCACGGTCATTGGCCGCAATTGAAAGATGCAGGATTGCGGTAGCGACCGCCTGGCCCCCGCGGTGTGACACCGCCAATGCCAATGACAATGCAGCCAATGGGAACCGCGATCGCGGTACTGAAATACAATTTTGAAACTCGCAGTAGGCGTGCTCCCCTACCATGGGCCCGGGCATTGGCCACAATTGAAAGATGCAGGATTGGGGTAGGGACCGCCAGGCCCCCGCGGTGTGACACCGCCTATGCCAATGACAATGCAGCCAATGGGAACCGTGGTCGCGATAGTGAAATAACATTTTTAAACTCGCGGTAGGCGTGCTCCGCTTCTGCGGTCCCGGTTATTGGATACAATTGAAAAATGCTAACCAGGCAGACCAATTGCAGCAGCTGAGTACCACTGAAACAACCCCAGGGGCCTATAAATCTCTGTGAGAGAGCCACACATTTCTCTTGTATTTAGACACTGCTGCCTGCCATTCTTCACCACCAACTGCTGCTGTTCCTGTATTCTGGACCCAGTGATGGCAAGAACTGAGAACATCAGGGCCCGTCCTTTCACCACAGAGGAGCTGGAGGTCCTGGTGGACGAGGTCCTTGCACAGTATGGGAGGCTGTATGGTGCGCCAGATGTACTGGTAAGTGTTACTGAATAAAAGTTTGAGAGTGCTCAGAATGCTCACATGATGTTGCTCTGCAGTAGTATGTGCCTGTGAGTGCAAGTCAATGTGCATGCATCCATATTTTTCCTATAGTCTGCTCCATACATGGCCTATTAAGAATTGCATTTGAGTATGTGAGGAGGATGGCAACATGGACACTTCTACAGCCCTTCTTCTGCAAAAAACAACAAACGTTGGTCTGAGACTGGTTAATGTAAATGTGTGATACACTGCCTAGCATGCTGACTTCATGTCAACGGGGTGTGTAGCCTTATTTCCACAGATCCAAGACTGTATTGAAGGATGGGAGTGACATGCAGTGTATTTTGCAGCCATACAGTTACACTGCTGGTTTGAGTCAGTCGAAGTCTGAACAAACATTGCCTGTGCTATGTGATGTCATAGTTCATTAAGGCTTCAGATGCTCATTTGTGTTAGGATTTGCGCCATAAACATGGCTAATCCTCATACTGTGTATTAGAATTGACCCAATATATGTAGCATGCTCAGTCTTTATTTCTGGTTTGCTATATTTTGGTTTGCTTTATGGAATTGCACAAGTGTGAACTTTCATGCTTTTATTTTTCTTGTAGAAACTGGTATGGTATGCTGTAATACTGTTATAAACATTAAGTAGTTCTTGGTGTCTGAATCCATTTAGCTTGAAACAATTTGATTCAGCAGAACTAATGACAGTTAACATGTGCCTGCCACACGCGCTTTACAGTTGGCAATTTGCATCTCTGTTAAACCACCCCACCCACCTGAAGCCTATAAAAGGCTTGAAAGCAGAATGAGACGTGCTTGCGCTCGTCTTCACGATTCCCCCCTTACCTGATTTCCTTCGAGTTCCCGCGCCGCAGGCAGTATTCCTCCTCTTCGGTTCCAGTCAGTCCTTGGTGGTTTCCAGGATAACTCCACAACTTCCTCCTTCGTTCCGTCTAGGAAATAACTCCGGCCTGCAACAAAGAAAGAAAAAGCAGCGCTCAGTCAAGTAAGGCATTTCTAATTAACAAAGCTTGCAGTGGAAGCGCGTCAAAGATTAAACAGGTACTTTTCTGTTTTATTACAAAGGCTGATAATTTACGACTTTTGCGCTCTCAGAGGAAATGCTCTAAGGTTCCTTAAATTATAGTTTCTTCGTATTTCAAGAGTGAGACAAATAAGACTTTTCAAATTAAAGAGAGACAGACTCATTTCCTACTCAGGAATAAGTGGACATTTTCTGCTGAAACTTATTTTGTGTTGTATTATTTTTATTTTATGATATTCTTGAAGACAAGAAAAAGGTGTTTTTGTTAGTAAGTGTTTCACGGAACATTTAAATTTCAGTTATTGGTGTGTTATGCTGAAAAGGTGACAAGGTGTTCTTTTATTTCACTACAGAGAGCAGCATTATACACGTGTTTAAGAACGTCACTTTAAGCACGTGATGCATCTGATGATAAAAGGGAGACATTATCTCTGCTATATGTTGAGCAGCAAATTAAAGTGAAAGGTATAATCTTTATGTACAATGTAAATCAGGATACTAGTGGATGTATTCAACTAAGTAGGTTAATGAATGTTTATTGATCTTTACGTTTGTACATAGATATTGTCCCAGAAGAATTGCTGTGTTTACAGAGTGGTTAAGGTATCGCGATCAGCGCCACAGTCGTGCCAAGATCAGAATCCAGCAGAGTGTTTTCTTTCTGTTCTTTTTTATTTTGTCCCATTTTTCCCTTCCCCTGAAGATCTGTTCTTGTTAAGCTGTGTTATACATACGGTTTGACAGGCATAGATTTTTGGGGGCGTAGAGAACAAGCGTCTCATCTCTCAAATCGAACATCCTGGATTTCAGGTGAATGGAGACTTGACAGAAGCGCAAGCCTTCACAAAAACTCAAGTTCTTTTTGAGAGATATGGACCCAGAGAATGACCGCATTGATGCTCAAGCCATGGCCCAAGCTTTGATTGAGGACACTAATCAAGGTCAAACTGTAGCAGTAATGCTACAGAATCTGCAGTAAGAAATGCAAAGATTAAAAGAAGAAAATACAGAGTTGCGTAATGAGTTAATACGATACAAACCTAGGGAGTCTTTATGGGACAGTACCTTTCCTAAAGCCTTCAAGACCCCTGCAGAAACTGGTGCTCGATCAAAATCGTCGAACACTTTCATGGCATCTGATGCAGCATCATCGCCAGTACATATAACAGTAGCGGTTCCTAATGTTGTACCTTTGGCTGCACCGGAACGTTTCTTTGGTGATAGTGCTAAGTTTAATGTTTTTATTAGTCAGTGTCAACTGCATTTTATTTGTAAGCCACAAGCTTTCCCTACCGATGCATCCAGAGTTGCCTTTGTGCTGTCTTATTTGGGGGGCACAGCCGCTAATTGGTCTATCCCATACATAGATAGGAATGACCCCATCTTGTATAATTGGCAGTTGTTTAAAGCCACCATGACTAAACTGTTCGCTAAGCACACATACGTTCAGGCTACCGATAATGAGTTGTTGAATTTAAAACAAGGAAGTAAGGACCTGTTGAGTTATTAAACCACCTTTAACAGGTTGCTGACGGAGACCCAATGGTCAGAGGAAAAACGCACTTCCCTATTCTTTAGGGGATTGCGGGATGACTTGAAAGACGCTCTTGCACATATTGTTGAGTTACCAGAAGATTACTCAGACTTCGTAGATTTAGTGGTAAAACTAGATCATCGCCTTGGAGAATGAAAAGGGGAAAGATCTAGAATAGATACTAGATTGATTGTGGTTAAGAGTGACAAGAAAGATGCTGAAAGCAAATTACCAGAACCAGAACCGATACAGATAGGAGGGATCAAGGGACAATTATCTGCAGAAGAAAAGGATAGGAGGCGTAAATTAAATCTATGCTTATATTGTGGTCGGTCTGGACATTTTGCCAGAGATTGCTCTTTTAAATCAAAAGTACCTAAAAAGGTTAATGCCACAGCTTCCATTAATACACAGCAGGAAAACTAAAGAGCTCGTCAGGAACGGAGGTCGCCTTGACGAGAGACACAGTTTCACAGATCTCCCAACATTTAGCCAACACAGTAGCTTGTATACCCAGACATTCCATCATTCAGGTGACATTGATTTTAAGTACACAAATCAGACATTCAGTTTCAGTTCTTTTAGACTCTGGAGCGACAGGAAACTTCCTAGATATCCGATTAGCACAAAAATTGCATATTCCCTCAGTATCTAAGGCACAGCCAGAACCAGTTTGTGCTGTTGACGGTTCTGCATTGTCATCTGGATTAATAACCAATCAGACTTGTCCCATCACTATGGTCTGTCAGAATGGTCACACAGAAATAATAAGCTTTGACCTCATAGACACACCCACCTTTGGACTTATTTTAGGTGTACCATGGTTGATGGTGCACAACCCAAAAATTAATTGTGATTTAAGAACAGTGACTTTAGACTCTTTACATTGCTGGTCACATTGTTACCAGGAAGCACACATTGACTCCATGACGGTGTTACATTGCGCCACCACCACAACACCTTCTCCTACTATACATAAGGAATATCAGGAGTTTAAAGACGTTTTTGACCCTGTAAAAGCTACTACTCTACCCCCACATAGATCATACAATTGTCGTATAGATTTAATCCCAGGAGCTCCGCTTCCCAGTAGTAAAGTGTTCGCTCTTTCAGAGGAAGAAACACAATACCTGCAAAGTTATTTGGATGATCTATTGGCCTTAAGCTTTATCCGACATTCTACGTCCCCCGTCTCTTCGCCACTATTTTTCGTCCCAGCACGGGATGGTGGCTTAAGAGCGTGCATTGACTATCGCGGGTTGAATAAAGCCACTATTAAAAATAAGCATCCATTACCATTGATCCCAGTCTTACTTGACCAGCTGCGTCATTCCACTGTGTACACTAAATTGGACCTTCGAGGGGCTTATCATCTTATACGGGTCAAAGAGCATGATGAGTGGAAAACAGCATTTAGAACCAAGTTTGGTTTATTCGAATACACTGTCATGCCCTTTGGTCTGTGTAATGCCCCTGCGGCCTTTCAATATTTTATTAATGAGGTCCTAAGCGAGTTTCTTAACATCTGTGTAATAGTGTACATAGATGACATTCTCATTTATTCAAAAAATAAAGAAGAACATGTGCAGCACGTAAAGGCGGTGTTGAAAAATTACAAGAAAACCACCTCTTTGCGAAATTGGAGAAGTGCATATTTAATACTGATACTGTAGAATTTTTAGGGTATTGTTTGTCACCAGCTGGCATAATGATGGATCCAAAGAAAGTGAGTGCCATATTGGATTGGCCAGAACCGACGTCTGTTAAGGAAGTACAAAAAGTGTTGGGATTCGCCAATTTTTATAGGTGTTTTATCCCTCAGTTTGTAGAAACTGTTGTGCCTATCACTAAACTGTTGCAAAAAGGACAGGCTTTTTCTTGGACAGACAAGGCAGCTCAAGCTTTCACCAGATTAAAAGAAAAATTTACTTCAGCACCGTTACTGAGACATCCTGATCCTGAGCTCCCCTTCTTTGTGGAGGCGGATGCGTCACAGGTTGCAGTGGGAGGAGTTCTCTCCCAGAGGGACTCACAGGATGGGCAATTATATCCTGTAGCGTTCTACTCCAAAAAACTACTTTCTGCTGAGCAGAATTATACGGTGGCTGAGAGAGAGCTACTAGCAATTAAACTAGTCTTTACAGAGTGGCGACATCATTTAATGGGTACTCGATATCCTGTGACCATTTTTAGTGATCACAAGAATTTGCAATTCTTCAGTTCTGTTAAGGCACTTACACCTCGTCAAATGCGATGGTTAAATTTCTTTAGCGCATTTGACTTTGTCATTACTTACAGGCCATGCTCAAAACAAATCCAATCAGATATTCTGTCACGTTATGGGCATACAGCTGACTTACGGAAAGAGATGGAAAGCCCTCCTATTATTCCTCCTCACAAAATGTAGCACCTATTGTACAAAAAAGTTTCATGACTTTGATACGAGAAGAACACATTAAGTTAAATATACAGGAATGGTTAGCAAATCCAAAAAACACAATTCAGGACGGGTTATTCTACCATGATAGTCTTTTATTCGTACCCACTACCGAATTGCAAAATAAAGTGTTAACATGGAATCATGATTCAGCCTTAGCAGGTCATCCCGGATATCAAAAGACATTAGATAACTGTAAGAAACAATGTTGGTGGTCCTCCTTGTCTAAAGATGTTCAAAACTACGTAGCATCTTGTCCCATTTGTGCCAGAAATAAATCTTTACATAAAGCACCAGCAGGGTTATTACAACCTTTATCTACTCCCCCAAGCCCGTGGCATTCTATCAGTTTAGATTTTATTACTCATTTACCAGTAGCCAATGGGTACACCACCATCCTTGTGGTTGTAGATTATTTGTCAAAAATGGCACATTTCGTTCCATTGCATAAAATACCAACTGCAGTAGAATTTAGTAACGTTTTTATGACTAATATTGTCCGTTTGCATGGCCTGCCATCTAAGATTATTTCCGATCGTGGAAGTCAGTTCACGTCTAGGTTTTGGAAAGAACTCCGTAAGAACCTAAAAATGGAAATAGCCCTATCTACAGCCTTCCATCCAGAAACAGATGGGCAAACGGAAAGGGCAAATCAGACACTACTTCAGACCTTGCGTTGCCTAATCACTGACATTACTAGTGAATGGGACAAGGCCTTGCCATTAGCGGAGTTCATTTATAACAACAGTGTTCATTCTGCAACACATTGTACCCCGTTTTACTTCTTAAATGGATATCATCCCAAGGCCTTGCCAATTTCTGTAGAGTCTTCCCTTATACCTGCAGTCACTGATCGTTTGCAAAATTTACTGGACATTCAAGAAAAAGCCAAAACATATTTAAATAACTATAAGACTTTAATGAAAAAACAAGCAGATAAACACAGAAATTCCGCTCCATGTTACAACATTGGAGATAAGGTCTGGTTATCCACTAAGAACCTTAATATTGTAGGCCCAAGAAAATTACAGCCACGTTATATTGGACCATTTTCAATAAATAAACTCATAAACCCTGTTACAGTTCAATTGGATTTACCCCCTGAATACCCTGTACACCCCACCTTTCATGTCTCTCTGTTGAAAATGTACAATCCTGAAACTAGAAAAGAACCCCACCTCCACCCATTCCCATTGACGGACATCTAGAATATGAAGTTAGACGTATTCTTGATGTAAAAAGAATTCAAGGTCGGCTCCATTATTTAATAGCCTGGAAAGGTTATTCCGATGCAGAGAATTCATGGGAACCAGCTTCCTTTGCCTATGCCCCCAAATTGGTTCGACAGTTCCATCTATGATTTCCACAAAAACCACGCCCTGTAGGGCATCCTTTGAGAGGGGCGACTGTTAGGATTTGCGCCATAAACATGGCTAATCCTCATACTGTGTATTAGAATTGACCCAATATATGTAGCATGCTCAGTCTTTATTTCTGGTTTGCTATATTTTGGTTTGCTTTATGGAATTGCACAAGTGTGAACTTTCATGCTTTTATTTTTCTTGTAGAAACTGGTATGGTATGCTGTAATACTGTTATAAACATTAAGTAGTTCTTGGTGTCTGAATCCATTTAGCTTGAAACAATTTGATTCAGCAGAACTAATGACAGTTAACATGTGCCTGCCACACCCGCTTTACAGTTGGCAATTTGCATTTCTGTTAAACCACCCCACCCACCTGAAGCCTATAAAAGGTTTGAAAGCAGAATGAGACGTGCTTGCGCTCGTCTTCACGATTCCCCACTTACCTGATTTATTTTGAGTTCCCGCGCCGCAGGCAGTATTCCTCCTCTTCGGTTCCAGTCAGTCCTTGGTGGTTTCCAGGATAACCCCAAGACTTCCTCCTTCGTTCCGTCTAGGAAATAACTCCGGCCTGCAACAAAGAAAGTAAAAGCAGCGCTCAGTCAAGTAAGGCATTTCTAATTAACAAAGCTTGCAGTGGAAGCGCGTCAAACATTAAACAGGTACTTTTCTGTTTTATTACAAAGGCTGTTAATTTACGACTTTTTCGCTCTCAGAGGAAATGCTCTAAGGTTCCTTAAATTATAGTTTCTTTGTATTTCAAGAGTGAGACAAATAAGACTTTTCAAATTAAAGAGAGACAGACTCATTTCCTACTCAGGAATAAGTGGACATTTTCTGCTGAAACTTATTTTGTGTTGTATTATTTTTATTTTATGTTATTCTTGAAGACAAGAAAAAGGTGTTTTTGTTAGTAAGTGTTTCATGGAACATTTAAATTTCAGTTATTGGTGTGTTATGCTGAAAAGGTGACAAGGTGTTCTTTTATTTCACTACAGAGAGCAGCATTATACACGTGTTTAAGAATGTCACTTTAAGCATGTGATGCATCTGATGATAAAAGGGAGACATTATCTCTGCTATATGTTGAGCAGCAAATTAAAGTGAAAGGTATAATCTTTATGTACAATGTAAATCAGGATACTAGAGGATGTATTCAACTAAGTAGGTTAATGAATGTTTATTGATCTTTATCGTTTGTACATAGATATTGTCCCAGAAGAATTGCTGTGTTTACAGAGTGGTTAAGGTATCGCGATCAGCGCCACAGTCGTGCCAAGATCCGAATCCAGCAGAGTGTTTTCTTTCTGTTCTTTTTTATTTTGTCCCATTTTCCCTTCCCCTGAAGATCTGTTCTTGTTAAGCTGTGTTATACATACGGTTTGACAGGCGTAGATTTTTGGGGGCGTAGAGAACAAGAGTCTCATCTCTCAAATCGAACATCCTGGATTTCAGGTGAGTGGAGACTTGATAATTTGTGACATTACAAATGTATTTTGTCCAGAGGGTACTGAATGATGTGTGTGCAGGTCTCAAATTGCCACAATGGTGATGTGTGCATCATGCACAAGAGTACAATGCCTGTGTGTAACACTCTTGGTGACACATCAGATAAATTTAATTTGGAGATGTCATCCTTCTATTGATTACATTATGTGTTCAGTCTCGCATGTGTAGGCACTGTTTCCCCTCTCATATTGTACATGCATGTGATTTCTCTGATGGCCCACGTTTAACCTCAGTGTGCGTCCCTCTGGCCTGCACAGAAACTGCCCAATGTTACAAGGACCCATCACTAAATGGAATGAGTGAAACATATGTGTTGTCCACCACCCTATTTCTCAATGAGCTATCTTATGCCTGGGGATTGCACAAGACAGACCTCCATCTTGTGAGAAGAGTGTGAGAATGTCAGATCATGGCCCTAAATGTGACCACCATGACACATGTAGCCATTCACTGGTCAAGGACATTGAGGGGTGTGTGGTATTATGACACAGTGAGTCAGCCCCGACACATCATTCCCAATGTATTGTATGTAATGCTCACTCACATACTGCATCACAGATGAGGGTCATTTTCATATTGGTTGCTGTGCTTGAACTCTGCATGTGTATGAGATGGCCATGTACTATGTCCATCATCATACATGTATACATTTCTATGGGGTTATCCGATGCAAGTGTACTACGTGTCATGCTGTATGGCCTCTGCTCAACATTTATGTATTAGTGTGCTATGTATTTTCATGCTCCTGTACTGACACGAAGTGGTACATAAAACAGTGTCCCTGAAACTTCCTCTTCTTATCTCCCATGCCTGCAGCTTAAGGTCCACCAGCGTAAGGCGATATGGAGGGCCATTGCATGCAAGGTGCGGGCTCTGGGTGTCTCCAACCGAGGGCACACACACTGTCACAAGAGGTGGGGTGACATCTGCTGGCTGAGAAAAAACGTGGCAGAGATGGCGCTGGGGGTGCTCCCTCGGAGTGGCAGGTTGGCGTGCAGGAGCATGACATCACTAATGGCCCGCAACTTGGCAGTGACACAGCCAGAGCTGGAAGAACGCAGGAGGGCCCATCAGCAGCAAGTTGGGGGTGAGTATTCAGCTAAGTGTAACTTTGGGTGTGAGTACTGCATGAATCCCAAATGTGAGCCAGTGGGAAGCTCTGTGATGTCTCTAGTGTGATGCAATGGCTTCTAAGTGGCCTCTGTGTTGAGTGCAGCTGTTATGCATTTGTACGACATGTGGTTTCTCATGTGTTTAAAACCATGACCCTTGTCATTGACAGATGAGATGTGGCCTTGTGACATATGCTGCAGTATGAGTGTCATAGACATCACCTGGCAGTGAACAGCAGTGAGCATCGTGTTAGTGTGCATTTATAGATGTGTGCTGTGCACAACATATGATTTGTGACAACTACACAGCTGACACCAATGTGCAACTGTAGTTGTGCTTCAAAGCACAACATGGTGGATATCAGGAGCTTGTGGCCATTGCAAAAGGACATTTGGGAGTTTGTATCTGTGGTGTTCCCTTAAAGTGACTCCATATGTGACAGAGACAACATGTTTAGATGTATACCTATCTCACCTACAGGCACGTAGGCATGCTTACAGAGAATAGTATGTTAGGGTACAAGGAGTCACGGGCCAGCTATTTGGCTGTGTCAATGCCACATGGGGCATTACTATCAATTATGCATGTTTCCAGGCATCTTCTGATGATTGCATAAATGTTGCACATGCTGACTGTACATGGAGGAGGCCAACATGGGAGTATCATTTTCAAGTTTTGTGCTTTGCTTGTAAATGATGTTTGTGAGTATGGCACTATACTGAACGTATGTCTCTGTCTCTTGCAGCATCTACCAAGGGCATGGAAGGACGAGGGACCGACACCAGTGGGGAAGCTTCGGGCACGACTGCTACACATGAGTTCACTGACACTGATGTGACCAGCGCCTCGGAGGGGGACAGGAGTGCCCTGGATGATTCCCACCCGGAAACACCAACCTCCACATCTTCAGCCTCCAGCGGTGACTCCTCGATGTTGCCGGGCACAGGAAGTTCCAAAACTGCCTCTTCTTCCACCACACATCGTCCAGTGCCCACCTTCACGGTTGCTCTCACAAGTGCTGTCTGTGTCCGCAGCCCTAGGAAGGGAAGAGTCTCCTTCACCCCAGGTACTGCTGCCCCTGCCCCTGCCCCTGTCTCCCCTGCTGCCCTCAGTGTGGAGGCGGTGGACCTTTTGGGCAAGCTGTGTGTGGGTCAGACTGCTCTCCTGAATGCCTTCCAGGATCATGACAAGAAGTTGGCACAGGTAGTTACCTTCATGGAGGGGATTCCTTCTAATGTGGGTGGTCTACACCGAACTGTCCAGTCATTGTCCTCCACAGTGACGGCAGCCATTCAGCAGTCACAGGCTCCAAGTCCGGCTCCTGTCCCTTCAGCAACCACCCTGCCAGTGGCACCACCTGACGAGAGTGCCCACACGCCAGAGCCATCAGGCACCAAGTCCTCCACAAGCAGCACACAACAGCAGCACTCCAAGCAGACCAGACCACAGACACCATCCCCAACACACAAAACAGGCATACAGGAGCGCAAAACTAAAAGCCCATCACGTGACACTCATGGGAATCAGGCCAAGAAGCAGGCATCAACATCACATTCATCAAAATCACCCCTATCCAAGGGCACTCCCATCCCCACACCTGCTCCCAAAGACAAAGAAACACTTGCCCTGTCTGCTGTGAACCTGGTGCCTGCAACGACTAAGCACAAACACATTTCTAAGGCAGATTCACCCACAACGTCAAATCCCACCCACACCCCTGTGAAGCTGGGACAGGAGAGCAAAGTGGGGGGTTCACCTGGACAACAGGGGATGCAGGGGAAGAGGCAAGGCCACCCCAAGCGTACAACCAGATCCAGCAAATCCCCACAGGGAGAGCCACCTGCACCTGATACACCTTTGGTGGAGAGTGAGGCTGTTGTGCCCACCCCACTTCCCACTCCGGCCAAGACACTTGTGGGCTATCGAATCCCCAAGAAGTTGAGACCCAGCCCTCAACATTCACCCTCACACACTGTGTCTCCCAGAAGCATGTCTCCGCCTCCCCGTGCAACCACTCCACCTGGTCCAAGCAGCCCTCAGGCTCCCACAGCCACTGATGCCTCTACCTCAGCCGGTTCTCTCTCTCCCAGGTCCAGTCCTCCAACTGGCCCCGACAATCAGCCACCTCCCAGTTCAACTTCAAGCCAAAGTTGAAGCCAAGTGCCCCTCCCCACACCATTTATCAACACAGCGGTGCCTGGACTGCCCATTTGTAGCACCTGAGCTGTGGTGATTCCCATGGCAGTGGACGGTGTCACCCATTCCCTGTGCAGTTTCTCATGCACACATGTGCGGACCGGAACTATGGACTGGCCAATGGCCTTGCTGTTTGTTACTTTTGATGCCCATTTCCTGTACAGTTTCTCATGCACACATGTGCGGACCGGAACTACGGACTGGCCAATGGCCTTGCTGTTTGTTACTTTTGATGCCCATTCCCTGTGCAGTTTCTCATGCACACAAGTGTGGACCGGAACTATGGACTGGCCAATGGCCTTGCTGTTTGTTACTTTTGATGCCCATTCCCTGTGCAGTTCTCATGCACACATGTGCATACTTTTAATTTGTGCTGGCCAATGGCCTTGCTGTTTAGTACTTTTGATGCCTATCTGGGTATTATGTAATAAAGACTGTTACTCCTATTGTCTGCTTTGTCAATGCCCTTGCTAAATAAAAGGTTTTATGTTTGGGTATCGGTTCATGTGACACATGCTTTGTATGCCACTTTCACATTGGCAATTATTTGTTTTACTTTTTCAGAGGTTTCCAGAGGTAACAGGCACTTTTGTTCTTCTTCAGTCTGAGGCCTGAGGGTGCAATGATGGTTGTTTGTGATGATCTACTCTTCTCCTAATCATTCTGTGCTCAGGTTTGCTAAATTGTACACATGTCATGTGAGGATGCAATACCAGAACAGAGGTGAATGCTATCCACAGGATTACTTGCGGGGTGGCCAGGGTCCATCATATCTGTGGGCTCTTTCTTGATGTGTACACAGCAGTGTTGATGTGTAGTCATCTTGTGTGGGCCTGTCTTCATAGTCACATGGGTACATTTGAATGTGTGCACTTGAGTAGTCATACAGTGTGATTGGCCTGTCATTGTCAGTTGTGTTGATGTGTATGTGCCCCTGCACATGCCAACTACACACATGTATGACCCAGGTAATGTGTGCCTGATAGATTACATTGTCAGACATGCGCTTCAGATTGTGGGCACATGTAGTAGTTGTAGGTTGAGCACTGTGCAATGTGTCGGTGTGTGCTTGCACTCCTGGGGGACACCTACTTGTTGTCGCTGTCAGTTGTGAGTATGCAGAGTGTGTCACTACCAAGTCTGTGTTGTGTTTTGTTGATCAGCCATGGGTCTTGTTTAAGTTTGTGCTCACTGTGCTGACCTGCTCAGCCACACTGACATTATTTGTCAGTTTTCTCATGCATTGCTGTCACTTGACACATTTTTGGGTCGAGTATAGTATGTGGTATGAGGAGTCATACCATCCCCTATAGGTGCTTCTTTTTTTTATTTTTTATTTTTATATATTTTTATTTAAATTTTTTACAGCACCATAATTACAGTTACACCTTAGTACATGAGGAATTATCAATCTTTCTTCATACAAAAAAGGGAAAAATAGAAACCCAGAGGAAAAAGAAAAAAAAAAGAGACAAGGAGAGCGAATATATAATTTTGGATTAATTCTCAACCCATTTTTCCTTCCATCTGTAAATTGGTGCCCAAATACGGCCTCCAAGCTTTCTTCCATTTCTGCCCTTTCTCTCATATATTCCTTTTTCTAAATTAAAAATGGAAAGTAGCCTAGCAAGCCATTGCTGAAACGATGGGGCTGTCTTATCAAGCCAGGCAGAGGCGATACAAATTCTCATCACTGACATAGCCACAAAAATAAAGTAATAAGAGTGATCTTGCATGTTTTCGCCGTTGAGCCCCAAAAGAATTATTTCGGGTGTTAATACTACTTTTAAATTCAAACTTTGATCCAAAAATTTCCCAATTGCATTTACTAATGTGTTGAGCTGAGGACAGGTTGAAAACATATGTATTATATCCGCATCAGTGCTGTTGCAGCGAGGGCATCTAGTCCCTTCCTGTCCCCCCCACTGTGCAATCTTCGCCGGCGTATAGTACAATGAATATATTGTTTTGAAATGCTGGGCTTGCAGCCCTGCTGAACACAGAATAGTCTGTCCTAAAGCTAACAATTCAGAAAATATCTCTTGGTTTATATTAAGCTTTTCCGCCCATTTCTCCCCATGTTTCTCCATGTGGTCCTACTTTAGAACAGATAATTCTGAATAAATTCCCCTAATACTGCATCTCTCGGTGTCTCTCACCACCTCAATTGTTTTAACTTCATTGAAGCCGGTCGAGCCCCCTTTTTTACTTTCCAAAAAACTCCGTACCTGAAGATACTTAAAAAAAAACCTAGTCTCCAGTTCAAATTTGGCCTGGATATCCCCAAATGTTCGAGCTCCCTCAGGCCCTATAAAGTCACCCACTTTCTGTACTCCGTGCCTCTCCCACTCTAACATTACACCATCCGAGAAAATTCCAGGAAACATGGGGTTTCTGTACAATGGGGTATAAAAATTAACTCTACCTAATCCAGTTTTTCTTTTAAATGCGGCCCAGATCTTGAATACGGCCATCAATGTTTTAAATCTCGTCTTTTTATAGTAGCTGGGTTCGCTATACTTCAATAAACAATTCTGCACTTCTTCCCCTAAAAGTAACTTATAAACATCTGGGGATCCTTCTTTTATCCATGGATCTTCGACAGTCCCTCCTAATAAACCCCGCATATATTGAAGGGCGGCAGCCCAATAATACATTCTGAAATCCGGGACCGCCCAGCCTCCCCTTTCCCTTGATAGCGTCATGTACCTTAAGGCTCTCCTTGTTTTCCCATGCGCCCAAATAAACCTATTCAGAATATTCTCCAAAGTTAAAAACCACCGTTTCTCAAATTCCAGCGGAATAGCCCTGAATAGGTACAGCACTTTGGGTAATAAAACCATCTTTATTACATTACAACGCCCCACAATGGACAAATGGAGATTATGTATCCTGTCGAAGTCTTTTTTAGCCTTCTGAATTACTGGGGTCATATTTTTTCTACCAGCTGTTCCAAATTAGGTGTAATGGAGATGCCTAAGTTATTACAGCGTCGGTGACCCGAGAGTCATCTAATTCCACCTTCCCGTTCTTTACTACCTGAGTCTTCTGCCTATTCAGTGCATATCCTGAAGTTATTCCAAAAACCTGAGCTTCCTTTTCTATTGCCGTTAATGCTGTACAGGGATCAGGGGTAGCCACAGCAATATCATCCGCATAGGCCAAGATTTTAGTCTCTAGCCCATGGACCCATGGAATGTCATTGGCTTAATGGCGATATTTGCCTCCATTTTCCGAACCAAGGGATCGATGTACAACGCAAAAAGCAGAGGTGAGCAAGGACAGCCCTGCCTAGTGCCCCGTGTGATTAATATTGGTGCGGTCAGACCCCCGTTCAGCCTCAGTTGTGCCATAGGTGCTTTATATAAAGCCTGTATCGCCCCAAGAAAAGAATTACCAATACCGTACCATTTCAGAACCATCCACAGAAAGTCCCAGGAGACCCTATCAAATGCTTTTTCAGCATCAAGTAATATTAAAGCCATAGGGTCCCCTGAGACTTCAGCAGCATCAAACAATGTTATAGCCCTACGTATGTGATCAGTTGTTCCCCTCCCAGAAATAAACCCATGCTGACGTGGGTGAATCACTTTCCCGATGACAACATTCAAACGAGTCACCAGAGCTTTAAATAATATTTTAGTATCACTATTCATTAGCGTGATTGGTCTGTACGAGCCTGGTTCTCTAGGTGATTTACCCTTTTTTTAAAAGATAGTAATGACTGCCCCGGCCCAAGAATCAGGAACTGAGTTCCCCTGCTGAGCTTGACAAACTATATCTACTAGATCTGGCCCTATTACATTAAGAAACGTTTTATAGAATTCCAGTGGGATCTGGTCTGGGCCGACTGCTTTCCCAGAGGGGAGGCCGCTAATTGCGTTGTAAACCTCATCGGTAGTCAATACAGTTTCCAAAGCTTCCTTATCTTCAGAGGTTATGCACTGTATGGGTATATCCCCCAGGTATTCTAAGATCTGAGTCTCCTCCCCTGACTGCTCCTTACAATATAAGTTTTCATAATACTGCCGAAAAACTTCCCGAATTTCAGGTGAATCCTTAACTAAATTTCCTCTTGTATCGAAAACTTCAAGAATCTCACCTGCTGCGCTTTTTGCCTTAGTCGTGCTGCCAGGACAAGGCCCACTCGTTCACTATACTCATAGCATAGCTCCTTTTTACCAAGAAATCTTTCAGCAGCCCTGGCTGCTGTTACATCTCCAACCTCCGCCTTAGCATTTGCTAATTTTAACAGTATATTATCCGTAGCAACACCTAGCGTCAGGGCAGCTACAAGTTCTTCTTCCACTTCCATTAGTTTCTGATACAGCATTTGCTCCCGCTGTGCCTCTTTTTTTTGCCGATGTAAACTAAAACTTAGGGGCCGATTCCGATTCGGGCCGGAAAACATACCGACCGACTCGGTACGGGAATATAGTCCGACCGACACGTACCGGCGTTGCACGACCTGGGAAGTACGATGAAATGCATGTGAATCACGACCGACTCGTACGGAACTCAAGCCGAACGACCGAACCGGACGGAAACAAGCTATCCGGCCGGGAAACCACGTGAATAGAACCGACCGACACGCACCAGGAATCAACCCGAACGAAACGTACCCGCGAACTCCGACACGCGCAGTACGATGCAATGCGTGGAAAAAAAACCGAGTCGCACGGAGCGCAAGCCGAACGACCGACACGCATACAAAAGCCAGCCGAAGGAAGCCAATACTCGGCGACCGACGCGTACGCCGCACAAGAGACCCTGCAGAAACACAGCGTGGACGACTCGGAGAAGCTCGCACGAGACAACTGCAGCGTCCTACTCGGTCAGAAGAACGTCTCCTACATGCACAAAAAATACTAAGGAAAAAAACAAAAAAAGGGCCAAACAAGCAATGACAAAGGCAATAAATACAGGGGAAAAAACATGGAACAAGGACACACCCCCAACTCCACCTATATAAAGGCCACAAATCCCTACCATGATCCTTTGCAAATTCAACACACCTGCCAGCACAGAACACCATCACACAGCAACCACAGACAAACTCACAGCTCATCCATCACACAAGCCACACACCATTAGCACCTCAACAAATAGCACCCTCACATACACCCAGCAAAACCTACACTCACACACCCTCACCTGCACACACACACACACCAATCCCCACCACCACCCATCACCATGCCCCCAAAGAAGAATCCAAAGTTCCTAGACAGTGAATTGGAAGTCCTGGTAGATGAGATCCTCAGGGTAGAGCAACAGTTGTTTGGTACATTGGTACAACAGACCCCCATGTCGCAGAAAACCAAGATGTGGCAGAGGATCGTCGACAGGGTCAACGCACAATCACCATGTCTGCGCACAAAGGAAGACATCCAGAACAGGTGGTATGATGTGCGCAGGAGGGTCATGGACCTACTAAAGAAGGATTACATCGTGAGTCAGCACACCGGCAGTGGCCCTCCTGCCAAACCACTATACCTCAGGCCCTGGGAGGAGACGGTGCGGGCCATCCTACCACTAGTGAGCGTATATGGACTATCAAACATCCCAGAGCCTGGTGAGTACACAACAAATATACACAATATTGTGTGACAATACACACACATCACTGTCAAGGGGATAGTCAAACCATGCACCTTTAGCAAATACACATCAATCAAAAGATAATCACCCCAAGATTTGTCTGTCAGTCAGATAAACACAATACATGCCATCTCATAGTGACATGTAACTGTGTCAAGATATGTACAAACATAACTACAAATACAGCAAGGCAGTGGCACAAATGCAACCAACAAACACAGTTAGACATTTTGCTACCACTAGAACACCACCTCACAGGGAAGCTCACTCAAAGGAAAGAATTCTGTGTATGCTGGTGAAGTCAGTGTAGTCGATAGCTTGATGGGAGTTGTAGTCACAGATATTGGTCACACTCACAATTGGCCCATCAACACCACTCTGAACAATGCTCACATTACAGGGAGTGGAAAACAACTGACAAGATGGCTGACACTGGGTACTGCTGTGGGGAGCACAAGGCCCTGCTGGGAACTGTGCACCAACCAACAGCAGGACACCACTGTCAGCCATCTTGCCATTGCTGTCACACTCACACACAGTGAAGTCCACTCAAAAGGAAGGAAGTATGGGCATGCTGGGAAGGGGGGTGTAGGCCATAGCATGATGGGAGTTGTAGTCACAGATATTGGTCACCCTCACAATTGGCCCATCAACACCACTCTGAACCATGCTCACATCACAGGGAGTGGAAAACAACTGACAAGATGGCTGACACTGGGTACTGCTGTGGGGAGCACAAGCCCCTGTTGGGAACTGGGCACCAACCAACAGCAGGACACCACTGACTGACATCCTGAAAGCCAACTTGCACTCCCTGCAATGGAAGCACCTTCCATGGTGGGATATCTGGCTGGGTGGGAAGGAGGACTGACAGCTATGACCATAGTCACCAGCAGCTTTTCTCACACACCCCCTTAACACAAACTCCACACAACTCACCTGGGAGCATGCATTGCGTCACACTCTAATTAAATATCCCACAAAGAACAACCACACTGGGTTATGCTGTGTGAAGCACAGGGACACTCTTGGGACTTGTAGCCAAACAAACACCAGGACAACACTGTCAGCCATACTGTCAGCACAGGCACACTACCCCACAGGGAAGCAGAGTCAAAAGGAAGGAAGTATGGGCATGCTGGGAAGGGGGGTGTAGGCCATAGCATGATGGGAGTTGTAGTCACAGATATTGGTCACCCTCACAATTGGCCCATCAACACCACTCTGAACCATGCTCACATCACAGGGAGTGGAAAACAACTGACAAGATGGCTGACACTGGGTACTGCTGTGGGGAGCACAAGGCCCTGCTGGCAACTGTGCACCAACCAACAGCAGGACACCACTGTCAGCCATCTTGCCATTGCTGTCACACTCACACACAGTGAAGTCCACTCAAAAGGAAGGAAGTATGGGCATGCTGGGAAGGGGTGTAGGCCATAGCATGATGGGAGTTGTAGTCACAGATATTGGTCACCCTCACAATTGGCCCATCAACACCACTCTGAACCATGCTCACATCACAGGGAGTGGAAAACAACTGACAAGATGGCTGACACTGGGTACTGCTGTGGGGAGCACAAGCCCCTGCTGGGAACTGGGCACCAACCAACAGCAGGACACCACTGACAGACATCCTGAAAGCCAACTTGCACTCCCTGAAATGGAAGCACCTTCCATGGTGGGATATCTGGCTGGGTGGGAAGGAGGACTGACAGCTATGACCATAGTCACCAGCAGCTTTTCTCACACACCCCCTTAACACAAACTCCACACAACTCACCTGGGAGAATGCATTGCCTCACACTCTAATTAAATATCCCACAAAGAACAACCACACTGGGTTATGCTGTGTGAAGCACAGGGACACTCTTGGGACTTGTAGCCAAACAAACGCCAGGACAACACTGTCAGCCATCCTGTCAGCACAGGCACACTACCCCACAGGGAAGCAGAGTCAAAAGGAAGGAAGTATGGGCATGCTGGGAGTGGTAGTCACAGCTCAACATCCCCCACCCACATGGCCCAGCAAGCTCACACTGAAGCATGCACACCTCACAGCCAGTGAAAAGCCACTTCAAAGATGTCTGACACTGGCCTCAGCTGTGGGGAGCACAAGGCCCTGCTGGGACGTGTGCACCAACAAACAGCAGGACACCACTGTCAGCCATCTTGCCATTGTTGTCACACTCACACACTGTGAACTCCACTCAAAAGGAAGGAAGTATGGGCATGCTGGGAAGGGGGGTGCAGGCCATAGCATGATGGGAGTTGTAGTCACAGATATTGGTCACCCTCACAATTGGCCCATCAACACCACTCTGAACCATGCTCACATCACAGGGAGTGGAAAACAACTGACAAGATGGCTGACACTGGGTACTGCTGTGGGGAGCACAAGCCCCTGCTGGGAACTGGGCACCAACCAACAGCAGGACACCACTGACTGCCATCCTGAAAGCCAACTTGCACTCCCTGCAATGGAAGCACGTTCCATGGTGGGATAACTGGGCTGGGGGAGAAGGAGGGCCGGATGTCCACCAAATACCACCAATGCTGGCCATGCACACACCTCAACATTCACATAGAAAAGCTTCAGGTTGGCAGGACAATGTGCTACACCAATATCAACCTCTGACTGTGACAACTTAGGACAATGCAATGTACAGGCCCGCATCCAGAGGTACAGTCACAACTGTCAGGTGTGTGAACCATTGATGCCCATAGAAACATAACATACATTGTGTGTCTCTTCCAAAAACAGGTGATGATGGGGACACAGCAGCAGACGATGAGGAGTCCCTGTCCCAGGCTCCGGGGGACACTGAGCTCACTGGTGTGGAACAGCCTCTGCAATCCTCGGATGGCGAAGAACTACCTGGCCCCTCCGGTGCGAGTCATCATGCAGCACCAGCAGGACCAACATCTGCACCCCCTGCACCCACCCCTCCAACAACTGCCAACACACAGACCACCCCTGCCAACACGGACAGACCAAGGACCACCGATGACAACAGCACAGGGACCCCGGCCCAATGTGGAGCAACGGACAACGACCCCAGTAACAACCCCCAAGTGGGCCTACGGTCACCTGTGCGTGCCACCACAGGTCCCGCATGTGTGGCCAGGGGTGGTGGGAGGGGTGGTAGACATAGGTCGCTGTTTGCAGAGGGGCCTGGACTGCATGATGACCCACAACTGGCACGCATTGCTGAGGCGTACCAGAATAGCACCGGAGAGGTCAGCCAGGTAGTGGGGATCCTCAAGGACATTCAACAGCAGCAGGCTGCCCATCATGCCCGCTTGGACTCACACATGTCCTGTGTGGAGACACACATGTCCCGTGTGGAGACACACATGTCTGGCATGGAGTCCAAGTGGGACACATTGGAAGAACTGACAGCGGTGCATAGGGACATATTGAAATGCCTCCGCCAGATTAGCACCAACATGGCCACACCTCCCTGTGTGCCCACAACATCTGGTGCTGCAACAACTGCAACTGCCACAGGGAGGGAGGAGGACTCTGGGGGAGAGTCCTCTGCACCGCAGCAGCCTGCACGTGAGGGTCCCCCCGGAAGAAGAGGGGTCGTCCGAGGAAGGAAAACTGAGAGGCCGATGGCCATGTACATCCCCCAGGAACCCAACACCTGTTCTGGAAATTCTCCTTTGTGTGCAAACTGTTTACCCTGTCGAATGCAACACAACTCTCCCACATGACATGGGGAGCTTAAGTTGGCCCAATGTATCAGATGACTGTGGACTTTACTCAGGACATTTCTGCTACCAAGCCTTCCAACTCATCTGGGAACTTTGGATTCCAATCCCAATTTACAGCACCCACCATCCTGTGCACTATTCTCACACATGTATGTAAATAAACTCACTAATACACCATACTTGCCTCTGTTGTGATTCCAATGTGGTTTTTGTCATGTAGATGGTGATCTGCTAAATGACACTGTTCATGCTAACTGCTACAGCAAGTTCAACACTGTCATGTGAGTCATGGCGACGTGACACATATGAGGGAGACACACCACTAGGGCTACACAACACATACACACCAGGGCCATCAGACTCATCGCCTACACTGATGTTGCCAGGAAATACAGTGGAATGCACAGACACCACACCTCTTCACAGTCTGTGTTAACTAGCCCACAGGTGCAGTAAGCACATGTCAGTCAGATGTGTGACCACAGACAACGCACAACCCAAAGTGAAGCACAGGTTTATTACACATTTGCAACATGTTGTTTCCACTACAGATGCAAGGTAATCCTACGTGGCAGTGGCCACACAGTCAACAAGTGTAGAAGAAATAAAGTCCAGGGTTGTGTGGCACATCACCTGTAGGGAAACAACTGCTTCCACCCTGGAAGTTGAATCATGGTGTCGGGGGATCACAGTTCACCAAACAACTCTGAAAGTACCCTGTGAAGGACAGACATGACACACAGTCAAAAGCACGGAAGAACAGGACAGAACTGCAATACTCATGGCCAATACATGTCACAAGATACTCACAGAAAACCAAGTTAGCATGTCAACACTGTTGGGGAGTACAGACTACCTGTAAGGACACATCGCTGCACGCTTCCAGTCAAGTAGCACATGGCCACACTCAAACAGCACCAGAGCACCATCAACACATATCACGCAAACACACATCATTGACATGACATCTCTGGATACTCACATTCAGCTGAAGAAGTTGGTGATGAGCTGTGTGCGGACATCACCATCATCATCATCATCATCACTGGCATCGTGGCCCAGGCCAGGATCCTCCACAGGTGGCGGATGTTGGTCATCGTCATCCAGGATGAGAGGCAACTCCTTCCGCACTGCCAGGTTGTGTAGCATGCAGCAGACGATGACAATCTTGCACACCTTTGCTGGGGCATATGGGAGGGCCCCTCCTGTCTTGTCCAGGCAGCGGAAGCGGCTCTTCAGGAGACCAAATGTCCACTCGATCACTCTCCTGGTCCGACCATGTGCCTCATTGTAGCGCATCTGGGCTGGTGTCACAGGGTTCCTGAGGGGTGTCAGCAACCACGGCATGTTGGGGTATCCGGAGTCACCTACAGACAGACAATTGCACATTAGCTGAGTTGGAAAAGAGGGCGGAATACAACATAGCAGAACACACACAATGGTACAAAGTCAGTACACACCGACAATCCAGGCACGCTGGTTCTGCATCTGTGACATCATCCTCGGGATGCGACTACTCCTCATCACGTAGGCATCGTGTGCCGAACCAGGGAAACGGGCACACACATGTGAGATGCTCATATCTGCAAGACATACCACCAGAGCATTGATCGAATGATAATGTTTCCTGTTCCTGTATGCCTGCTCATGTGCCTGTGGTGGTACCAAAGCCACATGTGTCCCATCAATGGAGCCAATGACATGTGGCATCCTCCCCAGGGCATAGAAGTCACTCTTGACGTCAGTGAGTTGCTGACGTGTAGGGAAATAGATGTACTGGTTCAGACATCTCAACATTGCCTCCAAAACATCGCTTAGCACACGGCTGAACATAGTCTGTGACATCCCACCAGCAGTCGCAACAGTGTGTTGAAAGGTACCGGTGGCAAAGAAGTGTAGGGCTGCCATCACCTTCACCTTGGGGGTCAGCGCTGTAGGGTACGGCCAGCCAGGTTGCAAATGTGGGGCCAAGCGCACTGCCAAATCCTCAATCAGCTGCCTGGTGAAGCGATACCGTCGGATGCTGTCACGTTCCAGCATCGTTGCCAGGTCAGGGAATGGTCTATGGACAGCTGGTGCCCTGCAGTGCATAGGTGAAGAAAGAAAGATTGTCAGTCACCCCACCTATGTGCCATTCACCATACTCAATTTCACATGATACATCATTACGAGGCACAAGTTCTTGATGTGTGTGCCGTTCTGTATGGACATATATGGCACCTACATGGACATCATCTAACATCTCAGTTCAACATGTGTTGACAACAGGTTCCAGGTTGTGCTATGGGAAACCATTAGGCTGTGTCACAGTACCCATTTACTGCTGTCACGTTCCACACACACACCACAGTGACATGTCTGGACAGATGCGCCACAGGCATCACAGCTCATTGACAGGTAGATTCCCAGTGACCCTGTCTTGCCACATGGACACTGGCATGACATGGGTGTATCATGTACACGTCAGAAAAACAAACATGACTCCCACAGGTAGTGGCCCCTGTTGCCTCCGCAGGACAGACATGGACGTCTGTGACACACACACGCACAACATCAAAGTCCATGCACAAACAACGTTGATGTGGAGACTGTCTCCCATTGTGCACATGGAATCAGAGACATCGGAAACACAACATGCACAAAGACTGTGGAGGGCCATCACTATTGTGGCAATGGGTCACCCTGTGACGTACATGCCTTCCCACATGGGACTCTGGGGGTATGTGACATGTCATACACATACACAACCTGGAAATTTGACCATGCCACATGCTCCGAAATGAACAGTTGCACATCACAGTGGCCATGTGAACAACACACAAAGGATCCTGTCCCCATGAACACGTGCACAGCCTGGGAGTGGCTGCCCCCAAGTGCCACCCCAAAAACCACATGTTTACCCCCATTCACAGAAAAGGTAATGCAGCCTTACATGCCTTAGGATACAGTGTGGACTGGGTGTGGTGTTGTAGGTGTGCCCCTGAGTCCCTGGCAAGTATATGTGGCTGGCATACGTTCACCAGTGACAAGCATGGTGACATATGCGAGTGACCTGTACAGGGACACGTTGTACAGCAATGGACCGATCGGTGTGCACGCACTGGCCATTGAATCTGTTGTGAGCGGGTACGCGTTGTACAGCAATGGACCGATCGGTGTGCACGCACTGGCCATTGAATCTGTTGTGAGTGGGTACGCGTTGTTTCCCGGAATACGCGTTGTACAGCAATGGACCGATTGGTGTGCACGCACTGGCCATTGAATCTGTTGTGAGCAGGTACGCGTTGTACAGCAATGGACCGAACAGCAATGGACCGATCGGTGTGCACGCACTGGCCATTGAATCTGTTGTGAGCGGGTGCGCGTTGTTTCCCGGAATACGCGTTGTACAGCAATGGACCGATCGGTGTGCACGCACTGGCCATTGAATCTGTTGTGAGCGGGTACGCGTTGTACAGCAATGGACCGATCGGTGTGCACGCACTGGCCATTGAATCTGTTGTGAGCGGTTCCGCGTTGTTTCCCGGAATACGCGTTGTACAGCAATGGACCGATCGGTGTGCACGCACTGGCCATTGAATCTGTTGTGAGCGGGTACGCTGTACGGACCGATCGGTGTGCACGCACTGGCCATTGAATCTGTTGTGAGCGGGTACGCGTTGTACAGCAATGGACCGATCGGTGTGCACGCACTGGCCATTGAATCTGTTGTGAGCGGGTACGCGTTGTTTCCCGGAATACACGTTGTACAGCAATGGACCGATCGGTGTGCACGCACTGGCCATTGAATCTGTTGTGAGCGAGTACGCGTTGTACAGCAATGGACCGATCGGTGTGCACGCACTGGCCATTGAATCTGTTGTGAGCGGGTACGCGTTGTACAGCAATGGACCGATCGGTGTGCACACACTGGCCATTGCATCTGTTGTGAGCGGGTACGCGTTGTACAGCAATGGACCGATCGGTGTGCACGCACTGGCCATTGCATCTGTTGTGAGCAGGTACGCGTTGTACAGCAATGGACCGATCGGTGTGCACGCACTGGCCATTGCATTTGATGTGAGCGTGTACGCGTTGTCTTTTGAAATACGCATTGTACAGCAATGGTCCGGACGGTGCGCATGCATTGGCTAGGGCCTGGCATGGCAACGGACGCGTTTCGAAGCTGTAACGAGTCTGATGCAGTGAATTCAGTTGGCCAGCCACAACAATGTTGCAAAAACATGGGTGTCATGAAGTTTAACTTTTGAAGGATGCTGTGGGCGTGTATAAGTGGTGCAATTCCATGGATTGGCCAGATTCAGAAGATGCAAACGACTTGGACCTATCACTTTGGACACATGGGACAGTATCTGCCTCTGCAGCACACATATAATGCTGGCTGTTCCCCTGAGAGCTCACTTGCCTGCACTACATGCTCCAGGACGACATCTGCCACCAACACTGCTGCTGTCTCTGCATCCTCTGGCTACTGCAATGGCACGTACTGTGGAGAGAGCCCCAGCCTTCAGCCTTGAGGAGAACCAGGCCCTGCTGGACAGCCTCCTTCCACAGTACAGCAAGCTGTATGGGAAACCAGGGAGCAGGTGAGTGTGCTGTCCACTGCCTTACTAATTGTGCATGTTGTCTGACTAGCAAGACTTACAGTGTGCACACCACTGGCTAGCATGCTCACTGAGTAGCTCTCCCCCAAAGTGTGTAGTTACATGCACTGAACAGGTACAGTGCAGTAACAGTGCATTCCAACAAGGTTTACTTCCCATGCAATGATACCCTGTAGTAACTGCTGGCAAACTGTTCATAGCCATCGTTGCACTGCCTGTGTACATCATATGCACCTGTGATTGAGCATGTATATCCAACTGTGTGATGCACGTATATGTTGCATGTGTAGTAATGGCATTTTCACTTTGTCATCCTCACAGGTTGATGCCCACCAGAAGCAGGAAATCTGGCTGACCATCGCCCGGGCAGTAAGATCCGTGGGGGTCTACAAGCGCCGGATCCGCAACTGCCAGAAGAGGTGGCAGGACCTTGGGGCTGGACCCGGAGGATCGCAAGGGTCCAGCTGAAGCTGTCGCCTCCTCGCAGGAGGGGCGGACACCGGACCCTGACCCCCACATGCTCAGGATCCTGGCGGTGGTCTTCCCTGACCTGGATGGGCAGCTGAAGGCCAGACAGCAGCAAGGAGGGGGTGAGTCCATGACTGCACTGTGCACTTTGTCTGACATGCTATGTGCCCTCCTCTGGCCTGGTTAAACTTCCACAGTACATCAGTCTTGTGGTCCAGGACCCATGTCCCTCAATTGTGACATGCCCACTCCTCATCTGATACGCATATGTGTGGCCCTTACAGTCAGGAAATTGTGTCACTTGGGTACTGTGTCATTGCATTTTGCTTCGCTCAAGGTGGGGGACAGCATTTGTTCCCGTGACTATGTTGTGGGATTCATGGGTGGGTCAACTGCTTACACAATGCCTAAGTTCTGACATGTAATCTGGCTGTAACTTTGATATGTGGTCCACTTGCTGATCTGAATCACCACACGTCCCTGGGGTATTTGGCACACCCCCATGCTGCGGGTGGGAACAATGTTTGGGCCTCAGGAGTATGTATATCAAGTGTGTCACACATGCTTAGCCACCTGCCTACTGTCCAGGGCTCATCCCTCTTTCAGGTGGAGCAGGACAGTCATGCCTACTCCAGGGCATACAATACACTCTGTACTCCCACTCCCGTGTATCAGCTGACATGTTGTGATCAGTGAAATGTTCCCTCAGGTGTCTGCCTCTGTGTCATTGTGACGTGGCTTCGTTGTCAGGACTACTGGGATGTTTATCGTTTAGGGCTCAGCATGCCATCTGAGATGTGACCATGAGAGACGATACTTCTGTGACTCATAGGTGTTTGATCACTTGACTGTGCACACAGGTGTATGCGACTGTGAACTTCAGGCAGCTGTTTTACATTCACAGCAGACTGTGAGGTGCTCAGGTTCATAAAGTTGTGTTTCAGGTCTCCCATATGTCCAATTGGCATGACGTGGCCAAATAAGAGTTCAGATGATGTGGTGTGTGGGGGATGGACATGTGCACTTGTCAGCTACATAACTTGCATTCCCCATTTCCTAGGACTGTGACACAGTGCAGACTGTTGTTGGCTGGCTGCCATGCCCATGTGACTGGAGACAGTGATGTATGACTTTGCAGGCATGCCTGTGCCATGGCATTTAACTTCCTAAGAGTGATCCTGCAGGGGAGTGACATGTGCAACATGCCCCCCATTGTGGCATTGACTATCCGGACATGGGTGCATCATGGTATCTGGTGCTGGTATGCATCACATGCATTTCTAATTAGACTCTGGCCATCCCTTTACCCGGACATCTGTACTAACTCAGTGGCAAGAGATGTGATGTGTGCATGTTCACATACTTCGCTGTGTTCTCTGCAATGTCCAACAACTGTGTACGTGGTGCTTGTGTCCACACTGGGGTACTACCATCCAACAGGCACCAGACAGATGGGTGCAAGGGCAGGAGGGGTGTGAGTGCCATGGTTGATCATCAGACTGACAATTGGCTTCTCCTAATCTGTGTGAGGACTTTTGGCAATGTTCAACTGAGGATGCCAGGGCTTGCTCTGTAATGTGCTGTACTTACTGTGGTGTGTGCGGTCAGTGCAGGTGACTGATGTTTGTCTGTTTCCCTGATTGTTTGCAGATACATCCACGGCCACAGGAGGGGACAGCTCCACGGACCAGGAGGAGCTGCAGAGCCAGACTGGGTCAGCAGGCGATGAGTGGTCGGAGGGACCCAGTGGCACGGAGGGCGAGGGAGCCACACCGAGGAGTCCTCAGCACCATCCACCTCAGCTGAGGACCACAGCAGCTCGGAGGATGACTCCTTGTGGAGGCGGGTGTCAGCAGCCACCACACCCCAGCTAGTATGTCTGGCCCCGCCACCACCACCACCACTGCCCTCCCATTGGCTCCCATTCCAGAGATCCGTGGAGGCTCCCTTGTCCGGGAGCGTGTCTCCTTCATGCCAGGCCAGGCCCCTGTGTCCCCTGCTGCCCTGAGTGAGGAGTCTGTGTACCTACTTCAGCAGCTCCATGTAGGGCAGACAGCAATGCTGAGTGTCCTCCATGCACACACCATTCTGTTGACACAGCTGGTGTCGTTCATGGAGGGCATCTCGACGGGCATGTCTGCCCTACAGAGGAGCAATAGGTCCATGGACTCCTCCCTGACGGTAGCAGTGTCCCTCCTCCAACAGTCCATCACCCCTCCTACCTCTGCCCCATCCACACCTCCTGGCACCCTACCTGTCCCAAGCACATGCACACCTGCACAATCACCCAAACACACAGACACGAGCAGCACAGAAACACACAGAACAAGGGCAAAACGTGCATACAAGCATCCTCAGGGGACTGATACCACACCCACAGGGGATGGGTAACAGACACACACACAGGCATCCACACTCACTCCGCAGTCCTCAAAATCCTCTCCCTCCAAGACCCCTTCCCTTGCCTCACCTGCAACCCCACCTACAAAGCAGCTCTTCCTCTGTGACCTCGGCCTCTTCCCTCCGATCCCGCTGATCCAGCATACAGGGGGAAGAGGAAGTCCACCCACACAGAGGGAGTGCCCTCGCCCATGGACACCCTCCCCCAGGCGCAGACAGCCTGAGGCCCCCACCCGCAAGTCCCCCCGGTCCCGGAAGAGCAAGACCACGCTACCGCCCTGCAGCTCAACCACACTGTCTCCTTCCTCCATCCCTCAGTCACCCACAACACAGGTTCCCCCACCACACCCTGTCCCAGGTTCCCCCACCCACAGATACACCATCCACAAAATGATGCGGCCTTCTCCTCCTACCACTTGCTCTTCCAGCCCCACACCCCCGCTGCACATGTTTGTGCCACTAGTGTGGAGACCGTGTCCTCCCCTCTGTCCTGCACACCTTACCTGAACCCCATTCTACTCCCCCGGAGATGGGCACTGCAGTGGAGTCCACTACTGTTGTGTACTTCATAGGGTGTCCTTAAACGGGCTTTCCAGAATCATGACCATATATAGGCACAATCCAACCTGCCCTTATATAGGCATAGAATCCCAGTCCTTATTTAGGCATAAACTATGCATACCAAATACAGGCATGGCTTCCGACATCCGTCCACCCTAGCGTCTCAACGAGTCCATGAAAAAACAGACCCTCTGGCTGCGGGAGTTTCCTTGCCCAGGACTATTGATTTCTTCAAGGTCTCATACATTATGCATGAACCTCTTATTCCGTAAGGGATTCATTCATGACGTCTTTCGCTACCCAACTCACGTCAATGCTAACATTTTCAGGTATAAATATACCTTCCCAAACCCCTGTAAATCAGAGGAGACCTCGACTTCAGAGGAGCCCGATTCCCGGCCAGACGCACTGAGAAGACGCTGCCCTTCCTGCACGCAGAGAGTCCAGCTTCCAGTGATCTAACTTCCCTTGCGGGGTGTTGGAGTTCGAGTCCGGATAGAGATTCCTACCTCTCTCATTCTTCAGGTATGGAGCAGACAAGAACCTAGAGGGACTCTTGGCATAATAGACTCTTGGCATGCTAGGCGTAACTTACTCTTAGTATACTCTAGTCAGGAATACAGCACCTACTTCTACTTCTCCCTACACCTAGGACAGGTTAGGCACACTGGGTAGAACTAGGCTAGAAACGCATCGTATGAGTACTCGCATTTTTAGGTTGTGTCATTTTATGTAAATACATATATGCTAAAAAGATAATGCTGACGCAGTATTATTTATTTCTACTGCTCACCTTGTACATTATTTATCTCGCATACTGTCTTGTGATCGTAACAGCACATATAACTTACAACAGAAACAAGACTGTTCAATAAATCCTTTATTGAAACGCCCGTCTGGTTATTTCTGTGTAACTCTGAGAATAACTGAAACATGCACGACTGAGCTGAGTGAAATGGTTATCTATTGTTTCTACGACTCTGGGACACATCCTGATTCTGTAAGGGAAACACAGTGGTCATGTTTTGCGGCAGCCAGAAACTAATCCCTTCTTGTCGTCAAGAAGTTTCTAGTGGCCTCTGAGCTAGCTGGCACAAGTAATTAAGTTTAATATACTCAATAGGGACATACTGACCTTAGTCCTATGTCAAACCTATAGGATATATTATTCCAATGCGCAGAGCCTATAAGGGAAATAGGAGCTACACTACATGGCGCCCAACGTTTGGTAAGGCAGTAATTCAACGTTAGATACTGAGTAACTCAGCTGTGCATATATTCTTTTCTCTCTCAGAGACCCCTACCCATATACTCCAAAAGACGTCTGGAGTGGGCAGGGATAGTATCCGCCACGGCTACATAGGGCAGTACCCTATATATTAGCTGTTTGGTTTGCTCAACGTTGAAGGATACAGTTTTCCACAATATTGGGCACCTTATCTTTGTTTCCTTGAAATTTGTTTTACATATTTTCAAGCAGAAAAATGTCAGGCACTGACAATGACGCCGGAAACGGTATAGCTGCGGCTGATCCAGCCCAAGCAGCACTTTTTAACAACACAGGTTTAAATGAAACCGAAGAGGGTGTCATAGACATCGCTCCAAACTTAATAAGAGCCATTACTCTAAAACTTATAAAACATGGCCTACCACCGAGAGGAGGTAGAGCAGTTTTCGTGGTTGAGGCACATGAATCCTTTCAGACAGAGGTATTCTATTCATGGGTAATTCTTCCTGAATCCAATCCAGTAACACACTTGTTTCACTACTACAAAGAAGATGAAGCACCAGAGGAATACATTCCTTTCGAGGATATTGAGATTCCATTAACATACCAGGAGCATCAGCTCTGGTTTAAAGGCGCCCTAAAACACAATAAAAATATAACAAGGCTCGGTCCACTAGGTAGACCAGGAGCAACATGGCCGATTCTAGCCGGCTACACACCTCATCCAGACATCGAAATAATGTCAGACGAGGAAATACTTAATCAACTCACAGAGTTAATAAAAATCTACAGACAATTGGTTCAATATGTCATGCGGACTTTCACAGTCCAACCACCATTAACAATTACAAATCATACTCCTCCACAGGGGAGTACACTAAAAATTACACCACAGACTCTATACGCAGTCATGGGTAAAATGCCCACTAAGCGGGAGCAAATCCCATTTTGGATAGCTCAAAAAATTACTCAAATTGAAGCAGTATTTCCAAATACTAGCCCACATGAGAAACACCGAATCCTAACCATCAGTTTACCAATGGGGATCACACCACAACTGGAAGACTGCACCACTTGGGGCTCAGTCTTTGCTGCCATCTACACTAAAACACACGGCATTCCGTCAATTGCGGTAATACCAGATGTCCTAAAACAAATTCAAAACGAATATGGAGCAGAGCCTGCTTTAAATTTAGGTATGAAATTACTGAAAAATTTTGAACAGGTCTCAACGATAATATTATCTAATATTAAAGGGGAGGCAGCAGCAGTGGCGATCCGGCAAAAACTAAGGGAATTTGATGTTACAGAACATCAGACAGAGCTACCCAGAATTATAGAGCAATCTTATGCAGAATTAGGCAGAGATAGTTTGGGTGGGAGACCAGCTAAACCAAAACTATCGGAAAGTCCTGAAAAGGACTCAATTAAACAAACTCCTACATCTTCTAAAAAGAAGTGGGAATCTAACAAACAAAATTCAAACGAGAAAGGTTCTCAATCCCGAGGTAGGTCTCCTCAAAAGGAGCCCTCTGAAAGGAGGTACAACCTCAGGAATAAGGATAATTTGAGAAAACCTGATAGGTATCAAGACACTGATACACGTTCCTCTCGTCCCTTTCAGGTCTCATCACAGACTTCGGAAAGAAGAGGACGAACAGAACATAGAGAAGAACGCGTGAAATCGAAAGACGACAAGCACGCAACAAAAATTAAAGCTAAACCTCAATTCTCCAAAAAGAAAGTAGCAGGTCTGAAGATAAGACATGCCGAGAATAATGAGATCGCAACTCAAGAACGGAGAATGGGCTCAGACAATGCTGGACAGTGCAGCAGAAGTCACAATAGCTCGCCAGAACCTGATGAAACTTCTGGAGATAGTGGACTTGAATGAGTACATTACAGTAGAGACTGTAGACACCAGGGTTAGTACTCCACAAAGGTTATATGAAATAACACTCCGGATGGAGGGAGACAAACCTAGACAGGTTAAAGCACTTTTTTGGGAAAGACTATCAAAGGGTTATGACATACTTCTAGCAGAAAAAGACTGGCCACCACAATTTGTCAGGGAGTGCCCACACGGCGAGGACATGATTATGCCTGCCTTCTCCAATCACATTCCAATTCACTTAAAATATACATATGCCAGAAAATGGGCAGTGGCCCAGGCTCCAGCATTATATAAAAATCATGTAGGATGGGATGAGGACTCCCCTCACCATAAAATACATCTGAAACATGAACCTACTGCTCAGAGGCAGTATCCAATTAAGCAAGAAGCTAAAAACAGGTCAGGGAGATTTTAAATCAACTTGAATACCAAGGGGTGATTGAAACTAGCACCTCATCTATGAACAATCCTTTGTTTCCTGTCTCCAAACCAGACAATACATATCGTCTAGTTTTGGACTACAGACATTTAAACACTTGTTCTAAAACGTTTGCAGTGCAAAATGCACACAGCACAGCATTAATGAATAACATTGTGCGCAAAAATACAAAACAACATTAGACATCTCAAATGGATTCTTTTGTCAAAATATAGCACCTGAAAGTAGGTACTTAACGGCATTCTCCATAATGGGGACCCAGCGTCACTTTTGTCGACTCCCACAAGGGTTCAAGAACAGCCGGGGTTATTCTCAGCAAGAGTAACGGAGTTACTACAAATTTATGACAACGAGGCATTGTCCTATGTCGATGATATTTATCTGACAGACGATGACTTGGAAAAACACTTGAACAGGGTGAGCACCATTATATTGGGATTCGCCTCTGAGGGCTACAAGTTCAACTTTAAAAGTCCCGAATTGCCCATCTCAATGTCCTATTCTTGGGATATGAGCTTTCAAGTGAAGGCAAGAGCTTGGCAGCTAACTTTCTAGAGAAGTGTGCGCTGCTCCAACCTCCAAAAACGCTAAAAAGTTTACAATCAATACTGGGATTCCTAAATGTTAGTAGAACATACATTCTAAACTATGCAGAAAGGGTTAAGCCTCTCTACGCATTAATCAAACATGATTTTTCAAATAAAAACTGGACACAGGAACATACAGAAATTTTGCGTTCACTCCAAGCTAACATGTTAGCAACAAATCACTTACAAACACGCGTAAGTCAAAGAAATTTGGTGATTCGAATAATTTCGGGTCAATGTGGATTCACTTACTTAACCTTTAACGAGGGTGAGAAAGTACCAATTGCATACAAATCACATTTGTACACACAAGCGGAAATGCGTTTCAGTTCAACTGAAAAAATTCTGACAGCAGTTCAAACAGCTGTAGCAAAAGAAAGAGCCTTAGCCCAAGGGAAACGCATAATTGTCGTTACCCCAGTACCGGCTTTAGAAGCGGTCACAAAAGCGAGCATTCCGAATGCTAAAGCTTTACATCCGAGATGGATACAGTGGGTTAATTCTCTTGCTGCAACTGATGTTGAATATGTATTTGATCCAGATTTAAAAACACAGGCATTTCTCCAATATGAACAAGAATGTCCTCTGCCCACTGAGATTCTGCCTCTCGATCAGTATGAATTCGTAATTTACACTGACGGATCCGCACAGCCCGCAACAGGGAGTAAGCAAGCTTACAGTGCAGCGTGTGCTATCGTTAAAGGTCGCATGCGAAATGGCACCTTCAGACCTATGGTCACAAAAACTCAGTCACTAGGTGATTGTACAGCTCAGCGAGCTGAACTACAGGCATTCAAACTGGCACTTGAAAGTACGGATCGAGAATTCCTCACACTAATCGTGTGCGATTCCTTTTACTGTGTTCAGTCGTATAATAACTATATACGGACCTGGCTTGAAAATGGTTTTAAGGATGCAAAAGGTGGTACAATTAAGCACAAATTGCTTTGGGAACAAGTAGTTCTGTTGAAAAACGAACTACCAAAGGCTCACGTGATCCACACACTGAGTCATCAACGTGATGGCGTTCACGTTGCAGGGAATTCATTGGCTGACGAAGCCGCGAAGGGGGCTGTGCAAACGGCTTCCGTAGCTGCGATCACTCGTTCAAAAACAAAAATAGACGTTGAGATAATGTTAGCTGTCAATGCTTCAAGCAAAGTCAGCAGTGCAGCGTTACCAAAAAAGTTTCCACTCAAGTACTCTTATGTAATTGATGCGAATAACGTTCCTTTTGCTCGAATCCCTGGAGTGGGGGATAGGGTAATTCCAAACAAGGAACGCAGATTAGGACTTATACTAGCAGCACACGAAGGGATGGCTTCTGCCCATGCAGGTGTTTCTGCGACAGTATCTTTACTCAAGCAAAGATATTGGTGGCCTGGCATTCGGAAACAAACTAAGAACTATGTTTTAGAATGTGATATTTGCCAGCAGATGAAAGTCTCAACAGTGAAACGTCCTGCGCAGACACCCTTATTAATTTCAGATAAACCATTAGCTTGTGTTTACCTGGACCACTGCGGTCCCTTGCAAAGGGACGGTAATTATAAATACATCATGGTTGCAGTGGATTCATGCTCTAGGTTCCTATGGTTATGGCCTCAGCGCTCAGCTGACGCTCGAACTGTTATAAAAGATTTGCGAGTCTTTATCGGCACATACGCAATAGGCACGTTTCATTCTGACCAGGGTCCTGCGTTTAGCTCTAGGGCTTACAAGGAGGCCATGGCCAGTCTGGGCGTTGCATTGCGGTACTCCTCTCCATTCCATCCTGAGGGAAATTCTGTTGTGGAAAGGAAAACCGGGACATAAAGCAGTCTATAACAGCCAGGGTATTAGGCTCGGGTGATGGGTGGGTCAAACACCTCATTAGCGTTCAGCGCGCTATCAATAACTTGCCAAGAAGTTCTCTAGGGGAGTCACTCCATATGAGGTCCTATTTGGGACAAGAATGTGGGTTCCAGACTTAGAACACGTGGGCACAGTGGTGGACAAAAAGAATTTGATATCAAAGATCGTTTGGCTGTTTTACAGGAACTTAACAAGTTAAGAACGAAACAAAGCAACGTATCCTTACAGCCAACCACCACTGGGGAAAAATCGGCGGTCCCAGCTAGGCCTGTCTGGATTCCAAAAGTTGGGGGTCTAGTCAGAGAAAAAATTGCGGACAAGAAGGAATTTGGACCTTCTTACAGACAACCAGTACCTGTCCTAGCAGTTCAAGGAACAAGAACAGTACTTCTGCCGCCCCTTGCTGGAAGAAAGGAGAAAAGATTTGTGTCCATCGACCTCATCAAACCACAGTATGTGGCCAATACTAAGCAGTAGGCGGCCAATACTAAGACCTAGTAGCAGACGCACTCCTCTCGCTAGTAGTCAAGAGGTTCAGACTGAAAGACTGATCACGATCGAGAATTCAGCTGTAACAAATGAAGGACTATGCAACCAAGCTATGGAACTCATCCCTCTTGACAACCAAATAACAGTTCGTCCAAATACACCTGTCTACACCAACGTGACACGTGAAGAACTGGTTCCTGTGATTTCAACGAATCCTGATGCAATTCCAACAATTGACAGAACTGCTTCTGGCTATTTCATTGACTTTGATACGTTCTCAGTGGATCCAAGCGAACCTGAAACGGACGCCAGCATCATCAAAACTCAAGCAGCAAGTACAAGAATTTATTCACTTTCTGAAAAAGACTTATCTGGTTTCTCCATGGATTGAACTCTGGATTACAACTGGACTTTTTGTTTTCCTGCTCTGGCTAGCTTTGGTAACAACAGTAAGCATGCTTATAAGTGGCAGATACATCCATGTGAACATTGAAGGAAAGGACATAAACGTGCTTTTGAAACCACATAAATCTTCCCATCGTGAAGCAAGAGACTTGTCATCAGTGAACATCACAGCTGTTCCTATACAGGATGGTATAGTGTGGGACAAAACAGATTATGAAATCTTTGGTCCAAGTGAACAATTGAACATTCCACATTTGTTTAAAATTTCACTAAGCGATTTGATAACGTCCAGTACCTATTCAGATGATTGGGACTTAGAGACTGTTCAAGATATCATGTTTGATCTAGAAAAATCTGCTGCATTTTCAAAAAATGAATATTTAGAGGGCACTAATGATTACGAAGAAATGTATTATTACAACCACTATGGTCATCATTATTTGCACAAAACTGCATATCCAAGAAATGTGTTTATGTTTAATCAATGGGAACATTGTACTACACCACCACATGGTAGTTCAAAAACTTTTGCTAGTAAATTTCCATATTTTTCAGGTTATAATACATCTGATCCAGAAACGTTTTACTATAAAAATGTAAACAAAACAGGACTGAAAATTATGTTAACAAATACGAAACAGATTTACTCTGAAGCATTTATTGCCCAACTGTCTACTCAGGGTTTCGTCTTATGGAAAGACACAATTGAGACAAAAACTGTCTGGGGTAGTAAAGATTGGCAAGTGCAGGGTATAGAAGCTTTATTTAGAGCCTGTATAATCCCTGAACAAATAATGTTTTTGAATGACACCGTCCAACAGACATCTTGTCTTGGGTTAGCCAAGATAAAAGAGATGAAATCACCTTCTGTGCCAACACCTGCCAGTGATAATAATACAGAGGCAGTGGTGACAGTCGACAATATACTACAACTCAACAGAACTCATCCAAATTGGAAGAAATGGTTGATCTGGCCCGCAGACACAAACAACTGTCAGGAAAGGTTCTTGAACAAAACTCAGGGCTTTGCACTTCATAGGCCAGACCCAAGATATGTCCAAAGACAACATCCGGGGGTAGTAACAACATATAGTGTAGGAAAATTATGCCTCGATTGGCTGCATAAATCTACACTACAGGATGTGAAGCAACACTTAACCTTACTTGCACACGACGCAGATCTTAGGGAATTCTTGCTTGGACCAAGAAAACCGCGTCAAAAACGTTTCATATATGCCGGCATCTACGCTGCTTATAACGAAGCATGGAAAGTGTCACAGATAGAGGCTGCAGAACGAATACGTGAACTTGATCGTATTAATTTAGAGAAAACACTCTCTGTAGTCGACAATGGGTTAACAACTTTGTCCTCCAGAATTTATTCATTGGATGGCATTGTATCCTCTGCTATCGACATTCTAGAACAAGATTTGGCTATGTTACAACAAGGTCAGTCTCAATTACGTTCTATAGTGTTATTGACATGGACGCTGCAATCTTTGCGAGCGGGCTATGTGCCTTGGCGTTTCATCAACACGTCGTCTCTGTTTGCAGAATACAATCTAACTGATAAACAGATCGAATTGGCACAAAGAGGAGCAAAGTATACAGTGCTGAGCATTGAAAAAATTGACAAATTACCATTCACAGTGGCAGAAAAACCAGCTACAGAATGGCTTATTCATGGCAAAATAACATTACCTGTGACAACTTTTCAGTTCCAGTATTGTGTCAGACGGATGCAAGCAGGCAAATATGAAAGGTTGGGTAAGGAATACATTAAGACATCTTGGAATTTACCGTATACACATAAATGTTGGAGTGGGGATCGTGAAGTGTTTCTTAGCGGTACTAATTGTGAACATGCACTGACCGGTTCACTCATATGTCAGGACATTATTTTACACGGAGCTTGTAATGGTTCTGTGGCAAACCTGTCTTGCCATCAGCACGGTTCTCCAGCTGCTGTGATTAATCCAACGTTTGGACAACTTTCGAATGGGAGTTACCTCATGTTGAATGATCAGAGCTGCTGTGGAATGTTGCCTGGCATCCCATATCTAGTAACGGTCAACTCCAGGGTCACTTGCTGTATGCAAGTATTGTTTCCCCAATAGACACCGTCAGGGAGTCGCCTTTGTGGCCTTCACTTAACGTCTCTTTTATAAGATTTGATACTTTAAGCAGAATGAAAGCCATGCTTTTACAGCAAACAGTGCCTTTGACCTCGGCCAAAGAAACCTATGATCTACAAATTGCAAGGACTTCGGCTGAGATACAGACTTTAATACGTACAAACTGCCCTATACATTTCGTAGAAATGATATCATGTATCTTTAACATGTCAGATACAACAGGAATTGTACATGTATTTAAGAGCATTTGCACCGGTCTCTTAGCACCGTTCCAGGCAATACTTGGAATCATTCCGAACTTTGCACATTCGGTGTTTGGTGGCATACCATTAATTCTAGCACTTGTTGTGGGAATTCTATTCATCTGTCTGCTATTGCGCTATGGCCAGCCGCTTCGCAGAAATAACTCCGAGCGAAATGGGGAAAGTTCTCCTTGAAAGAAAGTGCCGTGAGCGAATAGTACAGCTATTGGGCATGACTCGTCTACGGGACTTTAATACCACGTGGTTCCTGTCATTCCGACCAATCTGGCATGATTGCATCTTACCTGTTCTACGATGCCTGCTATGCGGTGAAGAATGCGTGTTGGACGCCTGTCTAACATATCCATCAGCTGCGCCAAATGACGTCGATACTTTGCTGGTCCCGATAACGGTCCATGCTTCGTGTTGTCCCCAGAGGCTCACAATACTGATGTCAGCATTCATTGGGATCTCACAGTCGCCTCCTGCTGCTGCTGAGGTACGAGAAACAACTCCAGGCACACAGGTAACAACGGACGCGAACATTGCTGCAGCAGCCTATGCTGAGGGCGATGCTTCCCATCTTTGTGCGGTCAATCTCTTACGTGGGGTGTTCGAACTAACACCAGCGACAGTGGATGATGTTTTGTCTATTGAAATAGATGATCTAATGTTTACACCAGACCCGTGAACTGACTCTGTTTGGCATATTCTGTTCCAGTACGACAGCAACAATTTGGCCTTCATTTTTCAAAGACTTGGAACATTACCAAATTTGAACTTTTGTCCCATTTTTTTTCCGAACGAAAATGGCAATCTAATCTGCTTAAAGTAAAACTAGCCTTATAATACAGACTTGGCAGTACTTCCAGGGACACTTAGTCATCTTGTGTGTCTAACTCAGTTCATTTGAATTTCATGACAGGGAATGATTTTGTTTTAAAACAACCTTGCATTCATTCTCGTCATATGTAAATATTGCTTTTATATTTCGTTCCGATTGCATTTATTTCACTCTTTATGCAGGAAATGAAAAGCACTGCTTAAATAATGTACAGCATCCTTTGCATTTTAATGTATCTTTTAAGGCTTTTTAGGATATGTTTTAATATGCGGTACTCCATTTTAATGTTTAGCATTTTAAATGTTTAGCATTTTAGTATTGTTGTATACACAAAAGAGGAGTGGGTGTTGTGTACTTCATAGGGTGTCCTTAAACGGGCTTTCCAGAATCATGAACATATATAGGCACAATCCAACCTGCCCTTATATAGGCATAGAATCCCAGACCTTATTTAGGCATAAACTATGCATACCAAATACAGGCATGGCTTCCGACATCCGTCCACCCTAGCGTCTCAACGAGTCCATGAAAAACAGACCCTCTGGCTGCGGGAGTTTCCCTTGCCCAGGACTATTGATTTCTTCAAGGTCTCATACATTATGCATGAACCTCTTATTCCCTAAGGGATTCATTCATGACGTCTTTCGCTACCCAACTCACGTCAATGCTAACATTTTCAGGTATAAATATACCTTCCCAAACCCCTGTAAATCAGAGGAGACCTCGACTTCAGAGGAGCCCGATTCCCGGCCAGACGCACTGAGAAGACGCTGCCCTTCCTGCACGCAGAGAGTCCAGCTTCCAGTGATCTAACTTCCCTTGCGGGGTGTTGGAGTTCGAGTCCGGATAGAGATTCCTACCTCTCTCATTCTTCAGGTATGGAGCAGACAAGAACCTAGAGGGACTCTTGGCATAATAGACTCTTGGCATGCTAGGCGTAACTTACTCTTAGTATACTCTAGTCAGGAATACAGCACCTACTTCTACTTCTCCCTACACCTAGGACAGGTTAGGCACACTGGGTAGAACTAGGCTAGAAACGCATCGTCTGAGTACTCGCATTTTTAGGTTGTGTCATTTTATGTAAATACATATATGCTAAAAAGATAATGCTGACGCAGTATTATTTATTTCTACTGCTCACCTTGTACATTATTTATCTCGCATACTGTCTTGTGATCGTAACAGCACATATAACTTACAACAGAAACAAGACTGTTCAATAAATCCTTTATTGAAACGCCCGTCTGGTTATTTCTGTGTAACTCTGAGAATAACTGAAACATGCACGACTGAGCTGAGTGAAATGGTTATCTATTGTTTCTACGACTCTGGGACACATCCTGATTCTGTAAGGGAAACACAGTGGTCATGTTTTGCGGCAGCCAGAAACTAATCCCTTCTTGTCGTCAAGAAGTTTCTAGTGGCCTCTGAGCTAGCTGGCACAAGTAATTAAGTTTAATATACTCGATAGGGACATACTGACCTTAGTCCTATGTCAAACCTATAGGATATATTATTCCAATGCGCAGAGCCTATAAGGGAAATAGGAGCTACACTACACTACCACCCCGTCTGACTTGGGCACTGCAGTGGGGAACCTGTCCACTCCATCTGGCCGGACCACTGCAGTCGTGCCGGCACCCACACCATCTGACTCATGCCCCCCAGTTGTGCCGGCACACACCATGCCAGACACCTCCACTGCGGTTGTCAGTGACTCTCCAGCACCAGCCACCCCTTCCCTGCCTCCTTCTGGTGAGCCCTGATCCTGCCCCTGCGGTGCCTGGCCTGCCCCCCGTATACCCCTCCGAGGGGAATGTCCCTGCTCCATATCAGTGCAGGCAAGCAGAGGGTGACATCTGCCACTGTCACCCTGTTCGGACTGAACTGTTGGACTGGCTATTGGCCTTTGTATTTTTGCAGTACTTTCTTTTTTCCGACACATATGCTGAATAAAGCTCCTTTCTGTTCTCTGGTGGTTTTGCTTCAGATGTACTTGATGTTGATGATGCTAACCATGCCCTTGCTGCAGTGATGGTGATATTTGGTATCATGAAAATGAAGTGTTACTGTGCAGGACCCCATGTGGTCCAGGGGGAATGTGTCCTATCCTGGTGTGTAGCCATGTCATCCTTTGCAGCAATATGAGGGTGTCATGTTTTCAATATTTGCCAATGGGATTTCCTACATTTATTTGCAATATCACATCTGTGGCTTACACCCCTGCACATCAGTTGTGCTTGCCATTGTTCAATTTGTCTGTTTCCCTGACCGTGTGACCATCTCCACTGGACATGCAAGTTTGGGCATCAATGGGGAAGGAGTCATCTGTGTTATCAGAGCAACTTGCTATACATGTGTGTTGGATCTGTGCAGATGATTTCGGTGACACTCCCATGACCAGGCTGATGTGACGAGAGCCTTCATTTTGTGCTAATTGTTGACTGAGTGACCAAGTGTACTGCTGACATGATAGAGCCCTGCAGAGACAACGTATGGCACAGCTTTCCTTACACAGGAGTGGAGTCCCCTCATGGCAGTGTGTAATTCCATGACATTGCCTGAGCCCAAGGTGTGTGTTGTGTGAGCATGTCTGTGTGTGTTCACTTCCATTTTGCAACACAGGCTGGGATCCCTAGTGATGTTCCTGTTTGTGATGCTTGCTGAGTTGACCTATGTTCCCCCAAATCTTCGCCCTGGGTTCTCTGTGATGTGGGTGAATGGCACATTACTGGTCATCAGGGTGTCATCCATAGGTGTGTTTGCTGTCAGGGCTGAGTTTGTGGGCAAACGCAGATGAGACACAGTCAGGATTCCCTTGGCACTTGTTGGTTACACAAGTCATGTAATTTACATTTTGTGTTACCTTTCAGTGATTGTGACACGTTGTGTGTGTGACTGCTGCCACTCCTCAGGGTCAGAGCTGCAATGTTGGAAGTTGTCTATGTGTGTTCTTGGTGGGTGACCTTGGCTTCTTCATTGGTGTGTGACTGTGGCCGGGATCCCATTGGTTGGTGTGGATTTGACGGCATGCCCATGTACAGCGTACTGTGCAGTGTGTCAGACATTCACAAGTCTTGTTGACTGGCCATGTGTGATGGGTATCTCCACCTTAGTTCCCCCCACCACCCCTGGGATTGTCATGGGTGCATGTGCAATGTCACCAGTCCATGTGAGCTTCACTGCTGCACATTGGTGGAGGTCAAGGTGTGTGGTGTTGAGTGTGTGCAAATGAGAGTTGTTGCAAGGCTAGACCCCTACCTCCATGTTGGCCTTGCCTGACAGGCCGTGCTGATTGATTTGTGCTTGTGTAGGTGTGATGGTAGTTAGTTGTTCAGGAAACATGACTGTGGTTCACTGTGTGTACGACATCTACCTTTGTCATCACACTGGGATTATCATGCAGGCCAGTGTCACCACAATGTGGGGTCCCTGGGGTTAGTGCTGTGGTGGGTCTGTCTCTTGCTGTGTTAGTTGCTGTTCCTACAAGCTTGTGTGACATTTGTAATTTGTGCTCCCTCTCATCTGACAATGCCTGATTGGCCACATAGGGGAATCCGATTCATGAGTTACTTTTGTGTGGCACTGTATACACATCTGTGTAATAGGGATTCAGGCCTCCTCATGTGTTGTGTGGTTGCCTGGGTACACTGGCACACCCCCCCATCACCTGTTGTGTTTGATATGCAGTGTGAGTCTGCCTGTTTGTGTTTGTGCATTTGCACCACTGCATTGGCATTTCTTTAGTGTGCCATTGGCTGTATGTTGTTTGGTGGGTTTCCCCTGCTGTCCCTGGGACTCCTAGGTCATTAGTCAGCACAATGATCATGGTTTGTATGTCCTATAGCTGCCATGGAATGGTATTTGTTCACCTGACATCTACGGTCTCCACAGGATATCTACATTTGTGTGTCCATTGGTGCTGATGTGTGGGTCTGCATTATGATGGTCACTTCTGTCATTGTGTAATTTGTGAATGTTGACAATGTGAGCCCCCATGGGTGAGGTTTGTCTGCACATGGCCAAAGCGATGTTTCATTGGCACTGCACTGTTTGCCTCACCCAAACTATGTTGCTATGGGACACAAGCACTACTATGCCACTGATGTGTTTGTTGTTGTGTGACCAGGAATCATCCATGCAGTTTGGCATTTGCAGCTTTTCACATGACAACACTTACATTTTGGTCACTGTGGTGATGGGGCTTTAGACCCCATTGCCACAATGTTCAAAATGTGCTTCAGCTATGGACCCCACACTTACCTTTTGGTCACTGTGATGATGGGGTGTTAGACCCCATTGCCACAATGTTCAAAATGTGCTTCAGCTATGGACCCCACACTTACCTTTTGGTCACTGTGATGATGGGGTGTTAGACCCCATTGCCACAATGTTCAAAATGTGCTTCAGCTATGGACCCCACACTTACATTTTGGTCACTGTGGTGATGGGGTGTTAGACCCCATTGCCACAATGTTCAGAATGTGCTTCAGCTATGGACCCCACACTTACCTTTTGGTCACTGTGATGATGGGGTGTTAGACCCCATTGCCACAATGTTCAAAATGTGCTTCAGCTATGGACCCCACAATTACATTTTGGTCACTGTGATGATGGGGTGTTAGACCCCATTGCCACAATGTTCAAAATGTGCTTCAGCTATGGACCCCACACTTACATTTTGGTCACTGTGGTGATGGGGTGTTAGACCCCATTGCCACAATGTTCAGAATGTGCTTCAGCTATGGACCCCACACTTACCTTTTGGTCACTGTGATGATGGGGTGTTAGACCCCATTGCCACAATGTTCAAAATGTGCTTCAACTATGGACCCCACACTTACATTTTGGTCACTGTGGTGATGGGGTGTTAGACCCCATTGCCACAATGTTCAGAATGTGCTTCAGCTATGGACCCCACACTTACCTTTTGGTCACTGTGATGATGGGGGTTAGACCCCATTGCCACAGTGGTCATGGTCTGCTTGCATTGTGGAGGCCACACACATTTATGTGTGACACATGTGATAGGGGGTCACATTGTATGTTCAATGTCATGATCAGTGTTGTAGGCATTTGACACAGACTACACATGCTTGCCATGGTGTTGGGGGGGATGTATTTTTCAGACATTCCTTATGTTGGAGTATGCTGGTTGTGTCATGCATTACCCGTCCTATGAGTAGGGGTTGTGTGGGTGGTAGGCATCCAGGCCCCCATGAGTAGGGGTGGTGATATTGGTAGGCATCCAGGCCCCCCTGAGTAGGGGTGGTGGTAGTGGTAGGCATCCATCCCCCTATGAGTGGGAATGGTAGTAGTGACATGCATCCAGGCCCCCATGAGTAGGGGTGGTGTTAGTGGTAGGCATCCATCCCCCTATGAGTGGGGATGGTAGTAGTGACAGGCATCCAGGCCCCCATGAGTTGGGGTGGTGGTAGGCATCCAGGCCACCCTGAGTAGGGGTGGTGGTAGTGGTAGGCATCCATCCCCCCTATGAGTGGGGATGGTAGTAGTGACAGGCACCCAGGCCCCCTGAGTAGGGGTGGTGGTAGTGGTAGGCATCCATCCCCCTATGAGTGGGGATGGTAGTAGTGACAGGCATCCAGGCCCCCATGAGTAGGGGTGGTGGTAGTGGTAGGGCATCCATCCCCCTATGAGTGGGGATGGTAGTAGTGACAGGCATCCAGGCCCACATGAGTAGGGGTGGTGGTAGTGGTAGGCATCCAGGCCCCCTGAGTAGGGGTGGTGGTAGTGGTAGGCATCCATCCCCTATGAGTGGGGATGGTAGTAGTGACAGGCATCCAGAACCCCCTGAGTAGGGGTGGTGGTAGTGGAAGGCATCCAGGCCCCCCTGAGTAGGGGTGGTGGTAGTGGTAGGCATCCATCCCCCTATGAGTGGGGATGGTAGTAGTGACAGGCATCCAGCCCCCATGAGTAGGGGTGGTGGTAGTGGTAGGCATCCAGGCCCCCATGAGTAGGGGTGGTGGTAGTGGTAGGCATCCAGGCCCCCCTGAGTAGGGGTGGTGGTAGTGGTAGGCATCCATCTCCCTATGAGTGGGGATGGTAGTAGTGACAGGCATCCAGGCCTCCATGAGTAGGGGTGGTGGATGTGGTAGGCATCCATCCCCCTATGAGTGGGGATGGTAGTAGTGACAGGCATCCAGGCCCACATGAGTAGGGGTGGTGGTAGTGGTAGGCATCCAGGCCCCCCTGAGTAGGGATGGTGGTAGTGGTAGGCATCCATCCCCCTATGAGTGGGGATGGTAGTAGTGACAGGCATCCAGGCCCCCATGAGTAGGGGTGGTGGTAGTGGTAGGCATCCATCCCCCTATGAGTGGGGATGGTAGTAGTGACAGGCATTCAGGCCCACATGAGTAGGGGTGGTGATAGTGGTAGGCATCCAGGCCCCCCTGAGTAGGGGTGGTGGTAGTGGTAGGCATCCATCCCCTATGAGTGGGGATGGTAGTAGTGACAGGCATCCAGGCCCCCTGAGTAGGGGTGGTGGTAGTGGTAGGCATCCATCCCCCTATGAGTGGGGATGGTAGTAGTGACAGGCATCCAGGCCCCCCGAGTACGGGTGGTGGTAGTGGTAGGCATCCAGGCCCCCTGATTAGGGGTGGTGGTAGTGGTAGGCATCCATCCCCTATGAGTGGGGATGGTAGTAGTGACAGGCATCCAGGCCCCCATGAGTAGGGGTGGTGGTAGTGGTAGGCATCCAGGCCCCCCTGAGTAGGGGTGGTGGTAGTGGTAGGCATACATCCCCCTACGAGTGGGGATGGTAGTAGTGACAGGCATCCAGGCGCCCATGAGTAGGGGTGGTGGTAGTGGTAGGCATCCAGGCCCCCATGAGTAGGGGTGGTGGTAGTGGTAGGCATCCAGGCCCCCCTAAGTAGGGGTGGTGGTAGTGGTAGGCATCCATCCCCCTATGAGTGGGGATGGTAGTAGTGACAGACATCCAGGCCCCCATGAGTAGGGGTGATGGTAGTGGTAGTGGTAGGCATCCATCCCCCTATGAGTGGGGATGGTAGTAGTGACAGGCATCCAGGCCCACATGAGATGGGGTGGTGGTAGTGGTAGGCATCCAGGCCCCCCTGAGTAGGGGTGGTGGTAGGCATCCATCCCCCTATGAGTGGGGATGGTAGTAGTGACAGGCATCCATTCCCCCCTGAGTAGGGGTGGTGGTAGTGGTAGGCATCCATCCCCCTATGAGTGGGGATGGTAGTAGTGACAGGCATCCAGGCCCCCATGAGTAGGGGTGGTGTTAGTGGTAGGCATCCATCCCCCTATGAGTGGGGATGGTAGTAGTGACAGGCATCCAGGCCCCCATGAGTTGGGGTGGTGGTAGTGGTAGGCATCCAGGCCCCCTGAGTAGGGGTGGTGGTAGTGGTAGGCATCCATCCCCTATGAGTGGGGATGGTAGTAGTGACAGGCATCCAGGCCCCCTGAGTAGGGGTGGTGGTAGTGGTAGGCATCCATCCCCCTATGAGTGGGGATGGCAGTAGTGACAGGCACTAACAAATGAGAGGGGCCCCTTTACCAACAAAGGAGTAGGGCACCAAGAAGACCATAGTCAGAAACAAACCCCCTTTGGAATTACTTATTGCAATAGAACAAACCCACTCAGCCAATCCAAATTATCACCAGAACATGACACCACCACCATCAAAAAACCAAATGTATCTAAGGTATAAAAATATTTTATTTAAAAATAACGAACAATAGTCAAAAGCAAAAAGTCATCATTATACACTGTTAAAAATAGATTCACATATACACACAGTTAAAAAACACAATTAATCATAGGGAGAATATTTAAGAAAAATACTTTCTATTCATCAAAAGGCACATAAATGTGATCCAGATCATTTGTTCAACACATATAGTTGTTATGCAAAAGATTTATAGCATAAACACGCTCACAAATGTCATCACAATCTATAATATGCCTTTATGTAGTTTATGCGTCGACGCGTTTCGGTGGATGTCACTGTTCTTGAAAACCACCTTCCTCAGGACAAACATAAACACTCCCACATGGATATTTTGAATCTGTACATTTTCATATAAAAAAATATATTAAAAAACAATTACTCTTCAAAGACTATATAGACAGTGTTAATATTCTGGTGATACACACATCGCTTTTCAAACACACCCACATACACTCTTCTAGACCACTCCATATTCTTTAAAATTAGATGCCATAAGGTCATCGTGAGGATAAGGGAAACCAATTCTCCACTCGCCCAAATAAGGGGTAACTATGCCTCCCTTTTAAGTATAAGTAAGTAATACCCTTAACAATGACCCCAAAAGGATTTCATTACAATTGGGCATTTGTGAAAAATATTTCAATATCTACCTGTCACGATGTCAAAATACACATCCAGTTCAAACTGCAGAACATAGTCCTTACGAGCCCATATATAAAGATAAATTGGTTTCTTCGTAGGACATATCTCTATAAAGTATGAGATTTGATCTGTGGAGAATAACGACCCTGATTAATTCAATATCACTTCCCACTCTAGGGTGAATGCTCAATAACAACTAAAGGCATACCTGTCGGTGTGGTCACGAATAGGTCAGGTCTCAAACCTAGATCCACTTTTACCCCCTCATTAGCAATGGTAGGAAAAAATCTGGAGGTCTTTGAAAAAGTTGTTGAGAGTGGGGTTCATAGGATTCTGGCCGAGAATCCTAGAAATGTTATGGAAAATATGAGTAGAGAGGAGAAAAGTGCTCTTAAATCCCTAAAAGATGATCTATCAGTGACAATTAAGCCTGCTGATAAAGGCGGAGGGGTTGTGGTTTTTAACACCTGCGATTATGAACGTCGAATGCAGGAAATGCTCAAGGTGGAAGAGCATTATCAAGCTGTTCCCAAAAGCCAGCTGGTTAAATTGACTAGGGATTGTAGGGTGTTGCTAATGGAGGCCAAAGAAAACAACTGGATTTGTGAGCAGGAATTAAAATTTTTAAGTAATGATGAACCAAGAATTCCTGCCCTGTATGGCTTACCTAAGATACATAAGAGTAGTGACAATCCTCCTATGCGGCCAATAGTTAGTAGTATTGATTCTCTCACAGAGCCCCTGAGCAAATATGTGGATCATTTTTTGCGTCCATTATTGATGGGGTTGAAATCTTATGTTAGAGACTCATCCCATATTATTTCTATGTTGGAGGGCAAGGTGTTTTGTAGAGAGACTCAGTGTCTGGTCACCCTGGACATTGAGTCTCTCTACACTAATATTCCACAAGAAGCCACAGTTGAGGTTGTCCGCCGTGCTATTGGTGATGTTGAACTTGATGGAGTTAATAAGGATTTCATAGTTGAATGCGCTAGGATGGTTCTTATGAATAATATTTGGTAGTGGTAGGCATCCATCCCCCTATGAGTGGGGATGGTATTAGTGGCAGGCATCCATCCCCCTATGAGTGGGGATGGTATTAGTGGTAGGCATCCATCCCCCTATGGGTGTGTATGGCATTGGTGATAGCCATCCCGCCCCTATGGTTCTGCTGGTGCTGGTGTACGTCATTTGTGCATCCCTATGTGTGTGTGACATATTTCGGGTACGTGTCGTTTGTTTGTGTTGTGGGTGTTTGACTTACCGTCTGCGCCGTACGCGTCCGTACCGGTCCCGGTAATAGATGTAGGGTATTGGTAGGACCTGCGCGATGGGATTCATGGTTGGCTCGTCTCGTTCGGGTTTCTCTTGGCTTCGACTCGTACTCGTCGCTGGCTTGTTCGTCTCGTCGCCGTGGATCGTCTTGTGGCGCGAATTGGAGCTTATGTACAGCTCTCCCGGATGCTCAAACGTGCCGGACGTAGCGACGGGTTCGTCGCGTACGGAAGGCGCATCGTACTAGTCCGGCCGGAAGGTGCTGTGTATTTGCTTCCGTGCGACTCAAATCGGCGTTTACGGATCCGGCTCGGGCGGGGAACAGGAGCTGAAATGGGTAAGTACGGCTCGCTCGGAATTTGGGCTGTTGTGCGCATCGTACTTGTTCGTTCGGACGAGTGTTCGAATCGGTCGGGAAACAAGCGTTCGGCTTGTATTTTTTCCGGACGAATACTGTTAGGTGCGCTTCCGGCCGAGATCGGAATCGACCCCTTAGTGTCTCCCCTCTTACCCGAGCCTTAAATGCATCCCATACAATCCCCAGGCTTGTGCTCCCTCTATTAATATCCCAGAACCCTCTTATCCAGTTGTTCATATGAGCCACATATTCTTGATCCTTTAGAAGTTTTCTCTCAAATGTCCAAGTCCGCTCTAATCTCTCTACCCTTGCGAAAGTTACTGCAAGTATTAGGGGATTATGATCTGAAATAATCCTTGGATGTTTCTCTATTTTGCAGCTTGCAAGTAACTGATGTGAAACAAAGAAGTAGTCTAATCAAACTACTAACTTATGAGGGGCTGAAAAAAACGCACTACCCGGGTCTGCAGGCCTCAAGTGTGTCCCGACATCCATAAGTCCGTTATTCTGCACTAAATTAGTGAGAGCATTAAAAACATTTCTCTTTCGACCTGAATAATTGTGACCTACTTCCCCCCAGAGTCCTCCCAAACCGTTAATATTAAAATCACCACACAATATAATGGGAGTTGGCCATGATGTAAGCTCAGTATCCAAAAATTGAAAAAGCTCTGGGTCATCCGCAGTTGAACCATAGACTGAGCAAATGGTAAACATAACCCCTTGAAATATACATTCGACTATCGCCCAGCGACCCCATTTGTCAGACTGGCTTTTCTTAAAAAGTATGTCTCCCTGCCTTGAAAGAATAGCCACCCATCTTGTTCTACTCCCCTGCTTAGTGCAAACAATAAGCTTAAACCCTAGTTGTTCAATAACACTCCCTCTGGTGCCCTCAATATGAGTCTCCTGGAGGCATATGATGTCAGCCTTAAGATTTTTTACAACTATTGCCGCTCTTTGTCTCTTACTTTGGTCATTCAGACCACATATATTCATTGAGATTATTCGTATACTCATTAACGTAAGTTGCTATTGCCTTTATTTTGAGAGCCAATATCAATTCTTTTATAAAACAGCCTAACACTTTCATTTTCATTTTCCCCCTTTATCCACATATTCCTCAATTGCTGTGCTGCCCCTCCCTGTGCCCACCACCCCAGTCCCCCCTATGGACCCTCCCAGACCTCCCCCTTCCCTACACCCCTTACGAGCAAATAGGTCAGCAATGACCCAGATGTGGCGGCCGTTTCTCACTGCTCGAGCTGCCGAGAGGCCCCCCCAATCCATTGATCACACTACACTACTTCTGTGCTGAGACATATTATAGACTTCTATAAAGTTGTGCCAATCTTAAACCTGAGAAATCACCCCAAAAAGAGAAAGAGAAAAAAAAAGAAGCTTAGTGAGTCTCATCCTAGGGTGGCCCCCCCTGAAGAGATCGTGTAGTCCCAAGTCCAGACCGTCCTTTAGCTTCTCTCAGCTCCTGTAGGTACTCCTGTGCCTTAATCTCTGACATAAACACTCGCACCTTCCCACTCGAGATGACCTTAAGGCGAGCTGGGTACATTAGGAATGCTTCACATCCAATCCCTTGGAAGGGAGATATCATTTGCCGGAGTCTCCATCTTCTTTCAACCGTAATATGGCAGAAGTCTGGGCGAGCGAAGAAAGTGTGCCCATCATATGTCCGCTTTGCGTTCGGCTTTGCTCTGCCCATTATCGCCTGTCGCAGAAGAAAGTTACCTATGAACACTAGGACTGCCCTGGGCCGTTGATCCGTAGCGTTATTTTTTTTTTTCTGTATCATTGGAAAGCGATGAGCTTGCTGGACCTCGTTATCCCAATTCCATTGGGAGAGTTGAGGAATGCTCCCTTCAAGAGATTCACAGTGAATGATCTAATGTTGTTTCCTTCAATATTTTCCGCAAGGCCCAGCAATCTGACGTTGTTTCTCCGCTGCCGGTTTTCAAAATCTTCCAGCTTCCAGTGCACATCCTCTACTTGCTTGTCCTGCGTCTCCGTATGTAGTTGTAATTTCCCAACATCTTCTTCCAAAGTTTCAGTTCTAGTTTCCACCTGAGTTACCCTTTCCGCGATGTCGGTACATACTTTGTTCACTTTCCGGAGTGCCCCCTGCAATTTTTTGGTTGCTTGTTGTGCCCTGCGGCTCTCCTGCCTAGCCTCCCCCTGCATTTGTTTCAGGGTGGAGTACACCAGATCAAGTGAAGGTGAATCGGTGATTTCAGTGGTAGACTTTGATGAAATAACTGTGCCCCCCCCTGAGCTGGAACATGTGTATAATCATCGTCATCATATACTTGGCTAGTAGAAGAGTAGTCCCATTTTAATTCACGAGCTGTGGCTGAATCCGACTTGGAAGGACTAACTCTCGCCTTACTTCTGCGTTTCTGGGTGAGCATGAGAAGAATCCCCTGAATCAGTCTCATCAGCCGTATTACCCTCGCTGAAATTAGAATTGTCAGTATCATCCGTTAGAGAGAAAAACTTATCTCCCTCTGGTGATCCCAGCACAGGTTTAGTCCACATTGAGACAGATTTTAAGCCAATACCCCCACCCAGTGGCCAAGTTAGCTCAGAAGCATCAGGAATTATAGGCAATTGTTTGTCTTTACCTTGTTCCTTTGATTCCTTTGATTCAGTCCCGGTCCCGGTCGGTTCCAATATGTCCCTCACAGTAGCAGCCTCAGCCCTTAACGATATCTCTTGTGCCGGTCGGTCATCAGCCTCTTCTACCGCTGCTCCCAGTTCCAGTCCGGGCTGACTGTGTAGTTGAGGCAGCATTGTATCACCGGAGGGCGAAGGAAGGGCAGGCTCCGGGTCGCCAGTAGCCTTCATTACCCCGGGACCTGTCAAGTCTTCCGTGTCTTCCGTGCCACCAACTGAAGCGGGCAAGAAGACCTCTGCAACAGAGGGCTGACGTAGAGCGCCCTCAGAGGTAATCACTCGCGGTTTATTCCGCCCGTCCATGGCTCCATCCCGCGCCTTCAATGCGGCTTCCTCAGTTCTCTTTCCACCGCGTCGGAGCTGTGCCGAGCCGCGTCCCGCTCCCGCTGCTGCACCTGTAGTCGCTCCTTCCTTTGGTCTAGTTGTTTTGGGAGCCATCGCCTGTCCCTGGTCAATGTTTCTCCAGCACACACCGCCACCAGACTCCGTTCCCAGCGGTGTATTAATGGCAGAAAACAGCCCTCTGAGTCTCCGCCTGAAGCTACTGCCGTTCCACCACAATAGCACTCGTCTGGCCAGGTAAGTGTGTATCAGCATGCCGGTCAATCAATACGTCTTAGAGAGAGGGTCCTGTCAGCAACTCTCACTGCAATCAGCCAGCGGCCATCTTGCTCTCCTTCCAGTGCTTCTAATGCCTACACATTGTGAGTTACTCCTCTGTGTTTGTGAAATGTACACTCCTCACCTGTCCAATACTGATGTACACACCACTTCAATCTCATGTCTTCCACCCCATGCCTTGCCAGTGTGTGACCCTCCCCACCACTTCATAGTGTGACACTATACTGTGTGAGGATGATCTGTGTACAGGACCAATGTGCCACTCAGGACAGTTTCACAATTAGTTATGTGTTATTTTCTTCTACTTGTTTGCAGTCATGGTTGCTCATGTGCAGTGCATATGTTTGAGCAGCACAGTCCTCTAGTCATGTTGTTTGCATCTGGGTTTCCCTGAGTTGTGCATCTGTGGGTGATGGCTAAGCTCTATGTCTGTTTGCTGAGGTACTGCTACCCTTCCAGAGTGTGATGTTATCTGTGTGATGTGATGATTTGTGTTGTGGGAGTTCATGGTGGGGCACTCAGATATGTGTGCTACTGGTTTGGTTGGTGTGCACACACTGCTTAGTGTGCATGCAGTGCTGTCAGTGTATGTTGCCTTGTACTTGCCTGGTGTGCATCCCCCTGATGTCCAGCTGAGATTGCTATGTGATGGATTGGTATGTGCATCTGTTGTGTTTTTGTTGTAGATGGGTGCAGTGTTTGGCCTGTGTTGACTCTTTCTGCTGACAGGTGCAATGTGTGTGTGATGTTCTATTTGCATGACGTTGTGTGTGAGTAGTTTGTGCATTGTGATACATTCAGATGTGTGTTGCATGTGTAGTGTGCATTTCTTGTGTGTATGTCACATGCAGCAATGTGGATTCTTGTTCATGAGCTTGTTTTGAGTGCACAATAGTGGTATGTCCTCCTATGTTTGACCTGTCACTTGTCAGGATTGTGCATGTGCATGCTTGTGGTACACTGTGACAGCATGCTCACTTGATGACTGGTGTGGTGTCTATGTCTGTGTTAGCTGATTTGTCCCATTGATCCCAGTTAGTGTTCATGATTGGCATTTGAAGATGCAATTCTTGTTCGTGTTGGGGTATGGTGTCTGTGCATTTGTCCAGAGTGACAATGTTGTGTATTCCTGTTCTGTCTAGGGTCACATTGCCTATCCACTGTTTGCCTGCACATGGCTGGCATTGTTGGACTTCTGTGGATGTTGTTTGTGAGATTTGTGTTTGGCTATTGGTTTTGGGTCAGCATTGGTTCAGGCATCCCTGAGTGTGAGGCTGACATTTGTTGATGCACACCAAGGTGTGTGATTGGTTGTCTGGAAACTCACGTGACCTTATTTGCACCTTTATGTGTGTTTCTCACTGGTGTTGAGTGTTGCAGGTGGGAGATGAGGGGTATGTGTGAAGGTCCTACTTGGGTTTGACAGTCAGGGAGTGTGACAATGAGCCATGTGTGTTGTGCTGGTGGCATACACATGTCAAGTAAGTTGTGGCTGGTCACTGTACGGCTTCTGACACTTCCTATCATTCCTGTGCCTATGCATAGCTTGCATTGCTGTATCCCAGAGATATTGCACAGTTGCCACTTTGGTTTCATTGCTATCACTGTGCCACCCATGTCTGATTTGAGGGCCTAAGGGTAGTGTGATATGTTCCTCCTCTTTCATGTGATGTCCAAATGCTATGTGGCTTGCTATGTGGCTTGCTCCATGGTTTTCCAGCACTGTGCACTCCACTGTGGCCTAGCCCATTTATTGTCCTACATTGCTGCTGACCTATGGTATGTGTATGTGGCAGGGTGTCAGTGTGGGATCTTTCTGAGGGACTTGACATGCAGTGTGAACAGTTCAGTGGTTGTTAATATGCAGTGTGAGTCTACATTTCTAAATTATACTCAGTTTGATTCACATGAGTGGAAGGCAGGTGTGAGGAGGAGGGTTGTCCAGCCCCTGACCTTCTGTGCAGGGTGTTCATCTTCACCCCCACCTACCCAGTCAATCTACCTTGCCCTTTGATGTGTGAGGTGCGAGGTCGAGCCACACCTGGCTGATAAATTGTGCATTGGGGGGACAGGAGGGGCACACAGCATGTGCAGAAATGGGTGTGGGAAGCGTGCTGTGGGCTGTGGCCAACTGGTGCAGCCCACCATGTGGGTTGGGTGAAGGTGGAGCCCTGGGAAGCTGCCCAGACCTGCCTGGTGCCGGCCCTGCCTACTACATTGTGCGCAGGTTTTCCCGCGTCTTCACCGCTGCGGTGACTTGCCTGGGACATTGCAGTGATTTCGCGGTTGATGGGTGACCCGGATGCGGAGGTGTGGATTTCGAGCAGTCAGGACATGTGTGAGTACACTGGGGGATATGTTCCTGTCTCCACCAGAGTGTCTGATGTGGACAGGAACCGTATTTCAGCACAGGAGTTGTGTGTTGTGGTTGTGTGCGGAGATGTGTTTTTATGTACCTGCGGTGTTGACCGCGGTGACGTCTTATTTGCTGGTAGTGGATGAGGTACAGCAGCGGAAGGGCTTGAAGAGCTGGATCCATAGTGGTCAGGAACGCGTGGAGGTGACCGGGATTCGAGTTTCGATCTCCGCAGTAGTGCTTCTGCTGTCTGCGGGTGGCTGGTTTTCCGCTGCGTTCTGATGGGCTGTTTGAGGCATCATGATTTGTCCAGCGGTCGGGACGTCATTCCGCACGGCGGTCTTTCTCTATTGGCTCGCTCCACCACCGTTGCGGAAGGAAATTCCTGGCGGATCCCGAAACTCCGCAGCGGACGGGAAACAGGCTATCTTTGCCCATTATAATATGGCGGACGCGAAGACCGCCGCTGGAGTGCGGAAAATGACATTTTCCGCCACCGTCAACTCCGCGGATGTGCCAAACACCCCCATCGTAATCGGCCCCTTAGTCCTGAAGAGCATAATATTGAAATCACGTTGGCAGAGTTTGCACAGTTTGAATCAATTGGGGGCTACAAAATCAACCATGATAAAACTGAAATTTTGCTATTCAATTCTGGGTGCCAATTTCTTCCATGTAATCTTCAAAGGCAAGCGTGCTCCCATAACCCAATTCAGTATTTGGGGATTTATGTCACCAATCGATATGCGGATCTTTTTAAATTGAATTTTGGGTTAATGCTTACCAAGATTAGGAATTTACTAGATAGATAGACCTTACTCCCGCTTACATAGATCGGCCGAATTGCTGTTATAAAAATGTCGATTTTACCATTACTGATTTTTCTTTTTTCAAATGTCGCGATCAAAATCAATATGTCGTATTTTAAAGAATTAGAGGCAATCTTTCGTCAGTTTATTTGGAGTAAGAAGGCTTCAAGGGTAAACTCTTGGTGCTTCAACTAGGCATTAGCCAAGGGGGTTGGCACTCCCAGGTTCGTATTTATTATGAAGCTTCTTTTTTGGATATAATGGCTCGTTTGATAGATTACAAGGATTCTTTGGACAGTTTTTTTTGGGAAAAAATGGTGCAGGAAGCAGGATCTCAGATTCCAGTTTTTATAAAAACGGCTAAACTCCCAAAGAAAACTAGATACAAGACACTACAGGAGTATGGGCTTAGACTTCGGTCATTTTATTCCAGGGAGACCTACACTGTTGGATATGAATATTTGAAGCTTTCAGAATGCAAAAGTCTGGGCCTGTATATCCAGAATAGTCAGATAAAGTTCTGGGGAAGTAAGGGCTTTAAAGAACTTGGCCATTTTATAGTAGGGTGGAGGTTTTTTAATTGGCAGGAGATACAAGCTAGGTGTGGAATGCGGTGCAAGCTTTTTTTTCTAGGGTATCTTCAAATTATTCAACTGATAAAAAATCACTGCCCTTCATCTAGTCGCACCACAGGGTCCGTATTTGCTGCCCTTTTTAGAACTAAGCTAAGGGGGTGGGAAACTGGTATAGGCTTTTATGGAGCCAAAGGGGGTGCACGATAATATCAAGTTTTTAGATAAAATTACTCAAGAAACACAGTGCACTTTCTCAGAGGCAGAGTGGCAGGTGATTTTGCATTATGGTAACAAGGCTTTAAGAACAGCTAATTTTAAGAGAATGTCATTTTTATCAAGCTGGATGGCTTACTATACTCCTAGAGCCCTACACAAAATGCACCCAGGAAGAGGATAGATGCTTTTGATGCCAGCAACCAGACCAAGGGGGCTGGTGTCATATTGTTTTTCTAGCCCAGTATTGGCCCAGTTCTGGGAGAAAGTATTTTCCACCCTAAGTGACGGCCTTCAGAGGAAAATTCAACCAGAGGCGGAAATCACACTTTTCGGGATAGAAAGACATAGACAAAACTCCCCAGTTTTAAAAGGTGGGAAGCATTTATAGCAATATCCTCTCTTATGGCACGGTCCCTGATTCTACAGAATTGGAGGACAACCAAAGCCCCAGACTATTTAAATTGGTATAATAAAATGATTCGGACCAAAACTTTTTAGGAGGCCTATGCAAAAAGGGTAGGCGCGATAAAAAGATTCACAGTGGTCTGGAAGTATATGGATAAAGTAGTAAGTCAGTAGTAGGATAAAGTCAGATTGTATAAATATGATAACTGTTGAATTATTAAAAACGTTGCATAGAACTTTACTGAACATGCACAGCACTTTAGTTAGAAGAGTGATATTGTATTCTGCTTTCCAAGTCGATTATTATTTCGGGGATAGATGAAATGTTTAATGTTTAATAGGAATATGAGATATTAAATTCTATAAAGTAGAGTAAGGAGATCTGGCATTTTGAAGGATTGGAATGCACTGCACTAAAAGCACTTTGTCTACTTTGAAGTTTGGTCATTATGTTTTTTAAGGATGAAATTATAAAATGTCTGGTGTACCTTTTTTAAAAAGTATTTATCTCACGAGCTTTAAGTATCCATATTTAATGTGAAATTAATCTCTTTGATGTAAGGTTTTTCTTTATAATAATTCTGCTCAATAAAAATAATATAAAAATAAAAATATGTGAGCTTGCCCAATTATGTAGAATGATCAGACTAAAATCCATTTTTTCAGGAAAATCCCACAACTGAAAGGCCCTTCAGGATCACTGGACTTAAGAGTAAGTCCATGTTCCAACCAACTGTACAACAAACTTCCACAGCAGCTCAAGCCTTTGAGGTAGTGGTGGTTAGGGAGAATGAGGAAATTCGGTTGAACAAGTGTAACTTTTTTCATAATCTTTCAAAAACGGAGAAAAAGGCTTTTAAGTCCCCGGAGAACAACTGGGATTTGGTAATATAACCTGCAGAGAAAGAGGGCGCAATAGTGGTCTTGTCATACAACATGTATGACGATGAATGTAGAAGACTCCTCTCAGACAGAAATTGCTATGAGATACTGAGGAATGACCCAAATCCACGTCTAAGGGATAGTATAAAGAACATGGTGTAAGAGGCTCATACGATGGGCTGAATAACAGACAGTGAAGCAGATTTTCTCGTAGCTCAAGAACCCAGGATTGCCCAATTCTATATTCTTCTACAGAAAAGTAAACACCCACCACCAAGGAGTCAAATTGGATTTTAGATCAGATCTATGTTGAAACCCCTGTCACAGTTCTGTGATGGGAAACGGCCATTAGTAACAACGCATGTGATTACAACGTAATCGTTACAACGATCGCGTTGTTACATCGCAATACCATTACAACGCAAGTCGTTACAACGACTTGCTGTAGGGGCGCTCTAAGCTAAGGAATAGTATAATTTACTATCGCAACACCTTCCCTACTGTTGCACATACTGGAGTTGGAACAGTAAATTATACTATTCCAACATCCAGCGCCCCTACAGCGAGTCGTTCTAACGACTTGCGTTGTAATGGTACTGCGATGTAACAACGCAGTCGTTGGCTGCATTTTGACTATACCAGCTATTTTATCCGCTGTAATGAGCCCTTTGCAACTAATCTATGGCTCCGAACAAAGAAAATAAAAAGAAGAATCATATTACACAAGATTTGGACTGATATCTGTGTGTATGGACTTTTTGATGATATGAGTCTGTCTTTTGCTCGGGAACGGGATTTTGCCTTTTGATTTGCCCTTTGTGTACCAGTGGTCACTAAAGGTTTTTGGATACGTGGGTGGCCGTCTCCTAACTGTTCCCTTGAGCACTCCCTGGATGTTAATTGTACTTTTGATCACTATAATGGTTTTGCGCGAGGTTTGACCTAGCCACATCTCAGAATCACATTACATTATTTTGGTAATATGTCTGTATGTGGTCTTAGTTAACCTTGATATGATGTGGATGAGACATTTGACCCAGACGAAAGTCGTATTTGCTGTTGTGTCTATGTCATTAATCGAAGAACTTGACAATATTACAGTCCTTAGAAAGATAAAGCCTGACAAGATCTTCTTTGAAAGGCAGACATAACAATGATTCTGCATTAATCAAGGAATATGGCATTGTCCATTGTCTAAGTTGAGGAAGATGGTGACCTCCATGGACTAAGAAGGTGTCAGGGCTACATAAGATGGAGTTGGACTTTGGGGACTTCATGTCACAGTCATCATCATCATCATTTTCTTTATTTGATCGATTTAAAATACAGATCATAAAAGTACAAAAATACATGTAAAGAAATATAATAATAAATATGTAAACATGTTGGCACAAAATCCATTTCTAGATACAAAGTCTATTTCTAAGTGCAGAAAACCCTGCAAAGAGGCTAGGGTTTGCCCCATAACTAGTCAATACATTAATAATTCAAACCATATTGACCTGTAGGTAAAAACACCTCAAAGTGCCAATTTATAAAATGCTAGGGTGCAATGTTTTCCTTCTTCTAATGCAAGCCCATAAAAAGGAAGATATTGAACAGCATATAAAAGGATCAGAAAGTCTCTTTAAAAAATAAAGTGCTACACGGCATTGCTTAAAATTAAAACGTCTTAAAATTGGAAGGATAAATCTTGCACGTTCTTCTTTGTAAAAACCACAGAATAAAACTGTATGGAGGTCAGACTGCTTTGACACCTTATCGCAGGGGCAAGGTGACAGATCAGAATGGCTGAACTTTTTTGCAGAAAAGTCCAACATCAGAGGGATTAAATTAATTCGGAACCTCATTAAGATGTAGCTATGCTGTGGTATTTTAGTGATTCCTAAATAGAATACTCCCCACTGGGATAGAAGGTATTTGTTGATAAAATGCAACTAATTTCTTTGCGCGGTTAGCTTCCTGTCGGTCAAGGGCAGCCTTGTTTAGGTAGGTGTTCTTTAGTTCAAGCTTTGAGATCTTCCGGCATGCGCTAGGGTCATCAAACAATTCTCTTAGCGCATGTGCGGTCAAAGTTAACTTCACATACTGAAGCCAAGTAATTTTGTGAGAGTTATCTAGATTTAGGCAATTTTTTATCATAGATTGGGTAAGATTTACTGTGTCCCTGCACCATATGGAGTGCCATAACATGATTGGTGCTAGCTTAATTAACACATAAGGCAATCCTAGCTCTAGATGGCAGATATAATTTGAAGAAGATCTGGGAAGTGAAACTATGCCCTTGAAGAATCTGTCTTCCAATTTTTGGAGTAGACCTGCAGGCACCATGCCCCACACACCTGCCCCATAAGAGACGGCAGATACTGTCTTTGCTTGATAAATATTTTTGATTACTTCGAGGGGTTTTGATCCCAGCTTTTTGATGAAGCCAGAGATTGCTCCCAGACTCCTCTCCATCACTAGGGCCCTATCCTCTACCATGGTTGACCAAGACTGTTTTTTGTTAAACATAACCCAGAGGTACGAGATGGACTCTACCACCTCCAGTTTTCGTGTGCCAATATGGATGTGGGGTGTTCTTTTAGCTGTAGGTGCCCCTGTTATTAGAACAAAGGATTTGGATTCATTGACCCTCAGGTCCAAAGAGGACATAAAGGCCGTATATTCCTTTATTAAGCGCTGGAGGGCCAACCCTGTTCTGGCGATTAAGACCACATCGTCCGAGTATACCAGTATTGGTACTTTATGGTTATCAAAAACGGGAACATCTGGTGTTGACCCCCTAAGGGCTGCCTCGACCACATTTGTGCAAATTTGAAAATAAAAAAGGGGCGAGGACGCACCCTTGTCTTACCCCCCTATAATCTTAAATGGGCACATACATTCCCCGTTTTTGACATAACGGACAGAAGCTGTTGCACTGGCATACAATTGGCAGAGGAAATTTATTATTGCAGCCTCTATCCCCATAGTCTCCATTAAATTCCATAATTTAGAGTGGGTCACAGAGTCGAATGCAGCAGTAAGGTCCATAAATGCCATACAAGTCTGGCCTCCCTTTGCTCTGGAATTTTTATCTATTGTCAAGCTTAGATTGAGGCACTGGTCTATTGCACCTCTCCCGTTGTGAAAACCATACTGCACTTCAATCAATATATTCTTCTCCCTGGCCAACTCCTCCATCCTGTGTAACAATAAACGACCCATAAGCTTTGCGGTACTATCCAGCAAAGAGATGGGTCTGTAGTTTTGGGGGTTCTCTTTATCACCTTTTTTAAAAAAGGTATAACTATGCTAGACTTCTACCATACTAGGGGACCATTTCTTGCAATTGTATTGAGCATGTTTATTAGCAGGGGGTCCCACAGGTCCGGGTATATTAAGAAAAGATTGATGGGAACTACATCTGACACTGGGGCCTTCCCCCCAATACATTTCCCTAGCCCAGATTTTGTCTCATCAAACGTAAATGTTAGGTGCTCTGTCAAGGTAAGTGTCATGGGGGGGTATTCTGAAGATACAGTATCTGCAGAGCCAAATACCCATTCAAAATGAGCCACCCACGCTTCTTCGCCCACATGGGTGTCCAACGAGAGATCTGCAGGATTTTTTAAAAGAGGGGCATTGATTACCTTTCAAAAATCACTACTCCTTTTAGTGATATCTGCGTTTTCTAGGTTTTCCCATGCCTCTTCCCTCAGGACTCTTTCCCTTGACTTCCGTGCTTCTAAATAGTTTTTCCGGAGGGAGGAAATCAGGGCACTATTTCATGGTCATGCTTTAAGTACTATATGCAATGCTTTTAAGGATTGTGTGCAAGTGTGATCGAACCATCGATTTGATGGAGCTTCAGTTTTTGATTTAGGGCGGATCAGGGCCTTTTTAACTTCACCAAGGAAGTCCACAAAATATGGTATGATTGAATCGGGAGAGCTATCAGGGTCCAGGCAATTTAGCGCAATCTCCTTAAAGTTGGTTATAACTAGCGGAACTCATTTAGATTTATCGATTTGGCTCCATTTTAATTGGTAGCCATTTTTCCTACCCAGGATTGGATTATGGATTTTTTGTGTAGGGATGCTTTTTCGTGGGGCCATTGCCAGCATAGTAAAAAGGATTGCGTGGTCACTAATACAGGAAAATTGGGTGTCAACTTGTTCAATATTACCCTGAAAGGTCTCTGACATCAGTACATAATCAAGGGTAGATTCGTACTCATTTCGGGAGAAGGTGTTACAAAGATTACCCAATATAGGATCAGCCTTGTTAATAACTTTCAGGTTTCTAGCAATTAGCATTTTATTTAGGCTATTGCCATATTTATGGTGAGTAAAGTGGGGGTAGTGACAGTCAAGTCTCAGTAAATTAATCCTTGCTCACCCCTTGGTAGCTTAGCAAACTAGCAGTCAGGCTTAATTTAGGAGACAGAATACCACCAAAACAGTAAATAACGAATTTATATTAATAGAAACTATTTTTATTTTTAAAATTACACAAAAATGACAAAGATCCAGTATAGGGAACCAGCGATATAAATTTTTAAAGATTAAATAGAAAATTGTGCATTCCAACGCCAAAAAGCATAAAGCACCACTCGCAGCTATCTGGTCGTGCTGGACTGGGACAAAGTCCAGTTATAGGCCGACTGTGACGGAGCGCGGATCAGATAAATAGAGGGCTAGGTCAAAAGTTTACCTTCGGACTCAGTCTTTTTCCTGGAGCTTTTCTCTCGATGACGGGCTCGTGGACGGGCCCTCAGGTTTCTCTGATCCGAAGTTCGAATTTACAGAGGCAGCCTGCGGCAGCTCAGTGACTTGATGAAAAGACGGGCATCAAATCCTCATCGCAGATAGTGAGGAGTGTCATGAAGCGGTCGTCGATGACTTCCCTTTCGATGTCGAGCTGAGCTCGGTCTGCAGCTTTTCAGCGAGAGGAACCTGCAAGGTCAATCTGATCAGCGGGTAGACGTGTTGCTCGGATATGGACTTACCTTAAAAAAATTAAAAGACAAGAGGCGTTTGGCAAAACAGGGACTAGTTGGTTTAATTAAACCCAGCAGCCGGGAGAGTATTGATGAAGTAGCATCTGAAGAAAGCCTCTAATTTTAGAGGAGTTTTGGCCTACCTTTTATACAGATTGTAAATTACAATTAACCAATCTGGCATTCTTGGCCTGGTCATAAACAACAAGTACAATCATCTGATAAGGGGGTCATCAGGAGGCTCTTGACCTCTGGGCTGGCAGGAGGGGGGAAACCCCAACCAATAGGGGTAAGGCTACCCCCCCCCTACTATGACTACTGCCTGCGAAGTATGGCATACGTTTGACTCAAAATGCACTGTTCTCCCAAAAATCAAAATAGAGAACATTTCTCCTTGTGTGTATGCCTGTGTAACCCAGAGGTGTGGCTAACATCTGACCACACTCCACTTCCAGCCCATCTCCATATCTAGTTTGGGGAGTTTCCATCTGGCTGGGGATCAAGGAAGTGGGGTCTGGCCTGGGTCCTATGACATCTGCTCTCCTCTGGGATTATTTTGCATATCTGAATGATAATCCCTATAATGTTAGTCTGACCATGGAATGTCATCCTGAAAGAATGAACTATCTTGATCTGCAGTTCTACATAAAAGATGGTGTAGTACACAGCTTCCTATATCGCAAGGAGACGGCATCTAATAGTGTGCTGCATGCAAGCAGCGCTCATGCCAGTTCTGTTATCAGAAAGATTCCCTATGGGGAGATGGTCAGGATCAGGCGCAATTGCAGTGTGGAAGGGACTTTTGATAGGAACATCACTGAGGCGAAGAAGAGATTTGGTGCCAGAGGTTACAATGGGAGGACTCTTGACATAGCAGAGAAAAGGGTACAAACCTTGAAAAGGGAAGCAACACTGGCAGATCAAACCGTCCGAAAGAAAAACAGTGGGACAGACAGGGATGTTCGCTTTATCACTCAATATACCACTTGTAGTGATGAGATTTTTAGGTTGTTCAAATGTAATTGGCATCTCCTATAGGAGATCCCCAGCCTGAAGGGGTTATTCAGAAGTAATCCATCCATTACTTACAGGAGAGGCACTACCCTAAGAAATAGACTTTGCCCAAGCTATGTTACAACCACTGAGAGGAGGGTTACTTGGCTCCCTGAGAAGCCCACTGAATTCTACGTTTGCAGTTCCTGTAATGTATGTAAATTTGGGGTTAACAAGATCAAAGAATTCAACCACAATGGGTCTACTAAACATATGATCAGACAGTTTATTAACTTCTATACGACCTTTGTGGTATATATAATTGGGTGCCCGTGCAATATGATCTATGTAGGGAGCACCAAGAGAAGCCTCAAGCTCCACATCCAGGAACATCGGAGGGCAATCCTGAATTGCGACATGAGATACCCTATGGCCGAGCATTATGCTAAAACCCACCCAGGAGACAATACCTTCTGGTTTTATGGTATTGATCAGGTTGAAGCAGGACAGAGGGGTGGCAACAGGGAGCTGCGCCTGAGACAGTGCGAAGCAAAGTGGATATGCAAATTACGCACAATCTCACAGGGACATAACACTGATAACGAGATGCATTTCTTCCTCAGTGATGATCCATGATATAATCCTGTACCATTTGTTGGTTATCTTTTGATGTTTCACCTTTGATCCTTTCTGTTAACTAGACTGGTATAGACCTTGTGGCCCAATGAATGTAAACCGAATAGGATCAATAAGTTGTCCTACAAGTATATAGATGTTTTTATCTATTTGATATGCACATTATATGTATATGCACTTTGTCATACTGATTCTTGATTTTGCATTTGTCCCTTTCCCTATATTTACTGTGTCACTCCGACTCTCTTTTCTATACCACTTATTGCCAGTAGTCTAAGATAGGCTCTAAGTGGACACAGCACAGACAAAGCATGGTGCCAGTTCTTATGATAGCCGACCCAGGCTTGTATTTGAATTCCCTCTGTGACTACGTTGGTGCTCTTTTACCCATCATGCAACGTGTTTTGAAGCCTTGACTCACCGTACATCCTCTACGTGTCAACATAGGCCACTTTCTCAAGAATTTACTTGTGAGGTACATACACTTGTGCTCCTTAGTCTTGCTCTATTGCCTTTTTACCATCTTATTTATTTTCCCTTCACACCTGCCCTTTTGTCATTTCGCATATAGTCTTTCTGCAGTAATTGTATTTCTTAATTTTTCACTTTCCTCCATCCTTTGACATCTATTTCTATTACGTGGGCCTATGAGTTTACTAATAAGGGACATACGGTCCAGTATTATTGCCGTTATTGTGCCCCTTTTCCTTGTCACCCTTTTTCATGCGCTGATTGGCACACCTGCCCTTTTTGTCATCTCGCGTTATGTTCTTGTGCAGCGATTTAACCTTTACATTTTTTATCTTCCTCCACCCATTTCCAATGCGTGGTTTGATTTATTTATTATTTCGGGTTTTAAGGTCCAGCACTCTTCTTTTCGTTGAGGAGTTCGGGGGATGTGGATTCTGTATATTCCCTCTACCCCTGGAACACGCAGTGGCAAGCCGATCTCCCTTTGTCTACCGGCACGGGGTGGGCTTTTAATATAATTTGGTTGTACCGATATCTGAACATACCTATTTATCATGGCGGCGGTACGTAGGAAGGGGACACCGCCTTAACTTAGTCCATGCCGTTTATCCAACCCTGCCACTTGCTTAAGGGCTCAGCAGTGATTGGATATACATCGGAAATAGGAGGTTCCTTTTTTGTTTTAAATGGAGCCATGGCGCGAGCGGCACTTTGTTTCCTGGATGGACCCATTCTTCCATACCAGAAGGGTAAGGAGCTCGAGGGGGTGTTTATGCCCGTGAAGTATGCGTGATTTTGCCACTTTGACCAACAGGGATTTACGAACTGGGTTTCCTTGTTAATGGTTAATTTAGGGTTTTTTCTAAGCGGTTATGAGGATATGGGTTACGAGTTTTCAGTCTCGGTCTAATGGCGGCTTACTTTTCTTTTTTCTGTAACGGGGGCACGCCTCACTAAATGTAATCATTTTTTAACTTCAAATTAAGAGGGAGGTGGGAGAGTGCCCGGACTTCGCACTTGGAGCCGGTTCATTTGGTTTTATGTAACGTGTTAATTACCAACCTTTGGTTATAGACTGCCTTTCACACATGCCATATTGTTTCCAGCCATACGGGGTGAGGAGCCTAAACGCCCTTCTGGGAATGGAGCTGTTTGCACCTCTCAGTGATATTTTTCACTCCAAATTGGTGATTTTCGGTGGGCCGGTTTCAATCATTAAATATTGAGGAAAGTTGCTGAGTGGCTCCCTCTGTTACGTTCGTCTTGGAGGCACCCACACGGGGGGTGAGGGCAGGCTCAAAGGGTTTTTGATTTTCCTCTACTTCATTTACCTTGGTCCTATACATTCCCTTGATAAGGCTGTGGTACCTTTGACTATTGGTGGGTTACATATAGTTCGGTTTTTTCTATATGTGTACAGGAGCACTAGTTGGCAATAGGGGACATTGGTTTCTCTTTAAGGGGCTTAATTATTGGATGACATTCTTTTCCTGTCCTTACCTGTCTCGAACCACCCCGTTATTTATTTCTATTCGTATGCACAATATAGATCTTTGCTTCTGGGCCGGATTTGGCCCTGGGAATTCTTGTTTTGCGTCCAGCGCAATACACTGGAGCATCAACTGTGTACATACTCCACAAGACTAATCGAAGTTCTTGCCTCGCTTTATCCAAAGGTGAGGTCGCAGTCCCTTTTGATAGTACTTTTCCTTTCTTCTCTCCTCCAGGCCACCGGTATTGGGTGCTTTATCATATCTTTCTACCTGACTACCTCTCAGGCTCTAAATTCTGTGTTTGTTTGGTCTAAGACTTTTTTGTAACCGCAGACCTCCCCACTCTTTTTAGGACTCTTCTTAAGACCCCTTTTTTGTTTCATGTATGTGTTTAGAATTCTCCTATAAATATACTATCTTTAGGTGACTTTTCTACACACTATTTTATGCTATTTTATGTATATATCTTTCTTTGTGTTAGGAGTATGAAGTTTTGTCTCATACTTTTTAAATTGTTCGGTGTTTTCAGCATGTGGTTTTGTGTAGTGTTGGATGCTTCTCATCCTGTGACATGTCGTATTATAAATGTTTATGATTTTATTGGATATTTCATTTTCATTTTGTTTTGTGTTCAAGTCCTGTGCCATTTTTGTCATGAGTCTATGTTTTCGTTAAAAACATTTTTTGATTTAGTGTCCTTTTACATGTCATCTTTCAACCCTGATGAAGTTCTCCGAGTGAGAACGAAACGCGCTGGCTGAGCTGAATGTTCTTTTATCAGGTGGAAAAACATTGATTTGAAATAAAGACTTTCATCATACAACAACCGTATCTTGGACTTTATTACCTGGCGCCCACCCACTTACAGCGACATCTGCTCTCCTGCCTTTAAAGCTTATCTCCCAGGCCCCCTTCCTCTCACTGGTTTCTTCAGGAAGCAAATCTCCTCCCATCCAATGGCTGTATTGCTTCAGCCCCAGGCCTCTTCACAGATACTCAGGTAGCAGCTTAGGTCAGGCTGTAAAAGACTGACCAATCAGAAGAGGCTGCTACAGGGACACTTTAGGTAACCTCAGGATAGTAAGTTCTAAAACTACTTTCCTGTGGTAGTGATAATCAGGGCCACTGGAATTATGCGGCGGTGGAGGGCCAAATTATGTGGCAGGGTTGAATAAATTATATGGCAAGAAAAGGCAAATTGTGCAGCATGATGAAGCAACATTTTATGATAGTATTACTTCATTATATTGTCATTTTCACACTTGTTAACACTGTCTGGGCATTGGTTCCACCTCATTAGAACCGGTTTAACACCGAAATATAGCAATAAACAACAGAAAGGTGACTAATAAACCTTTGCAATATGCCTTCGACTGTATTGCAACAGGTGTTGCTGCAATATTGGCAACTTTTGAACCGTTTGAGCCAGAAACAAACAGTTTTTGCTGTTAAAATCTGCAGATCATGTGGCATGTGATGGATTAGGTGGCAGATGTGACAAATCTATAATTATGCAAAAATCACCATCACTGCACAATCACATAATTCCAGTGGCCCTGGTTATAATAAATTCGATCATGGCAAGTTGTTGGATTTATTGTAACCATTATTTTGATATTTGAATGATATATTTATCTAGCTCCAATCAAAAGCTAGACTTTATTAAGTGTAATAAAGCCTTCCTATGTTAGTCTATGGGGCTAGATGCACTACAAGAGGGAAAAACGACCTCCGCTGTTTTTCCTTGCCACGGCATATAAAACATAATTATATTGCCCCTACCTTTTATAACAATGCACCCCCTACACTTGGGACACCTAGGGCAGACCTTAGGGGTGAACTTAAATATAATTAAAGGGTAGTTACAACTTTGGAAGTACTTTTAATTCCAAAGTCCAATTTGGACATAGTTTTATTTTAAAACCAGCCTGCAAGGCAGGCCTGGCTTTAAAATGACACCAGTCACCATGGCAGTACACAAGTCTTAGTGCATTGAGTCCACTGGGGTCTTTACAGGTAGTTTGTCTTGGCCAATTAGAATTATCATATACATTGAGGACAGAACCCTGGTCTGTGCCTGGTTAGAAGAGGCCAGGGCACTTTCAGAGTTAGTAACAACTAGCATCAGTCAAAAAACATGGGGGTGACCAGAGCAAAAAGGATGACTTTCCTATAGATGGCTTTCACCTAGTAAGAGATCTACAGATCAATCCTAGCACAGATATCTTCATTACCAAGGATTTCTAGGCACTGTGTACCAGTATCCCTCAAGAAGAAAAGCTACAGGTGATTAAAACCATCATTCTCAAGACACACTGAGGTAGACTCTATCACTCCTATCCATTTTGTTATCGAATGTGCCAGGATAGCCCCCACAGAGAACTTTTTTTAATATGACGGGACTTTATACCATCAAGTGCAAAGTACTTCAAGGACAGTACTTTTGCCCAGAGCATGGCTTGTAATGTGACAAAATATACACTCCAGAGAATCCCTACCACAGTAATATAGTGGAATGGCATCAGGGCTGGACTGGAAATCTAAAGCAGCCTGGCAATTTTGTACGACCAGCCCTGGTGGGGGTGGGGGCAAGTGTGAAGCACTGCTGCTTTTGTTACTAGGGTCCGATATTGCAGCACTGCTGCAAAACTGGCCCCAATGCTGCAAAACCGGACCCTACCCTTCCAGCAGTCCGGGAAAACGCCTGATGCCCGCTATGCCCAGTCCGGCCCTGTATGGCGTAGATACATAGATGATGTTTGCGTTGGTTGGCTTGGAAACAAGATCACTGCTGATAACTTCACCCAGAAACCCCTTCTTGAAGTTTACACATACTATTAACAGTAACACCATCACGTTTTTGCATTTAGAAATCCAGATTAGGGGCAATTAGTTGGTGACTAAAGTTTTGGTGAAACCAACAGACAAACATGGACTACTTAGATTTGATAGCCAACACCCTATGGCACTTAGGAGAACCTCCCCTTCCCACAATACCTTTGAATTAGGCATAGCTGTTCAGACATGGCTACATTTGATGAACAAGCTGACAGACTCAGTGAAAAACTCTTAGCCTGCCAATACCCAAGAACCATCATCAAACAAGTGAAAAAACATGCAAAAAACAACAACAGGGACTCTTTATTAGAAATATATCCCAAAGAATAAACAGGCTTACATATGTAACCATATTCACACCAATTTCTAATATAGTAAAGACAATAGTTACAAAACATTTGAATATTTTACAGAGAGCAGGGAACAACTGGCCCGTCCCCCTTTTCTCATGTAAAAGGAGTTCCAATTTGGGAGACATGTTGGTTCACACACGCAATAGGACACCAGCATTAACAACACCAGGACAAAATACGTTATGGGACCTACCACTGGTCCAGGGGCATTTCCCTTGTGGGAAATGTTCAGTTTGTCCATTCAAAAAGACACATAGGAAATAGACATCAGGACAGATCGTCCATGGGTAGTAAAGCACCACACGGATCGCAATAGTGAAAATGTTATCTGTATGATAACATGTACGTGTTCACTACGATATATAGGCATGACCACACGTAAGGTACGTATCACAATAGGTGAACACTGGAGCAAGAGAAGTACTGTAGGTAAGATTATCCACTATTTAGACCAAAAACACTCTGATAAAGACCTAGAGTGGGTAGTTTTGGAAAAGATAGACCCCAAATTAAACTGTAACATAATTCAGAGACTTCTCAATAGGGAACAATGCTGGGTGTACCGTCTGAAAGCACATATACAAGGCCTAAACGATGACATGCCCTGGCTACAGTTGGCCAACTGAGCTCTCTTGCTGCTAAGTTATTTTGAGTATTGACCGTACCAAATGAAGATTATACCATCCACTACCAGAAGCTCCCTTTGTCCCCAGGCAGGCCACTTGACGCCACCGATTCGGCATGCCTAGAATCCACATAATTCATTCTCATGTGTCTCAATACAAATAAGGTTGGTGGAATTCATAGCAAAGCGATGATTACAACCATGATGATTACAAGATCTTCACCATGGTTCTGGCAGTATCATATGATCCATTTTAATAATTAACCAACCTTCTATATGCAATCATTCTATACAATAAGTAATTAGTCCTTGCAGAGCATTTCAAGTGTAATGAATGATTCTTTGGAAATAGGACATAACACCATCTGATGTACAATCAGAATTGGATGATCTGAAATGGAGTGTTCTTCACTAATAGAATATACCATCTTTTCAGAGCACTTCCGATAACTAACCAGCCTCAAATTAATTTTGATAAATAAGCAAAGAGGTCCCCCGTAGGGAATTTTTTTTGAAATTCTCGATACTTAATATGCGAGCGGCACACAAGCACCACTTCATGGAACTACAACTCCTATGATTCCATCATGTAACATGTGGGCAACGCACACACGCTGCAACACATAGTGCACAACTCCTACAATTCCTGGGTACATTACGTGGGCATCATGCACGGACCATACTTCAGGACTATGAATAATAAAAGGCTGCCTTGTGATGTGCACGTTAGATTAGTGAAGTTATGGATATGTAGATAGCATTGTCGCCTCGTGGATGAAGATAGGATGACTTTTGTACCCAGTGCATGAAGAGGCCTAGCACATGATGTTCAAGGTGTTGTGATAATGTTGTCCGAAGCTGGATGTGTAAACAAAGGAGTTTCAGAGAAACTAATCCAACATTGTCGTGCATGCAAATGTGTGCAAAAGCTCACCGCTGAAATTTTATTTTCTAGGGCTAAAAGCAAGCTTCTCTTTAAAATATCCCTAAAAAGCCTTAAAGTCATTATACTGTTAAAAAGCTTAAAGCGAGCATACTTGGTTGAAATCCTAAGCACTCCGAAAGCCATGGTGCCTGTAAAACAAATTTTTAAACAAATTGTTTTGGATAAATGTGTTTTTTAAAAACAAGCAAAATTGTTCCTACACAGAAAAAGCCAATTATTTCTTGTGTTCCGAGTGGCAGATGCAACATTGCTGTTGCCCATAACTGCAAACAACGATCCCAGAGGCGCACCTCGAGCAGATTTATGGAGCAAAGGTGATTCCATCCAGTTCCCACTGCAGCCGCTGAGGGAGGGACTGCATCCTGTATGCGTATCATGGAGCCGTTGTCCAAGTTACTAGGAGAAGAAGCATCCCAGGGTGGCTCAAGAAATGTATTTATCAGCAATGGAAGACACTGGGGACAACAATACCCATGGGCCTTTAACAGGTCCAGAAGTACATCAATGTCCAATGACGCAACAAATTGTGATCCTAGGCATATGTCCAATACGCATTTGTGGCCACAAAGCAGGCAGTAGAATACAGGTTGTATTTGTATCGTCCAGCTCACTATTACGATTGATCGTAATTGTAACTGTTCATGTTGTAAAATAGACATGTCCTGCTGAATTATGTTGATTGCAGAAGACACAATGTTGCCCAGTGAATAAATTCTGGATGATAATGTGGTAATTCGATTATCAAACACAGTCAAAGCCTTTTCCATATTAACCCTGTCGATCTCGCGCAATCTCTCAGCAGCTTCCTGATGAGAAATCTTCCATAGCTCGTTGTATATACCATACAAGAAGCGCTTTTGATTTGGGTTTCTGGGACCTAGTAAAAAATCCCTGCGATCCAGGTCATCAGAAAGAAGGGACAAGTGTTGCTTCACTTAGGAAAGTATTGAGGTCTTTAGCCATAACTTCCCAACACTATATGATGTCAACTCCCCTGCGTGTTATGATTGTGCATAGCGTAGGTCAGGGCTGTTGATCTTAAACCCTCCTATATTACCCAGGAATCTAGACTGATATTTATCTGTGTCTAGAGGCCAAACCAACTAACCCTGCTGATCAGATCTGATGTATTGTAGGATCCATTGCGGAACACAGTATCTAGCTTATCCTCACTGTGTTTTGGGTATCGTTGCCAATGTTCAAACGTACAAATGTGGGAATGCGAGGTGTGTTGAAATCTTTCGCCTTAGCTAAACCAAGATAGGAAGTCTGTTGCACTGTTTTATTCAGGAAGATCATTTGATGTGGTATGAGGCATGCTCTAAAGAAGGCCTCTTGTCCCTGAACCTGCCAATCTCTTGTTCCCCATATAGACGTTGTGTCTATTGTGTCTTTCCAAAAGACAAAAACTTGTATAGACAGTTGGGAAATAAAAGAAGCAGAGTAAATCAGCTTGGTGTTTGTGAGCATATTCTTCTTTGCAGGTGTAGGTTTAAGCCTATAGTAATAAGAGGCTGGGTCCGATGTGTAAAAACCAGAAAAATATGCAAACTTCCGTGCAAATGTTTTTGAACTACCTTTCGATGGTGTTGGGCAGTGTTCCCATTGGGTGTAATTGTAAACAGCACATGGGATACTAGCTTTGTGTAAAAAATGGTGACCATAATGTTGATAACAGAATATGTCGCCAAAGTTAGATGTATCATCATATAATTCATCATTAGAAAATGCAGCTGATTGCTCTAAATCTGAAAGCAAATTATGCACAGTTTCAATGTCCCAATCATCAGAGAAAGTACTAGAGGTGATGATATCATTTAAAAAATTCTAAACAAATATGGAATTTGCAAAAGTTCAGTAGGAACATACACATCATATGGTACCCTGTCTTACACAATTCCTTTAGGAACTGGAACCACTGTAATGTTCACCAAGGACAAGTCTCTTAGTTCACGGTGTGATGATGCATGTGGTTTTAGAACCAAGTTCACGTGTTGGACTGCAGAGCGTTCTGGGAGATGGGGTCCATTTAGAAGTTGAAAAAAGACAGTTACCAAATCAATCCATAATACAAGGAAAAGTAAGTTAATTGTAATCCATAGATGTATCCAGGGAACAAAGAAGTAAGTCTTTTTCAGCCAAAAATAGAAAGCATAAACTCAAAGCGTAAAAGCAAGAGGAGGTGTCGGCAGCTCAGCTTCACTTGGATCTGATGAGATATTGTCATAATGCACAAAGTAGCCATACGCTGTCCGGTCTATTCTTGGTAGCTCAGCAGGTTTTGTAGAACTGGGAGATGACTCGATCTGTGGCATGTTGACATAGAAGTCATCACTTTTTCGAACTGAAATTTCTGTACTTGTTGACTGCACAGTTGTAGTTGTTTCAATAGGTAGAAGCGTCATCTCATTTTCGTTGACAGCTTCTCTTTGGAAAGTGGAGTCTTCAGTCGTTATTAAGCATCCGTCTGAACTTCCTGTACAGTAGCGAGAGGAGTGTGGCGGCTACCCAGGAGCCCACGTGGCCAACTGTTGAGAATTGGCCACATAGTGTGGTTTGATCAGATAAATTGAGACAAACCTTTTTACTGATGGCCAGCAAGAGGCGGAAAAAGGACAGTTCTGGTTCCTTCGACAGCTAGGACAGGTACAGGCCCAAATTCTTTTTGGCCACAATTTTCTCTCTGACCAGGTCCCTAATCTCCAGGAGCCAAGCAGGTCTTGCTGTTACCATTTTCACTCAACCAGTGGCAGTGCCTTTTACTTGGACGTTGCTTTGTAAAGCTGTGTATTCTTTTAGGTCCTGTAAAATAGCCAAAGATCATTGAGGTTAAATGGTGTTTAATCCGCTACTGAGCTGACGGGTACCCACATTCTTACCCCGAACAAGAGCTTATAAGATGTACGACCCCCGGAGATTTTCTTGGCATGTTGTTAAGTGCCCTCTGGACCCCATATATGTGATTGACCCAACTGCCACTGAGCCTAATACCCTTGCTGTTAAGGACTGCTTTAAGTCACAGTTTTTCCTCTCGACTACCGGATTTCCCTCAGGGTGATAGGAGAAGGAGTACCGCAAAGCCACACCCAAACTTCCCATGGCTTCTTTGTAAGCCCGAGAGCTAAATGCCAGGCCATGGTCAGAATGTAATGTGGCAATAGTGTGTGTCCTGATAAAGACTCGCAATTCCTTTATAACAGTTCAAGCATCAGCCGAGCGTTGGGGCCAAACTAACAGGAACCTAGATATGAATCTACTGCCACCAAGATGTACTTGTAAGCCCTGTCAGAGTGTAAGTGGCCACAGTGATCCAAATAGACGTATGCGAGAGGTTTGTCTGAGATCAATAATGGTGTTTGTGGTGGACGTTCTACAGTAAAGCCCTTCATCTGCTGGCAGATGTCACATTTCAGGACAAAGTCCTTGGTCTGTTTACTTATACTTGGCCACCAATATCGCTGCTTTAGTAATGTAACTGTAGCAGTAATCCCTGCTTGGGCTGAACCCAGACCCTCATGTGCAGCTAGTTTTAATCCAAATCTGCGATCAGTGTTTGTTATTACTATATCCACCACTTCTGGAATTTGGCATACAGAATGTTTTGCGCATCTAATTTGAGGAGTACTTGAGTGGAAACTTTTCAGCAGGGCTGAGATGCTGTGCGTGGCATTGACAGCTATCATAGTTGTTCCGTCTATCATCGTACTGGAGCAAAATATTGCAGCAACGGCAGCAGTGCGAACTGTCGCCTTGGCGGCTTCATCCGCCATTGAATTCCCTTCAACGTGAACGCCAGCACGTTGATGACTCAATGTATGAATAACATAAGCCTGTGGCAGGCCTTCTTTCAGCTTCGCCACTTGTTCCTAGAGCATCTTGTGCTTTACTGTGCAACATTTGGAATCCCTAAATCCATTCCTGCCCCAATAATGTAAATATTCGTCATTGGACTGCACTCAGTAAAATGAATTACACACTTTGAGTGTGGGGAATTCGTGATCCGTATTTTGTAGCACCAGTATTTTAGGGCTTTTAGTTCCGCCTGCTGCACCGTATAGTCTCCTAGTGACTGTGTGTATGATTTTACAGGAAGAAACTTTCCGTCCTGCATGCGCCATTGCCTTTTACAATTGCGCATGCCACGGAATATTGCTGTTTCGTTCCTACGGCCGGCTGGGCAGATCCATTGGTACAAATGATACATTCATATCGATCTAGAGGCATTATCTAATTCGGCAGAGGATATTCTTGTTCATACTCTAGGAATGCTTGTGGTTGAATCGAATCAGTACTCTACATCTGCTGCAGTGAGAGAGTTAGCCCATCGACTCCATCTTGGATGCAGTGCTTTAGCATTTGGAATGCTTGCTTTTGTAACGGCCTCCAAGGTCGGTACTGGGGTTATGACAATTATGTGTTTACCCTGTGCTAGTGCTCTCTCTCTCCCACTACAGCAGTCTGTGGAGAGGTGTGGTGCAGCAGCCAGGGCAGCTGACTTCGGAGCACAGGGTTCAGGGTTCGATCCCCGGTTCCGGCGGCAGCTCAGCTCAGCACCATGTGACTCTGGGCAATAGCTCACTTAATTTCCACTACGGCCCCCAGCGCCTTGAGACCCATAAGGGTGAGTAGCTGCGCTATATAAAAACGGACTTACTTACTTACTGCTGTGAGTATTATTTCTGTTGGTGCAAAATGCATTTCAGCGTTCGTGTAAAAATGTGATTTGTATGCAATAGGTACTGTATCGCCTTCATTAAAAGTAATGCAGGTGTACCTGGTTGGTCCAGCGCCTACGCGGATCACCAGGTTAGTTGTGCTAATACATGTATGTAAATGCTTGGAAGCTATCATGTCAGCTTGTACGGAACGTAAATTATAAGTTTGTTTCTGTGTCCAATGTTGCGCTGAAAAATCAGGTCTAATTAAGCCGTAGAAAGGTTTTACCCTTTCTGCGTAATCCAAAATGTATGTCCTGCCAAAATTCAAGAATCCTAAAATGGATTGTAGTCTTTTTAGAGTTGTTGGAGGTTGGAGTAGTGTACATTTTTCTAAAAAAATGTGTTGCAGGCTTTTGCCTTCACTTGACAACTTGTACCCTAAAAATAGGACACTGAGGTGGGCAATATTTGAGCAAACCCAAGAATTATGTGGTTTACTCTGGCCAAGTGTTCCATTAATTCATCATCCGTCAGATAGATATCATCTACATAGGACAATGCCTCTTTATGGCTGAAAACAACCCGGACTGTTCTTACTAAGTCTGGGCGGTGAACTCCGCTCCGCTCGCGGAGTTTGCGGAGTTTTCCGCACTCCGCATTACGCGGAGCTCGTGGAGTTCAGAAAAACTCCACTCTGCATAGCGGAGCTGAGTTTTTTTTCTCGCTCGCGTTCGTCAACGTCAAGGTGGCGAGCGCGAGTGAGGAAAATCCACCTCCCGGCGAGATTTTTCCTCATTTACAATCATCAACATCAAGCTGGTGACCGCGAGCGTGGAAAATCAACCTCCCGGCGAGATTTCTCAACGCGGGCAGTCAGATTTCTCATTGTGAGTGGTCGCGTATGCTCGTGACCGCTCACGTTGAGAAACTGTCCGTTCACGTTGAGAAACTTGCTGTTCGAGTAAAACTCTACTCGAGCGGCAGAAAGGAAGCAGCGCTCGCTTGCGCTGTGCATGGTGCCATTCGCGATGATTACACAGTGCGGACAAGCATCTGGCACTGAAAATCACAGCAAACAGCATTTATCTAACGGACTCCGCTGCTTGCGGAGCTCCGCGTAGCGCAGCACAGTTTTTTTTTGCACTTCGCTGAGTTCCGCGTAGCTACGCCCAGGATTAGTTCTTATAACTCTGGGTTAATCGACAAAATTGGCATTCAGAGCCTAGCACCGAGAATGCTGTCAAATATCTGCTCCCAGGTGCTATATTTTGGCAGAAAAACCCATTTGAGATGTAGAGTGTTGTTTTGTATTTTTTCTGCACAATGTTATTCATTAGTGCGGCACTGTGTGCATTCTAAACTGCAAATGTGCATGTGGATGCGTTTAAATGTCTGTAATCTAAAACTAGACAATATGAATTATTGGGTTTCATTACGGGAAAAAATGGATTATTTATAGAAGAGTTGCAATTCTATATCACACCCTGATATTCAAGGTGATCTAAGATCCCCCTGACTTGTTTCTTTGCCTTATGTTTAATCGGATATTGTCTCTGAGGTTGAGGAATTGATTTTAATGGGAATTCTTGATGAAGTGACTCAGCATACCACCCAACATGATTGCTATCAAGTGCAGGAGCTACGCTAACGCCCCCTCCTGCGCGCAAGAATTTTTAACCGATCCTGGTATGAGGTGAGAAAAAGCAGGTAAAATAACTTCTCATAAATCACAAAAAGGTAGGGTGCTAAGAAAAATGGGGGGCGGTACAGAGGAGGTTCTAGAGACCCTAGTTAAAGTCAGTCAACTCCTAATGTGAACCGTGGGGGACCGTTCAGAACAGGGAGGCCATCCTTAATGGAAGAGGATGCCTCACACACATAGGAGTGTCATGCTTCATCATCAGCATCCTCGCCCCACCCTGGTAAGATCGTACTACCAAGGTGGACTCAACCTCCTCGAAGACTCCGCAGTAGGAGGGAGTTCTTACATAAAACTCCTGGACAAACACGGGTCCTGACAGACTAAAAATACCTTAGAGTTCCTCGGTTATCACCTTTATTAATGAGGACTCTAGGTATATTAAAAACAATTCTTTTGGATGGGTAACGAGTACAATGGCTCAAGCCCATCTTTCATTTCGCCAACATGTTTCTACCCTCAATGATTATCCTACTAGGTCTGGGGCATTCTTCAGGGCTAGTGGATCAATGACGTGTTAGCCTAAGGGTCAGATGGACCCTAGTTCGTGATGCGAGTGCTACCCACAAAACGTATACCAGGGTGAATCCTACCTGGGCTTCTAAATTCCTGATTCATCAGTCCACTTATTTAAGGGAGGGAATCAAAAGTTAAACAATCTGTGCATGGGTGCGATGCAGACAGGTACACAGCAGGGGAGCCTCTCATTCAATCAATATCAAGGTGGGAGGGAATTGCCCAGAAAACCCCCCCTTTTGGTATATTAAAAACAAAAAAAGAAGCAGAGATCCATCTGCCCCAACAGCCATGTCACCCAAGCCCACTAGTGCACAAGGTGACATTGACTCATATTCATAAACAAATAGTGAGGTGGATCCCCACTGGGAAAGTCAGAGCAGCTTACACTGCATGCACAAGACACAGGTGTATTCAGATTTAACATGTGATTCAAAACATCATAGACATTATTTGATAAATAATTGTAGTGTGTCTATTACTTAATGTAGGCAAAGTGCAATACTAGTGGATCTTACACCTTACCCTAGGCTTTAGAGGATACTGGTAGGCTGGTCAGGGAGTGGGTGGTGACCTTTGTAGTCACTCTCTGAGTATTTCAAAAAATGGGGGAAGAGAGAGACACAAGAGAGATAAAGTACATAAACCAACTCAAAACAGGGGACAAGATCAGAGGTAGTGCTTCCAGTCTTGTAAGAACAAGAACAACTGATTGTCGTTTACATAATATTACTTCCATTCACAGGCCTGTCTCTTGCAGGGGGGCAATGAAAACCAACAAAGACCCGGCTTGTTTGATACATAGAACACTCATGCATATTGGCCGATATGCATGAGTGGTCTATGTATCAAACAAGCCGGGCACCATCCACTCCCTGACCAGCCTACCGGTATCCCCTAAAGCCCAGGGTAAGGTGTAGGATCCACTAGTATTCTACTTTGGATACATTAAGTATCAGACGCACTACAATTATTTATCGAATAATGTTTATGATGTTTATGATGTCCATCTGATCCTTAGGCTAACACGTTAGGGATCCACTAGCCCTGGAGAATGTCCCAGACCTAGTAGGCTAATCATTGAGGGCAGAAACATGTTGATGAAATAAGAGATGGGCTTAAGCCATTGGACTCTTTGTTACCCGTCCAAAAGAATTGTTTTTAATATACTTAGAGTCCACATTAATAAAGGTGATAACCAAGGAACTCTAAGGTATTTTTAGTCTGTCTGGATCCCATTTTTGTCCAGGAGTTTTATGTAAGAACCCCCTCCTACCACGGAGTCTTCCCGGAGGTTGAGTCTATCTTACCAGGGTGAGGAGAGGATGCGGATGATGAAGCATGACACTACTATGTGTGTGAGGCATCCTCTTCCAATAAGGATGGCCTCCCTGTTCTAAACCATACCCCACGGTTCACAGTAGGAGTTGACTGACTTTAACTAGGGTCTATAGAACCTCCTCTGTACCTCCCCCATTTTTTTTAGCACCCTACCTTTTTGGTGATTTATGAGTTCTGTCTTTTGGAGGAGTGCACGTATGCCTCTTTCTCTCTCCTCCTCCTCTCTTTTTTGTGATATTGAAAATAATTTCTTCTCCCATTGGGCAATCCATTACATACTCAGGTGGCCAATTCTTTTCGGCCAAAAGAATGTCATAACCATAGGTCAATTTCTCCCAAAATTGACCCTTCACTTTCCTGGGAATGTCCCCCTTCATTTGGAGCGTTATTTCATATAACCGATGTGGGACACTTACCCTTGTATCTGGTGTTTCCACTGTGATATGCTCACTCAGCGCTACTACCCCAAGAAAGTCCATCAGTTTCTGGTGAGCTATGGTGACTTCAGCCGCGCTGTCCAGCATTGTCACTGCCCATTCAGAAGCAGAGTCCTCAGTAGCCTGGGCATTTCTAATTTAATCCCGGCTACTTCTTTTTTTTTTAAATTGAGATTTTGAAGTCTTTTGTTTATCTTCCTGTTTAATGATGTAGTCCGAAGTGCGATGTGTCTCCCTTTTTGGCTTGACTCGCTCTTCTGATCTGTGATCTGACCGTCCATCTCTCTCTAACCATTTTTTGGATTGATCCTGAAAGGAACGAGAGGAACCTGTATCAGTATCCTGATACCTATCAGGTTTTCTAATATTGTCACAGTTGCGCTAATTATATATCCAGTCGCTGTGTTTCTGTTGAGGGGACACACCCCCTGACTGTGTTTTGTTTTGTTTATTTTTTGGTTTATTATCCCATTTCTTCTTTGAAGAATCGGGTGCTTGCCTAAAGTTATCCTTTTCAGAACTACTCTTAACTAATGGTTTCCCTGGTTTGGCTCCCAGATTATCTCTGTCTAAAGAGGCATATGTTTCTTCGATAATCTTAGGTAATTTGCGCTCCTGCTGTGCGGGAGTGAATACCCTCAGGCATTGGCATATAGCCACCGCTGCTGCCTCCCCTTTTATGTTACTCAACATAATGGTAGATACCTGGGCAAAATTGCCCATCAGTTTTATTCCCAGATCTAATGCAGCTTCTGCCCCATACTCATTCTAAATCTGTTTCAATACCTCTGGTATGACTGCTATTGAAGGGGTACTATGTGTGCTGGTGGATACGGCAGCGAAGACTGTACCCCAAGTGGCGCAATCTTCTATATGGGGAGCCATCCCCATCGGCAAGCAAATTGTCAGCATTCTGTGTTTTTTCTGTGGGCCCATGGGGAAAGACTGCTTCAAGCTGTGCTGTTTTTTGTGCTATCCAGAACAGGATTTGCTCCCGGCTGGTGGGAACCTTTCACATATTCACATTTAGTGTTTGCGGCCTAATACCTGAGGTAGCCATCTGTGGTTGTGTAGCCTGAGCAGCCTCCACAGGTTGGACTGTTAATGTTCTCATCACATATTGTGTTAGATTCCTGTAAATTTGTAATATCTCTGTAAAGTCTGCGCATCTCTGCTGTTATTAGGGCAGCAAAGTCTGGATGCAGTGCGCATAATCTAAGACAGGCCAGGTCACTCCTTCTCTGCTGAGCGGACCGAGTTTCACATGTTCTGTTGAATGGGGTAGGACGCCTTTAAACCAATTAATGTGCTTTTGGTCATTTAATGGGACTTCTAAGTCCACGTATAGAAAATACTCTTCAGGTGGTTCATTTTCAATGTATTCATGAATAACCATGTGTGTGCATCTGCTGGCAGGAATTTAACCCACAAATAGAATACCTCTGCTCTGAATGCTTTGTGTGCCTCAACCAGGAAGGTAACATCTCCACTCATCGCCGGGAGGCCAAGTTGTAATAATTTCATGGTAACTGCCTGTTTGCAGATTTCTGAAATATTTAGTCCTACCAACTGTTCTCCAATGTCATCATCTTGTTCTGTCATTGTCACAGTAGTATTATAGTATTAACATTTTATAGAGCTATTGTGTGCACAATGTGGGAACCTTTCCTCCAAGCTTGATTAACCTACAGCCAATACATAGGGTAAACCTACCCAGCTGAGGTGGATTTGTTTCCCTTCCCACTATGGACGTCTTCGATTAAAATGTGAGTAGGGGTCTCTGAGAAAGCACGACTGAACTATTCGGATTTGACCATTAAATAAGTGCCTAACCAAGGTTGGCAGCGCCATGTTCGTGCAGTTCCTACCAATCCGTTGGACCTGCGCATTGATCGGTCAACATGCATTAAGGGCTTGGTGTCAAGACTGATTCCAGACACCCCCGCAGGATATGTTGGACTATAGACCAGCTAGCTCACAGTGCCCCCATAAGTCCCCCTAACCTACCAGGGAGCGAACAGTTTCTGGCAACCACTGAACATGACAACCCTGATTCCTCAGGAATCGTGGAAACAGTACAGAACCTTTAACTCAGTTACTCATGCTCACTTATTCTCAGAGGAATATACAGAAAATACACATTGGGACGTTTTCAATAATATTTTTTGAACCAACGTTATTCTTGCATAAAATACGTGTGCTGCAATGATTAGTAGACAGAAGCAGATAAACGTGATTACAAGCACCAACAACGTAAAGAGTAGATATAGTTCTACCATGTTGCTAAATAGTTGTATATATGCAAGCATATGAACAGGGCAGTAATCTAGCCTACTATGTGAACCCTACTCTAAGTGTACCTAGAGTGTGTGTAGGTGTCGAGCCAAGAATCTCCCCAAGGGACGATCCAACCCCATTACCTGATAGGGTAGAGCAAAGGACCCCGTCTTGGTCTCGAGTTGGACACCCCTCATTGAATGTCAGACCGGTGCGTGGTGGATTCTCAGCATACACAGACCCTCAGTGTCAGCGGAAGTACCTCCTCTACCAATCTATCCTAATATTTATAATAAAAAGCGGCCTTGCGATGTGCGCGTTAAATTAGTGATGTTATGGATATGTAGATAGCATTGTCGCCTCATGGATGAAGATATGACGACTTTTGTACCCAGTGCGTAGAGAGGCCTAGTACATGATGTTTAAGCCGTCGTGATAATGTTGCCCAAAGCTGGATGTGTAAACAAAGGAGTTTCAGAGAAACTAATCCAACATTGTCGTGCATGCAAATGTGTGCAAAAGCTTACAGCTGAAATGTTATTTTCTACGGCAATGTAAGAAATAAGCTGCTTTGCAACATGGGACTAACTCGGGTATATAAGCACTCCAGGGTATAAACATGAATAATTCCAGGGCTGGGTGGTTTATGCTTATTTTGAAATCGCATTGCCATAACACTGTCCACTGATTGGTGTAGTATGCCTGCCGCGCGTGGCTGAATGATTCCACGCTGAGGACAATACAGTGAGTGGAATATACAACACTCGCATTCTGTTTCTCCAACAGTCATCCATGTGCCAGCATTAGGTCTTGGAAACTTTTGATGATCCACAGATATTGATTTAGTGACAATCTGAATACACAGACTAACTAACTAGGGTTTTTCCTAGTGGGAGTACTGTGACTTGATGTCCTCACAGACTGACATCTTGCTACGCCAAAGTAATCCAGTTATACGAATTGCTGCGATATCCCATTGGTGTCTCCAACATTTAAATCTGTCCTGATGATGACCCCATTGTAAATAATCTATGTTACTGGTCGAAACATTGACAACAGTTACAGTGAACTGTTTTTTAATCAGATTTAGGATGTCAAAACTCCTATACTGAATGTTGCTCTTACATCCATTATCCTGATCAGTCACATGTATATATTTGCAATCATGTATAGCACTTGTGCACTTTACTATCACTTTTCACATACACTGCGCCACACCACAATTTGGAGCACATTATAGTTGAAAATAAATGTTGCCCAAATCCCATGGTAAGCCAATCATCTGATGGTTTGTCCTATAATTTGCCAAGGAAGTTGAGGCTAACACTTCCTCCTTAGGAACCCTTGTTTCTCTAATAATTGTTCTGCCCTGGTCCAAAGGGTTACTGGGTTGCCCTTTTTTCTTTAGCAATAGATTAACAGAACTCAAGTGACAAAATATGAGCTGGTGATTGGGCACTATTGTTCCAATTTAAACAGGAACATCTGCTGTAACCTGGTTAACAATCTATTGAGAGGGGTAGGTTTGGAACCTCCACAGTACAAGCCGTACAGTGGGTAACATCTGTGTCAATCATAAAATGACACAGGGTAGCCATTTGCCCCACCATCCACATAAGGGCCACTCTGGTCTATCTCCAGAACTGCACTAAAAATGCAATCCTCCTCCCCCTTCAGGCACCATCACTGGGAATTATTATCTGAGGAAAACTGATTCCTTATTCAGAATCAATGGATTGTGATGATACCCTTCGCTGTAAGTTAATTTATTTCTCATGTTTTGCTGCATCACTGAAGCTACTGGCATGTTCGTACAATACTGCCTTTGATTTTGCACATTTTACACTGGAGCTGGTTGTGCTAGGGTCACTAACCGGGTCTGCAATTGATTTGCATTTCACTGCATTTTGGGAAGAAATTTATTCTGGATCATCTACACTCCCACTTACAGTGGCCAATTTTACAACCAAAATGACAAGTAGTGGTCTTCTTCAACATAACTTCTCTTCCACAACATTGCATCTTCACCATCTTATTCCCCATTCTCGCACTTTGCATGGGATGCAACCCATTCATCGCAGAATTTTCAGGAGGCCCAAAAACCAAATTAAGAACTCATCATCTGATTCTCTGAATCTGCTTTGTCTGGGCAACCATCAACTTCCCTCCTTACTCTTTTTCTGCTTCGCATCAGACCAATCACAAAAGTACTTGGCGTACTTCGGAATTTCATTGATACCCTTAGACTAGCAATACATCACACTCTGCTGTAAATGCAAATGCAACCCAATATTCAAAACCCATAACGAAAGCTGATATTAAATTGCTAGTGCATCTTCTTTCTCGGGATCTTCAACGCCGCAGTGTTATTTTATGTATCTTCATAAGCCTCTCATGGTAAGTGTGCACTGACTCTTTTGGCTCCTGTGTAGCGCTCAAGAACGTTGTCCAGTTTACTTCCTTCTCTGGCACCCTCTTTTTCAAATATTACATCACTGCTCTGTATTTACCAGTAGCTATATCAGCTGAAGCATTGTGAGAAGCAACACTAATAGATTCCTCAGTTGGCCAAGAACAGCAGCCTATGCTCAGTCCATAGATCACTAGGAACAACAATTTCATATATTGTGTCCAAATCAACACAAAAAGCAATTCGAAATTGTCATTAATATATGAACTTCCTTGTACCATCTTTTGGGTTCTTCTTCAAATTTTGAATTTTTTTTCGTAAATGCATAAAGTTCACCTCTAGCCCAAGGCACATGCACATGTCTCAGAGGAAATCGGACACTGTCTCTAATTCTTAATCACTACCAGGCCTCTTCAATTTCTTTCCTGCCTCTGTAGCTTTCTTTTAGTAGTAACTTTCTTCTTCTACCTTCCTTGGCACTACTTCAAATCTGTCCAACTAGATCCCTAATCTTAGCTAGTTACCAAGCCCAATTCTTGTACTTCCCCTTTAGTCAAATTTATTTTATAATTTTACTGCGTATTCCTCATTCTGCTAATGTCAACCTCACATTCAGCAGCTAACTCATCAAGCTTATATGGGGCCTGATTCACAAAGGTAAACTGAGACAAAAGTCTAACTTTACGACTTCTGGTATTCACAAAAGGCATTTAATACTCGTAAATGCCCTTTGTGAATATCAAAAGTTGAACTTTACGACTTTTGGTACTCACAAAGGGCATTTACGAGTAGTAAATGACCTTTGTGAATACCGAAAGTCGTAAAGTTAGACTTTCGTCTCATTTTACCTTTGTGAATCGGCCCCCTTGTGTCTTACTTGCCCATCTTGCTGCTTCTCTGATCAAGTATCTCATTTCATCCGTATTTTAAGACATCAGTCTATTTAAATAAACTGTTGCTCTGGAAAATTTCTCCAAATTCAATTTATTAAAGTCCAATAATATGTTCCTTCTTTTTTGGATGCTCAGCAGGAACGGTTGCAGATAGGTCATTTGAAACTAAAGATACAACAGTAGCATCTCTGCTGGTACATGGCAATGTCATCAGTACATTTTCAGGTGGGTTACTCGTCGATACACTACTGCAAGCGCTGGCAATTTCTGTGCCGGTACACCCAAGCCTTCTTCTGCTGCACCCATTTCGAGTGCCATGGAAACCTACACCTGTCTCAGCATCCCGTCAGTGTATGGAGGAGGTCTAGAATTCAAAATATCATGTAAAAAGTTATCCTCTTCATTCAAAACTCATTCTTGGCTTTGCTTCTCTCTATCCCCTCATCAACTTTCTTGTTGTCTGCTGTTTTGTTACCAATTTCAGGGAAAACTGTCACCACTTCAACCATGTCCTTCCTCCAGTGTTTCTTAAATTGCCCCACTTAATCTCGAACCACCACCCAAATGAACTCTTCACCTGCTTCTTCATTTTCTTCTTATCTTTCTCTGTGGCCATCCAATCCCATTTATTCAATGCTTCAAACTGTGTAGGTCAAGGAAATAGCTTTCTCTCATTCATTGCCTGTCTCAAAGAATCTAGCTTTCTAATGATAGAGGTACCCTCTAAAGCAAACTACAAGTCCTTATCAAAGAGGTGTATTCATGCCAATCACAAATCCAGGTACACTTACAAAGCCCAACATTTGCAATATCTCATAAGGTATTTTCTGTCCCTCCCTAGCAGGTATGCTAGAGCCTTTAGGCTTTTTCAATACAGCACCCAATATTTTTGCTCAAAATAATCCAAAAACTGCACAAAAAAAGCTAGCGAACAACAACCAATCCCAGCACAGCTATGCCAAAGGTCAACCAATCACTGAGCGACTTTGACAACACACAACCAATGACAGTGCGACTCTGTGGTGATGTCTCACCAATGCAACATGCACACAAATGATGGATGTAATGTGGGACAAATCAAGCATTCGCCCCAATCAAGAGATCTGGGTTAAATCAATTGCTATGTTTGCACCATGGTACCCCAATTTAGACCCAGCCATATGCAAATCAGTCTTGACCCTGCTCCTCATGGAAACAGTCCAGCTCAAACTGCCAAGCCAGGTCCTCCCTGGACCAGAAACAGGCATCCAGGGACTGTTTCGGGATATCACCCCTCATCATCCAGGCTAGCTTGAATCCAGTGGCACAGTGAGCCCGGGACCCACTTCTGGGCATACCCAGCGCACTTAGTGCAAGAAAGCAAAAAACACACAAATGGTGGACAGAATGCAGAACAAATCAAACATTCACCCGCAGTTAAGAGACTTGTTCTTTGGCTCACCATGCCACCCCAGTTTAGACCCAGCCATATGCAAATCAATCTTGATCCTGCTCCTCATGGGAACAGTCCAGCCTGAACTGCCAAGCCAGGTCCTCCCTGGACCAGAAGCATGTCTCACTAATGCAAGCACACCTCCTTGGCTGACTAACCAACCGCAACGTGGCTTCTAGAGCTCATGGACAAAGTCGTAAATTGAAATTTAAAACAAACACCTTTTGTCAAAATGCTCACAAATAAACAAAATCATTCTTGTCTGCTCAACCTAAATAGGAGAAAATCAATAAGTTAGAATAAGATGAATTTCACAAACGTAGGTTCGAGACTAGTACCTCTGCTGCACTTGTCAATTCAATTCACACAGACTCCCATGCAGCAGCAATCCACCTCTGGTTAGTGTACTTTAGTCCCATGCACCAAAGAGCAAATAACACCAGCCTAATTAGACACGCAAACTCTAGGAAGGAAACTCTTTAGAAAGAAATCCCTATCTGTTTGAATGTGGCGCGTTTTGCAAAACACACTAACTTTTCTGCAGACAAATTCACCAACAATATTTTGAGATGTTGGATTCCAACAAATCTGATTATAAAATGAACCAATATTAAAACCAAAAATGTCTTTGATGCAAATCACAGATAAGAAAAGTACATCAATAGCACAGTGACTAAGTCATCCATTGAAATGAGAATCAGCATCTCATAACCAAAAACCTCACATGCAGCATAACAATCCATTGCGCAAAACAAACCAACATATCTCAATAACATACCACACTCTCAAACACAAGAATCATTTTGCCCTACTTACAATTCTATTTGCTCAGGAATAGCACCAAAAGTCAGAAACTCTGCATATAAACCACCAGGAAAATACACATTGAACAATCCACAAACACTAAGGACAGGGCAAAAATAGATCCCTAAAACAGAAAGGAGGTGCTCCTATTTCACAACCATCCTCTGCTACCAAACATTTGGGGCTCTGGGAATCCCTAAATTTGTACACCCCAAATATTTACCTCAATAGCTTGCCCTTGGTTGATGAATCAGAGAAAGTATTAACATCAATTTCATGAAGCAATGTGTCCCCGAGATCAGGCACCCCACAACATATCAAAATACAGTCAATTAAGTAAGGGCCAACTCAATCATTGAGTTCTAGATCAAGAATAAAATGTGAAAGATTTATTACAAAAATTCAAATGTTCGGTACAGAGATCATAATGCACAAAACATTAAGTCAATGCCATGAAGGCTCTAACAGCAGGGCATTACAGAATAATGTGCAAATCAAAATAATTGTAAGTCCTAAGTGAGCAGAAAAATCAATAGAGAAATGGACAGCATCCCTAGTTGCATCAGAAAACCTCTGGCTCACCCTCAAAAATCATGGGTTTATATAAGAAATATTCTCATAGACTAACATTATTGCGGCAGAATCATCATGATGTGAGCAAAAGAATTCATCATCAGCATCAAACTTTATTCGTTTTTTTCAGATAAAACCATGAAAGTCATACAAACATGGGTAAAACGCCACATATGTACAGAATAACCAAACAGTGTGACCATTGCGATCTAATTACAGTATAATGATAAAATCCCACTATCAAAATTAATCACAGCTTGACCTGAGCCTGATGGCAGCCCTTAAAGAGCTAAGCGTATAAAATACAGTATCATTTGAAAGAAGTTGTAAGAAGATAAAAGCAGGTCTCACCCTCCTAAAACAAGCCTTTTTAAGAATAGGAATGATAAAAGACTTTCTAGGAACCTCATAAAAACTACAAAACATTAAAAAGTGCATCATGTCCTGAGGAGACCGGCTGTCACAGCCACAGGGCGTGAGGCACTGACCTCTATGAGTGCCACGTGGTTTGGCCAGAAGGTAATGAAAAAGGTCGAGCCTAAATCTGGTCAGTAGGAAACGATCATGATTGCTTTTGATCCCTAAAAGGTATGGTTCAATGGTTGGTACAGTTTTTAATCCAATGTACCTATGCACACTGGGCTTGCCCAGCTCTATTGCTTCTCTATCATAACAGCGCCTTCTAAAAAACACTCTTTTATCCGGATAAGGTCACACTTACATATGCTCTCTTGATTATCAAATAGAAGAACCCTTCACAGACTATTGAGGCCTTCTTTTACATACTTTAGCCATCGGATGTGTTTAATGTGATCAAGGGAAAGACAATCCTTTAAAATATCCTTGCTGAGGGCATTTTCTTTCTTGGCCCAAATATTTAACCACAATGCTAATGAACGAAATACAAGTTCATCTGAGCGAAAAGTCATCCCCAGCTCTTGATGCACAGCGGAGTACGAAACGCTCTGCAGTAATGAGAGTACCCGTCTCAGAAAGGTGTTTTCTGCGACTTGCATCCCAGCATAACCCCATATCTCGCTCCCATAACTGGCCTTTGCGATACATTTGGCTCTATAAATTTTCAAAAGGACCCCTATCGGTTTCCCCCAGTTCCGGAAGCAAAATAAAAAACAGCTGCGGTCGTACTGACCAGGTCCCCCCTCTTCCGAGTAATCAGGGGGGACCAGCTCAGAGCGTCGTCAAACACTACTCTCAGATAAGAAAAGACGTTTGTCATCGGGATTGACAGGGTTCCTATCTTAAAAGTGAACTGCTTTGCTGTACGAGGACCCACCAGCATAACAAACGATTTACTATGATTGACCAGCAGGTCCAAGTCTCCCATGAAATGGACGAAGGAGTTCAACAGGAGTTGTAACACCCTGGCTGTCCTCGCAATGAGGACAGCATCATCTGCGTATAGGAGAGCGGGCAGGCTGCACTTGCCCACCTGTGGGCAATCAGCTCTTGCCTCCAAGCGGACCTTCTCCAAGGAGTTAATATATAAATTAAAAAGGAAGGAGGCCAGGATACACCCCTGGTGCACTCCTCTATTAATGTCAAACTTGCGGGTTACCTTAAGATCTTTAGAATAGCAGACAGCCGCTTTTGAATCTCTGTGGAGGTTTCTTAGAAACAAGACGATATCCCTATCAATACCAATAGAGGACATCATCTGCCATAGCTTCAAACTGTTTACACGATCGAAAGCTGAGGACAGATCCATGAAGGCTAGGTGGATTGAGCCGGTGTGTGCCACGGTGTACTTGTTCAAAACCATATACAGATTTAAATATTGTTCCACTGTGGAATGCCCTGGGCGGAAACCATATTGTACCTTGGTTAAAATATTATTTTCATCTGCCCAGGTTACAGTCTGTCTAAAACCATACCGCCCACCACCTTCACCACGGAATCCAAAAGAGAGATAAGCCTATAGCAAAGAGTGCTGTCCCAATGAAAGAATTACATTTTTAGCTAATCAGAGCACAGTTTTATGAAACGTCATATTACATTAGCACCTAAGCACTGTCACACTGCATGTCCCACTGCATGAATATTGATTCTGCCACTCTATGGTAATGTCAACCGGGGAAGGCAGGACAAACTAGTTACATGAACAGCAGTGAATTATTACAAATGAATAGGGTACAGTGAGCTAGCAGAAGGCCCTTCAAAAATAAACATGATTGTGACAATGTTGAACGTTTTCATCAGAACAGGAAGACCAACGGCAATGGAAATAAATAAACATGACTTTGCTTGACTGTGTGCTGCAGAAATAATGAACAGTGTACATGTGAAGATATTCATTGTTAACAAAATGGGATTTTTAGGCCTGAATTTAGGTCTATTTAACAAGAGTCATGAAAACACACGTTTATATATCATTGGAAATTTGTTTCAAGTGCAATAGCATCATATCAGTGTGGAGATAATAAAAGCTAGAATAAATCCACTTTTTGCACATTGATATTAATGCACAAAAATATAAAATGCACGCAATCTCTAACTAACACACCCATATACACACACACACACAAACGCTGTCTCTCTTCTATGCTTTAAAGGTCTTAAGAAATGTTGGTTATTTTACAAATGATTGTGTTTTAAGTATTTCTTACAATCTGTACTCTGCTCTCTTTCCACTGCTCCTTATACTCGCCTTCTGCACTTCTTCTCTTATAATGTATTTTAACATGATATGCCAGCATAGTTGTCGGAAAACCTAAAGCTCACAACACCCTAATCTTACTGACCAAGCTACGTCCCTGTCCTCCCTATTATAGTCCCCTTTGATACATTTAGTTCTCACTTCCCCATCATTACCCCCTCTCCTTTTGCCCTTCTTTCAAACAGACAACCTATGCTCTATTATCCTTCTTTTTCTTTGTCTTTCTCCATTTTATCAGCAGTGAACAAGAGATGTCAAGTAAATGTTTGATCCAATTCTTCCTAACCCCAGATGTGAAGAAGCAGTGCAAGTGCAAGTGGGATTTGCTGCTCCGTGTGCCTAGAGCAGTGATCTTTTAACTTTCTATTGTAAGGCTTCGGGAAGCAATCATAATAATTATTCTCACTTTTAAATGTGAGTATTCCAATATCAAAAACATTTAAAAAGCCAATAGTTTGACCCTTTGTAGACTTGTTGGCATTTTCAAAGCTTGTATTTTGGAGTTTAGATTTCTTTAGTCGTACAACATGCAGCAGCAGCATACATCACAGCATGTTGTGCGTAGGTTCAGGGTATGCGTTAGTAAAAGATTCCTTTGTATTGGTATTATTTTTAATGCTTTGAGTTTCCTACAGTCAGTCATCTGAGGCTGAAAGTAGTGCCTTGACAGCTGACTGACCAATTTCACTATAAAAGAAGCTTGCCCATATAAAGGGCGAGAGAGAGAAGCAGCATTAGCAGACAGACCCGCTGTTGCAGAAACACACCCCAGCAGAGCAGATATATTGGTGTAATGGGCAAAACAGCAGCTCTCTGTAGCAAGGCATGCAGGCTGGAGGTATGTTAGGAGTCAACACATATTTTTCACAAAATGAAGTATTTCTGGCAGGTTGTTTTTGATATAACATGAAATGCTCAAGATGGTGCTAATGAGGCAATGTAAGGCTTTTCGCATTACGCCAACTGGTATTTTTCAATTACAAGCATTATATTATTTAATTTTTTCTATTATTATTTTTTAGTATAAAAAGCCATGATTTTAAAACCCTTATAAGTGAGTAGTCTTTCCTCATTTATAGGCTTATTTATATCCTCCTCTATTATTCTTAAACATTCTCTGATAGGAATTGTGGCCAACTAATCTTGACGTGGATAGGAAATAAAAGAAAAGGTAAGGCATCCTTATTAACTTCACCTTATTAGACTTATACAAATGTTGCCTGAAAGCACAAAGAGCTAAGAGGATCGACCAGGCAGTGGAGGGACCTCCCTCTCTACATATGGTACCATTTGTGGGGCCTAAACTGAATAGGCCCCCCGGAGTCCATTTCGGGAAAAAAGTTCAGAATCATACCAACTTTGGGTGCGTCCAACCAAAACCTTAAATATGTCCTTCTTCAGGTAGAATATAAATCACTTCTCCCTTCTGAAAGGTATGTTAGGCTTAAAATACAACATAATGGATCCAAACATAGCTGTATTGCCATACAAGGAAGTGTGAATCAGGAATTCCCGCTCACCTTACAGGACATGGGTGAGCATATACTGGTGTTGAGATGCCCTTTGTAGTAGACAAACCCAGAATACCCCAGAGAGGTGTCCTACTCTTATGTAACTCAGATGCCACATCAGCACTATATATTCCTTATTAGTACGTGAAAATCAATCTAACCTACCAGGAACACCAACAGTGGGTTCTCTGTCTATATACCACAAACATGCAATGGAACTAGTTAGAAAGGGTCCATGCATAGCAGAAGACATGGCCTGTCTTACTCGGATACAAACCACACCCACGATGTGAACAATGTAGCAAGCAAAAAACCAGGGAAATGCTTGGGCAATTACTACTAATACACAGACAGTTAAGACAATATGTACTGAGGAGTGTGAGAGGAGAAAACCTAGGCTAGTACACTGAGAAGCCCCTTCTCCTATTTTTAAAACATTGAACGGTGCATGCAGTCATGTGCACGTGCCCTCAGACACAATTGTCTGAAATAAAAATGTCAAAAGTTTTCAGCTTATTAGGGAAGGACCGTTTAGGGACCAGCCTCCCTAAACCCTAAATAAGTACATACGCAGAGACATACAGAACTCCTGAAGCCAAAGGATAAGAACAGAAAATGGAAACGAAATTCAATCCCCACCAGCAGGAGGGCATGACTAAACAAGTGGGTTACTGACAACAAAGTTAGAAATTAAGGGATAATAGGTCTCTTATAACGCTGAAGGGATATCCTGTTGACAGCTATCCTCATTATTCACAGGTTGAAGAGCAAGCTCGACATTGAAAAAGATATATTATGAAGATAGAAGAGATTGACCGAACACCAACTGGACCGGAGACTGCGCACAAGGGAGCAGGGCAACATTGGGAATCCAGACTGAGTACTCTTAAAAAGGAAAAAAAGGAGTTCAGATAACAAATACTGCTCAGTAGGAAAAAGTAATGTGCATACGAAGAACAAAACGCCATAGAACAAAGAGGGTTATTCTGATAGACGAGATGTGGGCGTTTGCTATCCTAGAGAGATGAGCAAAGATTAGCACAGCCCACATAGTCATAGCCGCCAATATGAAGCTGGTACCAACAAATGAATATGCCCAGGTCAAGAATCCTGAAAGTCAGATGACCAAACCCGAATAGGTACTCATAGCACAGTTCCATTATAAAGAAGATAAAGAAAGATTCATACTCATGATATTCTGGCTACATCTTTATGATACATACAACATATTCTCAGCCTAAGAGGACTGGCCACTAGGATTTATTGTAGTGGCTCCCACGGGTGAATATCTAATAAGTGAAGGTTCTACCCTCTTCGTGAAAGCACCGCTATGTAATTGTAGTGCTTGTCAGTGGGCAAAGGCAAATAAACAAACTCTGGCCCTACACAGAAATTAAACAGGATTGGCAATTAAGAGTTGAGCATCGGGTTCATAAACAATATTCTATTAAGCTACTAAAAGATATACAGAGGTTAATGTGGGTGACAGGAAATTCTCTTTTATTCTTCCACAATACGCGCTCCAATATTACCAAAGGAACCCTTTCACTTTTGCAAATAGCTTGCCACCCCAACTCGGGAGTCTGTAGTTTTTAAATGTTTTGCACCGGATTTGGATTGCAAAACTTTGATGCATCTCAATCAGGCTCTTTATTTGAAGGTAAGGTTACAACAAGCCCCTTTCAAATACTGAATAGGTATGGGGTCGCATGTCCAAAAGTTTACAACTTCTGAAATTAATTCAAATTTTGCAAAACTAAATTTTTGCACTAGCAAACCCCAAATCGGAGTGTTTGAGAACAAACAAATGGTTGCCACTCCCGGCCCTTTATTTTCTTGAGGTTTCTAGACAAGATGTGCAGGCGTAATATTATATAGATACATTTAAGTTACTAACAAAAATACTCCTTATCAAAACCAGATCTCTATAGTTTGCTCATTTACATCTTAATACATTATGCTCGGTTATTCAATCTGGAAATCCACCTCCACCAGAAATCTACAAGAAGAAGAGTTGTGGCATATCCACAATGACACAAAAACACTGATTGTCCACGGGTCCAAAGGGAACTGTATAGAAAAAACAGAGTCAAATCTCTCAGAGAGATGGCTGTTGGAAAGCTGTCCACCTAGGGTAGTCCCTTTAAAGGACGGTTTCCCTCACACACCAGAGGTGTCATGCTTCATCATGGGTATACCTCCTCGCGTCACAACCTAGTTGCGATGTGGGCTACAACCCCCTCGCTGCGAGGGAGGAGCTCAGGGATGTTTTTCAGAGTGAAGAAAGGGGTATCTAAAACCCAGTATGAGCAATTGTGTGTGTGAGGTGGTGCAGTGCTAACTAAACTGTGGTGCAAGAGGAGGTGACTAAAACTAGCTACGTGGTAAGCCTATCAAATTTTATTATCGCTTCCCGGTGCCAGGATTAAAAACACAAAGAAAATGGTGTAGCTGCCATCATTAGAGGCAGCTGCACTCTCGAATGATCGACATGTTTCAGCCGTATTTGAACTATTGTAGTTTCATGGCTTTCGTCAAGATCTTTGAAAAGCTACTGCTTGTGACTATACAAAAAAGTGAATAAAAGGAAGAAAAAATTAGAAAGGCGAGTTGCAAAAAGTGGCACCAGTGATCATGTTGATCCGTAGATTCACCGGTGTACCTGCAAGAAAAAAGAAAACTAAAATAGTGACAGATAGTGAGGACAGTAAGTTTCAAACATTTGGGTATAACTCTCATAATTCGACAGTTTTAGTTAACTTGTCAGAGATATTCTTGAGAAGTACTATGTACCAACAGGTGATTATTTCAGATCCTTGGCACTCACCTGCATCAGTCAGGTGTATTGATCGCATCTGTTCACGGCAAATGGCCTTAAATAAAGACGTCCGTCCCACCTAATAAACAGAGGCAGGGAAAGCTAGTCATCAAGGATGACACAGCATCATAGAAAGCATTTTAAAAGAAACAAGAACAGTGATAATATCCAGTTGATTATCATTGGAAAAGTGAGACTAAAAGACGGGATCCCAAATGGTCCTATCTCGGTTTGTAAGGGCAGTTGCTTGCGATGTTATTCTGCTTCTAGTGTCACGTAATGTTGAAAACACCAAAACATGGCATTGCGTTAGCATTTGTTGTAGCGAGGGCATCTGAAACGCTGCCGGCAGCCTAATAGGAATCATATGGCAACCATATAAACAAGCAGCTGCTGTGTGCGTGCGTATAGGGCAGTTATCGATGTTATGTTGAAAAACAACAACCCATGGCATTGCGTTAGCATTTGTTATAACAAGGGCATCTGAAAATCTGTTGGCTGCCTAATGGGAGTCATGTGGCAACCATAGAAACAAGCCGCTCCTGAGTACCTGCGTTTAAAACAATTATCGATGTTGGCAGCTAGAACCAAATAGGCACAATGGGTATTATGATTCTACGTCATGTGCTTTGACTCAAATAGGTGTAGCGTATAGTTACTGGCATCATTAATCCAAAAAAAGCCGTGGGACTAAAGAGGATCCTAAGCCCAACTCGGTCAAGACGTTCAAGCATATGTAATACGCTCATAGTGTAATGTGCGGATCTAGATTGTATGTGTAATAGTTATCGTAAAAGCCATCCGGATGGTAGATGGAAAGTAAATGGAAAGGACTCACCACAAACTGGTTTCGCGTGGAGCAGTCGGGCGTCAGGAACAGGAAGGCGCCGGGCGATTGAAAACTGCCTGTTTAAAAGCAGATACCAACCCGGAAGTAGTCCGCATATTAGCGGGGAGTTAGGAATCCTGGGAAGTGTAGTTTTAACAAAGATGCAGCAGCTATAGAGACATATACGGAGCACAGCTCAGCCCACAGCGTATGTGTACAGAACCCCTCATGGACTTGTGAGTTCGACATTCAAGACTTAAGCATACTGGTAGACCGACATCACTCGGGGGGAACATGCATGTCAGATGTGTTGTAGGGGAAGGACGCGCTGGAAAGTCGGGAGTTGCATGGGTGAAAGTTGTGCATGTGTCATTGTAGAAATGGTGGTTTAGTTGGCTTACATCGCCCCCATGGTGGATTTGGATCAATGTTGTGGGGGTGATGAAGTAAGTGTTGGAATCGATAACCCACATTATTTCAGGTGGAATATGGGTAGTTGAAAGCTTCATGAGCTGATGCAAAAATCAGAGGAAACGCAGAGGGTATTGAAAAATCATTATGTTAGTGATAGCCAGGGAATCTCGTCGTTCAGCCCCTTAGTTGACGTGTCAAGTCTGAACACCTAGCGTTGTTCAATTCGCAGTAGTTTCTTTGCGAGTTGTGTACAATTAGGGTGGAGATTGGGTTTGTCCAAAACTGTCCACTTAAGACTATCAGCTGGATGTTTATTTTCGAAAAGGTGTCTCGTTAGTTTTGTGGTCTGTCTGGCACATCTAATAGTACTCTTATGTTCGAGTATACAGGTTTTTATCTTGCGTGTGGTCATGCCAACATACCTCAAGCCACAGGGGCAGGTGATCAAGTAGATCACCCGCTCACTGTTACAATTAGTATGTTGGTGAAGTTCCCAAGGGTTGTTAGTGCCAATGTCGATTGTTCGAGTCACTGAGGTTTGAGGACAGACCATGCACATGCCACATGGGAAGTGGCCTACAATCGGTGGAAGATTCAATAAAGTGCTCAGTCTCAGGGCATCATTAGAGATAGCAGGTCTTGTATGTACTAGACTATCTTTCAGGTTGCGACTGCGCTTGAAAGCAAACAGTGGTTTTTCCAAGGTAAGGGACCCTTTATTAAGAATGTTCCAATTCTTGTTTATGGTCTTCTTGACCTCATTAGAGGATCATTACAACCATTGTCAACATGACCAATTGTGCACTGGAGAATGCATGGATAACTAAGAAAGAAGCAGAGTTTTTAACCAAAGAACCTGTTATTCCATATTTCTACGTCTTGCCAAAGATTCATAAGCCCCAGCGGCCTCCCCCGGGTAGGCCTATCATCTCAGGCATTGGATCGGCGTTGGAACCATTGTCTCAGTTCGTGGATGTGTTCCTACGCCCTCTAGTCAAACTCATGCCTACATACCTCCAGGACACAACAGACGTGCTCCAGCTCCTGGACGAGATGCCTTTTGACCACACCACGGATCTCCTCGTATCTTTCGATGTAGAGTCATTATATACTTGTATCCCGCAAGATCAGACTCTCGCTACCATTGAGGATCTTCTCACCAAGAATCCACCGAATAGTATCACTCCGATCTCTTTCATCATGCTGTGTGCCACATTGGCTATGAAAGAAAACTTTTTCCAGTATGAAGACCATCTCTACCTGCAAACATCAGGAACTTCGATGGGCAGCACCTTTGCCCCGAGTCTAGCCAATCTGTATATGCACGCCTTTGAGACGGAAGTGGTTCTATCAGATACCAATCCCTACCTTCCACAACTTAAACTATGGAAGAGATATATAGACAACATCCTCGTCATCTGGCGGGGAGACTCCCAGTCCGTCTCTCTCTTCCATCAGTGGCTCAATGCACAGAATGCGCATCTTCGCTTTGCATGTGAATTCAGCAAGGAGAAGCTCCCCTTTTTGGATTTACTGATTGTCCCCCACGAAGGTCGCCTGGAGTCTGAGCTGTATCGCAAACCCATGGCCCGCAACGCACTTCTCCAGTATAACAGTTACCATCCGAAGGCGCTGCGAGACAATCAACCTTTGGGCCAATTTCTCCAACTAAGGCGCAACTGTTCCAACACAGACAAATATAGGGAACCTGCAGCAACACTACGACAAGACCTTATAGGTAGACGATATCCCAAATCCCTGGTCAAAAAATCAGCCAAAAGAGTTCTGAATATCAACAGAGATGCCCTGCTGGACACCTCAGTGAAGAGACAGCCTTCAACCTGACTGGTTTGTGTAAATACATTCAGCACCTTCTCTAATGAGGTCAAGAAGACCATAAACAAGAATTGGCACATTCTTAATAAAGGGTCGCTTACCTTGGAAAAACCAATGTTTGCTTTCAAGCGCAGTCGCAACCTGAAAGATAGTCTAGTACATACAAGACCTGCTATCTCTAATGATGCCCTGAGACCGAGCACTTTATGGAATCTTCCACCGATTGTAGGCCACTTCCCATGTGGCATGTGCATGGTCTGTCCTCAAACCTCAGTGACTCGAACAATCGACATTGGCACTAACAACACTTGGGAACTTCACCAACATACTAATTGTAACAGTGAGCGGGTGATCTACTTGATCACCTGCCCCTGTGGCTTGAGGTATGTTGGCATGACCACACGCAAGATAAAAACCTGTATACTCGAATGTAAGATTACTATTAGATGTGCCAGACAGACCACAAAACTAACGAGACACTTTTTCGAAAATAAACATCCAGCTGATAGTCTTAAGTGGACGGTTTTGGACAAACCCAATCTCCACCCTAATTTTCCACAACTCGCAAAGAAACTACTGCAAATTGAACAACGCTGGGTGTTCAGATTTGACACGTCAACTAAGGGGCTGAACAACGATATTCCCTGGCTATCACTAACATAATGATTTTTCAATACCCTCTGTGTTTCCTCTGATTTTTGCATCAGCTCATGAAGCTTTCAACTACCCATATTCCACCTGAAATAATGTGGGTTATCGATTCCAACACTTATTTCATCACCCCCACAACATTGATCCAAATCCACCATGGGGGCGATGTAAGCCAACTAAACCACCATTTCTACAATGACACATGCACAACTTTCACCCATGCAACTCCCGACTTTCCAGCGCGTCCTTCCCCTACAACACATCTGACATGCGTGTTCCCCTGAGTGATGTCGGTCTACCAGTATGCTTAAGTCTTGAATGTTGAACTCACACGTCCATGAGGGGTTCTGTACACATACGCTGCAGGCTGAGCTGTGCTCCGTATATGTCTCTATAGCTGCTGCATCTTTGTTAAAACTACACTTCCCAGGATTCCTAACTCCCCGCTAATACGCAGACTACTTCCGGGTTGGTATCTGCATTTAAACCGGCAGTTTTCAATCGCCCGGCGCCTTCCTGTTCCTGACGCCCGACTGCTCCACGGGAAACCAGTTCATGGTGAGTCCTTTCCATTTACCATCCGGATGGCTTTTACGATAACTATTACACATACAATCTAGATCCGCACATTACATTATGAGCGTATTACATATGCTTGAACGTCTTGACCGAGTTGGGCTTAGGATCCTCTTTAGTCCCACCGCTTTTTGGATTAATGATGCCAGTAACTATACGCTACACCTACTTGAGTCAAAGCACATGTCGTAGAATCATAATACCCAATGTGCCGATTTGGTTCTAGCTGCCAACATCGATAATTGTTTTAAACGCACGTACTCAGGAGAGACTTGTTTCTATGGTTGACACATGACTCCCATTAGGCTGCCGACAGCGTTTCAGATGCCCTCGTTGTAACAAATGCTAACGCAATGCCATGGGTTGTTGTTTTTCAACATAACATCGATAACTGCCCTATGCGCACGCACACAGCAGCTGCTTGTTTATATGGTTGCCATATGATTCCTATTAGGCTGCCGGCAGCGTTTCAGATGCCCTTGCTACAACAAATGCTAATGCAATGCCATATTTTGGTGTTTTCAACATAACGTGACACTAGAAGCAGAATGACATCGCAAGCAACTGCCCTTACAAACCGAGATAGGACCATTTGGGATCCCATCTTTTAGTCTCACTTTTCCAATGACAATCAACTGGATATTATCACTGTTCTTGTTTCTTTTAAAATGCTTTCTATGATGCTGTGTCATCCTTGATGACTAGCTTTCCCCTGCCTCTGTTTATTAGGTGGGACGGACGTCTTTATTTAAGGCCATTTGCCGTGAACAGATGCGATCAATACACCTGACTGATGCAGGTGAGTGCCAAGGATCTGAAATAATCACCTGTTGGTACATAGTACTTCTCAAGAATATCTCTGACAAGTTAACTAAAACTGTCGAATTATGAGAGTTATACCCAAATGTTTGAAACTTACTGTCCTCATTATCTGTCACTATTTTAGTTTTCTTTTTTCTTGCAGGTACACCGGTGAATGTACGGATTAGCATGATCACTGGTGCCACTTTTTGCAACTCGCCTTTCTAATTTTTTCTTCCTTTTCTTCACTTTTTTGTATAGTCACATGCAGTAGCTTTGCAAAGATCTTGACGAAAGCCATGAAACTACAATAGTTCAAATACGGCTGAAACATGTCGATCATTCGAGAGTGCAGCTGCCTCTAATGATGGCAGCTACACCATTTTCATTGTGTTTTTAATCCTGGCACTTGGAAGCGATAATAAAATTCGATAGGCTTACCACGTAGCTAGTTTTAGTCACCTCCTCTTGCACCACAGTTTAGTTAGCACTGCACCACCTCATACACACACAATTGCTCATACTGGGTTTTAGATACCCCTTTCTTCACTCTGAAAAACATCCCTGAGCTCCTCCCTCGCAGCGAGGGGGTTGTAGCCCGCATCACAACTAGGTTGTGATGCGAAGAGGTATCCCCATGATGAAGCATGACACCTCTGGTGTGTGAGGGAAACCGTCCTTTAAAGGGACTACCCTAGGTGGACAGCTTTCCAACAGCCATCTCTCTGAGAGATTTGACTCTCTTTTTTTCTATACAGTTCCCTTTGGACCCGAGGACAATCAGTGTTTTTGTGTTAAAGATATTGGAGAGAGTGCCCTCGCTGGTCCTTAAGTTCTCCTCGAGCCCCCTTCTTGTGTTGTATATCCGCAATGACACCTTCTTTCACTCCTGCCTACATCCAAAAGAATTCATCTCCTTGAATTTAAATGTCAATATTATTTGGGATTAACATCCTAGTCTAACTTTCAATGACATTATTCACAAGGAAGGTAAGAGGTACAATTAACAAGTTAAGTGAGTTTTCTTTAGTGTCCTCTTACTATTTACAATCTCTGGCCAGCAAGTGTTTTGCGATAACAGATTGCTTCTTCATGGCCAAAAATTATCATGATTTCAATCACTAAAAACAGAATTACAAACAGCACAATTCTTTTAGAGAAACACACTTCTAGAAATTCATTTAAGCAGATTCTTAGTGCACTCCTATTTACATCTGCCTGTATATGCACTATAATTAACTTTATCTCAAAAACCCTTCTCTCACATAAACTTTGTGCATATAATTCAGAAATTAAATCAATTAATCGACTCATTTGTATGGGTGGGCGGAGTTCACGGAGTTTCACGAAGTGAAAACACAATGCTGCTCGGAGACTCCTAATTGCTCTAAAACACTGCACACACACATGCACACCTTCTCCCCGCCCCTTTCCTTGGGGTGTTTCATACAAATAGCGAGCAAAGTACCTGATCACGGGCTGGATAAGCAGATGCCGGAGTGCTTCCCTCACTGGCTTCTTTCACCACGGCACTCCGGCGCGAAATCACACAGTAAACCACACCCTTTCACAGTGAGTGTAGCAGTAATTTTTGCAGCAGCACCGTAATTATACTTGCAAAAGTAAAATTGTGAAATTTGTAACAATGTTTGCGGCTCTGTGCGCATGTAACTCCGTATCGTAGCCATCAATCCCGCAGCACCCTGCACCTGCGCAATAAGATTCACGCTCCCTCTCCACTGTGACCTCAAGGCTGCTGCATCGCCATAATGGGTACTTACAGTTGGTATTCTCTGTTCTTGCGTATTAAGAGAGTCCATGGAAAAAAGTAATCATGGAGGCGGCAGCTGCTGCCATAGGCTCCAGGCGGGGTAGCGATGGTGGGTGAAGCACGGCGGGCTGCCTGCGATAACACATAGGGGCAGAGGGAGCAGCATAACCTCCACAGTGAGGAAGAGCCAGGAGTCAGACTGACGTCAGAGCAAGCTCTGCACTGGGCCTCCAAGACAATCGCACAACAAGCTGCGTTGTCTTTGAAATAAAGCCCCAAACAAGTCCAACCCACAAAGAAAAATAAGAGCACAACTTGGTCGGCACTTAGTCGGCACGCTGCGAAACCCAGGGGCTATGGAGGAACTGCTCCACAGAGATATTTCCCCCGCGCTTGGGCAGTAAACTCCGCTACGCTGGGTCGGCGGAGTTTTTGGCAAAACTCTGCACTCTAAGCGAAGTGCGGAGTAGGCAAAACTCTGAGAACTCTGTGGGCGAAGAGGAGTTTACTGCCCACGGTTACTAATTTGTTGAGAGACTCATTATAACTTGATATTTAAGTAGCATGTATCACCTTATCATATAATTTCAAATAATATGTTAGTGTTCTACAAATTTTTATTAAACAAGAATGATATACCATTTATATCTATTCTGTTTAGCTCAATAAATAACTCTCTAAGATTATCGTATAAGAATCATACACAGTTAATTTGCAATACATTCTTGTCCTAATTATCCTCCATTATTAAAACCTCTTTCTCCATATCATACATTTATCACCAAATAGTTGATTACTGTGTTACATTCTTTGTTAGACCTGGCATCCTTGGCGTGGGTCTCCCTTCCATTTTTTCATAATGCCTCCACTGTTGTCGATATGTTTTTGCTGGACTAGATGCTCATGGGCACTTTGCCACTGCTAATCAGTGCCAAAGTGCAAGTGCTCCCTATTGTAAAGTGTGATGTGAATTAGTGACTCCATGTTTGGCTTATTTGAATTACTGTCAGACCCTAGTACAGTGCACTGAGTGTGCCCAGGGCTTGTAAATCAAATGCTGCTGGTGGGCTTGCAGCACTGGTTGTGCCACCCACAGAAGTAGCTTGTAAAGTGTGTCTCAGGCCTGCCATTGCAGAGCCTGTGTGCAGTCTGTGACTGCCATGTCGACTTGGTAAGTGCACCCACCTACCAGCCCCCAAACCTTCCCTTTTCTTCATATCAGATACCCGTATGGTAGGCCTCCGGGCAGGGTGCATTGTAAGGATAAGGTGGGACATGCCTGGTGTGTGTGGCATGTCCTAATAATGAATTACAGCCATTTTCGTTTTTCACTATTGCAAGGCTACCTGTTCCCCATAGGCCAGAATGGGCAGTTTGATTATAACATCTTATAATCCTAAACTGACTCAGGGAACTAGGTAGAAATTCGAGTTTAGTATGCCTGAACTCAGAATGATAAAATACATCTTTTAGTGAAGTTGGTTTTAACATTCTGTGTTTGAAAATACCACTTTTAGAAAGTGGGTATTTTCTTGCCTAACTATCCAGCCTGCCTCTGCCAGCTTGTGTATTGTGTGTCTGGTTTGTGCGTGACAGGGGCTGGGGGTGGCTACAGGAGACAGGGTGAGGCAGCACAGGGCTGAATAGAGAGATCTGCATCCAGAGTGGAGGGAGGAGTTGCATCTGGGTCTGAATAGGGCTGTGCCTGCCTTCCACAATGCTGGCTCCACCCCCTGCCGGGCGTCTGAGTACCCTGCCCCACATTCTGAAAGGAAAAGAAGGAGACATGTACACAGAGTGCTCCAAAGCTGCACAGAACTGGTTTAACCTAGGCAAAGGCCTCTCTGCCTTCAGAGAACAAAGAGAAAAGGAGTATAAGTACTGGGGCCCAAACCCAGGAACTTTAGATCACTCTTGGGAAAAAGAAGAAACCTTTGCTGAGGAGCGGAACCAAGAAGAAACTGAGGAGCGACTATCCCTAAGCCTGAAGTGCTGCTTGGGGGATTGGCCTGCAGTGGTTTGCCTGACTGCCAAAGAAAGGAGAAAGGAACTTTTGCTTTGCTGTTACTTTCATCAACTTGTGAAGGATCTCCAAGGGCTTGGAAGAGAGCTTGCCCCCTGTAACGAACGCCAGGACCAGTGGACTTCACCAGCCTTTGTGAATTGCTGCTGGAAACTCTGTTTCAGTGGCTACAGAGGTAGGGAGCTGTGACCGACTCTAACGACCGGCTCGGTGTCCTGTTGGCACCGCATCGAGCACCGCTCGCATCTTGCAACGCACGGCCTTGGTCTCACCGACTCCGTCTCGACGCCGTCACCGAGCCGTTGCCTGCACCATAACCTGTGAGCACCGCACCTCGCAAAGCCTCTCTACACCGAATCGAACTGGTCCGACCGACACGGTCACTGCTGCTGAGTTCGAGTCCTGTGACCGCACCGGAGTTGGGCACCGCTCGCACACTTCGCGACGCACCGCCCGACTCGCACCGCTGTCCGGACTGATCGACGCCAGCTCCCGAATCCGGCTCCCTCGCCGCACCGCAACCTGCCAGCACCGCATCGAAGCACCGTCTCGCCCTGCAACGCATGGCCCTGGTCTCACCGACTCCGTCTCGACGACGTCAACGAGCCGCTGCCTGCACCGCATCGAGGGACAACGCGTCCTGCAACGCTTCCATTTGGCATCGCGACCGCGACGAACAGCCATCCGGCTCGCACGCCCGTGCCTGCTGCTTCATGTAAAAGGTACTGTGACCGAGTCTGTCTACGCTGTGTTGGCCCGTCTCGACGCGGTCAGCTGGATTTGTTAGACTCTGTTTGTTCTTGACATCGCCGTAGCCGGAGGAGGCTACCGACTCGCACAGAACCTTGAATTAAGTCTTTTTGATCAGAACTAAGCATTCTTGACAGTATTGTGGATTATTTTTGTCGTTTATGGTCTTGTGATAAATCTATATAAAGTATGCCTATTTTTATAAATATACAACCTGTGTGGTGTCCATTTGTAGTGTTGTCACTTGATTACTGTATGTGTTCACAAATGCTTTACACACTGCCTCTGAACTAAGCCTGTCTGCTCGTGCCAAGCTACCAAGAGGGTGAGCAGGGGTTATTTCAGGAGTGTACCTACTTTCCCTGACTAGACTCAAGGGTCCCTATTTGGAAAAAGGTACCTACCTCTGCCAACTAGAGACCCCCAAATCTAACATTCTTCAATATCACACCTAAACCCTCAATTCAGATACAGCTATTTGCATTTAAATACCCTGTCATATTCATACTCTTCTCCATAGCACCATTTTTTATAAGGCTAAGCAGGTCAAGTACTCATGATAGCTACATCACTGCTTGGTGACTGACGGTACCCTAAAGTTGATACATATTATCATATGCATCTCTTTAAAAATCTGTATGCTATTACCCCTGAATCAATAGTTACCTTGTGATTTCCAATTTAAGGTCAGCTCTTCCAAACAGGCATCCAATATATTCTTCTTAAATTTACAGTGCCTCTTTGTAATGACATATTGCTAACTCGTAAGTAAAACCACCAGTATGATTCCGGCAAATAACCTTTCCAAATTTTCTTCACTATTCTCAAAGCTCACCTTAAGTTCTTGCAAAATAACAATCTTAGTGCCTAAATCTTGATAAATCCATTAACATAGCTGCCCTATTTATATCAGTGTCTCAAAATGGCTGTTGACAAATGCAGCATGTGTTCATAGTCTCTATGATTCCTGAGTTTACACAGTAATGCTGTCACTTAGTTCAATGGTGCCTAGTCTCGCAGTTTGATTGGCCCTTTCTGCAGGGGCATCCCCAGACTTTTTTCCTTCGCGCCTCCATTTTTTGCTGAATTCGTTTTTGTTGGTCTTAGGACTCTGTGCACTTTACCACTGCTAACCAGTGCTAAAGTGCTTGTGCTCTCTCCCTAAAACCTGGTATTGAACTGCTATGTCAACTTGACTATTAAAACCCCTTGCCAAGCCTTAAATTATTCTTTCATTGCATATATTTCACCCCTTATGTAGGCCCTCAGTAGTCCATAGGGCAGGATGCAGTGTAATTAAAATGTTGGGCATGTACTTTTATATTTTACATGTCTTGGTAGTGAAAAACTCCTACATTCATTTTTCACTACTGTGAGGCCTACCTCTCCCGTAGGATTACATTAGAGTTGCCTTATTACATTTTATAAGTGTCATTTTCAAATGGGAAGAGATGATCAGTTCATGTTTGATGTCTATTGAATCACAATTTAAAATTCTAACTTACGGTAAAGACAGATTTTAAATTGAAATTCTGAAAATGCCGCTTTTAGAAAGTTGGCATTTTCTTGCCTTTGCTATTTGGTGCCTTCAGCCTGTCTCTGGGTCAAATGACTGGGTGTAGGTGAAAGTTGGGCTTTGTGTATTTGTGACAGCCACACACAATGGGGAGCTTAGGTGTGACTGGATGTCTATAGTTAGTCTGGAGCCAGGGCCCGAATTTCAGAGCATCTGTACAATTCAAAGGCACAACTGTATATAAAAGAAGTACCTCAGACACCAACTCTTCAGTATACTTCTGGGCCCATGGATACTCTGCCAGAAAAAGGACTGCTGTGCTGCTGCAAGGACTGCCACTCTGCTTGGCTGCTGCTCTAAAGGAACTGCTGCCCTGCTGTGTTGACCTGCTGCCCTCTTGCATGGGGAGTAAGACCTGGACCTGCAACTTCAGTTTGCACACAGGAACCCAGAGTGACTCAAAGCGTTAGTCTGCCTGCCTCCTAATCTGAGCCTCAGGAACATAAACGTTTCCTCAACAAGCTCCAGGACCCAGCTGCAGCGTGTTCCTGACTCCCAAGTGGTACCTCCCAGGTCCTAGTCCTACACCCTTGGTTTGGCTCACAGGCACTTAAACTAGGTTTTTGGGCTCAATGCAACTGTGAGCAGGCCTGTTCGCACTGAGATTGCTCTGTTCACACGAAAACCAACACGAGCCGCCACCAGCCCATCTCTTTGCACAGCAACATTGACCACCCGCGGGCGACGTGAAGCACCAGCCCGCTTGTCCACAATGCCAGGCTTCTCTTTGTGCCACACTGACAGCCTCCCATGATGCTCTCCTTGCTCCTTGTGGCCCTCTCTAACGCAAACGGGACTCTTGGTGCAAAACTGGAGAAGGTAAACCTTCAGTGGGACTAATCTGGGACTGTATCCGACCCATGCTCCATCACGGTCGGCCTGTACTTTTTATTTTGACCTGGTCCAGCATTACCACATAGTCGCCGCTGACGTTTTATGCTTTTAGGCACTATTTCTCACTTTATTCTTTAAACATTTATAACCCCGGTTCTACTGATTGGGTATTTGTCATTTTGGTATTGTTATATTTATTACATTTAGCTCTATTTTTCTAACTTAGGGTCTGATTTAGAGTTTGGCGGGCAAGGTTACTCCATCACAAACGTGACGAATATTCCATCTCTTTATTACAGTTCCATTTTATCCTATTACACTTGTAATAGGGCGGACGGGATATCTGCCACGTTTGTGACAGAGTAACCCGGCCGCCGAACTCTAAATCAGGCCCTATGTGTGGGACACTTTTTGTGTGGTGTTTTCACTGTTTTACTGTTTGAACATTTACTCATTGCCTCTAATTTAAGCCTGACATCTCTGTGCCAATGTACCAGAGAGGTCAGCACAGGTCAATTTAGGGTTGGCTTGTGCCTCACCCTGACAGGGATTGTGGTTGCTGCTTGACCAGGGCTCACACACCAGTCAACCAACAACCCAATTTCTCACACTCACTATTACCTAAGACCATGTGTTGGACTTGGCCTTTTTGCAGGGTCATCCCTAAACTTTTTGCCTTTCTCCTAGCCATTTTTCTGACATGGTGTTGGTGGTTTTAAGCCTCTAGGCACTTTAGCACTGCTGTCCAGTGTAAAGTGCGTGTGCTCTCTGTGATAAATGTGGTAAGATTGGTCTACACCTGTTTGGCCTATTTAATTTACCTGTGAGTCCCTTGTAAAGTGGTATCTCATATACCCAGGGCTGGTAAAGTAAATGCTACTGGTGGGCTTGCAGCGCTGATTGCGCCACCCACCAAAGTAGCCTTTCAAACCTATCTCAAGCCTCTGCCATTGCAGGGCCTGTGCGCGCAGTGTTACTGCCGCTGTGACGTGGCACCTAAAGTGTGTGCCATGTCCGTGACCCCCCTTTTACCGCATGTCAGTCACCCCTAAGGTAGATCCTAGCTAGCCCTATGGGCAGGGTGCATTGTAGGTAAAAGATAGGACATTTACCTTAAGTGTGTGACATGTCCTGGTAGTGACAAACAGCCATTTTGTTTCTCACTACTGTGGGGCTGCCCACCCATAGGAATGTATTGGGGATTCCCTGATAAGTGTTTCAGTGGTAATTCCTGATATGAGAGGCGCAGCGTGGTCAAGTTTGGTATATTTGGAATAGTGATAATAAATGCTGCGCAATGGTGTGTGCAGATTTATTATAACTATTTTAGAAATGCCACTTTTAGAAGTTGGCATTTCTGTGTGCTATGTGTCTGCCTGCCTGATGTGAATTGCATGTCTGGCTTGTGAGTGACAGGGGCTGGGAGGTGTGTGTGGCTCCAGAAGGGGCAGGGTGAGTCAGTGCTAGGCTGATTGGGACACCTGGGCTGAGAGTAGTGGGAGGAGAAATCCCCTGACTCTGAATAGGACTGTGCCCAGGCTGTACAATGCTGGCTCCGCCCCCTGTGGTGTGTCTGATCACTGAGCCCCCACCTGACAAAGGGGAGAGGAGCTGGGCAAAACAAAGTGCTCCAAATCCCCCCTAAACCAGTTCTGACTGGTATCCCCAGACCCTGTGCTGTGACACAAAGGGATTTGATAATATAAATATAGGGGCTGTGACCCCATGAAAATGTTCAGTCCTTGTTCCTGAATCCTGCCGGGGCGTGCTGCTGCTGGGGCCCAGGGGGGGCTGCCATGAGGGCTTGCCTCCCTGGGCCCTGCATTGCCCCTTGATCCCTAAAGGAACTTTTTGCTTGGGACCTTTTACTTGGCTGTGACCCCATGAAGGGGTGTGCTTGTGCCCCCTGACTTTTGCTTGAACTTAGCACCTGGTGAGCGCTAGATTATTCATTGCTGGATTCCTTGTCAATCAATCAATCACGGCATTTATAGAGCGCGCTACTCACCCGGGAGGGTCTCAAGGCGCTGGGGGAGGGGGTAAGTTACTGCTCGAACAGCCAGGTCTTGAGCTGCTTCCTGAAGGAGAGATGGTCCTGGGTTCGCCGAAGGTGAGTGGGGAGGGAGTTCCAGGTCTTGGCTGCCAGGTAGGAGAAGGATCTTCCTCCGGCGGTGGTTCTGCGGATGCGTGGTACGGTGGCGAGGGCGTGGCTGGTTGATCGTAGCTGGCGTGTGGGCGTGTAGAAGGTCACGCGGTCGTTGAGGTACTTTGGGCCCAGGTCGTGGAGGGCCTTGTGTGCGTGGGTGAGGAGTCTGAACGTGATTCTCTTGCTGACGGGGAGCCAGTGCAGGTCTTTCAGGTGCACGGTGATGTGGCTGTGTCGGGGGATGTCCAGGATGAGTCGTGCGGAGGCGTTCTGGATGCGCTGGAGTCTCTTTTGAAGTTTGGCTGTGGTTCCGGCGTAGAGGGTGTTCCCATAGTCCAGTCGGCTGGTGACGAGTGCCTGGGTGACGGTCTTCCTGGTTTCAGTGGGGATCCATCTGAAGATCTTGCGGAGCATGCGCAGGGTGTTGAAGCATGAAGATGAGACGGCGTTGACTTGTCTGGTCATCGACAGGGAGGAGTCCAGGATGAAGCCCAGGTTGCGTGCGTGGTCCGTTGGCTTGGGCACGGTGCCCAGGGCCGGGGGCCACCAGGAGTCGTCCCAGGCGGAGGGTGATGAGCCCAGGATGAGGACTTCCGTCTTGTCTGAGTTCAGTTTAAGGCGGCTGTTCCTCATCCAGTCGGCGACGTCTCTCATCCCGTCGTGTAGGTTGGCTCTGGCGGTGGTGGGGTCGTTGGTGAGGGAGAGGATCAGCTGGGTGTCGTCGGCGTAGGAGATGATGTTGAGGTTGTGTCGGCGTGCGATGGCTGCGAGGGGGCTCATGTAGACGTTGAAGAGGGTTGGGCTGAGTGAGGATCCTTGTGGAACGCCGCAGATGACTTCGGTGGCTTCGGATCTGAACGGGGGAGGCGGACTCTCTGGGTTCTTCCGGCGAGGAACGAGATGATCCATTCCAGTGCTTTCTCTCGGATTCCGATGTTGCTGAGGCGCTTCACTAGGGTGCGGTGGCAGACGGTGTCGAACGCCGCAGAGAGGTCCAAGAGGATGAGGGCAGCTGTTTCCCCGTTGTCGGTTAGGGTTCTGATGTCGTCGGTGGCTGCGATAAGGGCGGTCTCGGTGCTGTGGTTGGCCCGAAACCCGGACTGCGAGGGGTCGAGGGATCCATTCGTCTCGAGGAAGGCGGCAAGCTGTCTGTTGACGGTCTTCTCGATGACTTTGGCCGGAAACGGAAGGAGCGAGATGGGACGGTAGTTCTTGAGGTCGGTGGGGTCCGCCGTTGGTTTCTTCAGGAGGGCGGTAAGCTCGGCGTGCTTCCAGCTCTCCGGGAAGGTGGCGGTGTGGAAGGAGGAGTTGATGATGTCCCGGAGATGGGGTGCGATGGTGGCGTCGGCTTTGTTGAAGACGTGGTGTGGGCAGGGGTCGGTTGGTGATCCGGAGTGGATGGAGTTCATCGTGCGGGTGGTGTCTTCGGTGCTGATCGGGGTCCAGTTGCAGAGGGTGGTGGTGGCGGGCGTTGGTTCGGCGGTAGGGTGCGTTGTTTGTGCGTCGAAGCTGTTGTGTATGTCGGTGATCTTGCGGTGGAAGAACGCGGAGAGTGAGTTGCAGAGGTCTTGCGAGGGGTGATGTCGTTGTTTCCGGCGCTGGGGTTGGAGAACTCTTTGACGATGCTGAAAAGTTCCTTGCTGTCATGGGCGTTGTTGTCCAGTCGTTCTTTGAGTGCCGACTTCTTGGTGGCACGGATCAGCTGGTGGTGTTTGCGGGTGGCGTGCTTGAGGGCGGTCCTGTTGTCTGTGGTCTGGTCGAGTCGCCAGGTTTTCTCGAGAGTGCGGCAGTTCTTCTTGGATTCCTTGAGTTCGTTGGTGAACCAAGGGGTTTTCTTGCTTCCGGGTCTGCTGGGAGGGTTTTTAGTGGTGCGAGGTCGTCGGCGCAGGCGGTCAGCCACTTGGCGAGGTTGCTGGCTGCTTCGTTTGGGTCCGTTGTGTTGGTGGGTGTGTTCTGGCTGAGGGAGGCGGTGAGCTGCTCGGCGGTGATCTTGCTCCAGCTCCGGCGGGGAGCCTGTTGCGGGTGGTGGTGGGTCGCAGTCTTTCTGAAGCTGAAGTGGACGCAGCTGTGGTCGGTCCAGTGGAGTCCGGTGGCGTGGCTGAAGGAGATGTGCTTGCTGGACGAGAAGACGGGGTCAAGCGTGTGGCCGGCGTAGTGGGTGGGCGTGTTCACCAGTTGCTTGAGTCCGAGGTTGGCGAGGTTGTCCAGCAGGGCGGTGGTGTTTCTGTCGTTGTTGTTCTCCAGGTGGAAGTTGAGGTCCCCTAGGAGGATGTAGTCGGCTGAGGGCATGGCGTGCGGGCTGATGAAGTCTGCGATGTCTTCGCTGAATAGTGTGCGTGGTCCCGGGGGTCTGTAGATGAGGGTGCCTCGGAGGGTGGTCTTGGGGTCAGTGTGTATCTGGAAGTGTAGGTGTTCGGCGGCGGAGAAGGTCTCGTCGGAGTTAGTCGAGATGCGGATGGTGTTCTTGTGTACGATGGCGATGCCTCCTCCCGTCTGGTTGACGCGGTCCTTCCGGGTGATCTTGTATCCATCCGGGATGGCTATGGCGATGTCGGGCGCTGAGGAGGCGTTCATCCAGGTCTCGGTGAGGAAGGCGATGTCCGGTGCTGTTGCGTCGAGCAGGTCCCAGAGTTCCACGGCGTGCCTGTGGACGGAGCGGGTGTTCAGCAGGATGCATTTCAGGTGGTTGCTGCTGTTGCTCGACTTGGCGGAGGTGGTGCACGTCCGGGGGCAGGTGAATCGGCAGGCTTGGCAGGCGAAGGGTCCGTGGGTGCGTCTCGGTGAGGCTCGGTAGCAGGCAGGGTTCCGGCCGGCATTGAGTGCGGTGAGTGTGGCGGCGTCGTAGGTCCGTCGAGTAGTGTTGCGTTGGTGGGTTCCAGGGGTTCTGGCGCTGGGCGCGGTCCAGTCGCGGACGGGCGCAGACGGGCTTGCCTTAGGCGCGCCTTCGGCGCGCCAGCGGCGCGCCCGCTGCGCACGTCCGCTGCGCGGCCGTGCAGCGGCCGCCATTTATGGGGAGGTGGGAGGGAGGAGCAGCTGGGAGGCGGGAGGCAGGGGCAGCGAATGGGCAGTCAGGGGGCGGGGCCGCAGGGAACGCAGCGGCGGGAGTGGCGAGAGGCAGCGGGGGCACAGAAAGGAAAAACAGGGGGAGAGCAGGCAAAATCACGGGCACAACAACAGTGGGGCAGCGAGGGGCACAGAAAGGAAAAACAGGGGAGAGCAGACAAAATCACGGGCACAACAACAGTGGGGCAGCGAGGGGCACAGAAAGGAAAAACAGGGGGAGAGCAGACAAAATCACGGGCACAACAACAGTGGGGCAGCGAGGGGCACAGAAGGGAAAAACAGGGGGAGAGCAGACAAAATCACGGGCACAACCACAGTGGGGCAGCGAGGGGCACAGAAAGGAAAAACAGGGGGAGAGCAGGCAAAATCACGGGCACAACAACAGTGGGGCAGCGAGGGGCACAGAAAGGAAAAACAGGGGGAGAGCAGGCAAAATCACGGGCACAACAACAGTGGGGCAGCGAGGGGCACAGAAAGGAAAAACAGGGGGAGAGCAGGCAAAATCACGGGCACAACAACAGTGGGGCAGCGAGGGGCACAGAAAGGAAAAACAGGGGGAGAGCAGACAAAACGGGCACCGGGGCCACAAGCGGAGGGCGATCTTACCTACAGGAGCAGCGGGCAGACAACACAGGCGGAGCTGTGTGGTGGGGGAGCGACCTACCTGGCAAGGTCAAGGGTCGCTCTCCTCACCGTGCAGCGGCCGCCATTTATGGGGAGGTGGGAGGGAGGAGCAGCTGGGAGGCGGGAGGCAGGGGCAGCGAATGGGCAGTCAGGGGGCGGGGCCGCAGGGAACGCAGCGGCGGGAGTGGCGAGAGGCAGCGGGGGCACAGAAAGGAAAAACAGGGGGAGAGCAGGCAAAATCACGGGCACAACAACAGTGGGGCAGCGAGGGGCACAGAAAGGAAAAACAGGGGGAGAGCAGGCAAAATCACGGGCACAACAACAGTGGGGCAGCGAGGGGCACAGAAAGGAAAAACAGGGGGAGAGCAGACAAAATCACGGGCACAACAACAGTGGGGCAGCGAGGGGCACAGAAAGGAAAAACAGGGGGAGAGCAGACAAAATCACGGGCACAACAACAGTGGGGCAGCGAGGGGCACAGAAGGGAAAAACAGGGGGAGAGCAGACAAAATCACGGGCACAACAACAGTGGGGCAGCGAGGGGCACAGAAAGGAAAAACAGGGGGAGAGCAGGCAAAATCACGGGCACAACAACAGTGGGGCAGCGAGGGGCACAGAAAGGAAAAACAGGGGGAGAGCAGGCAAAATCACGGGCACAACAACAGTGGGGCAGCGAGGGGCACAGAAAGGAAAAACAGGGGGAGAGCAGGCAAAATCACGGGCACAACAACAGTGGGGCAGCGAGGGGCACAGAAAGGAAGAACAGGGGGAGAGCAGACAAAACGGGCACCGGGGCCACAAGCGGAGGGCGATCTTACCTACAGGAGCAGCGGGCAGACAACACAGGCGGAGCTGTGTGGTGGGGGAGCGACCTACCTGGCAAGGTCAAGGGTCTTCTGGGTCCAGCCTTTGCGCCCAGAAGAAGGACTCCAACCTTGCCCCGACAGGAGAAGAGGAGCGCTTTACATTTAAAGTGCATGTGAGAGTGCAAGGGCCTTGCAGCGCTGTGCTGCGACCTCTGGAGAGGGAATCCCGACGTAGGGATTCCCCCGCATGGGATGTCTATCTCGTCGTGGTAGCCCACCCCGCGTTCTTGTTATTGATTTGGCGGGTGCCCACCCCGCATTTTCCTTCATTTCGCGGGAGCCCACCCCACGATGTTGCATATTAGAAGAGCGGGTGCCCACCCCGCTCTTTGTTTTTAAAGACAGGCGGGTGCCCACCCTGCAGTGCTGCCGTGAACAGAAGCCGCTGGCCGCCGCGATCGGCGGCGAAACAGGAAGTCAGGCGACCTTTGTTGGGACATGGGCGGGGCCTGCCAAAGAAACAGGAAGTTGCCTCAGGCTCCAGGGGAGCTCCCGTGTCGGAGAGAGCCCCGCATGTGGCCAAAGACGGGCGGCTGCTGAGGGGAGGGACGCCGCATTGAAGGAGTCCCGGCGGAGGGCTGCGTGCCCCAGAAGGAGGTGCCGGGATCCAGCGGGAGCCTAACCCGCAGTGAGAAGCCGAGCGTGTAGCAGAAATGAGGGGAAGAACCTGCAGAGTCCCGGTAAGCGGGGGCCCTTGGATGTAGACCGCCAGCACCACGGGAGGAGTCCCGGTGCTGGGGGGGGACTGAGAGCAGAGCCAAGTGGAGCGCTCCAAGAGCCCAGGTGAGAGGGGTCGTGTGATATGGTTGGTGCCTTCCGAGGCACATTGCCAGTGCCGGATGTCCTGAGCGGACCCGCAGGAGAGCGGGCCGCTCCAACGTGGGGGCACATTGCTTTCAAAACCCCGGTGGGGGCTTTGGGGCATTTCTTGGCAACCGGTGTTGTGAGTGCCAGTAAAGGCACCGTGTGTGAGCGGTCCCACCGTTGTGGGCCGCTCCAACGATGGGGGCATGTGTTTTTGAGCCTCGTGGGGGTCCATAGGGCACCCTGGTGCCGGGCCCCTTTACTTGCTTTACAGCTGCTCCGCCTGATAGAGGGCAGCTGCAACGTTGTGGCATATGGTTTTACAGGGTCCCAGTGGAGGACTCAGGGCACAGTAGTGCCAGTGCCTTTTTCAGCTGCGCAGCACTTTAGTGCCAGCTGCAACGTTTAGGCACAGTTCTTTGGGGGCAGTTTTAAAGAGAGAGATAGGAGTGAGATGCACTCCTACGCCCCAGCGCAATGGTGCGCTTTCTGTTCTGCTGCCTAGGCAGCAGCCCTGACATTCTGGACACAGGACATTTGAGCCCCTTTGAGAAGGCCAGTTGGCCTGGGGGGCAGGTTGGTGACATTGGTAGAGCGCCAGGCTCTACAGGATTGCGTAATGTACTTATGCCTACTCTGAATGTTGCCAAGAATGATTTAGGCCCATTGCGTAATGTGTTTATGCTAATGAGGTTTGGGCCTAATGTAGGTTTATGTCTAATGCTAATGTGATAATGCTGAGGTCCTTATGGTACCAGTAGTTACTGGTTGTGTTTTATATTTGCATTTACTTACCTGTTCTGATGGTTCTGACCATGGCCCGATTGGCCTGGTCCTGTATATAATCCCCCTGTGAATATTGCCTGTGCCAGTTGGCACAGTGTAAATGTGTGATTACCTTTCTAATGTGTTTATGATAATACAAAGGCTATTTTGTTATATAACCTTGTGTGGAGTTCCTTTTGTGGTGTGCCCAGTTTGTTGCTGCTGTGTGTGTGTTGCGCAAACGCTTTACACATTGCCTTCGGGATAGGCCTGACTGCTCGTGCCAAGCTACCAAGGGGGTGAGTAGGGGTTATCTTGGGTGTGTAACTCCCTTGCCCTGACTAGAGTGGTGGTTTCTGCCTGGCTTTGGCGCAAGCCTTAGCCAACCAGAAATCCCATTTCTAACATTGGTTGTCAGCGGTGAGGATAGGACTTGCGTTTCCGCAGTACCACAGCGACAACTGGTTGAACTACAAACTCTGCATTTAGATAATCACATGTTTGGGGATTATTTTGACTGATTTTGTTTTTCTCGTCAAGAGTGTCATTTTTAAATGGTGTTTTCTGCGCTTTTATTTTGGTGGCAGAAGAGAGAAAATTACAGGGCGGGGACGCCAGTCGGTGGGGAGGATCCCATAGATAGGGAGTCCCTTGCTGGGTCCAGTGCCCCATCCCTTTTTCCTGTCCCCAGAGGAGTGGGTGGATAGGAGGGAAGAAAGGGAGTGTGGAGGAGAAAAAGTTAGCTCTGGAGGGTAATTTATCCCCTGAGCTCAGTTGAGTTGTCTGGATTCACCAGTAAGGGTGGGATCCAGAGGTGGCAGCAATATGGTGTCCAGTGCAGGAAGTCCCATTCCCCGTTCCCACAGTATGGTACCTGGTTCCCAGTAAGAGGGGTACAGGTTGAGATTCAGGGGCAGTAAGGAACTGTCTCACCAGTCTTGGGGGGGGTTTGTGGATGATTGTTGTGTTGCACTGGACGAATGGGTGCTGGTTAGCACGGCAAATGATTTTGACGGTCTGTTCAATCTGTGTGTCAGAGAGCACTTGTTCAGTAATTGTTTTCCAGGGCTGCGCCAACACCTGTTGGGGTGTAAGTTCTCTGACCCCAGGGAGCTTGCACGGGAGGCAGACCTCTGGCTGTGTGCTAGAGGGTCTAAAGAGGCATTGGGGAGTGATTCCAAAAGTAGTGGCTTGGGTATCTTCCGGTCCTGTGTGGTGGGAGAGGTTCAGTGTAGCCCAGCTAGGTCCCAGTGGAATGGGAGGGGTGTAGGGGCTCACGTCCTGTCTCAGTGGAGACGGAGTGAGTGTGGGACGGTGTGTCCCACGGTGGCCCGAAACCCAGTCTCAGGGCCTGGAGGGTTCCCTAAGGGAGCGCCAGGTCGGGGGCCTAGGCTGTACTTGTAGGCCATTTGAGGAGGATCTCCCAGTGTCTAGAGGACGTGGAGTGTCTGTAACAAGAGCTCCTGGTGTCTGGCGGTACCGCTCCAGTTTGGAGGGTGCAGAAGTCCAGAGTGAGGGGTGAGAGGGGGATGTGTTCCCCAGTGGGAGAACCAGTGGGTCAGGGGCCAGCCATAAGGGCTGAGTCTCCTAGAAGTGACCATGGTGACACCACTTCTGTCCTGGGGGATCTTCGCGCACTGTCAGATGGACAGGGGTCGGGAGATCTGCACCAGGCAGACTGTCACGCAACGCGTGAGTCGTGTTACCCTCGGGCGGGTGCTGTGTGCGCCCCCAGAAGTCCTGGCGTGCCAGGCGAAGTGCTCAGCCGCGGGGTTTAGCTCCAAGGTTGGGGAGGCCAGGTTCAGGTTCGGCCTGACCTGGAGGGAAGGATGACTGTAAACAGTGTCCTGACCGGTTTGGTTTCCAGAGGTACCACTCCAGTTGGGAGGGTGCGAACTCAGGAGAGGGGTGCAGAGGGAGGGAGTCCTCGCCTCTGACCCTGGTGCAACCTGAGGGTTTAGACCCTAGGTTGGGAGACTAGGAAACTTCCAGGTCAAGAAGGAATCTCTGGCAAAGTGGATCAGCTGAAGAGACTGAGGAGACTGCCCTTGCTGTGTGTTCTGGGGCTCACCTGCAGTTTGTTGTTTCCACTGAGGAAGAGGAAAGGGGACTTTGCTGTGTGCTGTGTCCCCCCACCTGCTTGAAGAGGGACTGTGCTGTGTGCTGTGTACCTCCGAAGTGAAATAGTTTCCATGGGCCTGAGTGAGCTGTCCTCCTGTTGAAAGTGCAGCTGGAAGGAGTGTTGTGTTCTGAGGGTACCTCTCCAAGGAGGAGGGTACGGAACCCCAGAAGAAGAGGTAGGGGGAGGAGAGCCTCCCCCGTGACTTCTGGTCAGCCTGAGGGTGCGGACGCTAGGTTGGAGGATCAGTGGCAGTTTGGAACTGCCCTGATGGGAGGAAGAGTGGAGAATGGCTACTATGTGGCAGGGGCTACCGCCCCCCACTCTGTGGATTGGCAAGGACCAGTGACATCTGGGTGGCCTAGGGCCTGGTCCTGGCCATGGACAGCTAGGGAGTACCAGTGGGGTATCCTAGTTGGTCCTGAGAGCTTTTGACAGAGGGAACCACGTGTGTTCAGAGTGGCGTAGAACTGGAGGGTGTCCCTGCAGTTGCGGGCCCGCGTCCGTGTTCTATCGCCCAAGGCAGGGAAGCCCATCAAGGTGGTGATTGGTCTACCCTGCGTTTTGGCTGGAAGGGGGTTGTGTTGGACTTGGCCTTTTTGCAGGGTCATCCCTAAACTTTTTGCCTTTCTCCTAGCCATTTTTCTGACATGGTGTTGGTGGTTTTAGGCCTCTATGCACTTTAGCACTGCTGTCCAGTGTAAAGTGCGTGTGCTCTCTGTGATAAATGTGGTAAGATTGGTCTACACCTGTTTGGCCTATTTAATTTACCTGTGAGTCCCTTGTAAAGTGGTATCTCTTATACCCAGGGCTGGTAAAGTAAATGCTACTGGTGGGCTTGCAGCACTGATTGCGCCACCCACCAAAGTAGCCTTTCAAACCTATCTCAAGCCTCTGCCATTGCAGGGCCTGTGCGCGCAGTGTTACTGCCGCTGTGACGTGGCACCTAAAGTGTGTGCCATGTCTGTGACCCCCCTTTTACCGCATGTCAGTCACCCCTAAGGTAGGCTCCTAGCTAGCCCTATGGGCAGGGTGCATTGTAGGTAAAAGATAGGACATGTACCTTAAGTGTGAGACATGTCCTGATAGTGACAAACAGCCATTTTGTTTCTCACTACTGTGGGGCTGCCCTCCCATAGGAATGCATTGGGGATTCCCTGATAAGTGTTTCAGTGGTAATTCCTGATATGAGAGGCGCAGCGTGGTCAAGTTTGGTATATTTGGAATAGTGATAATAAATGCTGCGCAATGGTGTGTGCAGATTTATTATAACTATTTTAGAAATGCCACTTTTAGAAGTTGGTATTTCTGTGTGCTATGTGTCTGCCTGCCTGATGTGAATTGCATGTCTGGCTTGTGAGTGACAGGGGCTGGGAGGTGTGTGTGGCTCCAGGAGGGGCAGGGTGAGTCAGCGCTAGGCTGAATGGGACACCTGGGCTGAGAGTAGTGGGAGGAGAAATCCCCTGACTCTGAATAGGACTGTGCCCAGGCTGTACAATGCTGGCTCCGCCCCCTGTGGTGTGTCTGATCACTGAGCCCCCACCTGACAAAGGGGAGAGGAGCTGGGCAAAACAAAGTGCTCCAAATCCCCCTAAACCAGTTCTGACTGGTATCCCCAGACCCTGTGCTGTGACACAAAGGGATTTGCTAATATAAATATAGGGGCTGTGACCCCATGAAAATGTTCAGTCCTTGTTCCTGAATCCTGCCGGGGCGTGCTGCTGCTGGGGCCCAGGGGGGGCTGCCATGAGGGCTTGCCTCCCTGGGCCCTGCATTGCCCCTTGATCCCTAAAGGAACTTTTTGCTTGGGACCTTTTACTTGGCTGTGACCCCATGAAGGGGTGTGCTTGTGCCCCCTGACTTTTGCTTGAACTTAGCGCCTGGTGAGCGCTAGATTATTCATTGCTGGATTCCTTGTCCAGCCTTTGCGTCCAGAAGAAGGACTCCAACCTTGCCCCGACAGGAGAAGAGGAGCGCTTTACATTTAAAGTGCATGTGAGAGTGCAAGGGCCTTGCAGCGCTGTGCTGCGACCTCTGGAGAGGGAATCCCGACGTAGGGATTCCCCCGCATAGGATGTCTATCTCGTCGTGGTAGCCCACCCCGCGTTCTTGTTATTGATTTGGCGGGTGCCCACCCCGCATTTTCCTTCATTTCGCGGGAGCCCACCCCACGTTGTTGCATATTAGAAGAGCGGGTGCCCACCCCGCTCTTTGTTTTTAAAGACAGGCGGGTGCCCACCCCGCAGTGCTGCCGTGAACAGAAGCCGCTGGCCGCCGCGATCGGCGGCGAAACAGGAAGTCAGGCGACCTTTGTTAGGACATGGGCGGGGCCTGCCAAAGAAACAGGAAGTTGCCTCAGGCCCCAGGGGAGCTCCCGTGTCGGAGAGAGCCCCGCATGTGGCCAAAGACAGGCGGCTGCTGAGGGGAGGGACGCCGCATTGAAGGAGTCCCGACGGAGGGCTGCGTGCCCCAGAAGGAGGTGCCGGGATCCAGTAGTGCCAGTGCCTTTTCCAGCTGCACAGCACTTTAGTGCCAGCTGCAACGTTTAGGCACAGTTCTTTCGGGGCAGTTTTAAAGAGAGAGATAGGAGTGAGATGCACTCCTACGCCCCAGCGCAATGGTGCGCTTTCTGTTCTGCTGCCTAGGCAGCAGCCCTGACATTCTGGAAACAGGGCATTTGAGCCCCTTTGAGAAGGCCAGTTGGCCTGGGGGGCAGGTTGGTGACATTGGTATAGTGCCAGGCTCTACAGGATTTCGTAATGTACTTATGCCTACTCTGAATGCTGCCAAGAATGATTTAGGCCCATTGCGTAATGTGTTTATGCTAATGAGGTTTGGGCCTAATGTAGGTTTATGTCTAATGCTAATGTGATAATGCTGAGGTCATTATGGTACCAGTAGTTACTGGTTGTGTTTTATATTTGCATTTACTTACCTGTTCTGATGGTTCTGACCATGGCCCGATTGGCCTGGTCCGGTATATAATCCCCCTGTGAATATTGCCCGTGCCAGTTGGCACAGTGTAAATTTGTGATTACGTTTCTAATGTGTTTATGATAATACAAAGGCTATTTTTTTATATAACCTTGTGTGGAGTTCCTTTTGTGGTGTGCCCAGTTTGTTGCTGCTGTGTGTGTGTTGCGCAAACGCTTTACACATTGCCTCCGGGATAGGCCTGACTGCTCGTGCCAAGCTACCAAGGGAGTGAGCAGGGGTTATCTTGGGTGTGTAACTCCCTTGCCCTAACTAGAGTGGTGGTTTCTGCCTGGCTTTGGCGCAAGCCTTAGCCAACAAGAAATCCCATTTCTAACACCATAGTTTCAAATCTTCCTATTTGATTTCACCTAAACAAATATTTACTGAAACCAAAATATCCATATTATCCCAGAAACATTTTCAAATTAAAAAAACAAAGGTAGACCATTCGCCAGAGGGGGTGTCATTAGAGGGACTGACAGTTCACATCAACAGCTACCCTAGACTAGAGCCCTGGTTTTTGAAAGACACAGACATCAAAGATAAACTGAACTCAGGGGCAGAGTTATACTTTAAAGAAAATAATGGTTCCGTATCCTTCCTGTGCACCCTCTGGGAGGCATTTAAAAAAGTAATACGGGTTCAGACCCAGGCCCTGATAGGAGGGATGAAAAAGGAGACACAAATGGAATGCAATACAATAGAGCCGGACATCCTGAGGCTGGAAAGAAAGGTGTCAAGGGAGTGCAATGCCAACACCCAGCACAGACTAGTATTGTAGCAACAAGACCTGAGAAACCTGGCTGATGACACAGCTCGTTTGCAGGCTCTGGCCACGCAGAGCTGACTATACAAAGTCGGGGACAAGGCATCCAAACTATTGGCCTGGCTGGACAAGAGGGATAGGGACAGGTCTTGGGTGGCAGGAGTCAGAGACCAGGAGGGCGTCCTACAGACAACAAGCACAGCAATATAGAATACCTTTGCCTCATACTATGAGAACCTTTATAAGTACAGGAGTAGTAGGTCGTACACAGACAGTGAGGAGCTTCTGAGCGAATTCACTGTCCTGACACTGTTGGAGAGGCCGGGGACAACCTGGAAGCTGAACTGACAGAGGAAGAGATAGCAGCGGCCATAGGTTCCTTGCAGTCCGGCAAGACCTCGGGGCCCAACAGACTGTCAATAGAGTTATACAAGGGGCTTTCTAGCAAAATCTCAGGGCCAAAGTTAGAGATGTTCTGAGCGGCAGCAGAGGTGGGATCCCTCCCAGAAGACCAAAGAAAGGCCACAATAGTGGTCATCCATAAAACGGGTACGCCTCCAGAGGACTGCAGCTCCTACAGACCAATCCCCCTCATAAACATTGAGTCAAAGGTCCAAGCGGCTAGACTTACGGCGGTCCTCCCAGACATTATACACGTAGATCAGTCCGCCTTCATGCCATGTAGGAGCACCAGACTCAACCTGAGCAGGATGTATGGGATCCTACACATGACTGGGGAGCTCTCAACTCACCAAACCGTACTGATGGCTCTGGATGAATCCATGGCATTCGATAGTATAGAATGGCCATATTTATTTGGCGTTTTAGCCAGATGGGGTTTTGGCCTCAGGTTCTGTGCCTCGGTCAAACTGCTATACCAGGCCCCTCTAGCCAGGGGGCGGGTCAACAGTGCGATCTCCGGGGTCACAGAGTTGGGCAGAGGTACCAGGCAGGGATGCCCATTATCACCCCATCTCTTTGCTTTGGCTCTACAGCCACTGGCAGTGTGGATACACGGAGACCCGCTGATATGGGGTATTCCATCGTCTGACAGTTGGGAAGAACAGATCTCCCTATACGCAGATGACATATTCCCTATTTTTCAAGACCCTATGCCTCCATTGCGTGCATCCTGCACATTTTTTATCTATTCGGGAGCTATGCGGGATACAAAATAAATTGGGACAAATCATTAATATTGCCCCTTTCGGGCCATCACCAAGACTCCCATCGAGCTGCGTGGCACCAATAACATTGGAGGGCTTCAATTACCTAGGGATATTTATCACCAGAGACGAGCAATTAGTCCTGCAGTTAAACATCACCCCTCAATTACTCCGCCTCCAGGCAGATGCAGCACACTGGCACACCCTTCCCCTGTCGCTCATGGGCAGGGCAGCACTATACAAGATGATGTCCCTTCCTATACTATTATACGTTCTACAAAATACACCATTTCAGGTCCCACCAATCTTCTTTAAACAAATTGCCCACAAACTCAGATCACTGCTGTGGCAGGGGGGAGTGCCATGCATAGCATTGAGCATTTTACAAAGAGGCATCTTCGAAGTCGGGCTGGCAATCCCAGATAATAGAAACTACTGCTGGGCCTCACAGCTCCCAATAATCCACGACTGGGTATATACAGACCGGAATGAGCCGGCCTATAGGGTTGATAAAGCAGCTATGCCAGCTGGTAATCACGAAATCATCCTATACGACTGCAAAAAGAAATTAGGGTTACCATTACATACCGAGACAACAGTGAGAAGTTGGACAGAGGCCAATCGATACCTGGGTTGGCAATTCAAATTGATGCCTATGACCCCACTATGGCATACTGAACAGCTGAGAGCTGCAGGGGTTCTCTCAGCAGGCAAAGATAGGAATTAAACACTTCAGAGACCTATGGAGAAATGGTTTGCTGCTCCCGTTCAAGCCTCTTAGCTAGGAGTTTGACCTCTCCCCAATGCAGAGACTTCACTATTTCTAGCTTGGTCACGCGCTCAGGAAACATATCCAAGAAGGTACCCATCGCCCCGATTTTCCCCCCTTAGAGGATAGTCTGTTGGCCGGCCTCATCCCTGAAAAATGAATACCGGTAATTTACCGGAAACTAATAAAGAACTTCCCACACCAGATGGGACAGCTTCAATGGACTTGGGTGGAAGATGTGGGGGACATAGATGACAAGGAGTGGGTGGAAGCCCTGCAGAGCCCCCAGGACATAGCGATTCGAGCCAGATTCAGGCTAATACAATTAAAAGTCCTACATAGCTAGTATTATTCACTCACACTGTTGCATAAACTGGGATGGGTGGAGTCACCACTATGTGTAAGAAGTTGTATACAGGAGGGATCCTTCTACCATACCCTCTGGGATTGCCATGTGATACAAAGATATTAGAAGGGGGTAACGGACGAAATGGCTGGGCTTCTGGAGACGAGGGTACCAATGAGTTCAAAGTGGCTAATTCTGATGATTCAGAGAGAGGAAGAATGGCCAGGGCATGCTAAGATATGGTTGGCACTGGCATCTGGAGTGGCCAAGACGAATATAGCAACACCCCCGACGGTAGCTGAGTGGGAGGCAGATATGGACTTGTGCCAGAGGGTAGAGGAAGTGATTTATAAGGCCAGAGGAAGTCCCAAACAACGGGAAAAAATATGGTCCCCATGGAAGAATTACAGAGGAACAACACTGGGGCCATGAGGTACCAGGGGGATTCATATAAAGACCATCTTAAAACAAAGACACAAGGCTGTCTTAGAAATGGTACAAACTGGGGTGCAACGACAAAGGACTCAGATTCCCTTGCACACTATGTAAGATCACTCCTGGGGGGAATTAATGTATTGAAATGTGTGACGAAGTTTGTACTGTATGTTCAGTATACACACTGTATAACGAGCATGGTTAATAAAATCAAAAGATGTTTAAAAAAAATAAAATAAAGGTAGCCTCAACCAAACATATTCTTTATTGATATTGCAAGTTTGAATCTTCATTATGATTAAAATACGTTCTTCCTAAAGATCTGACGTTACTGCACATTGCCGCTACACTATACGTCGTGGTTTAACATGTTGGTCTAGCAGAAGTTTCTTATTCGCATAAAAATATTGAAATTACTTAACCAAACTTCCATATCATTCCTGCAATGTTTTCAGATACGTGTGATATAAAGTGAAAGTGACGCAAAAACAAAAAAATAAAGGTAGCCTCAACTCAATATTATGCTTTGTTCATATCTGAAAATTCTATATATCACCATCAGATCTCCATTGAGATTTGAACCCCCAAATATTAAAGGTCTGACATTTCTCTAGTGCAAATTGCTGCTATGCTACTTGTTCTTGTTTACATGTTGGTGTAGTACATGTTTCTTATTGACCTGGGCAGGGGAAGTCTGACATCTCTAAAGTGAAATTTACTTGATTGCTACCAGTTCAATCAAACAGAAAAGACAGGGATATATAATTAAAATTGAGGTAACTAGAAGCATCTTTACATTAGAATAATAAATAGGTTTAAATTAATGAGATATTAACTGCATACTCTTGCTGCATTGACACTGCATCAGGACTTCAATTGCAGTGTTTCAATATAATCGTCTCTACCTTGCAGTCACGTCCTAGTCCCAAACACATAAATAATCACAAATATTATTGCCTCTAATAAAACATTCAAAATGTGTTGTGGAAGCTCAGCTTCATCTTCCCCACTTCCTCAATGCAATTTACATCCCTTACTTTAAGAGATCTGTTACTCATATGTAAATACTGAACAATTCCTCAAGATATTTCTGCATCTCATCATCTGTATGTGAACCTTTTTCCAAGACTCAAAATTTGTGGAACAACAATGCTTCTAGTTACCTCAATTTTAATTATATATCCCTGTCTTTTCTGTTTGATTGAACTGGTAGCAATCAAGTAAATTTCACTTTAGAGATGTCAGACTTCAGTTGTTCCTCCCCACAGTGTATTGCCAAACGGTACCTCTTTTTT